>BSDF01000003.1:40020812-41270812 GCA_027925045.1 Hypotaenidia okinawae
TGACAGAGCCACAGCCCAGCTAGGTACCGGGCAGCATAATGATGGGTGATGAGGTGAGGCATATGCCAACTGAATTCCTTCTGATAAACACAGGGATTTGCTTCCCATATTTAAAAGCTGTTGGTGCCCTGGGCTGCAGCCCCAGACAGTCTTTAGAGAGTGTCCAGCCTTCAGCCAGAAAGTTTCCTATTTGCAGAGCTGATCTAACAAATACCTTGCACTAATCAAAGCAAGTCCCTCTCTTTGTTTTAAATGAATTTGGAAGCCAGCTCTGTAAAACAAATACCCGTGGCACCAAATATCCCTATCATGAAAACCACTGTGGAGCATCAGGCTCTTGACCTGCAAGCCAGATGAGATTTCTTACTACATGTTGACTTAACCACAAGGAAAGAAAATTAACTGAACTCACAGGCATGCCTCGTCTTTTTGGTGACCATGGGTATTATGATTACTGTGTTCTGCAAAGATTCAAAAATGCTGCTCGAAATTATAAGTGGTATTTTTTTTAATTTCATTTTTATAGGCTCTTTGCCTACTTCCCTTTAGACGTGGTGTTTGTGTATTCATCATGATGATTTCTTTTCCCTTGCTCCTTGCCGATGCGTTCAGAAAGGTGGGCACCGTCAAAAGCTGGAGAAACAGCAGATGGCAGCACCAGGCTGCTCTATCTGGGCTCTGGGAGAAAACTGGGGAAAAATACGAACTTAACAAAAGTTTCTTAGACTTTGCTTTCAGATCTCCTTCCTCTACACAATTCTCTTGGATTTCGCCCCTCCGCCCCCGTTTTTAATTTTACTCACCAAAAAAAAAAAAAAAAAGAAAAGAGCACAGCAGAGGAGAAAAATTGCTATGTCAGGTCATCCTGTATTGATTTAGTTGAGGATCCTAAGACCTGATGTGACCTGCTGAAAAGATGACATGAGGTTATGGCCTAGCCTACCAGTGCTTCACATCGTATTAAACACTCCACAGGGGCAACATCTGGAGGGTTAAACAACTGCTGGGTAATGCAATTTTAAATACCACTTCATCAAAGTAATAGACTCCACAGGACCCTCTTGGGATCTGTAAACTGATGTGTTCCAGGCTTTGTGTGCTGCAGCCCTTTTGTGTAGCACATTAAGGACAGCCTGATAGCTCTGACTCTTGCAGAGTGATAGAACTGAGCTTTGCAAACTCATCTAACAGCACACCGGCTCACTAGGCCTGGGATCAAATGCATGGCCTTCATGGCTTTTCTCTTCTGGTTTGGGTATTTTTGTTTTGTTTTGTTTTGTGCCTTTTTTTATCTTTTTCTTTTTGCTCAAAGCTTGATAGATTGTATATCCCAAATCCCTGCGAGCTGAGGAAAAGGTTTTAGACCAACAGATATATACTTGAGTTAACAGCAGTGCATGAGCTTCTAAAGGAGATCAGATCCATGCTTTCTGTTTTCCTGAGTAGTTACAGAAAAGGGAGCAAATCTTCTGTGTGCTCTTCATAACCAGCTAAGCTTTAAACCTGAATAACAGGAGGATTCCTTGGGTCCTTACTGGGCCTGGCTCTTCTCCCGCATTCTTCAAATAAAATCCAGCCGTAGCTCTGGGAATACAAATCATGAAGGAAATGGGGTCTCCAGTTTAGTGGACCACGCAGGCTGGTGCCACCATCCAGCTGCAAGTCAAGATACCTGACATTTAACAGAACAGCATGCAATTTTCTAAAACAACTCCTTCCACTATTTCAGAGCTGTTGTTAAGCAACAATTAAGAAAAGTCCCATTAAATAATCACTTCAGTCCCATTGAATAATTAATCACTTAAGGAGAGGACAGACCAAGAACTTTTTCTACCACTTGCTAATGCAACATTGGCTTTCTGAATCCAAATCCAGTAAAATACTTAGCCCACACAGATCCCTGCATCTGGGCAGAGAGATTTTGATAGCTGTTGCCAATGAAGCTTTGTCACTACCAGAAGCACGTGGAAGCACACGTGGCAACTCCTTTCCAGGGGAAAAAAAGTTAGGGTCAGGCTTGTAGCTGACATGAGCCAGCAACATTCAGCCAAGGTCAAAAGAAAGGTTTTGATTCTTTCCAAGCAAGTATCTGCCCTCACTGCCATCCTTGCTTGCAGGTCCTTCGCCCTGCTTTACTAAACTCATTTCAGATCAAAGAGCACGGAAAATTCCTCAATTACCTGACACAGAATTTCAGTTCAGAAATACATCTGAGTACGTTTTTGTGTGATGCCTTTCAAAGAGAGATCCTGATAGTAGTCATGGAGCAGAGGGAGGTGGTCTGAAGCTAACTGTAAGCCACCATTGCAATTGTTTGCTTGTTACTGGGTATTAGTAAACTCTGGGATGTTAGAGAGAGACCAGAGAAATGTGTTGTATCTTATAAAATAGTCGTCAGCTGCCTTAGTGTCAGCAGGAGCCCAGACCTGAATTATCCTTGAAGTGGGTCCTGCAGCCTGACTTGACACAGTCCATGTCATTCCTGCCCAGCATGTTTGTATCTGGCAGTTCTGTACACAGTTCACCATATTAGGCTAACTGTCCTTTAGAAACTACAACATTTATGAACTCAGATATGAACAATGCCCTCCTTTCACTAAACCAGTTTGTGACCTGCACTTTAGAAACAGAACTTATTAAGACTGCATGAGCTACTGTAATTTACTTACTGGAATTATTTTCCATCCCTCATTACTGCTGAGGAGACCGCGGCTGCCCTCCATCTGTGGAGAGGTCTTCCTAAGAAAATGGGGAGCAGTAGGGAAACAGCATGGATTCTCCAAAGAATGCATTAGTTTATTTATTTATTTCAAATGTCTTTCATGTCTTGGCTTTGTGCATCTTTTCCAAGAAGCAAATGCTTCACAGATGGAAAGAAGCAATTTTCAGTTGTAAAATTTCTAAACAGTTCAGGTGAAATGAAAAACAGAGCTTCCTGGAGACACGCCAGCTTTTCCTTTATATTTTATCCACAGCCTCACTTTGATTGTGAAAATATTCACCCACCTCCAGACTTTATACCATGAGAAATGCCCTGCCCGGGGTCTGATCCACTCCTGAGGTATCGCCACAGGGTTGATTAGAAAGGAAAGCTCCCATTTCCACACAGACACTACACATCTGCTCCGACTATCTGCAGGGTAGATCCACAGTGTCCCTACTGCAAAAATTGAGTCTTATATAAACCAAGTTTATGCTGGCATAGCTCCTCTTCTGGAAGGAGCTCTGCTGTGTTGTCATCAGGAAGAGGTCTAATTTGTCCACAGATACTCTGCTTTCTGTCAATTCATATGACTAGGTAGTAAAATTAGGGGGAAAAAACCATAGGTTATTTGTGAGAAATGGTAACAAGCTTATTTTTAGATACCTTCTGCTGATAAAACCTTTTGCAATTACCCTCAGAACCTTTGGGTATCACACACTGCCTATGAGGCACATAAATCTCCCACACGTTCCCTGTGGGGAGCTTAACTCATCCTCTGGGATATCTGCCTCGGAACCAGACACCTATATATCTGTGGCCTTCTATGTGAAGCCTGAAGGCCTGCAGCAGACCCACCAAAATCTCCCCCATGCCTCCAACGGCCGTGGGTGTGGAGCTGGCATGATCCCCATGTGTCTACAGTGGAAGGAATGAGTATGGGCTATGGGAGCTGCCTCTGGGTGACGGCAGGGTCCAGCGTCCAGCTCCCTGGGTTCTAAACCATTTGGAACGCCCAGGATCAGAGACGGAGGGAAGCACGGAAGAAGGCCTGTAATTATTAGCTGCTGCCGCGTCTCCAGGAACGCAGCTCCGGAACACGCTAATGCATAATGCTCGGTCGCTGGCTCACTTGGGATGTTGCAATGGATTTTACAACGCGCATTTGACAAGCATGTCGTGCGGGGCTGTACAGGAAGAGGGAGAAACACTCACAGCAGTGGGTGCTGAATCAGGGTCTAAGTGTCTGATCCAAGGTTATTTGCTGTAAAGTCGGACATTCCCTGAAAAATGTTGAGTTGTGCAGGAAATGTCTGGTTACTTGTGTAACTGTTTGTAAGATATACAAACTCATCAGGCTCTGACTCCTAAGTCTTATGACAATAATGCATTTTCTTCCAGACATGTTCAATTGCATATCTGATACACAAGCTGCTTGGCCAAAATGACTTGTTAGTGATTTATTTTGAATATCCAGCCTTTACCATATGACATCACCTCCTTAACTTGATGAAAAAAAGGTTTAGCCTGAATTCTTCCCATTAAAAATAATGGGGCACTGGTTTCTCAATGCCAATATTTACTGATATCAAAGCAAAATATTGTCTTGGTTATTTGTCTTAATTTAGCCCAAACAGTACACAAAGCACAGTGTACAAAAACAATATGTTCTTTCTTCTAAACCAGATCATCACTTACTAATTACTATATGATTTGAATGAAAACAGAGGCGTGATTCAGTGATGTTTTATTATAGAAATTATCTCACTGTATTTAGAGGTTTTTTCTTACCCTGATTGATAGAGGGATCATATAAGATGGCTTCCTGTATCTGCCTTCACCCAAAATCATCCTTTATACAAAATACAGCAGAATGAGACCCAGATCCTTCGCTAAGACCTCTCTAAGAAACAGCTACATTACGTATAAGGGTAGTTATATGTAGTGTGTGTCTGTATGTGCGTGTCATTGTGTGTGCAGGCACACACATACATAAGCAACTTCAAAACTTTAAATAAAGCATACAGATCCCAATGGTATTGGAACATTCCTAAAATTCAGGTGCTGCATTTGTGTTGGATTTGGGTACATTTTGCACAGTCCATTTAATGTAGCTAAATCCAACACAAAGCCCAACCATCTATTAGAAAAATTTAATGTGAGAAACTTCATGCCCGGAAAGGATCCTTCACTTCTGAGCCCGGACCTGGACATGTGGCTTACCTTCCTGCGATGGCTGTCCCCTTTGGAAACTCACATGGAAACTCAAGGGCTGCAAGCTCAGGTAAAGCATCAAAGAAAAAAGTCATTTCAATACTTTTTACAGATCTAGTCTGCTTCCAGCACACCAGAAAAAACAAAATTGATCCAAAATTTTTGACCAAGGACTCTAGGACACATTTGTCTATGAATGAATCTGTCTCTCCCCTGTTAGGTTTCTATTGCCTAAGAAATTTGTAGCAGAAGCTACAAATGGATTTCTCTCGAACCTTTCTAACATAAGTCCCCTTGTTTACACTCATGGAGTGGACCTGTGCTTCCATCCACCATGGGCGCTTTCTCCTCCTGCCTTCTCTCTAACAGTTTCTATGCCTGACTCCTGTACCGCAGTTGGTGTGATGTAATGGGATCCCTGTTGTGTCAGTGGTGAACACACCAAAGCCCATTCATAGGCTTCGTCGGTGCTTTGCTGGCTACAAACATTCCCAAACAATGCCAGTCACATCCAACACGAACTTTTTAGCTGAAGCTCATACACTGTTGCTTCTGTGTGGAAGGAGAGAGGAGAATTTCTGCCCGGTTGCCACTAGATGGAGTAAAGCCAAAACTTGTAGGTTTAATTAGTCTTGCAATGGGAAACATCCATTTCCAATATTTTAATTTTTTTTTCCACTTAAAGAACTCTGTTAAGCTGAAAACCAAGCCTGTCTGGCTCTAGATGGAGGGAAAGAGCCCTGTTCATTTTAGTGCCCTGCACTGATTTGTAACTAGGGTTCACTCAAAGGATTTGTGGCACATGGACTTTCCTGTTTGTGCATTGAAGAACTGAAGTCAAATTCTCAAAAGACTGATTACCTTCTTTGTCTCCCATCACCCCATTTAGATGAGTAAATAAGGAGTTTAAACCATGCAGACAGCCTCCATGCTGTGACTACGCAGGTACACAGGTTCTATCACTAAGAATCTAAGGTAGATCATTAATATCTGATAGTGCCGACATCCTTGAAAGAATTTGATAGTCCATCTTCCCTCTTTCTTTTTCACTCTGTTAGCATGCCTTCTGCTCTTGTCCGTGTGAGCATCTAAACTCCCATCCTCTACTCCACTGATGTGTACCAATAATACATAAAGAAATCACAAAATGCCACTTAGATTGCACAGGTAGTGTTCCCAGGTGTGCACAGAACTGCCCTACTTCTGTTTCCAACTAGGGAAGTTTTACTATTTTCTTAAATGGCAGCTGACAATAAGAAAACAGCTGTGGCTTCTGAAAATCTACTGCATACAGATGTGCGTTTTGCAAAGTACGTGAAGCAGTGTGAAAGGTGAGCATACATAATCACACCCCCAGCATACATTCATGCATTTACATACAGTTCACCATGCTGCTGGTTTTGTCGTTTTGATGGTTCTGCATATACATGACACTGCTGAACCCCCTGAAAGGCAGTCTAAAAGTGCTTTATGTACTACTTTGCTTAATGCATAGGATAGGATAGGATAGGATAGGATAGGATAGGATAGGATAGGATAGAATAGAATAGAATAGTTCAGTTGGAACAATGATCATCTAGTCCATCTGCCTGACCAAATCAGGGCTGACCAAAACTTAAAGCATGCTATTAAGGATGCTTTCTGAACACCATTTAAACACTGGCAGGCTTAGGGCACCAAACACCTCACTAGAAAACCTGTTCCAGTGTTTGACCACCCTCTCAGTATCTATTCCAGTCCTGAGAACCTTATGTCCTATCTCATCTTACTTGGCAAGAGAGTAAGCAATTCGTTCATGCTTTTCCTTGAATCTGAATTATAAGCTATTTTTTACCTTTATTCCTTCTGAAGCAGGAACCATTTCTATTTTACAGACTTTGAAGATTTTCTGGTAACCAAATTAATGCCTTGCAGATCTCTGCTACCACGCTGCTTGGATGTTATTTCTTTTCCACCAAGTCTGGCTCCTTTTTACTGTACTCAGTGATGAAATGATTTAAGGCAATAGCTGGTCAGAAGTCCAAACACATCTCATCAAGAGCTTTTTAAAAGAAAATGTGGAGGAATGTTTCAGCTTGAAGAATAATCTTGTATGTTCTCCAAGAAGTTTTGAACAGATTCAGGAAAAAATAGAAACTTTGAAACCAAATCTATCTACTTAATATATTCTATTACGGTATTTTTGCAGTATTTTTTTAGAAAGCAATGGAATTACCATTTATAGCAAACCAAGAAATTATAAATGCATTTTATATTAATTGATCTTTTGACTGGAATCACCATTTTGCTTTGGGATTTTAAAACTGAGCAGTGGAGATCACAGGTTATCTGGACAGCAAAATAATTTGCCATTTCAGTGTAGAGTGCATCAGTTTGAAATAAAAACATTGTTTCTGCATAGAAGAATATTTCAACCTCTTCCACAGAGGCTCCCCATGCCAATTTCTTACCTCTCTATGTTATGCTTGTTACACTTTAAGACTCTGGGGGTTTAATGACCAAAGGCAGCTTGTGAGGTCTCAGTTGTGCAAACAATGCTCTACTTTGCTGCTCCAAGGCCAGTGGAGTGGGGTGAGAGCCAGGCATTCTGTCACGGAGAGGAGAGGAAGAGTGGGCAGGAACATAAGAGAGATGAAGAAAGAACCAAGGGAAAGTATTAGTGCTTCAGGCTTTTTGGTCCTGATGCTTCCAGGAGAACAGGGAAACTGAGTCCAGCTGAGCTGCTTCCAGCCCAGGATAGTGATGATTTCCCACATCCCAGCTCTTCCTTCAGCAAAGCAGTAGAAACATCCAGCTTAGACCTCTGGCATGGGCAGAATCTGTTTCCCTCCCTGCCCTCTCTTCTGGGGTAGTATCCTGCCAAAGCCACTTGCCTAGGCCTACCATTAGCTCTGATTTGACTTACAATTAATTTACTTTGCTCAGTTCAAGAATACCATACCAGAATTTACAGAGAGTTTAGGTCAGGTACATGTCTTCTGCTACTAAAGGGCATGAACTCCTCAGCAACCAAATTATTTTTCTTACTGAAACTGTAAACTGCATGGGGCTGGTATATCACAGAACTCCTTGAAAGAGTCTAGCACAGGGCCACCAAGATGATTAAGGGAGTGGAACACATTCCTTATGAGGACAGGCTGAGGGAGCTGGGCCTCTTTAGTTTGGAGAAGAGGAGACTGAGGGGTGACCTTATGAACGTTTAAAAATGTGTAAAGGACAAGATTCAGGAGGATGGATTCAGGCTCTTCCAGTGACGGGCAGCTATAGGACAAGGGGCAACAGGTGCAAACTGGAGCATAGGAAGTTCCATGTGAATGTAAGGAGGAACTTTTTCACTGTAAGGGTGACAAAGCACTGGGACAGACTGCCCAGAGAGGTTGTGGAGTTTCCTTCTCTGGAGACCTTCAAAACTTGCCTGGATGCATTCCTGTGTGATTTAGTCTAGGTGATCCTGCTCTGGTAGGGGGGTTGGACTAGATGATCTTTTGAGATCCCTTCCAACTCCTAACATTCTGTGATTCTGTGATATAACTTTCCAAACAGGAGTTTGGCTAGGCTATCATGTGTGCCACAGGACCTTTTGATACAAAAAAATTAAGAATTCACTGACCCTTCTTCACTAATAAAATTACAATTGTATTAACTCCCTCTTCCTTGACAACCCTAATGGAGTATCAGTTTAGTATCACATCTCAAGAACATCAGGTACATCAACATTGCTCTTGCAATTAACAGATTTTTTTTTTCAGGGCTCTCATACATGTCTTCTAACAATTCCTCATCCTATTTTCTTCACAAAACAGGGCACCACTGTATTTAAAATGTGCTATGAAGGGCCTGAGTAATTATTTGTTGCTTTGATGAAACATTTTGAGTGTAGACATTAATATCCACATACATTTCTAATTTGCATGGGTGGGGGGATCTACCACAAGTACCTAACATCAGTTTCATTAAAATTATGCATCGAATAGAGAGGACTTCTCTAGCTTTTTTTGTACTCAGTGAAGAGAAAGAAACATTTTCCTAGGGCAAATATTTTCTTCTAAATACTCATGTAAGGCTACAGCATTGATGATTCTAGAGATGTTTTTCTCTCTCTCTGCCAGCCATAAAAAGGGACCTAGGTGACTAACTTAAAATAGATGATTAAATTTTTAGAAGCTAAGGTTAGGTCAGATGAATCCCAACAGCTATGTCTTACCTTTAGAATCGAGAGAAAAAAATAGATTTATGTCGCTTAAAAAGCTCTGTATCAGTACATAGCCATGCATATGCTAATGCATGTGTATTTAAATATTAATGAGCCTATGTAAATGTCCATATAGGTACAACTACAATTTGTACCAACTATATTTATTTCGAGATGGGGTTTCTTTCCTTCTTGACCTACCTTCCTGTCTCTTCATAGTCTGGAAGAGATCACTGCCTAAATACTTGGTATGTGGTCATAGTTTTTTTTAACTTATTGAAGCGAAAGCTTTTGGAAACAGCTCTCTTCATTGCATATTGCTTGGCAATCTATTCTATAGTGCAAAAGAGGTTTTAAAATTGGGTTGCTTCCTGTTGCTCGGCTTGTAAGCCTTGAGTCTTTATATAATTCCGCAGCTGTGACATATCATTTCACTCTAAGGCTGTAAAGAAAATTGCTTCCTTCGCTGTTGTTTGGGCAGGACCACCAAGCAAAGGGGAGAAAGGATCCAGCTAGGGGCTGTGCTGGCGATGCCCGAGGTCAGAGCAGGGGAAAGTGAGTGGCTGTGGTTCACGTGCATGACATATTTGTGAGGAGCATGTTTGTGCCTGGAAGCACAGAAGCCATCAGCATGCGCCTGGGACCGATGGAGCTCTGTTAGTTCACCTCACATGTGTGTCCTTGCTGTTCAAACCTGTCATTCAGCCACCCCAGTGCTACCTGCCCTTAGTTGGGACTGAAAATTATGCCAATGAAAGGTATTGTTTTTTTTGTTTTGTTTTTGTTTTGTGGTTTTGTTTTGTTTTGGGTTTTTTGATATAGAAAAATGTCAGAAGGGGCTAGGATAAGATTAACAAAACAATTTCCATTATGACCAAACACAGATTTAAACCCAGGTCACAAAAGGTAAAACGTCACTACACCTAGTTATGTAGTTTTGGCTTCCCAGTTAATCCTTATTTCAAGGTAATGAAACTCAACTGTCAGCTGAAATACAGTGTCCAGCCCTAGCATCCACACCTTCAAAAGGATTTTGAAAAATTGGAAAGTGTTCAGGAAACTGCTTCAGGAATGCTTTGAGAACTCTTTAATCCAACAGACAAAGGCATAACAAGATCCAGTATCAGAAAGCTGTGTTTTGAAATATTCAGATTAAAAAGAAGGGGGATGAGAATCCATAGACAGGGGAGCACTTACTGGATTCTCCATCTCCACAAAAATTTGAATCCATACTGGTTTAGCTTGTAAAGAACATCATCCTCAGCTTAACCGGAACTATGGGGTAGAGGCCAGAATTAATAAAATTAATCAGATTCCTCTTGGGGGACTTCTTGGTAAACAAAAAGTCAATGAAAAGTGAAGGACGTCATGTCAAGCCTTAAGCCTCATGCCATCTCCTTTGGAATATGCAAGTAAGAGTTGGTACAATGATCTCACACCCAAATGGAAATGTGAGCCAAGGTTTAGGTAAATTCTGATAATCAATTATTTTAAACTGTGTTCTTCGATACTTATAGATTAAAAAAATAAAGCATCCTTTTTTTTTCCTTGTGTAGTAGTGAGGTGACTTGTGATCCAAACTTTGAACTTATAATGAGACTGATAAGATGAACATGATGTGACTTGGTACATATATCCAAAGGGCTGGAGAAGAGGCTATGCTGCAAAAACCAACCCTAGAAAACAATTTACCCTAGGACTCTTTCTTTCCCTACTTACTCAATATCCAGTCACAAATCATAAACTCATCAGATTTGGCCAGCATTCAAAGCCATTTAGCTGTATTTTCATTAAAGGAATTTACAGAAAATATACTTAAGACTAATAGTATTTCTTATATTTTATATTCTTATTGCAGTGGTTACCTTGTATTGTTTGTGTAACCTGAGTGGACAAGAGGTCTAACACATGCAATGCACATTCAGGTGGAAGTGTGACATCCACAGATGTTTGCTTGTATAAAACTTCAACACTTAACCAGAAATGGATATGAAATGTGCATAAGCAAGACAGAAATTATCTGAAGTCCTAAAAATATTCTCTGAGTACTCTGCACCAGTGCAATCAACATTTGGATGAAAGTGTCGTGTGGAGACTTACAATGCCTTTTTTTTAGACATCATTTTTCTAGGTGGCGTGCTGCCACGTTTACTTATTGTTCCTCCATCTTATCTTTCAATGTAACTTTGTAATTGTCAAACTCTTCTGTTGCAATAGCTCTCTCAGCCTTTCCCTTGTCCCTGTTTTGCTCCTGTCCTGACTGCTCCAGTTCCAGTTCCAGTTCATTCCATTCCAATAGCACCTAGGTTTAGATAAGTATATTACTTGTGAAAATTAGAAGGCATACACACAAGTCCCCTTGCTGTAACTCCACTGCTCTTCTGCAATGCTTTTTCCACTGCAGAAGGCCAGAATGCCTGCACGACATATATAGTACATCACTTACATAGTGCTCCACTGCATGGAGTACCACAGCACCTCAGGAGCTGCAGAAGTCCTAACCCTTATCTCTTAATGCTAAACACAGAAGTTTATCTCTGAATTTCCTAATACTTAGAGGGAGTGGCACTAAGCCTGGGCTTTTTTTATATAAAAATTAAGCAGGTGGTGATGGTAGTGAGTGGCAGTGAAAGCAGTCCTGAAGATATGCTTGCATACTCAGAAGCTGGTCTTTTCTTTTCCTAATTACATAAGTTGGCTTAATAGAAGTCAATAGTGTGAACTGTACCTGTCTATCACACTCCCCACCCCCGCCCCTTCTCAACAAGAACGCTCATAAGGTTGATCAATGAAAATACAGATCTAGAAGTAGAAGAAAGATAATTATGGGTGGAGGAGGGAGTCTTCTTGTTTCTGGTGTGATTTTGAGTGGTCTAATCTTTTTTTTTCTTTAACATGAAAATTTCTGCTTATTCCTACCCAGGCTTAATGTACAGAAAACTGGATTATTCAGATCTCATATAATGTGTCATGAAAAGAGAAGAAGTATGTACAGCAGGACTGTCATTTTTAACTTGCTGAAAAGTTAAAGAGGTGGAGACCTTATAAATACCTGGTTGCAATGAAACACGTCCTTTGGAGGAAGGATGATGTTTTTCCAAATGCAGTATTAAGCACTCATGACACCTGCAGATCCTGTAAAATAATGAAAATTCCTGCATTGCCTCAACTGATTTGTCCGGAGGAGTCATAGTGAATCCACCTACAACTGACAAAGATCTGTTATTAACTAATAACATAAACAGAGGGAACAGAAGCAATGAAGAAACAAAGTGCTGTATTACTTAATACACACACATATATATCAAAGTTTAGCTAGATAATTGAGTCAGAACCAGGCTGACATTATTGTGTGACATTAGGAGCAGAGAGAAGGAAAACAAAATACCATCATTTACATGGAACTGATGAATGATGTATTAACTGTGCATAAATTGTGTAAAACAGGCCAGGCAGATTGACAAAACTCAGCAAAAATAGTTCAATCCAGAGAGTCAAATTATGCAATAAAAACAAGCTGATGATACCCTGACTGGTACATTTCAGTACATTTCACTTTCTAAGAGGCAGAAACATTCCTAGATTCCCCAAAAATCATAGGTTCCACTTGTTTTGGTCAAATCTCAGTCCCTTTCTAGTTCATGCAATATATGTGAGTAATTTCATGGTTACCGTTCAGTTTTCCTGGTCCACAATCCTATCAATTTCTTAGGGTTACAAAAAAAGTGACTTAAGAAAATAACAGAGAAGGATGTAGATTGGACATTGTGCATAAAAGGCTTCCTAAAGAACGGGACTTGCAGGGACAGTCACTTGTGGGAAATGTTATGTTATAGGATATTCTGTGCTCTGTTACCTCATTACCTCATGCAGTAGCAGCTTAATGTTATTTTTCTCTAACATTTAGCTGATGTGTACATAGTATGTTTGAAATATTGGCAGATCCTTTTGTTTGAACTGATGACTTCAGTGAAATTCTTGTGTATTTCCCAAAACATCCACTGCCAGTCACTCTTGGCGAGATAAATATAAGTTTAATTAAAATGTCTAATTCAATTGTGCCATGTGCTATTAATATACTTTTCCCTTGTGTGCTGTACATATTAAATTGTTATCATATGTATTCTGTCCTCAACGTATCCCTGGCAGGATTCTTGTCACTTAAAATCTGCCCTGCTGTCAGAATGAAGCATCCATCATTTTATTTGCTTGCTCGGAGCATCCTCCGCTGCTCGGGGTGGGCTCTGTTTGCTCTAGGTGACGCAAACATCTCCCACAGCCTGCCTGCTCTGTCATAGCAAGGAAGAAAAAGCTTGTTAAGTTTGAAGAAGACATGCTCTTTGTCACGGACAGCAATGGGCTGCTTTGAGAGCGGTAGCAGGGGAACACTCAAAGTGACACAAAGCAAAAGATCCTGAGCTTTCCTAAGGAGGTGTAACAGCAGCATAGCAGGCTGAGAAGCCTCTTTTCTTCTTCTTCATAGCTACTGTAATGTGAAGCCCACAAACAGGAAGAACAAGGTGCTTTGGTTGAGTTTTTTCTCCTTTGGGACATGCTGCAGCTAATTAGTCTTCCATCTCAAGGGAGTTTTGAATGATTTTCCCTCTGACACTCTAGAGGTTTGAAACACTTTGAACTAAAGCAAGAAGTTGGAGCATGTTATACAAAGATATAATATATATGGCTGGGTTATAGACCAGGTTTTGAGAGGAAAACCACCAGGAGATTCAAAACTAAGGAGGAGCAAGGAAATATTAACTGATGCAGATGGAGAAAAAAATATCCCCAAGATTTTAAAACTTTGTCTTTTGCATTTTCTTCCTTTCCAATGGCATGAACTTGTGCTGTTCAGGAGTAGAGGGAGACATCACACAAAGAGCATGACTTGTAAGAATCTCACTCAACACATTTTCATGAAAGAAATTAACCAGGGACCCAGTTAATTACTCACAGTTCTTGGAAGAAGCTATATTGGCCGCCTTCCTGGTTCCACACATATTGCCTTTATTAGTCGTTATACAGCAAGTGAATCATACATGACAGAGCTGGTCTGGCTCTAATATTTTGAGGTTGTCTGGTCCTATTTAGTGGCATTCCCTAGAGATCCAGATGTCCCAACAGCCTCTCATGGCACTGAAGAAGGAAGAGAACTCATCCCAAAGGGACTTCTGCTCCCTGCCTGTATCTTTTCAGCTAGGTAGTCTCTCAGTCTAACCAGAGAAAACGGAGACGGAGTGGAGGTTAACTGATCTCCTTGTTTGTCCAATTCATCTTGGATTTAGGCAGGATCACCTGCACTAAAATCACTAAATCATCATCAAAGCAGTGTTAAAAAGGAGTGTGTAAGGTTAATTTAGAGAAGGGGAATGACAGACTTCACATAGCTTTATGTTAGCTTATTCTTTTCCTTGTCATTGGAAACAGTTCCAAGCAAAAATCCGGATCTGTGTCACAGAGTGTATGGAACAGAAAATGTAGGCCTGGACATTTGTAATGCTTTGGCATGTGGGATCACTGCTGTCACTCTACATGAGCAATTTTCAAAGGGTTCTAAGTGGCTCAGGTTCCTCAAACTCTTTCTTGAGAATTCAAGGATTTTGTAAAGCATTCATGACTTTAAAAACTACAGCTTGAAACATCATGTTGAGAAGCACAGTTTGGGCTACCATGTGCTGAGAAAGGACCAGTGAATATCTACAGACCCATTCTGTGTTGAAAGGGAGTTACAGCATTGATACTTCACATGGTCCTTCCCTCTGCCTTTTTCTGTTTTTCAGTAGTTATCCCTTTTCTTATCATAATCCCCTCAAAAACAGTATGGCAGCATGTATCTTTGAGCCTTCATCAGTAGGAATCATCCCCAACTGAAAAAAAATTCCAGTCAAGATGAAGTTTATTCAAGGTCCTGTGTGGACTCATCTTTTTAACCTAGTGAATTGAATTTGTGAGCCTTCTGGAGAATTTTCAAAGGTAGATGTGTGAGGAGCAATCATTTCCACCAAAAAGACCCCAACTCCACACAAAGGAGAGCCAACTTTCAAATACCCAGTATAGCCAAAGTTCCTGGTGCATGAAGTGAAAGAGGATAAAGGTAGAGAAAGGTGTTTGCACTTTCTTCTCCTTCCAAGGAGCACACAGAGTAATTTATGTTTGAAGAGAGAACCAGGCATGACTGAGAAAGTTTCATTCATTTTTGCTGTGAAATACAAACATGACTTTTTTTGACAGGAATAGTTTTATCCATGTTAATGAAGTTTGTTACTGGGGATTGAGTGAAGTATTTACTCATGTCCCAGGATGAGATGTTGCTCTGTCTCAGGTAGAGACATATTTCAGAGGGGTTTTTTCATAGCAGAGATAAAGTACTGAAAAAACAGGATCCAAATTACTGCTGCTTAGAGTGCTTTTCTGGCTTGAATCCACAAGGTTAGAAAGAACTCCAAATTAAAAAACAGGTGCACTATGTCCAAAGGTGCCTAATTGTCTATGAAAACAGCATGAGCTGTTGAAGTTCTTGACAAGTGTGATTAATCTTAAGGGGACGCAACATTCTCCTGCATTCTCACAGCTTCTCCTAAGCCACGACCCAACGCTGCCGCTACGACTGCTTCCGCAGGCGGCTGAATTATCACGCAGATAAGCTGTGTGCCAAACGCTCTGCGTCAGCGGTGGGGGATATCACGGCCTATAATTCTCATTCAGCAAGGTGGCTTTAAATGGGAGTTATTGAGGAGCCACAAGTGGAATACTTGCACCAAGTGACCATGGCTGGGGTGGGTCGAGCCACTGAGACCGAGGAAACTCAAGACCAGGAATCAGTGAGCAAGGACAGACCAGCTCAAGGCTCCAGATGGAAAGTATGCTCAGGAAAACAGAGAAATCAAGGCCACTCCAAACCAAAGAGCAAATCAAGAGCAAGGTCAGGAAAGCAAAGAGATTGCATTAAAAGCCTTGGATAAAGATGAGTTAGGGCTAGAACGAGATAAGGCAGGTTAGTCAAGAGGCAGGAACCGTGCAGAACCAAAAGGGATGCAAGGTAGTGAAAGCAGTTTGTGGGGTTGCCCCTTGCCTGGACCAGAAGGTAAGCCAGCGGTCAGACAGTCAGAAGGTGTGCCAGCTGTAAGTCACGCTTCTCAGGGGACTGATCTCTGGGGACAATGTCAAGCGCAGCTGCTGGCTACACAGCTTGGCTGCATAGTCAGGCCCTGGGAGAGGAGGACACATGCCCAGCCCAACACTGTGACCAGTTTGTTCATTCAGCTGATATTTGCCAATTTACAAGCAAGGAACATTTGTAGAATGGAAACTTCGGATCTCTCAGGTTTTTTTTTCTTTTTCATCTTATGAAACTCTGTGGATCACCTCATGGGACAGGAGTGAGGTCAGGGAATGGGATGGACTGTAACATCTCCCAGGCCTCCTTTGCCTCTGGGACTGTGCTGCAGCCCTTTGTGCTCTCCAGACACTCCTGCCAGATGTGTTCACAGATCAAGACAAATTCTGTGCTCAGGGCTGCAAAGCAGAAGAGATTTTCTGTAACAGTGGTGACAAATATATGGTCCTTGCTGTGAAGGAGATGGGCACCAGTTGTTTGTGTTTTTTTCTCAGTGTGAGACAAAAGGCATGGATCACAGTCATTCCTGAAGTGTGGCCACATCAGAAGTAGAATGTAGTCGTGAAATCTTTAGATTAAAAGTAGGTCTATGCTTCAACAGCTTGCTGAAGTACAAGCCCTGTAATTGCCAGGGGATATTAAAGGTTAGGCTGTCACTTGAAGTCCAGCATACAATAGAAGTCAGGGGGAAAGATGCATGCGCTTTATAGTGACGTTGATAGATAACTGCTATCTGCAGTGTATAAGTAGCTTGTTTTTAAAAATCAAAACAGAACCTGCACACATGACTAGAGCATTTTTAATGACATCAAATTCTGGTTATAGACCAAAGCAAAGAATAAACACGCTACGTATTTTCTATGTCAGATCAACACCCTTCAGAGTTCTCATTAACCAAATCATAAAAAAAAAACCAAAACAAAGCAAATTGAATCCAAAATGCCTTGGTCAGTCTTACTGCTAGATAGACGGAAGGAATATGCATGAAAAACAAACACTGATCAAATAGACAATGTAACGTTCCTGTTTTAAAAATAAGGCATGTAATGAGAAAATAAAAATTATTTATGAAGTCAAACGACTTCTAAATCTTTAAATTCCACACATACCTTCTAGGATTATAGTAACCTGTGGAAGGTCATTATAGTTATAAGGGAAAAGATTAAATAAGCACTTAAGCAGACATAAATAAAATGGACAGGTTAAAAGCTATTAAATTGAACAAGACTAGAGGGAAACCTAATCAGTGCTGTAAAGGAATCCAAACCAACACAGAAGGAAACAAACACAGTGTTGAGAATGGCTAATGGGAAGTAGCAACCCTGGAAGTACAAAAATCTGACTAACTCCCAAGCCATCTGTACTGCAGAAAGTTCTCGGGTTAGAAGGAGGTGCACAAAGAATTAATTGTGGGAAAACTTCTGTAGTGAGCTCAGAGCTCTTCCCCAAAATAACAAAAATCAGGAGATAAACTTTTTGTAGAGATAATAAGGTAATGCTGTTGAAAACTAGTAGCTAGAAGGAGGCCTAAGGGAACAGCCTGCCATGGTGCTTGCTTCAACAGCTGCTCAGCTGGAGAGCTGTACCCCTGTCTCTAGTGTGGCTATCTGTCTGTCAAGGGAGAAAAATGGGAGGCTGAAATAAGGGCTTGGAAGTGGAGCATGATTCTTCCTAGGAAAAACTTGGGGTGGAGGAAGGCAGCACCTTCTGACATTAGAAATACCAAAAGACAATCAGCCAGTCATTTGTATCAGGAGCATGAGGGAAGAAATACGCCCGCTGCAGAGGTGTCGGGGCGGGGGGGGAGGGTGATGTAGATGCGCTGGCTGCTGTGCCTGTTGGGCCACAATTAGAAATGTAGCTTCCTCTCTAAACTAGCAAATTAATTTCCCCCAAGGAAAAATAAATAGACAATATGTGAAGGAGAAGCTTGTAAGGAAAAAGAAACAGGATATATATTTTTTAGTTACTCCTGTGTTACAGAGGTGTAGCTACACTGTATTCACTGAGGGATGGGTTTTTTTCTCATAAAGCTTTTAAAATGAGGGATGGATTGTACTCTATGTATGGATATTTCTAAATATGTCTGGTTTTATATATTTCTCAATATTTCTTTTTTTATTTTTCTGACTTTTGCCTGAACAAAAAAAATAAACAAATCCATTTTTTTTAAACTAGTTGTGTATATCCCAAAGAGACAAAATATATGTGCTTTCTAGAGAACAGAAAGTAGCATGCAATTTTATGGGGAAAAAATTAAATTAAATGCAGAATCAATTAAAAAGGTTATGGAGGTTACCATTTAAAAACGTACATTCTGCTGTCACACAAAGGTATCTCTGCAGCCCCATTCTCTGCTTCAAATGATACCGTCAGACAGATGCTGTGCTTCTAATGGCACCTGATGCACCAAAAGGCATAGATGCTACTCCTTTCAACTGCATTGGCTAAATGCAGGTCGCTGCATTAAGGGTGCATCTGTTATAACTGATCATTTGGTTCTGCCTAATTTTAATAAACAATTTTGCCAACATGTTTACTGGAAATATTACAACATCTTCCTGCACTGAGAAAGCCCAAAGGGCCTATTTATCTGGTTCAACTGTATTCTTATTTAAACAGAGGGTCACACTGAAGCCAATGGATTGCCATTTTGCCCAGGAGACAGGTCTGACGTTTGACTTAAGACTACAGCACATCTGCAGGAAGGACATTCCTTTTTCCACAGGCCACCTGAAGTCATCCCGAGCGAGCAGAATGCCAACATCAAAGATGCACCAAGGAATGACGAAAACAGCCGCTGCGATCGAGTGACCCCAGATTCAGGGAGAGGAGGCTTAGCATCCTGGTTTTATTTTCTGTGCATGCCATGATTTGACGTGTAGTTTACCAAGACAGGGCTAGGAACCCAAACAGTGTAAGGAAAGCAAACTAAACTCATGCAAAGAATGCTTTGTCCTACCTCAGACTTAGCCCTCAGGTGATCAGGCACTGCATGCTTTTAATTTTACCAGCAAGGGATATTTTTTAAAATGTTCGAAGAACAAACGTGTCTGAATATTGAGCGTGACACAGAATGTCACGAATGCTTAAAGTTGCAGGTCCTTCAGCCAAAGGAGGAAGATGCGAAGGGAAGGAGCGTGTTTTGTCAGATGCAGGGTGAGAATGTCCCTGCATAAACAAAAGGCTCGGGGCTGGGCGTCCTATTAGGGGGGAAAAAAGGGCGGGGTGGGGGGGGGAAGAGGAATGAGAAGAATAAGAAAGGGGGTTAGATCTGCCCACCAGGTTGGGAGGCTGGAGGCTGGCAGGGAGGAGCGGAGCCGCAGGCGAGCGGAGCGTGTGGGGAGGCGAGGGGAGGCGGGCGTGGAGGCAGCGGGCGGGCAGGCTGGTGGGAGCTGTTTGGCCACCGGAGCCAATCGAAAGCTGGGGCTTGAGCCTCTCCTCGGGCAGTGGCTGCGCGGAGCCAGTGCCGAGTTTCCCTCTGCCGCCGGGACCGGCAAAGCCGCCTCGCTCTCACCACGCACCGCGCTCCCCGACTTGAGCGCCTATGGGCATCTGCGACCAGAGAGGGCTTCGCACCACCGCCACCAGCAGCAGCGGCAGCGACAGCAGCGGGCGACGGCCGCCACCCCTCTTCCTCACCCCTTGGGATCTATAGCTGGCGGGACGGAGAGCGCCGCAGACCCTTCTCCGCCTCCGTGCAGGTATGGGGCGGCCGGGCGGCGCCGGGCGTCCTGATCCGGCACCGCTGCTCCCGCGGCCGGCTTGCTCCCTTCCTCCTCCTATTCCTCCTCCCTTGCCCCCTTACACTTATCGCCCCTTGGCGGGCAGCAGAGCGGTGCGGCGCGGCGCGGCGCACCGGGCGGGCGGCGCGCAGGGCCGGCGGGCGCAGTGGCGGTGACACCGTGGGGCCGCCCCGCAGCGCCTCCGCCCGCCCTCCCGCCCGCAGCCCCGCCGGCTGCCCAGCCGCTCCGCGCTCCTCCTGGGGCCCCCCGTCCTGCCCGTCCCCGCGCGGGGATCCCCGGCGGCGGCTGGACTTCTCCGCGGGGAGCGCCGCGCCCCTCCGCCCGCCCGGGGGTCGTTTCCAGGGGCACGTAGCTGCGATAGCGAGAGCCGGCTCCCGGCGGCGGCTGGGTTTCGGGGCTCTGCTCTGAGCGCCCTCGGAAGGTACCTGGAAGGCCAGATCCCTTTGGGCTGGGGGTGTCGCGCGTCGCGTCTCCATGCTCCCTCCCAAGGGGAAAAAACCACCACAAAAAAAACCCTCAAAAAACCAGGGGAAAAATTAATCTCGCGCTTGAAACCTGTGCCCCTTTGTACCTTTCTTTCTTTGCTTTGGGTTAATGATGGTTTGCGATTATGAAACCCCATGAGGGATCGGCTCCAAGAGCGAACAGCGCTACTTTAAGTCATGAGTTGGAAATACAGACAGATGTGTATACATACACTGGGGTTCCCCCCCCCCGCCCCCCCCCCGCCCCTTGCTATGAGGATTATAATAATACAAACCCATGTCTGTCTCACAAGGAGCTCCTGCTTGACTTTCAGCTAAAGCTAAGGAAATATTTGCACTTTCACGGGTCTTGCAGAATTGGAGTCACAGGTCTTATAAAAAATTGCAGTGGCATTTGGCTGAACAACTCTTATTTTTAGCACGCTATTGTGAAAGTAGTTATATAACTTTTGGTGGACTTTTGAGGACAAAATTAACAGCTCATAACAAGTTAAACCGCTGCTTTTTTCCCCCCTCCAAATGAGGAGAAATAAATGGAATGAAAGCCCAATGAGTAGAGTCAGGTGAACTTCAGCTTGACAAACGACTGTGGCAGAGGTTCCTTAAGGAAAAGCTCCAGGTTAAGAATCCCACAGTGCTCCCAAGAATCGCGCAGCAGCAGGTGCAAGACTAAGCAATGTCTGTGCAGTGCCCTAATTAGCAAGCTGGTTATCAGGCCACTTCAAGGCTGTTTCTTGCTAAACCAAGGAGAAGTCAACATCATGTCAGAGTCTTGTCTTCCCACCGGTGCCAGTACAATACAGATACTGTGTTCCCTTAGGGGATTAGTTTGTTGCTTGAACTCCAAGTACACACGCCTGAAATATTTGCTTAGACTGCCTGATGCATTTTTACGCAGATGCTTTTCTTGCTACACTCAGTGCATAGTTCTCAGGCTGGCCTTTCCTCATCTCTTCCCAAAAGTTAAGGAGGAATAAGAATGTTCTAAGATTTTACAGAGCAGCACTGAGAAAACTAAGTAAGGGAGAGCAATCTGCTTAGTACTGAGAGTGAGACATGAGGGTTCTCTCTCAGTAATCAGGCAAGAGACCTCTCTATCTCCCTGTTGCATGGTCCTCACAAACTGCCGTTACCTGAGACGTACAGTGAAGTCCTAAATTACTAACATTTGTGTGTGTTTACTGGGAAGCTGAAGAGCACGGACCAATTTGTTAAATCTCTGTTGTAGGATGAGTGAGAAACCTAGCAGGTAGAATTTTGTCTTCTCACATCTCTTGGAGCCTGCTTGTGCAGAGCTCTTGTGCACGGGGAGAGATGTTTCTGGTAGCAGTGAGGTTTGCTCAGCCTTCCATTGCAGCATGACAAATAGATGAAAGAAGTGTCAGTGAAAAGCATCAGTAAGACCTCTGAAAAGGATGTCACAAAAATAAATACGATCCACCGTAGATTTTCAGCAGATTGGTTTAGCTGCTTTTTGTCTTCCAAATACACTATTCTGTCATGAAACACAACTTTCAGTGTGAAACAGAACAAGGAGATGTTTGTTTCTCTCAGACATGTTGTCTCTCAAACATGATGTCTCTCAAAAGCTCAGGAGATGTTTGTTTGTCTCTATAGTATTGGGTGAGGGTAAAAAATAACACCTGAGTTGCCAGCTGAACTGTATGAATAAATCCTGTCCTTTGGAAAACGCTTGGTTTCAGTCACCGTTTGCCAGTGCTTATTGGAATTTACCGGTTTCTGATGTCTGAGTTAGGATTATTTCAGTGAGCAGTGCAAGTCACTGTGCAGATTCATCGACATCCAAAGAGCCTCTTCAGGAGCTGGCCAGTAAGAGCTTTCACTTAGTCTCACAGATGCTCCTGGGTGTGGTTGTGCATTTCTATTAGTGTTGCGGTTCTTGTCTAGGAGTGTACTTTTGACGTCAGTCTTCCAGTTGTTCCCACTTACTGTCCATCTCCATCTACCTCATGGTGGGCCAGCTGGATAGGAATCTAAATGCGATGGGCTTGAGTCATTGCTGGAAATTCAGTCTGCGGGACCAGACCAGACGTAGCCTGAACTAAAACACATCTAAGCGTGCTTAGCTGTTGTGCTCTGTGTGTCGGTTCCTTGTTGGGCTGTGCTCCCTACCGACCCAGACCCGGGCTGTTTGCAGCAGGCGGTGTGCCTCTCGAACTGCCTTTCCCAGGGCTGCAGACCTGTCCCTGCTTCTCGCACCATTGCCTGCACACGCGTTACCTGGAAGCTCCTGGCTCACTACCATGAGAGCACAGCTCTGCAGCCAGCAGTGGCTGCCCTCCTGGTGCATACACACCCTGAGCTCTCCTCAGTGCTACAAGAAGACAGCTTTTTTTTTTTTTTTTTTTTTTTTTTTGTCTGGCATGTGAGTGTGGACTGCTTTGGGAGTAGGATCTTTGGATAAAGGGGCCTTCTGCTTGCCTGGTGAATGTTAACACAGCAGTCATGTTTAATGAAGGGCAGTTGGTGCTCCTTCATGGTTGGTTGCCTATCACTTGCTGTACCCCTCCTGCTTAAAGGTTCCCGAGGCTGTGTTTATGTTCCTAATTGCATTTGGGACTGGCCTGAAGCTTTAAAACTGCCATTTAGAAATGCTGTGCATATTTCGTTGCTGCAGCATCTTGGCTGACTACATATCCCATAATGCACCAGCTTTGGAGAAGGTGCTTAGCTGCGGTGGCAGTTCCTGGATCCTGGCAGTTGATGAGAAGCATCCTCTGGCCCTGAAGTCTGGTTGTTCCAGGCAGATGGGAATGTGTGATGCCCAGGAAGACGTTTAGAAATGTCCCCCTAAAGCTTCTAACTAAAAAATACAAATCCATTCTTTGTCTGCATTTTTCACTCTAAATCTGAAAACTTTTCAGTTCTCTGTCTTTTGGTGACTTGGCTGGCTTTCTCCACTTTTCTGTTTTCTTTTAATTATTTTAGAACTATTTTGTTAATTATAAACCATTATCCCTTGTATGAAATAATTTCTGATGATAAAATATATTACTGGAGCAATTAGGGATCATCTCCTTCTCAGTAATAGAAGATGGTCGTCATTGCAGCAAAAATTAGGTTTCTTATTGACACTTCAGTTTTACAGACATTTCCACAGGGAACATGGTGGAAGTCATGGGGTTGTGTGTGTATAGCATGTACTTTATGAAGCCCCTTCTTGTTCTGGATCACTGTGACTGCTCCATGACTGCTTTTAGGTCGCAGAAAATCAGCACAATAGGAACTGAAAACCAAGAGAGCTTTTCTTTCTCAGATGACTGTATTTCTAGTGCTAGAGGTTGTCTACTCCAAACCTTCTTCCAATGCAAAGCTGCTCTATAGGATGAAGTGTCCATTTTAACATGAGTTGCGTAGATGATAGATGTGTCACTTCACACTATACTGTTTCTTGTCTTCAGTGCCTGAAGTCTTTGATTACCAGTTTTTGAAGAAGACTTTTGAAGCCTGTTTCAGAAAGAGAAATAGACCATAAGAATCTTGACGTTGAAACACAGGGCAGGCTATCTTTCAATGGCCTGTGTGATGCAATCATGGCAACTTCATCTGTAACCTGTCTTTGTCAAGAAGTCATCTCACACCATCTACTTTTCTTTTTTTCTTGGGCACAACCATATATCTCTGTGAGGTTTTGTATATTTTTTCCGGGGTTGCTGTCTACACAGTATCTGTAAGAGTTCTAGTGGCATATTTTAGATTAGTAATAAAATTAAGGGGGATTTGCTGAGATCAGTTTTTCATAGGGGCTACACTGCCATACAGAATTAGTTATACTGAAAATGTATGCTATATATAGAAAAATACATGCTTCTGTCTTTACTACAAGCTTTTTTTGTAGAAAGAAAAAAGGTAACTTTATCTCTGTTTCCATAGAGTTTTCAAATCATCATTGTTTGGAACTGAGTACTTTAGGAAAGCATCATTTTTAATGAAACTAGGAGGAAATTAAAATGGTGATACGTTCAAATACAAAAAGTCTCATAAAAATTTCATTTATGCCCATTTTTTTCTTAAGGAATTGGGAGAAATAAAGTACACTGGGAAAGGAAAATACATTATTTACTCTCCAAATTTCATTTTGGAACCATTTTTTATTGAGTGTGATGGGCAGTGCACAAATAACATCAGACTCTGGATTTAACAGCAATAAATCTTAAAAATTTCCTGAATTTTTAACTTCTCTTAAAACTTGGAAGCAGCATTTGTGCAACTCATGTGGGCCGCGTTGTTGACCTTGTATTGTACAAACACTTGCTAGAATTGGAAAACTGTTGAGCTGGTGCTACAAGTGAACTAGCCACCCTTCTTCACTTGTGTGCTGGTTTGTTGTGGATTCCAGCCGTGTCTGGTCTATCCTTATACTCTGCTTAAGTGCTATTATGATAATGCTCAATAGCCTGATTCTACAGTAGTGCTAACAAAGAAACCTCAAACAAACAGCACTGTAAAGATTCTGCATGACCATTTCTGGCATGAAAACAGCAGGTTTTTTCCTGGTGCAAATCTCAGACCTAATCTCATTTCCACTGAGGCCAAAACACTAGTTTGGCTTAGAGTTACGCAGGATCCTGCCCATAAATCTGGCCAGTCTCCATACAGATAACATCTGGAAAGTTGTCATTTAAAAATATGCGGGAGAGCTTGGGATAGGGGTGTAAATAGTGGGTCAGAGCTTCTATCCAAAATGAAAACATCCCAGCTCTCAGATGTCAGGCATCCTTGCTCTAGGCATGTCTTTTTGTTATGATCCATCTGTCACTTGTCAGTGCCTGTTCTGACAACATAATTTGGGCCTCAGTGTCCTTTGCAAGGGACAAGAGCAGGTGGACATGCAGAGAAGATGGTGAAAACGTGAACATGTTGCGTGACTTAATGGGTACGTCCGGTAAAGTCTCCCAATAAAGACAGAGATGGCTATCGCTTGTATTTCAATTTAATTTGTTCTCTGGCTGACACCTTTCAGATTACTACACGCAATGGCTTTATACTAAGCATGTTTGTTGACTTTGGTCCATATTCGTCATTAATGAAGCCTATGGAAACTTTGCCCGATACTTCAGTGAGAACAGATTTTGCCCAGATATTCTGAAGAGGGAACTTCTAAGCTGAAACAAATTATGAGTACCTTGGATTCTGTGTAGATTGTTGATCTGTCTCTTTAATATTCCCATTTCTTACTGAAGCTGATCCCTAAGTAAAGTCATAGCCTAGAACTTGTGACTTCTTAAGGCTATCTGAAGCTGAAGCTTCAAATGTCACATAAACTGATTATCTGAAAAGTTCATAGTTTTATGCAAAAATCACCTAAAATATGTGAAAATAGCACCATTGTGTGCTATTTTTGTTATATATAATTACCTTTTTTCTATGGGAACCCTGAAGCTAATGAAACAAACACACACAGTTTCTGCCATCTGAAAGAGTCTTGCCTTCAGGTTCCCCAGGTCCCTTCAGTCACTTGAACAATGTTAGTCAACAGATCAATCTAGAACTTTTTTCTTTTTGTCTTTTTTTTTTTTTTTTTTTTGGAACTGTAAGACAAATCCTACCTTTGTCTACCATAAATTCCTCCCAAATGAAGTGAAGCTTTAAATATAAATTGTACCATAAAAATCCCATTGGTTTGTTTTTGGGTTTTAAGTTGTCTGCACTTGATGTTCTTTCTTCTTGAAGGAACACCAAAAAAGATCCTTCACAGGCTACAGTTTACTATTATCTGAATTCTATATCCAAAATGCCAGTTGCTTTATCCTCCAACTCAGGTAGACTGCCTCCAACTAGAGAAATATTTTTATGGCAGTGTTTCAATAGCTGACTTTAAAAATATGATACATGCAAGCACTATTTTGAGTACCTGTCAGAAACTGCTGTTCTTCTCTTTATAAAAATATTCTGGGTTTTGGTTGTTTGGGTTTTTTTCAGTTTAAAATCTAATATTTTATAAAATTTGTTTCTTTGGAAACAAGTTTATTGTGCTATTCCAAGTTGAGCCTAGTCCTTTTCTGGACATCTCTAAGGTTTCTTTAAAAGAAGGATATGATATTACAGGAAGAATGTTTCTCCTGTTTGCCAGAGCACTGTACTATGTTTACTATAATAGGATTAAAGGAAATTTGAAAGTCAACGCTAGCTCAGTGGGAAACTGATAAACACACATTGTACTTGCAGGAACACTCTGCCTAGTAGTATTAGGAAATTCTATTTATTTAGCAGCTGAGTCTTTATCCGACAAACAGATTTGTTGTCCAATTAAAACTATAGCAGACGTTGAAAGACTTAACAATATGGTTGTGATTTGCTGAACCTGAGCTATTATCCTGGCATAGCCATCTCATGTGGCTTAAGGTTGGGACTCTCATACCATAGACTCTCAAAACAAGGAGTCTGTAGCTTATGGATCCTGTTGCTTTCCAAAGTCTGTGGTTTGATTCCTGGCACTTCTGGTTAGGTCAGCTATTATAGCCACAGTCATAAACAGTGATTTTTCAGAATCTGAGCAAGCTAGACAAGGGTGTAGCTCCTTGGAAAAGTTCTTCTGGAAGAAGCAAGCCCAACAATATCGCTGGATCCATATCTGATATTGGCAGCCTCTGCTGTTGAGGAGCAATAGCAGTCCTGTCTCGTATTTACTAATGTTTGTTTATTTGTGCCTTGGCCAATGTTTCAACTAGAGAGTGAAAGAAAAGGCCACAGGGAAGACTTTCCATTCCTAAATACATGTTAAGAGGTCATTTTTATGTGGACACATATGCTGCTTGCATGTCTGTAAATCAGAAAAAAGTAATTTCACTACAAAATACATACAATACTTTTTTTTTTTTTTTAATATCGAGAGGAGGAGAAAGCACAATCACACTGCAATACATAAGCTACTATCACCAATGTTTTGTCACCTTCAAAATGGCAGGTATATTGTAAAAGTGGGAGGATACTCACTGTGTACTTCTGAACACCAGAAGAGGCTGGTGGACTATTCCCACCACATGCTGGGAATTAGTAGGAGTTGCAGGATTCCGTCGCGGTTGTGACTGCATATGGTAATACAATTATTTGATAACAAGGCAGTTAGATAAATTAGTTCATTTCTAAGCTATTGTCAGCTTTGAAATATCTTAGAAAAATGCCTAAAAAGCAAGGATTAATTTTTTGTATTAAATGTATGGGTTTTTATGTTATCCGTGATATCACCCCAAAATACCCATTACCCACATATACCATTCTGTTCAATATTGGGTTTGAATATGAGCTGCTAGTCTTCTTCAAGGTACTCAAATGTGAAGAAATCTTCTTCATCCTGTTCAACACGCTTGCGGGGAGGAGGAATAATCTCAGTTCTCCTGAATTCCTCCCATACCCACAATAATTTTTAAAGGTCTGTGGAATTACTTGAAATGACCTTTCTGAGCCAGCCAAGTTATCCTTTCATTCTGTTCATGCCTCTCTCTTGTAGCCATGGCCATACTACAGTCCTGTGTGCTGTAGAGTCTCTGAGACTGCCAGCAACGATGGGAATTCTTGCTTTGGTTTTAGCCGGTTCATTCAGACAGTATAACTGCAAATGCATAGGTGAGAAGTCCATACCAAGGTTTTTCCTTTCTCAAGGGAAACTGCTGTGCATCTAAGTGCTGTCAGGCCAGGCTTCAGGTCATGGGGAGGCTGAGTTCTTCTGTAGATCTGCCCTTGGCAACTTCACCTGCAAATTGAAGAAATCTCTCTCTTACTTTATCATTAATTAAAGCAAAATGTTGCCTATTTGAACTCTTCTGCTTAGCTTCATCCGCGTAGATAGGCTACAATGAGAGTGCTTGCAGTTTGCTCCATTATATACAAATTGTAACTCAAGGCTGCGGCAAGTTGCCAGTTCATCTCCCCACTTGGACGCCAGCTTCATTTACTCATATAAATAACTGTATAGCAGTCAAACGTGATTGACTTAAGCTGTTACTTTTTCTGAGTGTGTAAAGTACAGGGAGCTTGAGGTGCTCATGCAGTGCTGCTTGTTTGGGGTTTTTTTTTTTATTTTTCCCCCAAGCTGAAATTTTAAGTGTTTTTATTGACAGGATTGAAAGGTATTTTTCAGTGTATTTATCATGGTTTTAGTTTTGTCTTTGCTCTTTACAGGACAACACAAGATAATTCATAAATAGATCAATTGTTTTTTTTATCGTCATATTAGAATGTGAATAGTTGGATTTGTAGTAGCTTATTTTCTCAATAAAAGTGAACTGTAATTTAAGAGACTTTGCTAATGAAGTGCCCCAAATGAGATTTCTTTTTTTTCCAGAATATGTTTATTTTCCAGAATATGTTTATTTTCCCTTTAAAATGCTAACCAGCTTATTTTACTTCAATTACGGCTGATGCCTTAATTGGGACATCAAATGCACTATAGTATTCAACTCCTAGATGCATGGTACCAGCTTCTAACATAGACAGCAGTTACTCACATAGCAACGCTGGTGTAGTTTCTTGGCAAAGTGTCATGCTTCAGGTTTGCTTCTAAATAAGTACTGTCTTCTTGTTTATTGTAAACCTTTGCTAAAGCTTCTGTGATGGCCTTTTGCTTTCATGGCACCATGGATTTCCTACTTGTGCTGAAAGGGTCATCCTGCCTTTGGCTCTGCTCCAGGCCACTAGGTTGTGTCTTAATTCTGTTGCAGACTTTCTTTGCGCTGTCCCATATGTCTGACATGGTACGCTCAACATCTGTGGGAAACTGTGCTGTAAACATTGAGGTAAGTATTCAAAACACTGTATGTCCTCTAGCTGAGGACAGCTGAGGACTGTCTTCATAGGTACAGAATCCATGCATTGTGTCTTGAAAACTCTGCTAGTACTGGGTGGCCTTTGTAGGCTGCATGACATTCAAAGATCTTCCACACTTTGCAATTGAGCCTATGGTTGCTATTTAAAGCACAGCCCAAAGACCAGCATTCCCAAATTTTCTGAACAATGACACAGCCTAAAAAGTGTGGTGGGACACTGGCACAGGTTGCCTGGAGAAGCTCTATGTGTCCCATCACTGACAGTGTTCAAGGACAGGTTGGATGGGGCTTTCAGCAACCTGATCTTTTGAGAGATGCCCCTCCCCAGGGCAGGGGAGTTGGACTGGACAATCTATAAAAGTCTGTTTCAGTCCAACCCATTCTGTGATTCTATGACTGTATAACGCTGTCCTTGAACAGGAGATTGTGGGTCATTACAAGTCACAAAAAACTGTTACTGTCATTCAACACTTTTTTTCAAAAAATTATTAAAGGCTAAAATACATGTGTTGTAAACTGCTCATTACAGTGTGATATATGTGTCTGTAAGCAAATACGAACAGTGTGTAAAAGAGGTATCCATGACCTTATGTGTTGATGAAAAAAGTAAAATCTGATGTTTTGCTGTACTGCAAAGCCTGTGAGGATGTTAATTCTAATGCAGATTTGCATACATCAGATTAAACAAAGTCCTTCACAGAGGAGCAGAACAGTGTACTACTTCAAGACAACACAAGATTGCTCTTGTAGTTTTAAAATAAAGGCACTGTTAGCCATGCCTTCTTTATAATGGGAATTTCTGCCCATTGTGTATCGCTCTGCTGTATTCAATACTTAATATTTCTAACCTGGGACATCCAAACTTTTTGTTTATGATTTACACAAGGTCACCCATAGCTGTAAATTTTATTTTTACTGCAGTAAGAGAAAGAGGCAACAAGAGTTAATTGCCCTTGCACTTTTCTCTTTTGAAGCTGCATATCAGAACCCAAGTACTGTAAAGTAGGGAGGAGAGGTTTGCTTCTGAAGAACTGAATTATTACATCCATGTATTGTTCTGGAATATTTCAGTTATATTTTTCACTCTGTATGATTTTGGGGGTAGTTCTGAGTTAACATCAGATTTAAATGGTAACTTTTAAAATAGCTATGTAAATATTTGGGTTTTAAAATAAAACTCATATAATTTAATTCTGGAACTATTCCATCAATTTTTCTGGCTTGCATATGTTATAAAAGTCAGAATTAATTTCAAATTTGAGTGAAACTAGCCTAGCTGCTTTGAGATCTGGAGTTACCCTATCAAAGATATGTCCACTAAAGAGTTGACATTAACACTTCTGAACTTCATTCTTTAAGAGTCACCTTATTTATAGCAAGATAAATGCACTTTCAGCTCTAATTGCACAGAGTGGCAAAAACATTCTTTGGATAGCCTAAGTAATCTAGAATATATCTTATCTGGGAAACCTCAGAGGATGTATTTGTTCAAGAAGTTAGGAAAATTTAAGGGATGTATACTTATAGCCTGGATTTCAGAATACACGACTGCTGCTTGCACATTTTAGGAGTGCTCTTAATTCCTTTTAATTAAGTAGAATATTTTAAGCATCGTAAGCTGTGTTTTCACAGTGTTCATAGGATAGATATGCCAGGCTAGAAATATATACCTGAGAACATGAAAAGTATATTCAAGAAAGCAAGCCAAACAGATGAATGCTTTTATGTGACAAAAAAAAGAGAATGCAAATAGTGACAGAAGTTTTTCAGTGGTCTGTCAGCTTTAACTACAAGTTCAATTCCAAACTGTTTATAGCTTTGGAATGGGGGTGAAGGGTGTTGGTGTTTAAGAAGTATTTTGTTGGGTTTTATTTAACCACCTTTAGGATTATTTAATTTTTTAAATTCATTAAAAACTGCTCATTTTAATTATTTTTAAATGGAAATTTAACTTACTTCCTAAGAAACACTTACAAAGTGCATCTTTAATGTAAGATAACTACTTGTAAGCTAACAATCTCTTAGGACATAATCCTTTCCTAGGAGTTTATATGCACAAACGCCTGTTGTTAAGGCTTTTTGTCAGGAATTCAAATGGTATCTATTCCTCCATAGGGTTCTTTGGTTAGCATATGTGAGAGAATTCAGATCTAAGTGCTGGTAGATTTTCTGTTGTGTAACCTTTGCAAGTATTCACTGCATGTTAACTCTTGACAGATAAAATTACGTATTCACTATTGACTTATCTTTGAGGGATGATTTACTTTGTCACTATTCAGTCATCTTTATGCAACATTGAGACAGCAGTCTCTCACCAAATCATCTTGTGGCACACAACTCTTTCCCTGATGGAAAACTGCAGTTAGAGCTCTGCAGAAGGAACGTGCAGGGGAAAAGGGGAGAAAGACAAATGTTGGCATGTTTTTGAATCTGCGTTTACGACAGCAGTCACTGGTGACTGCGAAGAGAAGGGTTGTACATGTTCAGCTCTTCCTTGCTGCTGTTTATTGGGCTGCTCTGCAGGACGTGGTGGGGGTGTGGAGAGAGAGAGGTTAAGCATTTAGCCACTTTTCCTTTCACTGTTTTTGCTGATAGGATTATGTTATTTTACCCCACAAAAAAAAAGAAGAAAAAAGAAAAAAAAAAAAGAAAAAAAGAACCACTGTGACATTGCTACTCTGCCTGGGTCACCTTCTCATATCAGCTTACCCTTTACTTAAAATATGCCTGTTAGCCCAACCTTGCATATATATATGTGTGCACATACACACACACACACACACACACATATGTGTCTATGTATAGACATGCATAAGTGCATGAAACCTTGAGACATGCATAAGTGCATGAAAGGAGGCTTTTGCTTTTATTCTGGATGTTTCAGCATGGCCTCTGAGTAACTTAGGAAGAATCTAAATGTATCTGGCCCCTCTGGCACTGTTTAGATATGTGGAGGGTAAAAGTAGCCTTTGCCTTCTTTCCTTCCACCTATTTTCACTATGCAGAAGACTGGCCTCTAATGAAGGTCAAACGAATGCTACAGACAACAATGCTTGGAGTGCTGGTCTGGGAACGTGTTTCATGTTGGGCAATCACCTTAAATCTGTATCTTGGAGGGCTGAGACTGTCCTTTGCTCAGCATTAGAAAGACTAAGAATTTTGCAGGGTTCTGTCTCAGTATTTGAAGCTCGTTTAAGCTAACAGAGCCTGGACTTGATAAGACTTGCAGAGAAGCAGGAAAGTGATAGCTAAGGTTTTGTGGTAACCTGCCTAGGTGGCTTCCAAACACATTGAAGTGCTCTGTGAACAGAGCTGCAGTGTTATGGAAGTGCAAACCCTGATTTTCCGAAGGAGCTGCTTTTGAATGTGGAACTGAGCAACCTAAGCAATTTTCTAGAGGCATCACCATAAGCACCATTGAAGAAAGTAAAAATGAGTTGACCAGCATCCGGACTTTCCATAGGTGAGGCAGACACCTGCTTTCCTTGTGCTGTCAATAGCGAGAGTGAGGATTTGGTTTACAGTGTACACACATCAGTGTGCTGAGGCTGGGAACTATTAAGCTTCAGGTAATACTGAAGAAATGGGTTTTTCCAAAACCCTGCCTCTCCTGAATGGAGGTTCCCACCTTGTGCTGAGTTAAAAAGCTGGAAGAAAGATTGAGAAATGCTGCAGAATGCCTCTTAATACTCCTGGGGAGGATCGCTCTGAGGGCTGAATGCATAGGTTAAATTACACTCTGGAACTAAAGGTGATAAAATCCTCAGAGCTATAAGAAGATGTAATTAGATCCAAAGTACAGCTAGACACTTTTTACCCCCTCCCTTCCACTGTCAAACCCTTACATAGGGAATTGGCCCCTGGTGCCAGTAGCCAGAATGTCACAGTTCAGAGCCTGTGAGCCTTTCAGAGGCCATTGGCATTTCCCTGATACTTCTGAGGATCGCTGAACGCCATTTTACTTCAAGACGAAAAAGTCCTGCATACTGATCAATTTTACGAGTCCAAAGTTCAGCTGGGAGCTGTGCACAGAAAGCAACACAGATACTGAATTCTTCATCGATACTGTATTAGCATTGCATGAGGAGAGATTAGGATCAGCCCTTCTTTGCTTAAGTGATTTGTCTGGTGCAGCCAACTGGCAGAAATGAGGTCCTTCCAGCCAGGAAACTGTACCAAGCAAGAAGTTTGTGTTATGAAGCCTACAATTAATGTGTGGATTGTGGGAAAGGTAGCATCAGCTTCAGAAAAGTAGTCATTTGTCACCATTGCTGAAACTGAAGTTAATGACTTCAGGAGGTCTGGAATGTCTGGAGCAAACCTTAATCAGATTTTAATTTGGTTCCAGCCAAGAGCGTAAACCTATGAGATAAGGTAGGATTCTAATCACACTTTCAAATTTTTGCTTTAGAATAAACATCGCTCATAGAGTGAAAAAGTCCTTTTTTCTTTACATGTTTCCATCCACAAAAGCTGTATTACAGCTCTTTCTCCTTCTTCCCTCACTTCACTATTTTACCCACAATGGTCTTCCATTAAGTTCTTCCTAGATCCCAATACCTAAGGCCGTGGGAAAAAAGAGAGTAGGAGCTGTTTGATGTCAAGTGTTGATAGTTAAATATCATAGGCTCAAACTTCTTAGAAAGGATGTAATGGGAGACTTGAACCAGTCTTGAATGTCCCATGTGAGCCTGCCCTGCAGCTCTGCTCAACCACAAAGCCAAGGCGCTGACACAAGCAGAAAAGCTGGGCTTAGCACTAGTCCATATAACAGGACTTCCAGACTTTCATTGCCTGTACATTTTAAAAGAGGCAAATTTTTCAGCTTTATGGCGACTTTTGGTTGATACTTTTTTAGCCGTAGTGTATAGAACCTGTTCAGATCCTGGCACTCTTGCGTATCCAGACTCCTAGGTTAGGACTAAGTAGTCTAGGTTCACTTAATCTAGCTACACTAGGCAGAAAACAGATGTTCATGGAGTTTTTCTCTGCCCTTGTTCTTCTCCCTCCCTTAATAGCCAGATGAAGTTCAATTAATTAAATTTAAAATAGAATTTAAAAGACGGAAAATAACTAAAACAAACACATGATACAAAGAAGGAATTGAAAACAATTTGAAGGAACTGAAAACAATTTGTATTGGAATTACAAGATATTCCAAGAATGTAAATGTTGTTAATCTGTTGTTTTAAATTACTTCCTGGTAAATATTTTTGGTTTGGTTTGGTTTGGTTTGGTTTTGTTTCCTTTTTCATCTGTCAGCTCTCACAATAATCTGTAAGCATTTGGTGATTACCTCAAACTGTCTGCGTATTTTTAATGGCACTACTTTTTTTTGTCCACCTGAACTGTGGGAAGTACCAGTGAGTCTACCTGAAGGCAGATTCTTGCCTTGTCTAAATTACTGTGTATTTTAAACCTCAAGGACTCTGTGTTGATGTTCCAATGGAGGAAATTATTTGCAAATTATTTGCTCCATTTTTTTTTTCAGTCTAATGAAGTTGGTATTTGTCAGATAAACCCTCAGAAATAATTTTAAATATTTGCAGAGAATCATCCATCTGTATTTTTTCTCGTTGGTAGAAAACGCTGAATTATCGCCTACTGCATGAAGATTTGCAGCTTCTTCTCACCCTCTGCTGTACAAACCTGCTTCAGGATTCTGTCTTGTGTTAAACATCCCTTTTATTTCAATCCTACTATAATTCGTTGGTGATGAGTGATGTACTTTTCATTTAGAATCTGAGCATGCATATGATCATTGATGGTTGGTTTGCATGGGGCTACAACGCAGCATTGGTTTAAAAAAACCTAATAGAGCAACTGGCTTCTCTCAGAACAGCAGTACTATGAGGAATAGTATAATAATTACTAGATAACAGTAAATTGATAATAATAAGAGTAAATAACAGTAAACAAATAGCCAATACTGGTGTTGCTAGTTGCTTGTAGGTGAATGACTCTTTCCTGGCCTTTAGGAAAACGCACCATGCAATATCACCCCACCTCTTTAACATAATCAGAACTACTAGAGTGTATCTAGGTAGGGGAGCAGTTCCTCACTGTTCCCCTACCTAGAAAAATGTTGAGGAGATGCCTTTTGTAAGCTACTTTTAGGAAATTAGCAACAATAAGTAAATCAGATTTCTGAATTTACCTCAATAGGATAGAAGTAAGGATAGAGAAGGCAGAGGAGAAACTGGCATTTGATTCCAGTGTGTGTTCAATTTCTGTTTGAGGGCTATTTCGTTTGTTTATTTGCTTGTTGAGGTTTGTGGGAAAGGGAAGGCTAGACAGTGGTTGCATCTGCACAAGGTATTCGCTGCACTTGTAGGACAAATACCACAGCTTTACAATGACAACTGTTGACAAACTGTTCCACACCTAGTAATTACGGGTGTTATGAATAGAGAGAAAGTTGGGTGTCTGATGTGATGAGGACAATACAGATGTTTTGGTCTGTGCAAACCTCTATAATTTCTCTCAGATCTTCAAGGATGTGGTTATTTCTGGGCTTGTTCTGCTGTCCCTGAGGCCTGTGGATGAGAAGCCACTTGGCTTCACCGTTGAGTTGCTGATTGTTGACTTTGATTGATCCAGTGCAGCGGCACCGTCGCCCTGCTTCTAGTTCAACATGTCTATTGCTCTGTCTCTGAAGAGACTAGTAACAATATTGGTGTGATATTGTCTATCAGTAATGCTAATTAAGAAGTTTGGACTTCTCTGCCTTGAAATCAGTCCTCAAAGATGGTTTAAGACTGTACCCGTATATTGAAAATAGTATATGTGTGTGTTTTATGGGTATTTAAATATGTTTTAGGAAAGTAACTTATTTTCTACAGATTTATAAATGACATTAATCTTCTTCAACAAATAAACTAGGAATGTTTCCTCTAAAAATCTTAGATTTTGGAAAACCCAAGATATTCTGCGGTATACCTTGAGTCTTGACTCCTTTTGCCAACAAAGGAGCATGAAACAAATGCTAAATATTCTGCCTACAGCAAAAGAAATCAAATTGAGTCTCTAATTCTGAAAGAATCTGTATTATAAACCTGGTCTGTTCACGATTAGCAGGTTGTGGTGTGTTAAACACAAAGCTGGCTTTGGTAGTGGTTTAGTGACCCCCCCACCCCAAAGGAAATGTACCTTAAGCTGTACTACAGAAAGAATGATGGTGACTTTCTATAATAGCTAGTATGATAGCTAGAAAGATTAGAAGAGAGATGACAGAATACTAAGCAAAAATACATTAAAAATACGGTTCTTTAGAGCACAATACTTGTTCTATATCATATACATTTATTTACTTAAAAGGGAGCTAAATGGACTTAGAGGAATCTTCTGGCTTGTCTCCTGCTTGTTGCAATCCATTTAATCTAACAATTGCTGGCAGATGTCATGATTATTTTTTCTCTCCTTTTGTGTCACTTTCTCCTCAATAGTCCTGATGACACATCTGCAAACTTGGGCAAATCAATTCTGATGCTTCAGTATCTTCATTATGGTGCTTGTTAATAGAAGTGGTGTCTGAAATCGTATTTGCTGACAACGTTGTGTTTGCATCCATGAAGGGATTGTTTCACTTTTTTGTGATATCCTTTCATGCTTTTGAAAGCTATTGAAATCAGTTCTCTGGTCTTCCCTGCTTTGTATTAAAGATCCCTGATTTCTGCAGTCTTACCACATGAAGTTGTAGTTTCTGTGTATATAAATATTCTTGTTCTAATTCTTGGCATCCCCTCCAGAAATCTTTGTGTCTTTCCTGAAGTATGGTGCCCAGAACTGGCACATAACCTATTACTTTCCATTCTGTCTTTGGGCAGCCATATTTTTTTCAAGTTAAAAAATAGAACCTTAATTTACCCCCAAAGTCCTCAGCGTACTGTCAAGAAAATGTGGCAGGCACAGATCTGATGGGTTTAGGTTTTTGAGATTTTAATACAAATTAGGCTAGCTTCTGCTTTTGGGTTTTATTTTTTTTTTATGAGGAGTTTCCTGTGGGACATGTCAGGACAGACAAGCTACTGTGAAGACAATTGTGAGAGACATCAGTGCATGTAGGAACAATGTACAATTTGGTGGGGTTGTGTGTATATGGAAGCTGATGTAACAAAATGGTGCAGTAGGCTGTCAGTGAAGTACAGAGCCTAAGGCTTCCTTCCAGATGAGTAAGTATTACTTAAGGCAGTTGATTAAAAATAAGAGCTATACATTTGAGATGTCAGACAGCTTTCCCTGTTTAAATGACATCTGATCCAAATCACAAACTTAACCAGCCTTGATACAATTTCCATCTCTTAATTTTAATTACAAGAGGGTAAGGTCTGTTCCCTGATGCTTTTGACTTGCTGGTGCGTAGAGTATGTTGCCGTGTTCTTCTAATGTCTGGTAACTCCAACAAGTTTTGGGACCTTTGTTAATTCAAAGCTGTCCTCTCTTAATCAGAGTCCTAATTACTAAAATGGTGTAAGCTTATGCCTACATGAGAGTTTAGTCCTCTTTGTTGAACATATTAAGTATATTTATACATACACGCAACTGTAGTTAACTGGACAATGTTAGCCCATGTGGTACTCAAAATCACCTGGGCTTTTGGAGAATGAAGTAACAATGGAGAAGGAGTGAAGGAGAAGGCATCAGTGCCTCAGCCATCACGTAGATTATTCCTATGCAGTATAACCAGTGGTTGTATTTGATCACTGAAAACCCCCAAACCTTGGTGGAAGAAACCTTTGAAATTACAAGGCTAAATACTCAAAAGTCAGACAGTAGGATGCAGCAGTTAGATTATGTTTTCATGCTTGTTTTCCAACTTTAATATTGAGGTTTGTGCTACAGTTGCAGAGCAACATTTCCAATATATGATTTAAAAAATCCTCTTTTTATGTACCCTGTATCCATTGAAGACTTGAGATAACTACCTCTTTTGGAAATCTAATCACAAATAATGTTTAAGACACTTGCGAAAATTGGTGCCTGTTTGAATACCCTTCATCTTCCATCTGTCTCCCAGTGGCCATTGTGGAGGAGTATGTATGTCCCATAGGGTTTACCTCTGATGGGCCAGCCTCTATAAACATCTTGTTGAGATGTTTTTAGGGCATCTGAAATGTTACTATTCATCACATTCTGTTATTATTATTTTACTTCCTCTCCCTGCTGTGGTACAGGCCGTAGTCCTAACACCAAGCCATTTAGAGATAAGGACTGTGCATCTCCCATAGGAAGCAAAAGCATGCAGTTCCATCAGTCAACACCACCTTGATCAGCCACACCCTTCCAGTTACATTAGCCTCCTCCACCCCGAAACAGGTAAGTTGGGTGACAGCGTTCCCAGGCCTAGGTTGGAAGGAGTACCAGGGTGGGGCTTGGCGGCTGGGTGAAGGCAGCCTGCCTGAAGGCTGGCACTGGCAGGGCAGAGCAGCCCAGTGCTGGCACAGGGGCCCCGGCCACGCCATGGATCCCGCAGGCAGCTGGAACAAAAACTTCAGCTGGAAGCATTCTGACAGCATGGTTGTTAGTAGTGGCACAGGGTGTTGTGTGTATGGCATGTGTGCGTCAGTGTGAGCATGCATTCTTGCGTGCTTGGTGAAGGAAAGGGTGGGGACCAGTGGGGACCAGGAGTAGGAGGACCATGGCTCAAACTGCAACTTGGACTGCGTGATGGCATGAGATGATTAAGCTTTATCTCAGATAGGTATGGGTTGCAATGAGAAATACATCCAGCTGACATTAATTGTTGTTTTAGTTATTTCTCAGGGTCAGATACAGGGTTTTCTCTGTGTCATTTACTTTACCTGAAAGTGGAAGTACACTAGTCTACAGTGAGTATATATAACTGGAATATATATTTGAACCCACATCCCACATTATTCTTATCAGAACATAAAATGAGAGCAAAAGGCAGAAGTTTTAATTCTTCAGTCTGTGATTATTCCCATTTAGATTTAAAAACCTAAAAAAAATGGCCATCTTAATGTCTTGGGGAGCATGATAAAATTCAGGGAGCTTAAATCAGGACCTCACCCTCCACATCACAAAGCCTAATCACAGAAAAATAGTTTTGGGTATGGTATTATAATTCCCTGTGGGTCCAGGAATTTTATGTATAGTCTCTACCCAATAACCCAGCTTTAACAGAAAGTACAGGCAAGTCCTCTTTGTGCTTTCCACTCTCCCACTACACTTTTCTGCAGTTTTTAGGTTGGGATTTTTCTGTGGTTTCTTTTTTTTTTTTTTTCCCCCAATGTGGGGAATGTGAATAGAATTATCTCCAGTTCATGTGGGTACTGAAACTCGGAGCTTATGTTCATGAGCGGGAAGGATCTTGTTATTTGGGTGGGTATGAGAAAGATATGTAACGTGCTCCACTGGCTAAACTTTGAATGGTAGTGGTTAATGCTGATCATTTTCTCAGTGATGTTGGTTGGGTGTACACAAAGCGCACTTGCCAAAGCAGGACAATTGGGGAGCCGCTGAGTGGCTCCCATGCTTTGCCCACCTTCTGTGTGAATGGCAGCAGATGGCTTTGCCACCTACACAGTCGTACATCCAGGTGCCCCACTGAGGCTCCAGTGTACAAACATGTAAACAATGCTGCAGTCCAAAATGACCCCGGAGGCTTTGTACGTGTGGGAACAGGAGTCTTGTGGATTGCTCAGGTTGATGTAAGTGTCATGTATGTCCCTGTCACCTATTTCTAAAGTGTCTCTAGATCTCGTCTCTGGTTTATGTTAGATGCTTTGCCATGGATTTGGCAGGCAGCTTTAAACAAACACTATTTTTTCAAGGGGAGGTGGAGAACAATCACAGAGTGGACCTTGTTAAAGCTGTGGAATCTAGATGAGCTCTTTATGTCTTCTGTACAGTCGTGCTGTAAATCCACTCAGTGTCTTGCCTTCTTTGGCCTGTTTCTATTTATTCAAACGTGCCTCTCTTGCTTCCTTTCCTGTTCAAGTCTGTAGTGCCATTGCATATTCTCTTTAAACCATACAGTTCAGTGATTTAATTCTCACTCTTTTTTTTTTAGATAAGCCTAAGAGTACTCCCCTTCAGCCTTATAAAAATATGTAGATATGAAATTGTGCACTTGCTCTTGATGTAGCCTTTTATGTCATTCATACTGTAAAACAAGAGTTTGATTTTCCAGGCAGGAAGGAAGAAAAAAAAAAATCCCACAAATGTGTCCTGTAGTTTTAATAGGCAGAGGTTTGCCAAATGGCAATTAGCTTTCTTCAATATTTGAGCTGATTAGGAACTTCTTGGGATCCTCTAAGAAAAATGCTTTTTTGCCAAGTTAGCAGATTTTCAGACAGGTGAGCTACATTTAGCTTTGTCTTTGAGGGGTGCATTTTTGGTAGCGTTTTTCCTAATTGCTGATACGTTTCTCTTTCTTTGATGCTCTGACATTACTCATGTTCTTCTGCAGCCCAGATCACTGGTTTGGTCTGTATGGAGCTTCTCCACAATTTTGTGCTGGAGAAAAATTATGGAAGCTGAAATAACCACTCAAAGCAAAAGTTGTTGTTCCAAAACTAAGTAAGGGAAGGGAGGAAGCTAGTCTTGTTTTGCTAAGCCAAATTCTTTACTGAGCCTCCTTTCAAAATACAGGCATAAAAAACCCCCACGGGGCTGTGGTTATCCTTGACCCATTGAGGACTATCATGCTATGCAAGTTGTGGTAGCTGGCCCCAAGGGTTCAGAGTTGAAACGTTGTTGTTTTGGGGTTTTTTTGCCTCTCCACACTGTGGGAATGAAAATTTTCAGGTGATCAAAACTGTTTTCCAGAGTTGCATTTCTCAGGAACAGAGATCATGATCTTTAGACCGGAAACACGTGAAGGTCCTAGTTCAGTTTATGAGTAGTTTTGAGGAGTTTCCCATTACTGAGACACAAGGATGTTTCATTTCACTCCGTGAAGTAGCTTCTTGGCTTTTGAGCGTTTAATAGATTTACATTGAAAGTATCTTAAAAATAATTTCTGCTCATTTTATCTCCTTCAAGAGGAATAATTCAGAATCTAATAGTGCAGCTGATCTGAAGTGAAAGCAAAGCCAATGGTCAGATATTTTTTTCCCTACAATTTGGAGATGAGGCTTTCGATATATCTAGTTCTCATAGTGTCAGAAGATGCCTCCCTGACCTTTCTGAGAACAGCATTCCAAAGGAGCCAAAGAGAAGAATCTTTAGATTTACTTACTTTCTACTTCTACTGAGCTTGAAAGTGTGAGCAATGGAAAAATATTTAAGCCTTAGCGGTGGTTACACAGTATGAATGGCTTATGGCCAAACACTGTAAAAAATGCAAGGTCACATTAAGTTAATAAAGAGCCTCTAGGTGCTGTTTATCTTCTGCTTGTGTTTATGGAGAGAGAGTCCCCAGTTACTATCAGCCAAAAAAAAAAAAAAATCCCATAGCCACTAAGTCACAAAATTGGAACCCTTCCTCTCTGTGATGCTGCAAAATGATAGATACAATTGAGGCTGCAAAACTAGAAATGATCCTGAAATTGCCTACAGAAGGGGAGTTCTGGCACTTTACAGTGAGTCTGTGAGCGGAAGAGGTTGGTAATTGCCTTTGTAGGCTTTCTCTCTTCTTCTGCCATTGGGGAAGACCTTTCCTGCCATTACTAAGAAACACATGGACTCATTCCATTCCACAGTGCACCTATATGATTCCCTGACACTTTTCTATCTGGTAGAGTATCTTCCCACCTGATTCAGAAGGCTGAACTTTCAAATCCAAGTAGGCTCATCAATTTATCCGGGATCACTCTGTTTCCCAGCTCTTGTAGTTGATGGACAGCTCAGCTTTGAGACTGTGTTCAGCTCCACAGTTTCAATTAGTGTCAAAACTGCCAAATTAAGGTCTTGCCTTCCAAGTAGTGAGGAGGTGCTTCTTTAACACCCATTACTAGCTTTGCCTCTGATTTACTTGTCCAGTGGCACACTAGAGAGTCTCCTTTCGGTCTGTAGAGAGTCTGAGGAAACTAGCTTGTGTGTGTTTCTAATTACATGTTTATTCGGCCCTCTGAGGATGTCAGGAGCTGTGAACAGTAAATGCCAAGTGATTGCCAGGAAGAAAGCTGCTGACTGCAGTGCATCGTAGACAGAAGAACCCTCCTCTGTAACTGCCACTGCCATGCCATGCGCATACCGACGATATCTGATTTTGATTATAGTCTCTCCTCTGATGATAGTGCTGTCTCGGGTTCTCCTGGAAACAAAGTCTTGGTCAAGCGAAAACATAAGCAATGGTGTAGTCAAGGACAAAGTCAGTCTCCCCCAGATTCCAGTCTATTGACTCTTCTTTCTCCCTCATTTGGAGGGAACTGAACGGCTAATGATCTTCCTTTAAATGAGCATAACTTGCTGTATTATGTTAGTCTAGACAAAGGAAATCAAATTAATTAGCAGAAAGACTGCAAATGTGCTGTGTAGGAGGACCTGTCATTAAAGTACCTCATTCAGGCTCCTGTGGCTTGGTGTGTATTCAATATGATAGCTCTGGTCTTCCTCTCAGCAGAAAAGAAATAAAATAATACTAGGCTTCAATTAGAGACAGAACTATAATTCAGTCATGGGCAAGGAGGGTGGGAGGTGAGCAGGAAGACGGCTGCTCTGCAAAGCCTAAGTCATAAAACATAAAATCCCAGTTTATGCATGGCAACAGATCCTTCTATGATTGAATTACAGCCCTAATATTCAATAATGGGCCAAGTCTGTAAACCAGAATACAGACAGAACAAATATTTACATTCTTTGGGCAATGACGAAGGGAGAATCACTGAGCAGAGCATGAATCAAAGCCACAAGAACATAGATGTGGCACAGCCACGTGTTGCCATCAGTGTGAAGTGGGAGGGATGGAGTAAGTTTCCAGTATTTGGATGTGGAATTTCCTGTATTACAGGTCATCCCGCAGCATTTCACTGAAGATTCATCTTCTAGTTAGGTGACGCACACTGCCAATAAAAGTGAGGAAACTGTAGTTTGTCCATTCATTCTGAGTGCCATATGTTTTCTAGTGTATCTAGAAAGTGATAGTGAAATGTTTAGGTATTTAGCAATGTTTATGCTGACATTGCATATCTAATTACAATTTTATTTGTATTCCTGACTTTATAGCACTGCATAAGTTCTGTGTTTTTGACAGTTGTTGAGCATCAGCTGCTGTGACTTCTTTTGGTCCAGCTGACAGCTATGACAGTCATAAACACCACTGTCAATTTGGAAATATCAATGCACATGTAGAGAAATAAATGAAAATTCCTTTTGTTATCTTACAAAATAACTTTAAAATCAGGGTCAGAATAGTTTTAAATTGAAGAGCTCGCAGCAAGACATCAATCGATGCATGCACTGGGGGAGCCAAGAAGCCATATAATGCTGAGGGTTTTGAACTCTTGTCGTCTTTGTTTAACGTCTTGCAAATGCACATGCAGGGAGCACGGGAGTGCTGCGCCTCTCAGCCCTTGCAGGTTCAAATTGCGTTTCTGTCCCGTACATGGATTTTCCTATATGGGACCCTGAATGAACAGGCTTCCTTTCACAGCAAAGGCCGCAGCCTAGTTAAGTGTTTGAAACAAAAAAAAGCAATTAAAGAGGGATTCCGGTGGACCATCAGTTAAGCCACAAAAACTAAATGCAGAAGTAAGCCAAGCAGCAGCCTGGTGTTCTTAGGGGAAAGATTAAAACATCTTGTAACTATCAGTAAGTTTGTGAACAAAAGGGGATACAAAATATTAAAGGATCAACTCAAGGGTTGATCAGCTGTGCATGGAGTGCAGAAGTGACTGGTTACTCCCTGGTTTCTGTCTACACGTAGTTTAAGTAAGTTTTTCTTAGCTGTTAGGTCAGCTTACACCCTGAGCAGAGCATGTATTAAAAACTCAGAGGTGACCCACTGCTGTTTCGAGGTGACCCACTGCTGTTTCAAGGTGACTTGTATTGCACATGAACATTAGAGCTTATGAACTCTGATTTTCTATGGATGATCAGTGTGCCAGTCTATCACAGTAAGTCCTCTTTACTACTCACCCCTCCTGTGGCGCCAAACAGTGATATTGTTGACACGCATCCCCCCGCTATTTCTCCTTCCCTGGAATATTTTTCACACCTTTCTGTATAGCCTAGGAGGGAACACACGCAGTGTAATGCAGCAGGAGTTCCAAAGGTGCTGTGCTGTCCAACTGGTTTGAAATTTGGATGGTGGATAAAAAATGTAATTGTGAGGAACTTTCAGATGTGTAATTTCATGTTGAGTATTAACCAAAGAAAAGAGGAAAAGGGATGAGAGAATTCTCCTAGTAAGGAGAAAAAGGCTTTCCTGCAAAACTCATCATTCTGGTATGGAGCTTAGTTAGGTGTCGCATAGATCTCGTTAGGTCTGAGAGGCTGAATTGACTTAATACTTGTTTTACATGCTCATTAGCATAGGGCTTCTGTGGTCTGTCCCCGGAACTACTGCAAGGTTCAGTCAGGAGGACTGACGCTTTTCCAGGCAAATTTAAGCAGACAGAAACATAAATGGAAAACTCTTGAAGCAATAAGTCTTTGCCATTTTTAGGACAGCTTTATGAAAATACAGCCATGATGGTTCTTACAAGTGGCATATTGGAAAACAGTGGGAAACATACCTGAAATTTTGTGTGCATGGGAATTTACATACTATCTAATGAAAGGCTAGCCTGTAGGATATTGGGATAAGAGCAACTCTTACATGAACTGCCTGTGTTTCAGCTCTATAAATAGGATATTGGCTTAAAAAGTTCATTATATAAATATGGGACCATAAATAGCGTTTTAGATATCTTAAACAGGAACATGACTCTCTCTAACATAATCATAATCTAGCAACTGAGGATTGTGTCTTGAATAGATAGCCTGAAAGAAGATAAGTATCTGAATCTACCAGCATATCTGGGAAATTTAAGTGTTAAGTCTCTGTTTATTAATCTACTGTTTAATATATGTGATTATATGCCATCTATTGATTTTTAGAAGGTATTGCATTTTTCTGACCATTAAGAAGCACAAACAAATTCTTTTGAGCACTTCTATGGTGATTTAATGTACAGGCCTCAGTTTTTTCTAGAACAGATCTCATCCAAATGCTCTCTTCTGGGAATGGTGCAAGTACAGTAATACATATATACTGAAGGCCAATGGTCTTCTTTATTATCAGGACCCAGAGCCATGTGCTCTGCAAGTACTGCATCATTTGAAGCTAGAAAGCAATAAAGCTCCTAAATCAATTTCTGTTCTATCAAAGCTTGGAGAAACTATTGGAAATTTTCATGCCAAGACATTCTCATATACAAAAAATACAATGTTTCTAGAAGAAAAGCTTGGGTACGGGTAACAAATCTGGATTGGTCAGCAAAAAGAAGAACATTGGTGCCATGCAGTGCGATTGAAAGACATTGGAAATGCTCCATTCTCAGCTAATTTCTGGCCTCCAGTAACTTGCTTCCCCTCTGTGCTCAGTTCCTACCATATGTTGCTCACCAAGTTAGTCTACAAACATTTTGAAGTTGTGTCGCTTAGTCAGGCACTGATCTTGGATGAAATTTCTATGTTCTGTTGTAATGCAAACAACATAATGGATACTACTCATTGCAAAACAGTCTTTTGTCATATTGATTCTCCAGTGAGGAAGCAATGAAATGAGCTATTGTATTTAAATGCTGAACTTTCCCCATTCTTGTGTTGACTATCCTCCTTTCCAACAGGCGGAGGGATGGTCAGAAATGAAGACATTTGCTCAAGCCACGGCTTCCCTTCTGATTTAGTTTTTCGTTTCCCAAGGACAGAAGTCTGCTGTTTTCTCCTTAATGAAACTCTGCCAAACGGGAGTGTACCAGCAGCCTTCTGCACTGAAGAATAAATTTGAATCTAGGCTATTATTGCTTACTGGACAAAATGTTCATGTGCAGACAAAACTGACTTGCCTGTGTGGGACTCTTTATTTCATACTGAAAAGCTGAGGAACACGGAGAACAAGTATCTTTTCAACCTGGTTCACTCTTGCAAAGAGACATTTTTTAGATCCATAGGAGAACAAACTTTCGGTCCTTTCCAAAAAGCTATCCTCCTTGTATCCAAGGAGCTTTCTCTTATTTATTCTTTCCACCTCTTGACAGTATCATTCCCCCAAAACCAGGTTGGGAGAAAGAAAATCAACTTCATGGACAGCAAGCAGAAATCTGTTTTTGTTTTGTGGGTTTTCCCTCCTCCCACTCCCCTTTTTTTCCCCAGTGTTGCATGTGCTGCCAGTACTGATGACTACCCAGACACTTCTGAGTAGGACATCTCACTCTGCTTGGGACAGTTCACATGTGCTCACCAGGCAGACATTTGTCTGTGGTTTGCTCCAAAACCACAAGTTCCTGAAGCTGAAATTGCAACAAAATTTAGGAGTTTTAATCATAACAATGTTCCAGAAAGCCTTTGCCCAGTTACCTGTTAGTATTCAATGTGAGCTCTGTGTATTCATATTCCCCTAAAAATGGCATTGCCACATTACCAGAGCTGCTATAAGATGACTTTTACATGCCTTGCACTTTTTCTTCCTTCTCTTTATTTTACTTTTCCCTGTGTTAAACTGATACATGCTGACACAGCTGTGAAATCAAATCTTCACTACCCATGAGTCTAGGACATTATGAGGTTGATAGTGTCATGCTTCACTATATTGCCTGGCTAATATTTAGCCTTAAAAGAACCCCCAAACAAACCAAGACCCAACTTGGAGCTGAGTTTCCTTCACTATTTTCTTCTAGTTGGGTGACTGACATAGTAAGTGCATTTGTAATATGTGTATGTGTCTTTTGGGAATCATTGTTATTTATCATGGATATAAGTGCAAGTGAATACATCTCAAAGAAAAATACTAGGGCTAGCTTCACCAATACTTTTTTTTTTTCTCCTTCTTTCTGCCAGTCTTCAGGAACTCTAGTTCATACCTCGGATATAATAGGTAAAAGCTGATATCTCAGCTAATGAAATCTTCAGTGACTTTCCTCACAAGCTCCTTTTCAACTGGCGTTGAAAAATGAGAAATATCTCTCCATTCCTCCACTACTAATACTACCTACAAAAAAAAGGTATAAAAAAAAAGAAGTACAAGTTTAGAGGTACGTGAGATAACAAGGGTTCAGGCTGTAGAGAGCCTAATGCCATAGATCAGTAATACAATATTTAAATCAATATACTTCCTGGCAGGATGTCAGTGCAAAGAGCAGCATTAGAGTAATGTGAATTCTTAACTCTGATGAAGTGAGCAGCTGCATTCAAACCTGTTTCAGATGAGCTTGTCTGAAGTTCTGGAAAGGAGGAATGGTTAAATGGTTATAAACATGAATTTCTAGAGGCAGTGAAGTAGATATGAAAGAGGACAAAATCTGAAGGAAAACCTCAATATTCAAGCTGGATAGTTCCAGTATGAAGGATGAGTTTACCTTCATGTACTCCTCATAATTGCTCCTGTCTTAAAAACAGCGTATCTGACACATTACACATTGCTGAATGTTACAAGGGTAATTGCTTGAGTCCTAGATTCCTCTTATATTCTTGTGTATGGACCAGGAATTCTTCTAAACTCCTACCTTCTTCAGGGAAAATTAAAGATAACATTCTCAGTTGTAAAAAATACATAGTGAGAATTGGAATCAATATGAAGCAGCATCCTCTGAGCTGCTTTCAGCTGGCTTTTTCTTTACATTGCCTGTCCTCACCAGGGACTTTGTTCTGCATGCTTTGGTTTAGTTGATGATGAACTTTACTTTTCGGTATGTAAAGTTCAGTGTCTTCAGGAAATGTCGTGACAAAGAGAACTTCTAAGTTTTTGGCATTATGGGGGAAATAACTTTCCTCTCCTGTGGAACATGGGCAGGCATTGGTGAAACCAAACCGCACCTTCCCCTTTCAAAAACAGAACAACAGCCTGGACAGGACAGTTCCTGATGTGTCCAGTCTTCAGGCAGACCTTTCCTGTTTGCTTCATAGCTTCATGGTGTTCCCTGTGGGCTCGCTTGGGCCACTGTCGGGGAGAAGTGTTGGCACAAGAGAGAGGGAAGGGTGGATCTCCTTGGTGGGAGACAGAGGGAAGGATGGAAAGGAGGGAGGATCTCCATCCAAGCCAGCCAGCAAGGGTACAAGGAGTATATTAAGGCTGAAAGAAATGTTTTGTCCTTCTACCACCTACTGCTAGGACTGTGTTGCAATGAAATAGCTTTCTCTCAGATCACTATAGAAGGTTCTTAGAGGGCAAGAATGGAAAAACTTCTGCTTGTAATAGCATTAATTACTGTTTTTTTAAGCAATTATTCCCTTTGGTGTTGCATGCAGAGGTTTTAAAAAGTGATGGTTAGTGCTCCTAGTACATGGTATCTCTTTCTTACTGCTAAAAGGCAGAGACTTTATATCTGAATATCTGAATAACACATCCTAGCTGCAGAACTAGATTTTCTGAGTGTTTTCTTTAAAGTTTGGTGTCCCTTCCCCCACCCCCCACCCCTCCCACCCCCTGTTTTGGGGTTGTGGCTGGCCTCAGTCTTGGCAATTTAATAATGAGAATCTATTAATGATGGAATGATGAGGCCCATGGCTCTGCGAAAAGAACGATACAGTACAGTGTTCAGTTATTGCTGACGTCGTTGAGACAGCAATAGTTTCCAAAGGATACTTAAAAGGGAGAAGTTAGCACCAAATGCCTCCTTTGCACAAAGATGCCTGATTTGTATAATCTTTGTGCAAACATTGTACCATTAGAATCATGCCTAAGCATTAATAAATTAAATAAATAACATTTTTGGCTTCCTGGTAGAGAATCTGATATTTCCTGGCTTCCCACATCTGTTGTTAAAGCCAAGTTTTAGTTCTTTGAAAAGTTATTGCCTGGCTTGTCTTCAAGGAACACTTCTTGTGTCCCATCTTGAATGCTGAGAACTGACCATGTACACCGTGTTCTTACATTAATATACATATGGCTGGTTTATACAGATTCTTTTTTGACTAGGTCTAATACAAAAGTAAGTGAGGATTAGAAAAAAATTTGGGAACAGGGATTCCCACAGTCAGCTGAATAGCTGATCCCAAAGTAGAGCTCATGTGTCTCTGAAGTTTGCAGGATGGAAACTGGAAAGGAGTCAGATGTGAATGTGTACATATAGTGCCATAAAACTGTACCTGATTTAATCTAGCCCATAATTCCTGCCTAGTTGAAGAGGAACCATTCTCCAAGGCAAACAAATTAAAAAATTTCAAAAAGTAAAGTATCTCTGAATTTGTTTACCGTCTTCCCAGTCATTGGCTCTTGCGGTATAGGACAGGTTTATAGTACTAAGTCTTCTTCTAAATGCATTTACAGGTTGAATCCATCCTGTGACTAAGATAAACTGGTAGGGTCTCAAGTTCCATGGTGAGACAGGGTTTGCAGAAATTTTTTTAAACCGTTTGTTGGCTATGGCTTTTTGTTTCTGCACCCCCACCCCCCTCCACACCCCGGGCATGATTGTGTCATACCTGTATCAGGGAGTTGGATGCTTCCAGGAATGCTGATAATGCCGAGCATGCTTTGTAGGCTTTGTGTGCTAAACCAAACAAATGGATCTAACACCTGCTGATTTCCTGAGCAGCTATCATAAAATACCACGGCAATCTTCCAGTTACATCACCCTTTCTTCATCTCTACCTGCAACCCTGAAGTAGGCTGATCTTCAAAACAGAAATTTTCCTAGTCAGAAACTGCATCCCAAGCTGAGAGACCAGTCGTGCCTTTCAAAGCCAGGGGAAATGGTGGAGCTGTCACTTGGCACAGATGAGCACTGCCGTTACATCCTGCCTTGTCCTTCAGACCATAGTTGGGGGACTCCTTCAGAATGATGTGCTGAAATTCTGAGGTCAAATCCAATACTCCAATTCTCAGAGAAGTGCCCTAACTGCAAAACTATAGGCTATTTTGGGGGTTACACTACTGCCTGTCCTGCTCCGGAGCTGGATTGCTTTCAAGAATGTGTGAGTTATAGGGCCAGAAGGTCGGTATGCAAGAGGGAGCCTGCCTTGGTAGATATTTTATGTTACATGGTAATTGGATACAAAGAAGAAATAAAGCTAAGGGCAGACACAGTGATCCTGGGTCTTCCCCTCCTAGCTGAGTGCTATGACCTCTCCAGATTACAGAGCTGGATCTCATCTCCCTGGCCAAGGACTTTTTACTCTCCTGGGTACCTGATAGTCCAGCTCCTGTGTGATGTGTTTGATGAGTTTACGAACTCATACTTAATGCTGATTTTCTTATCTCAGAGAGATAAAAGCTTAGCATGTGCAATATAAATGCAGCTAGGCCTTGCTTGGTGTCTAGCCTAAGGTTAAGTTATTTTCTGCACCAGCTCGTGCACTGGAAAAAAAGGGGTGGGAGGAACTGGAAGCAGCTGGCATGGACTCTTGAAGAAGCTGAAAGCTGTCACATGGGAACTTCCACCAGCTCTTCTCAGGGAGCCCCAGCACAGCAGCAGTGGTGGGCCCAGGCTGGCATTTGTGCAAGTTGTAGAGGCGTTGGTCTCTGGAGGCAGTTCTCGCTTGCTTGGTCTCAGCCACATGCTGTTCACTTCTGCGACATCTAAGTAGGACAGAACTGCCCTGTTCTTGCCAGGAGCCAGATTCTTCTCCAGTACGTTTTTGTGTTTCTTCTCGCCCTGCTCTGTCTGCAGACAGACAGCATTCACCGTCTTGCTTTGCATTCAGACTGCGCTTACCAAACTGTTCCGTTTCTCTGAGAATACTGAGGTTTACTCTTCTCTTTGTGTGTGAGCACTGAAAAATATATGTAGCCCTTGGCATGTTGCTAGCACCAGGTGACCTTGTTTGCCCCCTTTCTTACTTGAATAGGGGGCTTGTGTGCCAGGGCTTAGAAAGGGGTGATTTGCAGGCTAGTAAGGGGCAACCCTGTGATTAGAAATTCCATGACCTGATAGAGCGCACATTTGACCTGCTAGTGTAAAATATATTACCATTCTATTATGTAAACCTTAAAAGGTTTAGGTTTTATAAAGATTGATGACAGAAGTAGGTGGTGTGTTCATACCTGTCTGTAGAAGTAGTTGCTGACATGTACTGCAGCATTTGGTTTATAACCTTACAATAGTGGCCTTGATTAATAATGCTTTATTAGTTGTAAACAGAGACTTACTGAATAAATCCTATTTACTCTGTTGAATGGCTCTCCGTGCCTGCATAAAACTATTTCAGTAATTAGAAAGCTACTATAAGATTTCTCTATATTGTAGGCTTTGAGTTTAGTTCTCTGTAGTTCTCAGCTTTCCTGAATTCCTACTTACTATTTGTACTTCGCCCCATGCTTGTCACGAAAGGAAACGTTTTCAACTCACATTTTGTGATGAGAAAGGGTGGGGGTGTGGTAAGACAGTGTTTCCCAAAGGAAAAAGGAAGGAGCAGGGGAAAGAGCACATCTCTCCTTTTGATATGCCTCTGGACTTGTACCATCCTCTTCCCTGCCAGGATCAGAGAAGAGAGAAGTGAGACTGGAGAGGTGATATCCCTGCTGAAAACGACCAAACTCCCTTCCTGAAGGACAGTAGAGTTATCACAATTGCTTTGTGGGCCTGTGTTTCAAGAGAAGAGTAGAAGAGCACTCCTAAGGAGTGTTGACATAAGGTGTCTTGAGGACTCACGTCTCTCTTTCTCCAGAGGCTGAAGGCCTGTAATGCCTGGGTATTTTTTTTCTCCCCTCCCCTTTCTATATAAAACAGAAAGCGATGGGGATCAGTTGTTTTATCTACTACTGAAATGTAGCCATCAGTGCAGAATAACATGAGAACAGTTTGAAAGGAAGCATGGAACACTATATTCAACTGAAACTAATTACCTGATTAGGTTTTGGCCTGGCTGTGTGGGTTGACATCCAATGGTCTTGGCGACAATACCTGTAAGCAAAGCCAAGTCTAGTCTTGCTTCATTTAAAGACTCTGGACAAAACTTCTGGACCTGTGTGCTGAATGCTAAGCAGTGTGAAAATAGGCCACTGATTTAAAGTACCCATGACTACAGTGGGTGTCATTGGGCAGCTGGCATGGTTGCAGATGAATGAGCTTATTTGGGTTTTAGAAATTCGCCTTTCCATTTAAAGGTGATTCTGTTTCAAGCACACAGACTGATGAAATTTAACCCTGTATCAGAAGATCCTCTTTTCGCAGCTATAGTATTAGCACTTTCCTTCAGCACTTCAAACTTCTCTCCTTGGAAATTTAGTCAAAAGTCTGACACTGAGATAACATAAACTCACCTAAGGGGATGGTATCTCACCTAGTCTGTTACAATAGTTCTTTCTTCTTATCTCCATAGCAGTTAAATACACTAGATCTGCTTTGTTAGGTGAGAAGTGTTTGTTATTGCTGCTGTTTTCTCTTGCACCTTTGCTGCAAACACTTTCTTGATCTGTCAGTGCCTTTGGTAAATGACATGTTTTTCTGTTAGGACTGCAACATCTCAAGTGTCTGTAATGTCAGACATATCTATATTTACCTGTGTGGTGGCATTTTGCTCTCTTCCAGCATTCTAAAGGAAAAAAAAATATTTGGAAGCATTTGAAGAATTACTGAGAAGAGAGGGATGAGTCTTTCTGTTCTGTGCTATTACAAAAATACAGTCCATTAAGAACAAAGGTGAGCAGAACACTTTTAGAAAGACTTGAAGTGTCCTTGCCTCCAGACAGGAAGCTTCTGGGCCACACTCACTTCTGGCACCCTAGAGAGCCTCTGTTTTCCCTTCCCAGGAAGAAGGATGTGAAATGAACTGTCAAATGAGTTGTGTCAGTTCATTGGTGAGCACTGACTTCATGAGGAAATTTAGTATGTCTACTCTGATATCCTGGAAGCGCATCGAGACGCATTATTAAAGTGAGTTGGACAAGTGGTTGATGAAAATCCAAGAGCTGGTAAGGGATGCTCTACAGAACAAGAAATCCTGATAGACAACTGTAGGAAAAAATATTTTTGCCAACTGGCTGACTATTTCAACTTAGCAACTGGCTTATGCTCTACCCTACTCCTTAACATCTAAAATAAATATTGAATTCTCTCCTGTTTACAAACCTTCTTAAACTATTTGCCTAAGAGGCGTTTTGCAGTAATGAAGTCCTCATAGTTGTGTTAAAGCATTTCCTCTTAATGCAAGAATAAATCCATCAAGTTTTCGGCCTCCCACAAAGACAACCAATGCAAGACTCTAAGTGCCATAAAAGCCCCAAGAAGCTTCAGAATCAATTTAAAATAATGAAAATACATTTTTGGACACCTCTCGCTACTTCTGTGTGGAACAAGGCTGGGCAGGGAGTCGGGGGGCTGGAAAGGCAGATGTATGTTCAACTTGCATAACCTGGTGTTCCCTTTCCCAGGTCCCCTGCCGTCCCCAAATCAGCTGTCACAGCGCTGGCAGGTGCCTCCCGAGCCTTTGCTCGCCAGGAGTTTGCCCAGCTGTTTGGCCCAGGCTTGCACAGAGGAGGAGGAAGCCTTTCTGGCTGAAGCTTCTGTAAAACCACGGCTTCGGCAATCAAAGCAGTAGTGTCCCCACAGGAGCAAAGCGAGTAAGTCAGAGAGCTTGGTGGGGCGGTGGGGAGCAATGTGACTTTCTGCAGGGCCCAGCCTCTTCGTGAACAAGTAATCACCCTAGAGTAGAGGTAATCTCCTAGGAGAAGTGGTGGGATTACAGAGGTGGTGAGATTTCCACCTCTAAAAGTACGCGTGAAGTTCAACTCTGCTACAATTCAGTGTTTTGCAGATGTGCCTTTCCTTACAGCTACTTGTGTTGCCTTGCAGGATGATTTGGAAATTTGCCTTGTCCTTTTTTCTGATGGCGGCGCTGGTTCGGGTAACAGACACCAGGAAAAACCGTCCTGCAGGCGCCATTCCCTCCCCATACAAAGACAGCAGCAGCAACCACTCGGAGCGGAGGCAGCAGCTGAACAAGGAGGTGCTGGCCTCCAGCCAGGAGGCCCTCGTGGTCACCGAAAGGAAGTACCTCAAGAGCGACTGGTGCAAGACGCAGCCCCTGCGGCAGACTGTTAGTGAGGAGGGCTGCAGAAGCCGCACCATCATCAACCGCTTTTGCTACGGGCAGTGCAACTCCTTCTACATACCACGGCATGTGAAGAAGGAGGAGGAGTCCTTCCAGTCCTGTGCTTTCTGCAAGCCGCACAAGGTCACCTCTTCGACCGTGCAGCTGGAGTGCCCCGAGCTCGACCCACCTTTCCGACTCAAGAAAATTCAGAAGGTCAAGCAGTGCCGGTGCATGTCTGTGAATCTTAACTCAGGCAAACTGTGAGAGCAGGCGTGCAGCTACTGCTTGGTGTTGCCCCCGTCAGATTTACTGCTGCCTCTCCCGCTGAGCAGACTCTCTGTTTTGTTGCTTTGTTCCTCCTTTCCCTTTTTTTTCCCTTTTTGCATTTTGTTTTCTTTCAGGAGGCATCTCTCCAGCAAGGAAAGGCTCCTTGTCGCTTGCCTACTGGATTAAAGCATTTTAATGGGCCGTGTTAGGCACTTCACCATAAGATTTCATTATATTTCCTATATCATCTGGTGGTTGAATCTTCTGGAGTGGAGCAGGCGCCCAGAAGTTGGGATTGATCATCTAAGTGGCCAGTTGGCTGAGTCCAGCATTAAATGTTTCCACTGTGTGGAGTAAAGCCCTCTGCCCTACACTCCAGTGTCCTCCACGAGACAAGAATGCCTTCCCCGTGCTTTGGTCTGGAGCTCGCAGCTTCCACTTGGAAGTTGCTGGGGTGCTGCCCAGGACTGGGGGATGCAGATGAGGGAGAGCAATGTGCAAAAACAAGTGAGGCTTTCCAATGAGGCTCATCTTAAGACAACTTTAATTGTGCAATGGCAGATCGTTCCAGGCTTGTTGTCTGAACAGCAGATAAGAAGTGAGGGGGAGAGGGCGAGGCGCTGGGTCCGCCACTGTGACCACAGAGCAGACTGGAGGTGGGTTCTGATGCTGTTGTGGTTAGAGAACACTGAACACGTGGTCTCTGCAGCAGTGTTTATTTTGTAACCTAGCTATAGTAAACAGCTGTTTAAAGTATTATAGACCTAGCCATGTATATTTTTCTTGTGGCAGAATATACCAGAGATTAAAATGTGTTGAGTAAGAGACTTGGTTGCTAGGTCAGCTGCCTGGATTTAAATGGACATGGTTTAACTAGGCTCTCGGTAGGTTTTTGTGTGCTAGATACATGCGTGTTTCTTACTCCAAAAAGGACAACATCCATTTATGACCTTATATTTATGCCTGCTCAGGCTGGGGAAGGTGGGAGGGTGGTGGGAGAGGAGCTGAGAACACTTAAGGGAATGATGTTTCACTTAAAAAGTATAAAAGCACTGTCGCACAAAGGGCAAAATTTGGTCATTGCTGGACTGAGTACAAAAGCTGCATCAGTGTCATCAGGTTTTGGGAGTGGTTTCTCTCCCATGATTGGAAACCACGTTAATGTGTAAGTGTTAAAGGACAAACCCATCAGTCAGTGCTGCTGGAATGGGTCACAGCTGTAGAAGCAGGGAGAGAGTAAGTTGTAATTGCTGCAGTGCTGGTGGTCCACTCAAGTTTTCGAGTCCTACATAATCAGTGTTGGTGAACACTTGCAGTTCGTTTTAAATCATACTATGTTGTTACTCAGTTGATGGAGTTAAGCGTGCCCTGTGTATCCCGTTTGTTCCAGTTCTGATCTGTATTAGTCCCAGCTGCATTAAAACTCTACGTCTCAAAACAAACCGGCCCCTTCCCCCAAACCAAAGCCCGTGCGTGCTCCGTTGTCTGAAGCTTACAAATTAAAAATGACACGCCGACTCCCTGATGCATGTCTCACAGCTCAGCATCTGCAGCTAGTGAAGCTGGCTTGCTGTGGGAGCCCTTTCCCTCCAGCTTCTTCACACGTGGCCCCTTCAAGGGGTTAATGCGTTTCACACTCTCGCTGCAGCCAGGGGTTCAGTGCCACAGGTCTCTATTATGTGAGACAGGGTGGCCGCCCTAAGAGGCTTTCGGGGCTGAGCTCCGCCAGAACCCACCAAGCGGTTTATGGGGATTGGCACGGGCAGGATGAGGTTGGTCAGGTCTGTTAGCCCTGTTAGGTGAAGGGCCATGGCTTTGCTGCTGTGAGCTTTCCGTGTATCAGGAGCACCCACGGAGGCTCCTCGCGCAGGGACTGCTTAAGAGGCGGTCGCTGCCACGCTGCCAGCGTCATGCCAGCCACTGGATGAGCAACATTCAGTCTAGGCTCAAGGGTGTTGCTGGGGGAGAGGAGGGGGACGACAGAGGCAGCAGCTAATTGTCTACTAAGACTCTAGGGATCTCAGCCTCCACTAGAAAGAAATGAACTGGGAGTCAGGCATTTCGGACTAGGGAGAGAAAAGCACCCTAGTAACTGCAGTTAAGAAAGATGTGCAAGAATCTTTACCTTTAAGCTATGCCCTGCCTGGGTTTTCCACCAGTTTGCAATATGAATATGCTGCAGCTTAAAGCTCCTTCTCGGAGCTGTGTTTATGTAAAAACTGAGTTGAGCTTGTAATGGTTAAAACTGTATTTAATTCTTGTTTTATAAATGAAAACAAAAATGAAGAAATGCTTTAAGTATAATGTAATTATTTTATAGGTCTACTATTAAATTATAGATTAAATAATAAAGCTACTCTAGGGTTATATGGCATTCAGGTGTACAGGCTCTGCTTCAACACCTTGTGTCCAACTGCTCTCTATTGGGTATATCCTCCGGCTTCCTTTTAACCGTACCAAATTCAGCTTGGGAAAACTTAGCTACCTTTTCCCTTGCCCACTGTTCCCCACCCTCTCCCCCCACCAAAAGTACCTGAAAGGCAAGAGGGGGAAAAAATAAATTGCACTAACCCTCAATTCTCAAGTAGATGCTGCACGCACAAATTCTGTTTTTCTGGTTAGCTGACAAGGAGACAACCAAAGCTCCACCACGGGCTGAACTGCTGGCATCATTTGTGGTAAGAGAAACAGCTATTACCCTGACCCAAGTGGTTTTGCTTAAAATATACCTAGCTCCTTATGTAACGGGCATCAAACTACTCACAGGGAAAAAGGAAAAAAAATCTTAAAATATAGATGAGCTTTAGTGGTTGCTATCAGCCTTTGATTGAATACACTGTATGTCTCACCAAAAGTAGGAAAGTATTTGGTTTATTTTATTTATTCTTTTTTTCTTTCTCTTTCCATCCCTGAGAAAAGAGAGTTGCAAAATAATCTTGAGGGAAAACCTCAGTGAGGAAAGGGAGTTCTCACACTGAGTCTTGGTGGACAAGTTGACCATGAGCCAGCAGTGTGCTCTCATGGCCAAGAAGGCCACTGGCATCCTGGGGTGCATTAAGAAGAACATGGCCAGCAGGTCAAGAGAAACGATCCCCCCTCTAATCTACCCTGGTAAGGCCACACCTGGAGTCCTGTGTCCAGTTCTGGGCTCCCCAGTTGAAGAATGACAGGGAAGGCCGGTGGCCAGTGACAGGACAAGGGGCAACAGGGACAAACTGTTCCATCTCACTATGAGGAAAAACTTCTTCCCTGTGAGGGTGACCAAGCACTAGTACACGCTGCCCAGAGAGGCTGGAGAGTCTCCTTCTCTGGAGACATTCAAAACCCGCCTGGAAACAACCCTGTACCACCTGTTATAAATGATCCTGCTTTATCAAGGGGTTGGACAAGATGATCTCCAGAGGTCCCTTCCAACCCCTATCATTCTGTGAATGAGCTTCCATGTGACCAGAAGAGATGCCTGTCATGGGTCTTGAGAGAACCAGTAGTCCCTAGACCACAAGTAGCAAGTGAGGGTCTTGCAAGTCACTTGAAAAGGAGCTCAGGCAGCCACCTCCTCCAACGATCCTCTCTCATGAGCACCTGTCTTTCAGCCATTCTCCTGCTTTGCAGGTAGCCCAGCACCCACCTGAACCTCTGCTGTTTGTGGCGCAACCTAGACACCAGCGATCCCAGCCTCCTGCTGACCAACCACTGAAGCACTCTACAGGAGGTATATGCTGTCTTCCTAAAATCTCCCCATTGCAGAAGCAATCCAAGGGCAAGGAAAGTCTCTTCGGTAGATGAAAAAAGCTTTAGGTCAGATAGCTCCAGTAGTAGAGTGGTTTTGTGGGACAGGGGAAGGAGTGACATGGTAACTGTTTAGCTCTAGCTCCATGGAACTGCCATGGTGGCAGGGCCCAGGTTGGGGCACTGGTGAAAAATAAAGACCCTTGGTTTCTAAGAGCTTAAATCTGAGGTCCTGCTGAGAATAAATGAGAAAACAACGCCGACTCAACAGGGACCCTTCGCCTTCAGAAAGAAACCACGTTTTCATGGCAATAGGCTTACCATTGGATGCCTTTACAAGTAGATTGGATCAATGTCAGGTACAGGTGGATCTGTCAGAAGCAAAAGAATGGCTGAGAAAACCTGTTCTGTAACGTGAATCCCATTTGACAGGTCGGTGGCAGACCTGATTGGTGTGTTCATGTTACCATCAGAAAAACCCAACACCATCAGTTTCTGTCCACCACAGCTTAACACTGGTGTAACTTAAGGAACTGGTATAATAGACTTGGGACAAACCTACCTTGGTTTATTAAGCTGGAGCATGCAACAAAATTGCAATGCAATGATGTGCATTGCAATTATTCAATTGAGCTCCTCTCAAATTAATAAATGCTTCCAACTCTTTAAAGTGATCACTGAAAAACTGGGCAAAAAACAAGGTCTGTCTGTGTAAGATATCACTAATTTCATTTCCACTGCCATTGTTGGTTAATAGTTAACCAAGTTTTGGAAGTGATTTGGGATGATGAAAGGTTCTACAAGAAAAGCCAACTACTACTGTGTCACGATACGTGACAAAGTACCATGCTTCTGAAAGGCTTTTATTTGCAAGCAAGACATGAATCTTCTAACTAAAAAGCAGTTACTCTCAGTAAGTCACGTCTGCCACTCAGGTGTGAAGGTCCTTATTTAACTGCTGCATTTAAGAAACAGTGATATGTGGTGGTGGTGGTGATCAGCAAAGGCTCAGGACCATGCTGCAAGAACTCTTTACTACTTGATGATGCAGTAAATGTGGGAAGAAGGGAACAACAAGGTGTCAGCCTCTTTAAAACACACCAAGAACAAGCAAACTGAAAGAACATCAGTCCAGAATTCTGTAAAAAACCTGAACATGAGACAAAAAAAGAGCAGCATTGAAACTGATGGTGGGAATTCACTCTCTGTGACAACTTGTGCTGTGGGACAACTTCATTGCTGCACATGGTGGGCTACTTTACTTTGTATGGAAGTTTGAAAACAAGCTGCAGAGAAGCTATGGTAAGGCAGGGACACATTCAACCAAATAGCATGGGCCTGAGCAAAACCAAAGAAGAGAACCTGTGTATCAGCTTGCACCTTGACATCGTAACATTACCACCAGCTGTAGTCAGTCTTTGAGACAATCCTTCGGAGAGAGAGGAATCTGCAAATAACTTCAGGCATCCACGCTTCAGATCCAGCAAGAAGCATAGTATGTTTGTATGTGACAGGCCTGCCGGGTAGCTGGACAGCTCTTTAATGATGTGATGCGTATATTTTTTTTTTATAAATATATATATACACATTATCATATGCAGATAATACATTTTAGTGCCTGTTACACAGGCAGTGTTAGCAGAAACAGGTCTCAGACCTGCACCAATCGCACTACTGGAAGGTGCGCAAGCCAGGAAGCGAGTGACCCACAGCCATGCTGGGTCAGGGATCAGAAGCACCTTGCTACCACCACCTGGGGAAAAGGTAATATGCCCACGCAGCAGCTGGGAATTACTGTCACCCTGCTTGCCCAAAAGGCTGGGAGAGAGAAGCCCCATTTCCATTGATCCCTTTGCAAAGAGGAGCCAGAATCACAGGAGCCTGAAGGGGATGTGGGTGCTTAGGGAGCAAACGCTTCCTAGCAAACTAGCTTGACAGTGAAGAGAGAGAAGGCAGTTATTTCATTATTATTCCTTTTATTTTCATATAAATTAACATTCTAAAAAAATTGAAATAGAAACACTAAATACAGTATTGCACATAGTGATCTTTGTTAGATGATCTATTATTTCATTTAGTATAGTAATATACATACTGTAGGTACTGAAGGGAACAGGAAGGCTACAAATGAAAACATGCTACTGTATCCTTGCACTTAGGAGCAAAGTTAAGAGGAAAAGACTATTGTTTACATAAATACAAACATGGGGTTGAATCAGTGCCATTAAAATAGCTTTATTTTTTAAAGTTTTTTCCACAAGTTAGCTGTAACAGCAAATAATCTCTTCTTTTAACTTCCCCAAATAGTAATGTTACTCCCATCAACACAAAATTTTAGAACTCCATTCATGGTAATTTATATCCCTGCCAGAAATTATTACGAGCACAGATTTTCACACAGGTTTGTCAGCAGCAGGAGACACGTTTTTCACATAGTGAAAAAAACCCCATCTTTTCTAGTGCTTGGTATATGTGAAGAATAACAGATTCCTGAGGTCATATTTCGCACTCCCTTTTATGACACCCTGCAGGGTATATTAGCCTCTGGACAGCTAGGTACGGCTCTTGATCTGCTAGATTAGATGGGGAATAACCCAACCCAGCAGGTTAGAGCTCATTGGCCTTAGCCCAGCATCCTTCAGGCTCCAAAGCTGTGAGCACACGCGTCCAATGCACTTGCACACGTTGCCTGCTTTCGGGAGAAGAGCGCTTCAAAAGAGAAACGTTATCCATCAGGCCGATTGGTGTAGGGCTCTAAGTCGGACCGGAGGAAGGGGTTGTTATCGGTTGAGCAGATCAAAACTGATACAGTAAGTTCTGGATTGCGAATAAGAATTAAGCACGTGGTCTAAAATGGAAGCCCTAAGTTGTGGATTTCAATCATTAACCTCCTAGTCAGGGACACAGAGCCTGGAGGAAAAGTCTGCAGTTCTGGTAAGTGTGGAATTGATGTCAATTAGTTGGTGGTCTATGATGTGTCACTAGAATTGGCTACTGTTTCCCTAAATGTCAGTCCCTGTGTGCATCTTTTAATGGCTCTCTAAAGGAGTTTTAAATTAACTGTAAAGCTAATTCCAAAAGGGAAGTCACGTACATGTGGCCAGAAGCCTGCCGGACTTGAGTGAACAGCAGTTAAAACTATACTATACCTTCTAAACTTCATGTAAAAGTATTAGCTGCTTTATATATTAACAAACTATAACAGCCAAATCTCTCTCATACTCTCTATCATACTTCTGTGCTTTTCTGTATTTTCCTGCTTTTCACATATTTTTTTTTTCCTTTATTTTTTTTTATGCTGGATTTCTGACCCCCATACCACCTGGCATTCACTGTCTGGCAAAAGATGAAGTAAAAGTATGCTGCCTTATCGATTTTAAAGATAGTTACAGTAAACATCTTGTTCCACAAATATTTAGTCATGGAGGGCAACTAAACAAGTTGGGAAAGCATTGGTTATACTGTATAAACAGCACTTAACGATTCAAAATACAAACTACAAATGCCAACGTGAAACGGATACGAACGATTCACTAGGAGTAACATTTCTTTCCCTAGTCTAAGCGCAGTGCCATGAAGTATTTTTGTTAGACAGAAGTTGCCAGTAGGGATGGAAATGTTTCACTGTATGTATTGAGAAGCATTCTGATGAAATTCAACTCAATGCAATTTTCAGCATGTTCAGGACAGATGCGGACGCTGCTTTTTACGCATGCTGACTCGGCCTATTAGCAACACACCGCACGCTTGACGAGGTACTGGCTTCGAGTGGCAAGGGAGATACAGAGTACAGGGAAGGTGTTTCAAGTCCATACCTAGTCTATTGCTGGGCACTCCACTGAAGTGATTACATTCGTGAATGAATGCACACTAAAACATCAGTTGGTGGAAAACTCTCGAGAACAAAAAGCAAATTCAGAAAGGTCAAGAAAGCAAATGATCAGGATGCTGTAAGTTTCCTTCCCCCTCACTCCCCACCCACAGGCATGTTGAGTTTTGGTAACCAGGTAACAATGGCTTTGACTTTTCTTCTCTCATATTTTCATGCTTATCTTTGCTTTCTGAAAAATAAAAAAAATGGAAAGGCAGAAAATTGACTATACATAAAACCATGCTACACAAATATGAAAAGCACAGAAATACTTAAGGCTAACGTTCAATTATACTTACTGCAGAGTTGACTTCACAAATAAATTTCCTTTGGAGCTAGAAAGCTAGAAATTAAGTAGACTGGAGCTATACCCTGCCGGTGAAATATTTTTGTTTACTTTCCCTTTCCCCTCTATTACATTTGCAGTAACACTAAGTCCCAGCTTCAGTGCAAATGCTACAGGAATAATTAAGCCTATAACTATTAAAAAAAAAAATTACATTCTTTCAGTGTCTTCACATGCAGCACAATACAGGTGAGAGAAAAATCCAAATCAATGTTAGTTTTGGGTTGTTTTTTTCCTCCAATAACTTCTTGATCTGGTTTCAAATGAAATTGATGAAAAAAATTCTAATTTATCATTCTTAAGCAAGCTGTTACTTCCTTTACTTTTCCTGTGGCAGTAACCACAGTCAACTCTTCCTAAACATTCCAAGTAAGAAACAATAAATACAATGTTACATCTTCCTGTGTCAGACTGTTACTTAGAATACAGTAAATAACCACCTGCTTCATTTCAAGGATGTGTCACAGTAATGTAGCTGTGATGACACAGCGCAGAAGAATTAAAGCGTGCCTGGCAGGGGATGGACAGGAACGTGGACAGGTGAAAAACAAAATCTTCTGTTATGATATTTTACAAATATAATTGATGGCAGCTGCTACAGGTACAATTTTAATGTGAGGTGCCAGATTAGTTTTTCACTAGAGGCAGATTAATTTCCTGTAAAATCAGTTGTGCTCCTAAGCAATGCTTATGCAATCACAATGGAAAAATTTGACTGGATCACTGAAATTACTCCTCTATTATCATCAGAGTTATTAATCTGTATCCAGAAGAACAGTCAGAACACAGGATGGTCTTTTTCTAGGCTTGCTATTCCAAAGAACTCCAGATTGATGGAACAGGAGACGTTAGCATTTCATACAGGGATCCAACTTGAGAAATGAGTTCCTATCACAATTCTTACATTTTCTAACTTTGGAAAAGAGAGTGATCACAGACTGAATAAGCCTGAAGACTGGAAACTGACTTTCTACCTTCTAGGTGCATCCCACACGAAGACTGGGATGCAGACAGATGGACAGGGTGGGGCAGCAATACGCTGCTCTTGCTTGGGCTTGTGCTGTTTTGTGGAGTAACTTTTTCAGGCAGCGCTCAAGCTTGTTAATCTAACATCTTTTATGAAAATGTTAAACATGAAAAGAGCAACAAAAAATTACAAGAATAACATACCTACATAATGCAAAGAGAAAAAGGTGGAATGAGGGATGGGAACAATTTACTTACAATTCCAGAATCATGTTTAGGTCTTATATTGTATAGTGACTTCCCCTTTTTCTGCCTGCAGACTTCCTCTGCTTCTTTAACTCTGAAGGGAGACATAAATTATAAATATTCCTCTAGACCAGAACAATTTCCAAACACAATGCAGTACATCACTTATAATTTTAGGCCTGAAGAGACCAGTGGTAACCTTATTGCCCATATTTTCTTTAACATGCTTCGCAAAATAGCATTGGTGCTCCATGGCTGCTGCCATGCCATCAGACTCTGGCACTTACAAGGACAGGGATAATCAATTCTCATTACAAAAGCAATCTTATTGTTGTTAAAAATTCAAATATATCAGAATTTAAAATACACTGGATGACATGAAGATTACCTTCTAGAGCATTTATACCAAACACCGCTAATGAAAACTTCTTTTCTTTTTTAGGACTACTTAAAAATCATTCTCCATCCATTCCCAACCTCTGTACTTCAACTAGACTTCAAACAAAGTTTCTTCCCTTTCACCCAATTTGTTTGTATTTTAAATGGCAAAACAATTTAACCAAAGCTTCTAGTCTTCACTCCCTAGTTTAAAATAAAAATGGAAAATTGCAGAATGATTATTTACAACCAAGGTGGTGCACTTCACTAGACACCTCCACCTCTGTCCAAAACTGAGGGTGAGCAGCAAGGCTTCCATGACCACTGGAGATGAAACCACTTGGATGGCTTGCATGTAAAAAGAGGAGGCGGTTCCAGAAGTGAGGGCCTCTTAGTGCTTCCTGACTTGGTAAATGGTACCAAATGAGGGCCTTGTGAAATATCACCAAATGCCACATTTTTTATGAGATAAATTCCTTTTTTAAATTCCTTTTTGTCACATAGATAGGGAAGATACCTTGAAAGGCAGATGGCTATACTCCAACATGGAGCCTGCCAGAACCCATCTGGTAGATTCAATGACACACTGTAAAATGTTTCTTTACCTCTTCTACTCATTTAGTAGATCAACCTTACAAATACACACGGTTATCGAAATGATAATACAGATATAAGTTGATTTCCCTGAGCTTCAAGACTTACATAACCCTTTCTATATGATGACATGGCATGTTGTGAGATATGTAATTTATTTTTTTATGAGAGATGAGAATATAATTTATAAATAGGAAGTAAAAAAATAAAAATGTAAATCCTACATTGGCTTGCTCTTACCAACACCACAGATATTAGATGGTGCTTACTCTGGCTTTTCATCATTACCCAACAGTAAAAAAAAAAAAAAGAAACAACAGTAAAATGATATTGAAGAAATGATATATCCCTGGCTGGTTCCTTGCGGTTCATCTCCAGACCACTTGCATGTCTGCTATTTCACTGAGGCTACACAGGGCAATGTGAGAATCAGACTTTGTGTTACTATTATTTTAAAATATTTTTGTGTGTGTGGTAGGGGCCAGGTTTTGAAAGTATGACTCCAGCTGGGTCTGCTAAGCACATTAAAAAAAGCCGCCTTCGCATTCATCTCTTCTTTATCCAACTTCCCCAGACACACCTCGTTCGTTTCATAAGTTTCAAATTTAGACTTTTTTCAAAAATTAATTTAAACTTCAGTTCTTTTCCAGCACTTTGAACAAGCTGCTCTCTTCATGTGATGGCCTTTTAGTTTTTTAATGTAGGAAGACCTTTATGTGCACAGGTGGGGTGAAAAAAAAGGCTTTGAAACCTATTATTTTCAAGCTGTAACACTTTCTATCTTGCCGCAAATCAGATAGATTGCCACAGCATAACGTAGAACAAAAATGTCAAAAAGCCAAGTATTTCACCTTTAAAACATATTTAAATAGATTCAGTAAAAGTGGTAGCCAAAATGTGGTGATAGCTTTAAATAGAATCTTATGGGAATGATACACAATGCGGTAAAATCAGAAGACATTTTCTTTTTCCTAAAATACGACCTTTTCTTCTGCTTCGTGTCTACTTGCATCTGAAGGAGGAAAAGTATCTGTGACATTGATCTTCCTGTGATCTTTTCCCAACAGTCAGACACATTCCAGCCCATCAAAAGCCGCTTTTACAAAGTCGGATATAAAATAGCATGTCTATCATATAATTTCCTCTTCTTCAAACACAACTACAGCTGGCTCCCTTCACTAGTAGACATCATTTAAATAAGAAAACGAAATGCTACTTGGAAGTAAATTAGTATCGAATCCCAGGGACTGCACAAGTAAAATTGAGGTTATCAAAATGACTGTTTTATAGCAGCAATGTAATATATGCAGGTATTCAGGCTACTCGCCATGCAAATGTCAGCATATGTAACATACAAAAATATTTACCAAACCAGTTCACACAGATCCAGATGTTATTCTCAGGAAATGTCAGGGAATCTTTAGTTCCAGTCTCTGTCCCATCTAAATATCGCCCTTCCCGGATAGATTACCCACTGCTTGCCTAACATACCAGGTCATAAGACAGCACAGCTCTCTGTGGGTCTCACATTCATACCAACCCAAATTCCTCATTCAGAACGGAACCATTGATAGCACAGTGAATGAGGCGTATTTTCTAAAAGGCAGATCCCATTACGCATTGCTATCAGGGTAATTCTCTAAACGTTCTGCTTCTGTAAGAGGAAGAGCCATTGGATAGAGGCTTTCTCCTCTTCAAACAGCAAAATGCTAATAGCAGGGCCACTGTGAGAGGTAAGAAGTCAGAACTTCTGTGTCCCTTAGATTGCACTTGAAAAAATGATCCACGATCTCTAGACTGATAAACAACCACCTTAAGCCTGTGCTACCCATTTTTCTAGGATTATGTAAGAGGTTCTGGTCTCACTGGTATGGTTACGGTCCTCAAGTTTTTGGGAGCTTTTGTGAAATTCCTTGGAGTTTGAGCCTATTTATTCATACCGACGGGAATGCAGAAGATGAGAAGCATTACTCCCTAATGCACTTAAGACAAAGCTGAGAGCTAGCAGCCGCTCAGTTCCAGTTCCAACCATATCACTGACTCACTGTGTGGGTTTGGGACAGCTCGCTGTCTCTTGGCCCCCATCCTGCGCTCTGTGCAGGAAGACTGAAATGGCTGGATAGAGCCTCACTGAAGCAAATATGACCTATATGTACTCTTTTTCAGCAAGAAACATCCTTAGAAACGTAAAGATAGCACATCAAAGGCATTGGTGTGCTATCTCCATTTTTAGGAGGCTTAGTTTATGACCGTATTAAAACTGGAAGCATGGAGAACTATATAAATCTACAGCTATATCTGAAGTCAGCAGACTGGTGAAAGATAGAGACAGAGGCAATCATAAGCCTTCCACAGTGCTAAATCATAAACCAGTGGAACGGGTATCAATTTCTATCGTGTGTGAGTGCATTTTCAGAAGACTGATCATTTCACTAAATTAGGACTTTTAAATGTAAAATTAAAATAACATGATCCTTCCAGAAGAGCAAAAGGATGTGCTTTGATATGAACATTAGTATCATTTAAGGTGCAAGGTCTAGAAAAGCAGATAAAAGGTTACCTTTGAAGTAAGGGCAAAAGTCTTAATTCAGTTGGGAAATAACTTAATTGGCACTGGCAAATTTTTGTCAACTTCTTAGGTTTTCTCCACTAGTCCTGAATGTTTCTTCATCTTCCCATCCATGAAATTAAAAATATTTGGGCAAATACACCTTGCTTCTCCCAACTCATGCCTGGTTCTACTCACACTTCTCAAGAGTGCAAACTTCCTGCAAAATTTCTTGGCCAGGCTTTTCCTGCAGTAATTCCCACTGCCTTCAGTGAGGCCCTGATTGGTGTAGGGGTGCAAGACAATAACCTTAGATCAAAAGTTGCAGGAACCCTAGTGGTGATACCAGGAAGACCATGTTAACTAGTCAACTATGGTGAGCTGTTAGAGGTTCATGGAGAAATAAATGGGTCTAATTCAATACTAGTAGGAGGGAAGAAGATATTTGGGGAAAACAACACAAGAGCTATGAACCTGTGATCCTCCCAACAGCCACAAAAAGGGAAGCAATTGCAGACAGTGACATATTTCCAGGCTTCAGGCCAAAGCGACACCGCTGCTTTGCTCATGCAGAGCACAAAAAGCTCAAAAGAGCATGAAACAGTTAAAAAGACATTCCTAGGAAATGAGCGGGGATTCAATTCTCTGACCCTTTGTAGAAAGATAGGCTGCAACCAGGGAAGGCTGTGGAAGAAGAGTCTGAGGAAGGCGGGTGTTCCCCACTTCCTGAGAATGATGACCCTTCAGCCAAGACAGGCACTTGTATAGATTGATTTATTGTTCTGAAGGTCTGTTTTTACTTAATTATTTAGTTCTACACAACTTTCTGTTAGAGAGGCTGCTTGCTCCCTTTATCGAGCCATTGCATTTAGGTGCAACCAACTACACAGAAGCAGGATAGATGCTCAAGGCATGACATGAGAGTGGGTAAAATGGAGGTGACAAGGGACATGGTGTGCTCTTGAAGAAGCCAGGTGGAATAGGTTGCACATGTGCTAAATGTGATGGGACTAATTTGCAAGTTTACAGTATGTTAAGGTTCTTTGCTAGACTGACGCTCAAGCTACCTCAATTCGTACTTTTCAACTGCTTCTCAAACTTGCATTCCTTCAGTAAACTGACTGTGCTTCATTTGTTATCAACTCCTGTCCCATCTCATTTCAATTCTGGGTTAAAAGCAGGCATATCAGTTTGGTAGGAAAGGTAACATCAGCTACATCAACTTTAGCATTTTTTGCCTGTTACTTCCTTTACCAAACAATTTCCTGATATTGTCTTAATGAGAACATAATCCTACAAAAACTAGATTTCTCAGTCTGGTAATCTGAGAGTTGCTTATTCTTAGTGTAGTAATCTAAAGAGCAGAGGTACTAACAGCAGTGGCAAGGCAAGTTCTATAAATATATAACAAGAGTGTTCATAAATTTGGACAAATATATCTCCTTAAATAGTCAACTCAGAGAAAGAATTGCTGGCAATATTTCAGAAGGGATATGCTTCTAAAAAGCTCCATCAATAAGAAAACATGTAGGGAATGTACAATAGTGGGAAATCCATAGATCAGTTAAAAAAACATATCTACAAGTGAATGAGCAGTCACAAAATTCCAAGAATTAAGATTTCCAAATTTACAACTTAATAAGGTTCAGAGAGTCTAAGAACTGCCACCTGTAACAAAGGAAAAATTTTCTTATTTCCATCATAATAAAAACTCTCCGCCAGCCCTTTCACCTCCTTTACCACATATTTATTGTAAGACAAATATATACAAACTATGACTAAGTTTAAAGACAGTCCCTGTGATGAATAAGCAAGTTACACTTTGGCACACACACAGGAAAAATAAACCAGACATCCCTACAAACCTAAAAGACAGAGTACCTTTATCTACCTTCTAGACCAAAAGCCAGCCTGGCCACAATCTTATCAAGGTTTAGAGACTTTCTGTCATCATTCAATCCACTGAGGCGGGGGCAGTCACTCTCCTGCCACTAAACATTAATAATTTTGTCTGAAGTATCTGTGGCAGACAGATTCATTTCCTACTGGCTCCATCTAGGCTTGGTAGCCTTACACTTCAGTAGCGAGCAGTACGACATGACAAATGTAGGCACAGTGAGAAGGCTGGAAGGTTATGTGACTTAGACAGTAGAGCTGCTCACAAAAACTTCCATGATAAACCAAGGCAGACATTACTTTTACAGTTTGACAGTACAATTCATGAAACCCAAACCGTATTTTTCTGCAGATATACTGTATTTTTTTAACATAAAATAAAGCAGAGGTCAATATTCTTTAACCGCGTTTTCTCAGATAAATAAAAAGGGTGCTGCCAAAATATCTTATGTAAATTCACCTGGGTTGTAGATAACTTATTTGTAATAATAATAGTACCATCATAAGTAAAAGGGACTTAAAAAAATCCCTCAGCAAAAATATCAAGCGCCAGATGTCTTTAAAACTTCAAGAGCAGAAAACCTTAAAACCCTTTCTTTGAAAACTCTTCCAGAGCAGTGTGTCTATATTTTATTCTTTGACCCAGTTACTAAAATACTGAAATGATTTTCTGCTAAGGAGTTTCTCTTCAGTGAAAAAACAGAAAGGAAAATTACAATTCCCAACATAAAAGTAGAGTAAAAAATGTAGAGCTTTTACTTTCACGCCAACAGGGTTGAGGTGATGACATAGATATGATTCAGTAACTGACTGCAAAGACTTTATACAGATAAGAAGCACATTGTAATGTACCTGGTCCCATCAAACTGACTGATGAAACCTAACCTCTGCCTACCAACAAAGAGATTATGTTTTAGGCTCTCTTGACATCCCTGCCAGCTCCTTGCATGGTTACTTCCAGGACCATAGGCCCGACAGTGGCTGGCTGAAAGATGCAGTGATTAATCATATTTTGGTTCAGAGGACCAAGGACAAATAGATTAAAATGTTTTAATCTGGCAATAACACAGAGACTAGCCCGTAGCAGGACCCTGAATAAGATACCTCCTCTCTCGACAGTGTAGAGTAGATTTTGGGGAATAAATTCTAGATTTTCTTCAGCATGCATCATATACAACGGGCCTAAAATAAGGCTTCAAGGCCAACTGAAATGAAAATGAGACCTTCACATTTATAGAGTCTTACTGTAATCCACAACACACCTCAGAACAATTGGAAAGAATTTCAATTCAGAAGTCTTCCATTTCACTCAGATCTGGTAATCATATTATTAGTGAGCTAGGGATTCTGCTCTTATCTGTGCAGAAATGCACGGATGTGGATAAATACAAAAAAGGACACCATCTTGAAACATGTTTTTTAAAAAGATAATTTTAGCATTAAAGAAAATTAAATTTCACCTGGAAGATGTGATGACGTAGAAAATTAAACTGTTAAGGATAGCTATAATAATAATAAAATGAAAACATGCCTCCTTTTACCCCATCTGCTTAAGATACCTTTCCTGACTTCTGTTATCAAACACTTCTTTTGGTTTCTTGTCAAAGTGGCCAGCACTTCAGGCTATACCTGGCTACCTTCAGGCAAGATGGAAATCACTTTCCTACAGACTCTACACATGAAATTGAGGTTGTCCTAAGAAAAGATAGTCATCACCTTCCGTTGTTTTCCTTGGAACTGAAGCCATGTTGCTCTCAAAGAAGTTGGCTGCATTCTGGGCTATTTGGTTAGGAAATTCAGCAGGAAATGATAAGGGAAGGGAACAAGACTGGAGGTGAGGTAAAACCGGTAGCATAATCAACAAGCAAACGAAAGGAAACCGGTGAGTGAACAGAAATGCGAAACTATGTTTTTGCTGTAAAATATTTTAAAGCAGCAAATGGGGCAAAAGGAGGAAAAAAAGCAATGTGTAATAAAAGAAAAAGAAATAACTTGATGAAGAGTCTATGTGAAGAAGGACACTCTTATAGAGGATACTGAGAGATACCCTGGCCAGAGGAGCTGCTACATTGGGCATAGTGAGGCCACTATGCTGGATAGTTGGTAGGTACAAGATTGGCAAAGCTGAGAATTGAGTGATCAGAACAGATTACTGGAAAGAAAAGAATAAAAAAGAAGTAGTAGTCAGCTGGAGAGCCAGCAGCAGAATTAGGGAACTCTTGTGCAGGAGAAGGGAAAATAAGAGGCCTCCAACTTCACTGCATTAGATGAAAATTATCAAATCAAAAGGCGCCCATTCATAATTACCTAATGGCTCAAAATAACTGCAGTCACAGTGAGGCTCTTCCCAAAAATTTAAAAAAGCCCCTGATACAAGACTATTCCCTGTACTCATGCCATAAAACATGCACACAGTCATGCATTTACACTTAGAGAATGTTGTCATCATTATGCCAAATCCATGCACTGGTCTGGAAAACTCTGTTACCAAGAAATCAGACATCATCAGTAGCTCAGGATCAGTCTGGGTTAGAGTAGATTTTAAGTCTTTGTGAGCATCTCAAACTTTTGGGTACTCATATTATAATGAAGAAAGCTGCTCAGTTGTAAAACATGACACTATTTTATTGCACCTCGAGGGGCAATGCAATCACTTTGCCCGGGCATCAAAACATTTCACAAGTATAGAAAGTGTAGCACATCATGTCAAAAATTCTGTTTAAAAAGTTTAGTGGTGGAATTTTGCTATATGCAAATAACTATTGAGTATGGTGTGTTGTTTTTTATCATTCATTTTTATCATTCATTTTTTTCAAGAAGTGATGAACACAAAAGGGTTAAAAACCCTCAAAGATTACTATGTGGTTGGAATCATGGTATCCCATCTATACCTTAAATTTTTACACCTAATCTCATTTTACAGCCAGGAAAACAGGCTGCAAACTTCATTAAGAGATGATGTTTTTTGGTATCTATATCCTTTTAAGCATACTAGGATGCAACATAATGTGTTGGAAATAGCAACACTGTGTAAATAAAGAAGAGACTTGTGAAAGCCCCTGTTGTTTATGTGGGGGCATTCTGGAAACTGGCCTCATGCAACCCACAAAAATTAGGAAAGATCACAGATTTGGAATTAGTTTTTTATTAGAGCCTTCACTTTGTTCAAGTTTGCTATTTGTATGCAGCAACTGACTTAGTTGCAAATGGAAATATTTGTTCCTGCCTTACAAAACACAGTATTACTTAAAAATGTTAAAAGATGGTATTTTAAAGTAATTTCCACCGAAGATCCAGATTGAGAATCTTATCTCCAAACGCTTTTATTTTTCACAAAGTTTTCCCTCAAAAGCAATGCTAAAATGAAAGTTACTACTCTCTTCTCCTAACCAAAAAAATGATGGTTTTCATTGAAAAAAGGACTAATAGCTGAAAGTGCACAAGGAAGAAAAAAAAAGTACTGAAGTGTTGAGCAACCTCTCTCAGCTGGACAGCAAATTGCCTGTTTGTGAAGCACTGCCTCAAAGGACTGTCGATAGCTTCTGAATCTTTGGTGTGTTTGGGCTCCTTTTAAGTAGATTTTCCAGGGCCTGTAACAGTGTTTTCTGATCAGAAAGCTATTTTATTCAAGCTAAAATTTTGAAACACTCTCAAAAAATGAGGATCATTTTAATTATTCAATTGAAAGTCACGTAGGCTGCATTCTGTTTTGAAATGTCATTATGAGTTGTAAACCCAAACATACCAGCATGCAACTTAGTTGAGTAGAGAGCAATAAAGACGTTGCAATTGAAGTTCCCAGGCCAGAAAGCGTATCTACACATAACTGCTAATACAACACTTGGAGCTTTCAGTTGGCATTGCAACAGCATGCCAAGCAAAATGTGACTCCACTAAACATACTCCACCTTTTCATAATTTCCCTCTCATGTTGCCACTCCACATACATTTTTCTTCTCTTTCCTTCCATCCCCACGTTTCTTTGCAAGTGCATATTCCCATGTCCCCCGATTTCTCACTCTCAAGTCTGACTCACTGGTTCCTATTATAAGCGTTAACAAAATATCCCTTAAATTACTCTGAGAGGACATTGCTCGTGCTATGGGATTTAATGCCCTCCTCCGCAAGCAGAAGTGGCAGCTTACCAATATGCTCCTCACTGTGCAACGTACAGATATCCAATGCCAGACTTTAAATTGCTCAACAGCAAGTTTTAAATCATCCTGCCGAGGAGTCTGTAGGGAGACATACCAGTCTTTCTGCAGAGGGAGATCAATGAGCTGTGGAGACATGCTGGCCAGGAATCTCCCTTTCATCTAGATATACACAGTGTGACACACCAGGTGCCAGCTTAACTGCTATTCTTACGGGAATGGCCAACTCTTACATTTGAGAGACGAGTGCATTTTTTATTTTTTTTTAAAAAATAGATTATTTTTAATGTGTCAAAGATTTATCATGGGAGTTAAAGGGTTGAATAAAGTCAGCCAAAAGAAATTCTCAAGCTTTGTGTGATGCAAGATATCAGGGACTTACAGAACTTTACCATCGCGTTGATCCTGCTTATGAACTCTCCTCTGCTGGCATCACTGACACAGGCAGTCCCTGCACAGCGATGCTCCTTTTCATAAAGGCAAGGGCCAGACTGAGCTTTTAAGCAATATGCACCCTTATGTACACACTCAGAGGGCACCTACCTCTGTCTTTTTCTCTCTTTCTCCCCTGCTATTCCTCCACTATGCGGTCTAGAAATGCAACCTTCTTTCCCTTGTTTAGGTAAATCTTTGCAAGGCTGCACAGGCCCTCTGTAAGAGCAAGCAATCTGAAGAAACAGAAACATGTCCAGAGCTGGAGTGGACAAACAAGTGTCAGTACCTCAATTGTACTTAGAGAATCTGGAAGGTAGAACTGTGGCCCTGCAAACACATCTGATTTGTTATCAGCCTGTTTCTAGTAAGATCTGAACTGCTATCTAATGATACTGGCATTAACCTTTGCCAGCAATGAAACTTTTTTTCCATAAAAGTTCTTAAAGGACTGACAGCTTTCTGTTACTGTAATGAGCCAGGGTGTATTTCATGGCTGTAAAGAGGTGAAGTTGTAGTTCTAAAGATGGATCATTGGTGTCCACACCAATATGAGATTTTATGATAAATAATTGTATTTTTATCTACCAAGGATTCACAAATTCCATATTTGATTGCCATACTCAGCAGTTGCTTAAATTATTTTCTTTACTTTTTAAAAAAAATCGTTCATATTTTTTCAAGACTTCCCTCCGTAGGGTTACATTAGGTATTGCCTCATGAGCTCATTTATCTTTTCATTCCTAGAACATGTTATCTTTTCCTGGTTTCTAGGAAAGTGGTAGGATCTGGGCAACAATTCTGTAGACCTTTGCCGGATGTCAAGAAACATTACAACACTTCTTGCCCTCACAGAAGTGCTAGGCAGGAATAGCACACTTCACTTAGCTGTACCTCACAAACATAAAGAAACTGGTGTGTGTGCGTGTGGGGAAATAAATCATAGAATCACAGGCTGGTTTGAATTGGAAGGGACCTCAAAGATCATCTAGTTCCAATCCCTGTGCCATGGGCAGGGACACCCTCCATGAGACCAGGTTGCTCAAAGAGTAAAGAGTTAATATATTTTTGTCAGCTTGCATGAGACACTTGCTCTCACTACAGGAGAAGAAAGGCACTTGAAGATTGATGTTACGACCCCCTAAGGTTTTCCCAAGAAGGTGATACTTTTGCATAGCTGTGACTGTATCTGTGCATTACCTGACAATATGTATTCAGGGAGCAACAGAGTAGGCAGCAACTGAAATACATGTACAGATAAAGAGGAGGATGAACAGGGAGCTTGCAAGGTACAAAATCATATTTTTTTCAAACAATATTGAAAAAGCATTAGGGAAAATATGTCAGCTCTTCTTGGCTTTCTTGCTGCTCACGTGTAAAGGGCAGGCTACACTGACAGACACCTTTCAAGAGTTTTCAAAGTACAAATGCAAAGCATAGACTACCAGTGACACATTACATAAACACTGCGAGGACAATGATAACAGCAACATTTAAAAGCTCAAAACGTACCCTGTTAAGTTTGGTTGTGGTTTTCTTTTTTTAAAGTTTCTTAATCAGAAAGAACTTAAATTACTTTGAAAATTTTCCCTTAAAAGGATACCTCTTTAGCATAGACATAGCATCAGAGATTTCAACCTTTACAAAATATTTTTGAGAACTTGATAAATTACCCAGATAACAATTTCTGCTGGAATGCTCCAGTTAGTGTTGACTGCAGTGGGACCAAAAAAACCTGTTCAAAAAACCTTTTGGCAGACCTACACTTTCACTGTACTTTTCAGGTGCATTTTTCTTTTTATTGCTACTGTATTTAACAGTTTGTCATGCATAATTTTCTCTACAGCTGGAATTTTCCAGTTCTGGTTTATTTCAAGTGAGAAAACTAAGTGAAAGCAGTAGAAAACTTCAGAAAAATTAATTTGTTTTTAACTTTGCACCATTTTTTTTCTTTTTTTTTTCCCTTTCTCATCTTGTAAAGAAATATGAAGTCTGACACTTCAGTGTTTATCTTATGCATATAAATGCCTGGCAAACCAATATACATGTTGAAATGCTGAGTGAAAAGTGTTTAAAATAACAACTGGCTGACTCCTTTCTTTAAAACATACACTTTTAATCTATTGGTAACAAAAAGTAGTACCACCTTAGGAAATACCATCCAAAAGCCTTTGGGTAAATTATTGTAAAACAGCGTGACTCATATTTGTGGAGACTAAATAAGGAACAGTCTCTATTAACAAGTAATTCCTTTCCCCATACAGTCCATATGGAAACTAGGATATAAAATATTCTAGAAACATTGCCCACAGCATAAAAGTTTATGAAACTAAACATACAGCAAAGGAAGAAGAGGCAAAAAAACCCCACCCCAAACCAACCAAGGGGTGAGAAAGATGATCAAACTGAAAAAAGTTATTAAGTTACACATATTATAAATTATGATAATAATTCAAGGATGCTTCATGAGGCAGCAACCTGGTAAATAATTCAAAGGTGACAATTGCAATACTTTAAAAGCTTGATTTTGCCACTGATGAAAAAATACAAAACAGTACTTTAAGCATTAAGGTTCTAGCCTGCTCTTCAACTTTAGCAGCAGAAACACTTTTAAGAACTTCAACTAAAGAGGAAAATCTAGTTTCTTGAAATAGCAATGTTTATTTCAGTTGCAAAAGACAGATTTCAGATTCCTGTCATGGTTGGCTCTCTTGATCTAGACTGAGATTTTTGGAACCCATTACGCTGTCCATTTTTTATACCTCTAGGCAACACACTTCCCTCAGTATTTTTCTCCTTTGACCTTTCAATACTAAGACACCTTTACATCATAGCATCTCATCTTTCACTAAGACAAGTTGAAATGTAAAATCAAGAAAAAAGCCTAAAGGACAACTTCAGGTATCAGGTTGAACTATGATCAGAGTCAAAATATTTTCTGCATAAAATATTTGATAAGACAGTTATTTTACCAAAAAAGAGTCATCATTTTGCAGAAAATTGTTTGTCTTACTTGGAAAATTGTTACCCTTACTACCAATTATGGGGAAAAAAATAATCCTAAAAGGCAATGAAGAGAACCTGACTTTGCCAGACCTGAAACAGCACCATGCCAAAGTTGGTTCTGAGAGGGGAACAGAAACCGAGACATCAAAGCTTTTCAAAGTCTAAATCCCGCCTCAGCTGAACAAACAGAATCTATGAAGAGGAAGATTTAAACTTGATGGGACATGTCAAAATCAAAATTCAAAACAAAAATCTACCTGTGATTTTCAGGATGGCTCACTTTCAGTCTTAATCTCAGTGACCTTGTGGACTGGAGTTACACAGCCCTGTCTGTGCCCCTGCGAAATTCTGCTTCATCCCATCAGCTCCGAGTCTGGGTTTGGGCTTCTTTGCTGTTCTTCCTAATGCTCTCCCAGTTTCCTGTTCCACTGCAGGCCCCTTCTCACTATCCTTTCCCTTCCCTGTCACATCTTGCACCTAGAGCCATTTTATGGCTTACACATGTTCAAGTCCTTCTTAGGCCAAAACCACTCTAGCTCTAGAAGGGATCAGCTGGCAGCCACTTTTTTGTCTCTGCTGCTTCCACACACCCTCTTAGCATACTCATACATTGAGCTGAGATAGAATTAAATTATTATATCACAATCCCATTCTTTTCTTAAGATTTAGATGTATAAGAAAAGTAGGAGGAAGAGGTTTTGTGCTTATTTAGTGAATGTCCCCCAAAGAAAAATATTTTGCAGAGACACCCCTCTGGAGAGTTTTTGTTTGTTTCTTTTTAGAAAAATAGCCTATTATTTTGGAAAGGAAAGGATATTTTTTTCAAATTATGTTATCTAAAAAATACAAGACTAAATTAACCTGTATCAAAAGTTGGCAGCTAAACCCCTGCATAGGAAAACCCAAAGATAGTATTTAACCATCAAGTCAATTCCAAAGAGATATCCTTAATTACATAAAATTAAGTCAGACAGTCAGTAGAATGAAATAGATCCCCAGAGAACTGTGATACTGCACTAACATTTGCACAACACTCTTGCAATAGAAGCAGAATCCAGTTTTCCTAACCATGACACTGCTCCAAAATGTATCCATTTACATTAAATGAATACAGTATAGATGACATTGATCTTGTAAATGCCTAGGGAAAGTTTTCAATGAGAACTTAAGCCAGTAATCTGGTGTGTGTGACAATTGCTCAGGGTGAGTACTCTTGAAAGAGGCCTGTTGTTGTCAAGTTATCTAAACGTGGACTGATACCAATCAATTAGTGAATATGAAGATTCAATCCTGTTAATGTTAAGGCTCATAAGTAGCTTCATTATCTCTATCCTGAGGTGGCTCAAGTTGCTAACAGATGCAGAATTATGTAACAGTGTTTGCAGTTTTCATGTTTGTGTTTAATTTGTCTTATATAACATTTACCAGTTTTTAATCAACTGAATAATTCTTGGCATAATTTTTATAAACAAAGGGTGACCACAATGCAATATCTATATGTAGGTGAAAGCTAACTTCATAGCTCATGGACCAGACAGAACAAGTAATTATTCAAAACTACCATCTCATATCTTTCTGACATACATATCATGTGTTCTCATGTCCATAGTCTGATTTGCAGCATGGGTTAGTCTGACACTGTTCTCTGGTCAATTGACTTTTTTCTTCTGTCTTCCTGCTTCCCTTCCTTTTTTTCCCAGCTTCACTAGACAAATATTTACAGTATCTCATGTCTTGATGCCTTTACTCGTTATCACTAAATTTGCTAATAGGAAATCTTTAATCAACTTTCAGACCTGAAAAGAGTCTCCCATTTCTTGGATTTACAGTTGTATAGTAGTTACACGCTTTGCCAAAAATGTCAGTCAGGTAATGAACCTGAAAAACTGATATTAATGCTCCATTCAAAAATTATAAAAATTAGGAGAAAATAAAAAGCTGTTAAATAAAAAGGACTGAGACATCTCCAAATGGTGTTCAATAGGTTGTGTGCTAATGAAGTGAGGCTGACTGGTTTCTGTGCAATTGCTCCCAATAACATTCTCTGAGAAAAGCCCTTGAACAAACAAACAAATGTACCTTTCTTGAAGAATAAGTTTGTTTTCCTTCTTCCAGAAGTCTTTGAAGTCAGAACTGAATTCATGCCAAATACTGAAGAAAGAATGTGGGGACACCTCTTTCTCTCCCATTTTTGGTTTCATACAGAAATAGGCTGCAGTTTCCAAAAAGCTGTCAAAGAAAGCAAAACCAGCAAATGTTTCAGTACCCACTGATGTAGATTTATTTCCTCCCGCCCCTTACTTAACACTTTCATGGTATTTCACTATTCTTGGTAGCAGAACCAAAAGAATATAAAACCATAACAGTTCTGAGCACTCCGTATAGACATAGATACACAGTACATGTTGATTCTTCAGCAAACATGGGATCTGGAATTTATCAGAGATTCTGTTTTTGACCAAAGTGTTTCCATTCCAAAAGCTAAAATGAACACACTGTCCAGAGCCTGCAAATCTAGACATCCACACTTGCCAGTGTATTGCTTTTCTGTTGTGTTTAAAACTATTTGCAAAACACAGAGTCAAAGCTTCTGAAGAACTGTAAACAACACTTTTAAAGTTCTGTTAGATCTATACTACAACACAATAGAGTAGATGGCTTAGGTTGAAACCTACACAGAAATGTCAAAACTCAAACCTTCTGCGTACTAAACAAGAAATGATGCAACAGAAAACTGGGCCAGGAGCAACTCTGCTAGAGAACAGGTGCTCACCACGACTCTACAAGAATAATCCAACAACCCCTGTTGAGCACAGCTAAAAGCAAAGTAGCATATTAAACACAAAAGCTACACCTCACGTAAGAGCTTCTGTTGAAATTCAAAGGTCATATTCCCAACACTGAGTGAGGACTGTGTCTGCAAGTAAGAGTAACAAATGTCTGCTTTTGAATCCTATTTTATTTTAAATTTTAAAATATGTAGGAATGTTACAGGAAACTACGGTAGAATTCTTTCAAAAATTAATTGCTTGATTAACTATTACTCCATTTTTTTGACTTATATTTTGCAAATACCGGAGCTTTTAAGAATAATTTTCTCCTCTTAAGCTAAACACAGAATCACAGAACATTAGGAGTTAGAAGGGACCTTGAAAGATCATCTAGTCCAGCCTCCCACCAGAACAGAATCACCTAGATTAGGTCACACAGGAACACATCCAGGTAGGTTTTGAATGTCTCCAGAGAAAGCTGTGTTGTCCCAGTACTCTGTTACTCTCACAGTGAAAAAATTTTTCCTTATGTTCACATGGAACCTTCTGTGCTCCAGCTTGTACCCATTGCCCCTTGTCCTATCATTGGATATCACTGAGAAGAGCCTGGCTCCATCCTCCTGACTCTCACCCTTTACATATTTATAGACATGAATGAAGTCACCCCTCTGTCTCCTCCAGGCTAGAGAGACATGGCTCCCTCAGTTTCTCCTCATAAGGAAGATGTTCCACTCATTCAATGATCTTAGTGGCCCTGAGCTGGACTCCTTCAAGTAGTTCCCTGTCCTTCTTGAACTGAGGGGCCCAGAACTGGACACAATATTCCAGGTTTGGCTTCACCAGGGAAGAGCAGAAGAGAACCTCTCTTGACCTACTAACCACAACCCCTTCTAATGAACCCCAGGATGCCATTGGCCTTCTGGCCACCAGGTGGATGACCACATTGCTGGCTCATGGTCATCCTGCTGTCCACCAGGACCCGAGGGAGGTCCCTTTCCCCTGTGCGGCTCTCCAACAGATAGTTCCCAACCTATACTGATACATGGGATTGTTCTTCCCCAGATGCAAGACTAAACACTTGCCTTCATTGTATTTCATTAAATTTCTCCCTGCACAACTCTGTAGCCTGTCTAGGTCTCACTGAATGGCAGCACAGCCTTCTGGTGTGTCACCCACTCCTCCCAGCTTTGTCTGGTCAGCAAACTTGCTGACAGTGCACTCTGTTCCTTCATCCAGTTTTAAGCCTCTGGAGAACTGGTTATTTTATGAAAAAAAATATGGAAAGCTGTCTCTTGAAATGTAATTGTAAATGCTTTGATGACTGATCTATTATTACTCATCGATCCCTATGATAATTTGCTATGAAACACACATCACAGTTTTAATCATTTAAGAGAAAAAATGGAATTCTAGTTAAATAGATGCAGCTGGCATTTTAGCCACAGAAGTTGTATCTTCATTCATTGATTACTGTAACTGCAGATAGGATACTTTCACAGTCGTTATAATTTAAATTATTTAATAGTGATAGTAATGTACAAGGATTCAACCATTCAGAAGGGTCAGTTCCGAAAGTCTCTGCAAAACTGTTTGTCTTCTCAACACTCAATACTTCATTTGTTTTCCCCAACTTGCAAAATAAACACGGACATAAATTATCCTATTTAGAAAATAAAAAACCCTATAGCTTAAACATTTACCACCAGTTTACCACTTAAAATCTAAACATTTTTTCTTTTGCTTTGAAATTCAATTTTCCACCCACTGAAGAAAAAAGGCCAACTGCTAAGCAACAAAGATGCAGCAGGGAAAAATATAAAAGACAAAAACATCCTAACTTTTTAACTCATAGCAGTGATACTCAAACGCACCTAACCTGAGCGTACGTTCTCTTCTTTAGCCTATCGCAGCTCTCTGTTCCCCAAGTCAGCTCTTGGTTAAAAAACAGAATATCTTTTTTTGTGGCTGGGTTATATTGCATTTTTTCAACTGATTTATAGATGAGTGATACTACTGATTAAAAAAAAAAGCAGAAGAAAAAAAGAAATTAAAAATCCAATTTATTTGCCTATTTACATTTTCCCAGGAGTTCTATAGGGGGGAAAATACGTATTAGCTATCCTGTGGTCCCACAGGTTCACTCAAAAAGAATATTTTTGACATTTGTCAGTCAGCTGCACTATATTTTAAACTTGTAACCTTCTTTCATGTATATTCAACTTTTGCAAGACTGCAATCATATCAGGTAGATCTTTTAGTTTTCCTCCAAGCCCCTTCTCACAGACTTACAGCTCTGGAGCAGGCTAGCAAGAATGTCAAATAAAAGGGTCATTTGATTTTTCAGGATGAATAATGGTAAAATTTTTAAAAGAACATGAGGAATACTAGAAGAGAGGATACAGAGGCATCAGCTGGGTCAATAGCTTATTTTAAGGAGGCTCTGAATGAAGGCCATAAATGATTTACAGAACATAGAAAGATCAGAAGTTCAAATAAGAAGCCTTCTTCTGAGATGTGTCTTTAAACCATTCTACAAATGACAATAATGTAAAGAGAATTTGACAGTGAATGGCCATCCTAAGTAATGCTTTAAAATTTGAGGTAACAAGCCTCACAGGAAAAATTTCCAAGAAACAGGAAGCCAAGACTAAATGAAATTCATACTGTAGAGAAGAGTGCTCAAAACCCCCCTGTTAAAAGCACTAACAGTTTATTTGAGATGCAAAAGCTTCCATTTCTTTAATGATTCTAACTTTCGTCTGAGAGCAGAAGATAGCCGAAGATTTTTTTCCCTCTGGTAATTGAAAGCCTCCCTGAGGACCACTTGTATAACCAGCACAACCTTACATGTCTGTGCAGATGTGTCTAACACTTATAACTTAATTTCTAGGTTTATAGAGAGAAGCAAAACAGAGGCAGGTTGCTTGCCTCCCTGGCAGTTACTTTGGGAGGTAAGGGGAATAAGCTGTATGTGAAATGTGAAACAGCAGCAAAGTAGCAAGTTGTCATTGTTGATGTGTCACACCTTTCTAATGCCTGTTAACAATGGACACAACATCAGCTGCAATACAGTAAGACTTCAGGGCACAAACCTGAAGTCTTACTGTATTTTTCTAAATAACCAGATCAAACAGTCAAGACAGTTACTATATTTTTTTTCAACCAGTTACTTAGCAGTTAAGTTTCTTAGAGTTCATTTAGAAGACATACGGAAACCTGTTTGCTATACATTTGATTCTGTCTTTTTTTGTAGTATAAAACAAAGTGGCATAATTCACCTATGAAAGACAAAGCAAATGAAATGAATCCAAATGTATCAAATAATAAAACATGCACATCAATAAATCCTCTATGTTACCATGCTCTTTAAATATCTGATTAGGAAATGTTTACATACATCAGGCTAGACATATCTCAAAGCTGACTCCAGGAGGGGACACACATTTTAAATACACAAAGAAATATGGACAGCATTGCCATAACCCCAAAACTAGATATCATCCTTTCAGGCCTCAGCCAGGCAGCAAATACCTTTTCTCTGGTGTTTTTCAGCAGGGCAACCCATTCAAATTTTCCTGTCGATCCTTTAGCCGGTTTTGAAACCAAACATCTGCAAATACCATTGATACTGTGCCTGACTGTACATGCAGACACATTGACATTTTGATTCAAATAAGGGACTAGAATTCATAAAGCTTTTTGTCCTACACCCAATTAATTTCTGCATCACACAACATTAGGAAACTCATCTGACCTCTCTAGATTTCATTTCACCTATCTGAAAACGAAACCTTTATTACCAAACAGGTAATGCAAAGCTTTTTTACTGTCCGTTTGTCAATGAAAAGGTTCTTAGTTTAACCGTACTCTTAAGTGCCCTAAAAGAATGTGCATTAGAGAAGAGATAGTGGTCATGGAAGAGAGAAGGACGGGCACTCGAGTTATTTTCAGGGATTAAAATATGTAAAGGAGGTCACTGGTTTTGCTTCAAAGAGGCTGACTTTTTAAGCATGATTAAAAATCAGGCAGTGATGTTCACACCACTACCTTACTCTGACATGGCAACAGCCAGATTCATTTAAACAGATTTCAGGCTGGGTTTCACATCCTTCATGCTGGCCCTGAAGGACAATTAAATAACATTAAATCTCTCAAAACAATGGAAGAGTTGCTCATCCCTGACAAGTAAGTAAGGAAATAAGATCAAGAAAGATGGTTAGTTCCTCCTTTCATCTTCTAATTTCCTTGTTCTGGTGTTTGTGTAATTCAGAAAAAAACACTGCAGACTGAGATGGCTGAACTTAGTGCTCACTCAAAGATGGAAAGTTGATGAATGAATCACTGGACTTTTCTGTGTGCTCCCTTGTGTACGACTATGTAAATGAAATTTGTATTTGGAGAGAAGGAAGGAATGGATGTGCTAAAAGCCAAACCAAATGTAATAATCATATGAGACAGAAAAGAAGCCATTCACATTGCAAGTGGCTCACTGACAGCATTTCTAGCTAATAGATCTGATCTATCAGGAATATTTTAATAGCAGCTATGGATTATTCATTTTTTTCTATTCTATTCGAAGCCAGTTAGCAAGCAGTTGCAGACAATGATTCAGATTCAAATTTGCTGTGTGCAAAGCATTGGCCAGTTTATAAATAATGTAATTGCACATGTGCCTGTATGTATGTGAATGTACACAGTAAGTCAAGCAAAAAGAGGGGGAAAAGAGATAACTGGCAAGTGGTTTTGCTCAACCAATAAAGAGACCCCAACAGTAGACACAAATCAACAATTCTAAGCAGTGAACAGCAGTAGTTTCATCTCAGCATCATTCTTGCTTCACTTCTGTGGCCAAAAATATAGCAAAATATCTATAAGCATGTACATGCCCTAGCTGACTTTTCTGAGAACTGTTGAACACATGTACGAACACATATGTGTCTGGTTTTCCCTTACAGCAAACTACATCACCTGCAGGAGGAAAGATTTGCTTCAAAGTGGATTTAAAAAGCAGGAAAAAAAAAAAAAAGTATCTACAATGCAAGAGAGATTCCGTACTGATAACAGATTTTATGTTTTGAAGTCAAATCTGGATATTCTTGACTAATGTGATTTGGTTATGTAAACTGTTAAGCAACATATATGTGCATTTGAAATTAAGAACTTGAAGTCTGAGCTGTGGTACTGTGATAGTTTTGTGAAGCAGTTTTGTTTCAGAAGCACTTCTGGGTCAGGCAGGAGCAGCTAATGTACATCTTAGTTTGAGTAAAGTCACAAGTAAAATTTAGAACTAAGCATAACGTACCAAGATGTAAAACAAGAAGAAAAGACTGCATGTGCCTCTTATTACTTTAGATTTGACACGAGTTACGTTTAAAGCCAAACTGAGTCAACAGGCATATAAAACTGTAAAGAGTGTTGATCCTGAATTGATTGCATAGGATAGATGAGTACGGTACGCAGGTAACAGCACTTATCTCCAGGAAAAGCTAATCATATGAACTGTGATATTCATTCTTGTTTTGTTTTATAAAAAGGAAAAGGTTTTGTATGTATTCTCTGTGTTTTCAACATTGAAAGAACTAATGAGAGTTAGTCTTAAGACAGAATACCAAGCAGTTCAACAAGCCATACAGAATTACATTAAATGAAACAGAACCAGCATCCTGGTTATTGAGATAGCAAAAGGCTGTGAGGAAACTTAATATGTGCAGCATGCTAAGCAGCATCTCATTTTCTACTGACATATTTGGTTGAAGGTCCTCTCTGTATTATGACTTTACATTGCTTCCTTCATCTTTGTTTTTATTTAAGTATCATTGCCTCTCTTCAGTGCTGTCCCTTGTCCTGCATAAAATTAGAAATGAGAAACATAGGTACACTCAAAATATCTAGCACTCAAATGTTGGTAAGAAATTTCTTGGAGTCATGCCCAGCCCTTTTTTGAAGGAAGAAAAGTATCTTTCTTGTATTAAAAAGAAAGTTAAGATAATATGCCAATTTAAGTCAGCTGTAAGAATCATTAATCTCTTCTTTCATTTGCCAATTTATATTGTGTAACTGTGGGTTTTGTAATATTGTTCCTTAGAAAACAAAGGTCTCAAGAGACTTTTTCCTTTCCTCTAAAAAAAACCTGCCAAACATTTGCAATTTTTTGAATCCTAAGTCATCTCCCTCTTCTCTAGTCTCTGGCTTCCCATAAATTCATATTAAACAGAAACGCGTTTTATTGCTCCAACTACATAAAAATTAATAGCTTCAATAACAACAACTTTCTACCTTTGAGGTACCTTTTTTCCCCCAGCAAGCATCCAACAAAAGCATACAATATGAAGGACGGGATATTATTTTTTGACAGGCCAGTCTGCCTTGTTCATGAGAACTTTGATCCACCCCAATACCAGAAATGCACAGCTTTAATATTCAAAAAAATGATCAATATTATCAGTTATATACATTGATTAGTAACATAAATGCACAATTTACATATTCAGCTGTACACTGAAGGCAGCAGACCCAGTCACTGCATACACTGCAGCACAGACTGTTAAATTCAATAGGTTTTAAGAAAACCTTGAACTTAGAACAACTGTTCTAGGAAAACTAAAATTATTAGAGACTCGTGAGCTCGTGCAGTTAGCAATTAATATTCTTCATGTACCAGATTGCAATTTTTACCTCAGTTCAAACTGTTATTCCAGGCCTTTACGTTTACATCATTCAATGGGATGGTATTTTTCCAGTCCTTCAGGAACAAAGTACCTCATTAACAGACATTGCAAAGTAGCCACACAATATGGACATAGCTAATGTAAATTATAATTTTGTTGGAAGGTGAATTTGAGCACTGAAATCTTCACAATCTGTTTATTTTAAATATTAATTCGATCAGGTCCAGGTTAAGATATATGGGTTGGGCATGATGAAGATATTTGACAGACAACATCTTGTTGCTTTTATCTTCTGGAGGCACTCAGTTCTCAGGAATCACTGTTAGTGTTACATCTGAAAAGTAATCTTCAAAATATCCCTCTCTGGTTTTGTTACTTATCTTTATTCCTATTTTTGTTATCATTCTTCTCCAAAACACTAGGCTACAACCTGGTTCCTCTATACGTTTGGGTCTGATGCAGTTATCCTTGCTAAACATTCACAGTAAAGAGGAACAATGAATTTCAGTTTTACTGCTTCATGTAAGGTCAAGGTTAGAGTTATCTAAGAGAATAAGTAATTTGCCTTAAACCTAGAGCGGATTATTTAGATAATCTAGATAGAAACCACACAGATGCTTTACCAGATCTCATGTACATAGAATATTAACCTACGCTCTAAGAATAAAATCCATCATAGATTAAATATTATACAAATGCATTTACAAGAACACACTCTAAAAATAACAAGGGACGTGAATCTATGGTTCTGATTGGAAGCATTGTCACATGCTGCTGTGTTGGTGCTCAAGTCAGACTTGGGTTTTGGTTTCTATTCTTTGAAAATTATAGAATAAAAATGCTTTAAAATACTTTGGTATTATTGAACCTCCTAGCATTTTAAATGTTTTGTGATGTAGTTTCATCTTAACCCTTTGAGGTTGCTCAGAAAGACTTTCTTAATTCAATGTACAAGAGCTCTCTCCTTAATATGCATGAACACAAGCTTCCCAGATGTCAACAAAAAGCTGTCGTAACTATGACTGGAAGAAATCAAACCTCTGAAGAGGACAGAAATCTTCATGGACACTTTCATATTCTTATGAGTCAATTACATCAAAATCCCTTGAAAGAAAATTGAAAGACTTAAAAATTTAGAATGGCAGATTGAAGAGGTCTTTATATGCATTTTAGTCATTTATGACTGAACTCTTTGATTATGCCAATATATTCTCTTCATAGTAGCAACAGTATCTTTGTTCAGATGAGTAGAGAAAATTGGTTAGCATTTTCTATAAGGATCAAGAATTAAACGAAATGGTGTCAGCCATTGGAATTTATTGAAACATTCTAATAACCATATCACTCTGGATATGCAAATCATCAGTATTCACACATCCAAGCAATGCTAAATAAACCATATTCCTTTGCCAAAGAACACTCTCTCATGTGTGGAGGAGCTGTTCCCATCCCTTCCAAGGATTACATAATGGCTTATGGGTTTTCTGGTATGGGATGACTATTGCCCTAGTTGCTTCCTTATGGGTAGAGAAGGAACTTTTACCTCCTTCTCAGACTGATTAAGGTAGAACCATCTTTCAGGCAGCAGCTGAGAACAGAAGTGGGTGAAAGCTGTCCTGCAAGAAGAATTCATTTAAGACATGGTGCAGAAGGGATCTGGTTGTTTCTGAATCTGGGTTGCTAAGGAAAACAAGAAATGAGGCAGAAAGCCTGAGGAACAAACTGAGGAAGGGTAAAAGTGCAACATCTTTTTTCCTGGTCACACTAAATAGGAGAAGCACAGTGAGGTTTCAATATTAGGCTGAGGCAAGCTCTATGCTGTGGAGGGGCTGATGGTAGCCTTCTATCACCTGGAAATTATAATGGAAGGAGCGACCTGTATTGTACAAGTTGTTACTGGATAGTTCCTAGATGAGTTAATGCAATTGTGACCAAATTAAACCACATCCCTGACGTTCTGCTCTTCTATTTGCTTATACATGACAACAGCAATATAATATAATAATCCTTAAAGTAAATCTTCAAGTACAGCAAGGAGGAAAGAAATATGGATAGCCACACAGCTGTTGAAGTCACAGTCATTGCAAATGCAAACACAATATTGTGAAGGGCTTAGGAGACAATTTAACTAAACAGCTTATGTGACAATATGATAAAGAACTACTGAACATAATCAGAAGCTGATGCAAAATGGAGAGGCACTGGAGCGACTCACATATGCACACATTCACACAAGCGTTTTATTTTGTGTAAGAGTTCAAGAGGAATTTTTGAGTGAAACTCAGTGAAATCACCTGCTGGGCATAAACTAGAGGTGAAAACAACATGACAAATGTAAAGATTTTAATAAAATTAGTGAAAAAACCCCAGCAATTATCTCCATGATTCTTCTCTTAGGTTTTCATAGTTTTGTGGGTTTTATTTTAAATCCTGAATTTAAAGCTATGGCATTAGTTTTGGTAAGATCAGATACCAGCTATTTTAACTATTATTGCTATCAGGGTGTTAGCTGCATGGTCATCAGTGCTTCTCTTCACTGTGTAACTGTATTTGCACCTGAAACTAATATCCTTTGTCTTTAATGCTAGTTAGATCCCCTATATAAACCGTAGTATAAATTACATAAAGATGAGTTTATGTTGCAGAAGATTAGACCTCTGAATTCTACCCTTACCAGTTAAACGTCATGTTACTGTTTGCTCATAGTTACATTATGCATATTGTGCTTAAATTCTAACTAATTTAAAATTTTTTCTTTTTTAAATAAGCCAGCAGCCCAACATCTTTAAAAGAAAAGATAATGCTCCTGCTGACAAAAATTAATCATGCAAGTGGATAAGGACTTGCAGTCATTTGGCAAATATTTTCAGAAAAGGACAAAGACCTCATCTTTCAAGGAAAGATCAATTACAGTATTTCAGAAGAGACTTTCTGACATAACTAAACTGCCGGCTAAGTTTCCATTACTGCATATTTACAGGCCCTGATATTTTGTCAGAGACAGGGTACTAAACTAGAATGATCCAATCTGTTTAACAGTCTGTAAGCTTCTTCTATACACATTCCCTTTGCTCACCGAGTATTTACTTTTTGCTGATGCAACTAATGTATACCTCCAGTCTGAAATGTATTACCATGAGCAATTCGTCTGCATGCTGGGAGCCACACAGCAAGAAGAGAGACCTACCATAAAGGAACCAAGAAAGAAGGATGTATGACCAAAGAGTAGTGAAAGATGGAGGCCAACAGCATATTCTTGCCTTTCAGTTAAAAGTATTGTGCTGGGGCTTTTTTTTTTAACTACATACCTGTTTCCATTGTGTGCTTTTCACCACTTTATTTCAATCATTAACTCAATTTTCACTTTAACTTTACAGTTCACTTTTGAAAACCATCCAAACTATTGTGTGAAGGGTAAGCAAGGTGGGTGGAACATTTACTGTTTTAAAGGATTACCAGACTTAGGTGATACATTTCTAGGTGTTGCTTTTCAGCAGTGCCATTGTACCATACTGTCTGCTATTTCTTTAAGTGTCATCAACTTGTCAGCTCATAAGCAGGTGTAAAGCTTTGTTCCTCCCCATGTCTCATGTTCAGCGAAGCCAGTGGAAGTCTGCTAGTGTTGTGTCAGGAATACTTTTTTTCCCCCCAAAGAATTAAAGGTAAACATTTCTCTTCAAAATTAATGTCATTTGTTGCTACAACAAAGCAAGCAACAACACATTGCTAAACGGATTATTAAAAGTCCTGAAAACAGAAGAGGTGCCTGTGAGGCTGCACTCAGGAAGCACTTAAAAGCTAAAAATCACTGGAATGTGCAAGTAATGGGAGCAAATTATAAAATAAACCAAATAAAACTATCTTGACATGGGAAGACGAGTGTTCCATACCCAGCCACGCACATCCTAAATTCCCCAGTTGATACTTATGTCAGAAGGCAGAAAGTCCTCTGTTTGACTTTTTATAAAATAAACATATATTCTCATAATGCCCTGAGATTTACTAAAGAACAATTAAATTCTCAGAGCAGAAATTCTGTCTGTCCAGCCTCATTAGACAAAACAGCAGGAAAAAACAGTTTCACCCCAAATTAGGCCACCATTATATGGGACTATTTTGTCTTAGTGACCTACGTTATCACTTCAAGCAGGTTATACTATCTGAAATATTTAGAAATAAAAGGATCTGTAGTGTTCTCAAAAGATTCTCAGCATAGGTTGCCTTGCCACTTACGTAAGTGCAGTATAAGTAAACATAAACTGAGCCATTTTCAGTGCTACTGCACTGAATTCAGAAACTGATGCTTCATTGTTTGAGAGATAGCAAGAAGAATTCAAAATCATCTGACCATGTCTCAGGTCTAAAACAAACATCTCCAGTGCAATTTGTGAATGATTCCTGAAACATTATTCCAAGAAGAGACAAATCATCGAAGGTAGAGGGGAATAAAAAGGGAAATAGCATCTTAACTATTGCAGAAGAAGAGAGATCAGTGTTACGGTCTGGATTTATGTTCTTCTAAAAAAAAAAAATCATCATAAACTGGAAGCCTTCCAAGGAATTAGAACACAATACTGGGTAAGGTACTTAAGAAATTAATAAAGCTACATAGTATCCCTTCATACCTGTTCAGCTGAATAGAGGTAGCAAGGCAGAGAATTAGGAGCTTCGACTTCACTGAATGCTGTTTCTGGTAATTTCAGTCAAGCTGTTTAGCTGCTCCTTCTTCAGGAATGAAGTGCCAGAGGAGGAGTAACTAGCTCATTTCTGCTTATAAGTGTGCAAGATTATATTGCCACTTTTGCTATTGCCTTTTATTCTGGTGTGGTAAACAAGACATCAGCTATCATATGACTTTTGACAATAACTTTGATGCAATCTTGGTTCCCCATTTGCTGTGGGTAACATGATCAAACTATCTCCCCCTGAAATGGTATTAAGCTCACCTGGAGACAATCGTGTTTCTATTTTTTATCTCCCTGCTTAAAGAAAATCATATCTTGGAAGACTAGAGATATTTAAAGCTAAGTAAAATAAAGCACAGAAAACAGAACATATTTGGTGCTTGGTGGAAATGTGCTGTACTTCCCAATTTTCAAAGATACTCAATTTTAATTATAGATCTGTTTAAATGTCATTTACAGCCTTGTAAATTGAGCATATAGTTATGCTTTTGGGACTGAGGACATAATCTAAAACGTTAAAATATTAATAATAAAAAAGCCAAATCATGGACTCTGAAGACATAGAAACATCTCTTTCCCTTCTCCTCCTCTCCCCTGTCTTTTACTTTTTTGCCCTTCCCCCCAAACAGCGGTTTTCACTTTAACTTGTCAAGTGCTTCACAGTTTCTCAAGTATTTAGCAATGAGGATCTAATTGGAAAGTGCCAGGTTCTTTTTTATTACACTTTATCAATATTGTTAAGGGAATGATGTAATTGTTTGGGGTTTGGTGAAGACATTCCATGTCACTTCAGTGTTAATACCAGGCTGGAGCCTTCCTTGTCTGCCTGCATAAGCTAGATAAACACAGACCTGTGTGCTTTCTTCTCATCTCAGGATACTTACTCAGAGAGATCTTGGAACATATGCCTATTGCAAGCTAAACATTTCACTTTTCATTTTATCCATGTGCCAGAAATCCATTCCTTGGATAAACACTTTACATACTGACACTCTTAAAGTCACTAAACACGATAAATAAAGAGAGAATACATCATTTCAAAACCGATTAAACATTTTCTCACTTGTGACAAATGAACAGCTATACACTGTATGGAGTCCCTGGAGCAGACATACCATTTTCTTTGTCTTTATTTTGTGTGGAAGATTAACTTTCCATTTCAGCTCATCTATTGCTGCATTTTCCCCAAATCATTATTCATTTTAGAAGCATTTTTGTTGTTATTGCTGCAAGAGCTTTTCTTGTAGACTTTCATATTTTTATGGAGGTATCAGCTTCAGTATTTTGTGCACAAATTAAAATAAAATTAAAATTTAATAATAAATAAAATAAAAATAAAGTAAAAATTAAAATAAATTGTAGATTTTACTGAAAGCTAAAGAAATGCTATTGTGGGGAAGGTCTGAACTTATACACAGGCTGAAATTACATACTTATACCCACTTCAAAAAGGAAAACTCAAGCACATTAATCACATTAATTTTGCTCCATCTAATCCATCACTTTTTCCTTGTACTACTTGCTTGTCTAGTCATCCTATGCATTGCCATCCTACCTATGATTAACCAAATGTAACTAATCTTTTATTTAGCTTTTTAAGCTCTCATCTTCTTTTTACCCACCCCCATCAGAAAAGATCCCAAGCATTTTATTTCTAAGCCAATTAACAATCTTAGTGAAATAAACACACATAACACTAAAACTATACCATGAACCTGTCTTCAATATTTTAAAAGATACCGCTAATCTGATGAAGGATTTAAGCAGAAAGGTGGAAGGAAGAGAGGAAGAGAATTGTAGCCTAGATAATAGTAAAAAAAAAATATTGTCCTAACATTGTCCTAGCTTAATTCCTCATGCATTCCACAAAAGGTTTTGCATGTGACGTTATCCTTGTGAGGCATTCACAGTAAAGAGGGACAGTAAAGCTGAATTTTCTTCTTTGACGAGCTACTGTGTATAAGGAGCTGCTTGCTGCACTCAACCATAGGGAGAGGAGAAAGAATTAGGACAAGTTTGTAAGAGCAGACTAAGCTGAATGAGAATTCAGAGACCAGTTTGGTTTCTTCCCCTGTACTGGGGATGCTAGGTATAGCAATAGCAAGTGTTTGATACGATGATTCCAGTACATTCGGGGGAGAAAAAATAAATAAGAATGCAGAGTGAAGTAGACACCAGAAGACAGTGAAAAGCCACAAGATGAACACATTGTAGGTCCTCCTTGTCCTTATGTATCTGTCAGCTTTGGACATCTATTTTCTACAGGAGAAGCAGTTCCCTTAAAAGAGCAGTCAGATATAGCAAAAACCTCTTATTCTATCAGAAGTTTCTCCTTTCCAAGTTTTATTGTGAAGGGGATTTTTAAGGATAAGAATCATGTAACTCCGCAGTTAAACAAGCCTAAGAGATGTCAGGAATGCATTTCATACATGTCAGCAAGAGGTATGAAACTAAGCCAAAGCAATATATCCTTTGTTTCATTTTTTCCATCGTGATCCCACATCACTGATGTGCCACCACCTTTCAAGGACCTGACATCTCCTTGCACGTAAAGAAGGGAACTTTTTGTGGCAGAGGAACATCCAGTCTACCCAGTCTTCCTCTTCCAGTACTTCTTTAATATATTTCTCAAAGGAGTAGACAAATCGTGGTGCGATACCAGGAAAGTAGTCAGCTGCACTGGTATTGCAGGAGGTAATGGCCACAGAATGGCTGATGAACCATATTAAGAACTAGAACCTTTTACAGGGGTATCTTTTACTGAAATGCTATTGAGAGATTTGCCAGCTCTGGAAATACATAATTAATAAATTAATTAGCCTATATTAGGTGGCAGTTGCAGCTAGTACACAAAGATGCTATTTTTAGTGAAAGGAAAACAAACACCAACTATCAGTTTCACTAAATCTGGACTATAAATGGTGTGTGTCATATTTTGGTGTTTCACTGGGACAGATAAAAATCTGTCCTATTTAAACAGTGCTTCTGGAGAACATTGCCAAAAAATCAGAAGAAACCACAAATTGTGCAATACAGTGACGTTCCCAATTTTGAAAACTCTCTGAACTGCACACATCTCTAATGAAATTTAATGAGGTATTTTGCTTTTTTGCCACAAAAAGCTATTTGAAGATGTATTAGCAATTTTACAAAGGAAGTCACATTTAATTATACGTATCATTAGTATATTGAAAAAGACCCAGATTTCCATTCTTTAGTTTAAACCAGACTTTTTATAAGTACAGGAAGTGGTACCTAACAAATAATAGTTGTTTGGGGGATGTTACGTTCAAATTGCCATAATTCTGGGGTGGCTTTCAGTCTAAATGGTATATTCTGAATTAATTTTTACATAAGGTACATGTTTATTTTTCTAAAGATATGCAGCATGTCCATACACCTTCAGCTTTTTTTTCCAAAATGTCAAATTAAAATTGACCATAAAGAAGTATCACTTAGTTTCTGAGTGCATTTCTTTCAGTATTCAAAAGGATGATAATGATGGCTACCAATAAAAAAATTTCTACGAAAAAAAATGTTTTTCAAAGAAAGGTTTTAATGCATCATTCTTTCTTACCTTTTGTGTGTTTCTGTCAGTGACTTTTCTTCATTTTCTTGGTCTATTTTAGCTGTAAAAATGTAATCAGAGAATCAGCTACAAGGTGAAATATAAAGATGTGGTTTCATTATAATATTTATTGTAAGTATATCATGTATAAAATCTATAGAAGCCACCTAAGGATGCAGTAATGTAAATCAATTCAGAAAGAAAAAAAAATCCCCAAAACACACAAAATTATAAAAAGTTCGATATCCCTATTAAAAAAAAAGACCAACAAGCAAAGCCTACAAAAAACACCCCACCAAGCAAAACAAACACAACCAACAAAAAACCCTCTCAAAGCAAGTTTTGAAAATTAAATTAAAAAAAAAATCTTGCAGTAATACAAACATGAAAGCGACTCTCAACCAGTTCTTAAAGAATGATTCTCAAAACTTAAGAAATAGGGAGTTTGTCTACCAAGAGGCAAGCTGAAGAGCAGGAAGGATTCAGCCTTAGAGCTTTTCTAAAAGTTGTTTGACAGTTACAAATAAAAGCTTTCTTCCCTCTCCCAGCACACACCATCTCTCTGTATGTACATCAGTTAAAGAAGTATTGTTGGTCTGAATTGAAACAGTGACTGGTTTTATATAAAGAAAATTATCATTTAGTGATTATGCAAAGAAAATTAGAAATCTGAAACTGTCATCATACCACGGTGAAAAAAATGAGCTATTTTCCATGTATTCTCTCATATTTTATTTTGTACCTATTTCACTTAACTCAGGTATTCTGTTACAGAAAACCTAGAAGAATATGCATATTAGGCATCACCAATGTGCAAAGTGATAGTACAAACTGTTCTGTGCATGTGTTTCTAGGTGAGATAGATAGTTATGTAGTCATTCAGGCAGCACAACTTAAAACCTATTTAAGACCTGTGCACCTTAGCCAAAAGCTTTTTCATTTGAAACTTGATTCCCCTTTTCATTCTGCTGGAGTACTGGTCTGCTAATTTGCAAGGAGAATCTTAACAATTCTCAAAAGTCAGTTGGTTTTTGGACATGAAGATGCTCTGAACTGTCCTGGAAATAAATGTCAATGGTACAGAATTCATACAGAAATCTAAAAAAATAACAACCACCTTTAAGCTACTTTTAATATATCTTTCCCTACATAGTTCTACAAAAATAACTAATCAAAATTATTTTTCTACGCTGTAGACACACCACCTTTGAAAAAGGAAATCTTAATTTTAAATTTGGCAAAAATGAGAAAGGTAATGGAATTATTAGGGAGCAAAGATAACCACTCTGTTGCTGTTACAGTATTTCAATTAACAGCACTTTACAAACATACACTAATACTAAAATAGATGCGTGAAACCTGTAGCAAAGATACACAAATGGAGTTTCCCCATTATTTTCCCAATCAGAACAAGGATCAGAGCAATGTGTCATGCTGGATATATTTTTTATTAGTACTAATGTCGTCTACTGAATAGAGAGAGCAGTGCTTGGATATTTGCAGCAGTGAACACTGTATTTAGCAATTACTACTTGAAGACTCAAGCTCCATCATTGTTCTGCTGAAAGTGAAAAAAATCCCATCAAACCACAAAACTTGAGGGAGAGCTGGGTAAATGTTCTCAAGGAAATTCAAGAGCATGTGAAGCCTGCTTGATTACAGGTTTCAATACTGACTTGAAAGGCGGCCCAGATTCTTCAAAAGGTTTGTGAGGGCTCACAACCCTTTTGAGTGAACCTGGGCCCAGTGTTGAGTGAATCTGGGCTGACTTACAGTTTTTCTTGAAAGCCTTGCCTTGGATATGAAACCAGGTGAAACCTGGCAGCTTTGACAGAATATCATTAATTTATTATTTTATCTTCATACTTCAATTCTGAAATTCAAGGTATGACTTGTAAAACCATGTGGCTCAAGAGAGATGAATCTACACAATCCAATATTTAATTCTGCATCAACACTTACTAAGTATCTGTGGATATAACCACTAAAATAAATAATTCTATTATTATTTGGAGTCCTCTCAGTTAAACAATGCTTAGAAATGGAAGCTAGCATGTTCCAGTCTAGGACAGTCTTTTAGTACATACATCACATTCGTAGGATAAAACTTTTTTATAATTTCCAGGATTGATGTAATATACTTCCATCTGAGCTGCCTGGTAGTGTTCTTTTTCTTCCTTATTTCAACTGCTCTACACATGCTTACAATTATTTACCCACCAACAAACGCTTATCAAAGTATGTCAGAATGTCCCCATGCTGGAGCAAGTTTTGTTTCAATTAAAAAGGAAAGTTACTATGGTCCAGAGAGGAAGGAAAGAACCTCACAGCTTCAGGTATCTGTACTTTTATTCTTTTCATAGGGAAATGAAAATAATCTTGAGAATCCCTGAATGATGCAGGTGTATGCAATAGCATTTTCAAAAAAATGTTAACTACATGTGCGTAATGCAGTTACTATATCCACAGAGAGAGATTTCATCCTGTATCAGTGTCTTGCAAAGGAGGACTTTTCTCTAAACCAGAATTCCCTGTACCATATACACGATGGCATTTCTAAACCTTTTGCATGCTACTAAAAGGATATTATTCAAGTGTAAATCTCACTTGCAATCCATTTGCTTTCTCACTTTTCCAGACATAAATTAGTCAAAGAACAGCATGAAAACAATTCTTCTTCCACAAGATTACAGATGGCACCAGTGAAACAGAAGAAAATATGGTATGTCCACTCAGGGATCTGCCCCTGACCAAAGAAAATATTCGCATGACTGATATTGCATGAGTATACAGTAAACACCTGAAAGTTATGGACAACGGCTAGTCCATGGCTTGACGTGTGCCAAGATTTAAACAGCAAGGAAGGAAAGCCTCCTGTGATCAAAACCACGAAGGTCTTAATGGTCACTTAGATACAATGGAATAACCATCAGATGTTGAAGCAGCTGGAGATTACCGCTGACATTAATATGACCACCTGATACCAGCATTTATTGGTATGTTACTATGTAGTAATTTCCCCAGTGGTAAACTACTTTCAGATAATTTTTTTCTGTTTGAATACAGGAGGAAAAAAAATAATTTATCACAAATTCAATTATCTGTCTCAGAGTGCGTTAGACTTTATAATTTCATTCAATTTAATGCACCATTACTGTCACTTCTGCCAAAGCAGTTCATCACAAATGTAAAGAGCGCACCTGGAAAGCACCAGCTGGGCATCCTTCCTTCTTGGCAGCCCATAACAAATAAGTCCTAAGCACCAGACAAGAGGCATCCCTCTTGAGAGAGCAGCCTTGGGAGCAAAGTGTATTTCCTTTCACAAAAGATAACTCCTCCAACAGGTGAAGTAAAAAGGCCATCATGACACACTCCACAGTGATACTACTATAGCAATGGCTGACATAGGAAAATCAATGATTTCCAGGGATACCGTGGCAGCTGAGCACATCTGACCACTCTATTCTGGCATTAAAATTTCTCTCTATCTCTATCCTCAAGGAGCAAGATTACTTCTGAAAGTCTTACTGATTTTCTTTTAAAAAGAGTCAAAGAAACCTTGTAGTCATCCAGTAGTCACATCTGCTTTCATAAATATTCAGAATCTGTCAGCTCACCATAGCAGTGACTGCTTGCAGGCTTTTCTGATAGATACAGGAGTTCCCACTCTTGGGCCAGTTATCATTTGCAAATGAAAATATTCCATATTGTATTGATTCATCATCTTTTCTCCAACCCCCTGCTAAGAGTAGTTTTTTTGATCCTTGACACTAACTTACTAAACCACCTCCAAATACACTGTTCCAAATCTATTAAAGACTATATCATACCAGGAAATAATAGCTCCTATATTTCATATAGTGAAGCAATAAGTAGAGGTAAAAGTTTTATATCTCTGCCTGCACAGACTCAATATATTGTAGGGCTTTATAAGCAGCTCTCATAATCCTGAAGGCATATATATTCTGTAAAATCTACTTAAAAGGATACAGTTGAAAACTAAGATCAGGTCATATTGAAAAACTTTGCCATATCAAAAAAAGAACATTTCAGAATGAAAATGACTTCATGGAGCAAAGCTGCCTTAACTAATTCAGTATATGCTGTAAATAGTAGATATGTTTTCACTTTTTCTTTTGAAAGTGTCATTAATGCTTTCTTTTTTGGACGATGTTCCACTGTTTGCCTGCTTTTTCCATTAAGATACCTTCACATAATTTAAAGATGGTGTCCCTTTAGAGCAAGGTCTATACTTCCTGAATACTTTATCTATTTGGTCAAAATTCAAATACATTCCTTTCTCCCTACGTCATTCCTTACCATGCATGAGGACTGTACTATATCCAAGATTCTTCAATCACTTCTTTTAAATATAGGGTATACATATTTCTTCAAAGCTTACTTAGATCAGATACTCTATTTTATTACTTTTTCTATTTGCTTAAATTTACTGCTTGATGTTTTATAATTGGAGCATAAAGCTTGATTCCATGCAATTCAAAATGAGCTTTTCAACAAAGTTTCACAAAACAATGGCTAATTAATTCACAAAATTTCTGTTGTTATCAGCATATACCCACATTCGAGAATGATACATGCCATTGTGCTGTGTGCTTGCTCTTCCAATTCTTTTAGTCCTGCAAAGATTACATATAAACGTCTGCAAAGGCATATATATGGATAGCCATGTGAAGTATCCATTTATGAAAGTCTGAAGCATCTCACAAAATCGAATTTGAGACATACACAGGCGTTCTAGCAAAAAAGGGTCTTGCAGAGTAGTGTAATTCATATCATTGCAAAGAGTATTTTTTCTTTTCCTTTAAGAAACCTAGAGTATAAAATTAAATTGAGTTCAAAGGTAAGAACATAAAAGCCATTTCTTGACCACAAATTGTCCCCCTCAATGGCAAATGACATTTTGGACCTATAATGCTAAAATCTCTGCAGAAAACAGACCACTCCGTGAACTAAGAACACTGCCACGTATTTTCTTATTTTCTGTCCAATAAATATTCTATATTAGTCTCCCCCAAATTTAACCATTATAACTTCTGCATTAAATCTGATTATTTTTTAGAAGTTATTTATATTAATACAACTGTTTTCTGTACAGACAGATATTGCATGTAACATCTGTTGTCTCTGTTATTAGTTGCTGTAATTTCTTCCAGAGGATTTAAAAAACTCAAGAAATATTTCACCTAAGATTAACTGGGAGGTAAGAGACTTACAATAACTGTCTTTAACTGAGACTATTCTGCCCCTGTACTATACACATATTATTGAAAAGCAGTGACATTTTTGGAAATCCCTTTTACTTAAAAAAACCACAACCAAAACCCCCTATTTTTAACACTTTTACAAACCCTTGTGACAGATTTACCAGGATCTTTGAAGAAGACATATTTTTTCCTACAGTGGTGCTGAGCAAATAGTAGCTGGAACTTTGAAAATACACCAAGTATCTCCTTGCTGAATATCAGGAGGTTCCTCTGTCACTCCTGACCCAGTTTGACCTGAGGTGTCTGACAGACACCACGAGTATACCTTCTGTAAATACCTGCTCATTTGTAAATGTGCAAACACCACAAGCAAGGGCATGTAGTTATGCTGGTATTAGAGTCTAAGGTTCAAGTTTACAAGTCCTCTGCCAGAGCTCCTAAGAGAATTCCTCTGCTCTCCTTGGTAATACACATACTTTAAAACACCCCCAGAAAACACCAAAATAATACTCACAGCTATTTTATTTGGCAATCGACATGCTATTCAACACTATGTTTTGAAATACCTTGAAATACCAAAGGAGAATATCAAAGATACCAGGATCAGTAGAAAGGTCTTGAGAAAAGCCTCTTTCTTCCCCTCTTCAGATTTCTGAATGTGTTTTGCCTCAATTTTTAGGTTTTGTTGTTTTGTTCTCTTTGCACATTTTATTTAGTAAGACTAATGTGATTGGCACATGAGAGGCACTGAGGAACAGGTAGCCATTTTAGATGGAAACTACCAAAAAAAGTGGGCTTTGGGGAAAATCATGTAAGTTAGACAATCATTAATTTGCAAATGTTGACAGGATCTTGTGCATAGTTAAAAAAAAAAGCATTAGAGCTTAAGCTTAAAATTGAATATACAATACCAGGAATTTCAGGAGAAAAACAGAGTCAAAGCAAGTAAGAGTTATCAGTGCCCTTTATGCGCAAAAGTACTAGTTAAGCATAGTCACAAAACAAGTTGACCCTTTGTGTCTGATTTAGAAATTATTCCAAGTAGACCTTGTAGGTCTACTCATTCAGAAACCCGCTCAGAGCTTTTATTCCACCAGAAAGTTTTGTTGTTGCCTTTTGGTATGATCTTGACCCAGTGATTACTGTGTGTAGTCAGTGTCTGGCCCCAAACCCTGCTGCAATTTAAGCTATTTCTGCTGAACCAGTTTCAAAGGGCTATGAGTAAGAAGATGCACGAAACTGCCATCCCTTCTGATCTCCTGATCTCTCTTAAGGGAATATCACATCTTCTCAGGTAATTGAATACAGGAATGCATCTGAGTAATCTCAGATGGAAGGCAACTAGAATCCTTTCATCTGCTTGTCTATGTCCTAAATCTTTCTGGTTTTTTCCTCTCTTTTTATTTAAAGTGTTAACTAGTATTTGTTTATAATTAGCTATGAATGGGCTTTCCAGTATCTTTCAAGTGAAGCCAGTTTTAGTTTTGGGTTATGGTTTTTTGGGTTATTTTGACAGACACAATGCCTTTTCAATGAGTCATTAGAGTAACATCGCTATAGTTTTGAGAGTTCCTATTTGCACTGAACAAATATCCAAGTACTTTTGGATAGTTTATTAGCAGGTATGTTCATGCTAAGAAAGCTTTGCAAGAGAAGAAAGCAGAATTTTCTAGCAAGAGTCTTGCATCCTTCTGTATTTCCCATAACAATTTCATGGAAGGTTTTCTAATGTTTTCACACATACATTAGAAAAAAAGTCAGTTTAATACCTCTTTCAAACCCCAGTTTCTTGAAGATAAGAGGGTGGATCATCTAATATTCTGGACATTTTCCTAAATATGCTGTTCCATTTTTTTCAACATCTATGATAAGTTAAACACATAAACATTTGTATTGACTCCAACCAAGTTCACAATGATTTTACACACTCACAAAACAGGATCAACTCAAATTATGTGCTAGCCCCGTAGATTATGACCAAGATCTATGTAACGAAAGCTTAAACTTATAGTGAATACATGAGCATTGAAAGTTGATATTTCTTGAAAGTTAAAAAAAAGCCAACAAAAACCCACTTAGAATCTATAAAAGGAGACTGATTTTTCAAAGTAAGGACTATATTAATAGCAATGACAATACCTCACCACATGTCTTATCTACCCTTCATGCTGCTGTGTTTCATGATGTAAAGTCTCCATATTTTGTTATTTGTGTCCACTTTTAACCCATCTCAGGCATCAGCCTGGTAAGAAAATAGATTATTTGCCACTCTTTCAAAGATGACATCTGCTGTCAGTGGAATGGAAGGCAAAGTGGGACACAGATCCAGCATTTAAAAATAAAGATCACTCCATCATACTTACGTGCATTCAGTGACTACTCACTATAAGGTTGTCATATATGACATTCACAGAAGTAAATTATATTGTATTTCATGTGCAGCTTTGAGCTCTTCACCCCATGTTCCTTGCTAAAATCCTACACCTCTGAAAGGTCTCAGGTTAGGACTAAGCCTTAAAATGATGTGCAGTTAGCTAGCATCCCTGGGATTAAATATATGGTATCACTGTAAAGATACTGCAAGAGATTTCAGGCCTGATTTAAAAGGAAGGCTGCTCAGCTATGAGCCTGGACTCTGTGGTGCTGAAGAACATTTCAGGCTCCAGTGACATATTTTGGGGTGGATGATTTGTATCATGCTATTGTGACACTCACACATTGATTTGTTCCCTAGTGATGCCTTAAATACCTTTTTTTACTCTAACACACCTGTGCTGTCTGCAGTCATTGTATTGATGCCTACAAAAGTGATTAAATGAGGTCCTGTGCCAAAGGCACAAACAGCTGCCAGACCCGGTCAAAAGGTTTAGCCTTAACTTTGAGGCAAGGTGAGGGTAATTCACTGAAGCCTCTTTAGTACTGCAAATACAACACAATCTGAATTAGGATTATTATGCAATAATGCACACCAATGGAGGTGCTGACATCTGAGGTAGGGACAAGTTTATACAATACTGACGTTAAACTATTTATTAGCATTAAGATGTCAGTGTGAGATTAAAAAAATACATTCAGCACTCAAAGAACAAGTTTTAAAAGCTCTTTCAATAACCCAACAAAAAGAATACTAACATAGAAATGTAAACATTCATGGAAATAATTTAAGTCCTGCATCTTTTGTTCTAGTGACTTTATTTCGCTTTCCATATCCCTACAACATTTTCTTCTAAAATTTTAAAAAAAAATATATCTTCGTAATAAGCAGATTTTGATAATAGCATTTAAAGTCAATGTCTTCACATAAATCTACCAATATCCAATCCTTTAAATTTCTGTGTATTTTTTAAAAGAAGAAAACTCAAAACATTTACCATCTATATTCCTAATGTTTTATATATTTCTATGTTTTAGTAATATTTTCTTAAGGTATTTTTAGAAAAATTGTGAAATAGTACTATGTTCTCCCATATATTAATCAAATTATAAAAGCAACATTTTTTAAAAATGGAATCTGCAAAATCAATCATTCTGGGTAAGAAAATGCCAGAATTAAGATTACCCTAGCAGCATTCATTTCACAATATCTACAGTACTTCTGGAGCCAGGAACTGAACCCAGTCATCCAAGATTCAGTCTGATGCTTTAGTCTCATTCACAATTCATCATTTGATGATGCACAGCCTTTTGCTGCTTGACCTAAAAGAACAAGTCACGGCCAGCTATCTGGTTGCAGCTACAGCGATAAATACAACACACTTTGTGATTTATACATCCATTTACTAAGGTTTTGGAAACTGGATTCTTGAATGCTCTTCCTGGCAAAAGAGGGAGATGGCTACAGACAGCTCACCCAAGAGGACAATTTTAGCATCTTTACTCTGCAAGATTGTGAAGACGTGGCTAGAATTTAGGTCCAGAGAAGAGCAAAATGAAACCTGAGGATGGCATTCACTAACAAGAGCAAAACTGCAGAATTTTGCAAAATAAGACTAGAAGAAACCAAAGGCTGGATGGTTCCCTCGTACTTCCAAGCTAGCAATTGTACTGGAATTATTCCCAATGTTTCTAGATGAACTAGCTAAACATCAGAAAATTTTGGTTTGACTTCTACTAACTATGTATTCTAGTGCTTATTCATATGTTTTTTCTAAAGTCTAAAGCCAATAATATTGGTTTGACTTCTGAATATGACATCAGACTACTTGCTCAGATTTTAAGTCTGCAACATTTGCACAGTTCATAGAATCTCAGTGGAAAAACTGGGATTGCAACACTTTGCCTCTTTCCAGTTCTCAAACCAGACTTACTTTTCCAAGGGAAAGATGGTTGCTGCCTCCTGTAAGTTTCCTGCCTTATTAGGCTGACAAGAATGCACAGCCTAGCTGGGGTCCCAACAGCTAACAACCCAAAAACTGCTTTTCACTGCAAAGTTAACCACAGTTAAAACATGGGGACTGGGACTCATTCATGGTTCATGCACATATAATTCTTTCAGCATGAACTAGCTATCCTATCAAGTGAGTACAAGGTTAAAAGATTACTAAATGCTAATGAAATTCCTTTACAAATTGCACAAATTAGCACCTTCACTATTTCCCTACCATCCTGTGAGAGAGACACATTTCCCCTGGAAAAAGACCTGATTTCTGCACATTTCTAAATTGCCAGATGTGATCTCTAATGTTTTTGCATCTCTATCTATCCACAACTACATACAGAGCAAAGGAGACAAGGTTCCCAAATAGCATTTTCCTTTTTCTCTCTTATTAAGCATTGTAATAGCTTGTTGTAACTTAAGGACAGAAAACTATTATACTGCGGAGAAGCAAATAGTATTTTTTATATTTTTACAGTTTGGTCTGAATAAATTTGATTCCTGGAAAGGACCATGCTTATATTACTCAAATATTGGAAAACCTTAAAAAAATTATTAGAAATCTGAAACAAACTAAGCAATAGCTTTTAAAAGTCTTGCATTTTCTGACAATTTTTCTCCAATCTCCTTTTCTAAGATATTTTTTTTCCCCTCTTTCTTTTATTTTACCATTCTAAACCCTGTAGCTATTGAGAATTTCAGGAAAAAATACTAACATTTATGAAAACAAAACCCACCGTTTTATATGCTTTGTGATTGATGATTTTCAGCACGTGGAAAGAAAACATGGGAGAGCAGAGAAGATTGCCTTGGAGATTTTGAGCCACATAGACCCACAGAAATCAAAAGAATAGGACAAAGTATGCTTGCAAATATCCACTAAACCACTGCAGAGAGGACAGTACAGGTCATTTGATCTTCTGTTAAATAGAATTATCATTTTAATAATGACCCTGAAGTCAGAAGGACAGGTATCCATTCACTGATTTGCATATTTTAGTGGATATGTTGATTATTTACCTTACTGACTAGGCTGGCTAGGCAAAAACCAGCCTCAATCATATATATCAGTAGCATTTTTGCCTCTTTCCTTCTATTTTCCAAATTAAATAATCTTACAAGTAAGCTATTAATATACAACTTTTTTTTCTTTCCTCTCTGGTGAATCTATAAACAGTGTTAACATTAAAAAATATTTTTTTATTAATAGATCAATAGTAACAATCAGCTAGTCTAGTTACAGTAACTTAATTCAAGGTTATATAATTGTGCCAGGCAGTAACTATTCTTATAAAGCAGTCCTTTTCTAGCCCCTTGCCAGGGATATTTAATTTGATGTCCAAGTTTTCTTGCCTATGGGAAAACCATTTTCCATTTTAGCTGCTAGCAAGTATAAAGTGAATATGCTGTAAATAACTAGCTATTTGAACTTTTGGGTCCCATTATGCACACAAGTTATCTACTCTGAAAAGGCATCATATAAACATGCCAAATTATTCAACCCTATGAAAAATGCTTTTCATCTGAATTATAAGTTAAAACTTTTTCTGACTTTAGAGAAACTGGAACTTGAAAAGATAAAAACTTAAAGCTTGATTTTTCTTTGCCCAGAGCATATGTTATATAAACACAAATCCCCAAAAGGTGCCAAGAATTGTCCCTCTGTTTTTCTAAATGATCATGTGTGCAGTCTAGCTGAAAAGACTCATCGATTATGTCTACATAAACAACAAAAGCCCTTAGAAAAAATATCTAGATCAAAAGCCTGTCAAACACTGAACAGGAAAGAGAAATCCTGCTTTAAACATGGCCTCTTTCAAGTCTGAATTCAATCCCATGAAGTAAAAACAAAGGATTTCATAATGAAAGGTATTTAAAATTACTTTATTTTTGGAACTTAACCAGGCATTCTTTTTTTCCTGTATGTTAAACTTTGTCTTTCTTACTTTGGGACAGGATTCTGCAAAATACGCCTTACAGTTTTAAATAAATGTAGAAATTGTTTAGTCACAGCCCACTGTGTTCACAATACACCTTTCCAATTATTTTCATTAAAAAGCGACACTGATATTTTTACTGACATTATGTTTTTCTTTTTTGTTAACCACCCGACAATATCCAGTTAACATGGGAACACAGTAAAGTTCAGAATGGATGGGATGCATTGCTTTGGATTTTTTTACCTTCCTTTTTCCTCCCTTGCTTAAAATACAGACACATAATCAAGAAAGAAAAATCACGTTTCCTTGCAAAATCATATATAATAATGGTCTGGAAGTCCTAGTCAGAAATCATAAAATAAGCTAAAGCATAGAGTCAGATACTTCTGAAAGTATGGTTTCTAAAAGAAGTGAAAGAAATGTAACAGATACACATCTGATGAAATATAATCCTCATGTTTGATTCCTTACTCAGTTATTAAGGTTAATATGCAAACATATGGCATGATTTACAGTATACTATTAGTGATTTCTTTCAGACCAACTTGTGATTCCATTGTCTCCTATTTATACATATAAATAATAGTACAATCCTAATGTAAAACACTTTCTATATGTTTAGTAATGCCATTAACGAAACATTTATATTTCACATACATAATCAGAATCCAGTTTTAAAGCAGTTCATGCCTACTGTTGCTGTGGACAACATCCTGTCTGCCAGGTTTGACTAATAATTTGTCTTAGAAAAGATGAGTTCACATTTGATGGCTCAAAATGGTGGGTTTGCTGAATTTATTCACTAATTGACAGTCCTATAGCACAGATCTGTACACACTACAATATATGTACTCTACCCTCTTATAATGTTCAAATAGATTGTCATCTTGGATGTTTTAACCAAGATGACATAAATATATACATATATCTATCTGGCCTCTCGAACATAGCACACCTTCAGTGAGTAATGATTTCTATGTATAATAGCTCATTAATACAGCTTTAGGCTAAAATATTACTAACAGCTCCACTGAATCAGCAGTAGTAAATGACCTTTCACATAATTTACCTGTTCAGTAGATAACAGGTCTGTCTTCTATTAAAAAATGTAATACAAAAGCAGAAGGAGCAGCAAAGTGGTCAAGAAACTTAAAACTATGGCCTGATGAGTACATCACTGTTGTCACTCTGATGCATTGAATTCTACCTTGTATCAAAATGTGAACTGGCCAACACAGAATACTCGTTCGGAGTAGTATTTCAAGAGATGCTCTGATATATCACCAACCAAAAACTAAAGTTACCCCCTACTTGCTATGGTCTTGCAAAAGAGGGTCTAGTAAAGCACCAAATACAGAGTCTATTCATTTTTAAGGTGTTTTATTTTTTAGCACTCAGGATGCCAGCTCATCATGGATATTTCTAATATATACTATCTTGCAGCGTTTTCCACTAATCATATCCAAGTATTTCATATGGATTTGCCTTATATCTGGAAAACCTTTAGCTACTTTTTCTATGCTTACTCCATGTTTTTGGCGCATATGAAAGAATTATCTCTTTGGAAAGAAGTTAATGAAACAGATCCAGCTTCAATAATTTTTCAAGGAACAAAGGTTGTAAAATTGTTTTCTACTGGAATGTTGAACTTATCAGATCATCACGCACTCAAGCCAATAGCATTTGTCTTTGCTGTCATGCAAAGAGAGTGAGTCACCTACAGTACAACAGAATCATTTTGCAAATCTTTTAGAACTGTGTGGCATCTGATTAAACTAATCCACATCTTTCTATGACGCCAAAATAAACAGTCCCTTTCCCACAATGTATAAACATTGTTCCCATAACTTTCCTTTGAAATGTCATGAAAAGGTTAAGTGACGTTTCATTATTTACCTTGACTAATGAATTGTTCCATGCTGTCTTTGAAAGGCTGGAGGTGCTCTTCTAGTGATAGCTGATAAACTTTTGCTGCTTCTGTCTCACATACTGAAATTGAAGTAACAGATTAGTTTAGGATGACGCATCATAGTATGGATCTGCATACTATAATAAAAGACACACAAATTAATGCATAGTCAGTGAAATTGCTGGAATATGCACTTCAAACACACTGCTTCAAGTACAAACACTATAATAATATACTCAGGAACAGTTAAGCTCCCAGTTAAATGTTTGTGACAAAAATATACAGATAACTTGTGACCAGTGTGTTAATTTTTGTTTCTATTTATATAAACTAACAAAAGTATTCAATTGTTTTGAAGAAGACAAATTTAAGGGGCTGAACTTACAAATTTAGATCACAGGCAACAGTGCTTGAATCAAAACAAAGTTTAGATGCAAAACCTGCACCACAGTGTAGGAAGGACCATAGTTTAGTGAGTAATACCAGATGAGGGCTTGATACCTGCTAAAACCACAGATGTAGTGAAGTGACTTGCATTGTTCAAAAGTCATAGTGCAAAATTATTTAAGTAAAAGTATGTAAGAGCATATTTATCATGGTTTGAACTCTGTGAGAGACTTTGGAGAAGGACAGCTTGATTCTTATTGCACTATAGACCAGAGCAGAGAAACTGGAGCCTGAAGCATCCCTGACACAGTTTATTTATTGGTTAGGTGGTACTGTCATGCTTCCACTAATTATCCAATCTAATTTAGTTTGTGGTAAGATTTGACACTACTACTTCAGAAGGTTAAGCTGTGATTTCTATCATAGGGTAAATCCCTTTAGGCATTTAAGTTCCCATCATACAGCAGAAAAGAACATACTTCCCATCCCTTTAAGTTCCCATCATGCAGCAGAAAAGAATCCTGCATGATTTGGCCTCACATTTTCCAGTAAATGTGCACACATTAAAGAAAAAGAACATTTTTTTCTGGTTTATTCTCCAGAGTTTTTTTCAGCAAAACCAGGTTTACTACTGTGATGAGAATTGTAGCCTGCTTTTGAAAATCAGAAACAATAGACAGTCGCATTACATGTATCACTATTTTATACTCTAGGATGTGATTCTGTAATGTTTGAAAGGGTGTGGGATGGGGGTGTGGGACGGGAGGAGCACTCAGTTGTCATCTTGTTCTTACTTCAGCAAGCATGAATTCATGATCTGTCAAATAATACAAGTCTCTAGTTTACAGCAAGAAACTAATTACATACCCAAAAGAGCATATTAGAGTAGTTAAAGGTAACTTAAAGATCCAAAGATTCGTTAATTTTGGCAAATGCTGGCCAGCCAACCCACAGCAGATCTGTACCTAATCATCCAAGCCAGAGCACCAAGAAGGTAAATAGATGTCACATGTGGCTTTAGATCTCATAGATGTTGGTTAATCATCTCTTTTCATAGTTATGAATTTACCAAAGACAGTTGGAGATACTAGTTTTTACATATACAGAAAAGTACACTGACTCAAATAATTGGTATCTCCAGGCAACTGGAGTAGAGTCAGGGTGATAGCAAGAGTTTCTTTTTTTTTTTTTTTAATATCTTTTTAAGCTTAGCATAAATAGAAATAAGTACCTGCAGACATTTAGGGTAAAAAACTACATTAATATATTTAACTGAACACTTAGCTCTGCTTATGTTGCAATGTTTTAAAAAAAAATTTGCCCTGAACCCCCACACCAAAACAAAAAAAATCCAAAAATATTATATGAACAACCCCATAAAACATTGTCATACATTAAGTCAAATCAAGGGCTGGAAGTTTTTCCGTGGGCAAGTGATATCTGATAGTATGGAAAACAGCCTGAGCTAACTCAGCTCACCTCTCCTGGATGCTTGGGGAGGGTAACTCTGGCCTGGCTGGAACCCAGACAAAGTGAAATTAATGCTGTATGTTAAATGTTTCTAAGGTTGGAGAAACTTTCAGAATGGAACAGAATCTGTTCCTTTGATAAACAGGCGTTTAGTGTTGTCAGCTCTCAGATTGTAAATACGAAATGATCTAACTTTCCTTTCTGGTGCTCATGTGTTTGCTATGTCTAAAGATTGTGGAAAAAAAAAAAAATCAAGATGTGTTGATAACCTCAGCAAAGAAAACTTTAAAATTGCATATAAAACAGTATGAAGAGGACCATGTTCCAAAAGTTTCAAATTATCTTGCAGATTCTTAAACAAATGTTAGTCTACACATCTGAAATAGGGGAGGGGTCCAAACAACCATGAATTTTCTTACAGCATATGATAGACAAAACCAGCATAGAAGCTAAGTACTATTCTACAGAGAAACACATTCTGACAGATGTATAGAATGTCCATTCTTCTTTTCTCCTTTTCAGAAATAGGTGGCAGACCTGAAAGGGGCTATAGAACCTACCACAATGTTTAATATCACCAAATTCCATATATCTTTTTACAGAACGCAGACAGCATAATTTTCACAGAACTAAAATATTATACTCTCTTGAACTAATGTCTGCAGCTCATGATGAAAGCCTGATCTCTCAGCTGGTTCGAGAGAAGTAAAGATCTTGTGAAGATATGGACCTACAAAAAAATCTTAGCCTATCCCCACATCAATAGCCTGAAGCTGTCCCTTTTCAAAGTCCCTAAAGAAATGCAGGGATAGAATATCCTCTATATTAAACTTACTGTGAAAAAGAAAAATATGTAATATGGTCAGAATGAAACATCTGTCCTTTAACTATTCAGATATTAGAAAGTCTTGCATGGTTGATTTGTTTGTGCATGCATGTGGGGTGGGGGGAACAGAGTGCAGTTAATGATAGCTTTGTTTCTCCAGTTTTTGGTGGAGTTGGTTTTGTCTGGTTCCTCCTCCCTCCCCGCTCCTGTTAAAAGACTAAAATCAGTGATGTTCCAAAGAATAACAGTCTTGTTTCATTTCTGACACTATTCCTGAATTGCAAACAATATCCAAGTCATTGAAAAACCGAAAGGAAGCACAGGAAAAAAAAAAGTTTTCTTCTTGCTTTATAGAAAGTAAGATATCATACATAACATCTTATTTTTAATGCCAGGACAAATGCTGTCATTATTACCACACTAATATCTGTATTATGATGCTTAAAACAAACTAGTTCACTGGATGCTTTCTTCATTAAAGAAATAGCAGGCCTGTAAGCTCTTCCTAAATCTCTCGTTTCTCCAGAGCACAAAGACAGAAATCAAGGTCTCACTGACCAAACTTTTGGATATAGTACTCATTTGTCATGTTCTGTAACTTGTCACTGCAGTATAAAACCACATCATTTGGATGAAGCATTGTTATTCCTCACTGTAACAGAAGAAACTCAAGTGTTGATCATCCAGAAGGAACACCAAAACTAAGACAGTTACCAGTATTTCTGCCCAAGTGATGGAATAAGATACTGAATAAATGTTTGTGTCAGAAAAGTGTTTAATAATGTCTGAGCAATGTGAATGTGAAACATGTGAAAAATAAAGTGAGAATACTAGGTCTTTTATATTTGATTTTTTTTTCCTCAGCTTCACACTTAAATGCATTTCTCCCCATGAAACAGCTATGTGAACATTCCAAATATCAAAAGAAACAGGTTGGCAAAGAGAATCTGTTGTAAGAGTTTGTCTCTTTTTTGAGAACAGACTCAAAACTTACATTGTTATCCCAATTCTTATGGGGTCAGTTGTCAAATCTTTGTACATGTGTATGCAACTGAAAAAACTTAGAAAAAGCTAGTGTATTCCTAAATTCAGTTTGCTTTAAGTAGATTTTAATTTTTCTTGTAATGAAAGAGTTGAAAAGTCTTTAAGACACCACAAATGAGTCACACAGGCAGTCTACAAAAGCCAAGCACTACATAGAACCTTATCTCAAAACCTGGAATTGCCCAAACAGGAATAAGTAAGAAAACCCCCATATTTATTTCCAGTAGAGTTTTTGGTCTCCCTGTAGTACTGAATACCTAGTTCTCATGCACTTATACCTTCCAAAGATCTCAAAACCTAAACAGGAGTTGGTGTGGGCAGACACCTCTTTTCCAACCCTCTAAATCAGTATTAGCATAAAAGAAATATCTCAAGCAATGGTAAAGGGCATCTAGTTGCCTCTCCTCTCTAACATCATATGCCAGAAAGAGCTGCATGTGATTTTCCAGAGAAGTAATACAAATGGATTCCTGTAGGAGGATCTAAATTTTTGGGCAATTCAAACTGGTAGCCTTTTGCCTATGGTATACACAAATCTCTCAAATGCTCCCAGATTTGGAAAATAATGGGAACAATCTGCATTTGAAATCATATTAGAGTTTTTTTAAAATTGTAATTCCAGCTGAATCCACTATCTGAAGAATCTCATCTCATTCTCTATTTCCATGTTAAAATACAGTTACTTGCCATTTTCCAAGCTACTGTGTTAGCATGTCAACACTTTTTAATTTTTATTTTAGGTCAATATACTAAAACTGTATAGTTTCACAACAGCCAGTATTGGTATCTATACAGAAAGGAAAATGAAGTATTAACAATTTCAGTGAGTGATTCAACTAACTAACCTAAAATGCACCTGGTCTCAATATAAAAAAATAGTTGCTTTACTTCTTTGAAAGAGAGAAAAAAATGTCTTCAACATTCAGAATTTATGTTTAATGCATGTTTCCCAAGTAGCTCTGTTAGATACTAAATTTTAGCCCTTGGAAGCACAATTCTCTTAGATGAAAAAAAAAAACTTTTTTTTTTAAATTGTGAGAAGATGTTCAGCTGCTCCTCTGGCTTCTTTTATTGCCTTTGGTCAGAATAATAATGGGCAGCATGATTTTTCTTTCAACACCCTCAAAATGTTAAAAACATCCTAACTAAACAAAAAACTCATCAAAACCCCAACCCAAAACCAGTAAGAAAAGCAGAACCATGAATTATCTTGGATAAGTAATTAACAGGTCCATTAGGCTGTTCTGGTTAACCACTTCTGAAACCACATACTTATCTACAGAAGTCCTATATAATTTAAGCGGATTTTTCAAGACTGTTTAAGCTACTGGAGAGTATGAGCTGCAATGAGATTCTTAGCTCTTTGAGGAAGTATTGAAATGCTGTCCTTCATTTACAGAGGTTCTGAGTGCTCAGACTCACACAGGAGATGTGCCTGTCCCCTGCATGCCTGAAAAGCATATAACAGCATAAGCACTGCTTTCACAACTTCCTCAGTCCTTTCTGGTTTCCTTACAGCTGCAACCTGTGACTCTAAAAGAAAGCTTAGACTTTACCAAAAGGAAACAATACTGGCCTCATCAAAAGACAAACTCTGATGAACTCAGCCACAAGTACAGACAGAGTTCTTAATTTTCTTCTATTTATTTTTTTGGAATTGTAAAGACTTAAGACTAAGAACTGCTGAGTCTTCAAGGGCTTCCATAGACAGCTCCTTGTTTGGAGTTTTAAGGACAGTAAAATATGACTCACAGATTGACTGAAAGCCTGGCTTTAGTTTACATCTGGTTTAGGTTTAGGAGTCTGCATGCTGCATAGCTGCAGCAATTAACCCCTTCAGTGACAGCTGAACAAACAGCTAGAATTTGTGGATGCACAGCTGCTAATGAGTAGGCAAAAGTAAAGATTTAATTTGGTTAAAGGAATAGCTGTTCCTGTAAAGGTAGACTGTAGAGATAACTTACAAGATTGACCAAATTGGCTAATGCTGCTAATATTATTTTCTTAATAATTACCTTGAGAGATTTGGCATTTTATTATAAAACCCTACAGGCATCTTTTCATTAGAATATGGATCTATGGATCATATAAGAACTATGTCCAATTTGTAAAAAATCTTCAGTCCCGGTTCTATCAGAACTATTGACAGAGAATAAAAGAAGCACAGACACTTCAAAGTATCTTAAAAGAGAAGTGTTTTGATAAAGCAAGTATTTCAAACTCTACAAGAATACAATTTTTTCCCCACTTTAGTTCTCTCTCCTCTAGCTCTCTGTCTTCTCTTGAAACAAGTTGGAATACCAGAGCAAAAGCAGGTTAAAAATATTAGGGCGTTTTGGTTTGTTTTTTTCCAAAACCTCTTAAGATGGATTTCATAAACTTTATGAACTTCATAAACTTTAGCTATCTAAAAGGCAGATCACCGGACTAGACTCAAGACCTTTCCTTAGCAATTAGTTTTAGAAGACAGTCAGTTCTGGGAGAGTGATCCCTTCCTTTTCTGTCATCTGTAGTGGGAATCTAAACGGCTTAGGCTGCTTAACTTTGTTAATTAAAATTGAAATTAATACCATTCCTGTTCCTGATCAAGAAATGACAATGAAACATTAAAGTCTTAGCCCCATAATCATATCTCTAATGGAAACAGAACATCTTGTGAATATGAAAAGATATGAGGATGTGTGTGAGAGGGAGGTGCAGTGACACGTAAAGAGGGGTCCATTTTTTAATTTTAGTTTGCAAAAGTTACCATTACCTATGAAAGCTAACAGCAAATGCAATCTTATTTTACAACCTTATCCAGGCACCCCAGACAGCGTTGGCTGTGAAGAGGAAAATTCCATCTCAAACTACAGCTTAACTGCGTGCTCAGGGTTGGGGCCGCTTTCTAGGTGTTAGGGGTAACCATTACTGAGGCAAGAGGAATGATTTGTCAAAAGCCAAACTGTTAGGAGATAACTAGGTGAGAAAGAAATCATAAGGAGTTGAAGCATAACATGCCTACTACTACCCCGTCTCTCTCAGTCATACACTGACACCACTGAAATTCAGCTTTTAAAAGTCTTTATATTGCACAATATGGTACTGCCAATGTTCTGATTTACACAGCAGATATTAAACCCCAAAGCACATACCAGCTCTACAACTAGCAGATCGAAGTCGAATAGGTAATTTTAGGTGACTGTAAAAAGCAGAGAAAAAAATAGGGAACATGTATTTTTCCAAGTTACTGTGAGCCTTTTCTTGGAACATACTTTTAAAAACACAAAGTGTTCTGCAAATGCTTAACACTTTATAAACATCCTCAGTCACATGTATTCCAAATCAGAGAGATGTACTGGGCCACACAGCCCAGCTTCTTATCAACCCAGACTTTCCAATGAGCTGTAAACATTCACAGTAGCAAAAGAAAGCATCACTACAAAAATTATATTCAATTATCATAATTATTGCTAGCAATCAGTTTTCAAAGATATTAGATATGACAACATTGCAACATATAAAGAATTACTGACCTCAACTTGATTTTATAGCAGTCTGCTTTCTATGGTATTATTCATCTCTTCAAAATTCTACGAGTCAGATTTATTTTCTGCCTGACATTGTTTCTAATTCCCTTTTAGCTGAGCTTCAGTGAAAGTTTTGCAATACATGACAACTGATGAATTAGTTTTTGATTTGCAAGAATAAACTTACTATTGTAAAGCTAAAATGTTAATCTGTAGCCAGAGAACAGCTTCTAAACAGTTTTAACTTGCCATAAGTGCTTCATAAATACTGTAACTCTCACTGCCATTTTATTGTCCTAGTTCTTTCCTAAACTAAATACATGTCTCGAAGAATTTCTTGGGCCACAAATCCAACATCTTCCTAAACCATAAGTGCACGTTCAGAGAGAGTGTCAGAGAATAGAGGATTAAAGCATTAATTAATTCAATGCAGGTTTTCCACAACTTCCCGCCCTACCTCTAGCATTCTGAACTGTCTAGAAAAATATACTGATAATAGTACATATACAACACAGGTCCTAATCAGTGAGAGTCACGCACTGCTCTTGTGACCCTGGCTGCCCAATTTTCTTTACATGGTGAGTTGATTTAAGTCATGTGGCAAGTGCTAAAGTTTCTTCTATGGAATGACACAGGAACAGAAGTCACTGCTTGGCATGACTGCATCAAGGAACGTTGCTGACAGCCAGGAGAGATCAAAAGCAGATCAAGTTGCTTAACAAACTATATGTCACTGAAGTCAAAAAGGCTAAATTGAGAATCCTGGAGAGCTGTGAAATCTGGGAGCAACAGATGGAGCCAAACTCACTTAGTTTGTTAGTAAAAGGATCTACCTGTTCTTTGGTCTTCTGTCTTAAGGAAAAATAAAAATCTAGTATATAAACTTTATCCCTGGTGTCTATATATTATTTTAAAAAACAAACCAAAACCGAATCGCTTCAAAGTTTGATATTACATGGTTAGTGGATCTTCCAATAAAATCTTACGGGGAGAGGGTTTTTTTTGTTTCCTTGTTTGAGTTGGGTTTTTTTTTGGTGGGAGGTTTGGGTTTTTTAATTGTAAATTTCTCTTTTACTAATCCTGGATCAGGCACACAGCATGCTTTCTGAAAGTTTTTTGGACTTATATTTTTAGTCTAAAATCTTAGAAGATATTTTCATTTCTAACATTTACAAACTGTGAAGCATACAGTTTATAAAAACTTTAAAATGGACAAGAGCTTCCACAGTTATAAGGGAAGAAAGCACACAAGTTTGAACAGCATGAATACTTCTTTTTAAGCAATCAGCATAACTCCTTTAATACAAACATAAGTCTAAGCTCAGAACTGTGAAAAAGCATGACAACAAAATTATTTTACAGAGCCATAAAGATTATTTATATCTGCATGTCTTTGTGAATGCTACTGACATATTTAGATGGATAAACAGAGCATTGCTAGAATGAACTGCTGTTGTTATGGTTACAAAACATTATTAATTTTTTAAATAAGAACCTTCCTCTACTTGGTGTTTTTGTTGTTGCTTTTTAAGGGTCCCCATAATTTTATGAAAGGATCCTTCTGCAATAAAGTTTACCTTTGAATAATGATCATGGAAAGTTTCATAAGACAGAACTAAAATATCTTTTGAAACTTTCATTCTTGGGTGAACCAATAATGCTTTCCCCCATTGTACTAAGTGTGATCTCACTGGACATGGTATTTGAAACACCAATACCCATAAACTGGTGATGCTACCTGCATCAATAATTACGTGCAATTTTATTTTTTCAGGGATGAAGAACAAAGCAAACCCCCTGCATCTCCCCATAAATTTTGAAATCTTCCCATGAGATCTTCCATTTAATTACTGATGAAATATGTACAAGATTACAGCCAGCATCTCAATGTAAAACTGGATTGCATTCATGGACACGTATTTCTGTGGCTTTAAAACCATTGATAATTAGTATTTCCCAGGCATACTCATGCTTGCTTACTCTCACTGACTTCAAGAGGAGAGAATCACATTTACAGTTTTATCAGAATTTTATCAGCATCTTACAGCCTTCTTCCTGCTCAGTCATTTAACAAGGCACTTGTTAATTCATAAGGTTCCAGACGCACATTAGGAAATCTGTTTGGGCACTTAAACTACATGCAGATAAAACCAAATTTGAAGTAATATTATCCAATCAGTTAAAACCTCTACCCTATTTAAAAAAGACTGGGGTTTAACATGGATATTCTGCCTCACTGAAAGCATTACAATGAATAAGCTATTGAAATATGTAGAATTTTTAGAGAATGCTCTTACAATCATAATTTTTTGAACACAACTTATTTCTAATTTAGAGTAACACCTCTCTTTGGAAAAGAAAGCCAATGCAAAGTATTTTGCATTACTCAGAGCCAATAAGAAAGTCATGAATGAGACTGAAGACTGCTATTGAAACTGTTGCTTCATATCCAGGGGAGGATGCAGAAGGGGGGTGGTGGTGGGGGGAGTGTGTGCATGATGCTGTCCCCCAAAAATTTGTAGCAAAGACAAGAGAGAAGATGGTGCCTAAAGTTATTCTTCAGTTTCGTTAACTGTAGTACAGGCTGACAACAGTGACCCCAGCCTAAGGGGTGGACTGGAAGCACAGAAAGAATTCAACTGCATTCTGATGGCAGAACAAAGCATGTAATTTCCATTTTTACAGAACCCCTGCTTTGATCGCTGCACAGTGTGGATTTATTCAATAAAAGATTTATGCCTATGTGCAAATTTCAACTGTGACTTAAAAATATTTAATCTTTTGTCTGTATAAAAACATTTTCGGTGAACTTTGGAGGAACACCTGCGTGCCCCCCCCCCCCGCAGATAAACATGTGCCTGAATTCAATAACCTTTCTTCAGTCAAACCTAGGCAGCTTTATTCTCTATATGCAAGCTTGGAGATAAGTCCTCAGATCATCTGAAAGTTGTGAGAAGTCTAGGAATATCCCCTATATCGGTCAGGGCACCAAACGGATGGTGCTGCCACTTGATTCTCAGTATCACATTGACTGACAACCTTGAATCAACTGTAAATATTACCTCTAGATGTTCAAAACACACTTTAAAACATCCAAACAAGAAGCTTTATAGGGGCAAGAAGGGAAAGTCAGATATCATTTGATAACCATGCTCCAGTTTTGTTTTAATAAAGAACCTTTCATTCTAGGTTGCTCAGGTGGTTTACCAAACCATTTCTTGGTCTCTGGATGCACAGTATTTAAAACCAGCAAGGCAACAGAAATATAAAGATCATTTCACTGCTTGATTTGACTCTTCCTCTCATAGATGTAGTGTAATGGTAGAGACTACTCTGTAGTCCAGAGACTTTTAGCAAAAATATTGAAGATCATGGATATTATCCATCATTCCTACAAAGCATATTCTTGCTTAACTTCAACTTGGTATTTAGTTCCTAAAGTTTATTAAGTGATACATGTTCTTTATTAAAGTTTAGCAAATACGTCTTATTTTCAGCTTGCTGAATTAATTTAAAGATACCATTCCACAAGCATTAGAAGCAAGTACTTCCTTTGTGTATTATTTTTAGTGAAGTCAGATTATTTCAACTGTCTTAACAACTTCAATATCATCTAGATATTACTTGGACCTTATTATCAAACTTTTTTTTTTGTCATGGACAGGTTCCAGCATTTAGCTTTTTTTTTTTTTTATGGTGAAAAGCTTGTTGACATTAGTTTTCAAACAAACAAACAAAAAACCCCAACAGAATCTTAAATTATCTTTGTTGCTTTGGTTTTGAAACAAGAGATTTAACTGAACTCATTAGAGATTGGTTATTTTAATAATATTTTCCAGGTTATCTATCAATAATAAATCAATGCTTAAATGGTCATGAAAAAGAAAATTCAGGAAAGAAAATATCAAGGAGTCAAAAATACAATACTATTTTTATAATGTCATCTAATTTCTCAAAATTATACAAGCAATAACAGCAGGGATATATTGCTATAACATATAGTTGGCACTTAATCTAGGTACCTCGCAAATCTTTCTTCGTTTTTCGGAGATCTTTTTGAAAGTCTTCAAACTTCATTTGTGAAGCCTGGAAGAGATCTTGTGGGTCTGGAAGAGGAAAGATGCATTGTTCTTTTCCAGCATCCTGACAAAAACACAAATGAACAGTTACATGGTGCTTGTTAGTATTTTACATACTAAAACATATAGTTGAAAGTACAAAGAACATTTGTGGACATTTCCTCAGGTCATCCAGCAGAAGGGCAAATTTAGAATAGCAAATTTAACAAGGCTTTTTTAAATTATTATTATTTAAAAGAAGAAAATTAATTCTCACTCACCTCATCAAAATTACGCAAATAGTACGAGACAATGTAAGATAGAAGACTTCTGCTGTTGTCCTGTATAGAAGAGAACAAATATTGCTGTGTTACTGAAATTCACTATGAAAAAAAATACAGAAATGTAATGCAAGGAAATTAAATATTTCAGCTTCAAGTACATGAAATACTTTGCTTTTAGTCCCTTCACTAAAAAAAAATTCACAAAATGACAAAAAAAGCAAATGCAAAAAAACAAACCACCACAAAAACAAACCAGATACCACCCTGAAACTAAGAAAATAATAGCATGATATGTGATGACATTCATTTAAGCCACTCTTGAGTTTTGCAGTTTCCCTGATTGTAAACTGAACTGTTAGATTTTGTAATTGTTTCTGGGTTGATATATGCAACCTTTTTGGCAACATTCAAGTATTTTTTTTTTTAATCTGTAACTGTAACCAAAGTAAAGTTAAAGCAAAAAAAAATGTTTTTTCTAAATGAGAGAGTGGCACTTTGGGGGACTTTCTCGTTGTTTCTCTTCTGCTATGTCTTCAACAAAACTTCAGCAGAAAATCTTTGTTTTGAAGAGGATTTTTGACAGAATTATATTTCAGATAGTTTCAGAAAACTATTTTGTATGAACTTTTCTGACTGATCGGTAGCAAGTTAACTGAAGTTGTATCTTACAATTGCAAGGTTAATTAAATGTCATAATATTTCCAACAAATTACTTAAAGACTTGGGTCACCAAACCAAATTTATTGTGCCTAACTATAATGAGGCAATTCTAAAACTGGTGATGTATCTAGAGTCAGTCAGAAAAGTGTGCTTAAATAAGCTGCCCTAAACACAATGTACTAAGGCTTCATTCACAACATCACTCCCCTGGCTTACCAAAAAACCAGAATGAAGTTCCTCCATCCCTTTAAAGACAAATGGCTGACATGGTCTCCCCACTCAGAGTAAACAAGTGTCTGCTCACATTACCTAACCCAGCAGCTAAACCACATATAGTTAGCGAGTGACCAAGCAAGGAAACAAACTTCTTTTTTTCCTACTTTCAGAATAACAGATCTTGACAATGACTCATTAGTTTGATGTAGGGGCCAATTTTAAGTCTCAAGAATTATTGCTATAACCTTTCTTATACCGCTGTCCCCATTCAGATGTGTCTTTTCATCATAACTACTGAGACTCAAAGATTATTGTTTCCCTGTAAACAAGTCCAATCTGAATAACCAAAACCAAAAAAGTGTTGGGAACACAGAAGCTGCAGCTTAGCACTGTGCAAGAATCAAGACCACTTATTTTCCTTAGTCAGATGACTATACCAGAGAAATCTTAAATCAACAGATACTTGCCATGATTATTCTTGGGCAGTTCTGTGGTCAATTTGAAAAGCGTACTCTCTGTAACCATGATGTATATAAAGGACGAGTCTGGGGTTGTGCCAAAGGCTCAGGATGCCTACACAATCATTTTCAGGAGTGATTTTTTTTTTCCTTGCTCACAAACATTTTAAATCATCATCGAATGACAGTTAACTTTTCTTTTACAACTGCTTCAGCTACTGTAACAAACCTTTCCAGTGTACGGATTATAGTATTTCTTCTGAATACTGAAAATTTAGAACTATGCAGTGTAACAAAAATCAAACACATATCGTATTAGGAACCAAGACAATTTAACATATTTTTGTTTGTACAATAAGGAAAAGAGACAGTTCATTTTTATATTTCTATGTAAATACATTCAACTGTAGAAGTGTGATCACTAAGTATAGTAACAAAAGAATTCCCTTTGACATGCCTTCGTAACTTTCACACCATTTACTTAGAAACAGAGACAAAGTCATTTTCTGAGAATTTAACATTTGCAGGTCCACAGTAAGTCTAGAATCAACTTACACTGCTCTTGACATCTTTCAGTTTTGGCAGGATATCTAGTCCAAATCCATCAGCCTGTCCTCGTGTTCTGTTTCCACCATTCATGTAATTTCCAAAGGCAAGTACTAAACCCAGGACCTGCATAACTCCTGACCCATTTTTCAATGTCTATGAAACAGAAAGAGACAATTCTCTGTTCAAACCTGTTCTAATAGCTATTGTCAACAGTATTATTGACAATTTTGTTGATACAGTGTTTAGAAATCATACTTACATAAAACCTCAAATATAGGGAATTAACAACCTTCTACTGCAACACGTAGAAGTGAAATAATATTAATATGTCATTTGTTGTGAATGGAGGATGTTTTCTCCAAAATGATCACTTAGAAAAATATAATTGGAAATCTATACAATGTTAGCACAGATGTCCCATTAAGAAAAAAAGTATTAATTTCTTAACTGACGCTGATATGGTAAATACTCAATTTTGGAGAGAATTCATAGTCACAGAATCACAGAACAGTTTGCTTTGGAAAGGACCTTATACATCATCTGATTCCAATCTCCTGCTACAGGCAAGAATCCTGCAATAAGTTCATAAAAACCCCACATGGAACAATTAAAATGCTTAATAACTGTTTTTAATCTATTAAGTGGAAAAATAATTAAATATTTCAAATACTTTTCAGTTGTAAAAGCACTGATGAAACCTCCATTTTAAAGCTGTGTATTTGTTTTGCATAGGACCACAAAATTCCAGTAATCTCTTCTAGCTAGAAACAACACTGCTATCTCTAACTACTTTTGGATATTGGAGATATTACTGAGATGAATGTTTCCAAAATCCAAGCAAACAGAAGGTGGGCTGAACTGGCATTCATTTTGAAAGCAGTGATATGGTCGCTATGAAGAGGGAAGATTCTGCTTTAACAAAAGGAGAAGGTACACTATTTTCCAAATGTACACTTTATGGCAAAAACATGACATAGTTCAGTACCAAAAGCTAATCTTAAAATTCGCTTTGATGTTGAAGTACAATCATAAAACATTCTATTCTGCTATCCTTCAGATTTAATGAGTACTTAAAGTAAATAAAGAGAAAACTTTTGAAATCTGAGTACAACTTAACAAGATTAAATATCAGAAATTTAGCTCTAGATTTTCACAGGGCTCAACCTACCTCACACAGTTTCTGTAGCAATTCAAGTTTGCGACGGATTGAACAAATGCTTTCTGAAAACGTGGACTGGAATAGGATGCAAAATACACGTTCTGAAAAGTTGGGAATTAGTGAGAGTTCATAGAGGAACCTGTAGAAATTATTACAGAAAATTATATGGGTCACTGTCAGTCAGTAGAGCTTTGGGGTTTTTTTTTTATACTCTCTAGATAAAGAGTTTACTATAGCAGGGAAATTTTTCTGAAGCAAACAGTACTATTCTTTCATAAATATGTTCTTACTGTTCCGGCTTATCCAAAGACTTGGCATTTTCTTTTTCCTTGGATGCCTTGCTATGTTTTTCTATCTTTTCTAGTTCATCTGATTGTGCTCTCTGGAATAAAAGAGGGAAAGCAATTAAAAGGCATTCATTAATAACCTAGTCAAAAACCACAGATAAAAATGCTCTTTTAAAAAATCATGTTCGTAGATTTCACTTTTCCTTCTAGCATCTGCTTATGATAAAACTACTTGATCCATAGAGTGATTTTACATATAAACACATCTGATGGAAAACAAAACACCTTCCAAATAATATTATTGACTACTAATAATCTGTGAAAGATTTATTCATTCAATCATGCACTGAGACAATTTTCATGTCCACTCACTTTTTTTTTTTTTTTGGCTGTTTATAAAGTCTTTGGATCAAAGAATTCTTTTCTTGAGTTGTAGTTCTCTTTCCAAATCTGTTGGGTTACATTTTAATGCAATCTGATCTTTAAATATGTATCTAAACAGTTTTTTTTTTTTCAACTACATGAAAATAGGTTTGTATTGTTTACTACAAATTAAATTTTATTTGGTATTTGGGAAACACTGTGGAACAACAAAAAATAGTTAATTTATAACGGAACTATCATACATACCATAATACATGAGAACTAGTACATACTACTTTACAGTAAAATGTTTTTCATTTTTGTCTTAATAAGCCAAAACAATTACATGTAAACTGCCTAGTCTCTTGGAGAACCCTGTGGTACATTGTGTGGTCAGAAGAAACAGAGCTTCACTGCTTTCTGTGTTCCATGATATAGAGAAATTATTTTTTCCAGTTGCAGTAGTGGAAAATGGAATGGCATGGAAAGGAATAAAAGCAGAATGGAAATTTCTCCTCCTGATGCTTCCTTTGACATCCATGGTGGTTTTCAAAGTAGATTCATAACATGAATCTGTGCAAGAGTGAAAGCAAGAAGTAGACATATATACCTTTATTCCTTTAAGAAGACACTACACACATTTTATTTTTAACTTACACTACCACAGAACTTCAAGACAACAGTGGAAAATTAAAATCTAACTACTTAAATAAAGCCAAAACATAACATAGACTGCATCTGCATTCTTTCCTGCATGCTTTCATATTATTAGCAGAAGAGGTATGGAACTCTCTCAAATCACACTACTACAGCTCTTTCAGCAATCTGAAACCAGAAAGTCAGGTTTGGACAGTTCTTTGAAGCTGTTGAACATCATCAAATGTGAAAAGGGAGAAAATACTGATGTGAAATAGGAAGATGAAGAGAATGAAGAGCCACTCAAAGCAAATGGAGTTCAGAGTTTCTCTGATTACTTCAAGAAGTCTGCAAATGACTATAAGGCCATGTCTTGAATACTACACATCCTAATATTTAGCTAGCATTTCTGTGGATATTCTTCAAGAATCATCTTCTCTAAAGTAGTCTGATCAGCTTCCGCCCCCAAATTATCTTTTTTCTTGACTCTAAGAAATTATTGTGGTGTCAGTAACAGTGTTAATAGAATAGTTGGGGTTGGAAGGGACCTCTGGAGATCATCCAGTTCAATCCTCTGGCACAAAGCAGAGGAAGCTAGAGCAGGTTACTCAGAATTATCTCCAGCCAGGTGTTGAATATCTCCAAGAATGGAGATCTCATGACCTCTCTAGGCAGCCTGTTCCACTATTTGGAAACACTTGCAATAAAGAAAAAAAAAAAAAAAAAAAGAGAAAAGTTGTTTCAGTTTTCAAATGGAATTTCTAGTATATCAACATAAAGAGGCCCACTACTTTTTGTCCTCACACTGCCATCACTAAGTCTACCTCTGTGTTCTCTACTTACCCTCCTTGACCAGGTACCTGTACATACTGGTAAGATCACCCTGAGTTTTCTCTTCAGGCTGAAGAATCCCTATGCTCTCAGCCTCTCCCTGTACGAGGCTTTCTACAAGTCTTTAACCATCTTCGTGGCCCTTCAATAGAGTTGCTCAAATATATTCATGTTTCTTGCACTGGGGAGGCCAGAACTGGAAACAGCAGCCTAGATGTAGTCTCACCAGTGCTGAGAAGAAAAGAATCACTTTCATTGACTTCTTGATCTTTCCTTGCTCTATCTCTGTATACTGTATCATGCCTTTCTCAGCTAACAATGGCTAAGCTGAAACTAATTTATCAAGTTTAAATTTTAGTATACTGACAGTGGCCCAACCATAACACTCACTTTCTTGAATTCCTTACTCCATTATCACTTCAGTGTGATAAAACAAACCTGCTGCGATTTATCCTCCAAAAGGTACTTTTCTATGTAAAGTTTCTGTCCAGGCAGCCTTAGGACCCACAAATAGAATTGCAGCAGGAAATTTTCCTCTTATAACTCCATCCTGAGGAGAAGGAAATTTTCAAGATCTTAAGATCAGACAATTATATCAATTTTTAATCTTAGACAACTCATCCAGATGTTGGGTTAGGACTAGGAAAGATGCAACTAACTATGGAAGTTTCCACTCTAAATGCAGGTGCTATCATGGAGGAAGACTTGCCTTTGGTTTTGTGCTAGGGAGCAGGAGTAATGGGAGATTTCTTCACTTAATCTAGAACGCTATCACCCAATGGAAAGTTAAAAGAAGAAGAAAGCTTTCGTTTCTTTTCAAATTAGTAAAAACTTGTGGTAATGGATGAAATCTATAGAAGTTTAGAAATTAGAAGGATGTCAAGACAGGTAGTGTTGTTCCAGTGGTGATCATGTCAGAGCCACAGAGGTCTAGTAAAGGCAATAAAAAGCCCTTTTAGGAAAATCTATTTTATTTATTCAATTTACACTTAAAGACGTCATGTATTGAATTTACACCTGTCAATTTTGAGTTTTTAAATAAAAATAAAGTTTGAACTAACAGTTTTTAAATTAAATTCTATTATTTCTGATCAATCTCTAAAATATATTCTCTTCTGTCAAACTGAAAGGAAATAATATGATTTTTTTCTATAATAAAGAGGAGAAAATATTTTAGCATAGATAATAAAGCAAAATGGTTATTTGCAAATTCTTTAGAATGAATAGCAAGAATATTCTCTCCTCTGGTGTTCTACACATAGTGAAATATTAGAGTGCTTATTATAGCAACCTACTATATAGACGCATGTTCAAACTGTTAATATTTCCCTATCAAATCCCACAGGCAAAGATTAGGTAGACTCACTATTAATATTTAAGCTATTCTCAGATTGTTTATGCAAAGAAAAAAATAACTGGGAAAGATACAATGGCTTGGCATGATCCACTCATGGAGAGACTCGAGCAAAACTGAAGAGGTCTGATTTACACTCTTCACCAAAATCAAGAGGTCTAAGTATATACTTCAAGTTCAGAATAAAAGCTTCAAGTCCCTAATGTTGCCACTGGTATCCAGAATTCTGGTTTACACATATTTAAAATTTTGAGAGAAAAAGAATACAGCTGGCAGGTATTATCAGAGAATACTTCTCAGAATTTTTGCCAGTTAATTTTACAGTTAATTTTTACCTGTCTCTAATTTGCAGATGGATAATTTAAAAAACCTCTTATATTACCCACCAACATTTGTGTTGAGAGAACACATTCAACAGATACTTGTCATAAAAGTAATTAATCGAATTGTGTTAGCACCTCTTTGAATGTCACTGCTATTTATTTCCTTGAATTTTAGCTATTAAACAGCATCATAAATGGAACAGAATACTGTAATATATTAAAATTTTCTACTAACTGTAACTAAAAATCAGACAACATAAAACTGACAGAAATTACTGAATAAAGTGCACTGCTTTAGTTTAACTTTTTTGACTTTTGCCAGAGTATAAAGCTACGAACTTTGGAAAGACCAAATATAGGGTAAGGGCCATTTTTTCATTTCACAACATAAATCTTACATTTCCAGTTAGTTGTTCATTTTGGTTTTTTTTTTTTTCTCCTGGTAGCAGGGCCTTAGCTGTGAGTTTAGAAAAATTTAATTGTATATAAATTGTTTTTAATTATGGGGTGATTTTTTTTGTCAACTTGATTTTCAGACTTAATGCTACATATTTAAAACGTGACAAGTAATTTGCCTAAAGAATATGGTCAAAAGTAACTGAAACAACAAGGATATACAGAAATATTCAGTTAATTACAACAATCATATTCCTTCAAATTTATCAGAAGTCAGGTACAACCTATAGTCTTTGCAGAAAAACGTTAAGACATCACATTGTAACTGCCAGGTTTTTTAAAATAACACAAGAAATAATTGAGAAGGCTCTAACCTTAGTGGCAGAGCAGAGGCATGAATTTCAGACTTGCAGATGGCATTTTGAGGTTTTTGAAAGCATTGACCTAAGTCTTTTAAAGATAGAGACTGGGTGGACAATTTATCAGGAGTCAAATTAAGAAAGTATACATCTTTTTGTGATGTAAAGAGATTTGAAAAGGGAAAATCCATAGATAAAGATGATTCTTTGATACAATTTTTAATCCATTTTTATACACTTATTTTCACAATATAGTGAAGAAATCAGGAGGAGCAGGCTAATCTTGTTTCAAACAAAAATATCTTAGCTATAATTTGGCTGCTAAGAGGCTACCTGCTTTTAAAGTAAAATCCAAGTACATTTCATCACAACCAATACGCCCTACCACATACAGCAAATTGACAGCTCCACTACATTTTATCGATTTTCTTCAATTAAAGCTGCCACCAGAAAGAATTGCTATTAGAGGGTTTGTAAAAGCCCATTAAAGTAAGTATTCCAACCTATTAAATTTGTCTAGATCTTAATGCATAACTCACTACTAACTCATATTTAAACAACGGTTTATAAAGCCAACTACACAACCACCTGTAAGAACTGTGTGACTGTACCACACAGTGCTGCAGTAAGAGAGTCCTTCTCACTTGATGCAATACTACTTAATAGTATTAAATAAATTACCAAGGTCTTGTGCTTCAGTGGGGTGTGGGTTTCTTCGTTTATAAAAAGTCACCAAGATGTATACAGTAACTTTGCGGTTTAACAAGACTTTAATTCCTTAGTAAACAGGAATTGAGCCCTCAGGGCTGTGGCTTTTGAAATTAGGGTGTGTTTAGGTTTGGAGATTGCCCAAATTTCATTCACATTTAAGAAAGGAAAGCACCATGCCAGACATATGCAATCAGAAAAAAATGATTACATTCTGAGGGAAGACTGTAAAACAAATGCTCCCATATGTTTCATAGAGATCAAACAGAAAGGCTGATAACTGCACAGTGGTATTTAAATATCCAGGAAAAAAATCTCAATCCAATAAATAAACCCTAAGAACTAAAAATTGAGTTAATGGCTACTTTGTAGCCAAATGAAGCAAAGTTATATCCCACAACAGAGGCTGAGGCTGAGAAAATAAGGGAGGAGTCAAACATGCCATGCTCTCCTCGGCTATTCACTGTTTACATTGTTTTTATTGAATAATATTGTTATGCTTAATGAAAATATAAAGGGAAGCAAATGCAAGGTCTGATGCATTTTGATGAAAGTTAACTCAGAAAATAAAATTCAATTTAAAAAATGCCTCTTTCAAGACTCAGCTTTATCAAGAAGGGGATCCAATATTACAATTTAGGTCCCCTTACAGATCTCTCACTGAATAAATGGTTTTGTTTGTTTTCTTTGTTTGTTGTTGTTGTGTAGGGTTTTCTTCTCTGTCTTGTACCCAAGCAAATAAAACTGATCAAGTTGGGCTAATTGGTCTTCGATTCAAAGCAAAGAAACAAATCATAGTCATTCCAACTTTTTGACTTTTGCCCAAGACTAAAATAACTTCCTTCAATTGGGACAATATTTCCTGGACATTTTATGTAATTAGTGAAGGTAAAAGGAACACAATGGCTTTTGGTTATTTCAATGAACTGCAAATTTGTTGGTAATCCATTATCCCAGAGCTCTGAATTATACTAGAAATTAATTTTCTTTAAATATTAAAATAAAATAATCTTACACAATATAAAAAAAGAAGGTAGTATGCAAAAACTGGACATGAAGACAGTACCTATTCTGTACTTCCCACAAAACAATCTCTCCCATTCATGCATATGTAACATATAAAATTACTTCACATGTTAGTGGGCGTACGGAATGGGATATGTCTGTGCTGTGTAAGGAAGCAGATTAAAAATAATGCAAAATAAAAATAACAGAGACCAAACCAGAAATGTTGTGGCATAAGGATGCGAAGTATTTAAATTTGAGGGCAGTTAGAATAGGTTTCCCATTTGACCATTATCTTCTTGAGCAGTGTTGAACGAGCTAATTCTTCAGGGATGACATAAGAGTAGATAGTGCTTCCTAGTTCTTGTCAGATTTCAATTTTCTGTTTTGTTACGTTTTGTGTTTTTTCTACAAGGTGGGCTAGAGCTTCTCTCTTCAGGCCCCACAGTGGATCATTTATGAGAAATTTCATAAATCTACAAATCGCTCTAAATTAGGCCATAAGAACATCCTAAAAGCCAAAAATCTGAAAGGTATAAAAGTAATTCACATGTTATCAAAATTATAATGTGAGGAAAATAAATCCAATACAATAGTACACATTGCCTTTCCATGTCATTCTCTGTAGCTCAGCTATAAGTCTCAGATTTCCAGGTTATTTGGTGAGTAAACAGAAAGCCTCTTTACTTTTTCCAAAGATGCCTAGCCAGGCCTCCATGTGTTCAAACAATTCGTTCAGAGAAGGGGGTAATGCCCACTGGCTTCAGCTGAGGGCAGAAACATGCTTATGAGATCCACTTTTTTGAATTTTACACACCACTGGTCTTCTAAAGTGTTAGAACCTGCCTGAGTATTTTCTGAATCCCTGATTTTACATACCTAGGGGTCAGACACTCTCTGATGATTAGTACCAGACATTTATGAAACCCCTTGCAATTTATACTACTTTTTATTACACTAACTTAGATGAAAAGTTTTCCTTTCAGACTTAAAATTATTTTTGAGGAATCCCCAAAACAAATAAACAAATAAATACAAATGATGATGACGATGATAATAATAATAAATTCCATAAAGGGAATGACTGCTGTTACCTAAGATTTTTTTTTTTTTTTTTTTTTTTTACACTGAACAACATTGTTATAGTATTGAAATTACAAAGTAAAGCCAAAAATCTGGAGTGCCACGTCTGATGCCTTTTGTCCAAAAACTGCTCCACTAAAGAAGGAAAAGAGCAAATTCAATTTCTGTTTAGTCATTTAAAAGTTGATTATGTTACTTATATAAAAATTACGCATTATATAAAATACACAGTGGCAAGTAATGCAATTTAAATGCTTATTATTTTCATTACTTTGGGTAAAATAAAGTCACTTCTAAATGAGAGACATTCTGCAAGCTTTTATTACTTCTATATTCTTATATTATTATTTATATATTCAGTAATATTCTGCAAGCTGAATAACACTGATGCAAACCAAAGAGAGCTTCACGTGGGCCTACAGTATTCCTAAATTATATGGACTTTCTCTGTTTACTCACATTCTCATACAGGGCTTGAAGGGTCTCTAGGTCAACCACAGAGTTGTCCAAGTTCACAACAGCTATAAAGACAACAAAAGAAAAAAGAATTAGTTGTCAGGATGATAATCCAGCTGTGAAAGAAAGACTGAGCACAATACTGGCCATACAGCTTAAGGGTTTTAACTTTATTAAAGCGTTGAGTAGCGCTATTCCTAACACTGTGGGCTAGAAACCCAGCAGAGCCAGGTGTCAAGCATTAAAGAATTCATCTCCCTTCCCCCAAACTCACAAACACGATCCCACGAGCACGGCCATAGCCAGAGATCAGAGATAAGCTTTACATCAGACTTTCATGGTCCGACAGAAAGCATTATAAAAATTTGTAAATCTGCACCACAGACACACACTCACACAACAAAGCTCATTTCTCTCACTGGTTGGCTGCAGTCTTAAACTGATTAATCCATAAGTCAGCCAGTTAACTTCAAGACACCTGACAAGGGTCAAGTCTTCTATGCACTAAGCCGACAGGTTTAGTACAGATACAAAATATGCCTTTCCTGTTCCCAACCAATTCTGGTGCCACACACACTGTATTTTTTTCAGCATCAAAAAGCCAGTTCAACACAACAGAGGATTTCCATCTACCTAACCTGGAGAAAAAAATAAAAATAAAATTTAGAAAAAAGTCATTAAGAGCAGCATACTTTTAGGAACACAACCCTTCTATTAGGAACATTTCGTGAGGCATAGGAAAAATTTGCTCAAGCTAGTGAAAACTTTTTCTCATCTAGTACGAAGAACTATTTTACAGATAGTACTTTTTAGTCTTCCTCTCAGGTATTTTTTGTGAGCACACTGACCATTCACTTAAAAGCCAGATAAATCCAGCTTTCTTCATTCAGATTTTAAATCTTGAAAGAAACGTAACATGTTGTACTATAGTGTACATGAAATATTTTTATCAGACTATACTTGTCCTTTCCCCATTTTGCCCTTCATTATTTGTACTCTTTTTTTGTAATGGGTTCCAGGAGTGTGCGTGCGCACTTGTACAATAAGTGGAATAATCTCCTAGGCAAAATGAAACCAGGGATTGCAACATTGATCAGAAATAGAAACCCAGCAATAGGTTAACTTTATGTCCTATAAATCCATGTCCCTAACTGTCACGGAGAAATTCTGTGTATACACCCACAGACTACAGAGAATATAATTCAAGGTCATTTGTTTCCGATTGCTCTAAGGCATTTAGAGATACCACTCTGAGTCTGGGACTCATCATGCTTCCTGTTTCCAGGCCTGAGACATAGTTTTAGTTACAATATAAGAAAATTATAAACAAAGAAGTGTTGATCTTGATTAAACTAAGCAGGCTACACTGTAAGCAGGGCATGAAGCTAAATTATAGGACTGAAACAAAAATAATTAGGAAATTATTTAATTTTCAGAAATAGATTAGGTTGGGTTTTTTTCCCCATTTTTTCCTTACCAGAAAGCAAGAGAATCTGAAAGATAATGGTAATGTAACAGTTAACAGTTCAGGAAGCAACATGATTTCTGTTTTGGAGGAGGGGGCACATGCAAAAATCTGCTACTAATTATTTGGGATATTTTAAAACTCTTCTTTTTTTCCTCTGAGTATAATAATTGTTGCAACAGAGACTTAAAGATGTCCTCTCAACAACGTACTGCATTATATGTTGTATTTGACAATCCCCGTTGCTCAATAGGACCATCTGCATGCTTAAAAATATGCCAGATTTGCCTTGTAGAATAGGAGACTAAAATTAGCATGCAAATAGAAAGTGGGTCTAGAATGGTTGGAGAGCTTTACTTTAAGAAAGCACATGTCAAAGCCTATACACAAACAGCTTTATTAAAACCAGGATATATTACGAAACTCAGTTTGTATTACCCCTACATTTCATCATTCTTACGCTTATGCAGTGTTTTCATATATGAACACACTCACAACCCTTCAACTATTTGAGTTGTGGCTATCTTCTCCTCACTCCCCTCCCCCCACCTCCCCTTCCTTCCAGAGACTGTCTCCTCCTGCACTAAGAAATATGACATAAGTTCCTGCTCTGACTTTTGCTCAATGTTAAGATCACCCACGGATTACTCAGGGAGCAATAGAACACTTTTGTTTGAATGCTTGCAGGAGATAAGAGAACGCCTGGCAAACACAATGGTGCCAGGTCTGTGTACTTTCAACAAAACAGGTATGCAGAAGAGTGTACATACTTCAGGGACCTGCTTAAAACAAATCAGTCGGAGACAAGGACTTGGAGAAATTAGATCCTAGTATATATGTTTTAATTCCCCCTCCCAACACATATATATTTGTATGTATTTCATCTCAAGATGTGTATGTTCATAAATGGCACACTAAATGTCCAAGTAGGATTTTTCAATGTTTGCTACAGGTTTGCTCCCCTCAGTCCAAGGAAACAGGAGATGAACAGCTGTTCCTTTGTGGCACTGTGGCATTGTCATGCCAAACATCATCGTTGGCAAAATAGATCACAACTGTCGCATATTTATTTCCATTATCTAGACAATTGGAAGTGATAAAACTGGTGATGCTTCCTTATACAGCCAAGCTTACTAGCTAAACACCCTCCTTGCAATCAGCATGACTACACAAATATCTAACCAAAGGATTCCATACAAGGTAGCAAAATAACTATGAGAAATCACCATTCCCTTGTCTCACCTACTATGACATGTTCTTGCCAGCACATCATCCAGCCTGATACATTCATAAGACATCAGTGAAAACTGTTGCTTTTTATTCTAATAGAATCCTCTTTTAGTCACACCAGAATTAGGCATCTAGTTCTTGCCTTCAAAATGTCTTAGTTCTGCTATTTTGTTGCATTCCTATTGCCAATGCTGCCAAAAAAACCAAGCCAGCACCAGTTTCACACCCTGATACAGTAAAATTACTCGTTGTGTGTATGTGTATAATTGTATGCATATACACACACATATGATTAAAAGAAATTTGAATCAAGTGTGCCCAGATACATACACAAATATGCACAGATAAAAATACAAGGAACTAAAAACCAATGGCTTGCCTTTTTTTGCCTTTTTTTTTTTTTTTTTTTTTTTTTTTTAAGGGAAGCACTGGTTAACAGATGTTTACAGAAAATCGTCCCAGTAAAAAGAAAGGCTGAGGAGCAATCACAAAGAATTGCTTGACAATATAAAGGACAGAGGAAGGGAAAGGAATTGCAAAGGATTGGTAACCAAAATAAAGGCTTCAGGAATTTCTTGTCAGTCTTAAAACTTTCCTGATAGTCTCCTTTCCTTTGTCACAGTCTACACGGAAATTTAAACTTGGAGACAAAAATTGTATTTTTTTTAATGCAATGCAGAATATAAAAATTTTAGAAAAATGGAAGCATTCATTTCATCCTGTATTTCTACAACATAAATTGAATCAAAAAATAAATTACACAATCTCTCAATAACAAAGCCAACTTAGATACTAGTTTCAAACTGGAAAGAAAAAACATATGCAGAGACACAAAGGCTATTATTAGTAACATCTATTAATTTTTAAGTCTGGCTAGGCATCTTAGAAGATTCTTCACCTGAGAGGAAGATAATATTGCTGCTAAAAAAAGTGAGATTAGTGTAAAGCACACAATAATATTCAGAGGCATACTTGAACTCAGAACAGACAGACCCTTCTCCCACATCTATAAAAGCCAATTTGGAATACAGACACAATTTTTTAAAAATGCACAAAAAAATAAAACAATGAATAATCACCACCCACATGTCTTCAGGGAAACACAGTATGTATCCAAGCCACCAATGAGATCAAAGGTTTTACCAACAAATATAATCCTGAAGAAGAAATGCATGAGAAAACACCAGCAGGAAGTTGGAGTCTCAGAAAGACTAGAAAAGGAAGTAGCTGTATTTTTTTTATTGTAAGAGAGATCACCACTGTTTGTTATTTATGTATCTAAGAGCATGCGAACTACCTTCTAACCACTAAACTGAAACTGATAGGCAATACAGACACAGCAATACTACCCTTGCCTTAGGCTATGAATCTAAATTCACCATTAGTACCACTTAATAAAACGTTAAAACTTTTTACAGCTACCCAGTGCCTGGAAACTGTTCTGTTTGCATGCCCAAAACTCTGGAATTTCCTTTTAAAACAAAAAGACCAAAATTCAAGAGTTGACACTGAGTAGAATTTTGTGAAGAAGAAAAAGAATTATCAACCTGATACTTTGGATCCAACTTTTATGTTCTAAATCACAAATTTTGGTCTTACATCTTCTCTTTTTTCAGGTTTCAAATCACACTCCATTTCTCTGGGCTTTCCTCAGGTTTTTTGTCCTGGGCTCCACTTGAAAGTCTTCTTGAGACTTCCTAGAAGAACTTCTGCATCCCCAAAACCTGTCTGAGTGATTTCCATATTCTGCTCAACTCATAATATGTTGCAGTTTAACTCCTCAGAAAGAAGCAGTATCTGACACAAATCCACCTCAAACTTGCAAAAAGAATTTTGAACAATCCTGCTATGCTCAGATCCATAGCCCAGGGAGACAAAAAAATAAAATAAAAAAATAATCCAACCACCCACTCAAGCTCTTCCTGCAGATTTCTGCCACAATTTACTTCTCCATGACTCAAAATACCAAGCAGTATCAATCACTCCAAGAGGATATGGGTTGGTTTTTTTTTTTGTCCTGCACATATTTGTCTCTTCAGTTTTACATCTTCTCTTTTTCTTCAGAAGAGCACCAAAAGTCTCTGCAAGACATCTCTTCTGTCACATGGCAGCAACAGTCACTTCAGTGAAATACAACGACAGACTGATTCCTCACTGAGTGAAGGACTTCCAACATGTACAGCAGATAATCACCGTACTCTTATTGCACAGATCAGTGTGGAGCACAGATTTGGGGGTTTCACAGCTGTTCTGTCCACTGTGTGACTTACATGGAAGATTAACCAATAGTGAGAGGTCATAGCTTCCATGGTATTTTTTCCTAAAGTCCATGCCCAGATAACTCTGCTCCACATTAAAAATTAAACCACCTATACAGTAATATTAGTCCAAACTGAAAAGTGAAAAAAACAGAAAATGCATAAATCAGTCTTATAACAAAAAACAGACTCTCTTGTTATTAAGAAACTGTAGCTATATTATATGGAAACCATAAGCTGTACGTAAATACTATATAATTTTGAGACAGAACTATAGCAGTAAAAGGAATTCAACCTTCTAAAATCTTTTCACGTAATAGTACTTGAAAATCTGATGATATATATTAATTTTCAAAATATCTAAGGAGATTTGGAAGAAAAAAAAGGCACACACGTAGATGACTTGGTCAAACATGTGACATTGTATGATCTTCGTTGAATGATTATTTCTGAGTTAATTAAAAAAAAAAGCTGCTCCAGGAATAATGTATATGTAGTAAACTTCATATGGTCAAAACATCATTAAAAAAACTAGCATACTGGCAAAACCTTAAGCAAGGAAAATTGCCATACAAGAGGCACAAGTCAGACAGTATATAGCCCAATCAACATATAGAATGTTTCTGACAAGAAATTAGAGAAAAAGAATGCATAAAGCTATTTTGTTCACTGAATATAGAATGGAAGCCTTCAATGACAGATGTCTTTGGAAGAAAATGCAAGAACACCACACATGCCAATACAAACAAACCAGTAAAAAAACCACCTCAGTTTAGAAAATTTCATCAGGTCCCTTGAAATGACTGACAGCCAAACTGCTGAATTCAGAAGTAGAAGGAAAAACCACCTGCCTCAACATTCTCATCAACAAAAGATGGAAGCGATACTTAGAAGATCAAAGTCCAGTGTCTTCCTTTGCTGCTATAGAGATTACGGTATGATGCAACATCAAGGAACTTGCAAAGTAAACCCAGATTTAACTTTATATTTTTCAAATCAACTACGAAATTTGCAGTCTTTTATTGCAGTCTTTTGTTGGTTACATAGTAAACCCACAACTTAAAAAATAGCCATCCACTGCTTTCCCCTCCTCTACGTGGGCTTATTGGTATCATTCATCTAACAGGCCTACCATACAAGGCCACATTTTTGTCTGATACTTCCAAGAACTTGACAACTACTGCTATTCTTTTGTGAGTCTTCTTTCTCTCAAATATTAGAAATGTGTATCTCCTAATGTAGAAAGTTAAATAACAAATGGGCCCCTCTGAAATAACTGTTACTTTTACATAAATATGGAACATAGAGAGGAAAACCAAATGTCTCTGCGCATATGGGAACTGCAGCAAAACACACAGGAATCATGGCTATATAATATTTAAAGATTCTCAGCAAATAAGTACAACAAAATAATTTTTAAACAGAATTAATTGGACTTACATGGTTTGCAGAAAAGAACCCCAACCTGTTGATGATGGGTGGGTAGAGGATATCTGCACTGAGTTAGCATAAATGGAATCAATTCTGTATTTTTACCTACCTGCTTTTCCATAGTGCTTTTGTGATATGTTTATCTATTAGCAAATACTCTAACCTTCCCAGGATGAAAACTTCAAGTGCACAAAGCACAATGGAGATTGTATCTTCAACACAAGTGCATACAGCATGGATCAGAGGCAAGAAACAGCACTTAGAACTGCTTGCACACAGTTTTACCGTGCCAGTAATTCTCCCTGATCTAAAGCCTGTTTAAGAAGCTGGAACAGTATACAAAATTTCCAAGCAGAAGCCATGGATTAAATTTAGCTGTTGCTTCAGATTGTTTTTAAAGGATTAAAAATTACTAAATCCTAGAATTATGCGTATATGTTCGTGAAGGTAGCAGCAGGACTCATTTAAGGAAGGATATACATTAGCAAAATTTTAATTAACAGAAGTGGGAGACTTTATCAGAAAGAGTGAATCTTGAATACCACTTTTTCCTACTCATTCTTCTTTTATAAACATAACTCAATTTTCAGACATTTGTCCTTAGCATTGCTATTTCCTATTGTTGTGTGCTTAACATATAGTGATACAATTGTATCAACAGAGCTTTTTTACATACATATAAATATATGTACACATATACAACAGAATATATAACTAGATTTTATATATATAGCTATGCACAGTTAATATAAACAGTTACATTACATACCTTTCAAACAATTGCCTACTATGTTAAGGACAGCAGTTACTGATTATGTGAAGTCTAGCCTCATACACCTATAGAGCTTGTTTATAAAAAGTGTGCAAGTTCAGTTCTTAGAGAACAAATATATTTTGTTTGACTCAGTATGTCGCCTTCTTGTCTAGGCAGGAAAAAAAATGGAGACCAATGCTGTAATCCTTTCAGAATAAAATGTTTAAATACAAACATGATTGCCATTGTAGACTGTTTAATTTAGAGAGATTGTATTTCAGTTCTGGTTTTGAGAGGTTTGCTGATTTGACTATAGAGAGGACTTCAATGCTTATCTTAATTGTTTAGATAAGATTTGTTTGAATTTGGCAGGTGAAAAAAACATGGGTGTGGGATATCGGAAGGCTGAGAAAAGACTGGCATTTTACCAGATTATGCTTATTTTAAACTATAGTTCGTAGGGGAGCAAACAGTCTCAATGAACCTGCCAGTGGCTGGTCTTTGGGGAGTGAATTTGAAGTGCAAGATTGACTGTCAGGATTCAAGATTTTCAATAAACTGGAAAGGATTACCATGATAACTCCCAAAAAGCTACTTAAAATTTAGCATACTACAGAAATGCAAATTATATGAGGCACATTTAAATAATTAAAAAAGATAAAATTGTGCCTTATGCTTATAGTAGAAGTTTGATGTTATCTATGCAAAATTTCTGTCCCCCTTAAATGTATTCTTAAAAGTGTTTCAAGAACAAGATTTTAATATTAAATTACTCACTGGCATCCAGATATATTTTACATAGAATAAATTCCGCTACAGAAAATAAAGTTATAGTTATAAAAAATCCAATGTTATAAGTTTTAACTTCAGTATCAGGTTGTACTATATTTTTTCCACTTTCTGGTTTAGGTAGCATAGCATGCTGCAGGCATTCCAATTTGAAGTTCTCAAAAGGAAACTTGTCATACCTACCAATTATACCACTTCTGGTGGGGAGACAGCAAGAAAAGGATATCAGAGGAACATATTTTTTGAATGTTTACATGACAGTATGTATTTTTAGTGTGTTATAGAAACAAACTGCACAAACACATCAGCTGCAAGGCACGTATGCTGTAGATCTGACATTGTGTATCAAACTGTCTGCAGAGAGATATGATTTATAGCTTTCTTTCATGAGTCAAGTGAAATAAAATTTGGTTTTCCCATGTGTTAGTGTTTGGCTTCTTTTAAACCCACATAAGTTCTAACACTTTTCAATCTTTATTTCAATGACATGTCCGTGAGTTCCACAGACTAATTGTGGTACCAGCAGTGCTGTATGGTCAAAGGATGTATACAAGTCAAAGGTAGCATCTCTTGCTGAGTACAGCTAGAAGAAGTTAGCAAGACTTGTTTGGAATACAATCAAAAAACATCAATCTTCAAAATAATTGAGACTTTTAATTATGCATGGATTTTTTTTTGGAATTCAAATTTACTGGCCTATGGTTTAATTCCACCTTATCTGTTTTCACAAGAGTAGCTGTAAGCAAACAAAGCCATGGCTAACTCTGAGAAGCGCAGTCAATAAGCAAAAAGAGGCAAGCTTTTTTATTCCATGCTTTCAAGAGCCCATTCCAAATGAGAAACAAAATGGAGGAGGAGGATGAAGAGATCGAGCTTTATTTGGAATTGTCTAGTAGTTCACTGGCAAAGATGAAACCTAGGTTGTTTCTTTTCTTTACCAACACCAAAAAGAAAGATATTAAAAATAGTTTTTAAACCTCAGTGAAGTCCACGTGTCAATGCTAATGGGAGAGCTGTTCTTCCCTGAGCAGACTCGAAATCAACTAAAGAACTGTCTCAATTACATTCTTTGTAATCGCAACCAATGACTAATGCAAGACTCCTTGTCTTTCAATGACTCAAAGTCAAAACAATCTTTGGATTAGAGCTATAACTGATGGAATATCAGAGACCAACAAAGGAAATGGCAGAAAAACCTCAAGAACTTGTGTTTCTGCTGAACTGCTTCACCTATTTAGCTAGTACAGAAAAAAGTTAAGAAGCAACCTGATTACGGTTCTTACACATACCTACCTGCATGAGAAGACACCTGAAAGTAAATGACTGTAATTTTGCAGACAAAAGTAGATAAGAATGAAGGATGTCTGTAAGTTAATTACAGACAAATTCATGACAGAAAGGATATTTTAAGTGTTAAAAGTGAGGGAAATTGACCTTTTGAACAACTTTTCATGGGATATATTGACTTCTCTGTCACCTAAAGTATTTGTATGAAATCCTAGACTCACCAAAGTCAATGGCAAAACTATCAGTGACTTCAAAGAAATCAAAAGGTTGAAGGGTCAGAATTTCCACTGGAACTCAAGATCATTTATACTGCTAAAATGTTCATATTTATACAGACAAATGGCTTGAGGCAGAAATTAGCAGGCAATGTTACATGACTTACCTTATGTAGCAGCTGGACTAAATGCTCAGAATGCTCTTTCTAAAAATCTAGAATTGAGCCACACGTTTGCCCTTTGCTAGGTGTCTCTGAAGTTCTCCACTAGTCTCCTCTAACATCAACAAGCCTGAATCATTTTACACAGATTACGTGGAACATTGCTACCTTTTGATGATTTACAACAGAAGGTACTGGTAGACATGTGCAATCATTCACAAACAAGCTTTCCTTGCTACTGGTTCAAACTAGCCAGTTGTGTATGATGATATCAGTAACCACATAGAGCTCGTTAGAAAACACTACATGGAAGCTTACAGGGATTCAGAAGTTAAGCAAAGCAGGTCCCCATTTATAAATAATTACTGTAAAGTCAATTGCTGCATTACTAAGTCAAAATAATTTATTTTTTTTTTACTCAAGAATTACAAGTTTGAGATGCTTCCTCTTAAAAGCAGATTTCCCTTTTCCTCTCTTAGATGGTAGTATCTCACTGAGATAAAATTACATACTCTTGATTAATTCTCCAAATAAAAATTTTATTTTTGGCACAGTGGAGAGCAGTTTAGATGTCGCCTGGTATTCTACATGTCTACCCAGTCTGAAGTCTGGATAAACACCAGGGAATTCATTGAACTAATGAACGTTAAGGCTTTCACCAAATATTCCAAAGTGACAACATTAAAGAGCTACAGATGCTAAGAAAATGAGGTAATGATCTTGTGATATTTGTTCCACGTTTTAACTGTGGTGGGATTATGAAAATAATGCAAAAAGATTTTTGGCTAGGTAGATGACAGATGACACAGCTTTACTAATTTAAATCACAACATTGTGATAACTAAGGGCAGAGGGATGCATGTTTATGGTTTAAGGTCCATCTTTTTTCATGCTCCAAAGTGTTTCTCAAAAGCTGGTATTAATAACTCAGGGAAACATGGTCTGGGATTGCAACAAAACCAAATGCCTGGATATGTGGTAAACCATAACATACACATTCTGAGGAAAAAAATATATTCAAATATTATTTGGAATCACCTATGCATATTTATTTCAGTATCACAACTGGATTTGGCCTACTGAGGACTTCAAGATTACAAAAGGCACACCACATTGCTTCAGTTCAATGGCACTGAGCTATAATTTGTGTCCAAGTAGCTAAAGCAATCGCAGCTTCACTAAAAACAAACCCGCTGCAATGAAATAGAATCTAACACATGTTGCTTGAGGAGATTTCCTGTGGAAATAACCTTATCTTTTGTGTCCAGTTCTGGGCTCCTTGGTATAAAAAGGACAGGGATCTCCTGGAGAGAGTCCAAAGAAGGGCTACGAAGATGATTAGGGGCCTGGAGCATCTCCCCTACGAGGAAAGGCTGAGTGAACTGGGACTGTTCAGTCTTGAGAAGAGAAGACTAAGGGGGGACCTAATTAATGTTTATAAATATCTTAAGCATGGGATGCAGGGGGAATTGGCCAGCCCCTTTTCAGTGGTCTGTGGGGACAGGACAAGGGGCAATGGCTGCAAGTTGGAGCACAGGAAGTTCCGCACCAACATGCGGAAGAACTTTTACACAGTGAGGGTGACAGAGCCCTGGGACAGGCTGCCCAGGGAGGTGGTGGAGTCTCTTTCTCTGGAGAAATTCAAGACCCATCTGGACACCTATCTGTGCAATAGGAGCTAGGGAGCTGCTTTGGCAGGGGGGTTGGACGCGATGATCTCTCGAGGTCCCTTCCAACCCCTATGATTCTATGATTCTGTGATTCTTTTGATCTTCTATTTGTCTAGGGATGATGACAGAACATGAGGAGAAAAGTAAGAGAAACACAGGTACCTCAGAAAGCAACATGTACAGGCACACCAACACAATGGCCCCAGCGTGGGAAACAGCGGGTTCTCAGACTAAATGTTTTGCAATTTTTGCAAGAGCTTTTCTGACACGTAACCATAATTTCCCCTGAGCTGTTTCTTACACTACCTACCACGGATGATGGAAGGATACAGCAAGTAAATCCCTCTCCCACCTTACACTGGAGCTGTTTTTTAGGAGAGGATGTTGACTGCATGAGAAGGATGCTGAGACGTAGCGCCTCAGTCAAAGCTGGAAAGCAGGGCGAAGCCACAGCCAAGGTGAGGCACCTCGCCCGACACAGCCAGCGCGGTGGGGCACCTGGCTCCGCTCTGCCGCCAGCCGGGCCGGCGTCTCCCGGGATGTGGGCGCAGACCTCCCCGCCGGCGCCGCCGGCAGCGCGAACCTCTGTTGCCACCTGCTGCCGGAAACGGGGACCCGGGGCCGGCCGGGGACGCGGACGGCTAGGGCTTGGAAAGCCCCGGGCCTGCCCGGGAGAGAGCCGGCCGCCAGCCGCACAGGGCAATGCGCCCGGCGCCGGAGGGAAGGCGGCCGCGGAGGCCTGTCTGGCGGGGAGCTGTGCGGCAGGTTCCGGCGGAGGGCTGGCATGGCTGCAGGAGAGGGAAGCGGTGTGGCGCGGAGAAAGGGAGACCAGGCATAAACCGAGGGGGATGAGTCAGAGAAATGCTCCTGATAAGCAGAGCTGGCTGGAGAATGTCCAGGCTGTTGTATATGACCTGTTTCCCTAAAGTCTCCAGGCATCTAACGTTGGCAATGGGCAAATTTATATTTACTGATGGATTTAATGGCTGTCCCAAATGTAACAGGACGACACCAGTGATACAAGCAATACACAAGTGATACATGGTGCCACAAACAGTTACTGCAGAAGAGCGGCAATGAGCATTGAAAGAAGCACGAGTTGGTTAAGATAAAGCAATCAGTTGTAACAGATCTACCACATTCCCCAGTGAGGGACTTCATGCCTAAATGAAGAAACACAGCTCGTACCCTCAGTGCTCAATCACTCAACAAGCATCTTAATGACAACTTCTAAACGGTAAAAGCCGTTAAGATAACATGCAACATAGAAAACAACAGCAGACAGTTTAATCTGTTAAAAGTATTATTGAGACATCACGCAGAGTCTAAAATTTAGGATATTACAAATATTACTCCAAGCAACTAGGCAGAAACACCAAAATAGGAGAAGCAACACTTGATTCCTTCTGAAGAGTGTGCAAAACAGCTGGAGACACTGTAACAGCCTTAAATGCAATCTATCTGTAGGACAGGGAGGAAAAAAAATCTCCACCATAAATATTAGACTTTACAAAGAGGAATTACATGAAAATGAGAAGCCAATTAAAAGGATAAAAAAACCTTAGAGGTCACAAGGAAGCTTACAGACACTTCATTAGATGTTCAGAAAACAAAAAAGTCACCAACTGAAAATTCAAAAGCATCTTTTTTCTCCCAACGCACATCCCAAATATTCCTACTCAAAACCACATATAAGATTAAGCATGAGAGCACGGGGAACAACTGTAAATAAAAGAGTAAAAGAGTAAAAATCAGCCTAAGAAAACAGAAAAACAAAAAGTCTCTTAAATTCCATGCAAACTGGACATGAAGAAAAAGTTCTAAACCCCAACATTCCAACTGCATCAAGCTAGTAATAGAACTTTTTTCAAACACATCAGATGTATGAAGCCTGACAGGAAACAGTCAGGCACGCAGATAACCTGGCTGTAAAAAGAAAGAATCAGAAAAGGTTAAACAAGGTATTTGTGTTAGGATTCACAGCCATAGAAAAAGTCAAGGAGGTTCTTAGACAAGATCTATACTTCTCTAGTGATACATTTTGGGCAACGTCTCAAATTGAACAAGCTTCAGAACATAGAAATGCAGGTTTTAAAGAGGATTCCCGAGATGGTGCTGGAAACTACAAACCTGTCTGTCTGACTTCTGTGCCTGGAAAATGTCTACATATTGTATGGAAGAGCAGCTTTTTTAGGAACATACAGATAAAACAATGTAATGAGAAAGAAAGGTAGCACGTCATTTTATACTAGACACTGAACAACAAATTAAATAGTACTGCTTTAATGGAGACAAAAAGTGCACAGGTAAGTGGGAACAGACTGGATTTGCAAAACGCACCTCACAATCCTTGCCTAAGGCTTCAGAAAAAATTCTGCTGTTGTGGGATAAGAGAAAAAGGCCTACTCTGATTAAAAAACCCCAAAAATCTCTTCAAAGAAACAGGAAATCAGTGATTAGTCTTCAAAGTATGAAGTTGCTGAGGTGGTAATGTTGGCATATAATAAAAGATAGCCACTTTAAAGCTGACAACAAACACGTGGCAAAAGGATCTCTCAAATATTCAGTGTCAATGGGTACAAAAGTAGATGGAGAAAAAATTACCCAAACTGTAAAAACACCATGATGAATATAAAATTAGCAACTGCTGCCCCAAAAAAAGACACTCAGATTTTTTTTTTTCATAGTTCTCTGGCAACATAAGATCAATAATTATCAACATTTAAAGAGGAAAACAGAATGTCAGTAGCAATACAGAAGAATCATACAATCATAGAATGCTTTGGGTTGGAAAAGACCTCTGAAATGGAATTTGATGTGATATCATGCCATAGGCATATGGCACACATAAATCTTGAAAACAGAAACCCAAGCTGGTCATCTTATTTGCAAACAGAAGAACAAAAACTATTGAACATAGACTGGTGATAAGGAAAATCAAAATAGAAGACGTGAATGAAAGTTGTCCCAAACTAACTTTTTCAATTTGAGAAAGATGACTACTGCAAAAAGATAATGTAGAGATCAACAAAAATTACATAATGGACAGTCAAGTGCCACACTTTTTTCCCTGGTTATCCACACAGGAGATCAGGTACTAAAGTAGATTGCTATTTGATCAAATATAGCATGTAGTTTTAACTATTCCTCAAAAGAGGAATGATAAGAACAATACAGCAAATAAAGTTACACTGAATGTTAAAAAAAAAAAGGAATTCACCTTGCAAGTTTTACTAAATCCTCTTTTTAACTACCTTGTATTTAAATTAGATTCTAACGGCTATATACCTGTAAGTAGTTTTGTATGCAGAGTTTCTGCATGTGCGAATATATTTAAATCTCACACCCATGAAAAAAATCACAAATGGATTGTTGGGCCAAGAAACCTCTTCCTCTAAACATTTTCACTTACTGAAAAAAATGTGTTGACTTACCAGAAGGTCTCAATTTATAGGCCTTTCTTAATGCTAAAATCTCTGTGTATTTCAGCAATTGATAAAAGTATGACTACTGGAAAAATTTTCAGCTTTGGAAAGGGGACCAGGTACCCTTTTTCCTCCCTCTTTGCCCAATTTTTACATGGTACAGATGCTAATAGCATACATTTTGTTGCTTTTATGCTTAAAATCATGTCATCATTCCTCTTATTAGTGACCACATCATATACAAATGAGAAATAACAGTGCTGCTTTTTTACTTTTGTGAGAACAGAACTTTCTTGAAACTTTTCTCTCAATGTTTCAAAGTTAATCAGACTTCCAAGAAAAAAAAATAAACTGTTTCAACTGAAACAACAGACAAACAATGCTGTTACAGTTTCTTACAAAACTTTTCTATTAAATTACATTCATATGTTCTTAAAAACAACAAAAATCTTTAATTATCCAAACGATCCAATGTGGCAGTAATTAGTCTCTGCTGATTCAAATATTGTGAATAAACTCAGTATGATTTTCCTCATTTGAAAAATGAGGAAAACCAACTTTAAAAATTATTTTACATTATTGAAAACTGGTATATTTATTTTTTTAATGTAAATTTCAAAATTATTTGTCTTTTTTTTCTTGGTGATATGGACTGTCCTTCATTATCTTGACAAGTTGCATGCATAATTAAAGAAAATTATAATACAACTGAGGTTGTATTTTTTTCTTAACAACTGCTGCTTTTGGTTTATTGGCCTCTAGTCACTGGGAACTAAGCTTCAGAAAATCTCAGTGGATAGGAAGCAGACTTTAGGCATTCCTTCAATGCTCAGGACTGGTTTACAGGTCCTTCACCCACAGCTCAGGGTTTTTTCCCACATCCATTAGAAATCCCACCTATCTCCAAGGTCTTTTGTTGTCCTTCCTCAGTAGCTGCCTCTGGTAGGAGTGCCCAGACAGATGAGGCCCCCAGCATTGTTTTTAGCTGCTCCATACAGAACACTGTGGGCAAACTTAGCAACATCAAAGCAATAGAAACTTCTGCAGCAATACATACGTGTGGCACTCATAAAAGACAGACTAGAGTTAAAGTCACTTATTGTGTATTCCATTGTTTTCCTTACCAATAATTTCACAATAGGAGCTTGTAAAGTAATTATAAGGAAATAAAATGTGTAAGCTTACAATCTAAGAGCAGACATAATGCAATGAATACGGTGGAATAAAGCTAAGAAGAAATAGAGGAATAAAGAGTATTTTGGCATGAGCTTTCAAGGTGGTGCTGGTTCACAGGACAGAAAAATGCTGAACCAACTAATCTCTCCATGGTGGTGTCTCATAAGCATCTAAAGATGTTAGAAAGTCTATCAGAGGGGAAGTTTAAGCCATAATATTTTAAGATTTTTAGGTGTCTGAATGGACAATATAGGTTTAAGGGGGAAAAAATGTTAGAAGAATTTAAATTGTCAATTAATAAGCCAGAAATGGCAGGTAAAGTTTCAAACCTTACTGACTGCAATCACTTTCTGGATCATTCACCTCAAAGTACTACAGATTTGCTAATTGACAGAAAAAAATTTTTATATTTCTTCACACATCCAGGGTTTTTTAATAACTTAAATGGACAGCAATAACAATTTGGGGCAGCTGGTTTACCTTTTAGTATAACAATATTCAAAGAACTTGATCTGATTGTGTTCTAGTTTGTCCTCATAACTACTACTCTACTGTTTAATACCCATTCTTGACAAATATTTCAGTATGATTTTCAAATGATTATGCTTATACACAAATGTTGTTATTAGGATAAATAATACTCAGATCACTACTGGACCTTCCATAAGACAAACTAGTCATGAGTCTTATTTTCCAGTTGTTGAGTCATTCTTTTCTGATTACTTTCCAATTGGAGCATCTCTTGGACCTATGACCACTGATACTCCATGATACTTTAATGCATGAAGAATTCCTGCACAGAATGTTTAAACAATGCTGTGCAAGAGATATTTTATCATCTTACCTTTGACAAAATCTCTCCTAGCTCCTAATTTCTAAGTGTCAGTGTGAGCAGTGAAGTAGGAAAACAAAACCAAGCTTTCCCCGTGTTCCTTTGCTCAAATAGCCACAAACTAAAGAATAAACATTTATTTTGCCCACTAACATTTAAAGTACATTCACTTCCTGCACATCTGTCTTGAATTCAGGGCAGAAGATATGTCTGTTGTTCAAAGCTGTTCTGTTAGCAAAGCAAGCTCTGTCAGAAATACAACTTTCAGTAAAATAATCTTAAATCCAGATTTAAAGGTTGGTCATTACCAGCTGTCAGGTGAATCTGCCTGCTGTTTCCATAACATTTTTCCTATTACATTTTATATAACCACCTTTCATAGTATCAGTGACTGACAATCAGTTGAAGGCTGTAATGAAGAGAGCCTTGGTCTTTCATATGTTGTTGTTTTTTTTTTTTAAATTATTAGTTTTATTTGTCCTTTTCCCTAGTTATCAAAGTGCTACAGCTCCATCAAATTCTATTGATTACCCAGGTCCGAGGAGGGAAGGGGGAAGAATGACATATTAAATCAGGATATGAGAAAGTTGGTCCAAAATTCAAAGGCAGAAGCTCCAAACTACTTCCAGCAGAGTCAGGGCAACCACCAGACACTATGCAAAGCCTTACAGAAATACAGCTGGAGTACTGCAGCCATGCCAGCAGTAACACAGTGCCTGAAATGGTAAACTTAGCTAAGAGAAACTTACAGAATAGGAAAAGATTACAGAGAGCTTCAAAAGACTGAGAATTGCCGATGTTGTTTTTGCCAGACTTATTCTTTCAACATTTACAAGGCGTGATTTTGGTGAACAAAAGATTAATTCCCGTGTTGGAGCTAAATACTAGATATAAATCTCTGTAGTAAATGTACTACTCTTTATCTGCAAGAAATATAAAATTTGCTTGTCTTCTGGCCGACACCTTCAGTTTATTTCTTTCCTTCTAATTTTACCCAGGCACTGAGGAGTTTTTTGCTATTCTTAGGGCACTTGCTAGCAGCCATAAAAGCTTAAACACTGGAGATGATACATTGTGTCTTTATAATCAAGGGGATTAGGAAACACACTGATATACACCTTCTCTGCCACATAGTTACAATTTCCAACAGTTGTTACACATCATGCCACAACAGACAATTCTATGAAAGGGTGAGATCCTAGCTAAGAGTCATGGTCCCCAAAAGCAGACACAGGCTTAAAATGTAATTATATATTAACGTACAGGATGTTTCCTCATAGAGCACTACATGCACTTTGCTGGTATCTTGCTGGATCTCTCTAATTTAAGCACATGCTGCATCTCTGAAATGTTGAGGGGAAAAAAACCTCAGAAGACTAATGTTAAAACAAAAGTCTTTTCTCTAGGAAGAAAATCTGAGCTGTAAAGGAGAAATATGTAAGTCATCCTTGTTTGGCATTTCTCAAGCTTTGGCTGTATCGCGCAGCCAAACACAGCTATATTTCCAGTGGGAACATAATACTGGATAAAGGATATTTGTGGTATAGCAAAAATAAAAAAGCAAGCAAAATGCCTGGATAAAGTGTTTTGCATGGTTGATAGATGATTGTAAAAAATCGGCGTCAGTAAAACCTTGTGTGAAACCAGAGAAACCATGAGAAGAGGACTCCGTTTTGTACTAACATAGAGAAATGGCACCACGACTAGAGACCAACATTTCTTGCAGTTCTAGCCTAGACTGCATAAAATAGCTGGGAGTTCTGTTAGCAATTAGAATCTACTAAAAAAAAAAAAAACCAAAACCCAAAAATCAACAACTCATAACAACAAGAAAAACCTACCCTACTTTAAAGCACTACTCGAAAGATGTACTAGAGTTCAGTACAAACGTGCTCTGCTTATTACAACTACTCCTTCCACACTGTAAGGATATTTTAAAAGCAGCCAGGGTTTGGGAATGTGCCTTGCTAAATCTCTTTCAAAGTTGGGAGCAGACAAATGGAATCCTACAAACAGACACTTAACAAGGATGTCTCCATAATCAAAGCAAGCTACTTAGCAAGTATGACAATATTCTGAGATCTTCCATTAAATGCCATCTGATCTCACATGCAGGAAAAAGTAGCTAAGTCTCCAAGACTAGTTAACAAAATATCATAAACGATTCAGATGTTCAACTTTCCAAAACAATCTTTCATCAAGGATTATTTCTTGCAGACAATGTTCCACCATTGTTTTGTATATTAAAGAGCAAACAAAAATACAGCAAAGAAAGCCCAACAAACCAGAAGAAATTTAACAAGACATTAAATACATTTGCCCAAGTTTCAAGTTATTAATCTTAAACACAATATGAACTAAAACTTGAAATCCCAAATTTATTAGGTGAATTAATACCCAGCACAACTGTTTTCCCTTCTATTCCTGTAATACTGAAGCTTGTCTAAACCATTAGAAAAATAAAACACAATAGCATGCAAACCAAGAAATGGACTGCATACCACACTGCACTGAAAGTTTCTCTTCCTTTTGGGTGCTTATCTATGGCCAGAAAAACAAAACAAAGCAATTCTTTTCAAATTTGCACAAACCCTGCATCCCACAGGTATGCTTTATATGTAATACAGAGAACGTTTACAAGAAAACCTATAAAGAAAGTTGCCTACTACCACAAATTGTCAGAACGTCTGCACGCTGGAAGTTTCAAATTTATGCAAAAACACTGTGTTGTACAGAGTGAGATATGGGTAAATGTACATGTCACTGTACATTAAACTCAAGACCACCACTAAAAATCTGGCCAGGGGACAAAGAATACTGATCATGGGTGGTTTGGGGTTTTTTTTTGCTGTAGATATGATCATACATCTTATATCTTAAGGTATAAATATGCAAGCATATCAGCTGCCTGTTTTGCTAATGCAGGCGATCTAACATTATTTTAACTTTTGATAGTACCTTCTTGTTGGTATATTCAAATTGCAGCAGATAAGAAGGGGTTTATATATTTTTTACTTTTATAGTTTACTGGTGTAACAAGCAAGTAAAAATAGTGTATACGTAAAGGTGAAGCTAAATACTTGGGCTTAGGACTTCAGAATTTCTGCACAGGCTTCCCGGTTTGGTCAGTCACAGAACTAAACACAGAGTGACTGATGCCAAAAGTTCTTTTTGCTGAGATTTTCCTTGCCCCCACCATGCAAGTTTCTTTCCTGATCCTCACTTTTCCTCCATACCTATTTCATATTCTTTAACAAAACACAAAAACCCCAAGGAAAAAAAAAAAACAACTCCCAAACTTTTTTTAATACCAGGATCTTCCAACCACTCCACAAATTTCCCCATCAGACGCAAGTTCTCCCATGTTTGTTCAATCACTTCTGAACAGCAAGGGGATAACAGCACTACTAAACTCCCCTTTGCAAAGACTTTTGGTTTTAGAAAACAGCCATTGAAAGGGGAATATACAAAATCCACACATAGCTCTCAGATGATCATGTGTGCTTAATATTGTAATAGGATAAAGGTTAAGCATAATATTGTTTGACCCCTTCAACTACTGACATTCATGCCATGTTATTGTTAGTGTTGCATGTTAAGCAAGCAAATTTTCAATGAACTTGTGTTGGCTTTACCACAGACACAGATGTTAGGCGGACTCCTTTGTTCATAAGGTTCTCATTATTAGCTGAAACCAAGTTGAATATTTGACTGAAGGAAAGGACCATATCATTGTTTTCAGATTTTGCTCTATGACTTAACTGAACTACATCTGCCAGCTTTGGAAATACCAAGTACTTCTTGGCGCCAGTACTGGCGCCTTGCTCTATGACTACCATCTTAAGTGCTTCAGCTTGAGGAAGTCTAGTAACCATCAAAACAGTTTAATAAAAACTTAAAACTGTGATTAAGAGTTACTCACTAGCTGACAGAATGCTCTGAAATTTGTTCTATTTATGAATAATTTCACAAAATAAGCAAATCATAGTAAACTGAATGCACGGCTCTAAATATGTAGCCTAGAAAGTTCACAAGATGTTTTTGTGATTTATGAAGTCTGTGTTATACTTGAAACCACATTTATTTAATAGATAGGCTGGCACTTCACAGGATAATTCAATCTGCTTCAAATCTGGTTAAAGCCTTTGGGAAACATAAGGGATGCTCTGAATATAAATGCAATTCCACTGTTCACCTTTTTGCACTACTGTCTCTTCGCATAAATGTGAAAAGTATTACACTCCTCCAAAAGAACTCCCTTTATAAAAAAATGCCGTTGAAGTTGAAAGAACCCTAGAGTTTGTGCTTACCCAAATATAGGAACTATTTTATATAGCAAATGAATTAAATGCTATAATTCATTTTTCTGGACATGTCCTGAGGCTATCTGAATTAAAACAAACAACACATCACACTTTCTTCCTCTGAAAGACCAGCATCAAAATGCTTATACTTTATATCACAGATAACTGATGCCAAAAACTATAGATGGCAATTCTGCAAATTGACAGTTTTATTTTCTATACAGGACAAGATAATACGTTAGTAGAATGGGGATAATAAATCCCAGAACAAGCTATTTTCAGACAAAGAGAGTGTTAAAAAAGACATCTTATTAATTTATTTTACATATCAAAAGATAGAAATAATGAACATTTCCAGATTATTAATTATGTGATCTGAGCTAGAATCAACAATACTTATTTCTCTTACCATGCTGAATGTCCTTCATGTCCAAATGGAGGCTAGACATTAATATCCCAACAGCTTGAGATCTTTTGTTACTTAACAACTTGACAACCTGCCAAAAAAAATTCAACTATTAGTATTAATTTGCAGGAAAACGTACAAGATATTTTGCACTAATGGAATACTCAAAAATTAATGCCTTGTTATATATATACAGACATCTAAAAATGAACAATTTTATTGAAGTTTGCTTGCGCAGCATTAATCCATCACAAGTGTAAGTACCTATGTCACCTAGCTGAATCATAATCCTAAAAGAGCCACTATAAAAGTTCCCCTAGACTTCTTCCTTCATTAGGATGCACACTTTCAACTTCTCACTGATGTTACTTAGTGTATGAAACAGGCTGTCATATAAAAAAAATTCCAACTGTGTCTATCTTGGAATTGCTTTGGTTTCCAAAACCACACAATGATTTCCATCTTTGATGTAAGCTAAAACTGTGAGAATTTGTATTTTATTTGAATGTTTGACGTAGTAGACGCCAATATGAATTTTATTTAAAATGAAAAATAACCACGTACATATTGGGATTTTCTTTGATCACTTTTAGGGAATATAAAAGGTCTCAAAGCTTTTTTGTTTTTAAAATAAACAAAAAATAAAAATGAAGCCATCAAAACCTCTTGCTCGAGGGTGTTCAAATTAGCCATTAAAATACAATTTTGTACATATTTGCTTTGCAAGCATAAAAGCAAGAAGTAATTCACAGACTGTCTTCCACAAGGCTCTAAGCTGTTTGAATTCAACTTGCCGTAAATTTTATATCATTGGTATGAGAAGCAAGCAAAGCTAGGAAGGGACCCTTATCTCTAAAAGGACACGATTCTAGATGAAATACTTTTCAATGCAGGGCTACAGCCATTACATAGATGAAAGAGGTTAATATTTAATCTATTCAGGTGGCCGAGCCTTACACCATACTAAACACAATGAAGAAAACCTTTGCGAATCACTTGTGGGAAAGAAGAAAAGCCAGATAATTGGAACTGTAAGTTCAAGTTCTTTTTACATTTCAGCCAGGAAGCGCATATGTATTTTTTCAAGTTACACAGTTCCTATCTTAGCACCAAGGTGCTGTATCACCTATGGCACCAACAGCAAAATTATTTAGAAACTGATTAGCAGAAATGAGATTAGAAAAACTAGAATTAATTAGCTAGAGTAAAGAATGTCATGATCTGATTCATGTCTTGAAAAAAACATAAAAGTACCCACAAGGCATTTGCCCTGCAGCCATCTTCGATTCACTGAAATTCTCAGACACAGGTTTGTATGTTGACATTTGAGGAGTAGCTGAAGAGAAATACTAAAAGCCAGAGACCCAGAACTCTGCCGCTGGGACTGCTTGGGAAAGGAAAACTGAGAAACTCCTAGCACTTGCAGCAAAGTTTTTTCTGAGGATGTAGCTGGCCAGCCAATTAATTTCTTCTTTATTCCACCACTCCCCACCCCAAAACCTTCATAACCATCCATTATGAAGGTATTTCACTCTTCTTTCCTCTTGGATTCCTAACTAGTTACAGTGAAGTAAAAATACAGCATTCTACTCATGAGCTGGGAATTTTAATTATAGAAGCCAACTACGCCATAACTATTGTTCACAAGGTTGAAGACCTAAATTCAAGTCATAGGTATTGACATAATCTGTGAAAAATTAGCAATAAATTCTTATGCAAGTCTATAATCCATGTAATATATTATAAGGAATTTAAAATTAAAGTCAAATGGACTGAAATAGGATATGATAGACAGGTTTTCTTGAAAGGGAAAAGTACTGTAATTCAGGAAAATACAACTAGGATATCCCACACTATCCTTCTAATAAATTTTAATCACTCTAGATGTTTTTTAAATGGAACATAAATCTCATTTAAGCCTGTAACTGAGTTAAGTCTGGGATAAATAAAATGAAATTTTCTTATTGTAGAAAGAAGCTATTATCTATTTACTTCTTTGCAGCACAAAAGGTTTACAAAAACAAACCAAGGTGTGGGTCAATTCTTTCTAACAACTGCGTTACAATGTACAACTATAACAACCAAACAAGCATCTTGCATTCTATCAGAAAAAGAAAAAACAAAAAATGAACCATATACAAAATTAAAAAAAAACAAACCAAAAAAACCCCACCAGAAGCTCTTTAACTAGTATTCCAGTTAACTGGAAAACCATATTTCCAGAAAAGGCAGAGGAACACAAAGAAACAAAGTGGTACGTTACATAGCAAAAGTTCAAAAACTTCTCCATAAAGTCATTCCCAAGGCTAAATTCAGTATAGAAGATGCTGATCCCAGACTCCATCATTGTTACTTTTGCTCAGGTCTGAAATATCTCTGAAAAACTAAATGACTGAAGTTTGTTGCTGTTATCAACACACAGCTGGAGTCTCTTGTTGCCTTTTTTTGAACAAGGGAACTATCCCAAAGCTGACCCCCCCCACCCCCCCAAAAAAAAAAAAAAAAAGGAAAATAAAAATTAATGTAAACCAAATCCAAAATCCTGTAAGAAAATAACAGCAGTCACACAAAGTGGCAAGAGGTCATCTGGAATATGTATATACATTTCTTGTCACATTCTGGAAAACAAAGTAGAAATGGAACCAATGCTGGATACTAAGTTGACAAGGAATGAAACAACACAAAAGAAGAAAACAGGGTAAAACATATATTCAGGTGTGAACCTAACTAGAGCCAAGGGAGGGACCCCAACTTGACCCTTCCAGATAAAACAGAGCTACAGTGTTCTTTCTTGGAGACTCAAAGAGGAAGGATGAGCTGGAGTCTGTTCTCAGGACTCTCCCAGTTCTAATGGTGTCAGCACCCATATTCTACTATATTTGCTTCAAAATATGAAATCTCTGTTTCTACCACCCATCAGCAATCTAAAGCTCAGAGATCTACCAAGCTCAGGTCTCCAAATACAGCAAGGGGACCCAAACTAAAGGAAAAGAACCAAATAATTTAACTAGGTTGTTATGATGAAGGCTAAAACATAATTTTCTTAGGAGGCAATATTCTCGGGACAGATTTAATGGCCTAGTAAATCCCTCCAAGCCCTGTGCTCTAAAAGAAACCTGGCCCGAAAGTCAGCAGGAAAAAAAGGAACTGCTTTTTCTGAAAGCAAGTAGAAAGACAAGAAAATAATTTTTGACCGAGTGACACGTTTTGTCAGTCATCAGATGGAGGAGTGTGGGGTTCCGATGAAGAAAAGGTTGGCTTTGCTGCCAAAATTCAGATTCACAGAATTTTAGGTGTTAGAAGGGACCTCCAGAGATCGAGTCCAAACCCCCTGCCAAAGCAGCTCCCTAGCTCATATTGCACAGGTAGGTGTCCAGACGGGTCTTGTATATCTCCAGAGAAGGAGACTCCACAACCCACCCTGGGCAGCCTGTCCCAGGGCTCTGTCACCCTCTCTGTGAAAATTCTGAAACCGCAATGACATCGAAAGAGTCCTGAAGGGCACGACTGTCAGGTGAATAGGTGCAGAACCAGCAGCAGATAAAGCATTTTCATGTAGTAGCCACCAGGTTTGTCTGGCTTTTTTTTAAAATGTAGGGTTTATGTCAACTTTTATACTAATCTTTATTATGCATTTTATTCCCATTTCAGTCAATTGCATGAATACTATAGTTTCCTCCAATAGAATGGCTGTAACAATACAACACTAATTCAGAAAGTATGAATATTAGCATAAGTGCCTAAAGCAATTCCCACATTTAAAAATAAAACAATAAAATAAATCAGCTGCACAGTCTAGGCCTACAGGCTACAGACAAGTGACGCCATTTAAAGGCGGAACAACAAAAGGTTGATAAATCCAATCTCTACAAGATCTAAAGCCTTAGACACAATACACAGCTCCTTTTTAGTTTGGATTCTGGAACTCTGCTTTTAACAAATAAAAAAAAAATCAATAAAAAGGCAGCTAGAGATATTATCTGCAGCCTGAAGTCTAGGACAAACTTTTTAATTGTTGAGTGGTCCTCATTGTTAAGCAGTAAACAAACTACATGCCAAATTTGTTTCTGAATTTTTAAACACAAGCAAAAACAGTCAAAGAGGTATTTAGTGAAAGGTAATACAAGACACATGTTTGCTGAGAACCCCAAAATTAAAAAAAAAAAAAAAAAGAGAAGATTCCCTTTCCTCAGAATAATATTTAGTTAATGCATGGAATTTTGCAATGACTCTGCTTCTGATTTTGACTGCCAGCATTAAGCAAAATTATCCCAAAGCTCTCATTGGTTAAGAAAAACTACTATACATTACAAAAAGTCACATGCAGGAAACTCTACTGTACAAAGGCCTATTTCCAGAGAGGATGTAGAATACTGGAAGTTTAAGAAAAGATGTTGCGAGGCAGGATCAGGGCAGTATGATATCTGCTGTGACAACAGATATTTCCTGTGGGTTCAACTCTATTGCAATCACAGAACTAGATCCATCGTACCTTTCACATATATAGACTGGATTTCTTACAGATATCATAGAATGATGTTATGCTCTTATGAGCGGGGGTTGTGTGTGTGTGGTTTTGGGTTGGGTTTTTTTAAAGGTAAATCTACAAGTGACATCTGGCTAGTGATAGCAATTGTGAGAGGGGGACACAGGGACTACTTCAAGTAGCAAAGTCATCTTGGTAGGAGAAGAGATCAGACATTTATATTTTATACCAACAACAAAGAAATAAACCCCCAAAACCAACACCCAGTCCTGGATGTCTAGGAGCATATCTGTGCTGACAGCACATAACTATTAAAGTAACCTCAACGTTTACCATAAAACATCAATCATAAAATGTAATTTTGATCATCTCTCTGTCTACTACTCTAATCAAACCTGGAATCCCATCTGTAAATTAACTGGTTACTTTCCCCACTGAAGATTCTTGCAATCTAAGGCTTCAAAACTCTCTTTTTCATGTATTTCTAAGTGCAAGCTGCTGACATGTTATACATATTAGTGCACTGAAGCCGCCATGTCTGCCAGTTTATAAATGCTGTAACTTTATGTTTGAGGATAAAGATTAAACATAATATTTACTTTTTATTAATTTTATCTATGACTCTACTGTGCTTTCATAAATAAAGCTTTTGACAATACAGATGAGAAATAGTTCATGCCCTTTTATGCTGTTTTATCGCTAAAATAGTGGTGTTTAAAATGAGCATGATAAAACTATTACAGTAGAAGTAACTTTTTGCTAAGATTACTGCCTCAGTTAATATTCCTCATGTCTAATGTGAGATATAATTACACTTTTTAGATTCAGATACACAGCAGTAAGTTAGATAATCATTATATTCCTCAAGAAGTGGCTGACCAACAGTAAAAGTAACAGAGAAACACAATGAAGCCATCATCAGACACTACACAGCTCCTCTGGTTAAGAGGTGAGCATAAACTTTTTTGCCCATAGAGAATGTATAAGTAGCAACAGCATCTAAAACAGGCCGGTACATCAGCAGACACTTTTTTTTCAGTGCCAGAGTGGACACACATACTAAACAGAGAAACCTGCAGAGCTCTCAGGCTACAAGATGAATTTGTAATATTTTCAGATACCAAGCCCATCTGTTTGTTTTTAAACTTGCAAATCTATGATCTGAAGAAAGCAGGAAGGAAACAAGAAATGAGAAATGCACGTCATTAAAACAAGACACCAACTTGGGAAGCCTGAACAGGTAGAAATATATTATATGTAGACGCAATCAGGTAAAGTTGTATTTGCAAAAGAGAACCTTGTAGACACAAGAAAAATAATATATCAAGAAAATATGCAATAAGACAAATAAAGCAGTGAATGAGAGGTAAAACCAGATCACATTCATACAGCATTGTCATGGTTTCAGATGGGATAGTTGATTTTCTTTCTACTAGCTGGTACAGTTCTGTGATCTGGATTTAGGATGAGAATACTGTTGATAACACATTGTTGTTTTAGTTGTTGCTTGGTAGTTGTAATGCTTACACTAAGGACATTTCAGCTTCTCACACCCTGCCAGGTGCACAAGAAGCTGGGAGAGCCCAGCCAGGACAGCTGGCCCAGACTGGCCAGAAGGATGTTCCCTACCATGTAGCATCATGCTCTGGGTGTAACTGGAGAAGCTGCCGGGAGTTGGGTTCGTTGCTCAGAAACAGATTGGCTACGAGGTTGGTTTTTTCACAGGTGGCAAACAATCACATTTTAGCAAATCATATTACTATTTTTATTGTTCTGTTCATATTCTCATCTGTTCTTGTCCTATTAAGCTGTCTATAGGGTCTATAGACCTATTAAGCTTTCTAAGGGTGGGTTTGTTTTTTTTTCTTTTCTATTCTCCTCCTCATCCCCTTGGGAGAAGGGAAGGTGAAAAAGTGGTTGTGTGGTGCTTAGTTACTGGCTGGGGTTAAACCACAACAAGCATCTCACAAAAGAAATTACTCTTACAAGACAAATAAGTGAGATTTATGTATTAATTTAAGTAATCTTTGTGACATTACTATTTGCTTGTATAAATAAAAGTGATACATCAGTCAAGTCCTCTAAAATCCCCATCTGTGTGGGCAGCAGCACCCCAAATGTATCTATGGAGAGTACATAAAATCACAGCTCACAGTTGCACCACTGACACAGGTAATAGATCACTAAGTAGGGATACAGAAAGCCCCTTATGACAGTGCCTCCACTGTTTTCAGGAGTAATACTCTCCTTTTCAGTAAATTATCTATCCTTTTATGTCATTCCTTTTTAATGAATAAGCAGGAACAATCTTTTATCTGTTAACTCAATACAGCATTTACCTTATTTACCAATTTATACTTATTTTATGTGGCATTTTATTTCTAGGGATATTCTATTACCATAGCTCTTTACGTTCAACTTAAAAATTCAGAAATGCTGAAATCATTAACTAAACAGTTTTATCGATACATCTTGCTTGCATCTAAGGCTTTTGAAACAGAATGAAACTTTAGTAACCTATTATTTATATTCTGGGGTGGAAGGGGGAGATTAAAATCTTAATGTCAATAGATTAATAGTGGACTTTCCATATAAGAATATCTTTAACATTTTTATTTCGTTTACATGATAGATTATAAACACATGGTCTGCTCTTGAAAATTTCATTGCAGTTGCATGTAGATTGTTTTCCAAAAATACAGTTAGAGGATTATCAGTAAGGCTTCTAAGATGACTGTTCAAAAGTTAGGAAAGCCATCTATGGCTTTCCATTTCCATCTATAGAAAAGTCAGCTCAGTCCTTCCGTATATTTATCAAGATTTTCCTATTATATACCATTTTTCCACTAAACCATTTAGTGCACACTGGCCAATATTCCCCATAAGTAAATTTTTATTATTAGATTTACTGTCATTCTTGAGTAGGTGTCCTTAATCACGAGTCTATCCTTTTTCTTCTGGCTTTACTAATTACATGATTTTTAAGTGCTGCAACAACTGATAAAAGCATTTTTTACTCATAACAGCCTCATTTCCTATGTACTCACGAACTGCTCTCCTTCCACACAGTCCGTGCTTGCTATCGAAAGGATTATATAAAAATACTGTCCAGTCATATAAGCAAAACTAATACTGTAACTATGAGACACAGCTGAACAAGACACTCCAACAGTGTTTTCACTCTTTGCTTGGGTCAAACACTGTAGGTTTGATGAGATCCCCTATTTGCTGACAGGAACATCCAGGTCAAGAATAACCCAAGCTCATAATATCTTTCTGAGAGAATTTACTTTAGATGCAATAAGAGGTGACACAGAATCAGACCTATTATAGTCTATATTTCCACCTGCCAGATCTCCTTAATTTTTCACTCCCTCCCCAGATTCATCTTAATATTCCTTTTCCTCTTGGCTCCTGTTTTCCAACCCTCTGGTACAAGGTTAGGAAAAAATTTTCAGCATTATACCTGAAGTCTCTCCCGTGCCACAGGACCTGAGATATAGCCAGTAGAGTGGCAAAATTTAAGAAATCCTTCATATAACTAACAAGACATGCATCTGATATGATTTTTCCACACTTCAAGTCTATGGAACTATGCGGACATGAGTAAAACCAGACTTAGTTTTTTTCCTTAACATTGGCAAAATGAATGAGACACCCGGTGTGTGTGGGGGGAAATTGGGACAACCCAACCCAACAAAACTTGCAGCCTAAAGAGCTAAATTTTGGCAAAGTTATAACAACAGGGACTTATAATGAAAGCCAGACAACTTTAATAGGTAGCAATGGCAGCCCCACCTATAATATAGCCCATAAAGGTCGGTCTTTGAAGATTTAGTAGGCATTCTCATTGAATGAGCCTGCACACATTTACAGCAGCTGAGAATTTGACACATACGTATTAACAGAGCAACATAAATCACAGCTTTTGCTGTAGTACCAAATGAGGGACAGTAAGAATAAAATCAGCTGCATTCACAAATATTAACACTTCATTTCTTCTTTAAAGTTCTGGAAGGGATTTTTAACATGGTCTTTATTCAGTGCTAGATGTAATAGTTACTTTTTAAAAGTATTCTTGATTTATATTGCATTAAGTTATTTGCTGATGATCATGCCAAAGAAAAAACAATTAGAACCAATATTTGGGTGGGGTGAAATTCACCCAGTTTTCAACTCAAAAAAATCCCCAAACCAACCCTAAAACAATCCACAAGAATATAGATAGCTTTACCAGTTAAAAACAGGTATTATTAGAAATAATAATGCATGTCCATACACAGAGACAAGCAAACATATGCATATACTCTATGGCATATAGCATAAAGGTCTGAGTGCATAATGCAGAATAGCACTAGACTCCAAAATAATTAATCTTTAACTCACTAAACCGTCTCAAAACTATCAAGTTTTTCCTTAGATTAGCTAGAATTTCCCTCCATCCCCTGCCATGTGGCCCCCTCTCTAAATACATTTTTATTTCAGCTGACAATAAAAACATCATTTTATTAAAATCAGATGTTTTTGTAAAGTATCAAATATTTTATGCATTTGAAAGTTATCTGGGCTTTTTTTCCTGACTACTATTTCCAGTGAAGCTAGTATTTTACATCAAATCCATCTTAGCAATAAATCCACTCAGTGCACCCACATATCAATGCAAGGAGGAAAACCAATTGCCAGACTAGAGTGTTTCTGGAAAGCAGCAGAGTGAGCTTAGCAGGTCCTGGTTCTGTCTGTACAATGCTTCTCCATAGCTCAACAGGTGACAGAACACATCTGCTTTCCATAACACGTCGCTGTAAAAATCACTACAGAAACACCATTTGTAAGATCTTTACAACGTCCGTAACTATCATAGAAGCCATGTAAGTCAGTAACCACTTAAACAGCACTTGGTGCTTCCTATAAAAACATACTTGTGGAATTACAGCCATGCTTTCCCCAAATAACTGTTTCTTCTGCTAAACATGGATGGACTTCATTACCCAAGTGTTTACTGCTGTATAAATTGAAGAGTATTTAAAAAATGAAGGCCTGCATTCCAAACTGCTGAGAGGGTATACGTAGAATACATTTGTGAAGCTGCTCTACTTCAGTTGTCTCATGGCACTACTACGAAAAATCCAAACTGGATTTGCACACATGAACATTTAACTTGGACTTTTGCAACAGACAATAGCTCAAATTGTAGTTCTAGTGAAAGCCTGCAATTATCTGTTTGGTTGATCTTTTTTTCCCTGGCAGATCCTGCAGTTTAATAAATCAGATATCTTTATTAGGCAATTTCTCTCAGAGAGCAGTACATTCATTTGGTCAACAGAGGAAGAGAAAAACAGGAGAGTTTCTTCTGACAATTTAGATGGTCCACAGGAATGCTCATTCTGGATGATGACACCTCTTTAGAGAGCCTTAAATTTTGGTGTGGAAATTTCTGTCATAAACAACATGTTCTTTTCAAAGGATTTAAGAACAATCAGTCATTTTCTTTTAGCTGTATCTACATTTACTTATTAACAATGCAACTAAATTTTTGTCATTGCTGGAAAAATAAATACTCTTAGAATTAAAATCCACATCCAGAGTTTATTCATAAGTGTTGTCTGCCTTTAACCACTGTTTATGTTACAGAATTAAACAGTGGTCATTCCTCTGTTTAGAGATTTGCATCACCAAACCTTATGAAATGTGAATGGACAAACATTTCATAGGCACAGCATCAGGTAGACCTTTGCACTTTTTTTTTTTTATACTTAAAAAGCCATCACACTGATTTAGTTAAGAACAGACATTAAAAGGGCCTTTTTCTAGAAGGAGGCAAGGCAACCAAAGGTCTTGGATTTAGGAGATTTAGTGCAGGATAGCAAGGTAGCAGCTACATTATTTGTTACCTTTCCTCCCAGTTAATCCCTGTTAGTACACCCGAGTGCAGCACACAAGTGCACAAACAGCTGACCTACCCTTCCCATCCATTCAGATAAGATTTTATCCAACACCTTTGGATAACTGTCCTAACTTCACTACCAGTTCTGTTGCCTGCAGCAGGTTGCCAGCAGAGTAAAGAATGCCTGCATGTTTATATTGCTTACCAAGGCGTATCTGTGGGGCAAGAACTCCAGAACTGCTAGTGGAGAGGTCATATTCATGCATAAGATCTACTGCATGGAGATGTTGAGGGGTTCTACTGTAAATCCAATGTGGAAAAAATCTTGCATAGTGCTAACTTGTATGTTAAAAGACAATGGAAAAAATAGCCTAGTCTTGAATCAAGTACAAGAATGTCCAGAGAAGATAAAACAAGAACTTTAACTGCTGTTTAGGATTCTACAGAAGAACATTCTCCTCTATAGCCCGAAAGTTTTATTGCAAGTTTCTTATCATATCACCACAATTCTATTTTCATACCAGAAGATTATATCTCTATAGTCACATAAATATTCATATTTGACTCTCCTAACCTAGCGTTTAAACTTCTATATTTCCTATTTTTATTCTATTGTACACCATTCCATTTCAAGAAAACAGTTTGATTAACATTCAATTTTCCCAACAGTGCTTGTTATTTACTGTATGCATATATATATAGACACAACACAAACTTACAACTGTTATGATTGGTATAACACCAGGCCTTAGATTCTTAAACTTAATTTTTCTCTGAAGTCATGTTAATTCTTATGCAACTCATTATTTATAAAATTAATCAGAATAATTTATATACTACCCATTGCACATGTGCACTCAATTTTAAAGCATCATATATGCACATAATTAGTTTTAAGTTTGCTAATTTTAAAGTGGATAAATCATATATTTAAAAAAAATACTTAAGAATTTATTAAAAAAATAAATCTAACATATCAGCTCTGAAATCCATCCTACATTCCCTCCTTTTCTTATATTTCCACATAAGTGTGTGTATATATATGATAAAAATTTCACACCCAGAAAAATTCATCTCAGCTGCATGCAAAAATACATTTTCATTTAAAAAAAAAGCCAAGAAAAGATCTGAAATTAAATGAGTACTCACTTGTTTAGTCTTTGTTTTTGTAATGGTGTCCGAAATGGGTTTCTTCCTCTCTTTAACAGCTGTTTTAGAAAACAGTTCTTCAAACTCATGATAATCTATGGAAGGCTCTTCAATTTTTTCCCACACAAGTGAAGCACTAGAATCTCTAAAGTTAAGCAAAAGACCTATGTAGGGCAACGGCAAACTAAATAAGGTCATAAATGGAGGAATGAAGAAGATAAAATATAGCAGCAATTTAAAAATTGTTGCCTAACTTCTGCTAGCAGCATTTGGATTAGATATAATGTTGATTCTCCTGCATACTTTGTTTGCTTCTTTGCTCACACTTGCTAAAAGCGAGGCTCATTTATATTTACCCACTTTACATCCATATGAATATAAATACACCGTACATAGGCTATGAAACGTACAGACATGGACACAAAGAGAAGCACAAATTTGTCATCTGCAGAGAAACAGTAATCTGCACACCACCTGTGTGACAGTGGCGAGAACTTGAAAAGAAGAAATTTATAATTTAATACGAACAGAAGCATTTTACAAGCACTATGCAGAGACATAAAGATTAATGAGGAAACTTCTTTTCATACATACAAACAAAAAGTCATCAACAGTACTATCAAAGTCATATCAGCATAAAGGCTGGCAGAATAACTTTACGCTGCCATGCAGAGAAATTGCATGTTGAATCTGCCTGCTGAGTGTACAAGGTGCAGAAGAAAAAAAGGATTTCTAGGTTACTAGAGAAATTAAAGACAAGGATAAGATGTATTCAGTATATTTTCATCTAGAGGGAAGACTCTACCAAAACTTAGAAGCTGCTCCAAAGAGAGACCAAGGCTATCTTGAAAGTTGAGAGAAGCACAGATAAGACATTTTAAAAACCATCTTATGGAACACTTAATGGCCCACAGTCACTCTGAATCTCTGATCAAGGTGAGGTATGTAACCCCAAAGGACAGCTGAAAACACTGCCCTCAGAGAGTTTCTATTTGGAAATAAAGCTACTCAGTTTGTGCGCTTGAAAGAAAACAGGCACCCCATTTACATATCCAGCTACAAATAAAATCCTGTTTGCAGTGAGGTTCTCTCAAAGGCTAGCTTAACAGCAAATAAAGACTTTTGCTCATAACTTACAACACTATCAGGATAGCCATGAAGTGAAAACACCACTCTCTTCACAACTCCACAACTTACCTTTTACTGTGGAGCTGAATTCTTGTCCAGTAAAGAGGCTTCATTGGCCGTGAAGGCTCTATCACATGTTTCCTACTCCCTTTCTCCTGATTCATCCCCATTGCAAATAAACCAGATGGTAATGGTGGAGGAAGAAACCCATAGCCCTGTGGTACTGCTGGGTAGGTGCTGCCCTGGGCTGGCACTGGAAGGGGTGGCGCTTCTCCAGGCAAAGGTGGTGGGGCTGGAGGTGGCATCCCCAACCCAGGCAAGGGAGGGGGTGGTGGAGGGACAACAGAACCAGGCAAAGGTGGTGGAGGAGGGACTGCACCTGCACCAGGCAGAGGTGGTGGAGGAGGTGGAGGGGGAACACCTGCACCAGGCAGAGGTGGTGGAGGAGGTGGAGGGGGAACACCTGCACCAGGCAGAGGTGGTGGAGGAGGTGGAGGGGGAACACCTGCACCAGGCAGAGGTGGTGGAGGAGGTGGAGGGGGAACACCTGCACCAGGCAGAGGTGGTGGAGGAGGTGGAGGGGGAACACCTGCACCAGGCAGAGGTGGTGGAGGAGGTGGAGGGGGAACACCTGCACCAGGCAGAGGTGGTGGAGGCAGGATGCCCCCTACAGGCATAGGAGGGGGAGGTGGTGGCAGTCCTGCCCCAGGCAGAGGAGGAGGTGGGGGTGGGGGCGGCATTCCCACACCAGGCAGAGGACGAGGTGGGGTAGGAATGCCAGCTCCAGGTAAAGGTGGTGGTGGAGGGGGGTGGGATGCCCCAACCTGGCAGAGGAGGTGTGACTCCTGCTCCAGGCAAAGGTGGTGGTAGAGGAGGTGGTGGTGGCACTCCAGCACATGGGAGAGGAGGGGCTGGAGGTGGCATTGGGATCTCCCCACTTGGCAAAGGTGGGGGAGGAGGGGGCTGGGGTGGCATCATGATGCCAGGCAAAGAGTGGTCCAGGTGTGGCACTGCTGAGCCAGCTGGAAGAGGGAGTCCTGAGCCGGGCAGGGGTGGGGGAGGTGGTATTTCTGCCATAGACATTGGAGTGGCAAGGGAAGGGCCATGTGCTCCAGACAGGGGAGTGGCCAGCTGGGTGGCTGGCAGTGATTGGGGAAAGCTACATGTGGGCTCTGGGGGCAAAGAAGGGTGATGTTCACTGCAAGTCACATCAACAGTACTAGGAGGCTGATGGGAAGCTGGCATTTCAGTCTCTCCTTCAAATGCAAGGGACAAATTAACTTTGGATCCTGGAAGAGGTGACTGCGGTGTACTCTGTATGGGTTGGCTTGCATCCAGCGGCACTGAGATTAGCTTCGGTGAGAGAATTAAGGAGATTTCAGAACAAAATGTGGGCTGTAGTTCTAGAGCTGGCAATTTCTGAGTTGGCCCTTCACTTCTACCCCCTTCTAAGTGCGGTGGAGGGGGAGGCTGTGGCAGTGCACTGGCTGAAGGCATTGTGTGTGGTAAATATTCCTCTGTTGGAGATGTTTGTACAGATCTTGCTTGTGACACAGTCCTGGGTACGGTCTCCTCTTCATTTGTTTGAAGAGTTATGCTGCTGACTTCACTGCAGACTGCAGGCACATGCTCATTTTCCTGCTCCCTCCCGGCAGTCTGGGCCTCTGCAGCAGGGAACTGTTTCTCTAGTTCTGCAATTTTGGTCCTCAGATCCTCTATAGTTTGCTCAAGTTGTTGGATGACACTGGCACGTTCCTCAGATTTTACCTCAAAATCATCCTTTGAAAGAAAATAAATAATAAGCATAAAACAGATAACATCCATTGCTATAGAAAATATTAAATTTAAATCAATAATCTTGGTATTTCAGAGTTTCAGAGATAAGTCAGTTATGACGAACCTTTCAAACCAGAGGTATAATTTTTGCTAACTGTATTTATAGTGGAAGAAGATAGTTTAGGAGAATGACTTACTTCAGTATGAAACTAGCTTCATTTGAATGAGCATGTTTTAGACTGCCATGGTACTTGGCAGAATCAAAAATCAGGAGCAACCCCTGCCTTCCCCACATTCCCTGACCAAGAAAAGAACTGACCACTGAGCACAAGCACTGCAAGCTTTTGTGCACACACAGATATACAGACATGGCGGTGGGAAGGGCACTGCATGGCTTTAATTCTGTTCACTGGAAATATGTTGTTTCTTCAGAGGGATGCACCACGCAGAACAGACTCAACATACTACTGACCACTGGGTTTCAATATACACCTTAATGATACAATACAGAGTAGGAATGCAGAACATAACAAGCGTTCACTTTTCAAAACCAGCTAATCTCAGCAATGGAGTAATTACCCTTTGCTTGGGAGGGAAAAGACAGAGAGACAAAACCGAGGGAGAACTTCTCTCCCACCCAAAATTGGAAACAGAGGCTGTCACATAGTAGAGTATCGTTAGAAAAGCTTCCAGTCTGGAATGGTTATTCTATATTTGATAGTTTCCGCATTTTCTTTTATCTGTCTCTGAAGCTCCTGATCCTGCCTGCTGTACACTGAGGGACCGTGAACCTAAAATGGCACAGTAATTCCTACCTTTTAAAATAAATACCAGTAACAAACTACACTAGAGTTAATAGGGATGTTCTTTTATCAAGGAGTACTAAAAGCAGCAACCTAGTTCAAAACCAATCGTTTGTGCTTATTGAGCCCAGTTGGACAGGAGAAAGAGACATGACTTTACAGTACAAAGTCTTTTAATAAAGTACTTACTGTTTCCTATCTGCATGCCTTTACTTTTTAGTACTTTCTCTTTAAATTTGGAACTCTATTCAGCACTTCAAGCAAGTTTGTCATGAAACAGGTTTCCTGAGTGGTTACAGCAAAACAAATATTTAGTCCCTTTTGGTTCCCTTTCTTAAAATTGTAAGTGTCATGGATAAGACTGCAGGTTTACTACATTGGAAATCTTTCAAATATTCAGATTTTACGGGTCTGAAAGAAGCCTACAAATAAACATACAATACCTGATATACTTATTGCCTTGATTTGTTTCAGGAAGATGAAGTTTTTCATCTCATACTTTGACACATGAAACATTTAAGTCATTTTTCTTTCTGGAAAATGAAGTTGCAACTTCCAGCTGGGAACCATTAATAAAATATATGTTCATTATTACTTAAAAAAAAAGTTTCTGCACAGAATTGGTTTTCAAACATAAAATTTTGATTTTGTGTTTATCTTAAAGCTTCCCAGCTGTCCTAAAGTAATCCCAGAGTAAAACAGTAACCACTATATCTATACCAAATATTGTACCATTTTGAAGCACCTTCACAAAACTTACAGTCTCCTGCATTGTTTGAACTTTCTGGAACGGCAGCTAAGTCTCCCTACCAAACTTTGAAGAGAAATGTAAAACAGAGAAAGGAACATCAAAAAGTATTTTAATGGACAGTGGAGGAATGAACACAGCAGACAAATTAACGAACAGCATTATAACAAGGGAAAAAAGCTAAAAACACATTTCCATCACAGACTACTCATGGTGCTTCAATCCCTCAGTTTCCTTTAATAACTCAATCCTTTGTAGCAGCACAGTTTTGTTAAATAACTTAATTATGAAGGAAAAAGAGAATATTCTCTTATCCCTTTGTTTTATCTGCTCTTATCCCCATACCAGTCACCTGAAAAATATAATAAGGCCTATCAATTCTTCAAAAGGCAATATTATCAAAGGAAATGTGTTCCTGGGATGATTAAGGCCACACATCGGTTTTCAGTTATCTGAGAGCAAATCCAGTTTTGCCCAAACTGTAACTCTCTTTTAACACTGTAAAAACACTCCACAAAGGCTAGTATGACAAAGATAGCTTCCCAATTCTATCTGAATTGGAAAATTCATTCCTGCCACAAGAAAACTGAAGCCAACAGGATAAGAAACAATATTAAGTCATTCTGCAGAGGTTTGCCTTAATGATGGCTGATTTCAGAACAGTTAACTGCTAAAAAATTCATTACTCAGGAAACTGGATACTATTTTTCACAAGAAAAAATAACTTAAATTCTGAAAAATCTACTTCAAGTACAGGAAAAAAATCTAAAATTCACTGTTTGACAAGAGATTTTACTCTACAGGCCATGAAAGTTCTTAGAAGAGAAGTATTTTTTAGAGTTTAAAAAAAAATAGGGTGATCAAGTGAGATGATTAAGCAATTCAGACAAGAAACAAAAACATATTGACGAAATAAAAAGAATTTTTTTACCCCATGCCCTAAGAAGCATTTTTTCTTCTGTGCTTGAGACATGGTATTTCAAACAACCTGGTGATTTGCTATTGTGTTGTTACCAAACAATCACCAATATATCCAGATTTTCAAAGAAGCAGCTTATTATGAGCAAATAAGACCGCTGTGAATGCAGGTATTTATCCAGAGGAAATTACGTACTCTAGATTTATTTGACTTAAAATTGCATTTGTGCCTTTCCCCTAGCAAGAAGTGTTAAGTCTTCCTCTAGATCAGAAAGGGCTGCATCAAACATAAGCCAAGGCACATTTTCACTATCTTCAACAAGGAAGGAAATCTAAAATATAGAAGTCCAATCAGAAATGAAAATCAGTGTTCTTTGAATAAGCAAATGAAGAGTTAATTTTTCATACATGTAAAAGATGATCAAAAGCTATTGATAAGAACCAGAAGACCAGATAAAAACCAAACCCAAACATAATGAAAAGAAGATTGATATTTAATCCAAAAGACAATTCCACAGCAGAAACCTACAGGGTTTAAAAGAGATATGAGGGAACTCTGTCTTGTCTAGAGTTCTTACCCAGGACCCAGGTACTGTGGAACAGTCTTCTTTCTGTAAAGAAAGAAAGAAAGAAAGGTGGAAGCTTAAGCCTTGCTTTATCCAGGTGACTTGAGTGTGAAAGATGTGAGCAGCAGAGAAAAAAATAATCCAGAAGTGCATGGCTACAGAACAGTGCCCAGAATTTCTCAAACAGGTTGAACATGTTCCATGTGCAATGAGTGTAATGCTTAGTCTGGGACTGCTGGCCTGATTGTGTGTTGCAACGATAGGCTTGTGTGTGTACAGTATCCAACTGATCTGGGAATACTGGCTTTACTGGGTAAAGGCTGTACATTTGGATTTGCTTGTGTACCAAAAGCCTTTACATTACATCCAGTTCATTCCAATCTTGTCATGTTTTCCACATGTGAACATCAGGTGTCCAGCATAAAGCTGATCTATAATAGATAGAACACGACCAGGATCTTCAAACGCGTAAGAGCTCAGATTGCAGCTACCTCTTCTCCTGAGGCTGATATCCTAGTTTCTCAGATGAGTGACTGAAACCTACAGACCCTTCTATAACTAAACTTCCAGGAAGAAAAAAATCCCAAACATCTGGGATAGTTAGCCCTAATTTATACGCATATACACGTATGTGTGTCTATATTATATATTTATCTCTATCTCAACTTGCATTCGCTTACATGTTTTATGAACAGCCATAACATCTTTTTCTTCTGAAAATAAACATAATGGCAATTCGTAACGGTAATTTTAGAATATTTGAAAAATGAAGACATATTACTGTTCAGTTTTAGAAATTAATGTCTTATAGTATAAACACATCAACAAGTTGCATCAGCAGTTTAGTAATTTTCAGCAATTTTTCAGTGTCATGAGATTTTATCTCTGAATGGAGTTCACATTTAGATGATAGGACAATATTTTTATTTTTTTTTTAAAGAAAACTTCAACCATTTTATTTGTTTACATCCGAATTCTTAAATCAGTCTATGCTGCTAGATGATTGCAAGCACACAGAGGAAAGAGAAGCATACAGTTAAACGGGATTAAGACCCCTCAGGTCTTCCAGTAAGGCAACACCTGGTGGTCTTAGCAGTGTCCAGTTACTTGGAAGGATAGTCTTTGCAACTGCTCTGTTAATAAATGCCTTTTTTCTATGCAAAGTGACACATTTTTGAATGTGTGTGCTCACCAAATGGCACAAAGTGGTGCCACAGTAAGAATTTCAGTTAGAGAAATGTGATTTCTACTGCAGCTTGTCTCTTTAGAACTGTCTCATTTCCAAAGCTATAGAGATTATTAAATGAGAATTACTGCTGGACACTTGAATTGCATTTAAAAAAAAATAGCATCCATCTAATTAATTCTCACAATTCACTTAATCCTCAAAGCCAACTGCAGAATTTTAGTTTTAAGCAGTAGAAGTTAAGTCCAAAGTTGGCAAACTAGCCAATAGCATCAGGGAGGAGTGCTTAAGAAGTAGAATTCCTTACAGAACTGTACTGGATACTAGTTTCTTCCTCAGACTAAGAGATCAAATCTTTTTCAAGAAGCTTTTATTATACTGAAGGTGTATGTATGGGGACAAAGGATATGGGTTTTCACAACAGTACACACTTCCTCCTACAACCACAAGGAAACATGATGCACAGCTCCCCAAGGTAGCACTGAAGAAGCAAGCCCTGAAATAGAAACAGTGGAACACACTGCAGTGCCTGAAGTGATAAGACTATTTGGTGGACACGAGCTAATTTCCCACTCAGTGGCACAATGCCATAGATGGATTACATCAACCTGCACTGTTCTAGCACTGGGACTATGCAGCTCTTCCTAAACTGAAGAGCTAGGACATGCCTAGCCAACCAAAAGGGTTTGACATAATTTGTCATGGGTGACAAAAAAAGAAAAACAATCCCAAAACAAAATAATTACACACAGAAATCAATAAATATTTCAATTTAAATAGTTAAAATAAACAAACTTAGGATCAGTAGGGAGCACAGTCCTCTGAAGAAAGTTATGTGCCTTACAAATGCCAACTGGTGAAGCTGTAAGTCAGAAGAAATCAGTTTTATTCAGATTCAGTTTCCTGAAGTTTCTGTTTTAGAACAGTTTTAATTCCTTATCCCTAGGCTAAGTGCATTTCAGAGGCCAAGATCCCAGTTCTTTAAAGTTCTCATTTTAGTAAATAATGAAAACAAAAAAAAACCAACCCAAAACTAACCTGAGACACATCAACAGTTGAAAGTGTTTTCTTCCTGTAAGACTCTTAACTGATCTAAAATATAACCTTTGGTTATCCCCAAGTTCTGCTACAATAGGAACCTCAAAATAGTTTTTGTACTCTACAAGCAAGAAAAGAGAAAATAAAATCTCACAGAATGACTGATCACCCTAGGAGATACACAGCAGTCAAGTATAATTACTGTCATCTTATATAATATTGCTTTTAGCCTGCACAAATAGCATTTTTCAGCCTGATTGCCCAGAAAGTTTTAAACCTGCTTTATTTAAAAAAAAACCAAAACAAACAAACAAACAACAAAAAGCCCACCTTCCCCTCAAGTCTTGAAGATTTCTATCCTAGTATATATAAAATACCATTATTAAAGAGGCATGAATCAGTACAGCAGTAAACACTAAAAACTTCATAAAAACCTTGCCCCTCCACATAATTTAGCCCAGAAACCAGTCTAACTGTTGTCACGCACTTAGTGTAAAAAAAACCCCAAACCATATATATGAGAACTGGCATAGAAAGGAAAAAAAAAGGTTCAACTTGATTAATTTTAATATAATGTTATTTAATCTATTTCTGGTGTCTCTTTAGGTTTTCTGCTTTTGATCTCAAACAGACTGCTAGAGTAGAGTTAGCTGCACTCAGGTCTTTCAGCAGATGAAAAGAGAATTAAAACCTAGCCACCCACCCCAACAATCCAATAGGCAAAAAGTTCTGGATTTATTTTCTGCTCAATATTTAGACTGTTTATTGAAATGACTATCATGTGATGAATCACTCCCTTCCTATCGCCTGCGTTTTTCCTAAAGTATTTTAGCTATGATTCTAAAAGGTTTGGGTAGTTTTTTTGGTAGTTGCCAAGGCAACCATCCATCTCGGCCTGTTAAAACTCAAAATAAAACCTTGCATACCTTGAACATTACTAGATTGGCATGGAGCAATTGGCATTCAGCAAATGGAGCTGAACTTTCACACTAGATTTTCTTGGTTTTCAATTCAACTTGAGATTGTCCATCAGCCTGGGTAGTAGCCTTCACATAAACTACCTTATTCTATTATTATTTTTGTTGTTCATATACAGGAACTATACTAGCTATCACACTAGAAATATCAAGGATTGTATTGCCCCAGATGTGAACATTAATAATGTAAATTTGAAGGACTCATAACACTTCTAATATCCAGTTCTGGAGATCAAAAGAGCTAATGATTTTCCACGTGAACTTTGCCACATCCTGATAAGCAGCTGTCCAGAGTATTGATACTTCTACCCAGTACTTGCTCTTTTCATCCAAGAGGCCAGAAAGGCCACAAAATGGGAGGTTCACATGTTACTTTTGTTTCAGGCTTCCAAGCAGGGTATAAGCAGCAAAAAATATCCACACCAAGAATAAATCTTTGTAGAAAGGGATGAATAGCCATCACTACCCTGAAATTTGAGCCTACTACTCACGACAGAAAAAGTTTGGAGAAATGAAACCAGAGCCTTCACAAATGTTTCCATGAACGTGCTGAAGGCAGGGGGCTGGAGGTCAGTCAACTTCTGTAACTCTTTGAAAGTGTGAAAGCCATATTAAAAGAAAAAGCTGTATCATTTCAGTAAGAGAACATTAATTAAAATCAATCAGAATCAAATCATCAGAGATAAGCTTTATGCTTTGAGTATCATGGACAGCCAGAAAAACAGGTAATTCTTCCTGTCCAAGCCCTATCCCATGCTATAATTCACCTCTTGAAAAAGGAGACAGTGTCTTACATTATAGCTAAGGATTTTACGTACTATCAAGTAATACTGCCTAAAATAAATTTCTCTCTTTTCTCCTTCTTCTCCCACTATTGTTGGAAGAAAGGGAAGTCTGCAAATCCTCAGTTAACTTCTATTGGAAGTTTGCAAGTACAGCATTCAGACATCATTATTGCCTGAACCTTAAGGTTGGTACTACTTTTCAAAGTTGTACCTAAAATGAGAAAAAATTGGTCTGATTTTGTCTGAGTGTAAAGCACAGACAAAATGGTGAATGTAGAATGCCCATTATGATTACAAGATGCAAAATTTATATTATCATCTGCCATATTCTCATAGATGTTTGATGTAGAAGTTTTGAGCCAAATGAATCAGCTGAAGTCCACCAGCAGTTTCTTGAGAATTTTAATCAATGCCTGTAAATCCGCAGTAGTTGAATTATAAGTAATCCGCAGAAAATGTGCTTCTAGATCACACATTTTCATCTACTTAGGCTGTTAATGAAACAACACATCATAGAGGTAGTAAGACTGACTAGGCAAAGCAGGAAGTACATGGTAGCACTACCACATACTAATCAGCAGAGACGAGCTAAGTCCCAAGAAAAATAACGAGACATATAAGCTAGCCTTGCTTGAAGAAGGGATTGGACAGCATGACCTCCTAATATCTATTCAGCTCTAAATTACCCTATGATTTCTATGGCATTTCAGAGCTATAATTGAAGTAGTATGACATGTATCAAAGCAGAAAGCCAGAATAAAGAGCTTTTCAGATTGCAATGAGCATATAAGTAAAACTTCATCCTGACACTGACATCAAGAACACAGATTAGAACAAAACAAATTTTAGTCACACCATGGTCAGGAGGAAGAGTGCAAAAAATGTGCTATTGTGACTCCACTGAAAATTATACCAATGTATTGTTCCTTTTAAAGAAGCAAACATTGCCCTCAAGCAAAACAACAGAAGTCCATCCAAGTATTGTGAAGTCTGGATATAATACAAAATACTAACATTTGTTCTGAGAATTAGCTGCTTTTATTTTTCTACCACACAGGCTTGAAACATTATACTCTTTTATTTATTTCTATTTAAATATGGAGTCCATAATTTTTATTCTATGTGTGTCAATTAACTAATAAAAACAATGTCCAATGGAATTTTACTACTTTTTTTTAAAAATCTCTCCCTCATCAGAAAAAAATGGAAAAGATCTGGTATTATGTTTGAAAAAAATTAATTTCATATCCAGCAGAAAACTGGCCTCCTTATTTAAAGGATGGCAATTTAGCATTAAGATGTTTAAATAATTACTACAAGGACAGTCATCCAGAATTTTTATAGACCAAGTCATGCGTGTCCCTTCACTAGTTTAAAAACAAAATAAACTTAGAATTGACAGAATAGAACTTTCTGAGCATTTAATGTTTCGTGGGTTTTGTTATTATTTTTAGGACATGGTTTTATTATCTTTGAGAGATGCTCCAATTACTAAAACTTGATCAGATTAACCACATTAAGTCTACGTACAGTTAACAGGCTAACTTGATTACTACCAGAAAGCCACCGCTTTTTGACTAAATTAAAGAACAAAACAAAGCAAACCTACCTCACTGTAGGGTGTCTGAAGGACCCCTGGGAATGACTTAGAAGCCTTGCACAGTCCATTAAAAAATACTTAACTGCCATCTAGTGGCTGAGTAGGTCGACACCTTTATGATGTCTCAGGCTCTCCAACACACTTCCCTCTTTTCTAGTATTCCTACTTGCATTCTTATGCTTCCTTCAGGGCCAAAAAAACCCCACATTACCAGAAGAGAGAATCACAAAGTTCAGCTACTAGTCACATAGGAGGAACAACAGACTGGAGCAGGCAATTTCTGCTTAAAATTATATTGAGGTCTTAACACAGAGAACCTCACTTAATATTTTCAAAAATTTAATTAATTAATCTGCTACAGTTATAGATCAGAAAAAATCCAATAGCATTTATTAGACTTTCTAAAAATAAATGTGATAGAAAACTGAAAATTGCATCAGATTTCAAGAGGAAAGCAAGTTCGAATATTAAGAATCAAAAGATAGATTTCCATCAATAAAACTGAAACCTTCTGCATAAAAATATATTTTATTAACATAAAAGACAGGGCATACCTCATTTGCACTTCTTATGTCCTGGAGTGAAGGTTGACAAAGATTAGACTCCCCTTTCCTGCCGGAGCAAAATGCTCTGCACTTCAGCAGATCCTATGACCCCAGCCAAAAAAATCTTTTGCCAGGTTTCAATCATCTTGTTCCATGCAAGGTTTTTCTCCTTTCTCTGCTTTTTTTGATAAAGCGTAATTTATTCTCAAGGTTATAAAGAAAACACTCTCTGCCTACATATGCTTCCTGATGTTCACCTGCTTTAAGCTGAGATATCCCAGTTCTAACATTGCAAGTTGGACCATTGCAAGTTGGACCTATAGTTAGAACATAAGTTCCTGTGTACCATATCTTTTAAGCCTGGCTTTTTTTTGCAAGCTATGGAAAAAAACAGATTTATAGCTCTGAATTTTCCTAGCTTTTTGTTTTCTGAGATTGGGGTACATCAGCATGATATTACAGAAAGTTTACATTGATACAGCTGTCTTTGAAACAGTGTATCCAATCCTGCTTGTTGGGACAGAAAACACCAGTTAGCTATAGTATTTACTTTGAAAAATCCAATAGGTACAGCCTTCACTATCATTCAATTCATACATAAAACTTAAAAAGGTTTGCTTTTTTCATGCTCCTTTCATTCCTCAATGAGACAACTGGATATATAGCAGATCCTTGTGAATACATCATGTGTTTTTGTTGGTTATCTTTACCTAAATGTGTACCCTTGTTTCTCTCCTGGAACATAAGTCTTTAGCCATCATACTTTTGTAGGAAAATAGTTGCTTTAGAACTGTTCATTGTTGCCCAAGCCTTCTCTCCCCCCTTACAAAGAGTAATTCAGCAAGCAGTGAGGGGATAGAAAAGGAATGATGTTTTCTCAGGATCACTGGGTCCTTCTGAATATCTCAAGAAAGAACATGTAAAATGAAGCAGTGTTAAAAAAAAAAATAATAAAGAAGCACAGCCACAGAATGGTTTGGGAGCTTATAAAGGAAGAATTCCAAATTTTCCTCCAATTTCTATTGAACACAATTGTTGATGAGTCTCTAATCTGATGAAATCGTCTACCCTGATGAAAGCCATGTAATGCCAAAATGTTTTAAACAAATTTCTTTTTTTTTCTTCTTTTTGTATGTGTAGTAGAGTTTTTTCACTAATTCAGACAAATCTGCAGTTTACCTTCTTTATCTCACCTTCACCTGTAAAGAACCATCTTTCTGAAACTTCACTTGAATTGAGAGGCATGCATGTTTATGAGAAAGTCTATCAGTGGTATTCTATAACAACAAAACAGTAAGTCCCAATGCCACCAGTGATTACTATTTTTAAATGGAATGATTACGTATTTATCTTAAAGGATTTACCACCCTTTTTTCTTGTCTTACTAAGTGTCAAAATTGGAACATTTAAAATATCACTAAGTTATTACCCTAAGGAGTTGTAATAATTTCTAATTAAAGAGGGAAAAAAAAAAAGTCCCTGATGGAAGGCTGAGAGAGGGGTTACTAGGAAAGTGCAGTAGTTTGGATTACTCTAAAGAGACACTCCAAAAGTCATACTTCTAGTGTTTTCAAAATGGAAAGCATATTCAACATGGCAAAACAATTCCTATAATTTAAGGTTTTTAAGGCCAGAATTGTTTCCCTATGATGTTGCTGGAAAGTACACCAGTAGACCGTGCAGTAGAAATATGTCTTCAGTGCCTGAGAACTGCCAAAAATGTCTGTTTGTTACTACCAGTTGAAGTACATGGTGTTCCAAGAAGGCATGTAATTTTGGTCGAAGGTTTATTTGTTGGTTTAAATGGGGTGAACCAAACCAAAGCGAACAACTGAGCCAGAAACATTACAAACATAAGAATTATTTGATGGCAAGCTGTGCTGCTGTAAATATAGTTTACACTGAGTATTTAGCTATCTCATAACCAAAGTGCTAAAAATTAGAACAGTCTGGCAAAATCTCATCTCCTGGGACAGGACTACAGAGACCAGGCATGAAGAAGAATTCATTACATCTGGATGCTAACCTTCAAACAAACATAACAAGGACTTTTTAAATTTGTGTGACATTTACAATAGACGCTCATTGCAAACAATCAAAAAAACATTATATTTAAAGTATTTTTATAATAAGGCATATAAGAAAACAAAGAGTTTAGGTGTCTTTCAAATAATTTAAGGGTTTTTTTAAATTCTGCGATGTCCAACTACTAACCAGAGCCTAATCTTCAGTTATAAGATCTGGTTTTACCCTCCCCTGCTTTCTGCTAAGACTCTGTTTTTACCTACTGTGTAAACAAAATGAAGTAAACCTAAAAACTGAATTAAAATGTAGGAAAAATGACAAGGGTACCACGAAATGTTATGGCTGTGAAACAGAAAGAAAATTTGCTATTGCACAAAAATACAAATCTAAACATCAGGTTTGAAGCTGGAGTTTCTAAATTAGGACATTCCGTTTCTTTTCAATTCCTTCATTAAAGGAGCTAGGCCTAATAAAACTTTCTGTTTGGACAGGGAATACTAAGCAGACATTGTTGGTCCTCTTTGGCATTTCAAAACCAGGACTTGAAATGGCTGCTAGTTTTTCGTATTTTTCCTCTGTTTATCAATTCCTGCACTAGAAGCTAGCATACTCCCAGGCTGTCATTTTTTTTCCATTTGTAATTATTAAAAATTAGCTATTTTGGACTCAAAAGACCAGTCTTAACTTTAGGAAATTATGCTGCGAAATACAGAGGTTTATGTTTAACATTGTAATGGAGAGGATATATATATATATATATATGTGTGTGTGTGTATATAAGCCTCAACCAGTGGCTGGAAAGTGTAGAATCCAGGATCTGTGTGGTACTTGTGCTTTTAATTTAAAATTATTCTCTATCTTTTAGTTAACTGCTTATCATAAGCAAGATAATTTCTTAGTATCACATTGCATTTGCATTTGTATGTCAGTATTGACCATCTTCAACTATTTTAGCAGCATGCAGAAAATGTCTTTTCCTAGGGAAGGGAGAGGGAAGAAGTCTGCAAACAGACTTAGTTGATCAGTTTCAAATTTTACACTACCCTGTCTTCTTTTGTCATTTATCAAAACAAAAGATAAAAATCATCTACTTGGCTAACGTCAGCCACTGTTTGCTTTCTTCAGAGAGAAAAACTACAGGCAAGCTAGACAAAGAATAAAAGAGGCTAGATCTCAAATAAAGGTGTTTCATAGTATTGCAACAGTAAGAAAGTACAAGTAACACCAAGAATGTTCTGATTGCAGTAAAAGATTTACCTATAAATATGATGAAAAAAGTTAGTGTGACCATCCTACTTTCTAGATTTTTTTATAGACTGATATAGACAGATTTTGATAGGTAGAATGCACTCAACTCTTTGGGACAGTACAGAAAGAATTTGAACCCACAAAACCATTTTAGCTACATGCAGTTCCTCAAACTAAATAACTTCCACTCTGATTTTCAAAATAAACCAAAATGGTGATGACACAATATAGTAAAAACTCTTCCAGCGAGGTGATCCTGCAGTCAAAATAGTTATTTTTGCTCTTCATTGACAAATAATAGTACAACATGGAAGAAGTTCACATTATTGCCAGAAGAGATCAACACTAAGCAAGATGGATAGGGATCTCGAACACCGCTTGCCAATGTAATTAAGTAATTGAACAACATAATAGTCTAACTTTAAAAATAGCAACAAAAATCCCAACTTGAAGTAAATGTTAGTTGTTCCAGCTCTTAAACAATGCTCTAGTGCTGCTGGTTAAACTTCATTCTCATAAGTAAAAGAATTTTTAGGTAAAATACCTAAGGATTCATGAACCTATTTCTATTAAATACATTTTCAATAAAGAAAAAGTCTTATAGGTTGTTTCCTGCAGTGAACAAAATCCTAGAGAGATAATAAATACGCTCCTTAAGTGCAATACCTTTCTAGAAGTATAGGAAAAAGAGCTTTTTTCACAAAACCCCCTAGAAAGCATTGCTACTGAAACCCAGATGACTGAACTATAAAAATAGCATGAGACTAATATATCGTAGTTAAAAAAACTTGAAGTATTGCAATGTAGCATAATTTTAATTAGTGAGATTTAGTTATTAAATATTCATAATTACAGAGGTAGAAGAGTTAGGTACCTGACTAGAAAAACTCCTTTAATGTTGTTTGGCAAGACAAAAACGATAAAAGCTAATATACCTACTCTCCTCACCCATGCTTACACAATATCTGATTGAACCTGGATTAAATTGGCAAGTCTAAGAATCAGTAGCATGTATTTCACTACCCATTCCTTATCTTCTCCCTCAAAAGCAAATCACCAATCATTTTCACAAGTACTGCTAAATGTAGTGATGATTGAACCATCTAGTCATTAACAAAAAAAAATACCCATCCCAAAACCAACCCCAAAACACACAAATAAAAGAAAAAGCACAATAGAAGAAAGAAATATCAAGAGCTTTTGGCCAGTCCTTGTTCCAAACCAAGATTTAAGAAAAACAGAACTTTGCCTTCCTTTTAATGACTTCCAGTACAATTTTACAATCTTATTCACTAGTAAAATAAATCTGGTACCTGTGATCAGAGAGTCTTTGCAGAAAATAAGTTACTCTTTTGAGGAAACAAAATTTGAAGTTACCCAACTCCATCAAACTGCACCACATTTAATGAAGAACACAACATGAATGATGACACATTTAAAAAAAAATTTAAAAGACTGTTCATGTTGAAGACATCCAGCCCAGAACAAGTCTCCACTGTCCCAGTATTACATTATCTCCTTTAGAAGTCTAGCTTGGCACCCTAAATCTGTTCAACTACTACCACTGCTATAAGCTTCAGTTGAGAAACAGAAAAAAACTTTTGCCAATATTATATTCCCATGAGCTTTTGTAGATTAGCTAATACAACCAAATCTTCTATTACTATTGCTTGGTAATGCCACCAGACCTCCAGAAACAAGTGCTAAATAAATAAAGAGAGAAGGGAATGATAACATTTTAAAAGAATCCCCTTAAGCAGGAACCTTCAATCTCTATACCTAGATAAGTTATGGAGCACATAGGTATTTTGTAATAAAACTATAAGTCTCAAAACCACATTTCTGTTGTGTATACCAAACTACTGCAAAAATGTCTGGAGTAGTGCTTTTCTGGTTGTTTTACAAAATGATACATAAGCACTTCTGTTAGAATCTTACCTGTACCCGCTGAGTATCTTCTGTGCATTGTTTCTCTGTTTCTAGGACAGTAGATTTCAACTCTGAATTTGAAAAGAAGATATGGATTTGAAAAATTCTATGTAAAAAAACAACTGTGATATTTTAAAAGATACATCAAGAATGTAGTGATTAGGTAGAGTTAGAAAGAAAAAAATTTAACTGTCCCATTTTCCAATTTATCCACCTAATATTAACCAAAGGGGTTATAGGCATAAATAAAGACAGCTTAATTTGGTCTCAATTTGCAATGTAAATATTATGACTCAACATTAAATGCTACCATCTTAAACTTGAATGAAGTCCATTTTGATTAGTTACTTATGGCTCTATTCTACATATTCCACAGAAGGTCAGTGGAAGGTTGTCTTAGTTTTCTTGCCAAAATCCAAGCCCAAAAAACTCCAGCAGCTACACAGTGCGAAGACTGCTGACCAGCTTAGTAGCTACTGCTAATGTTGCCTCTCTAACTGGTCATATTTTTATATACAGGACAAGAATGGAAATAAGTTTTTTATATTTGCCCAGAGAACATGTGTGATACACGTCCTTTCTATATCTTTTAAGCATACTACAGTACAGCAGACAAATCTTTTGACCATTTGTAGGAAGAGCAAAGCAGTTGTGGTCCAGAAGCTCTGGATTCATAATTTCTAGACATTTGGTCTCCTCACAGCTTTCTGACAATCCCAGCTGTTGGGAGGCAAGACACATAAGGGGGATGTTTCATTGCCAGTGGCAGTTATGCAGCAAGGCTACCCTTTTTTACTCTTTTAATTGTATACTGAAACAGCACTTAAAGACTCATCTGAAAAAAAATATTCCCAGTCACAAAAAGGTGGATGAGGATAGGCTGTCAATAACAGGAAATAAATCTCACACTTTGACAAGTATTTAGCATGGATCAACCCTGCAGCCTTGTTACTGACTTTCAGATAAGTGCATTGACTGAAGAAAATTCAGGATGCTTCTAATAAACTGGGCACTCGCTCCAAATTGTAACCAAAAGAACCCCACCTAAACTAGTGAGTGGTTATTTTTAAGCCATTAATGTCTCTTCCAAAGGAAAAGTATTAGCATTTTGTCCTGGTGTTGACTGGAATAGATTTAATTTTCTTACTCGAAGCTCCTATAGCATAGTGTTTTGGATTTAAGATGAGAATATTTTCAATAATACATAATTTTAGTTGCTGCCACCAAGCAGTCAAAGACTTTCCAGCTTCTCATAGGTGCCCAAGAAACTGGGAGGGGACAGGACACCTGACCCAAGCTCATCGCAATGCTATCTTTATACGATAAGACATCATGTTCAGCATATAACAGAGACTGGCCAGGAGGCAGGGGGTTGCAGGAACTAGCTGAACATTGGCTCTGGGTGGTGAGCAACTGTGCTGTCCATCACTGCTTCCGTTAATGCTTTTATCATTATTATTCTCTTCCTTTTCTGTCCTATTAAAGTGTCTTTATCTCAACCCATGAATTTTACCTTTTTCCTTTTGATTCTCTCCCCTATCCCACTGGCAGGAGGGTGGCTGTGGGTGGTGTCAGGCAGTGAGTGAATGTCTGTGTGGTTGTTTTAGCTATCTGTGAGGTCAAATCACAACACATTTCTAAACTGCGCAATTCTGAGATACTTATTGTATAAATTATCTGTAAGAGAAATTTTTTGTTAACCCTTCCTCAATGGATTTGAAAGAACAGGAAAACTTCACTAGTATTTGGGCACTGGTCATCTTTCCAGAGCCTGTGTATGTGATTTTTAGATTTCTGTATGGTTGAGAGAAACTTTAAGATGAATTTGTTCTTTACTCACACCAGGTTTTATTCTTTGCTAATATTCTAGTACTAGATAACACATGTATACACACAACTTAGAAAGTAGTATTTACTGTTATACAGATTAACACAGTCTACCTCCCATACTCAGAAGCTCTTAAAAAAATAGGAAGAGGTTACTCCTGTGTATTTTTAAATAAATAAAAATTTGACAGAATGGTCTAACTTATTTTTACCTCAAACAGGTCTTATTCTAAAATGAGTTCTTAATACAAGTTGAGTTCATGGCAACACAAGCATCCAATTTTAAGGTTCATTTGCCAAAAGTCAGCAAATATTTTGTTTGCAGCAAACAGGGTTATATGTTTATTGAGAAAAACTAAAAGCAAACAAACAAAAAACCAATCCCAAATGCCATCATAATTAAAAAAAATGTTATCAAGGAAAGGAAAAAGTGCCAGATGACAAAAGAAACTTTCCCCTTAACTAAACGTAACATTACACTTTTTTTCTCCTCATTTTTAATAAAACAAAAGGAAATAAATGTCTGGACAAACCTTGGTTTGTTAAAGAGACTAACTTAGATTTCAGGGTGTAAACCCACACAGAGATTTTGTTGTGTTGGGATCGTTTGATTTTGCAGGAGAAGTTGTATAACCTTTGAGTCTCTGCCCAGGTGGTTAGGATAGTCACATGGGAGACAGGATGCCTGGGCTCTAGTCCCTGCACACTTACCTTTCCTATGTGTTAAGTGGAATAGTGTCATCAGTAAAGGATTAAAATAATTGAATTTCAAACACCCTGTTATGTTTAGGAAGTGACAGAAACAGATTTGGGGTATTCAGATGGAAAATTAGTGGCATATACACCGATGTTCTGGCAACATTGACTCATTTTGTAAAAAACTTTTCTGAAATCGTAACTAAAAAAAAATGGCATAAGTATCTGCTCAATGGAACCAAAATTCATACTAGGTATTTCTAAAATTCAGGTTTTTAAATAAATAGCCAACCTAGGGAAAAAAAAACCCCACCACAAAAAACCCCACACCACTCCACATAACACTCAGCAAAACTATTCAATATCTTCTATACTAGTTTGCTAACCTAGGAACAGGTTACCTAAGACTTTGCAGAATTTCCTTCTGCCTTATATAAAACTCGAAGGCATAGTATTGTCCTTATGCTAACATATATACAATAAAAATATTGTACATATAAAGATATCCTGCTACATCTCTCTTTATCAATACTTTTGTCCAAAATGGCCATTTTTGTTAATAAACCATTGTCTCCAATGTTACTAGTGTCTCTCTTTAATCCTATAGCAATAACTATAGGTAACGCAAAACACTGCTGCTCTGCACACAGTAATTAACAACCTGTAAAGCATGCTTGACCCTCCACCTTTCAAAGGCACATAGACATAATTGAATTAAATATCTTCACTCACCTCCAGGTTCTTCCACGTGGCAAGCATGTGAACAATCAAAAAGTTACATTATTTATCTACCTAAATTGTATTCAGAACAATTATAATTTTTCCTTTTTCCTCCATGCCCTACACAGCAGCTTCCCAACAAAATCCAAAAATTTAATAATATTTTAAAGCAGCAGCACCTCAAGTAAATTTCGAGAGCTATTTAAGTTCCATTTAGAAATAGTCACAACCAAAAAATTTTATTTCACTTCCAGCTCTATTTTTTTAAATACTTTTGCAGTTTTTGACAGGGCAGTGGCTGAGATAAGGAACAGACAAGTACTGTGAACACTGTGTCCATTTAATATATATAATATTAAATAAAACAGCAGAGGATAGAACAAACCATGTATGAAATGAACATATTTAAAAGTTGTTATTAATATTATCCTCCTGTGGGAAATAATCTTCAAAGTTGGTAAACCAAGTAAAGAACTCCACATTTCAAAATAATTTATGTAATCAATGTTCTTCTAGAACTGCTGTTAACTTGTACCCTCATCTGCCAGGCCAAAACCTCAAACTAAAAGAAAACATTCACCTATTTGTTTTTCTCGTGCAGAGTATGTTCATAAATATTCCAATCATGTATCCATTAGCTAAGCCTCCAAGTTGAGAAATGCAACCTGTCCTCTCAGAGTACCTGGCAATGAATTCTTCTAGTACATATGACAGCTTTTTCATTGAATATAGCATAAAATAGTGGACCACTAGTCAAAAACTGCACTAACTTAAATGTCTGGTACCGCAGCATTCCATGTTCTGAATTGCATCAGTGAGATGGATGCAGAAATGTTTGCTTGACCACTAATTGAGCTGCTTTGGTATAAGCCACAGCATAAACAGAATAATACAGAAATACTGCATTTTTGTTGGCATCGCTTGTAAACACTGGAATAAGTGATATCAGTAAAAGTTAGGTGTTGCCATGATAAATGGTATCCATGCAAAGAATACTTTGCTGGTGTTCCAGAGGAAACGGTAGTAAAGTCCCAAAGAGAAGCAAATCTGAAATTATCTCCACCCAGAGCCTACAAGCAATACAAAGAGATCTGTTGAAATGACGACTTAATTCTTCAAATCTGAGCAATTAAAAAAAAAAAAAAAAAAAAACAGTGGTAGGAAATGGAAAATTTGAGAATACTCAGTCACTCTCCATAGAAATTATGGCGATGAATGCAGCCCGAAAGTGTTGAGAGTTGTTGAATACTACTGCATGCAAAGCTAAGCCTCCAAAAACCTGTGGTATTTGCCTATCAACACTACTGACAGAAAAAAGGTTGGAAATTATCTTCTAAATTTCTTGGTCAGCTACAAGAGGGGTTTTGTATTAATTCTCAGCTTACAGAAAGCTTTTAACGAGCTTGCAGAAGGCTTCAGAAATTTGGCTGGTAGACTAACCTCACAAATTTTAAGATAAACTTACTTTGTATACAAGGCGTTGATTTATTTTTCAGATACATTTTTCCTCCATCAGCAGGAGACCACTGTATACACAAAAGGAATACCTTACACCTAATAATTTTCAGCATACCACCAGTGGTAGTATATTCTGAATTTTATTATATTTTTAAAGAGAAAAGTACCCATATTTCTTGGATATTAAGGTATATGAATTGATAAAGAACAAAGGTCACAGCACCTGATAAAATCCATTAGTCAGAAGATCCCAGGTGCACATCTTCATTGTTTAAAAAGCATGCATTTTTTCTGAGTATTTTTTATTAGATTCATACTAGCTGGTATTATTTCTGATGCTAATCCGAGATCTTCAAAATCAGGTATTTTTCAGAAGTTAAGATATTAAATTTGTATCTAGGATTATAAAAGACAGTGGGTCCCCACCATGCCATATATATGTCTTCTCTGTGTCCAAGAACTATACCTTCTTCCGCAGCTTTGAGTCTTTGTTCTTCATCTGGAGGTTTGGGTGGGGGCCACGCAGATGGAATTCTCCTTGGAAAGCTTCCTTCAATGTAATCTGATGAATGTGTGGGTTGGCTAACTGCAGCCCAAGTATAAAGCTGGTCTTGCTGTGGTTATTAAAAAAAAAAAAAAGGTTGGGAAGTTCATATAGAAAGACAAACTGAAAATATGAAAGCCTTTGTTTCCAACACAAATAGCTCAACATCCACCCCTATATCAAGGCAGACTTGGTTTTACGCTCTTCATCTCCTGACAAGGACTTAACACAAATTTATATGAAAATAGTTTAATTTTTCAGTTTTGGAATTACCTCTGTATAACAATAGCACATATAATATTTTAGTTATCTACAGCAGAATAAGAAGCTAGAATACAACTCAACATTTTTTGAGCACGAGGAACACTGCCCTTCTTTGCTTGTAGACATAACAGGTTCTGTCCATCATGACTGTATATCTTTATATACAGCTAGTTTACAGGTTGGAGAAAAATATTTCAGTTCACACTATGTAATATTTTTTCAATACCAAATTCACAAACGAGGAAAATAAGCAAGATTATTTCAGCCTAAATTAAACTCAGATATTTATTCTTTGCATCCATGGTTTTGTCATTTACATTTCTGTATTCAGAAAGGAAACTAAAAAGGTGGGTTTGCATTTAGAATAAAAAACAAAACAAAACAAAACAAACCCAAAAAACAACAGCTAAAATTATTCTCAATCCTCTGGGCTCACATCAAATTATAGCCTTTTTACTCAATAGCCAAATTTGATTCATTTATTAAAACTAGGTGACATCCAGACTGGCTGATGAAAACTAGGGAAAACTTATACTTAAAGCCAACAGAAAGATTTTATCTGGCCACAGTTATTTTTGTAACTCACTGTATATATACATCAACATGCACACCTTGTGATTACATCTTTATACTACTCTTCAGAGATCAATCGCAGCAACTGCAGGAGTATCCTAGTTAAGCAATCTGGAAATATGCAAATATTGTAGTACAACACTGGGGGAAAAAATTTAGTCACAGGATGAAAATAGACATATCACATAGTAGTACCTTCTTAAAGATCATTCAAGGCATTGCTCGAGTAAAACATTGTTAATATACATTTCTTCTGCTGCATATTTCATTTTAAAAATAAACTTTTTATTTTTTTCCAATTTTACACATTTACTAAACACCGAAGAGACATGCAGCGGGAAGAACAAAATAACATAACATTTTGGATGGGGCAAAATCACTATTCCATGTGATTAAGCTGCTTCTTGCCTAAAAAAGTTTTGGTAAGAGTGATAATAGTCTTTTTGGAGCAACTTATTTAAAGGAGACAAATGCTGGGTGTAAAGTTAAGTTTTGGTTCACAGAGGGTGCCTCAGTCAGGATCAAAGCTCATTAGATCTTTCCAGCATGGCAAAAATCCAGCTTTATACAAAGACCTTAGATAAAGGTGAAAGTAAATGGATAAAAAGCTTAAGACAAAATCACATGAGGTTCTTTATACAGCCCTGAACTCTAAGTTCTTTGAAAAAGACTGTCCTTTTCCCATCACTATGCTACTGCATTTGAACACTGAAACAGGCTTGATTAATGCAGTTGAGTTGCTTAGTACTTTTCCTTTGTTTAATTCCAACTTTTTGGAGGATATGTATTTTTGGGTTTCTGCCTAATTTCCAGAATTGTGTCAATAAAAAGGAGATGGAGAGCCATACTAACACATACTGTGTAAAGCAAAAGAAAAGCTACTAGATTTTGCTGTTTGTCTTGTGTCTGTACCATCCACATCTCAAAAACACAGAGAAGAAGATTTTAAAGAGTTATCTAGATGATGATTTTTTTTTTTTTGCCACTCTACTACCTTACACAGTCCAGGGAACACAGGGAAGAACAGACATTACAGAGGGTTACTCAGGTAAGCACTGTCAACCTTCAATGGGATTACATGTAGGGTTATATAGGACAATAAGACAGAAGGCAACAGACTGTAGACAATATTAGCATAGCATGAGTGAGGAAGACAAACAGTTAAATTGTTCCTGGACACAATATTTCACCATGCCAGTTCTTGAAAGGCACAATACAGTCATTTAACAACAAATCTTTAAAGTATGATTAGTCTATGTGAACTAAGTTGTATTAAAAAAAATAAAAATCACAGTACATATCAGAATTACGGTGCAGATGGGATACATTAGGATGGTTAATAAAATATGAAGTACCTATGTTCTTGCTGATAGAATTTACAGCATATAAACTGCAAACAGTTATAAGTTCTGACTTCACAGAACTCCATAACCAACTCCTAACACAATATGGGAGATTTCTTTGTGAACACGAGAGACAGTATTTTGTTGTTTGTGTTTTGGGATTCTTTTCATTCACAATTCAACATAGAGAAGGATGATGGAAAAGGCTCATAACGTAACAGAAATTTACAGAGGTAAATGTAAACCTGCAAAAATGCCTTGTCGGGACTAGCACTGCAAACAAAATTTATCGGTGTTCAACATATGTACAAGGTATTTAACAGCTACATTCAGATTACCTGCAAGTTTATAAACATAATTTAAAATATGAGCAACCTGTATGACAGAAATGTAGTCTGAAGGTCTGGATTTTGACTTGATAGTCCATAAACAACATTTAGAATGGGAAGAAATTAACCCTGTGTCTACTTTCTTGCCCTTCAGAAGACATGAATCATTTGAGTGTCCTAATTCCTAATCACTCAGGATATTGTCCAAAATCTAATCCCTTACCCTCTGTCTTTTGCTCCTTGTCAGTTAATATAGTAACCCATTTAATTTCTCATTTTCCAAATCTGACCAAGCCATAAATTTGCATGATTATTAGAACATTTTGAAGGAACGTATATTATGTTGAAGTACTACTCAAAGCAAAAAAACCCAAATAACCCAAATTTAAAAAAACAAAAGATTTGCTTTAGTCATTAATGATTGTACTATAAGCATCCACAAACCTGCATTTCCACATTCAACTTTTTATCCTTTAAACTCTTCATTTCCAAGGCAATTTTCACTAGTTATCATTGCAAATACAGCCAGTGAATACTCTTACCGTGATCAAGCCTTGAATACATCTGGAATTTCCACTTCATCTTGCTCAGACTCCACTGTTTACTGTTTAAAACACTTCTTTTGGGAAAAAAGTTATCCTTGTAATGAATGATCCCAGCTTTATTTTTTCAGACTCATTTCTAGAAGGACATTGAAAGCTTAAAGCCGAGTCCAGTGCACTAAATACAATGTCAAGAAGAGTTCTCATTTCCACACATCCTTACACAGCACTTTCCACTGGTTCTTAAAACTGCAGAGCATTCGCACATGGGCGAGGCAAACAGCCTGCAGGATCGGATGGTACCTAATCAATAGATACTTTACCACTTAGAGATGTTACTGCTTAGAATAGAGTCATAGAGCGTCAGGTCTGTAGTTTAACTCACTCTCTTCCTGGTCAGCTATCACTAGGCAGAAATAACGGATTTTTGTAACAAATTTTCATTGTTGGGTACCACAGTGTTAAAATTCAGGTCCATAATATATTAAATATTCATTACATTCCTTTGTTGCTTGAGCTAAAGCTGTCCTTTCCTGCTAATCTTTAAAGATGGAAGCCTGTGAGTAAGTCAGTCTAGCAAATGACATACAGAAAGAGGCTGGTGGACCCAGAACTAGGACGATGAGCTAGATCTGCAGCCAGTACCAAAAGGCATACTGGGGGTCACACATTTTTCACACAGGGAGAGCAGGTTTGTTCCCTGGGCCACAGACTGAATATGAGATCAGTATATCCCCCACTGTCAGAACGTAACATGCAACCTTGAACCTGTTTTTAGCAGCTGTATTGCCCCAGAAGATACACAGGTAACATGACCTGTTCAATGCCATCACAGTTTTTAATCCACCTTTTATCCACTTCCAGTTCAAAGGACTAAAATTGTGAGAAAGAGGTACAAGAGGAGTAGTTGAAACAGCAATAAATGTGCATATATCCAAACTGTTTGCAAAAGCATGAATTAACCATATAGGAATCAAAAGGGGAAAAAGAAATCCAACTAGAAGTATTTTGACAATTCCCAAGTAAAAAAAAAAAAAAAAAAAGCAGTCAGATCGTGCAAGGTGAGATGGGAAAGGCAAGGTAGTAAAGAGACACACTGCTACCAAGAGCAACCCCTTCTCTTCAGTTCAGCACAGCAGTAGATGGGGAAGGGCATTAGTAGTACCCCTAAATTTTTTGTGTTAGAGTGAATCGGTGCTAATTTCCCTGATGGCTCCTGTTCTAAGCCATGATGTAATCAGGCCCTATCTTCACAGGGCATTTCATTTCCAATTGTCAACTTAAGCAATTTTCACTTGAAACCCAAACATTTGGAATTATCCTGAAGAGGGGAGGACAGAAGGGTAGGCAGATGCACAGACAGGTGTAAATGGGCCAGGAATAAAACACAAAGTGGTAGTTAGGAGAAGGTTCCTGCTTATCAGTTCAGTCTGGATGGGGACAGTCTTTCAATGGGAAGAGCTGAAAGAGTGGGAAGAAGAAAAAACAACTTCTTTTAAGATAGAACTAGAAAAACTCAGAGAAATAACTGTTTTATGGTACTTGGGATAAGCAGGGGCTAGACCCCATGACTCAGAAGGTGTTTTTCTGGCTTGCAGCTCCGAAGAGCTTGTTCCATATTTGCATAAAATTGCTTGTCCTGTTTCATGTGCATGAAAGGATTTTTTTTTGGTCCATCCAGGAAGTTTGATCATTATAACATACTACATATACAACCTGTAAAATGAAAGAAATATAACTGGATGTTCCCACTGCATATAAATAGTTAACCATACAAGCAAGGTTTTAGTTTGAGAAATTAGAGCTGGACTACCTCAAAATGCTCTTATCAGCAGGAGACTGCTTTATTTTAAGCAGCTATTAAAATAAAGAAATCAATACTATCAAGAATGAGGAAAGTGGTTCACTTTTAGAGGAGAGGTTCAGTAACAAAGCTCTGTCTGGCCACTGACAGAAACAGAGCAGTGATTAAACATGGCGCTCAGCTTGTACTACCTTTGGCTCCACTAGTGAGCAGATACCTTCCAAGGCTGAAAAACAGTAAATCAATCATAATACCGTTAAGAATGGCTGAAGTAGCACTTTATCCTCATGAACTAAACTTGATGCATGACCATGTTACCTTCGTGGCTTTTTTCTGAATACAGATGTGTCTCAAAAGTTCATTTAAAAATAATTCAAGTGTCAAAAAAAAAAAGAAGGTCCTGAAACATTTCTTTCTCATGGAATTAAAAGATTTGATCTCATCAAACTTTGCTCAGGATTCAGCATTACACCCTGAGGATATGAGAGACCAGCAGAGCTAATAGCCCTATAGTTTGAGCCCTCATGGGGAAAGGAAATTAGAAAGCTAAATTTCATATTTCCACATCCATTCTCATTCAGTTCCAGATTTACTGTCTTGGTCTTCCTGGTCTCCAGTAATTTCTACTTTTAAAATAGCTGGAGGGGTTGAACTGCTAGGTTTACAGCAAACTTTCCTTGGAAGAGGGAACGGTGGTTAGTGTTTTATGAAACAGCATAGCCTCAAGATCTATACTTTACACATCTGAATTGAACTGCCACTTTGAAGACCACTTCCTAAGACCACCAGGTTAATCAGCTCTTATTTAGACCACTCAATGCTGTGTCCTTCCTCATTCACTCTCTCTAGAGATTTTAAGCTGAGGCTAGAAGCTTCTCCATCAGGAGTTGTTTTCACTCACACTGATGCAGTTCTGCAGTTGTGCATTTGAATTTTCCAAAGAAACCTCTTTTATTAGAAAATTCCTTTCACTTCCATTATATATAAAAGTTTGATTGATAATAACGTTAAAACTTCCTGTTGATTAGAGACATGCAATATATGCAAATTCAATTCTCACTGTATTCTCAATTCCAAGCAAGAAAAAAAAAAGACATTTTGTTATGTCATTCCTAAGAAAGTAAACAGAAAGTCATAAAATATAAAGATCCCTTGAGGTGATAAGGTGAGTTCACCCTAGGCACAGTGATTTTGAAAATTTTAAACAGGTGGTATAAACTTAATATCCAGTATGTATTTCCTGAAGTAGTTCAGAATAACAAGCACGTAAACAGTTCTCTGCAAACAGAAGCAGGAAAACCTAGCAACCTCAGTTCATGGTATGTACAGTAGCATCACCACGAGTAACTAGCAAGGAGAAAGAAAAAGAAAAAGGCCATAAGTTTGCATGGCTATAGGTAACAACTATAAAATAAATTTGCAAGAAAATGGCAAAACAGGAGTACTTCAGCCCAGCGATCATCTAACTGTTTCCATTTTACTCATAGGAACATTGAGTATTGCTCACCACAACAAAGTGTCACAAAGTCTGATTGGGCAATGGAAAAGGAAGAAGAGACATGAGCCCTTTGATTTAGCCAAACTCAACTGCCATGGCAACATACATGACAAACAAAGATTGGGACAGCGATTAACAAACTGTTTTCCCTGCTTTATTCCACAGTTTTCACTTGTTAACTTCTAAAGCCTTATTCACTACTGATCTCAAATATACTGCTGTGACAAATTTCATAAAATGGGACTACCTACATGCAGTCATACACATTTTATTCCTGAGCTGAAAGCATGCTTGAAGAAATGCTGCAATGTTGCCAGTTTTGTGCTGCAGTTTGGAAGAAAAGCGCTCCGAGCTGAAGACAGTTCTTGGGAAAACCGCTCTTTGGAAACCGATCACTGATATTTTGGCTCTCTGACTTCTGAGAGAGGAGTTTGTCCACAATGTGCTTAGCTACTAATTTTCAAACTGGCATAAGCAGTGCAAATAAGTTAAAGGTAAGTAACCTCTTCATGTAACCAGCTCCTCTTACAACTGACCTGCAAAGTCTCACCATCTGCTATTGCTCAGCAGAAAGCAACAGATGACAACCTAGTCAGGCATCATAACTACTAATCACACAAGGGGCAGTCTCTATTTTAAACTGTCAAACGTGCCTATTTACAAAATCACACCATAACATCGTAAATGAAGATGTCAATTTAGCTCTTTCATTATAATCCATGCTGAAATAATTTATAAATCAAGGCGGCATTAACAGCAGTACTCAGTACAGTAACAGCATTCAATAAAAGCACTGAAAAAGATGTAAAGAGAGCTAACCCAATTAAAATGACACTAGAAATAAAGATAGATGAAAGTTTAGTGTGCCTTTCAGATACCTAAGGAAGAAGATATTGCTGGTTAGTGCCACATGAAGAAGGTAGTTGTCAGACCCTTTGGTGTGCAACAGAAATTAAGGTTTGCTCTGTTTTCTTCTCAAAAGCACAAAACCATTTAATTTTTCTCTGAGAATTTAAATCTTTTATACCTAATATTCAGAAAAAACATCCAAAGCTCCTTTGAAAACCAGTAGATGTCTGGTATGAAAGAGAAAAGATTCCCATAGCTGAAGACTATACAGTGTGAACAGGAAATTCTTGAATTGGAAGTCATGATTAGGGACTAGATATCTGCAATGTGAGGTAATTGCGACTACTTGATAAAACACAAACACCAAATGGTCTGTATTTCTTAATAGCTCATTGAAGCTGAGTAAAGTTCCCTTGCACTGATAGGAAAATGTAAGCTTCTTTTACCAGTGTATGAACAGTTAAATTCTAATGTACAGGAGTATAATTTATACACATCGCAGATGACTGTCCAGAGGTAGCCACCTTCTAGCTTCTGGGATATGTCATCAACAGTGGAGCTAAGCAGGAGACGAGATCTCTCTCTGTTGAAAACCAGGATCTTCCAAGAGGTGGCTGCAAAACTTGTCTGTGGCCACATCCTTGCCAGAGATACACTGGTAGTCAACTGAGTCTTGTGGTGCTTTTATTCTAACGGGGTAATATAATGAGGTAATACACTGAAAAGCTTAGGACTACCCCTGCACTAGCGGAATAGGATTATTTAAAAACATGACAGTAATTTGTGACTGAAAGTGTTTTTCATGAAGCATTAATTTCTCACATATCATTCAGTCAGAAGCACACATAAATCACAAGTTATAAAAAAAGGTAAAATTTTAAATGGGAAACAGGCAATAGTTATTGAAAAGCAATTATATGGAAAACATTTTGAAATAGGCTTTTTCTAATCTATATGTCATGCATTTACGTTCTTGGCCTTTTTTTATTAAAAACAATCCTCTTATTTTATAAAATGCTAGAAGAAGGTAGTCTGACAAATAAGAAGTCATGACATCCATGAGGCAATAATTAGCAAACTCTCCAGAAGACAGGAAACTTGCAAAAAGGGCATCATATTTCCTGACAGCAAATCTGTAGACTACATTTACTCTACTCTTTAAGATACTTTTTATGTTATAAGAGTAGGTAGGAAGAATGAAAGCAGTGAAAGCTTCCACTGCTTCTCAACAGCAAACATCTTAAACACAACCCAGTCTATTTCTGTTACTTTTAAAGCTTCAAATTTTCAGACTAAGCTTTTATTCTGGGCATCTACCACAATGTGTTTTGAAATAAACAATTGATAAAATGGGCCAAGATAGAACATGAAAGTTTTCTCATATGTTCTTAAAACATCTTTAAAGTTCCTACACTTTGAGCTATGACTTGAAATCTGAAAAAAGGTCAGAGATACTTCAGAAACATGACATTTCAAATCATCATTAAAATCTATCCAAAATCTGACCAAGTTATAAGCCTCTGGAAACTAGACATCATCGTCAATATATATTTGATGACAGCTGATAGTTCTCTGAAGACTTATGCTTATTTTAGGTAACTTGGTCTTTCATGCTTTCTATATACTAACAAAGGAGTAAGCAACACATCCACAAAGTGCGAAACCAACATCAAAAAATACAAGCACCAAGAATTTAATTTAAACTGGCTTCCAGGAGCCATTATAATACTAGCCCAAGAAAGTAAGAGCTGTGAAAGTTGCCTTTACTCTTAATGCATTGCCTAATTGCAGTCTGTGAAAGAGAAAGAAATAGGCTCCAATGAGAAAACTATAGGAGGTTTTGTGCAATAGTTCAATGGGGTGAGGCAGAAGCTCACACTAAAACCTGGAGTATCTTGGAAGAAAGAAAAAAAAATGCCAACAGATCTCTCAGGTGTTATTGAGAGAGTAAGACACAAGGCTTGAATATACAGTTATAAGAGAGGGAAAAACAGAGGTGGCCACCGGGTACGGTAATAAAGAAGATGGGAATATAATCAAAGTGTGCTGCTGCAAACATTTCAAGACAGAGGAGAGTTCAGCTTTAGCCATGTTAAATTAAATTCACTGGAAGGCATCCAGGAAAGGAGATCAGAGTGAGAGAGTAAGACTTTTAAATAATCTGTTTATATTCATCTCAAGCCATGAGCAAAAGATCAGAGTGAACAAAACTTACTGAATGGTTTTCATAAACTATAAGCCAACATCTTCAAAAAACAAAGTATGTGGGACCACACTTAAGCAAAAGGGGAATAATGGATTTTATTTAACATTAAAAAAATATTAATGTACAGAAATACATGGAATCAGTCTAAAGAGAAGAAAAGGTTGTCAATTCTAAAAAAAAAAAACCAAACAAAAAAACACCCCCAACCACCCAAAGATAACACACACTAAAGGAGTAACCTAAAAGACTGTACAAGAACTACACTAAGACAAAAGTCAAGGCAGACAAATAAGTAACAAAGGCAGAAGCAAGCACCAGGGCTGGATGTAACAGGATGGAAAGATAACAAGGTAGTGGACAAACCTGGCTGGGACCAGGACAGGGTTACAGGAGCTTTGTTGATGGCAGTTTCAGCTGAGTGAAAAAGACACCAGTCATACTGGAGTCAATCTAGGATGGAAATGGAGACATGCCTGATGAACTCAGAGATGAAGAAAGCATATGAGACTGGCTGTGCTCCCAATTTTGGAGTAAGGGCAAAGATATATCTCCTAATTCTAGATGGGTGAAATGAATGTATTACTTAAGTCTAGTCTAATTCTTCTGTCTTTGAAATGAACAGTCCTGTTCTAATAAGGGAAAAGAAAAAAATAAAACATAAATAAGAAACAAAAGCAAAGTACAGACATGGAGAGATGAAAAAGGTGACACAAATCACATATTTTTCATGTCCTTTTAAAGTAGAATACAGCATTACTCTAAGTTTTCTCATAGCAATTATTACTTTTTTCATTTCCTTACATATAACTATCAGCATTTATTTTCTGAAAGATATTTTATTTCCTCACTCCAAGAAGAAAAAATCATCCAAGAGAAAGCAAATTTTGAAGTTTTCAGCCACTAAAGTTTATACTGTAGGTTTTAAACATTGTCACACTTTTGGGCATGGAATAAACAAACACATAAGCATTCCTGTACTGTGGTCACCGAGGCTGAAATAGAAGTTCTTTCTCAAACTTAACAACACTCTGCTCTCACCTTTGTGCCACGTAAAATTCAGTTCTTGAGATCATAGAACCATCGAATATATTGAGTTGAATCCCAGTGTTCAAGACTGGGATGCTCCTTTGAAGTAGGAAGCACTACTAATTGTATACACAGACACAGGGCTTTTCACGACTTCTGATATTTTAAAGAATCATGATATATTTAGGGAGCTTATACAGAAAAACACTTACAGAGGACTTGTGGTGTACTGACACACTGATTCAAATTACGATCTCTGCTAATCTGAAATTTCTACTGATACACTGTTCATATGGCACTAGGCTAAGCTACTCTTTTTGAAAAGTTCATCCTGTTAGATAGGTCAATGAAAGATAACTAGAGTAATTCTCTTACTCAGGCAAAGCATGGCATACCTGTTAACAAAAAAGCCTCTTCTGCTTCTTTCCAAACTTTTAATTTGATAAAATCTGTCTATAAGTAAGGGGAAACTTGAAAAAAAAAATAAATTAAATTCAGTGCTCTGAAGGAGAAATTAGCTGAATATATGGTAAAATCAGGAAAACTGAAGACATTTTCACACTGCTTTAAGTAACCAGAAAAATAAGAAACACTTATTTTCCAGTAACTTTATTGAGCATATTTAATCATAAACACTTTCAGATGGAGTGCGACTTTAATTTGCCTGAATAATCTTAGCTTCATAGACCCATTCCATTTTTAATTAATTTTTTAATAAAAGTTTAAATTTTATTTAAAAAAACACAACAATATAGAGGTTGAATCTTTTCAGAGAGTCCATGGATGATTTTGTAGATAAGCAAGGTTATCTAGGAGAGCTTGTTTGGTTTGTGTATACATCAAACAAGTTTGTTCTACCCATTTTCCCTTCAGCAATTCTGTTAAGCTATTCTTCAGAAAACACGACAAAGTTTAAAAGAAGAGACTTGTGTTCTCTCATATCCATGCCAATCATTTTTTGAGTATTTCTAACCAAGTTTCAGATTAATGTGTAGAATAGGGATTATCTTAACTATACTAGTAAGGTATTAAGTAGATTAGTTAATATTTGTATGTTATTTTGAAGTTAATTGGTGAAGAGGGAAAACCCTCATTATCTTCAGTCACATAAACTAGTACAAAGAAGACTTAAAGGTAAAATTTAACAGCAAGGATCTTGAAAAGAAGTTCAATGTAACACTTTATAGGTTGTACAGTATTATACAAACAGAAAGACATGCTAAAGTTGAATTCATTATCCAAGAGAACGTAAAAGTATTTTAGATGACATCTACATCACAATTTTGTAACTTTAAGCAACCACCACCACCAGCACTCTGGCCAGATAGCCTGAAGACATAAATAACACTGTAGCTGAAGTGCCAAGAAGTTTGCACTGACCCCTGAGCTATTTTGTGTCAAAAGCCTTTTCAGAATGAAAAAGATTTTCTAGCATAGACATCCAATTTGAATTCTGTAAAGTTTTGTGGCACCCTGTTTCTATTGTTACTTATATTTTTGGCAGAGCAGCTTTTGGTTTGAAATGTTGATAGTCCTGCAGAGCACCTTGATTCAAAGAAAAAGACTTAATGAAAACAACAGATAAAGAATAGTACAGAAGACTAAGATAGGAGTTAAAGTGTTAAGAAATAAAGTAATGTGAGAATCTTTTAAACCTTACACTTACCTGGATACAAAAGCATTCACATCTGAGCTCAGAAAAATTGCTGACCACTCTCATTTTTATTAGTGGAAGTAACAGAATTCTCTTGGGACTGACAAATCATTAATAAACCATGTCCCACTTGGCAAAAAAGACAAAAGATAACTTTTTTCAGTACTTACATCAAAGGTAGGTGTGCTTTGCTGGGCACTCTGATTACATGGTTCTCTGAAGCAGTCAGTGAATGGAAGCAAAAGACCCATTGCAATAATACGAGAACATAGTTTTTCTGCTTCTTCTTGTGGTGCATTTTCCTGCTGACTGAAGAGCTTTTCCAGCAGCGTTCGTCCTGTCAATGTGATGACACAGATCAATAAGAATTTGTGGCTGTCTACAGGACACAAAGATTTAGGCGTTACAATGTGCAGTGAAAATCTCAATTGCTAGAAGTAAAAAAAAAAAAAGAAATTAGAAAAGAATTCTTGGGGAATGTATTAGATAATAAGCCTTTAATATAAAATATTTCTATGTAATAATTTGAAATTATCTATAGCCTGGTTAATTAGGATTTTTGAAAAATAAACATTGTGTTGGCTGCACTGCATTGTAGGAACAAAACCCATGAGATGTTATCGTAGCATTAATTTCCTACTTATTTCTATTGTACAATTTTCCTGATGGAAAAACCGAGATATTACCAAGAAATGAAGTAAGTTTTTCCGAGGGTGTCAAAGTTATAGATCTTGGAATAAGCTTTTGGTTTTTTAATCATAAAATGATCATATTCTTTAAAAAATGTGTGCTCCAGTTCTTTGGAGAAACTTTCAATAAAAAAGTAATAACTAAAAAACTCCAACCCACCAAACCCCAAACTGATAGCTATTCTGTTTAAAATTCTATTTAATACAGCTCCAGAGCAGCAGAATGCTCCAAGCTGAAATGCAGTGCCACAAGAAACAATACAGAAAAGTAAAACTTATTGAAGTGTGAGAAGCCAGATTTCATGATCAAAGCATTTTCTTTGTTATCTCACCAGAGAATGAAAGGAGGGTACGTGTTACATAAAGTACATTATAGGATACAATGCAAGAGGTTTGGAAGACCTTTGAGCTGTGTGCAGTTAGCCAGAAAGAAACAAGAAAAGTTAGTCATATATGCAGGCTATAGTAAAATCTACATTATAAGAATATTAAATTGCTTGATTAAGCTCTAAAATGTCAAAAGATGCCAAAGTTCAGATTTACAGGATATAAATAAAGAGATGAAAAAAGTCGATGGAAATAGAAAAGGCAACTGAGTAATAAAGTTAATTGAATGTTTTTGTCCAAACTAGCTGTGAATACAGTTTGTACCTAAATGAGTTTCTATAGTCTTTCTTTTTCCACCCATTCACAGGAAGTCAAAGGTATTTTCCAGAGAAAAATATACCGCATTAAGATAGCATTATAATATCATTTAAAGTAGTATTAATAACAATAATAACATCACTACTGTTTCTAACATTAAAAAATCATTATTTCTGTTTTAATGTTGTTTTTATTAAAAATGTAAAATTTCCCAGGCTGTCTGATTTTGCTTTTAAACATCTGGATGCAGTTTAGAATGGATATTGTAAGTGACATTTAGCCCAAGTTTTCTGTATTATTTTCACTTCATGTGGCAACACAGCCTAAAATAAACAATACATTAAAATGTTAGAAGTTGTTTCTAAGATTTTCCTCTCTACATATAAAGATCTGGTGTTTCTGATTTATTTGTCCGAGTTTGCTAGCCTTTTATTAAACATAATACAGAGCAGTCAAGGAGATAAGCTGGAGGATAAGCTTGTTTTGTTATATCTGCTGATTAGTTTGCCTCTGTTCCTTGTTTTTACCACCTACAAATTGATGATGACCGACTTACTTATTCAATATATCCCTCTATTTAGCAAAAGATACAGTTTGGTTCTTAATTCTTCGAACTAATTAATTAATTGAAGATGGGCTTTCTTACTGAGATGTTTAACAATTTCCCCACAGTTGGAGCAATGTACAACAATGCCCTATGTGAAGGCAGGCAACTGTAGGAAGCCATGGAAGCAAAGGGCACATACGGAGCTATCCGCCAACAGACATTTTTGTCATTTGTTTTAATAAGTTTTCTTCAGGGTTGCAGCTGCCAATGCTTAGTGGTGCTGTAAGGGACTGTTAACATCCTACTCCCCAGCCTCTGCCCTCTTACTGCAAGGAATGGATTCCCCCAGGTATAAATACTGAGTACGAGAGTGACATCAAAGGATACAAGACTGACATCACCCTGGTATCAGAGCACTAACAAGTAGCATTTTTGGGGCAAAGCACATAAAGTGATAATATGATATCACTGAGTAAAGTTCAACAACATGCCAAGTTGTCTAGCTAAACAAGAGACCGCAAGCAACGAGGATGAGTGGGGAAGTCAACGGTTCACACTTATCTAAAAAAATACAGAAGAAAAAATAATTTAAAAATACACTAGAGGAAAAGCACTCCCCAAATGCACTCAAAAAAGGACTAAGCAAAATGCCCACACATTTCTTGATGTTGTTAAATATTCAAGAGACATTTGAAGTCAGACAACATATATTTGGTTTTTTGTGTGGATGTTTCAATACCTAACAAACCTTGTCATACTTAGAAAGTCTTTTGGACATCTGGAAAGAGAATAGCCCCCTCCCCCTTTTTACTTTAACCTAATTAACAGGAATAATATTTGTAAATGAAAAAACAGGAAATGAGGCCACTTTGTTTTCTTCTTAATCCACCCATTCAATTGGCTAATTTTTGTAGTGCTTCTTAACAATCTTGCTTAAGACGAAATACTTTGTTCACAATCTTTGTTACCGTTCAGTTACAGTTTAATTGTTATGCTAGTTATGAACTATTGTTGCTTAGTGATTGTTGACTATTGTCTAAACATACTTAAGCATTCAGACAATATAGAATAAGTGTAGATCTATATTGTAAAAGCAATTAATGAGCTTATTTTCTCTATATTACTTATGTCATTTTGCCCATCTGGACCTGAAGCAGTCTCTCCAGTATATTAGTAGTCTTGAAATAAACAGGGCTGTAAAGATTGTTTGATTATATTAGCTAGTATTTTAATTTAAGGGAATCAGACACTTAACTCTAACTTTAGTACCATTAAGCTGTCCTTTGCCTCAAATATACATTGAATCAAAGACAGGTTCTCAACACAAATGTAATAAAGTTCAGATAAAGCTGTACTCTAACACAGCTTCTGTGCTCCTTAAAATTGCTATGGAGAGCTGAGGATAGACATGGAAATTTCAATTGCAGAAATACATTTTGCCAGTTCAGTTAATACATTTTACCAAATGCAAGTTGAAAAAAAGTTCTTTTTTCAATGCATGCAGAAAGAGCTTAACTGTGAACAGCTATAAAAAAAAATAATATATTCGTATCAACAATAAATGGATTGTATGTTTAGAGCACTTACTGGGCAGTATATTTAAAACAGACTGTTAGACCACTGAAGTTTGGGACCTAGCCAGCTAGGGCTTATCATTGAACTGAATGGTCATCACAAGTGTCAGAACTACCATCAAATATAAAAGTCAGCCAAAGTTATAAAAAGGATAATACGTGTTTTTCTTAAAGGGGAACGAGGAGGAGGTAAGCCCCACCCCAAAAAAAGCATGTCAGTACTTGACAATGTTATTCATTTCCCTGAGGCAACACCACACCGACCTGCACCGTCTGACTGATGGAGTCACTGTAACTATTTTACATGGGAGAACAACATTTGAAAGGCAAGGTTTACCAAGAAGTAGTTCCTCCCTTGTTAAGGGCATCTTCTATTTCTCTTTCATCTATTTTCAGGTAAAAGCCAGTTGTCACTCCGGGAGAAGCGTTTCAGCTCCAAAGTCCTCAGCAGTCCAGGGAGGCTGGTGCCAAATTGACCCCCCTGCCCTCTGACCCTGCCTGCACCTGCGCTGATGTCAAAACAAGAGATACTTGTGGAGCAGCCATTGATTCGAGGCAAGATGAAGGTTATAATTTTGTTTAGATATAACAAAATACTTCTTTAACACTGGACTTTAACACTAGGCTTTTAACTACTTTGGAACCAAAAACGGTTTGCCGCCACTCTATTTGCCCTACACACATACTTGGAATTAATTCAAATTACAATGACTTTGTGTCTAGATGCATGAAATGGACTGTAAAATGTTAAACCCAAAATCTATTCATTAAACAGCAACACCAAAAACACCGCCATATTTAGTGCATAGGCTAAATTCTGATCAACTTCAACTGCAGTATTTTGAGCTAAAACTTTTCATCTTTGGTTTATAATTAAAATGCAGCAACAACAGCCTTTTTTCCCTAGACACCATTAATCACCTCATATTCCTAATTTTTATATGATGTAATGCATTCAAATGGTGAAGATGATTGCAAGTAACCTGGAATAATTAAATTATTAAAGATTTCATAATTATTAAGTGATCAGGTGATTTCTGTTACAGGGAATTAAATGCAACAGTAAAGCAATTTCTCTTGGTTGCCTTTACACACCATGAAAATAATAAAGAACAATGATCTCAAATATATTTTTTACCCTAAAATTTTAAATTCCCACTTGTTCTGTTTTTAACAGCATTTCTTCTCAGAAATGCGAGGTCATGAAGTTCTTGAAGTCCATTCTTACCTTTCCACTAAGTATAAGCTTGATGAGGGATGGGAGGTGTATCAAGCTTTGAACTAGAGGAGAACTGCAGCTAAGCTTCAGCCTTAAATCAAATCAGTATTCTGAGGATCTTGGCAAAACCCTTCAGCAAATAAGATGACTATGAACTCCCAAGTTACTTTTTTAGGAGCTTGGAATGACTTCTTTAATGCCATAGTGGTATTAAAAGATTTTTCTCTTTTCTTACAAAGGATTACAAATATCATGGGAACATGGTATTAAGTTTAGATGTATAAGGTACTCTGGCCTACTATGGATATTTTATGATACTTTTTCTGACATGGTTCAACCTAGGTCTCTGGCTCAGCTTCCAAATTCCATGTTCTCCACTTTCATGGCACCTGCCACTTCCTCTGGTTCTGATGAAGATGAAGCACCTTGTCATCTCATCACCTCCTGTATGACATTACAGGTCTTCAAGTCATCTCTACGACCGAGACTTGAGCAAAACTCTCCCTTTTTGAAAAATGCACGTAGTCATATTCTTAGTGATCAGTTTCAATTTTAGATGCACTGCAACCATATTTTCTCAAATGCAAGGTAGAGGGAGAAAGGAAGTCTACTCTCATCAAAAGTAATTTTACAAACATTATTTCATATAATAATGAAACACTGTAAAATATTAGCTATTAGATAATATGCACATAATCATTTCGTATAATCAGTGGCGTAACATGGCCACAGATTCTCCCTTAGCCCACAGAGGTGTCTGTGTCTATGTATCATGCCTCCTTCCATGTGGCACCAACTACTACAGACCTTGGCCATCAGTACTGATAATCTGAACCATTTTAGCTATCATGATGTGGACTATGAGTCACTTCAGATGGGAGAGGTTGCCTATTTTAGAAGGAAGCCTAATTTAGATGATATTTGGTCTTTCAGTTACAATAAACTTCACCTTCACTGCAATGTTTTTTCTCCTGAAGCAGACACTAAACACAAGGATCTACGTTCTTCCAAAATGTAGGTTTAACTTACACCTGATTGCCTATGGAATTATTGCATGTTGAAGTTATGTTCAGTACTGTCCATGGAGAAATGAAAGCAAGTCCCAACTCAGTGTATGCACATTGTATCTCTTTTCCTGTGCAATCAGGACCAACCTTTCAAAGAGCTACTTGGTGATGAATAAAATACTTAAGAACTAGGAAAACCATGAGTGTGTGGTTGTTGGCATTGGATATGATTAATTATCAAGGGAAGGGAGAGGTATGTATGGAAGTGAGAAACATAAGAAAACTACAGCATCATTGTCATACTGAAGACAGACATGCATTCACTGAGGCACTGCACTATGGAAGAGCTTGTAAGGTTTCCCTGAGGATTGTGCTTCTATAAGCATACATTTATCTTTAGAGATGTGTCTCATCCTTATGCTGCATTTGCAAAAGCCCAGGAACACAGCTGCCAGTGAGCACAGCTTGAAACTAATGGTCAAAATGAATTGTACTCCAAAATACTCTACTTCTGCCAGTCTCCCATGACTGCCTCCTCTAACAACCAGAGCACTATACCACAAGTACTGCCACTAGTACAGCAGCTGCATCAGCACATCTCAAACAATGCAGGTGAGACACTGCCTTTCCATTTTATTTTTATAATGCAGACTGAGAAGCTTCAGTTACAACTATATATATATGTATAGTTCTGAACACCCTATCCAGAGTCATATCAAGGGTTAACTTGACTCATGCAAATACTGCTTACTGAAAGCTGAAATCGGCTTGCCTTCTTTTCCCCTTTTACTTTTTTTTTTTTCCCAGTTCAGTAAGATCAGAAATGCTCACACAGCAGAGATTTCATGAGCTTTGAAACCAAAAAGTACCATAGGCCTTGTTCTATTTTTGGTAGATAGTACAGGGGGAAAAGGAAAAGGAAGAAGGCATTGACAAAATGGTGAATTTCCATTTAGAATATGTTTTCAATTAGCTTTACAAAATATCATAAGTCTTATGGTTTTACATTCACAAAGGATTGCAACTACAAACGTGGTTCTATGAATTTAAAAAAAGAGAACAGAAAACAGGGAAAAGGAAAAAAATGATTTCTACAGCATTCAAAAGTTAGGAAATACAGATACCTGCCGCCCCGTATATGTCTAAATTTTTTTCTATCTCCTTTTCTCTATATACTACTATCAAGGTCACAGCTAAGTCAGGCCTAAATCATCTGACTAAGCAGCTGACCTGCACAGCCCCAGAATGCCAGAAGAGGACAAAAATGTCCAAGAGACAGAAATACTGCAGAGATTTCCATATCTGTAGATAAACAGTAACTGGAAATACATGTAATTTCTAAATACTTTGCAGTACAAGTTTTACTCATTCATCATATACCCAAAACTACACAGTAAAAGTTTGCTGAATCATTTCCTAAGGGCAAATCAATCACACATCATTTTTCACCTCTCTACTGTTTAATGTACTTTCCTAACCTCAAATATACAAAGCACGGAGTGACTACTACTTCACATATAAAATTAATATTTCAAGGATCAAAAGAGTTACATTTCTTTAATATTTTCCTTTCATTTTATAATCTTTCCACATTTCAAGTTTTTCAGCTAACCTGTACCATTCAGCCCTGATAAAGTGTGCAACATGCGACTGCTGAGAAAGAAGTTTTCGAGGGTGGTCATGGAAAATAAGGAATGAAACAAAACTAAAGATAGGTATTCTAGCCATCATTTCTTCTCTTCGAATAACACATCTAATTGCTGCATAAGTGCTTATTAAATATACATTTGCACTAAAGAAGTAACAAATTAAGTTAGTCTCTTGCTTGCTTGAAGACAAACCTGGGAGATTACACCCAATATTCCAGGATTAGAGACTTCATTTATTGTTCTTTTTCATTGCAGATTTTTTAATCCTCTTCTGCTTTAGATTGGAAAACTGTTCTAGAGCTTTCATCCTGAGAGGTTGCTTTGACTAGGGGTTTTTTTTGGTTGTTTTTTGTTTGTTTTTTTTTTTTTAAGGGATTGAATTCTCATTGACAGATACTTTCCTAAAAATCACATGACACAAAGGCTGACAGCCTAGTTACATAAAACATGGAAAACCCACCAAGCAATTGGCATGCACACACAGCGTGGTTTCGTAACAAAAAAAACCACCCCGAAACCCATCTAATCATTCCACTATGCATAAATACAATGTCTGTTGTAGGGCTAGGAAACATACACCTTAAAAATTAAAAAACCCCAACTTGTCAAGGTCTAGGGTTAACTGTACAAATTGCTGTAATTGTGTCCTAAAAATATTTCCTCTTGTGATTATCAGTGTAATAGCTAATGTCTCCATTCACTGCTTGTATACAAGCATATGTTTTTAAGGGTAAAAACACTGAGAAGTTATATATTTATTTCTTTATATGTATACATTGATTTCTTTAGTTATATGCATTGTATACTATCATATGAATTTATTCTCTCTTTATAAATATACATGTATAATAACATTTGAAATACAAACATATAAGATAAATCTAGGGATGTGTGGAAACATCAGAAAGGATTGTCCTTTCTCCTCTAATGTTCTCTCTCCAGATTTCCTGGCCCTGTTCACATGGCTAGCATGATCCAAACCCACATATCATCTCAAATCAAGAAGTCAAAAGTAGAAAATCTGTCTAAATGAGAAAACTAAGGAAGAGGCATATATCAAATCTATTTCCCCACCCCCTCCAGTTTTCTGTGCCTGCCCACATGGAGTTCAATGTAATTTCAAAGTCAGATATATATTTATTCAATTCCTATTAAGAATATATTGATTGATGGATTGATTACATTCAAAGATTCTTCCAACAACAAGAATAAAACTACCAATTATTAATTTTACATCTGTCAGCCCTGTACCTAGTTAATCACAGCAAACACCATGCATTACTTTTGTTAAGCTATCTTCAACTATTGGCATCTCACTCTTCCTCCTTTCACACTGTCTCATCTTTTAGTACCTTCTTTCATGGTTAAAACTTTTCTGTGAAAATTCTTGACCAGCTCTAAGATCGACACTACATCAACCTCTTTGAAACTCAAATAATTTTCTTTTCACTTATTTTAGCCCCACAATTATCACTCAATCTTTTAAACAGATTCTGGGTTGTGGGAAACAGTTTGAATAACTGCATCACTGAAATTTCAACTCACTCAGCTGTAACAAGTAACACTGTATGCAGCTACAGAAAGAGAAGCACATACTGTTAACATCTTCAAGTGTTTGAGACATCCCAAAAAACCCAGGGAATATATATATGCATGCTCCTTTTAGGATGCAAGAGCTCAAGCTGCCACTGGAAAGGGAATCCTGCTGCTGTCCCCAGAGCCACCACAGTGCACACAGGAAACATGGCACCTTATACAAATGTCCCTGAAATTCTTCTAGGAATGCCCTGATAGAAAAAGTAGAGGTCTAGCAAAATTTGAAAATAGAATTCTGAAAAAAAAAAAAAAATTTACAAGGAAAGGTCCCAGATCTAATGAAGCAAAAAGCCACCCCAGAAACGGTGTTGCAAACAAACTGCTTTCAAAAAACCCCATCTTAAGCTTTATCCATACTGTCCCTTTTATTAACACTGTATTTTAAAGCAGCTTGCTCCACAAGTGCTGGCTGTGAGACACAGCAACATCACCATTTTCATCATATTCCCCAAAGGTCTGTTAAAAGTTTACTTAACCATAGGCCATATTTGCACAAATCATGCTGGAAAGAGCTGAAGCAGACAAATCAAAATCTAATTAATGCAAACCTTTACCCTGACAAATGAGCTGCTGATGTCAGCCCAGTTCCTAATTTTTAAATTTGTGTTATAATACAGGAAGATAAAAGCTTACCAAAAATTTTACTTGGTAATGAGCACGACCATTGCAAACACCATGGTTTGGACAAAGCTCAGGATCCAGTTCTGTTCTATTAACTATCCAAGTCTTCCAGAGTCTAACCAAGCCCACCTAGCCCAACATGAGGTGTAAGTATGTCAAAAAAAGCTGTTCCTCTCTGGTGGCAGTGAAGTAACATGACATTAGCGAAACCACCAGTAATTTTCTTCTTTGACTAAATTATTTGCTGTTTTGCCATTTTTGTACAGAAACATAGATGAATTCCCTCCAACCACTTATGCGTTGTTTAGAAAGCAACTGTACATAAAGCAGTTATCAATGTAGTCTTAGTGATCTGTGCTAAAACCACGCTGCATTTTGTTCTATTTTTCTTTAGCCTTTTATCATATACCTGATAGTTGTATCTTTTAATTTCCTCCTTCAAGATTCATTCCAAAGCCTTGCTTATTGCCAAAATAAAAATAAAGATTATTAAACTGGCCTTGATCAGTTGCAATAACATTAAAGTAAACCTTCTAAAAATAGATATAACTGCTATCACCAGAGCTTTAAAAGGTATTAAAATCTTTGTGATGGCCTGTGACAGTGCTTTCTGAATTCTTGCAGATTAGCAAGTCTCTGAAGCTCTCTGCCTCCCTAACTTGAACATTAAGCTCCTTGAAATTTTGCTTTCACAGTGACTCAGATTTTACACCTTTACCCCACACTGATTTTTCTGATACATGACATATGTATAACGGGATAAACTGAGACTGAGTATTAAGCTATGCTTTTATCCCTACCTTTCACTATATGTGTCACATATATATCTTACATGTTACTAAATATGTTTTAGAAGCTCAGGTTTTTAAATACCAAACAATTCCCCAACTATGATACAGTAAGAATACACAGCACGAAACACCTTTCTAAACATATATACTAGATGCACCATCCAAAAACATTACGTGGCATGTATCCTTTCACCTTCATTCCTCTTCAGATGCTAATGCAGCATTACTGCAGGTTACAGAGGTATACTGCTAAAGCTTCCCAACTTCTAGCAGTTTATGATAAAGGAGAATCTATATGTGTCTGTCTACTGAATCTTTTAGACACCATACGTATCTTTGGCCACTTTCACATTGTGTTTTCCAGGTGCTTACCTTCCTCTCAGCAAGTATTTAATTCTGCCCATCTTCGCCCTTTTAGCTTCTGTGGTGATTTGTGATGTGAAAGCAGTATTCTGTGCCAGGTTCTCACAGACTGCTGGAAAGCCACAATTCTTTCTGTCTGGCTCTTTAAAGCAAGAAGTTCCTCAGATGTCTTTTTGGGCAGCTATTACTAACATCTTTTGTCAGTCCAAACTGATACACACTGTTCTTTACAGCCCAATTTTGTAAAACGTCTTTATTCCCAATGGTTCTATGTTTCTTTTGACATTCAATGCCGTCTGGCCCATCTTTACTTCAGAAGTAAATCCAAGTATTTGCTCAAGCATCCACAGGTCACAAAAGACAACTGAACTGAACTAGCAAGCCTCTGAAGTGGGATACAAATAAATTTCTTTTAACCTACTCATTAGAACCCCAGTATGCCTTGGCTTTCTTTCCTCTCCGGGACCTGCACACCGAAGGTCTGACAATCTCCTCCAGTTTTAATAACTGCTGACTTTTTAAAATTTATCAAAACGTACAAAGGCTTTTCTTTGCATCCATAAACCAAAACTGGTAAAATGAATAAAGGGAAAATGCAGAAAATTAGAAGACCATTCCAAAAAGAAAGTCCTATACATTTGTGCAGATACATTGTTCTAGACTTCATCTGAATAGAAACTCAGCACATCTCCCTTGTTGCAACCAGACCTTCATGTTCTTTCATTGATGTAATCAAATATTTCCCACAACTATTTCTCAGCATACTGTATTGTCTTGAGTCTTTGCATGACAAAATAGTGCACACCCTCTATTATGAAGGCAATGTTTTGCTTTTTGCTTCTCTTTTTTCCCCTTTTTTTTTTTTTTAATCAAAACCACCTTTTCTTCCATGACTCTTAGCAGATGTTAATGTAGTTAATTATAGTGTTACTGCAGCACTGACTTCTTTTGTAAAGTTCTATTTTCCTTATGAATGCAAGGAAGAGGAAAGAATATGAGTTATTTTTCTCCCCTGTACATGCTATTTATTGTCCGTCTTCAAGGGACATCGGAGCCAGATCACAACATCAAATAAACTCTAGAATGAGAGCTGCCTTCTGTAACTTGTTCCATGGTAGTTATCTATGCTTCCTCCTGATTCAAATTCACACCATATTCAGAGCTCTGGCACTCCCAATAAATTCCATACAGATTCCAAGACCAAAGAATTCATACTTTTACAGACAAGTAAGAACGTCTCAACAATAAATCTCATCTGTGATTAGGCTTTCCTGACACTGCTTAACTGTCTATGTCAAGACACCAAAAAATTCAATTATCAATCATTTTTGTACTTTTATATGTATATATTTCTATGTAATTTTATGTATATTAGGATTTACTTTTACAGCTGTGATGTTTATAGACAAATACACTCAATCTGATAACCACTGCTTCTTACTGTTGCAAAACTGCTGACTTAAATGTTCCATCTTCTATGCATTTACAGATGAAATACGCCATGTTCTGTATTTACCTGAAAATAAATCAAGGTTTTCCACCAGAAAACATAACCCACTTCCTATTCATGGTCAGAAAGCCTAGTTATTTCCATCAATATAAAGGATACAAATTCTGCACGGCAGCAATATGAAAAGAAAATGAGGAATAGCAATTTTTCACTCAAGGTAACATAGACTATCTCATTGTCCCTGACTTCCTTTACATGAACTGCAGTGTAGGAATGCAGGAAGCTGCTGCTGCTTAGAGAAAATAACAGTGACACAACTCCTGATCCCACTTTGCTGTAGCACATCATGAAATGCAACTGTCCTTGTATTATCATATGAAGAGGCAAGAATGGGGACATAATGTTAAGTCCTCACATCCGTCCACCTCCTTCCTTTCACAGCTTGTCACTGCTTCTGCCCTGTTCCCCTTTTATCAACTCATCTCATCCCAAAGATAAATTGTATGCCTAACAGTTAAGTTTCCAGAAACTGTTGTATTCCACCTAGCCACTATAGAATGATGTTTTTAAATGTACCTAAAAATATTCAAAGCCACAGTCACAGAAACACCTACACGTAAACATTTCATCACCATTCCTTATGTAACTTCAAATTTTGGCAGAAGTATTTTATAAGGAATACACGTGGCCATATCCTGAGCTTGGTTAAACTGCAGCACAAATAAAATATCTTGGGTAACTAGTATTTTTGCATTTTCTATCACCATGATTCACGTTTGAGCTTGATCCCTCTTACACAGGGAGCCTAAATATTCACAGATATGCTTTTCAATTCCAAGTTTATTTTCCTTTAGACACCACAGCACAGGAAAATGTCAGGCCTCCTCCAAGAAAGAGATGAAACTTTTTCTTTTTTTTTTTTTTTGCAAAGAGGCCTATGCACAGTCCTTCTCAGGAAAAAAAAAAGTTACACCCCCCAAGCTATTAAATAATTTATAAATATTTTAAATAATAATGAAGCTTAATTAGATCCAGGAAATATATTCAAATTTAAATTTCACATAACCATTCCCATTGGAATAATCCACTGCTCTTTTCACAGAAATGAAATCACTGAAGCACACAATGTCCTTTAATGACCAGCACTAGCCAGATCCCGTATGTGATGACTATTATACTCATACTCTGTCTCAGATAGAAGCAGAGCCACATGGAACTCCAAATATAAACTGTCCCTTTTCCTTTCCCCCTCTGCACCTCAAGAGAGGCCAACAGGCAAGCAATACAAAGCATTTCTACTCTTGATACAAGTCCGGCTGCCAGTCAGACCTCAAAGTGGGCTCGCTGCTCAGAAAGAAGTTGCCAGACAGATGCAGTCACTCAACCCTATGACCAAAACCTGCTACTCCCAGTGAAGTTCTAGATAAAGATCAAAGCATTAATCATGAGACCCCATCAAAATAACCATGTGGCAGCACTGCATTCCAGTGACACTACTCATGTTGCTCTGATTCCCATGTTGCAGGGCTGGCATGTAACATTAAAGCAACTTAGCAGCACTCAGCAGTCTTTCAGTAACATACCGCAGCCCATTTTCAAGTGCATGTTACTGCAGCTGGAGTCCAGTATCCCACCCCACACCCCGTCCTTTTTCTCTTTTTGTTTTTTTTTTTTCCCTTTCCTTTCTCCAATTCTTCCTTTCCTCTCTCCAGGTTTAGCTTTTCTAGGCAAGAAGAGGATCTTTCCCTTCAGATGCTTATGAACAACAGGCAGTGTAGCACATGACCCTGTATCACATGAAGGGCTGCTATTGGGCCACTACCTTAGAGGAGGCTGCACTGCCTTGCCATCTGATAAAAGAAACATTTGTATCACTGCTAGCAAACATCATCAGTGAAACAGGAAACCATAAGCAGTCTTCAATAACAGCCCCATGGTAATAGTCTCCTCCAGACGCCAAAAGATACAAATGCATACTTTGTGCATCATCACATGAGTCAGAAGGAAAAAAAAAACAACCTTGAAAAAGTATCTAAAAAAATCTGCTCTATGCCTCAGAAAAACTTCCCTTCTGCTTTTTAAAGTTTTCACATGCTTGCCTATACTAAGACCTTTGTATATGCCTGCAGACACTGCACTAGAACTGCAAGTGGGTGCAGATGACATTAATACAGTGTAGAAGCAAGATAAAGTGGCCTTTGTAAGGAGCACAGTGGTACTCTGGAACTCGGAAAGCAGCCGTGAGCACACAAGCACAGGACTGACTTCAAGATTTGTTTTATGGTAACCAGGATTTTTTGTTTGTCTCCTGTTTACAGCTAGACCTGAACAAATGGAAATCTCTGAAGATTAAAGATAAATTATCTGTTTGCAAGAGATTTATGCAGCAAGCGTGTGAACAACCAGCCAATGGAGATTAGAAAGGGCATGGGTTTGTCTGGGTTGAGTTTAATTACCATCTGGGGCAGCTGATGGGACTCTTGCACACATTTTATGTAACAGACAACCTTACTAGCTCCTCTGCAATCACTGCACCTCAAATTAATGCTAGGATAAGCTTCTCTTTATTAAATCAATCTATTAGCTCTTCTGTTTCAGTTATGTTAATGTTTGGAAACATCAATTCCATTTTCGATCAAGATACACTCTTAATGTTAGTGCAAATCATTCATTGCCATGTACCAAAGCAAAAGCCAACCCTATTCATTCAGGTTCAGCTCTTGTCCTCCTGAGACCACAGCATAAAAGCCATTGCTCCGCTGTGCATCAGGTAATCTAGAACTTGTAATTACTGTCACTGCAATTTCAGATACAGCTGTCCTCATTTGTAAAGGAAATAGATCCAACGTTTGAATTACAAAACACCCATAAGTTTGTCTGCACCGCATTCGTAGCCAATGCATAAAATTTAAAATACCATACTTCAGGTATTTCTTACATAAAGCAAAATTAAAATATGCAAAGCCTCTACCACTCCAGTTGTTGGCTTCCAGCTACATTTTACATTAAAACAACCTTAGAGGAGTTCGTATGGATCATTGTGAAAACCAAATGGCACACAGCCAAACCACAACATAGTGTAAAAGTAGGCCAGTCATCTGCATAGAACCTGCTGTCATTAAAATCAATGACTAAAGCGTTGTGGAATATTTTACTTGATTCTAGTTAGAAAAGCATAACAACATTGCAGTCACTGCACAGTAAGATGGGATTTAATGCTCTAGGCAAAAAGCTGTTTTTTGACTGTTTTAAAAGATAGATAGAAATCTGCCATTATAAAGAATGCTATTTCTAAAAGCCTGACAGTAATCCTTGAATTGATGCATCTCATACATGCAATTAAAATACAAAGTTTTTCAAAAGCAGTATTAAAATTGCAAGGAATTTATTTCTTTAATTGTTGCTGTGCAGACTGGTTTAAAGAAAGCGATTTTTTTCCTGCTTTGAGATCAATAAAAGCAGGAATACTAATGTTAATTTTCCCTTTTTCATATACACCAGTTGCTATTTTTATATTCTTGAAAATTTTCATCTTGTAAATATATATGTAAAGTAACAGTTAATCTCTTTTTGATCATTCTTCTTTTCATGTCACTTCCAGTTCCCTCGATTCAGGATTTTCTGCATGAACTGAAAGCTATAATTGTCCTCTGCCTATAAAGACAGCTAGTATGTACATGCAAATGAGGGTCACCATAATTTCCATAAGAGACAGAACTACTGTTGCACTGGACATTGGTCCCTTCACAGTAAGTCTAAAGCGTTGGTAATAATAAGAATTATTATGAAGTACATCAAAACTTGAAATCTGTTTCCTTGAAAATAGGTCTTTCAAAAGTAATATCATATTCTTGAAGGTTTGCACGTAAAATTTATTTCCATCACAGCACCACCATGAAGAAGAAAGTCTAATTGCTGATCATGTTGTTTAAAGATTTGCTCTCTGAGTGTTTATAAGCTGTCAAGTATTGCTAGAAAAAAAAAGTAGTTTCTATATGCCACAAGTCTGAATGTAGTGATCACACCTCCAACTGTAAAACTTTAGATAGGGGTGTCCGAAATTAAGAAAGCACGTGAAAGATTTAAACCCCTCAAAAAGTTTCCACACACTCCAGAGGGGGTTAGTCTCCTACACAGGGGGCTGGGTTTTTTTGTGTTGAAAACTTTAGAATTCTTATTTCAAGACTGAAATTGGGGATTTCTGTTCAAGGCTTCTGAGGAAAGAAAGTATTTTTCTGAATTGAATCTGGAAAATAATGCTTTACCCAAGTATTTCAAAGCCCTGGAGGCAGCTGCAGTGCAAAAAAGCCACTCATTTTAATTTCTGTTTTCAGACAGGTTCATTCACCAGGATTACCATGATTTGAAGAAGGGTAGAACGTACACAAATAAAGCAACTATGAATGCAGAAATTATATGTTATATAATTTTAAAAATCTATAGCATAAACCAAGCTTGTCTTTTGATGCAAAACTGTTGTTGGCTTCACTGTTTTCTTACATGTGATTTTAAAATCATGTCATTACTCCCTAAGTCATAGCATTTTATTTTTCATAAAAGCATAAAAATTTCACTGCATTTTTTTGCAAATATGTGGTTACTGTGCTCATGAATCTAGAACAAGCTTCTATTAAAAAGAAACCTGATTATAGATTCAACTGTTTTAATCTTGTAACAGATGCCTCATAGGGCATGTTGTTTTTATTCTCTTAGTTCTATAGTTTTCTTAAGTAAAAAATAAATGGAATGCACTGCTGAGTTTCCACTGTATACATCCCTCCTACATGGCTGAGGCCTTCTCTGTTTGTGAATACATTAGCTTTATATAGAAACTTCAGATGGAGGAGGGGGAGGGCGGGGGGCAAGGGGAGGGTGGACCTTGAAAAGAAGGAAAACAGAATCATCTATTCACACGATTTCATTTGTAAGTGCTATATTCCTGTGCCTGTGTGAGAGGATGCAAGCTGCCTAACAGGCAAGGTAGAAGAATGCTTTCCTGAGTGGGTCACCTTATGTTAGCAGCAGCCAGCCGCAGCTACTAAGCTGTACTACCCAGAGTTTCCCTTCTCCATTTTATATTGCCTTTTCAAGTCATTAACATTTTCTTGCCTCCTTCTTCCCCCTCTTCTGAAGGGGAAACAGATTCCTTTCTGTAGTGCTGCCCATCTGTGCATGCACGGCTTTTTCCTTTCCACACTAAGCAAATCCTCATTGCTGCCTCGGTGCAACACCAGGTTCAGCTCTCTCAAATATTTACAGTACATCAGAACAGCACCTAGCATAAGAAAACCCCGAAGAGGACCACGGTTACAGAAAGCTTCCTGTCTGAAAGATCTATTTATGCAGAGAGCTGGTTTGCCTACAACAGTGCAGCTCTCAGTGTATTCCAACAAGAATAATTTAAGGCACCCAGGCTTTTCCTACAGGATTTAGACAAAGGAGAAAAGCAGAAAGAAAAACTTCAAAGCGTTACGCACTTCCTTTGCTGGCAGTGCTGCCAGGCTGACACAGAATAGAGAGGCTATGCTCGTTAATGAAATGCGACTGTGTCTGCAAGATCGGGCCTTCGATTTTGAAACTGCTAACAAAAGTAAAGACAACAGTACATGCAAAGGACTGAATGCAACTATTTTAAGCATATCTTCAAAGAGTCTCTGGGAAAAACACCTTAATACATTTCACTCACCTGAAAAGACATTGGGAAATGTCTCTGTAGAAGCCTGCACCCCTGAGGACTTTCTTGAATGAGTCAAAGGCACTCTTTCCGTTTGAAATTTCTCTCTAAACCCCTTGTGCTCCAAGAAGCCTGCAGAGCCCACCTTCTGTGTTATCTCACATTTGTGACTAGATACCTCTTCTGTCCAGTCTGCTGATCGGCTAAATAAACCTGCCAAACTCGCAGACCTCTGCTTCTTAATTGAAGCTTTTTCTTTTTTGTGGAAGGACTCCTGCCTCCTTGTAAAAAGCGGGCTCTGGGATGGGGAGGGAGAAGGTGAATGGTTGGGAGAACTCAGTTGCCTAGTTGTGGTTTTGATGTAACAAGGATTAATTAGATAGGGCTTAAAGCATCGGGAACCAAGCATTGGACTGCCTGCTGTACCCTCGGAGGACAAAATGCCATTTTTCATTTCCGTGCATAAACCATTATGCAGGTCCCCTTGACTGGCTGACAGAGCATGTTTTCCTTCCTGAGTCTCAGCAGCATGATCATGGCCTGCATCCGAAATGCCATCCTCCGCTACTGAGTCCTGCAAATCAACAGCCTGAACTTCAGCAATTTTAGTTTGAGCATCTGCTACTGAGGTTGAAAGATGCTGTGCAGAGCTGTGTGTGAGAGACCCGTTTTCTACTGCAGTTCCATTTGCATCATCTTCTAGTTCACTAGCTACAGCATCCACTCCAGCAATGAACAGTTCCTGCTCCTCAATCAATAGCTTACGTTCCTGCGTTTCAAATAAGCCGTTACCAGGAGAGACTGTGCCATTTACCAGTTCTTTCGGTTCACGTTCAGTTGCACAGGAGACGGGAACGTTTTCCGCAATTTCAGATATCGCTGGAAAAGCCCCCTCAGTGTCTGGGCTCCTCTCTTTGTCAGTGGTAGTTTCTGAAAGAAACCGTTCAAAATCTAAGGGGGCCGCTTGCGAATTAGCCATGTATCGGCCCATTGTTTTGGTGACAAGGTCCTCAGTTCCAATGTTAATTGCCCCCTGCTGCTGCTGCTGCTGCAGCCTAATAGCTTGCTGGATATCAGAAAGCAAATCCTCTTGTTCTGTGGCTGAATGGAAACTGTATATATCCGTATCAGAGCCAGAGCTGGTCCTTTGTCCATCCTGTGTCTCCACAGCAGCTGGTACAGTTTCATTTCTGATTTCAAAATGTTCAACATCTGTGTCTGAGAGACCCCCTTCATCTGCAGAGATGCTTATATCTGGAGTTTTGGTAACAATTGAATGAGTACTGTCCAGCTCTGCTGCCTGCAAGGCCTGGCTTTCCAAAACATCCTCCCGTGAACTACTATTTCCATCTTTAGCCTTGGACAGATTTTTTCTGATCCTCAGATTTGAAAACACTGAGGCCCTCGAGTCTGACTTACCCTTCTTCTTACCAGATTCACTTCCCTTTGCATGCTTCCCCAGTCCCCTTCTGCTTCCCGATACCTTCTTTGTGCCATCCGTATCCTTGGGCCCAGAGGCATCCTCTCCTCCTTCATGCACATCACCTGCATTTTTCCTTAGCTTCCCATCTTGATTCCCCATGATTTTTCGCAGTGCAACACCTTCAGCGATCAAGCCATGCTCCTGGATTTCATCCTTTTGGCCTGCCGGCGAGATCCCCTCTAGCGATCCAGGTTTGTTTTCAAGCGGTGGTGATGCAAGTGAAGCAAATGCTTGCTCTGCCTCTCTCCCATCTGCTAGAGCTGCCTTTTTGCATAATGTGCCGCTTGCACTGGGCTCCGCTGGGACATGCTCAGTACAGCACTGAGAGCTGCAGACAGCTCCTTCCAATGGCTGCTGCTGACGGAGCTGCCTGCTCTCTGGGCTTCTGCTGCTCTCTTGGTTCTTCAGGAAGGATTCTGTGAAAAGTATTTCCTTTATAAAAGTCACTTCTTTTTCCACGGTTTTTATTGCTTGCATTGCAAGCTCAGCTTGTCATCAAACAATTTACAATTTCAGGACTTCAACATTGAAGTTCCTGGAAGGAAAAAGAAAAAAAAATGCCGTTTAAGCAGGGTACTTTAATTACTCTGCCAATGTTCAAATGAATAAACTAATAACTTTGGAAAGAGAAATATTATTATTATTTAATAGCTTATAAATTGCTTAAGCATATGCTACTTTGACAGATTACACAGTACCTCTGGTGATTTACAGTTGTTTACTTTTTAAAGGCCACCAGAACACAACACACAGGTTTGAAAGGGGAGTCACTCTGAAATTAGATAGAAGACAGATAACATACAAAAAGTTCTTTCCACAGTTTTAAAAAGTTACACTTAAAGTTCGACACATTATAGTAATTATACTATAAAAAAAACAACCTCCCATCATTTGTATTCTGAGAAGGTTGATATACTATTATTCCCAGGAGAATCAACTCATCAATATTAAAACACACTACCATTGTTCTCCCCAATAAGAACATCTGGCATGAAACAAGACAAAACAAACAAGAAAAATAGCACTATTCAAATGCTACTAAGGAAAAAGAATACAGTAAAGCATTCCTCCATTTCACCCTATATGTTTAATAATTGATTTAAACACTGTCACTTGTTAACTCTTTTGTAAGCTTGTGCAACAGTTTTAATCAATTGCTGCTGCTCCTCCATTTTTGTTTGAGATGTATAAGCATCCATATTTCAGAAATATGTTTCCTGAACTTCCAGACAGGTAGTCCCTTCCACCTTTGAAATTTAGATTGACAATAACTGGAATAGAAAGAAAAGGGCATAAGAATGCCAAATTGCCAATTGGATCAGTTCAGCAGTTCTGTATCTTGGTTCAACACCAGCCAAGAAGTAACTAGATAGATTTCTGTTTATGATTTATCATCTCTAAAATACCCTGTCTCTTATGTTTGGTTTCTGTGAAAGACTTTATGTATTCCTCATACCTCTGATAGCTTCTTTATCCCTTTCATTAGGGATTGCTTAAAACAATGCATCATTCCAGGGAAATACAGCTTATTGATTTATGCAACTCTTAGTTTTGATATTATTCTCTTCAGAGGTTTCACTTGGTTTCCTCTGCCTTAATACACATTAAAGAAGAAAAAGGAGATAATTCAAACTTCCAAAAATATCCAAGCATCCTCCCCCCAAAAAAGAAACACATAGGTTTTTTTCCAAAGGGATACTCAATACCTTAACAAATTTGTCCTGTAGTCTTTGTTAAACCATTGTGGTTAATTTAGTTTAGAAAGAACAGCACTTGTCAGCAATACATGCAAGTAAATGATTTTGAACTGTCTTCCCTCCACCCCCCTCAGGCTTCTTGGTCACTTACTGCTATGATGCAAGTCCTGTCCCAAGGGGCTTGTGGCCCAGGCACCAGAAACCTTTTTTCTACAAGAACTCAAATGTTTTAAGTGGATCAGATGACTTTGTACACTTGGTGACTTTTTTAAGTTTTCACTTACCTAATTAAGTGATTTTTCATTTTTAGCACTCAGCATCCATAAATATACTAGAAAAAACTAGTATAGAAAAACCTACAGGAGCATGTTAAGTGATTTTGCTTTTGGACTTCATTCCTGCTTTTGTTTTCCGTTACTCTACTTAGATTCTAATATGTTGCAGTATTTTACCTTTTACAGAGTTATTACAGATTTGCAAAAGGCTTTTGAAAGTTTTTGTGATTTCAGATACACAGTGAGAATTATTTGAGGCACAGTTTCAGTGGTCCATAGTAGAAGAATATTGCCTTGATGGGTATTTTCACTGAGTAGAACTGACAAGGCTCTAACCCTTAATTACAATTGGGGCACTTGTATCTTCCAACCCCATTTAAAATCTCTTCTCCCACTAAAACCTGCCAGAAATTAACATAGTACAGAAGTAATATTAAGATCCTTTGATACACTGTGTGAGGGAAATGTAGAATTAGCAAGATGTTGTGAAACATTCCCTTTCCTTCCCTCTCTCTAAACCTGCATTACAAATTCAACACACTCCCATTACAACTAATGATAATTCACCAGCAGTAATTGCAGCAAAATTTGCAGTGCAAAATGAAGCCATCAACAAATCTGGGATTATAAAACAGTCAAGTTAAAGACTGATCTTCACTTTTTAATTAGAAACTTACTATGGTTTAAATCATGTATCTGCACTATTTCCAAGAAATCTTCATATAGCACATCCTGCTGGGTAAGTTCTTCAAAAGCACACATAAACAAAAAGCCATAGGTAATACCTGAGTTTAAAATATAATGCACCAATTTTTTTTTCCAATCTGCAGCTGTAATCCTAAATGCAAAAGAATAATCAAAAAAAGAAAAAAAAAAAGAGAAACCAGTTTCTAGATAGTGCCACTGGATGTGGTATCCTAACCACCACGGGTTCTGAACAGGATTTCCATATGGAAAAGAGTATCAACAAAATGGACACACTTGTGTAAAAAGAGGTGTGCACACAAACATCAAAGAATTTGCTCTAGTTATTCCACACAAGGCACAGAAAATATGTTTGGGTTGTTTTCTGGGGTTTTTTAAAGGAGGGTGGAGGCAGAACACAAATTACCCTAACATGGCAGTCATAGATAAAATTCTCAATCAGCTTTTTCAGGGAAGTACACAAACCCACACATTAATAGTTGGGGTTAGTTTACTCTCAGCAGTCATTTAGCTTCTGAAGAAAAACATATTATTAAAAGTCAGCAAGAAAACAGAAAATTTTGGCATCAGTACAAACTACATTTTAAAAGCTAAGAACATATTAAATAGACTACACTAAAAAGGGATTTTAAAGAGAAAGTAAAAGGGGAAAAGAAGGGGCTTTAGGTGTTCAAGAAAGCTATTTCTTTTTTAAGAGTAAACTTAATGAATTGTTAGCTTGCAAACAAAAAACTGTTGCTAGTTCTTGAGCCTGCCTTCCTCATTTAACATTTGCCAGTGGTCAGTCAAAAACACCAAGGAGTGAGATGGGTCCAAGATCTCCCCCTCACCTCTCACTCTCCTCCAAAGCCCAAGAGACACAGATAGCAACACAAAGAGGAGAACCAAAACTTACAGCTCAAGATGCATTGTCCTTGCATTCCCAGAGATTTCTGCATTAACGCATTCCTGTTAGAAAAGCAAGCCCCTGCTACAAGATCAAGATTATTTTTAAGACAACAGTTACTATTTACTGCAGCCTCTGCAGAAAGGTCACCCAACACTAATCACCCAACACTGCTTGCCAGCCCAACCTGCTGGGAGGGGAAGGGCTGCTGGTAGGAGGGATTGCCCACACCTGGGTGCTGGCCAGGCCTCCTGGAGCACAGCCAAGGCAGAGCACTTCTCCCTGGGTGGGACTAGTACCGTGGTGGGAGCCTTCCTCCCAGATTCCTCCCAAAAAAGCTGGGTGCCCAGTGGACAACCTGGTATTTTGGGTCTGTCCTCTAGTAGACAGGGCTGGTATGTTACAAAGGACAAAGGATGAGGAAAAGGCTGAGGTTCTCAACGCCGCCTTTGCCTCAGTCTTTAGCAGCAAGACCAGTTGTTCCCTGAGTACCTAGCCCCCTGATCCAGAAGACAAGGATGGGGAGCATAAGGCAGCCCCTAATCCAAGAGGAAATGGAGAGTGACCTGCTTCATCACCTAGATGTATGCAAGACTATGGGGCCAGATGAGATCCACTTGAGGGTACTGAGGGAGTTGACAGAAGTGCTTACCAGGCAACTTTCCATCATCTACAAGCAGTCCTGGCTGACCGGGGAGGTCCCAGTTGGCTGGAGATTAGCAAATGTGACACCCATCCACAAGAATGACCAGAAGGAGGACCCAGGGAACTATAGGCCTGTCAATCCGACCTCAGTACCTAGGAAGATTATGGAGCAAATCATCCTGAGTGTCATTATGAGGCACGTGCAGGAAAAACAAGTGATCAGGCCCAGTCAGCAGAGGTTCCTGAAAGGCAGGTCCTGCTTTACCAACCTGATCTTCTATGATAAGATGACCCAGTTAGCAGATGAGGGTAAAGCTGTAGATATTGACTATCTGGATGCTCTTGGCTTGGATGGGCAGACTCTTCGCTGGCTAAAAGCCTGGCTGGATGGCCAGGCCCAGATTGTGGAGGTGAATGGAATTAAATTTAGTTGGTGGCCAGTCACCAGTGGTGTTCCCCAGGGCTTTGCGCTGGGCTCAGTTCTCCTTAATATCTTTATTAATGATCTGTATGAGGGGATCGAGGGCACCCTCAGTAAGTTCACAGATGACACTAAGTTAGGAGGGAGTGTTGATCTGCTTGAGGGTAGGAAGGACCTGCAAAGGGATCTGGACAGGCTGGATCAATTGGCCAAGGCCAACGACATGAGGTTCAACAAAGAACAATGTGGTGAGTCGGACTAGAGAAGTAATTGTCCCCCTGTACTCAGTGCTGGTGAGGCCCCACCTTGAGTATTACATTCAATTTTGGGCACCTCACTACAGAAAAGACATTTTGGTGCCGGACCATGTCCAGAGAAGGGCTTTGAGGCTAGTGAGGGGACTGGATAATAAATTTTACAAGCAGACCCACTGCCTCACCTCAGTACAGAGGAGGTCTGAGAGTGGGGTGGCAGCAGTGTGTGGGCCACAGCACGGTATTGCAGGGCCCAGTGCCATTCCAACAATATAGGTGCTGGGCTTTGTGCCGCCCACAGTACCATGGCTCTTCTTGCCTCCCCTTGCATTGTTCCTGAGGGGACAGGGCTGCTGCTTGGAGAAGAAGAGTAGGAACAGCTCAGGGGATCATCACTTCTGCCATAGACAGAGATTTATATTTTAATTAGTGCAGAGATTTATTTTTTAGTTAGTGGCTCAATGTGCACAGGTTTGGGTTGGAGATAAAGGCACATAAATATAATTGAAGTACTCTGGTGTCCCAATACTGATTCAGATACGGTAATCCAGGCAGTATGAAGAAAGGTTTGTTCAAGCAGATGAGAACATTCCCAGCCATCTATATGTAACTAAAGCTTGAATTTTTGTATGCAAGCAGAGGGATTTCTTGTTCAGTTCAGTGCTGGAGCCAGGTCCCTGATCCTGCTGTCCTGTGGCAGCAGGAAGCCTTCCCTGGCTGCCATGCTGAACATGCTGGAAAAGTCATCTCCCCAGAAGGCATCAATGGCTATTAAATACTCACATATACTGCCAAAGCTCTGCTCTGAGCAGTTGAAAATTGTTTCCTGCCCCAACTTCCTACAGGGAGAATTGGGTTTTACGACTCAACAAGGTCTAGCAGACTCACTTCCCCTCTCCAACAGGGCCAAGTCAGGAGATCAGAAAATGTAATGTGCATACAGAGACCATACAGGCAAGAGCTGAAGTAGTCTTGATGTTGCCTCATTTAGTTTCTAGTAAATATGAGATTCTGCTGTGTAATTTCTAGCTTGTGAGAACTAACATTTAAAATAAACCTATCTGAAGAAACAAGGTCTCCAGTCTAGCAATGCAATGTTTGCCAATTACTATGCTGCAGAATACCCACTGATTGGTAGTCAAAATCTTTGTGAAGCATTTAACCTCCTGTATTTCTCACCTAAATGCAATAATACATTCAGGCAGTATGAAACAGAGCTTTTTTTGTTTAAACATATGATCAGCTCAACATAGCAAACCCCATACACATTCCAACAAGTCATTCTATTGTTTTCCTCTAACATTTCCATATTCTTACTGCTGCTTTATTGTAAAATACACTTTTCTGTTTAAAAGCTATACAGAACCTTTCATGGTTACTTATATAGGAGGGGTTGGCTGAACAGCTGCATGCAAAACACTGCCAGCATTCCAGAGATGTATGCGTTACAGGTCAGGGTCAGGTCACAGAATCAGTCTCAGAAAATCCAGGCCTCTGCAGATCCTGTGGCTGGGGGCTCTTGTATTTGAGATGCAACGCTAGTATTGTAACCAAACCTCAACAATAGGGAAGTGTGAAGGTCTCTTTCATTCCCTATTGCACACCAAAAAAATGAGGTATCTTGTGGTACAGCTCCTGCTTTTCCTTCCACAAAATTAATTTCACAGAAATTTTATTTCAAATGCAGATGGGTGTCTGTTGTTTGGTAATATATGCTAAACAAATGCCATTCAATCATGAAAAAAATTAGTAAAATATCTGCTCACCTGGCTATCAAAGAAGCATAGATAAGACAGTTTCTATCACTTAAATCACTGTAAAGTACAGGCAAACATCAGAGTAGGAATCTAAGTTAGGAATTTTATTTTCTAAGGGAGTGAAGTTTATGCAATAAGGGTGTTTCTTCAGACCTCATAATAGCTTTTTAACACAGTAGGAAACGTCAGCCAAGATTTTAAGGTGATGATTATTAAACTCTTTCATAATTTACACACATACAGAACAAGTACTTGGGTAGAGGGGGAAAGATGAGTGGAACTGTGTCAGTCAATCAAACAGGATTCACATAGTTTAGGAATACCCACCCAAGCACGAATTTCATGGGGAAAAATGAGAGCAGAAGAGATTTATTGTACTAGAGGATAGAGAAAGGAACAAAGAATACAAATCTGTAGGAAACTGGGCCTCCTCATTTTCATTCCTTAGAAAAGAACATATTCTGTTAAATCAAGCAGAAAATTGTGTATTGTCTTTTTGGTTTTCTTGGACAACTCACAGAGTACTTAATGACAGGGTTGAAAAATGTGGACTTTGATCGTATCAGTGGATCTTCTTGCCTGCAGAGAGCCCAAAATGCCATGAAACAATGGCAGATTTTGGAGCCTAGTCGTTTTCTGTAGGACACAGGAGATTAATTTAGGTCTCTAATTAAATTTTTTTTTTACTGCAACAAGCATATACGTGTCTGAAGGAAAAGTTGAAAAAGATCATTTTTTTCTAAGTTTCTCTGTTTTCAAAAAGTAAAATGACATGTTTGGGTTTTTTTTAATATATGGAGACTAAAAAAAAAGTATATTTTTTTTAATCTCTTCTTTTAGGCATTTGTTCATGTTCTATTGCAGAAAACCACACACAGGAATGCAGAGAGTTTTGTTTAAATAAAAAACCCCAAATATTGATCAGCTTTCAGTTCTTTTTAAAACAGCAAGCATCCTCCTATCAATTGCCATAAATATGTTCCCGCTAGAGGGAACAACCCTGGGGCAAGCTCACTTTGTAAACCACCTGGGGAAGTTTGCAAAATGGGATGGTTTTGAAGATAAGGCACACGATATTTTTATTGTACAAATTTGTTGCAGTGTCTCAAATACATTTAGTTATTAGAATGTATTTTTGATAGTATTTCCATAATTGGATTTGGGATTAAACAAATCCAACTTGATAAAATTGGGAAGAACAGCACTTTCTTATCCTTTGGTTTACTTTAGGATAGAACATTGCTAGGTGAACACTACTTATACTAATGAACAAATGTGAATGACCCCCATCTGCTTGGGAGTTCATAGGATGCAGGCTTTTGCAGCTGAAATGAGTTAAGTGTATTGAAACTCAGACTATAAACCAGCATCCAATGCAGTGAAAGATATGCACTAAGAAGCCAAAAATGTAAAGAGCTCTGAGAAAACCAAAGGAAAGCTGAAGTAATATGCATCACATATATAAGTGTCTTGTGGGTTTGCTTCCTCTTACTGACATCCTCTGCTCTTGTCACGTGCTTAGCAACAGTCATCTATACAGGGGTTAAGACTGCTGCCTTTATCTCCACAGTATGGACCAAGCTGAAATTGCTGTAGCAATTACAAAAAATGAAGCACATGCTTTCAGTAGAAGTTGAGGGAGGCTATTGCAGCAAACTGTCTGACTAGATACAGCTTCTAGCATATACACTGCTAAGAGCTGCCAATGCATAGGGAATAGTGCTCTCCCCTTGAAGGGATGGTTGGTTGAGTCCTAACCCCTCTTTGATAAAATCCCTGCCTTCTCTTTACATATGTGGCCTTAGCTGGGCCAGTACTTTTGTTTAAGAACCTTTTGTATTTTCATAATAGGAGAAAGAGAGACCAGGAAAGTGAATTTATGAAACCAAATCGAAGGTCTTCAGATATGTTGTTTCTGGATTTCTTATGTAGAAAAAGCTAACTGTAGAACTCTTAAATGTACCTAAGTTTAATTTCCTGATCTGAACAATTTCTACAGAATATTAGTTCTTTCCACTCAGTTCACATATAAAGGGCATCAGTAGTTTTATGAATACCCCTCAAAGTATCCCAAAATTGGATGTTGTTTTTGGTGCAGTAAAATTTATCTGTATGCAAGTATTTTGTCATTTGCTTGCTAACTCTGCAGTGTAGTAAAGAAGCTGGTTTGGGGAACAGCAATAGTTAATTACACACACCATCACAGGACTACAGCTGGGCTACAGATCTACCTAAACACAGAATTGCCTAATGTGCACGCAGTCCTGGCAGCCTGACTGGGCTGCACTAGCTCAGGTAGGACTCATCTACACTAAGGCAGCTGCAGCTATGTAAAGTGGGCTCAGTTCATAATTTATGTTTTAAGTCCTTGGCTAGGTCTTAGCATGAGGCACCCAAAGCTTAATTAGCATCCCTACTGGTTTTGTAGTTAAAATGGCTTTCTTTTTGTCAGCTGAATTGTTATCATAATAAGCCAAGTTCTTGTGCTGATTGTCTTTATAAAGCAAATACATTGCAGATGAACAGCTGGCAATCTATTTGACTAGAGTAAGACAAAAGAATCATGGTGGTGCTGAATAGCCCAGATGCCCAGATAAAGGTCAGGAAATTCAATTAGGATGATGATGGTTTTGTGTCAAAAGAATTATGTCCTGCATAGAAGCCACCATTGAACTACAGCCTCTGCAGGGCTAAAACATAGAGCAATTAGTGTGAACCAGGTAGGGAATGGGAAGTCCTTCCTATGAGCAACAGCAAGTTAAAATTTTGTCAGATCACTCTGCTCACTATACCCATTCCCAGTCTCTCACATTCTGTTGTCTTTTTTCCTTGACTCCAATATCTTCATCAGACTAATTATCTAATATCAACTGTCCTGCTGAATTTCTTCTCCTGAGAAACTCTCCATTGACTTCATCATCACTGTATCCAAGATCTTTTTGTGTGATGTTTCACCTTGTTGCATGATTTCTCCAAGGCCATCCACAGACTCAGTGTCTCGGTATGGTGGGTGACCTACCTCTGGCTAAAAAATGGCATCTCTTCTCCTGTAATTGTATATCTTCATTCATTTCTTTGTCTGAAATTGCTGATAACTTTAGACCTACATTAGCGTGACAGTTTCTAATGCACCTTTCTTAGCTGTGCTATTTCTTCCTTCTGCTAACCACTGCCATTCTTTTCTAAATGTGTTGTGTCCTTAAATGGTGTATCATCACATTACTCTCTTTTTAACTTCTAATCCAAGATCTTCACTGCAGCTAGATTCCCATCTGTGGCTATGATGCAAGGAGTTACTTCCATTTCTCAAAAGATAGCCAGTAATGTGTGGATTAAACATTGCTTGCTTTCACCCAGTACCGTGGGTAAGGATGTTATTATTGCTCTTACTTTTCCCTTCCATATCCTGGCTTTTAGTTAACATTATTAAACATTAATGCTCATGTCTTTCAAATACTGTCAAGACATGTATGACTAAAGGATATTCTGTATTCATCATCTGTTTTATCTGTAATTCTTATACAATTTTCTTCAGCTTTATGCAGCAGGTTCCTTCCACCTTTGCGAGAACCCTGAGTTGGGTTCCAGTCTTCTTCTGTATCACAATCCAAACAGAGCTGTTCAGAAACAGAAAGTAAAAATTCAATATTTGCCTCGCTATCTTTCTGTAGACGGTTTCCATTGGTAAAACACATAGAAAAGAGATTAAAACCAATTGATTTCAATGGCTGCAAGCTTCAATTCTGAGAAAGGAGGCCAAACAGTGTAAAGAGTTATGATTCAGACAATGCTTGCATCACGTTTCAAGGTCTTAATTTCTCCTAAAACATTTTAAAATGTCACAGCCTAGACTGCTTTAGAAAATCAGTTATGGAACCTGAAGTAATACCAAAGCATTGATTTATGTAACAGTTGGCAAGAAAACTTTCCAGAAAATGTTTTATTATGCTGTCCCCACACTTGCCAATGTCATCTTATTAAGAGCTTAAAACTATTTTGAAAATAAAGTCCTTCCTAACATCCAAACTGGTCAGTTTCACTCATCAAATGACATGAGATATATCATTCCTATTTCACTTATGTTCAGGGAAGATGTTCAAGTAACTAAGGTTGAAATGCTCATCAGCAGTCCTAAATTTCACTTGTGAAAATTGTCACTATAGCAGTTCATCTCTTTGTATCTGTGTTAGGTAAGAAGGAAGACTAATGCCATAAGAAGGGCTTACTTTCTTTTTTTTTTTTTACATAAGGTACTCAGCACTGAGGAAAAACCACCACCTGGGGACAAAAGATTATTCAATTAGCAAAATTCTGATGGTCTTTTCTGAGCCAGCTTAGTCTTACTTGTGGTGTCATTAGAGGAACTGTTTTCTTTACTAAAGGTTAGGCTACTTCAGTGTAGCCTAAAGAAAGAAAAAAAATCAGCCATGAAAAGACTTAGAACTTTTAACCAGGATATTCCCATCATCGACTGACAATTCATTTATTTGCCTGTGCCACAAATGCTACCAATATCCACAGATATTGAAATGTTTCAGGATATATCACCTTTAAGATGGTGTACTGATGGTGCCTATGGTTCAACATTGTGCCTCTAGCAGTGGTCAGGATGGATAGCATTTCAGGAAACACCCTAAAGGTAAGCAATGGTTTAATTTTATTCTTCAAGTCTATCATCCCAGGTACTGCATCTCCTTAGACAAAGGGGTTTTATTTGTTTAACCAAACAACCTCGTGTTGTAATTCAGGATGTCCTTGCTATCATGTTAACTGCATTTTTGCATACAGGAACACATCAGTCAAAGTTGGGTCCAGTTGTACTGAGCAGTAAGCAAAATGCTACAAGCATACTGTTCCTATCCCAGAAAGCTTACGGTCTAAGTAGACTCACATGGATGACCTCATTAACTCAATTACATTTGTTCGCTTCCCCCTGCCTTTCACTGCTTTTGTTTTTGCACTGCAGTGCAGCGAAGAGGCATTTGATGGACAAATATCAACAGCCTTCCAGAAGTGATGAACTCAAGAGCAATTCTTGATGTGGAAAGGACAGGCGTCTCAGCTTAGTAAAATTAAGTGATCATTTCATGTGTACAGCACCCAGTGAGTAAGGGTAAAGATGAGAAAGGAAAAAGTATTAAATCTGTCAGCACTTGAAAGCAAAGGACAATAAGCCACAGAAACTCTTGGGACAGTACAGAGCATACGTGCCACTGACACGGGATGAATGTGACATGAAAAGCTCAATCAAATGTCCTGTTACAAAGAAGTCAAGGAAAGGTAAGGAAAATTTCAAGACGACAGATGGGAGATCTATTTTTTCTGAAATACATGAAAAGGGAGCATTGCCTTAAACTTTCTATTTAAGGTGGGTCAACCTAGGGCTTAGACATTAACCTCCTGTTTTCATTTCATCCAAATACACCTGGTCCTCAAGCGCTGAAGGACCTAAGAACACCTTTTTTGCCTCACAGATTTCAAGATACTGGACTTTTCCTGCCCTGCTGTAGGAGCACATAATTGTTCATGTTGACATCCTAAGCTTTATTTTGAGGCCTTACTGTTATCATTCCTGCTTTTGAGGCAAGTTACTGTAGCCAAATGTGAGTATGGAAAAGCAAAGGCAACTCTTTGCCACAGTATCCATACTGACATTAAGTCCTAATATAGATCAGCATCTCACTGTGCAGTAAGCACTCCATAAGCATAGCAGAAGACAAGGTTCAGGGTTTTGGTGAGTCTGGGTGGTGGTTTTATTTTTTAATTAATTTTTATTTTTCTGGGGCATAGGAAAATTAAGACGAATCAGCAATGAGAAATACTAGAAAGCACACACTTTCATCTTGCCACTTGAATATCTTACATCAGCCTAAAGAAAAAGTAGGAAAAATGTTGACATTGTCAAATATGCAAGCCAATTCATCCTGCTATTTTCTGTTCCACTGCATTTACTGATATTCACTCCCATTATGGAGTATTCATAATGCTATTGGGGTTTTTTTCCAGCATCATGTCAATATTTTATTAGACACCAATGAGCTGCTTCTATCCCCTCTAACTCAATCCAAAATACCTCAAGTGCCATTACAGAGTTCTAAGCAGTCTAGTATTTGTGTGAAATTTTGCAGTGTTGGCAGCCTGACATTTTTCCCTCTGATGTGAAAGTCCAGCTGTGTCCCAGAGAGAAAGTCAGCTGGCTTTGCACTAAACCAAGGTTCTCAAGGTTGTCCATACAGGCAGGAATAAGTCAATTGGAAATAGTTTTGAATAAACATCTGGTTAGTAATATGAAGCATTTAAGATTTTTCTGAAAGTAAAAATAAGATTTTCATGTATATAATATATAAAAAAAGTAATATTTTTGATTTAACTTCTACAGTTCTCAGCAAAGTTACAGTTCCTTCAACTGGCATCAGCCCAAATAATCTATTAATAAAAGGCCGCTTTTGTTGCCAACTAAGGCCCTAACTGCATGGAAGATTTCAGAGAGACCTTAAAGTGAAACCCACAGCAAAGTCATCTTTATTTATAAATATACATGTATCTTGACACAGCAGCCTTGCTCCTTCATTTAGGGTCTGCTCCAGCTGTGTCCCAGAACCTGTGAAACTCCAGACGGCGTATCTTGAAGTGAACAGATCCTGCCTGCTGATTTCTGAGGAAGGCATAGAGAGAAACGACAGAAATACCTTGTTCATGACCTAGAAAACTATTCCTTCCTCAAATATTAACATATAGTATAGCTTATGTTTCAAAGAGAAATAGAATGTCAAGTTACTTAAAAATTCCTTTAATTACAGCGTCTGCTGTGAGGTTTTCATACTCTTTGTTGATTATGTTACATTCCACAGTCTCTTCTGGCTCTGTTATGAAAATAAGCACAGAGGAGAGAGCTTTGAAACATATTTAATGAGTATATGTAAAAGGCAGCTTTAGAGAACATAACTTCAAACTCTCCATTAAAAAGGTAGCCTATGTGTAAGCTGCTGCGCTACAGAGTAGATCATTGAAGAAATAAAGTTCGGATGGAAAAGATAATAAAGACCCAGGCTGCCACAAGGAGCAGAGAAGCCTCCAGATCAGAGTTCAATGATTAAATTATTGGACAGAAATTCATTCAACACAATGAGTTTTCTTATGCTCAGGTGTGAAGACATTATTATCAAAGGCAATGTGGCGATAGTAAGGACTAATTTTCTGAACATATAAACATTTGTTGACTTAAGATGGAAGAGAGAATCTCTTATTTTGCTGCAAAAAAAAAAAAAAAAAAAAAGATAAGTTTGGCCCACTTAAAGGGGTGTAGATATGCAAACTGTCTGAAAAAAATAATTGTATGTAGTCAGGATGATAAACTTTGAAAACTCCTGGGTTTTGGGTAGGGTTTTTTGAGCTGTTGTCATCTGATGACTAAAGTTGAGATACATTTAAGAAATTATGTAAATACTGAGAATTTCAAGAACTGGAATTTATTACAAGAATATTTCAGAGCTATCTAAAATAGGTTGTCACCACTTACATGTCTAGAACATCTCTTTTTTTTTTTTAATAGACCTGTTTATCTAACAACTACATGAAAGTAGACTCAACCTCACTTTCTTGTGCTAAAGCAATGTCTTGGGAAAAGCTCAAATACGTGATGCTTCTGAATTCTGCATGTTTGAGCACAACTGCTTTCTACAAGCACATGAATGTAACTGGACTATGTGGTTATTAGTTATCTCAACAGCCTGTGGCTTTTGCACATATTTCAGACTGTTTCTGCTGCTAGAAGAAATATCCATAGAAACTGGGTTTATATTGCTACCTCATTTATCATCCCAAAACAGATAAAACATGTCTGATTTACTAAGCCACCTACTTGGTTATTTTTAAACACTAAGGGTATAGCTTCTTGTCTTCCATTAAGATTACCTACCCGACATCTCTAGACAACTTATAACTCTGTATCAGTTAACAGTGATAAGGATCCAGCTTAGGGAAATCAGTTACAGATCATGCAAAATTGAACATGAGCTGCTGTAACACCTCATTATCTGCTATTTATTTATTTAATGCACTCATCATGTTTTTCTTGGAGGATCTGTGTTTATAACAAAATCCACAGCCAACATAGATAGGGTGAGTACAAATTGTTGTATGCTACACAGAGGCTATTTTGGAAAAGTGATTTAAACCTCCTCTGTCACATTAATTGAGCACCTATTTTTCTTGGTTTACCCCTACTACATCCCCTCTTCAGGGAATGCAGGAAAGAAAAAAGAAGTTACTTGATGAAGGAAGAGAAAAAACAACCCACCCAATCTGTACATTCAAGCAGGTAGTCTGGGTCCCTTATACTTTAGTCAAGTGTTTTCTGGGCAACCTGGTGACCCTACCCCATAGTACATAGGAACACAAGCATTGTGCAGAAGCAGCAAACCACCTGTGACTGTGGTGGAGCACAGTTATCTATTTCTCTGTCCGGTTCCTCTTGCCTATATAAGCACACACTGTAAGCAGGCAAAGAAAGGAAGGGAAACACAGTATGAAGGACTAAAGCTGTCGTAATCTGTAGGTCCTGCTTGCTTTGAGAGATCTTCCCATAGCATTAGGGCTCAAAGCCACCACAGAGGAGAGGGGGAGCGGTGTCATGCAGCCACAGAAGTTTCTTCCACATACCCAGAAGCATGAAGACAACATTGGTTAACAGTAAGTGAAGGCAATTGGAAGGTGAGGACAAGGAGCTGATTACTGTTCCTTTTTCTTTTTCTTTCAGTAAAGTAGTACCTTAACAATACATAATCCTAACTACCTGCCATAGGCCACCCAGTGCTGGGTCTTATAAAAAACAACAAAAAACCACCCCCAACCAAACCCAAACCACCAAACACTCATTCCTAAATGATAAAAGTTTAGAGTACTCCTGTGAACCTATAAGAAAAATCAGCTTTTTCACAACAACAACAACAAGTTTTTTCTCTTCTGGACTAGGAGCTTCACAGGCAGTTAGGAATTCAGTTATGCATTTTCTGCTCTGCTTTTACATCTCTGAAAGTATGACATATGTCAGTGTGTTATGCCTAAAATATATTTAGCTACACTAACACCTTTGAAGTTAAAACACAAGTGTATGTCTGTAGCTTCTCCTAGTCCAGACATATCTCTGACTGGCACACTTCTCTGTCTTTGATGCCACTCATGCAACACACCAAGTCAGTCTCATTCGCATGTGGGTAAAGTTCAAGTCATCCCTTTCATTCTTCACTGCTGTAAGTGCCCTCTCCCCTTATGCACAGCTGGTTACCGCATGGCACACCTTCTACTTGTAAGGTGGAAAACATCTTAAGAACATAAAGACATTCTGAACCCCTCCCTGGGCTGGCTATAAGATAAAACCCCAACAAATTCATCTTATTTCCTGTGAGATAATTCCAATATAATCCCAGGAGAGTTACAGATACTGCCAGCAACGTGTGAGCCAGTTAGCCTTATGTCCAGCCAGAATCCTTATTTAGCAGCTCATTGTGTTTTTCCTTAGCTCTCAGACCAATTCTAAAACTTCTTTAATAAAAGTAGTAATAATAAAAATAATATAATGCAACCTTACCTTATTTCCTGCCAAAATGTATTCTGATGTGGGTTCGGCAACTTCTACGTGCGTTCAGTAGTAACATTTCCACACAGACTATACTTATACGAGAGTCAGAGTGTCTGGCTTTTTTGCTCTGGGCACCATTTCCAGTCACATGAACTGGGAACAGCTTGATTCAGATGTTAACAGCCACTGACATTTGCAGGAATGTTGTTTAGAAAAAAAATAAAAATCATAAACGCCTTGAGAAATTTCACTGCTGAAAAGGCTTATTGCAAAATTACTGAAAATACAGTACGTGTGTTACTTGTGAGGAACAGTAGCGTGTTTGTGGAAACAGGATATATAGCTATACACTACATTAAGGAGCAAACCAGACTGAATGAAGTTCTGTCCTGTCTTTCATGTCTTTACAAGTCGGCTGAAGTAGGACCTGTGTGCAAATCAGGGAAGAATCTGACTTTTTGAATTTTAAACGGATATCAGAGTTTGAGAAAATAAATGGGATGAAGTCCACCTCTGGATGACAAAAGTGATGAATTAGAGTGAACCTGTGATTGGCACCTAGGCTTTGAGTAAACTCTGTTCCCTCTCTTCATTTATTTTAAACACATTTTTCAATTTTCTAAGTGGAATTGGTGTTATTGTCTTAGAGTTGAAGGAGCTCTCCGTCAGGTTAACAACATCAGGGCAGTGAGGAAAGGAGACAGATTTGTGGTTTACATTTCACAGGACTGCAGTAATGGAGACACTCAGAGTTTAGCCCTTGTTTGTTCCAATTCATTTCAGTCTCGGAGGAAGTCTCATGTTCAGAAGGTGACCTCAAGGGGCACAGCTATGTCCCTGAATCATTGTATTACAGGATAGGAGGTAGCTGTGTCCAACAATCTAACAGACTCATTCCTCTCTCTGTAAAAAGAAGTTACACAGATTATTTTAATTTTTAGTCCCACTTGAGATGCTTCCTACCTGCACTCTGGTCTTTCAAAGTGAGGAGGAAAAAACCCCAAAAAAACAAGCACATGAAACCTACATGGAGTGTTCAGAAGTATATTCATCTTAGCAAGAGAAGTAAATAACTCAAACTCAGTTATAGCTAAACAGATAACATCAACACACACACACACTGGCCCTTTATAACCTTAATACTGTACTGGGAGCAGAATATTAGTATTTTTGTAACAGGAAACAGGAAAAAGGAAGTTATGTTGTTCTTTCTCTTTTCCCCATCAGCATGATTCCCACAGCTCCTGCCCCTTCAGTCAAACAGTTGACCAAATGACTGGCAAATCAAGGTTCTGTGCTATGTGCAACAGCAGTAGTTCTAACACAGCTAGGAAATACCGTCTAACGCATGCTTTGCAGGAAAGCTTATAGATGCAGATATTATTCCTCCTAAACAGAGTTCAGCTGTACCATATTTGCACATCAAGCACACCCAATGCCTACCAGAAATGTGCTGATTGTGTATGTTTTATATAGACAATCAAAGGAGGAAACACACAGCCATTAAATAAGGGAGACTCTTAGCTGTTTGGCTTTTTGTGTGTGGTTGTTTTTTCTCAGAAGCTAATGTCAATCCAATTACAGTGATCACATCCCTCAGATGAATTAACAGCAGGAAACTCCCCCTTCATATGCATGTTAGACTGGATGAGCATGAGGTACACAGCCAGTGCTTGTGTTCCACAGAAACTTAAGTGGTGTTTCAGAAAGATCTGGCAGATCTGTCTGATGCCTGTGAATAATTGAGAATAGATGTAATCTAGTAATTTGCTGCAAAAATTCTCCTGGAAGGTATGTAGTGCTTGGGAAAAGCTAGATCCATCATAACCCTGTATACATAGACAGAAAGATAGATACAATGAGGTAATGAGTAGAAGTCATTTCATTTACTTTGAAGCCACAAGATGTTACTGTTTCTTCATCATATTTTCATCCCAGATCACAGTTAAATAATTAGGTGCTCCTCTAAAAAATACACATAGTTTTAGCTAACAGTTGTGAAATTTTGTTACTCCAAATACTTCAGATAGCAGCCAGAGGAACATCACAGTATTTCTACTTGATGAGATTTCTTCCCCAATCCAAGATCTAAAAGAATAGACCTAAAGAAGATTAGGCAGCTCACTATCTTATCCTCCCTCACATTGACTGCATCACAGAATCACTGTTAATAAGGTCCTGAATTAGGCAGAATTCTCTGAAAACTCCACAGGCCAAAAGAAGGTGACTTACACTGCCTGAGTTGGTTAACATGATTATCATGAAAATACCATTTGAGTCTATAGCATGACTTTGCTCATGAAGTAACAAATAATAAAATATCCTGCAGCAGGATAAGAAACTATAGTAAGGCCAGAAATATATCTTTTATTAAGAAAACCCAAACCACACACAACCCAGCAACCAAAGTGGTAAAATTGCTTTAAAAATTGAATGGGAAAACTTCCTTCTGAATTAATTTTGGCTGTAGAACAGTCACAGCAGTGACTTAGAGATGCAATATGCTCCAGTTCACCAGCCTGCAGAGCTCCCTTCACTTCAGGTATCAGACTGTGTGTGGGATCCTCTCAATTTACCATCTTGGCTTCAATCCCCAAGGGAGGACTATACACTGATCATTTACCAAGTCACATATAAGGGTGGACTTTTTGTCTTTAGCACTACATGAACTAAATTTAACTGCAGGTACATGTCAGAGAATTTGCTCCTGAATGTGTTTTCCACAAATTATCAAATCATTCTATCCCATGTTAAGACAAGGTTGATCAAAATTGATGTCCTGTAAGAAAAGCTCCATATCATAAGGGGATGTTTTGCTACAAACATCTGCCAAGATTCTAAAAAGTTGAGAGAAGAAAGTGAATTTTTAATTTCTTATTTCTACCTGTCAAGAAAAAAACCCTATATAGCAAAGTCACCCTACTTAGTAGCAGTGTCTAGGGAATTGCAGTGATGGAAAAATCAGAAGACATGGATTTTCTTTGGTTCTTGGTGCAGAGCAAATACAAACCTGGTGAAATGTAAGTAGAAGATAGTATTCATTTAAACCATTGCCCTGCCAAGAGTCATGCCTAGTGTAGAAATACAAGGGTTTTGCCACTGTACAAAATTCTATATCTAGAATGAGAAAAGATGAAAGTAGTTGGGTTTAAATCCATAAGATGTTCAAGGCAAGTTAGAAATTTTATTTCTTGCAAACTGAGTCATGAGGGTCAAAAGCTTTTGTGAAGAAGAGTCTTGTGAACATTCTGGGCTCCCTGGTATAAAAAGGACAGGGATCTCCTGGAGAGAGTCCAGAGAAGGGCTACAAAGATGATTAAGGGCCTGGAGCATCTCCCCTATGAGGAAAGGCTGAGTGAACTGGGACTGTTCAGTCTTGAGAAGAGAAGACTAAGGGGGGACCTAATTAATGTTTATAAATATCTTGAGCATGGGATGTAGGGGGAATTGGCCAGCCCCTTTTTAGTGCTCTGTGGAGACAGGACAAGGGGCAATGGCTAAAAGTTGGAGCATAGGAAGTTCTGCACCAACATGCGGAAGAACTTTTACACAGTGAGGGTGACAGAGCCCTGGGCCAGGCTGCCCAGGGAGGTGGTGGAGTCTCCTTCTCTGGAGATATTCAAGACCCATCTGGATGCCTATCTGTGCAATAGGAGCTAGGGAGCTGCTTTGGCAGGGGGGTTGGACCCGATGATCTCTCGAGGTCCTTTCCAACCCCTATGATTCTGTGATTCTATGAATCTTGCAGAGCTTCTTGATGTTGTCAGACCTTTCCTTTCTTTATGGAGCACAATCTTCCTAGAGGAGGTGATTGTTACAGCTAAATAGCCCGTAATAGCCTTGCTATTGGCCCTCCATATGCTGCAAATTAAAAGTTACATCAGAGTTTGAAGGAATAATTAACTACCCACTGAATTCTAATCCAAGTCTCGTTACCAAAATGGAGTTTTAGGACTGAAAGCCATACAAGATGAAATTTAAGAAGCGTAACTCAGCATATCACTGTTTCAGAATTTGCAGAGCAGCTAACAGAATAGTTTTAATATAAGGAAATGTGTTAAGTAAGTACCCTTTAGAGCAAAATCTTTCACCGCTTTCAGATCCTGTGATACAGTATTAGATCTGATTTCTCAGTTCTGCTAGATGTGTGATGTGCCAGATGTGACAGCAGTTGTGATGATCCAGGCGCAGAAATTCTTGCCTACAGAAAAATTAAGCATTTTAAACTGTATTTCTGATCAAGATAGAAGAGAATCACACCTCAGCAGAGACATTCAAAGGACACAGGGAAAAGCCAAATTACAGAACAACATAAAGGTCTGCACTTCCTCTATTACTCCTCAGAAGTATATCTTACATGTACAGGGACAGAAAAAAGTAATCTCCTAATATTCTTTTTTTTTTTTGGTGGGAATTTTGTCAGGTGAATGGTCCTATGGGTTTCTGTGCCAGACAGTTAAAGTGATAAATCTCAATAATTTTTTGTCTTTAGTTTTTAGCTTTTATATTTCCTTCTGATCATTTTTTCAAATGCACTTACCTCAATACAGCTGAATATATTGCTTCATCAGAGCTTCTACAGAGCGCTGCATAGAGTGAGTTAAGGTGGTATTTTGCAGGAGCAGGGGTTTTTTTTTGTACTATATAATGCATCCTCAGAACCCTGGATGGCTGTTATTAAATTTCATGGTATCCTGTACAGAGATAGCACTCATTTGATGGAGACAGAGAGAGTCATAAAGCAATTAGAGTATCAGCTGGGCCTTTACATCATGTTCTACATTTTAAGGTCTAAGGCAGAATTCACAGAAAAATCCTATGTTTTTGGGACGTGCAGGTCTACAGTTGAAATAATTAATTAAAAACAAAAATGGAAAGAAAAAAAAAAAAAGAAATCCAACTGTACTGTTGGGAAAACATGCAAATCTTGCTCTCAGCCTGAAAGAGCAATTTCATTGCTCCACTGGCTGCTATCAGCTGCAGGAAAAAGCACCAGGTAGGATTTTCTGTGGCTTTTCCATGTATGCAGGCTTGAGGAGAATCATAATCCCAGTATGTTGGATATACTATATTACCTCAGAAACTGAGAGCATGTCAGTGACTGCACTCCCAGTTTGAACACTCTGCCCACTGGGTCTACCATGCAGCTTGTAAAAGAGAAGAATCTGTGTGAGGAAAGATAGGAAGAAGATAAAGAGAAGATTAAAAACTAGATTTATCATTAGGAAAGTTAAGTTGCTGACTTTGTTTATAGGAACCCATAGAGTTGTTTTCTAACAATAGCAAGGACTGCAAAGTGTTTCATAGTTCATACTGAAAATTGATTCTAGCATCTGCCATCATTTTCTGTGCAGATCCTGGGTATTTCATGCAGCTGAACTTGTAAGTAACACTTAGCGTGCTCGGCAAACACATGAATCGGGAGGGGTCCAGAAACAGACGCCTCAGTATCATCATTGCACAGACATCTCAGTATCGTCCTGTCCCTTTTACAAGCATGGAAGCATGGACAGACAATGCACCTTGCCAAAAATGGTGCAGCAATTAGGCAACAGAACTGCTCAAACCCAAGGCCTTGAGCCCAAGTCTCTGAAGACCACAGTTCTTAAAAGAAATCTGTTGCTTTAATAAAAGCTGTGTCCCTGTTTTGGGTTCCCTATCTGGCCCTCATACACCAATTTGTTTCTCAGGATGGTCTAAAGCTGTACATGCCTGGTAGCACAAATTTCATTAAATAAGACAGACACTGTTTAAGGGAAAGAGAGGAAGGTGTGGCTGTAGATACCTCCATCTCCTAACTGTTCCTCAGGCAAGAGAGGGAAACTCCATGAGTGGGTGGCCACATAGGCATTTATTATCTAATGTTTATTACAAAAATATATCCTGCCTAAAGTTGAAGCTACAAGTGCTGTGACAGTTTTCCTCACATCACCTTTCAAAACTACCCAAACGGGAAGTTTTCTACTGATAAAAGCATATTGTTTTGATGTACAGCTTCTATGCTTTATATGCGACTTCCTGCCTAGTCAGGGTTTTTTCTTCATTCCATGCTCAGTTTCTTATTAAAAAACCAGTTTTCTTATGAATATTTGCCTTCCTCAACAGTAACCCATGGACATTTTAAGGTACATGCATTAAGTTTTCTGTAATGCTCCCATTCTCTGAACTCAGTAACCTTTCTGTGTTTTAGTTTTAAATAAAACAAGTTACATTTTGCATCCAGTTAAAAGGTTCCTAGCCTTAAGATGTAAAACTTTAGCTGTGTAAACAATGCGCTTAAAAAACCTGCCACAAGTGCTTCTGTTTGCAGAAGGCTTCTTACATTTACACCATAAAAGTGTCTTGCAACTCGCAACAGACATAATACCAGCTAAAAAAATAGGGTAGCTCATAACCCTCCCCCACTCTCCCTCCCCAACATTTTAAAACTTCTGATTTAAATGAATATATAAAGATACATTTCTTCGGACACCACCTTAAGACCCAGCAGAAGCCTGAGGAATTCACTCAAACAGCAGAAGTCTTACCTTCAGAAGAATCAGCATAGGCTGTCTTGTTTCTTTTTTACCTTGTACTCCATCAGATGCTTACAACAAGACTAATGCTGACTCCCTCCCTGTAGCGGTCAAAAAAAAAAAAGACAGCCAAAATCTAAGCTCTCCTATAGGTTTGGCAAACTGAATAGCAGTAACATCTGGCTCTCTGCCTGAAATTAATTGGAGAAATGTATTACAGGCTATGCTCTTATCATTAGCTGCCAAGAAGTATTTAGATAATACTTCTTTACAGGAGGAAAGAGGAAGATTATTCTTTGTCTTTTCAGAGAAATGCATGTACCAGGCAACACTGCCAAGCATATAACAATTAAGAATCAACATGAATATTGGGGGGGGTGGGAGTCATATCACTTAGCTTTCCTTTAAAGAAAAAAAAAAAAAGTAATTCCAAAGGTAAAGGGAAACTAACATTTTGCTATGGACATTGAGGGGAAGCACTGACTTGATAAATAAAACTTCAGCTTTAAGATGCTTCATGTGAGCACCTCTTTTGAACACTGAAGGTCAGACCTTCTTTTTCGTCCTTTTATAGAGCATCAGAAGAAATTAACATCTCTGCAGAGCTGTGAAACCCCACCTGTGACTCTTTACCATCCCTCCTGGCTCTGCCACAGGTGTCCCAGTGCCTATGTCAGTTCATCCCTAAGGCCATCAGCAGAGGATTTACACGCATCCTTCTCTGTGGGCTGTGGGCTACAGGGAGGAACTGGAAAACAATAAAGATGTAAAAATATGGGAAAAGAGGAAAAGAAAAAGCTCCCTGAAGAGCATAAGTTGAAAGCTAATGGCTATTAGTATAACAACTTACATGTTGCACAGGCATCAGGGTAATCCCTCTTTATACCCTTAAGCGAGCAGACACTCCTTGTATTTGAATGAGGCAGATCAATGTTGTGGCAGAGAATAGAACAGGACAAAGGAGAAAATAGCTGAAATAAATTAAGATTAAAATGAAGATATTCAGGGAAGAGGTAAACAAGAATAGTAAAAAGGATCAGGGATAATGAATTATGGAACAAAGTTTTTTTCTCCTCCTTGCTTCTTGCATCATGTCACATAGAAGGGAAGGGAAGGGCTGGAGTGGCAGCCATTCACTAAGATCATGACCATCAGCCTAGCTACCTTGAGAGGAGGGTCCCAGTGGGCTGGCATAGTCAATGACAGCAGGGGCTTCTTCTTGGCCCACAGCCATTGGGACTCTGGAGCAGGAGAGACCCCCTCAGCACACTGCTAAAACAAGGGGCTGTGGGGAACATCCACACTCCTGCAAGCAGCAGGGAGCTGTTGAGTGCCTTCCCGTAAGATTGGCAGTCCTGCTGGCAGAGCAGAAGGGTTTCATACCTCCTCACTGGTAGCAGATCCTCTCTGCTCTGCTTGTGTGGTGGCACACAAAACTGTGAGGACTGGCACTGAATTCTTCTGAGACTATTTCAGGCAAAACAGATGTAACGTGGCTTCACAGTCCAGAGCATGCGCTGTAGGTCGGCAAGTCAAGTAGCACAGTAGCTGTACAGTCCCCAGTCTTCTGAAATGAACATCGACAAGCAACACCAGTCTTCCTCGTGCATCCACAGGCTGTTAAATCATCACTGCAGAATTTACCTGGTGCTGGTCTGGCCCCATTGAGCTGATGAAAATTTGTCTGATACACAGTAACATCTGGTGTGTGTTCTGCAGTGCTAGGGCTATGCTCGGAGAGGTTCAGTCAAGTCACAGCTACGAACCATAAAAGCTGGGTGCAAGCAGAGTCATGAAGGCAGGAGGCACCTGTGGCATAGGACAGTAATTAGACCATAATTACTGGAGGAGGGGAATCAACTTTTTAAAAGGGTAGAAAATGTCAGGACAAGGGGGGATGGATTACAGCTAAAGGAAGGAAGGTTCAGATTAGATATTAGGGGGAAGTTTTTCACAGAGAGAGTAGTGAGGTGCTAGAACAGGCTGCCCAGAGAGGTGGTGGATGCCCCATCCCTTGAAGTGTTCAAGGCCAGGTTGGATGAGGCCCTGGGCAACCTTGTGTAGATCCAGCCTGAGGTTGGTGTCCCTGTCTGTGGCAGGGGGTTGGAGCTCTATGATCCTTGGGGTCCCTTCCAATCCATGCCATTCTGTGATAAATTGAGATTAAACCTCGGGAAAATGTTTCTATTTAGGTACTGACAAATACTTCATTTCAATCAAAACCAGTGCTACAGATTGTTCAATTATTCCAAAATATTTTTTACAAACATTTTACTAAAAATCTAATAATTTCATATTTTTGCTTCAAAATGCGATATAAATGAGCAAAAACATAGCAGGCTTTTCCACCTGCACAAAGTCCATTTTTTTTTTGTATCAGCTAACAGAAATCATTACAAAGTGTTTAACTCAGCCATGAGAGTAAGGGCGGTGGTCCCAGCATGACAATCCATATCAACACATAGACTTACCTTTTAATCAAATAACGTTTAAGCATATGTATAAAGGCAAAGATGTGGATGGTTAGTTGAACAAAAAAAAAAAAGGCTGTAGGTTGGAAACTGCTGGCTACAACTCTATCAGCTATCCTATCCTTTCATAAGGAAGTAGTTATAGTTAAGTTGTTAAAAGCTTTGTGAAGGCTTGCGTGCTTTTGATCACAAAATGCATACCTGCTTTATTTTGTTGTCACTTGTATTTGTTAGGCTTTTCTGCATAGTTTGATTAGCAAAATAGCATCTTGGGAAAACAAACAGTCCCCAGGCATGGGTTTTCATGCCCATTTATTGATAGAGTAAACTAATTATATGGAGCTAGGCTTAGGCAACAAACAAACAAATCTAATGCTGAAATTGGGAATCAATCTCTCTATTAGTATGCCAGTAATGTCAGCAGGACAGCACTTGTGAAAGAGTATATGGGCCTGAACTCTTCAGTGTTATATTCTTTTCTTTTGCATCTAAGTAAGTGTGGCTAAGCTAGCAATTCCTTTAGACTACTTACTGTTATCCAAATATACCTTATGGATTTGGAATATTTTTTTCTCCATTACACCACACAAATATGAAATTTCCTATAACCATAAGACTCCAGAAAGTGGATCATTAAGTAAAGCTCCACACCAAACCCACAGAAGCTGTCAGAGCTGCAGCTTTTAAAAATCACCACAGTTCTCTTCCTGTTCCCAAATTTTCCCTTAGAAGGCTCCTTCTCTGATCCCTCTTTTAATTGAAACTGCTCACTCTCCCCAAGCCCCAGTTATTTGTTCTTCCACTTCTTGGCTCTTGCTCTTACTTTAAGAGTTGTCTTGTCTTTTGGTCAAAATTATAGGAAACAATTCATACCTGGAAATGGAAGTAAAAAACCCAGGGTGTGACCGTAGTCAAGAAGTTACAGTGTTTTCATCTGTCATTTGGGTTTATCTGTGAAGGAATGTTGATCCTTTACTGTCAAAGCTGAAAGAAACAGATTACATAGGCTAGAGGCGATTTGGTTTCGGTTAACTAGAACCTGAAGCATAGCAATGTATCAAGAAAGCTAATTTTGAAATGAAAGCATGTTTCAGAGAGCCCAGTTTAGTTACACACAGAGCTTGAGGTGAGGTGAGGTGAGGTGAAGACCCCTACAAATGGTACCGTGTTGGAGCCAATTGAATAATACCTGTCTATATCCAACAAGCAGAACCATCAAACCTTGATAAAGTATCTGAATGGTTTCCGGTTTCTGAGATAGGTGTGGCTGTGCACTCGGGATTCACAGCATCACATCCTCTGCCTGGAGGGCAGCTTCCTAACCAAGGAGGGCATGTCCTGGTGCAAACATAAGAGTTACTGGTGGTACCACTCTATTGCAGAGCAGGAATTAGGTAAAGATGTAGGAAACCTGGCGAGGGTCAAACTCCCTTTCTGTAGCCCCCAGCTAGAGAAAGGCAGGATCCAGGAGAGGTGGGAGGCAGCCCCCTAACCACATGCTGTGCCTGGGGCATGGGGCATGAGGCTGGAAAGGAAAGCCAGCACAGGGGAGTCTGGATCACTCAATGACATCACTGCGCATGTGAACCTTGCCTTTCTATCCTTGCTCCCAGGAGCTGGTATGCATGTTGGGTGACATGATCTTTGGAAAAGGAAACATTCTGTGGAGCAGCTATTCAGACATTGCCCTCCTCAGGTGCAAACCTTGACTATTTGTCTGCCTGGAAGCCCTGAGTGATGGCAGTATAGTGCAGGGGAATGTATTAAGATGACAAGATTTGATGAATGAAAAACTCTGAGATGATACTGACCCCTCCTGACTAGCTCCTGGATGTTGTGCCTTTGAAGAAAACACTGAAGGGACAATCTTAAGTACTTCTGATTCATGTCTTCTTTTTCCTTGTGACATCTAATATTCAGCTGCATGTCAAAAACTGTGATTGAAAAACAGTGATCAAGAACTCTTATCAGAGAGGTATTTTCTTGTTTTTTCCTTGACCAGAAAGTAGAATTTCAGAATAAACAGTAATAACATCATGAACACTTTTTTGGGGGGTAATTTAGAAGGTGTGCATGATGTAGATATGACTGATCTATAGAGGCAGACACTTACAGAGTTGTATGTTTAACACAAAAGATGACAGGTATATTTATCAGAACATATTTAATTTCTATCAATATAATTCTTTTCTAAATTGAGAGATAAAATATTTGGGTAGATTTGCATAGCTTCTTGTAGCATCTTTTTGGTAGCTGTTTTGTTGCTGCTATCAGCCCAAGGACTGGACCCGGCTTGTTCCTGAGCTGAGGATGTTGACGTACGGCTGCCTGTCACAACGCCGCCTCTGCAACGGTCCCGCAGTGCCACCTGCTTGTTGCTGCTGAGGTCTGCAGAAAAACAGTCGCTACAGTTGAAACCAACTACATCTGTAATAGGTTATTGGGGGTTTGCTTAGTTTCCTGCAGAGGGTCGCATTGTCCTGCCCGCCCCGCCCAACCCCTCATTCCACCCCTCAATATGCTAGCCCAACATCATTTGCTTATAGAAAGTTTCAAAAATTAACTATTTTATTTCAGATTTAGAAGGCTCAGGTTTATTACTATGGCACACAAAACATTAATCTGAACAACACACAAAGGTACCAAACCTGTTATATTAAGAATTAAGCAGGGATCCTGGAGAAGAGCCATACAAATGCATTTACTTGAGAGAAAGGGTTTCCCTCTCCTTGCGACAAGATCCTGTGGAAGAACGAGCAAGAGGAAGCCTACATTGTAGCCTCAGGAAAATATAAGTGTATGAGCATCTAGATGGGAGCCTGCGGCAGCAACAGCGCTGGTCCTTGGGGCTGCTCCTGCAGGAAGTAGAAGCACATTCACGACTGAGTTGCAGAACAATGGTAGTGGTAAGGTCAGCAAGTAGAAGAAACGTAACAGTAGCTTGAAAGTTGCTTTCTGATTCTTAAAAGCACTGTGTGGCTTCTCGCAGCGGCTTAAAAGTTTTCTGTCTTTCCATCAGTCCCTATCTCGGTACTTACGTGGCAATCTGCGCTTTCACATAATCAAACCAAACAAAAATAAATATGCTTCTAGGGCTTACAGCTACAGAACACAATTTGAAAACATAAACTTTAAAGGCTTGAATAAACAAGTCTTAATTAAATAATTCCTCCTACCTCCTGGCTTCCCTTGAAAATAAATATATGTGTAAATAAATAAACAGCCCTAATCGGGGGAGTACTAATGCATGACCTTTCCATCTGTAGTGTGGAAACTGATTTTATATCCTTGATCAAAACACTTTTCCTTCAGAGAGAGAATTTACAACCTTTGCAGAGGAGTGTTTCTGTACAGACCACAGGGTGCCCTCTACAGCACGTACCAGGTTCAAACAATGATACGTGCAATCAGCACCAATTCACATCCTTTGCCAAACTAATAAGGGTTAGTATTTTACTACCAGGATCATAACTTCCATCTGATCTTTAGATTTTTGTTTGACTGTGGATTTTTGGCAGGTGAAGATACTAACTACTTAATGTCTAACTACTACAGGTCTGCAAATGCAGAGAAGCCCTCTGTAAATGTGAGGAATAAAGCAATTAAATAGCCCACCAGATTATGGAGTAGAGTGTATTATGCGTTGGTCTGTCCTAAAAGATCCACTTTTCTTAAGAAAGCAACATTAAAGCATCCTTAAAAATGCTTTTAGGATCGCCTGTTTTTTAGAACATCTTGAAGCGTATCTGTGTGGAAAATAGAAAAATCAGTGGATGGCACTGTTGGCTTGCAGGTAGAGAATAGTCACCTAAATTATATGCAGAATTTGTGGTTAGATGTATATTGATTTCTGCTTGCCTAGCACTTTGCAGAATTTGTTGTATTTAAGAAAATTTACCTTTCTTAAATAAAATCTATTTCCATGCTGAAATCATCAAAACTGGTGGTTATTTAATTCTGATATTCTATAGCTCACTTGCAATAGAAAGCATTGGGACACAAATATTAGAATGAAAAAAAAAAAATCACCCCTTCAATTGCTGCATGGAAAGTACTAGATCATGAAATGCTGGTAAATGTCTGATTTTACCTCTTTAGTCCATAACCACATAGCATGAAGACTTGGCTTACCATAATATCAAAGAAATGACATGTTTTTCAATCAGTGGGGTACTTTAGAGCCTTAATCTCATTCTGGCTCTAACGACTTTGTCTCTCACAAGTTCCCTGAGAGTCCTTGAATGCTCTGAGCATCCTTGAAAGAAGACAAGACAGAGAAAACAACAGTGCTGGCAAAGCGTAATATTGTAGGCTATGCAGAGAGGTAACGCAAACTCAATGACACGGCAATCATCTTCACTGGAGCGCAGCACGCCCAGCTAGTTTAATGCTTGGCAGCATTTATTCTGTGCTGCAGCTTAAGTGCTGTGTACCTCACAATTCTTTCTTCTCCAGACCATATGCTTAGGCACAGGGGTCAGGAATTGCCAGGCATATTTGCCGCAGGTACACAGGCCAAGACTCATATCCTTCATGGTGGGGTTAATTTTATTCAAAATAAATACCTACATTTTGAACACAAACCAAAACCAAGTCTCAACATCAAGCCTGCACTGTGGATAGAGTCTTGCAGGCTGATTGTCAGCTTGCTTACAGAGTAAAGACAAAGACGACACATCTCTCTCTGATGATGGGTCAGGTATGCTGTGCCTACACTGTAGGCCTTCCTCAGGATTTGCAAACAGGTCAGCCAAGGGATCCTTTCCTGGGTGAGGATCCCCACAGAATGCAGCAATGGTTTGAGAGTAGACCAATAGCTACACCAGCATACTGATAGTGGGCATTTACCCCTTAGGCATCCTACCCTTCTTATACGCCTTCTATCCCATCCTTATGCCTACACGTCCTATCCCCCAAATAAATGTGAGGTTACACTGTGCTAAATCAAGGAGGCCACCAAGGCTTCCAGGAGTCTGGAATACTACAGTGCACTGCTTGTATTATGATCCTATAAGAGAAATACAGCCTGAGGGTCTGACCTGCTACACACTGAATACAAGGGAAAGATCCCACTAAGTTTGTTGGGGTACCTTTATCTTCTGTCTTAAATTCCAGCTGGGGTGGAAGGGGAGCCAATTCCATGATTATCTGGGTTAGGGCAGACCTTCATTCTGGTCTCTGCAAAGACACTCAATTTGTTACAATGAACAAAATGAAATTTAAAAAAAATATTAGCCATTCCAGGAAAGGAAAAAACAAGCTTTATTTATTTACTTTTTTAAACTGTGCATTGTAACTCCAACATACTAGTCAGGGTCCTAGAAAGGGGAATGCAGACAGGGATTAAATTAGGGTGGGGTTTTTTGTTTGATTTTTTTTTTCCTCTCTCTCTTCACTCAGGTGCTTTGCTGAGATGATCACCCTGCCTCTCTTGGATTAAAAAGAATGTAAGTTAAAATACCCTCTTAGGGACTTCAGCTTTGTCTTCAATCTTTTATACTGACAGATAATGTATTTCTGGTGTGTCTGTTACATTTCTACACTTTTCTTCTAGGTATCACACTGTTGTCATGACTACAGTATCCATACTCTGAGAAATAATAAATATCCCCCCCAAGTAAATGAAAATCATGTTTTCTCTGTGTATACAAAACCTAGTTTTCTGCATCAGATTTTGTAATATTAGAAAAAAACTTTAAATTATCAGTTTTGTGTTTAAAAATACAGTTTTATTCCCACAAAATTTAAGATGAAATATACTGCACCTGTCTAGTCAACAACTGAGTTCAGGGTTGAACACTACTGGCATAATAAGCAGCACAGAAGCCTTGAAATACATCATGAATCAGTGTCTCTCCTCACCACCCTCTGCAGGGAATTGTCCCCCAGAAGTATGGGGGGTTTTGGGTCCAAAAGGTGCTGAGTCCTCTTGTTCCACAAATATCAAATATTTTGAGATGGAGGTAGCAAAAGATTTCTTTAAAACAAGTAATAAGGGCCACATCTGCGGCATAACTCCATTATACATGGAAAAATTCAGCTTCAGGAGCACAGTGATAATGACATGTTTCTAGATGTAACCCTGGAACAATCATACTAATCTGCAAATGACTCTGCTTTGAGCCAGCTCTTCTAGCTTCAGGAACCAAAAATAAATAGCACAGATTTTTAATTCTCTTGCTACCAAGTCCTGTAAAGTTAGCACAGCTATAGATTGACAAGAATAAGGTTTTTATTTAAAGCATTTACATAAGGCATCGTGCCTTATCACACAAGGCAGACAGTCCCCATTGCCTCGCTCACGGCCATGTGGAAGCTTTTGCAAAACTCAGTGTGCTCTCCTTGTCACACCATCCTTCCCCTATGGCTTTGCCAATCCCCACAGCCAAAGTCCCATCCCAGCTGCATTGTCAGTAAACAAATACCTTCACCGCGAAGCGCAGGCATAACTCTGAGTAGGCTGCACCAATTGCACATCTTACTTTCACTTGCTACCATTCTCTCCCAAAATGATGAGAGGAAGCCTGCTTACATTATTGCATGGCAGGCTGTTTCTGTAAGGTCAAACCCTGGCTTCCACAGCACTCGCATAAATTTCTTCCTTTTGGAAATGCAATAGATCCCCTGCCCGGTCATGTATAAACACCGTTGCTCTGGATAGTGTCAAGGTGTCTGACTCTGAAAGAGATTTCATTACTTTTTGGTGATAGCCAACCTGCTAATACAGTTTAGTGATTTTTTTTTTTTTTTTTTTTATATCAGTGCCACCAGGCTGCTCAGAGAGCAGATCCCAAACATCTGCCATGCATTTTCCCACATCTGACATGACTCTTCCCAAGGCACATGCCATTTATCAAGGAAGGCGTGTGAGGTTGCCTGTTACCAAAGCCTGTTCCTTTAATGCATGTGTAATGAGGTGGCTAATACTTTGAGAGTAGGAGTACCTAGCCTTAATAGACACAGACATGCACTAAATGATACCATAGGCTTTTGAGTTATCTTGCACAAAAGAATTACATCTGTATACAATAAAAATATCTTCAAATATGATTACAAGTTAACTGCAAGTTTTTTATTTTACTTTGCAGTGCTCAGTTAATAAGAGGAAAAACAAAACAAAAATATATCCTCTATCACTACTTAGGCAATATGAACACCAACAATCCCACAACACCAAAGCCCAAAGAATACATTGTAACCAAACATAATAAAGCTGAAAATAAACATTCACAGAGTGGGTGGACTTGTTAGAAGTAACAAATAAAATCAGGGAGAAGACTCTGCTGAGCTGTCTGGTAGCCCTTCTGATCTCAGGCAACAGACAGTACTTCCAACCAATCTGTCATTTTTGTTTCTTTTGGGCAAAAAAAGTTCTTCCCTTCTGGTGTAAGCAAGAGTCCAAGACCTAGAGCTTTTCTGAAAGGTTATCCTCCACCTTCACTGTGCATTCTCTTTTCCCTTAGAAGGCCAAAGCACTGACTTTGCCTCACAGGGTTTCCATAGGCTGAAGCTGTCCTCCAAGTCCATAAGCCTGGGATCCTAAGCATTGCCTTCTCCAGTTACACAGCTACCTGGCTCTATTTCTCCAGAATACCCATTTACTTCCTATATCTTTCTGGGGTTTTGCTTTAGCTCTTCCATACAGACCGCCTGGTAGGGACAGCTACACCTCTGCTCAGTGACTTTAATAGCAGAAACACCAAGATAGTTTTGCTCAGTGTGTTTCTCGCTTGTAAAATCTCCTCATCACTACACACACCTCCCCATCCCTGCACACTTATTCCCCACAAGGGCTGGACTCTCTCAATTCTTAGTTCATAAAAGGGCAGTATCATGTGCCTCATTGGGTCCCCACTGATGAGGTGGGCAGGTCCACAGCCCTGGGCAAGCCACTTCACTTCTGAGAGATGTCATCTATTAAACTGGAATAGTTTTTGAGACCAAGTAACCCTCTGCCACCCACTGCATAAGAAGTACTGTGTCAGCATCTAGCTGATCTGTATGTTTACAGGATTAAAGGATCTGGTTCCTCTTACTAGGTCAGTTTACTCTTTTGTAATTAGCCTTATCCTCATCTTACAATTAGTCTCACACCAAAGCTTATTACAGCCTCAACTTTGGAAATGGTCAGATCCATATCTGACTGGTGTAACTGTAAACATAGCTTGCAAACACGTAAACTAAGTTTTAGCTGCATATATATAAAACACTTAAACAAGCTTGGACATAAGCAGTTCTTCTAACACAGCAGGGAGTTTCTAGAGAAGTATGTTGTGAAATGCTACAACAGGGGAGCACACCGCACAGCTCCAACAAACCCAAGATGCATGTACACTGCTCACATGCTCATGAATGCTTGGAAAAGTAAGGGATTTTAGACTGGAACTATTTACAAGTATTCTAGAAAAGAACCACACCACCACCCCCCAATCAGTCAGCAATTTCTGGCATTACCGTTTAACCCCAGCAGCAAAGTTATTCTTGAAACTAGTGGAAAATATTTTTCTGTACTTGGAAAGATGTTGTCACTTTTAATGACTATTCCACCAGGAGTTCCTTAAAAAGAGGCCAAAATTAAGTATTTTCACAAGCCAATCCTTTCTTCATTAAAGGTTTAGAAGTCAAGCAAACAATTACTTCTAATAGCTTTAAGTTGAATAGTTTGATAGATCTCTATGTAGCTCTTGAATTTAGAGATTCTGAGAGTCACTAGTAGCAGACAAAAATAAATGATATACACTTAAATATTTATATATTTGTATTTTATATTATGCAGATAATACGGAAAGGTGCATGTGATTTTATTTCAGGACCAGTCACATGAGTTTTAAGGCACTGAGAAAGAAGAGAGGCTTGCAATATCTGTTCAGTGATACTGTTAAACATTTTAATAGCAAACTTAGATTCTTCTCAGTCCTATAAACATTGCACTGAGATTAAAATTTGGAGGATCCTGTGAGATCATAGCCCAGATTGGATGCTCTGGTCCAGTATATTTCTAGAATGATTGTGGGCATTTGAATACTGTTGGTATAGTAGAGAATGGACCCAGAATTAACAAGCACATGTCAGCTTCACTCTTGTTCTTGGAATTACAAATCTTCATGTCCCACAACTGACTTTGAACCCTTTCCTGACACAGAATATGCTTTCTCTTTTGCTTGCTTTGATTCTGTTGCCTTCCTCCCCTCCATTGCCCTTCCCCTCAGCCCAATGAGTTCAGAGGTACTTAGATCTGGCAATCTGGTAGAATGAGAGAAACTAGATTATGGCACAGTGAGAGCACTATAATTGACCTATACAGGTAAATTTGGACTGAGAATACCTGCAAGCAAGGGAATTTCCAGACATAGACCAAGACTTTACAAAGTACATTATCAAATAGAAATTTTTACCATAAAATTTAACTACTAAACTGACATTTCACATAAAGTCTATTCACCTCTAGTTTTATAGTTGTTCACATTCTTTCTCCCTAGGAGATCCCGGTGCTCATCACCGCCACTGCCCCATCCTCTGCAGGGTAAGCACGTGCAGGGTACACCACTGCTGAATGACCTCCCTTCCCTTTAGCCAAGCTGGCTAGATGCGAGCAAGGTGTGATTTAAAAATCACATATGTCACCAGAAAGGCTTGTGGATTTCTTTGAGCACACTGAAACCATCTAGTTTTCAAATTAGAGCTTGCCTGGAGAAAACAGCCAGTGGCCTGGCTACCATGGAGCACCAGGCTTATGTGTGTCTAAGGAGTATTGGCAACCACAGTCTAAGAACACAAACCAATGGGTTTTGTGTCTGGTGTTTTTCCTTGCTGTACAACAAGAGATGATCAGATGAATCCTGACTTTTAACAAAGTATTGGCAACAGAGATATTATTTGAGCTAGCTCTTAAGATGCCTCTTATAGTCAATCGAGACAAATAGCTTCTTTCATAAGGGCCTCTATTAGATATCCACATTAAATGAGTCAATCTGTAGCCATGGTTTAGGTCAATTTTATCTAGATAGAACACCTACTTTTATCAGCAAACACCTAATGCATTGCTAAATATCATATCCTCAGTGCTTGGGCATCCTAGTGGATTTTAGTTGGAAATGACCGGTGTGCACTTAGTGGAATCAAAGGCTACATCATAATCCAAAACAGTATCTTCTGTACTGCCACCTAAGCTGTTTGATTCAGTGATCTTTAGGCTTTACTCATTGGTAACAGAGGAAATCAATACTAATAACACCCATTGCTACCAATGTTCTCTTCAACACTTCTTTAGAGGAACCTCTAAAACCCTCACTGCAATCCTAAAATTGTCTTGAATGATTTATTACTTACCTCCTCTGTTCAGATAGTTCTCAGGTCTGGTAATACGTGTCCCCCAGAAGTTAAGTCACAAGCAACAAGCTATTTACTAGTGACAATGCTTCAAGAGCATGCAAGAAGTATTCAGCATAGCACTACAGATGCAGTAAGGAGAAGATAATACAGTATGCTCTATTGCCAGCAGTTTCACCAGATTAACTTCTGCAAGTATTGTGCCTTATGACAGAATAATAGCCTTTATAGTCTATATACATACATGCTCTTATAGCACTTAATCCTCTTCCAATCCAATACATTTGCTGCTGATGTTAACAAGTTCCAACATAACCCAGGCCCCTGCTTCCTCATGAGGGAACAGGCACAGCAGAAGAGCCAGGTCTTTTTGTGCCCTGTGTGCCACTCTAGCTGGCAGGAGTTTCTGTGTAGAAAAGCATCTCACCTTCTGATTCTTTGGTTTTAATTTTACCTAGCCATTTGAAACCACTGTTCTAGCTGAAACATAAAGCTGCTCCCCAGGCATCTTTAGAGGGCAAAAAAAAAAGAATTCAGAATTTCTCAGGATTAACCCATTCCAGTGAAGTAGTGAAGTTTCACTTGCCCCCTTCCCCACCTTTTGACTGTCCTACTTTTGGCTCAGTCAGCTCATATCTCCGGCTTAGAAACAGGAGAAAAGCATTTCATGTTACTTGACGGCAATAGTAGATGAACTGTCTGTAAATTTACCTTGCTTAGAATTTTTCTAATCCATGAATTTATCCATTCTAGGGCCAGCAGTGAATTGCTGTGCAGTAGCCAAGATAGCTAGAAGCTGTAAGAATTTCATGTTATCTTCATTTAATTTTATTAAAGTGGTGAACAACTGCAATATGAAGGAATTCTTCAAGAAAGTGATCACATGCAGATTAAACAAACTGGCAGACAGGTAACTCTATGTCTTCTGATAGTAGTAATCAGTTACTAATAGTAATTATTCACTAGTGAGACCTACTCACTGAGCCCAGGTGGTTCTCTAGGCACTACTCAGCAGCAGTGAGAAATCAGCCTGTTCTCTGCAGGGTGGGGAAGGGGTAACCATCTGATGGCTTTTGCAGTTCTTTTCTTCTTTGTTCTGTTCTGGAAGGGCATTCAGAACAAGGTTAACGAGGCAATGTATTGACTGACAGAGAAGTCAAACCACTCCAATAGGGATTTATGAAAAAGTTCAGAAAACTAAGGACAAGATGTGATTCCCTTCCTTTCTGTAACAGCATTAGGCCGATTTCTATGTATCCTTCACATATGTTTGCAGTTTTCTTTGCAGTTAATTTTTATTACAATTCAATAGTCCTCACCATTGGAGATATTCCATCTCACCTAACCACCATTCAACTCATTTTTCTACAAACAATGTACAAGGGACAAGTCCTGTTACAGTTGTAAATCACTCCAGCAAAATATATACCTCTTTGGGAGAGAGAGAGGTCAGACTCAGGCTTGAGAATTGGGACAACTTAGTTTCAGTACATATAAAGTCAAAGAACACCTGCTAGATCTTATGCCAATTCTTAAAATGAAATCTGTGGAAATCCCTGTTTATTTTCTTCCACGCATGGTCCTTTCTTTTTTTCCAGCTCCCCTTCCATTTCAATCAAATGCTGAATATTTTTTCTCAGAAAGGAGGATGTTGGCAAAAAGTGCATAGCTTCCAAACCCAGGAAGTGGCTCAGTCACATTCATGCATTGTGCATCCACAATATTTATTAATATTACTAATAAAAACATGGCTCTGCATGAATCCATAGATGCTCCATAGACTTCTTCTGTTAACAGTTATATCCACATCTCCTTTTCTCCCATCCTTCCACTGCCAAGTGTCTACAGGGAATGCTACTGTGGCCCAAGCCATGCACAAAGTTTTTTGCCTGTATAGATGGGAGGCAGGGTCTCCTGCCAGGCACTCTGTCCCTGCCTGCTACAGAAGGAAAAAGATATTTGGCAAAATCCTTCACAATCTTCACAGCCAGACAGACACACAAAAAAATCCCAAACCAACAAACACCGTGTTTTCATGATGCCTGTAGCCTTTTGTTGTTGAGAGATGCAAATATTTCCTCATTTATAAAACCTATTGATAATGTAATTAATAAATCCAAAAGACTCTTGCAACTGTTCTCATCCTCTATGAAAGTAATCTAAAAAGCAAGGCACACTCACTTTGTGCGAGATTTCTCCAGTATGTTGTGTGTGGAACCACCAGCTTTAAGGTAACTCTATCAGACTTGCTACAACTGGGATTTAATCCTTAAAACTGCAAAAAGTACCTGAAGTAATATCAAGCTTTGAGTACATCATATTAGTTGGAGACTGCTGCTCTTGCTCTGTAGCTCTGACCGACTTTTTGGAGGGGAAAAGAAAAAAAACATCTTTTCTCTCTCCAAGATAGGCATATTTTAATTTAAGCCATGTAAACATCTGATAAATAGCCATACTTCATAGCTACCAAAAAAAGGGATACTTATCCATCATATTTCACAGCCATGGGTCTGTGTATTTAAGCAATAGTGCAAGCCTTTACTGAAATAACTGCAAGAAAGTGGGAGGAAGCTTTGAGAAACAGAGCAACATATACTCAGGTTTTGCTTGAGCACTATTAGGAGCTGCATTACTGGGTTTTTTTTGACCCCAACAAATGGAAGAAACACAAAAAACTGCTGGAAAGCATTTTCAATAAGCCAAGAATCGCCCATGCTTCCCCACTGACATACTACTTCACAGCAGAATGGATGGCTTTGGAGGAGACAAACAACTCCCTGGAATCCACATCAGGCTGCATTAAGTAGCAGACCCAAAAAGCTGTGAAGGATTGTATCAGCAGTCTGACAGAAATGCTGAAAAACGCAGCATATGCATATTTGTACAATGAAGCAGAAGTAAATTTCCATTTTGAAAGCCTCATCAGGAAACAGCTTGCTGCCTGTAGAAAAGGATTCATGCTTTTACATTTCCTTCTTGTAACAAGCAGATCTACGGAGCTGCCCAAGTGGCAGACATTACTCTGGTAACAAGTCACAGGCATAGCTTATTGCTGTGTTTCACAAAGCAGCCTGAATTATACTTACAAAGACTGCAGCACAGAGCCATTCACATTAAGGAAAAGGTTAAGGGTTTGCAGAGAATTAGTAACAAATAGTTTTTAAGAAGTTATTTTAAGCCTTCTGGATTGAAGCTGAGCTATGCAGTTTGGGGGTGCCTGCACCAGGAGTTTGCTTTAATCCAAATCCAAAGTTACTTTAAAACTGTTTAAAAGTATCTTTAAGACCTTATTTTAGTCTACAGCTTTCACTGCCATAGCCTTAGCAAGGCAAACAATGTTTGCCTAGATCACTAGTACCTCCCAGGAGTTTTCAAGACATAGGGCTTTCGCTGCTGGCACACCAGACACCAGACCCTAGTTAAAACTATGCTGCACACATGGGCAAAACAAACATCCTAGCACATTTCAGCCATGTAAACCACTGCAGAAGAGGCCTCAACTCACCAGAAATAGCAACCATGTCCTCCTCTGAACTAGCACATTTGCTAACTACAGAATCTCTCCCTTCTCTCTCACATTGTGAGCAGGCTAGTTTATATCAGCTGAGAAGGCAGGTCTGGTTTGGGTGAGGGCTTTTGCCCTCAGGTGAGCAGTGGGTGTGGGTGGTGGGTCATTTCCTTCCTGAGCCTGGCACAGCCAGCTCAGCGTGAGCAGCCAGATGGGGCTGGAGGATTGGCACCCTCAACTGCTCCCTCCCTTCAGGCTGTGCTCCAGCTGCTTGAGCTAGTCGGTGATCCACAGTTCCCATCTATTCCTGGAAGGGTGTCAGTGCCAATAAATCTATTCCATCCTTGAATAAAAGGAAAAGGGACAGGTGAAATTTGATAGTGATCAAAAAGAAAGGCTCAAGGCACAGGCAGGTAACAGAAGACATCCAGTAAGAGAAGAGTCCACTGCTGTGGTAGCAATAGAAAGTAAACAAACCCACTTCACGACATGCATTTGTTTTCCCTTTATATTATGCACAGTCAGCGTGGAGAGTCTTCCCTTTGTTTTCAGTTGCATGTCTCCTCGTGTTGCACTGCAAAGGCCACTGTATAAAGCAAAACATACTGTTTCCAGCTCTCTTTGCTATCAGTGCTCTCTTTATGTTCCTTAGATCAACAAGGAGGAACAGAAATGGAATCACTGCAGGAAACACCTCCAGTTACATTTGCAGGCCTTCTGTTGCACACTGGCTGCAAATATGACACTCTGCAGACGACTGCATTTCACAGCAAGTGCCTGCCCCTTGATGCATGGAAAACACATTTGTGCTCTGTTATGCACCTGGCTTTTGGGTTGGACCAAGGGAGAAGGTGGACATGTCCAGGCACTCCGTGTGGCTAGGAAGTTGCTGGTACATCCCATTGTGCACAAGGGGTGGGTTGTAAAAATATATATATATATATACCAGATATAAATGACAGCTGTGGACAGGAAAATGAGAACAACTTTCATGTTTTTATTGCTGCCTTAGAAGCAATTGATAAACAGTACACTTCATATATAAATGAGCATGTGTCAATATATGACAACAAAAATAAATTACAGTGACATAGTATTTAACTTTACAAGGTTGTACAAAATTTCCAAATATGAATAGATTTCAACTTAAAAATTTGAAATAAGTTAAAACTTCAACTATTCTGAAGACTTGAAAAATATACATACAATTTCACTCAATCACATCATTTACAGTATAATTTTTTTTTAAGCTGTTTAGTCTTATACACCCATATATTTTTAACTGTATTAGTGGAATATATCCTGCTATATGCAGCTTTACTGCACTGGGATAGTGAAAGGGGTTCCCTGAGGGCACAGAACAGGCTTTGAGTGTTTATATTTTAAGTAATTTGATTACATGTATTAGCTAGAAATACAAAACCAAAGCATTATTTATCTGTCCTATAAAGAGAGACTGATTTATCTGCTCTTGCTAGAATTTCCATTGATGCTAGTGAGAATTTGGAAGAAGGCTTAACAGCAGCACTGAGCTAAACTAAGTCTGTTCAGCCACGATGAATTAGGTCACATTATTTAATGAAATATTTGAAGAATATCTGGTTTGGATTAGATCTCATTATAGGCTACATAGCTAGTCATGGCTATGCACTGAGATATTTGTTTCTACAACTAATGGGAAAATATATTTGATATGGTACTTTGAAGTAACAGGATGGGTTATGGATTGGTATTTTTAACACCTCAATTATACGCACTTGATTATTGTATTAAATTTTATGAAGACTAAAAACCCCTTGTCTGCAAGTGTGTGGTGATTGAGAATGCTGAGGCTTTCACTCAAGCTGTAAAATAACGTCATGTAGAGGAGATCCAGACTGCAGCTGTATTGCTCCCGATACCTAGGCTGGTGTAGTCAATCCAAAGCTACCACCGGCAGGCTCTGTGCTCTGTTGAAAGGGTAAAAGGCTCACTAATTAAGAAACCACTATTGAGGGAGCAGATAAAAGAGGAAATCTGAACAAACTGGCACACATGAGAAATTGCTCACTTGTCAAGAATATGGGAAGACACTTGGGCAGCCAGAGGTGAGTCTTAAAATGTCTGCAAGGGATTTGGTAAGAAAGGGGAGAAAAAAATCCAAGATGTCTATTTGTGCGACTGAATTTTCTCAGAATATGCTAAAACATCTATCAGAATGCTGCACCCAACCTGGGAACTTTCCTCCAAATAAACACATCTTACATGCAGGCCATTTGAATGAGAAAGGAAAAAAAAAGCAGCTGTAAAAGGGCCAGGCACGAGCAATTCCTCATTTCCATTTTTCCCTACTGCTCTTTGGAATAAAGGCCACTGTAGTTTACAACCAAGCTGGAAATGATTTTTGGAAACCGATGTTTTTGTTGTATGACCACACTGCCATTGGGCATCAGGAAGGAGGAAGGGACCTGGAAGTAGATATGTGGCTGCTGATGTTCTCCCAGAGAATTTCTTTGTAGGCTCATGCCTGACCAAATGAGGCCCGAGATTTGGGATGTAGAGGGGAGGCCACACACCTCAGGCCCACATCATGGTGTGGGTTCCTGGCACCCTCCTGCCCGTCCAGGGAAAAAAAAGGTGCACTTCAGAAGCACAGTGGGAGCCTTTCCACCGGCTGGATCTGGGCTTGGATCAGCCCCCAGAAAAGGCTGGCATTTGCCACTGCTAACAGGGCACAGAGCAATTTTGGCGAGCAACCGACTGTGTCTTAAGCAAATTAATAGCAGCCAAAGAGTGTTGTAGCATACAAACAGAATCAGAATTTCCTCCTATAAATCTATGACAGCAAAGACAGTCCTCCCTGACCAAGGGAAACAACAGCTTCCCTGAAGGGAAGGATCTACACCATGAAGACTTCCAAACACTTTCTCTAGATTGGTTACCACTCCTGTAGTTGTTAATCTCAAACTACTTTAATCAAAACATTTTTCTTAATTGCTTGTTCTGTGTTCTGTCCCTATGTTGGGTTCAGAGAGGGAAAAAGAACATGGAAATGATTTTCAAAAGTTCAAGCAACATCTAGTGGTTATGTAAACCTTACCTCACCCACCAACGGCTTGGCACACAGTGTATTACTGAACAATCAGATATGACTTTTATATCACATCATTTACTTTTTATCTCAACTAGCAAGCCACTCTACGAGCAGCAACTAAAGAAATGAGTTTATCAGCTGATATTAATGCAATTGTTATCAGGGGCATACAGGGTAAAAGTCATTTGTAGATTACAATTATATATTTGCAAGGAAAGTTCCACACGGGAAGGTACCAGCTGATTAGGGTTATGTAGAGGGTTAAAAAAAAAAAAAAAAAAAAAAGTTAAAGTATCTTGGCAAGGGAAAAGCTCTTAGGAGCACAATGTTCCACCATGACAGTTCAGTGAGAGCCAAGTTTTGACAACATATTTTGGGCTGATACCCATGCAGTGAAAGGAGAAACGTGAAAGCTCAGAGGTCATCTGACCTGAGCCAGTGGGCTCATTTTTCTACCAGCATGTGTCCATCTACTTTCTGCCCTCAGGACCATGGTGCTGTCAGTCATTCCAGAGAGGAGGACACCTACAAACGTCTGTCTCAGTAGATCTCCTCTCATTCTTGCTTTTTTATTAGCTGCAAAAGGGTAGGTTCCTCTCAAAGGCTGCTACTGAGGGAAACAATTGCTCTCCATCATTATCCACCTCTGCTCTTCCAATTAATGTGTTACTGCTTTACAGACTGCCATCAATATGAGCTAGGGCTGATTCTTCTCTCTGAGAGTTTACTGAGACACAGGATTTAATTAGTCAGTGGCAGAAATGCTATGCAGCAAGGCAGCTGTTAGCAAAAAGAGCACCTTGACCAGTGATTTTGTATAGTGTCTGAATGGGATGGCTAGGGCTAGCTCAAGACATTCCAGATTGAGTCTGGAAAGGTTTTTGTCCTAACATCACTTGTAAAATAAACATCATAACAGAGTCAAGCACCACCTTTTTATGTAGCAGAAGGTGAGGGCCCCCTTTCTACTGCCTCCTAATGATCTCATCAGTTTGCAGTAAGTTCAGCTCCACTGGTTTTGGCTGAAGAAAATGAGCGCTTGATAAGAAGTAAAACTACAAATCCCTTTTTCAGGAAAGTGATTTCTGAGCTGCTTAATTACTGCATGCCATTTGCCTGTATACTTCAAAATCACAAAGAACCAGGAAAATGCCAATTTATTTAAACTATGCAAGCCTTAAGTATAAAAATATATGTATTTCGATATTGTCTCTGGGACTTGTTTTGCTCCATAATCTGAAGTATAGCACAGAAAGCTTTCAAGTCACAGGAACAGAAAAACGTATCAGGAAACACATAAAACACGTTCATCAGATTCCTGCAATGTTATCTCTGTTTCTATCACAAAAAATACCCGCTATCTCCAAACAGAAGCAGGAAGCTTATGACTCTTTTCTTGTAACAACTGGTCTTGACTGATGTGGCCCACACCCTTCCCCAGGGGGAAGGGGAAGCTCACTTCCAGCCCTGGCCTAAGCAGGAGTCCCGTGACTCTTGGTGGAGGGCTCTGGAGTGGAAGAGGGGCAAAAATCCTGCCACCGACACTGAGGCAGGAAGAATTGGGGTAAGCATCAACTGGGTGTGGGGATACCTCTAGAAATCCCAGGGGTAATTCCTGTGAAAAAAAAAAAGATGTCTCCTCATCTGGGCTCTTGCAACATGTATACCTTCCAGCTGCAAAACTTCCCATTATATTTAGCATTTTCTTAGTTCTTTCGGAAAGCAATGAATGGCAATTGGTGCTTTTTTAGGCTTTAGCATTGCAATTGGCATTTCTGTGCACTGAGTATACTGAATTCAATGATCCTTCCCTATGCAGCTTGCTTCTGAGAGCAGAAATTAATCTGCTGCCTTTGTGTATCACCTCTAATGATGGATACTGCGTCAGCCGATACGCACTGTGCAGAGTACAAAAAAACCTCCAACCCTGGCACACCTGCTTATTAGTTTAAGTTTCTCTTGCATTCACACTGATCATTCCTGTCTCATGGCAGGGAGCAAGACGCATGAGCTGAGGTCTCCTCAGACAGTACCCGTAACTGCAGGGAAATGTGCAGCTACTTAGGGAGATATATTATTTTGAAAACAAGCCTGAAAGGATCCTCCATCATATTCAGGGAAGTGTGTGGGCAGAGCGGGAGATAAAGCTCATTATGGCCTCATATGCAGAATTTTTCTCTCAGGTTAGGCGATGGTCAAGAAACCACACTCATTTTGAGTGAAGGAACCAAGTATTTAATCAGAGATACTTCTTCAGCCTGAACAGTGGAAACGTTTTGCCCTAATATCACTTGTAAAATAAACATCATAAATGAAGATATGAGGTGAGCAAATGGAATGTATTTCTGAATCAGAAAAATTCATGCCACTGGAGGAAAGAACCAGCTTAACTCCAGCTCCCTCAGCATCATGTAACTTTGCAGGTGGTAAAAAAAAGGCATGCTTCTATGTTGCTGCGTACTGAATAGGTATATGCAATAGGTGTATTCAGCAGGAAGGGACAGAGCTCATATGAAAGATGAAAGTAATGAGTGGGGAAGTGCAGAGCACCAAGGACAAATCACACAGGTCTATTTCTCGTGATGTGTCTGCACAATGCAGAGTGCAACACTGTGCAGGGGTCAAAGTACATGGGGTTGCAGCTTCTACCCTCATGGTGTTAACTGGTCTGTGCCCTAATGATAATAGCTCTTACAGTGGGCTCATTGAACGCAAATCAATGAAGGCCATTTCCTCATCTCTTTGACATCTCCAAGCAAGGCAGTATTTGAGGAGTGACTACAGCTGCAGTTACACAAAGATTTCAATCCAGAAGGAGAAGAGTCTCAAGAGGACTGGATATTTTGAAGCCACATAAGGAATGGGATTCTTGTCCAGAGTCTTTATTTCATGTTAGTGTAAAAGTTTTCAGATCTTTTGAGGATTTTAAGTAAATTAACTATGCCTCTGTGAATGATTAGAAAAATAAATGTAAGCTCTCTCTGTACAGCAATGTCCTGTTCTTATCTGATTATTAGCCATGTAAGTGTAATGATTACCAGAGCATTTCAAGCATTCTTTAGATACTGCCCTAAATAACTTTTGTCCTGGAGAGAGTAAGAATTTCCCATGGTTCTGGAAAATGCATATGCACTCCAACAAACCTGCTTTCATATTAATGACTGGTTATTTAGTCCGAGGCTGCTACAGAGAGGATCTCTTCACAGAGGCCTGAGCGGGCTCTCAGCGTAGCTGGTGGTGACGCCAGCTTTTGGCTTACGGAGTCATTCATAAGCCAAACTTTTTTGGGCACTGTTTACTTGTGTTTATTCACCCTTGGGCAAGGAGGATGTTCACATCTATAAAAACTTTAAATGTCTTGTGGGTTGGTTGGTTTGGGTTTTTTTCCATGCTTTCCGCCAAGTTAAATAAATCGTGTAGCTTCACTAGCTTGGAAAAATGTTAGGTCTCCTCACCACAGTTGAGCTGAATGGTTTTATCGCCATTTTCTGAAGACCTTCCCTGAGGCCAGCATCATACATTCTAGTTAAACTCAGTCAAGGTTTTAGTGTTTACAAAACCAGGAAAGGGTGAATGATCTAGATATACTGTGCATTTCTCAGTTCTACCAGGCAAATGAGGCTTTTAAAGCATGCACAGTTCCACTTGTGACACTGGCAAACAAAAAGCATTATTCCATGCAACAGAAAAGGCAGAGCAATATGATGGGGTGAGGGAGGATGACAATTTTTTCCTCTCATTTCTAACGGGAGAAGTACTGTTCTTGTTACCTTAAATAATCTGCGGTGAGGGCTTGCTTTATTTTGCCTTTATGTATTTGTGACATTTGCCTCAACCGTTTTAAAAGCAGCTGGATTCCTGTACCTGGGCTGAGAAACTGACAGTGACGTTCACACAAGCACAGGAGGAGTTTCTCTTATGTGAACGTTATAGAGTCTACTGTTAGAAACAGAGGCTTTTATTCTCCTATTTGGCAAAGCCAGAGTGATTTTGGTTAGGCTAATGGAGTTAAACCTAGTGCAGTATTGATGCAAAAGCTCAGTAAGCAAAATCTGGCCATGCATTTCTAAATGTTGGGTAATATCTGGAGAGCCAGCACAATACATTGAAACCATCACACTCAAAAATAAAGACAATGCAGTTGGAAAAATATGCATTAAAGAAAGATGTGGAAACTTTTCTTGCGGCTAAGCAGAGTAGACTTAAACACAGTTCCACTGTCCAGTTACAACTGATGAGGTGCCAAAGGCAATGTTTACTGTGGCTGACAATTTCAGCATAAGTCTATACATATATCCGTATACACTGCTCTAGATGTGCGTGCATCTCTCTATGTGTACATGCCTGGTACTGTGTTATTCATATGTTATCCTGATGAGATACACATAGTGCATAGAAATGTTTAAGTACAATATGCATATGACACAATGCATGTTGGAATATGCCATGGAATGAGTAGCTCTTAATGTTTTCCTGGGTTAATTGGGCTCTTTCTATGAAACAATCTCTGTCAGGGTTAGCTGAAACTATCCTGAGCCATTTTAATATTTAAAATTGAGCAAAACCCCTCAAGCACATCTAGGAAGGTATCTGTAAATAATTTAAACAATCTTACCCAAGGAAAAACAATCACAAACTTTGTTATAATTTGCATGTACTACATGGGTGGTGAAAAGTAGTTGAAGTCCTGAATGTCAACATGGCACAAGTTAAGGAGTTTTCTGATTAAGACTGGGAAGACCTGCCAGTGACATCAAATAAGTCTTTTAATTCTATGAAAACCTGAATGTAACACATGCTAAACATCCAAAATTAAGTGCTTGGTTATCATGGGACTCTAGTTCATGAGACAGAAAAGACAGCCAATGTTAGGAACACCTCAGATATCTGTACCTATCCTTTGTGTTAACAAGAAGCAATCTACAATTATAGATCCCTTTGACCTGCTCCCAGAAGCAAGTGCAGTGGCATTTGCAGGGGTAAATATATAAAAGATTAAAGGAATATATGAAATAAAAAAATCACAGAAGCTGCAACAAAGTTGTGAAAAGGGACAATAGATTTACATGGGTCAAACAGTATTCAGAGCTACCAGAGTGAAGATGTATGTTCTTAGAAATTTTAAAATGCGCTACAAGATGTGATGATTCATGAACTGGATGAAGTTCAAGCTAGTGAGGGCTTGGCAGAATGTCCTTATTGGTGGATCATCCCCAGATGCCCCAAAGAACGTCAGTCTTGGTGAACAGCCAAGTTGTGGTATCGATCATTTCTGCCAATAAGGACCTGGAATATGTGGATCCTGCTCCAGTTCTTTTTGATAACTCTTATACAGCGTTATAAAAGAAAGTATCAGAACTCAACACTACAAGTGCTGGAGCTAGTAATATGCCTTCTGACAGTCTAAGAGCAAGTTTGCATAGGAATTTTTTGAGAGGAAAGAAAAAGCTTACTAACAAGACAAGCTTGTAAAGCATATTTTATGAAAAGAATCTGGGAGCCATTTGGAGGAGACTGATGATTTGGAATCTCAAATAAAAATTTTAATTTGGACTCATAAACAGATGGTCAAGGGGACAAGTGAAATGCAGTTTATAAATAGCTTAGCATGATACACCATGACTATCCCTACTGTATATGCGGCAGCATGATGATGACTTCAAAATTAGTGATGTTGCTGATCAGGGAAAAAAATGTTTGATGTTTGCATTCTGTAGAGGCAAACTGAGTGTGCTTCGGGACTTGTACAAGCTTGGTAATGAGCCAAGGCTTTTTAGAGTATTATTGCAAAAAGAAGTAAGGACATAGAATAGTCAAGGGTGAATATAAGGAGGAACTTTTTCACTCTGAGGGTGACAGAGCACTGGAAGAGGCTGCCCAGAGAGGTTGTGGAGTCTCCTTCTCTGGAGACATTCAAAACCTGGCTGGATGTGTTCCTGTGGGATTTAGTCTAGGTGATCCTGCTCTGGCAGGGGGTTGTACTAGATGATCTTTCAAGGTCCCTTCCAAATCCTAATATTCTGTGAGTCTGTGAAGACAGCAAAATAAGTTAGTGCAGTTGTAGACAGTTGAGAAAGGTCACCAACTGCCTCAGAACATCTGTGAATATCCTCACAAAACTGCCTGATTCCTTTATATCATTTATTGTTTGGGATACATAGCTCCACAGATTTAGGTCCTGGGAGGTGCTCAGGCCTTTCCCATCTATACGTGTTCAGCTTTAGAAGAGAGCTACATGGATCTGCAGTTTACATTTGCAGCAAGTGTGTTACACTGGGGGAGGATAAAGTGCTTCACGCACCATGACGTGTCCCTGGATCTTTGGATCAGAGGTTTCTCACAGCCTGTACTGGCGCAGAAGCAATAAACTACCACAATTCTACACTGAGAAAGCCAAGCATACAATTAAGGTAATTTGTTGTCTTATAGCTGTTCAGTGTTGGCATTGACTGGGGTCTGTTTGACAAAGCTTTCTCCAGACAACCCAATGGCTTCCACCTCCGATTTTTTGATCCTCTTTGCATGGAGTCCAATCTTGTGTAACTGCAACTAGTGGGGAGGATGCCCGGTCTCTGAAAAACCAGCGTGCTGTGTAGGGAGCATGAATGGGACTGAGCTGTTTGTCTGCCCTCAGAATGATGCTGTCACGTTTCTGACTTAGTTTCCCTCAAAACCAATGAAAAGTTACATAATGTTCAATTTTTAATCGTAGTGCTGTGTCAGATTGTACCTGTCGGTCGTGTGTTGTTCTTCTTCTGCAACCTATTGTGTGCACCTGTGATCATAAATAATATATCCTACCCACTTGTGCATGTAGCTAAAGTTTTTGTGTGTGCATGGGGTTAAAGCAAACTTGTTGACATATAAAATGCAAATTAATTTGATCCCCAATGTACTTGTAACACAGCCAAATTCTTAATATTTTATAGTGCATATTCCATTAAATAAATAATAACTAAATTGATCTATGCTACAATATGTGTATACATACATCTCTTATGATGTCTTTAAATAACATTTTAAAGCCTGTTCACACATCAAAAGACAGGTTGTTTATTTCTCTGTTAAAACAATCCAAGGTTTTAACTCTTCCTATTATGTAAACAGTGGTGACAGCCGCTTTCAAGGAAGCTTAACTTCATTAAAAATAATAGTTTCCCATTGTAAAATCAATACTAATATATCATAAATCCCCCTGACAAACTCTGGCTTCCTTACATGCTCTCACATTTTGTGTATTAGGGGCACAGCACTACTCTAGATATCAGAAGATATTAACATGGCAATATATATAGATATAGATATATATTTAAATGTTAAAACATTAGTTAGGTCAACTTGAGTAATGAATGTATTTCAAATATATACTTCTTTCTATAAATAAAGGTCACTGGTTTTCCTTGCAACATGGGTGCCTTGTAAGTCTTTGGTTGTATGTGGCCGCCAAAACCGGTAAACCAATTCTGGGTCTCTTCAGCTCAAAACGCACTTGTGACGCATAGATGAAGCTTTAACTTTTTTTGTGTTTTATACTAAACTTGTACTTGCAGTAGACTTGCAATATCATTTACAAGCTTACCTTTACATAGACATTTTAAACAACTCATACAAAAGAAAGATTCGTATGTCAAGACTTATTTGTTTTAGTGACAAGAAAGCTTGTACACTCTATTCATTGCTCAAGCAGACCTTTATGAATCACTTTAAAAGGACACTACAGCTGAAGACTGAAGAGCAATATTTATCAACATTAAATAAAACATTTGGTGAAGTATGTATAAATATTTCTTCATATGAACATAACACAAAATTAAATAGTTCAGATACACAGACACCATTTAATATATTTCCACTGTTGTCAAAATCATCTGTAAACACCATCTCACACTGAATACAAAAGCAGCTTTTACATCAGTTCTGTGTTCACAACACTGATGCCCCTTTGTAAAAGAAGGTATTTGTTTTGTTTTATTTTCAGCAAAATAAGAGTCTAAGCAATTATAATAAAAACAAAAAAAGATTTGGTCAGTTCAAAGGAGAATACAAAATTATCTTTCACCATGTAACTAAGTCAGATTTGGAACAATAGTTTAAAGTACAATCCTTTCCCCAAGGGATCTCTGACTTTTATAAATCATGTTTGGTGCAGACCACATCACAAATACCAGGAAATACTGGTTGTGTCTAAGCTAAAAATATTAAAGCCCTTTTAGAATTTTCTTTATAAAAAATCACCAGGTTACAAATTGGCAATATCCGTGTTTTTTGTATCGCCGAATAACCTGGCATTAAACAGATCTAGGTGAACTTCTTATGATTTTTAAAGCAGATTCTGGAAAATAAACCCTTTTTAGTGAGCATCCTTCATGTGCAAAAATAAATGCTGCTTTTTTTTTTTTTTTTTTTTACACAAATCTTCTGCATTTGAAGATGACCTGGGCAGTGGCGGCGGTGCTAGGAGGGGTTCCACCAAGTTAAGACAGAAAATTAAAACTCAGACTTTCATTGGAAGCCATATGGATACCGTGCCTTGGTTCTGAGCTGGCTGTGCAAAGGGTGGTGCAGCTCAGGACAGTGTCCGTGTGTGCCCCGAGAGCAGTGAAGCCACCTGAACACGAAACAGGGCTCCTGCCAATGGCTGCGCCCGCCTGGTGCTGGAGCAGCAGGTTCCCTTCGAGCATCAGCACTCTGCGGCCCAGATGCGGGCTCTTGCCATCCTACAACCTAAAAAGATAACTTTGCACTCTGCCTTGGATGTGGCCTTCAGTTCCTTTCACCTTCATATCCTTTAGAGAGGTGTGATAACTCTGGGGGGGAGATGCTGTGCTCAAGATTAAGGTTTTATTGGGAGCGTGCCCCATTATAAAATTCTGTAGACTGCTAGGCTCACAGGTTATGCTTTGGTTCTCTCCATTTGAAATGTGGATACCACGTTTTGCTCTCAAAGATAAACTTGAATTTCAGGGGGCGAAGAATGACATCTCTATTTATAATGTGATTTTCTGATTTTTAAAAGAAAAATATTTTTTAATTTCACTCACATGTAATCATGATGGGGGGCCCTGTAGAACCTAGAACAATAGATCACCTCTTTCCTAGTATGTGTGCATTTTAGAGGTGTGAATGTATGGTACGCATACATACACACTCACACACACACACATATATAAAACATGAGCTGCACACACAGATACTTGGCAATCAGGAATCGGGGTTATAATTAACAATACACCAGAAGAGAAGTAGACAGGAAGCTCTACCTGGACAACAAGAAGCAATTTTTCAACCAATACAGTGTCTCAAATAATTTTATAATCCTGTTTTGCTAGCTTGCTACATCTGTATGTGATTTGAATTGAAAGTTGTTGGATTCCTTGGAAACAGAAGAGTTGGGCTAGCTAGATGTGCTTACCTGAGATCCCAGAGTTGATTATAATCAAAGAGCTGGGCAGATCAGTAATGGGTTTATAATTGCTATACAGCTTCTTGCAAATTTGTAGGAAAACTTTATTAAGTCTTTTATTCCTTAGTAAAAACGTCGAAGTTTGTTAGTTTTTGCTGAATGCAGACTTGATTTTTATATTAAACTTGATTTATTAAAAGGATACATAAGCCTGGCAGCTGCTTTCACGTCTTGATGTTTAAATGTTTGAATCAGCACCCGGGAACCACCCTCCCACCCCAACCCATCCTGTTCCAACCCTTCCTATCCCATCCTGTTTCATCTCATGCTATCTGGTCCCATCCCATCCCATCCCATCCCATCCCATCCCATCCCCCCTTCGTTTGTTAAATTGTTTAAAAAATACTATTCTATGAAGCCTCCCTAGGGATCCGCTTATGAAAAATGACGGCCTGCCTTTGCTGATACTGCTGTTTGCGTCGTTTCCGTTTGTCACACTGGCACAGCAGTAGCATCTTGAAAGTGTTTCTGAATGTTTTGTTACACAGTGCATAGCACACGGGGTTCACGGTGCTATTGATGTAGCAAAGCCAGTACCCCAGGTTCCAGAAGGTTTGGGGGATACAGTCACAAAAGGTGTTCACCAGAACCATGATGTTATATGGGGTCCAGGTAATGATGAAGGCCAACAAAATGGCACTGAGTGTCTGTGCCGCTTTCTTTTCTTTGATAAGTGACATTCGTTTTCGTTTTGTGATCTGACTTCTGGTCTTCAAGGCAAACTTTTTTGCCAGGGTTGCTTCCTTGAAGGATAAGGGCAAGGCTGCAGATGTCTTGGTCACTGATGAGATGCCATCAGAAGTTGTGGTTGTTTCTTCTGACCCTGGCTGAATCGGAAGCTTAGAAAAGCTCTTTTGGAAATTTCCACCATCCAGAACACTTTTGGGAGGATGCAATTTTTTGGGTTTCTTTTCCTTTGACTCTGTGTCAGATTTCTGAAGTTCGTCTGCAGACTCATGTAAATCTTCTGAGGAGGGTAGTTTCGTGGAATTGAGGATGGCGCTGTGACCAGGAAGCTTCAGCACGATTGAATAGATGGCTCTGGTCTCTTCAGCGATGTCTTCTTCGTCAGAGGAGGCAGAATTTTCGAGGGAGGCAGCAGCATCGTTGTTGTTCCAGCTGTCACTGCTGCTGTGCTCTTGGTCCCCCTGGTCCGTGTTGGGTTCCCAGCTCTTCATGGTGAGCCAGAAGTGGCAGCGTCCGTATTTCCTTCGGGTGGAGCGTTTCATGCTCTGCTGTTGCAGCTCGTAGCTGCTGCAGCTCCGGGAGCTGCCTGTCTGGTGTACAAAGCGTGCTGCCTCTGCTTCACTGCCGGAAGCCTGTAGCCCTGCTAGCTCTTTGGTGCGTTTCTCGGTCTCCTTGTAGATCCTCCAGTACAAAATACTCATAATGGTGACTGGCAAGTAAAAGGCAGCTATGGCAGTGCCAAAAGTGATGATAGGTTCACTTAGAAACTGGATGAAACATTTATCATGAGGCACAGTCCTCTTCCCAACAAAATACTGCCAGAACAAGATGGCAGGGGCCCAAAGAACAAAAGAGATGATCCAGGCTAAACCAATCATCACCCCAGCCCTTTTGGTTGTTCGTTTGGCTCTGTATGTAAGCGGCCTGGTGATGGAAAAGTACCTGTCAAAACTTATGACAAGGAGATTCATAACAGAGGCATTACTGGCGACATAGTCAATGGAGAGCCAAAGATCACAGGCCAAGTTTCCCAAAGCCCAGTGGTCCATGATAATGTATGTGGTATAAAGATTCATAGAAATAACACCGATGATCAAATCTGCACAAGCAAGACTCAACAAGAAGTAGTTGTTGACTGTTTTCAGTTGTTTGTTAACCTTAAATGAAACGATCACTAGGATGTTTCCTATGATGGTCACCAGTGCAAGGATCCCTGTCAGGAAAGCAATCAAAACTACTTGCCAGACAGCGTGCCCACCCAGAGGGTCTTTGCTCGTGGAATTTAGGGACATGTTTGTTGATTCCATCGTGGAGAAGGAAAAACTCTCTGTGGTCTGAGGGAAATCATAGCTGCCAATGAGCGACGCTGCTTCATCAAGGAGTCCTGGTCCATGTGAATCTCTCTTCCAGAAGGAGCTCACATTTGAAAACAGAGGCGAGGCTGAATTGTTATTTCGCATGATCATTGTGGCTCTCTGACATAGTCTGCAGCAGGGAAAAAAACAAACAAAAACCAAGTGAAGATGGTAAATAGACAGTTGCCTGCATACTCCTACATAAAATGGGGTATGTCTTCAAAAGCCAAGCCACCTGCGACACATTCCAAATCAAAGGCATACCTGGTAGCATTCAGCTGACAGCTGTGGTTAATCTCAGCTCTTCATAGTAATTGCACACTGTTCCCTTAAAAACATCCAGTCACGGAAGAACCAAAAGCCTGGGAGAATGTGAACCCAGAGTAGTAGTAAAATGCCCTCAAACTCTGAAATAAAAAGCTCCATGATGGATTAACCCTGTACTCCACCTCTCAACAACTCACTATCCCGGAGCTTTCAAAAACTAAATGCCAGGCACACAGCCACAAATCCTCCAACTCCGAACCAATGCTGGTTCCCAGTGCTACTCTGGCACCAGCAAAATCACAGCTCCAGCCTCTGCTGCCTCCAGCTACAGCTAATGGCAAGCAAAAATATTGTTCTGCCTTTCCTGAAACTATCGAGACACAAGCTGGCATCATTTCACTGTGCCAAGCTACTCTAACCCTACATGAGGCTACAAAGATCTTCTCCTTTTCATTTTCATCTACATTTCAGCTACCTGATAAAGGTACTAGAAGTTCTCATTAGCACTTTTTTCACATGCCACTATTAATTTTTCATGCACATTTTAATACTTGGACTAAGGATTTTGTACATCTAATGACTTCAAAATGTCTTTGGGGCAACACATGTTAAAATTCCCTTTGAAAACATGGTCTCTAGAGTCAGGAAGAAATCTTTGGCAGATGTATGTCAAAGCAATCATTAAACACTTTAGGAAAAGAGGAAAAAAAAACATGAAAGGGATTCATAATTAAGCCTTAATCCTGTTCCCCAAGTACTTATGTAAAATTTAAGACATGCGCAGAATAGGAATTTGCATTTTCCTTAATCCATTAAATTCCATGGTCAACTGACTAGATTTGTTGTAATAAATCAATTATACCATCAACCAGCAAGAATTCTGATGCAGAAGTCCACCACTGACAGTAAATGTTAAAATATGCTGTCAAAGAGAAAGGTTTGTTAACAGCTTTCCAACTGTGAATTCTCTCCGAGTCAATATATTATGGCATGAGATATCAGAGTGCACTGGTGTTACATAAAATATTTAAGAGGATGTTTTGATTCATTAATCGTTTTCTAAATCCTGTTTTCCCTTGAACTGTACTTGGTTTTGTTAGCAAGCCGTAAGACACTACGTGACTTTAAATGACTTGGGTTCTTTGACACATGCACTAAACAAACCAGTAGTTTCTTAGCCCATGCACAATAACTAACTCACACTCACCCATATTTTGATATCTACCATAAATGAAATACTAATCATATTTCTCTTTATTAATAGAAAGACAAGGTTATAATGCTGCTGCCTTAGCCTAATCTAATTCAATCCTCATTTAATGCATACATCATTATATCAGACAGGATGTGAACACAGCAACAACATAATAACAGTCACAGTAAATATAGCTCTGGGAAATCACACAGGTTAACTTTAACTCTTTTCCTGATAGAAAGCTTGAAAATTTGGAGGCTCAAGCAATTTCTAAAAAGGAAAATGGTAAGAATTTTATAACCTGTAAACTGACATTGGCTTTCTTAAAATCCAATTAGGTTGAAAATAAAATTATCTTTTATCCAAAAAACTTTGACATTCCAAATCTTCTTCTGTTAGCAAAGTTCAAATGGAAGAAATGTGCAGTTTTGCATGACATTTCAGGCAAAAAGGCATTGTGAAATTTTTTTCAAGCCGCTCCTCTAAAATGTTCATTATTTTTTACCATTTTAATTGTTCCTTTCCCAAGAAAATCTAACCAAGCTTTTCTGAAACAATCTCACCATGTCCTTGCCGTCTGTTAGGGAAGCTGTGGGACACAACCTACTCCTTTTTCTTTTCTTCAAAATATACCACTTCTTGTCTATGGAGCTGGTGTAGTTCACGCCAGCAAGCATACAGCAACACGCCCTCTCTGATTCCTGTCATGTTGATTCAGAGAAGCTGCAGAAATCAAATCTATACTGTGAGAGAGACAGACTCATCCCACCTCCGCTAACGAAATGAAAGTCTACAGAAAGTCATTTGCAAAAAGGCAAGCAGAGGTCTGGATGAGAAGCAGGCTCTTGCTTCCAGTCACACACCCCCAGGCACACTTACACCAGCACACTCCTTCACCTTGACCGAAGACAGCACTCATTTACATCTCTATAAAAGCGGAGCTCCCACATACTCAAAAATCACAAAGGAAATGCCCACGGAAACCCAATGTACAATAAGGTTCTCCTTTGAAGAAGGCAGTGAAGCAATCAATATTCAAGCTTGGCTTGGCTCTTCCATTGTGTGGGTGAAACAAAAACAACAGCTCACTTGTGAGCAGCCACTTAAGCAAGTGTTGACAATGTTCGTGCCACTTGTTTCATGGGCCAGGGTGGTTAGTCACAGCAGCGAAAAAAACTTTGACTCAAACAGGATTGCTGTAAATCATCCTTCTTGCAGTGTTTTACTTAGGAAACAGGCAGCTTTTCCAGATAGGATGAGGTCAGATAGGATGAAGTCAAAACCAGAATAGTATGAAGAGAGATCTGGAATAATGATATTTGCTAAATACACGCCAGAAATGATTAATGTTATAGGGTACAGACCTTCCTTCTCTGAAATTAGGGAACAGAGAGCGGAGGATGAAAGACAGAAAGCATCCCCTTCACAGATATACACTGTAAAAACCCTACAAGGTAACTGCCAACATGGTCAAGGAGTGATTGAGATGTCTGACTAAGCTTAGATGGCAATTATACTGCTTTTCCATAAAAAAAGACAAAGACAAGCTGGGATATTGTAATACACAAGAAAGGATCAGGCAGAAGATACCGATAAACGATATGAAACTTCCACTACGAGGCATAGAATAAAAACCAGCATCACTTAGAAGTGATGATAGAAATAACAGTATTACCAAGAAATAAAAATAGTTGACAGTTCGGTAGTACATCCCATTTTCATTGCATAACACAACCATAAACTAACTTAAGTGTTAGCCTTGGAAGTGCAAAACAACTACCGCATAATACAAATAATCCTGCTAAATTAATGTGCAAACACTGCACTATTTACCACATAGTCCATAAAGTAATTGTGAATTCTGTTTAATTGTAGGCTTTGAAATGGAGTTTCAATGTAAATTAACCAATAAATCCCTTCAGAAATGCCATGATACAAAAGACTCATCAGGAAGCCGGGGAAAACTCCTTCAGCTGCAGCCTTTCAGATGCTGAGCAAGTGCTGGAACCAAACCTTCATCCCTCAGGTCAGTTCTCCCATCCCTGGACTTCAAAATAACTTCTCTAAGTTACTTCTCTAAGCCACTGTTAGCACCTGCATAGTCCTCAGCCCTCCAGTAACTGAGGGAGAGAAGAAGGAGAGCAATGCACCGACAGCTCCCTCTGGTCCACTGCCATCCTGCAAGCTGGAATGCAGCTTTTTTAACATCTCCGGTTTTAAGGGGACCCCTAAACTCAGACTGACCAGGCTATTTGGTAAAATGGAAATGCTAGCTGGATGATGAGTGCAGCCTTTTCTTATTCTGGCTCTTCTATGAGCTCCTGCAATTAAACTGTTTAATTCAATAAAAATATATTACCCATATGTTCATCCGCACAGAAAAAAGCTATCAGTACCAGCACCACCACCCCCATAACATGCCAGATCAGCAAAACTTAATTTTCTTCCCTTTAGGAAGCCAAAGCAAGCTGCCATCCATCTTTTTTCCAAAAGCCACCATGCACTTTCTGCTTTCTCTGTAGGAAAGGGTTACAGGGAATAGGAGGGTATCCTGGGTCTAAGGAAAAGCCAGGCTCTGGGATGGGACAGAATGGTGTTTGACCAAGTGGGAAAGCAGTCACAAATGTTTTGGTAAAACAAACAGTGCAGCACAGCCTGAGTGAAGGAAACAGACCAAACTGTGAAAGATTTATAGGTTTATACACCAGGATGCCAGGAGAAGAGGAGGCTGAGGGCAGACCTCATAGTGGTCTATGGCTTCTGATGAGGGGGAGTGGAGGGGCAGGTGCCGATCTCCTCCCTTTGGTGACCAGGGAGAACTCAAAGGGAACAGCATGAAGCTGCGAAAAGGGAGGTTTAGGCTGGATGTTAGGAAGAAGCTTGTTACTGAGAGGGTGGTCAGGCACTGGAACAGGCTCCCCAGGGAAGTGGTCACAGCACCGAGCTGGACTGAGTTCAAGAAGTGTCTGGACGATGCACTCAGTCACATGCTCTGACCTGTCTGACCCTGTATGGAGCCAGAAGTTGGACTTGATGATCCTTACTCGATGATCCTTATTCCAACTCAGGATATACTATAATTCTATGATTATGTAAGAGTATACAAACAATTGGTACGACACACGAGGTTGCACTTTGAAGCCAGGGAATAACAAAGGAAAATATTTTTCTCCCAAGAATATGTAATTGCTTACCCAAGATTACCACTGCACTATTCACTGTGGTTTTTCTTCTTGTTTCTGCTTTTTAATAACACCTTGTGAAGTATACAGGCCAGAGCACCAGAAGCACCGTACACTTTCCAGTGCTAGTTGGGGCAAGTGTAGGCAGAGTATGGGCATGGCTGTGACACGCTGCACACACGTCCTCCCCCATGCACCTCTGCTCCCTGCCCCTCTGGAGGGAATGAGAGGTGCAATAGCCCACCAACACCCATTGGAAGGGAAGAAGGCAGCTGCAAATGGACACTAATTTCAATAAATGGTTTTAACACAGATTTAAAAGCCTGAATTTTTATATCGCCCAATTCATTGCACATTGCTGTAAACAGAAAATGAAACAGAATAGGTGGTAGGAATAGTTCTGTCCCACATTCTCACTGCATTTCATTTATCTCTCTTTGTTTTGTGTTTCAGCAGTTTTGATAAATCTTCACATTTCAGTGTACCATACTTTTTCCTTTTTTTAAACCTTCCTATTCACAAGCACCCAACCACCATTTTTTTTCAGAGAAATTTGTTTTCTTGCTGTCCTTGAAGGGCTGGCTGGAAGACACATCTCCAGGGGAGTCAGACAGACCTCTACGAGCTTGGCTGTATGTGAGCTCAAAAATGGGCAAGCCTTCATGAGTGAAGAATTTCACGTCTCATCTGTTTCCACAGACAAGAAAATGGCTTACTTTATTTTTCTGTTTTCCTCTGCATTGCTGTTGCATACACATTAGCCTAAACAGCAGAGAACTCCATGCAGTGAATTATAAACATGTTTTCTAACATAAAGAAATCAAGCCTTTAGAATGCTTAACTTAGCATTTAGCTAAACTGCTAGCTCCAAACCTAATATTTGGTGAAATAAAAATGTATATGAATTTTAAATTTTCCTGAAATTATTCCCAGATTACATGTACTTATTTTCCCAATCACACATAGTGTGTTTTTTTTTTAAAACACAATAAAAAAATTAAAAGCTTGAAATGAAAAAACTGAAGATGCAAGTACTCACAGTAGCATTCAGAATTTTGCATTCATTTTATAGCAGCTCATAGAATTTACAGTTAAGGTTGCACAAGATACTTATGAACATGAATGTCATAACAGGAATCAAAGTGTAATTATCAGTGAACGGGGCCTCAGATTTTCCATTATGTACCGATGAATAAATAAATTATACTCAATATAGTTTGCAGCTTTGCAGAAGATGCAAAGAGACAAAGAAGGTACAGCACCATAGCAATTAATCCTGTTACGAACGATCCTAGCCAGTTGTCCTGCACATTGACAGTACATACAGATGAATAGCTGACATACCCTTATACTTTTATATATATGTGTACACCTAAAAATATATACATACAATTATGTCACGTAGAAAATGTGACAAAAGTACAAGTGTGTATATATCTGCAGATGAAAGTATATGTATATATTTTCAGATATATATACACATATGCATGTATATAAATATATACATATATATATATATATATATACATACATACACACACACATATATATATATTTGCAGATACATCCACACATACTTTTGTCACATTAGTCCAAATATTGCTATAAGGAAAGACTGCACTTTCACTAATTAGCTATCAACTTGACATAGATGAAGCTGAGTCAAACAAAACCCACTAACACTTCTGCCCAAGCTCTTCCATTTTTCCATCCATAAAGATTTTTGCTGGTTCTTACTAAAATTACCTAGATTTAGTGCCAGTGCCTTAAAATCACTTTTGTGATTAATAAGTAAGACTTGGTTATTATTTGCTTACTGTGTTGCTGCTGTTAGTGTGAGTGGTCCAGGACAAGCAAACTAGGAACTCATTTTTTTACTCACATATGGTGTTTCCATTACTCTGGAGAGAATTTTGAGAACCTAACGCACAGCACTAAGCTACCTGATCCCTCTCCCTTGGTGCCCCACCATCAGCATCCCTCCCAGGGAGGAGGGGCAGGGGGATGCTGCCTCAAGTGTTCTTCTTGGGACCCAAAAGGACACCACAATGGGAGCACCAGAGAATGCCCATATAACACAACCAGAAAATTTGGTATCTAAAGTTGGGCCATGGAAAGAGCCTCTTTTAGGCCTTAATTTGCCAATTATCTTCTCCCAAATGTCTAGCATCCCCTCCACTTGGAGCAAGAGACTCACATTCGTACCACCCAGCTGCACCTGCAGCATCCAGTGCAGGCCTAGCTTGCTTGTGCTGTGTTTGCTTTTACAAAATTTGCTCTTCCAAACACTTTACCTCATGTAGTATGAACCCTTCACTGAGGGCTTTTGCATTATGATAGAAATGTAACTTTGAAAACTAATGTGTTGGAAAGGCCAGGGATTTAATTGGAAATATCTATCTGCTTATTTACACAGCTACAAAAGTAAGAATAAATACTGTGTTACAACTAGGACCAGGAAAGAAAAATAAAAACCTGACATGTTGCATGTGTTGCTCTTTCAAAAATCCAGATGTGTATTTCTGATCCCTTGCGCTTCAGACTTCCATTTAAGATTCTGTTACATGAACTGTATAATTTTTCCCAAAGTGCCATATAAAACAAACATGCATCCTACTCTGCCTAGTCAAAAGGAAAGGGATTTTAAAGGATATCCACCTTTACTGAATATGTGTTTCTGTGCTATTTATTATTTATTTACTCTTTATCTTCAGTGACTAGATACTCATTCACTCCCTGACTTCCAGTTTCAAAATAACTCTAAAATAACTCTAAAATGACTCCCTGGAGAAGCTTTGGAAATGAGCTGCTGACCTGAGTTGTGATATGGCCTAAGGGCAGTGAAGGTTCACCAGGTGGAGCACTGAAGGTATCATACATCTCTTTCTTGCAGTTATTATCCAAAGAACTCACAGAGAACAAAGCGAAACCTTCCAAAGCCTGAGCTTGGATGTGTCTACAGTTTTTGAGTGTTTGAAAACCAGAGCAAATTAGGCCTTGCTTAATTAAGATTACAGTAAATATTGACTATCAGCTCAAATAATTATATCTACCAGGTGCATTCTTATGAAGAGAGGAAATTATTTGCATTCCAGGCAGTGTCTCTTTCAGAGAGCTTTATTAAAATTACATCCCATCTGTCTAATTGATACTGGAGGAAACAGACACGTGGTCAGAAACATAGTTAGAATTGCAAACAAATACTGAGAGTTTTACTCACTTCAGCAACCCATCAACTTTGTGGGTACCCAGGGACAGAAAGGTTTGGGTGGGTTACTATGTTGAATTTAAACATGATATTAGATTGAAATGAAAGAAGAATGCCAGTCATTTAATTATCTCATTTATGCATGAGGGGTGCATATTTTTTTTTTCAGTAAAAACTTATCCATCTTAGAGACTTTATGTTGAATTTTATATATATATATATATATATTTCTTTACATAGGATTGCATAGTATTATTTTATTTTTTACTATGATGTTGAATTGAATTCATGATCTAAAATTTCACTGTGAATTCAACAATCACCTAATGATTGTTCATTGACACCACAGATAATTTTCCCAGTTACTACAATGGCATTCTTCTCTAAAAGAGTCATCTAGTTTGAGCAAATTAATATGACAAAGGGCTCCTTACCAATGCTAGATAAAATGAGTATGTTTTACTGTATTTGTAACTCAGCCCTACTTTTAGTAATCCTTGAATGCCTTTAAAATTCTTATTTAATGTGAATATTAACCTTCAAGAACCTTTACTGGGATAAAGAGACCCCAGCAGCAGACCTCTTTACTCTCTTGAACAGAACTGCTTTAAAACAAAGCAATCAATGGATTGTACCATAAAAATATATCCTTTTTTGCTTTTACTGTGCTACCTGACACAATATAGAACCAGGGAAAACTGGAATACAGTACAAACATTTTTCAAGTATCAAAGAAGACAGAGAGCCTGGGCAGTGAGCTTTAAAGAAGCTCACTTGACACCTGACACACTCTTCTAAATTTCGTTTGTCTGCAAGAAGAAAATGAAATGACAAAATGCTGTCAAGCCTTGAAATGAGAAAATGGAAAATATTTTTTTCCTGGAAATCTTTTCCACGGAGGAAAAAAGGAATAGCCTAAACTGGAAAACATAAATAAAAACTCAAAGCGCAGTTTTGATTTTCTGCCTTTTCAAAACCTACCGGTTCTTCAGAAACTGATTTTCTGTCAGCTTCAAGCTGAATCTCAGATATTTTGTTACAAACGCTGCTGAAAGCAGATGAGATCCACTTTTAAAAATTCACTTAGGGAAAACAATAAAGTATGTTTGCATTTGTGTCGAGGTCTGGCGAAGAGCTATTTCAAGACTCCTGTCCAGATGTCATATTTACCTGGTGTCAGGTCCTGGTGTCCAGGTCCTGGTCCAGATCTCTAACATACATCATTTATGTGTGTTAAATCGCTTGAGAGTTTAAAGTTCTCTTGAGACTGAGAGAATCCTAAGAGGCTCTGATCTGTCCTTATGCTGACCGCTACGTTTTATACTGAAACTGTGGCATTGCACGCAGGTGCTAGAAACACAGACCACCTACTATAGCTTTCCTTGATGACGGATAGTTTGGCAATTTTACAAAAGATGCAATAAAGTGACTTGAACAATGTTAGGAAACATTCTATTAAGGGAAATTTATTGTTATTGACTTTGGTGATTGAAATATTATTGCCGTCTACTGCAGCAAAACCAATCCTCCCACACTAGACAGATGGTTTGCTTAAAAAGCTCAAAGGAAAAAAGAACTGTTGAGGGGTTTCAGCTAAAGGAAAAAAAATGCTAAGAAATGGCTATTAACTCATGAAATCTGTATAGATTGCACACTGCAACTATTTATAATGAAAAAGAAATTTTATGGGAGAAACTTTTTGTCAGAAGGTTATAGTTTTAATCACAGTGTTCTTTGTTCTAAATAATGCTCTAGAACATGCATTCATGGTGATGTTTTAAAGCATTTTACTTTGCTACCACGTAAACATTGGCAGAATTGGTCAGAATATAACATTTTCAGTGTGATTGTTTATTTAATTGTATTATGGAATGGAAATTCCCTACAGTTGAGATTTGGGGATATCCTTTCATACTGATCATGTGATCAAAGCATAAAAGCAAATGAAATCTGCCTGCAATTTATTAAGGAATGGACCTATTGCCAAGAAGGTGAAGGGCTCTGTCTGTGGCCTTTTTATTAATTACATTTCTTCAAAACAAATGTAAGCAAAATGCCCTGATATAATTGAAACCGAATATTTTTTTACTTTTCTCACCTCGGTAATAAATGGGATGAAAGGAGAAAATGGTTTGTTTCAACATGTCACTGGAAATATTTTATAAATCCTATGCTTCATTGTTTAACGGTGTATTTTTAAGTCAACCTTCCCATGTGTTTAAAAGATTAGCTCGATACCCACTAGGTGGCACAGTAGTTATTCAGAAGCAAAAGTCTTGTCTTCCCAAAGAAATCTTAACTAGTCCCTCAGAAATCCTGTGTCTTATACATGGGAATTACAACCCAATTATATCTATTCCTTGACAGGGAAAGCAGCTAAAAGAAATACCTCCCATCCAAATATTGGTCTGAATCAGCCAAATTACTGATAGCTGTGGTTTGTGCTGTAGCCTAACTTAAACTTTTTTTTCTGTTTTTTTTTTTTTTTTTTTTTTTCCCCTTCCCTGGAATAGACACACCTGAAAGTCCTGGAGAAATTCTGTAACAATCAAAATGGCCTATTCCAAACTCCACTCCAACCTCCTCTAAGTGTGCTGCCACATAAGGTCTCTGGTGAATCAGTGGTAGCAGGCCCTGCTGATTTTAATGCACGTAAGCAACTGTTATTTAGTCAGATACAAACAAATAATTGAACAATGCTGCGATGCCATAATCTTCTTTAAAGTTTGTTTGCGGGATTGGGTTATTCTTTTTTGGCTAGTTACTATTTTGCATTACACAGCAAGATAAATTGAGGCACACCCATGAAAATAGTCTTGGCAGAGAGGGAGGAGGTGCTAATGAAAAATCTGAGTAACTCTACATAAATGTCTGTTAGTAACCCTCATGGTGGGGTCCTCTTCTTCCTACTGGCATTCCTTTAGGTTGCTATATATTTGTCTGCTCGCAGATCCGCCTTTTCTGCCTACTTGAAATATATCCAGAATTTTAAGTTTTCAAATTGCAATCTTAAAAATATCAGTTCTGTTATAAGAATACACATTCACAAAGCTGTGATGTTATGCAGAATGCAAAACTGACCTGCCCCAGCAAGTAATTGCAGTTGCACAGCAGACCAAAGGTTTCTTTGAGACCCTTTTGCCTTACAGTTGTAGGAGGCATGTAGTAAAGTGAGCACAAGGCTGAGGTAGGAAAAAAGGACTCAAAGTTAAGTAAGTTAAATGTGGATTTCAAGTAAATTCCTCATTCTGTCACAGACAGTTCCACACACTACAGGAGGTCTGACTTACACAGATCTTTAAAACAGTATCATCTTACCTCAAAAGGATGCTTCATATCTGATTTAAATAACACACAGGCACTCTTCGAGTTTTGCATATGCAGTTTTGCAAAAGGAACAATCTTCAACTTTTTCTTTGCAGGCTTTTGTCTGCATGCTTCCAAAATGTTACAAACATTCCATCAACCTAACAGACTGTATTATAAAATCAGATCTACTACGCCACAAGTTCTCTACTCCCTAACTAGCTAACGCACTCACCGTACTCTGCACTCACTCCTCACTGCTGTTTCTGAGGATTCCTGCGTTCTGACATGGCAAATAGGAAGACATGGAGGTATAATTACATCAGCTGCAAAGGTCGCTATCTAACTAACAGGATTTTGCTTCTAAAATAAGAAAGCAAAGTGGACTCATGATTGCTTGCATTTGCTTCCTCAAGCCTACAAAACCTGCTTTTGCAAACCCATTAGTGTAGGATAATCAACAAAAGACTTAGAATCAGGACTCCTAGCTAAATTTGAAAATATTTCTCCCAGCTTTGATAGGGTTCCTCACATAGCAAGCAGAATATGCTACTTCCAGAAGGGAAGTGGAAAGCTATTAGAAAGAGAATCTGCACCTATCTCTTGCCTTGAAAGGTCAGAGAAATTCTAATATTTGGACTAAGAATAGGAATGGATGTTGCATGTGGTTTCACCGAGCCTTGTAGCCCAAAAAAAGAAGTATTAACACTTCTTTAAATATTTCCTTCCATTCATCTGCCTTTATCTTCCAAACTGCCCCACTTTTATGCTTCAGTTTCTCAGTGGCCTGTACTTCAGGCTGCTGTGGGTTCATCTGACCAGTTAGTTTTTCAGATTAGAAAAGAATTCCCTATTTGGTTTCAGCTCAGGAGGGTGTGTTTTGATTTTTTAACTTTTCTTGCCAGTCCTATAGTGATACATGTGGGTAAAAGCTTCTAGGACTGAGAAGTCTTAATTAGGAAAGTATCTGTAGCAATTCGTGGACAGACTCCAGATGAGGTAAATGGATTTTGGATTTCTGCTGGTGGACATCAGATCCAAGGACAAAGGGAAATCTCTGTTGCTGATTTTGGTACCCTACCTTCCCATTTCTTGCAGGATGAAAGGTTTACTGTAGAAGGAACTGCATGATCGAAGCAAAAGGTCTCAGAGATGTTTTAAATTCTCTATTATCAGTTTGCAGGACTTCGTGAGCTGGATCCCTGTGTACAGAGAGAAGTTGGTACTGCAGCATCACTGTGTTCTCCTACAAAATCCTGCCCTGTGGTCCAAGGGATGTCCTTTGGAGAGGAAGAGGTGCAGTTAAGGTTTTCACCCAGGACTGGGGTATTGGGAAGGGGAAAGTGAATGATCAGCATAAACTGTACGTGCTTGCAAATACTTGTCTGTTAAAAGCTCTCGGGGTCCTGCATGAAATTTAACTGTACCAAAAACAACAATCTGGACAAAGATAAAAGGAACATGGATTATAAAATGCAGTGGAAGGAATGACAGAAGGTAAAACAACTGAATAGGTAGAGCACAGTAAAAAAGTATTAAGATGCAAACTGGTAACACCTTATGGGAGCCTGGGTCAGCAGGGGAAGCCGGGAGGGCAGGCAGGCAATCATCCCTTTTGGGATAGGGAATCTTGTATCTCAAAGTAGCAACAGAATGACTTGAAATAAAAATGAATTTCCCTTAGTTGAGCAGCAATTCTCTGTCCTCGGTACTCCCCCTTCCTACGATAGCTCTTGTGGCTCACTCTGTAAGGATGTGTGGCTATTACCACCACAGCTATAGTTGGGAGAGGAGTCCAGGTATAATGGAGAGAAGGTGTCAAGAACAGCTAGGGCTTGTAACCCCCTTCTAGAGAAATAAGCATGTTCAGTGATGGCTTATTCAAAATAAAGCAGGAAGAATATTTGCGTGAGAGTTGCTGGAAAAAATCCCTCTATCCTAAAAAAACCCTAAATTTTGGTTTTGTAACTGCAGGAATACAAATTAAAAGAGCAGGAAGGGAAATACAAGGGTTTTTAAATAATATCAGAAATTTACAGAGAAGACCAGTGCACAGCTGTTTTGGCATATATGGTAAACAAATCATTCTCTTACTTCTCATCTGTGTGACAGCAAAAGTGCCAGTGATGGCCTTAAGTGAAGAGAAGGAAGAAGCCACACTGCCTCCCAGACTTTCAGGAAAGCCACATCCTGTGATAGATAGATAAATAGATAGATAGACAGACAGACAGACAGATAGATAGATAGATAGACAGATAGATAGATAATTGATCCCTCACCCAGCTAGTTGAGATTGAGATCTGATTGAGGATCCTTGGTACAGTAGCATGAAGAACAGAATTAAAAGGAGAACCAGGTTTCCGAAGAGAACAGGCATTACAGAAGAACCTGTGACTCCAGGCAGCAAGCTGTGGCCACGTGATGGCAGATAAACACGTGAGCCTCTGATCCAAATCCTCCTTCCTGCCACTCCAGCTGCCACAGAGCAAATGTCTGAGCAAATCCACCATGCTTGCTCCTGAAACAGTCATTGCATGGAACCTCTCCGAATCAGTGTCGTTTTATGAGAGAAAGTAGGCGGAGAAAAATCAATAAAGCAAGAAGACATTAAGAATGACAGACAAGAAAAAGAAAAGCAACTTGTTTCAAGGCCTATCCTTGCATCAGTGAATTGCTGTAGCAGAAGAATGGCACAGATAAGCAGTGACCCATCTGATACACCAACCTCCCTCATAATGCCAGCAGGAACTAATGGACCCAGTCCGGTACCGGCTGCCCTGGGAGCCTCAACAGCTCCTTGCTACTTGGGAGGCAGCAGTCACTGAAAAGGAGCAAGTGCATGGTACCTTAACAAACCCATGGGCACAAGGAAAATGCATTGCCTGGATTTATCTGCCTGGGCATGAAATACAAGGGGAGATGTCATGTGGGAGGAAACTGGAGCTGGCTTGTCAAGTAGCTCATGCTGAGATACGATAAGAGGCTGGAGTCCACATCCTGAACGGTTGCTTTATCTTTTCTCTTTAAATGACATTCACATTTTAGTGGTAACTAATAATTTTTATGGTTAGTCCAGAAACAATGTGCAAAGCGTATGTATAGCGTATGTTACTGTGAAAGCAAACATGCAAGTTTTGTGTTAACATTTAAAAAACCCCCTTGGTCTTCAAGAGGTTAAACACTGAGCGCTGTATGATCACTGTCAGCAAAAGCCAAGCAAGACTGAATAGTGCAGGGATGAGCCTGAGCTGCCGTATTTATGCACAATGTTTCTAGCAAAGTGGGATTTTCTTGTAATCCTTGTACCTACAAGGATCCTGTATCCTGCATTCTTCGTGCCCTTCAATATATTGTTCTCAGATGTACACACAAACAAAATGCAAATGCTGTTCCCTGCTTTGCTTCCTTTGGTAGTGGAGCAGAGCTCAAACCTGCTTATACACAGTAACTTCTATGTCATAAATACCTCTTTACAGAAAACAAAAAGTACCACATCAGTGGTGCTTAAAACAATATGTATCCTCAGTCTCCCAGGAAGGAAGCAGGTTTTTAAGCATTTTAGGTTTTGGTTCAAGAAAGCTCTAAATATTTATTTCTAAAAATATTAAAGAGACTTTTGAGAGTTAAAATACAAGAAGATGCTCAAGCTCCAACAAAATAAATAAATAAAAAAATTAAACTGGGCCAGCTTAACTCTGCCCAAATTGTTTCAGTAGTATGAGCTTTCAAAGAAGACATATTAGGACATGTTCCCTCATCTCAAGAGGATGCATTGTTTTCCTTTGTACCACAAGATGATTAACTTGAATCTGTAACTGTATATTGAACTATAGCTGCGAACAGGAATGCAGGACCCATGTCACTGCAATATACCCTGACCAGAGGGGACAGTGACATGGTGGTACGGTGGTGTAAGAGTTGGAAGGTATCTTTGAGGGGGCTTTCCAAAATGAGGCAGCTCAGTATCCCTGTCCTCTTCTTAGGTGGATCCATAATGATTGGCTGCTGGCTCCTTTCAGACATTACTATTTACAGCAGTGCTTCTGCTTCTTAGGACTACAAAGCTGAAAGAAAGTTTCAGTGAGACATAAATCTGGAATTTTTTAATCAAACCAATATTAGCAGTTCTGCGCATAGAGATAAGAAACAATGCTGCCCTGGTGTCTCAATATGCTTGTTTTAGAACAATACACTACATTAAAACATCCATTATAAATTTATTTAAGTTTTGAAGTTGTCTTTGATCTACATTAGGTCAGGACCAGCTGTCATGGGTATGGATACCTGCAATAGTGACAAACTCCATCATGTCAGGGTTAAAACACCCTTAAATGGAAAAACTGAAGTGTATCAGCACAGTTATAATGGCATCTAAGGATGCTTCTACTATTTACTTTGTGTCTACACCACAAATTGTGAATTCATACAGGAGTTCCAATATCTGGAAGGAAGTAATACTACATTATTGACATTTAATAGTATTAATTTTTGCCAGAGAACTGATAAGACTTTCAGAAGGCAAAATGTATCCAGGAGCAACAGTTCTGAATCCCAGTCGCTCTCTCAAGTATTACTATTTACCTTAGCTTTTGAAATAGAGAATAGTGCTTAAACCTCACTGCAGCCTGTTTCGATCCGAGCTTGTTTTTCCAAATGCCTTTTTCCCCATCAATCCCTCTCGCTAATCTTTATTGCTGTTTCACCATGTTTCCAGCTGAAAATGTATCCATACAGTTGGCATCCTCCAAGCTCCAGTTTATTAGTGAATACAAATAAGCTGCGACTCATTAGGATTCATGTAAACCTATCAATATTCCCATGCTGGCTGCGCTTTCAACTGCAAGTGAAACATCCCATGTCTGCAGCTGCAGCATATTAAAACTCAAAAATTAGGGTTTTGATGGCACTTGCACATTTCTGCCCTTTCATATGTCCTTTATCACTCATTTACTCACAGGAGGAAGTGACTTTTGCTGCCAAGGTAGAGGTAAATTGTGTCAGACATGGGAAAAAAAAAAAATTCATTAGTGTACCAGAGGAAACAATTTCTGAGACACAAAGTGTCAGCAGAAATAGGAGTTTCTACTGTTCCACTCTCATGACCTTATTCAAAAAGGCATAATAAACCACATAGCTTTTTGCTATTAGAAATAATTTTCAAATTATAGGACCTAGATGACTCAATTTTTCACTAGAGCCACTCCACCCATCAATACTTGTTTTTCTTTTCATTAAAAAAAGAGGAAAAGCTTTTCTGAGAAGTACAAATAAAAATGTGTGTTCTACTTGTAAAAATGTGAGAATCGGGAGATAATAGATGCTGATGTAATTAGAAATCTTGTTCTTGATTCCAATGCTGTAATATTTCACACCGAGTTTATTTCAATAACTTGGTTTGTAATTTTAACTTCTTTTTTTCCATTTAAGTAATTTAGGACATTTGCAAAGCTTCTCACCCTTCCTATTTTGGAATGTAAAAACAAAAAGGATCAAAACCAGCCTTAATATTACTTAGACTGAAAAATTTGGCCATTAGAGGAAAACACAGTGGTGACATGAATCCACATGCAGGTTTGGTGGCATGCCTAACCCCAAGTGTAAGGAGGAAGAAAGAGATATTCTGGTGTTGGAGGAGGGAAACAGAAGCTCCAGTCACAATAAAATCTCCATGATGGGGATGTGGCTTATAGGGAGTTTACGGTCAGAGATTCTGGGATTTTGTGCCTTATACAGTGAACAAAATCTCTGCAGCAAATAATACATCTGGATGCCCTCATTACTCCAAGGAGATGAGAGGCAGGGATTTTACTCTTTGCATGTGCCAAAACCCTCCCAGGTACGAGAGGGAGGGGCTTGGGTGTGCAATCTGAAATCCAAGTTCCCGAGCACCAACTTCCCTGTGCTTTCAATTGTCTTCAAGTTATCCAGGCGCACTGCTGGGTCGGGATGCTGTGCAGGAAACACCACAAAGTAACTTCCCAGTAAGAGCCCTCACAATATGAGAGGTCAGATTTCACTTGAGACCATCAGTGATATTTCCTCCTTTTTTTTTTTCCCCTTTTTTCATTTATTCATTTAAACTTCTGGGGAGAAAACAAACCAAGCAGAAAAACAGGGGATGAAGAGCCTGGAAGTCATGAAGCTGAGTGACCAAATCTTAGCTGACTGCACTTGAAGTACTTTGCTTTTGTCAGGGAAAGGGAGCACCAGTCCTGATCTAAAGACAAAGGTGAAGAGAAAATCAGCACTGCTAACAAACCATACAGGGATGACTGATACGCATGCACACAAGATAGGATTCTGGAACACTTCTTTCATTGTAGCAATAGTTGAGAGAACGAAGCAACATGGCTTTCTCTTTACTATATAGCATTCTTTTTCCTGGATGCATAGGCATTTGATCACCTCCCAGTCTGATTCATATCAGTATTACAACCTTCAGTCTTAACTGTTTTTAAACACACACACCCTCATCTAAATTAAACAGCAATGTCTTACTGCAAACCTAGAGAATGTATAAAAAATAATTTCTCCATTGGAAGTTTTTCTCCAAGGCAGATTTTTCCATTAAGTAATTTTCACTGTAATTTCCACTTAACTGTAATTGATAGAAGCGAAATATTAGAAGTGAATGGCAACCAGGTTTTTCTTGCATTAGGAAGTTACTTTTTTTTCCTTCTAACACGTCGAGAAATTTCCAGATAACAAAACGTTTTGGTCCCATTGAACTTGTAAAAACCAATCTGCAATAAAAAGACCCGTTCAAGCATCTTTCTCTGTATATACTTAAGCACAGGTCCGCTTGTGCAGATGGGGTGCTGCATGGTTAGAGAAGTCAATGGGCCACACTGAGTGGTCACTGGTGTACTATTCTGCAAGTCACACTCATCCCTTGTGTTTATAAATGGGTAGAAAATCTGTGTATCTAGTTGTGATGTTCAAGTCCTAAATTAATTATTCCATTAGACATATTAATGCCTTTGGAAGGAGAATCCCTAAAGCTAATAGGAATCAGCTAATAGCTATTTATTTTGACCTCTTTCTTAAAGCCACATAAATATCAAACCTTAGTTTGCATGTCTGGAAGAAGTGTGATTTAGGAAATCCAAGCGGAATAGCAATACTTTTGGAGCTTTCGAATGATGGTATCACACCTGGTTGGAACAGCCACCCCACAGGGACCCCGATTCTGCTCCCTCTGGTCATGTTCAGTAGCGTGGACATGGGCAGTGCAAGCAAAGCGAGCGGGGAAATTCACATCATTCACATGCTGCAAAATGTTGCTGTCAGCTGGATTAATAAATTGGTATTTATCGGCTCACTCTATGGCACTTTCCAAGATCTCTTTATACATGCCTGCTGTTAGCCAATAAAGCCTGAAATGGGATCTGCAAAGGGTTTTGTGTGGGAGACTCCCACCGGCTCTGAGTGCAGGCAGCCCCCGGCCTTCAGAGGCTTCCTGGCCAGACACCTCAGAACCTGTTAGGCTGCTGTTACACCACTCTGGCTCTCCAGTTCCAGGGTGCTGTGCACTATCATGCTTTAAACAGATTTGGACTTTGCCTTTTAACTAACAAAATATCCTGATTGCTTTCTAATAATTTTAGACTGTTTGCCATAAGATCTTTACCTTAATCTCTTCTAAATATACACATAAACTTGGGAGGTTCCCTGTACCTGAGTTAACATGGGTTTTCTGCAAATTTCTATTGAACTCTCTTTTTTTTTTCAGCTCATATCCATCCACGCAAAACAGGAATAAAACCTACTGTTCTTATTCCTGATTAATATTCTAAAGCCCACAGATGCAAATAAGTTCATAGAGTGTAAAGTAGCGAAGACGGATTATTTTTCAATTGCTTCATTTCTGCAAAAACGATATTAATTCTGGCTCATAGCAAATGAAAGACTGCATTTATGTCTGCATTCAAAATGCACTCAACAGGAAACAATCATTTCCAAATGCGCTTGCCTATACAGAAATGTTTGTTTCCCTACGAGTTTAGAATTGTAGCTTACAGAATGGATTCTGAAAAAAATCATTAATGAACTGCATCAAAACTGCAAAAAAGATATAATTCACCTAAATTGTTAGCTGTGTTTTCCACATTTTAACTACCCAGCAGGAAAATAATGATCCCCAAACTTGTTATTGTCTATATGCTCTGGTGATATTGCACCTTCTGTGCAAGCCAAGATCTAAGCGAATCTGGGATATACATCACAAATGTAATTACTTTTTTTTTTTTTTTTTTCCCCTCTTAAAAGAACTGGTAGCATACATCCCCCAGCTATTTTGCAATCAAAGAATGATGAGGATAACCAGCCACATTGCAATTCACCATTGGACTAATAGAGAAGGTTTCATCCTGAACCCTGTTCAGAGAATAGATAGATATAAGAGAATAGATGGATGCCATTCTGAGTGCAGGAAGCAGCTGGACCACTGGGGAACACTGAGCTCCTCAGGGCTCTGCAGCTCAACCCTACAAATGCCAGCTGAGGATACACATCCGCTGTGGATCAGCAGGATCTTGCCTGGTCTGTCAAACCTATAATTTTATTACTATGTACAAATCATTTGCAAGCAGAAGTTTGCATGCAAGTCTGTTACAAAGCTGTACCATATATAAATATATAAACTATCTTTTATATATATATATAAAAACCAAAACAGAGGTTGACTTCAGTTTCCTGACCAGACTTGCCACTTTAAAGATATTTCAAGTATTGTTCAATAAATAAATTCTGGTCTGTTACTTCACAGTTTTTTCCCACATGTTTTTGACTACATGCAGGATTCCCACGCATTTTTTATATCCATAGTCAAATTTGATAGTCCTGTACCAAGGTTTTGATACTTCTTCCTTCAGCAACAGTTTCAGAAAATTATTATTGCCACCTGGTCTGCTGAATTTTTATTCAAATTCAAATTATCACACAATGTTATATATTGCTGTAGTTGCCAAGAATAACGTGACACTGGAGATCAAACCAATCCACATCAAGGCAAACCAAACATGTCACTGTCCAAATCAGAGCTGTGGTGACAAAGCATAAAACCTTTAAAATTTTAAGGAGGAGCACAATACATTGCTGAAGGGAATTGTCTGATAGAAACAGCACTGTGAATTAAATAATCCATAATGTGACCCTCAGATTTGTGATCCTAATGAAAATATGGTCTTTATTCTGAAAAAAACATATAGGTAAGTTCTTCATGCATGCATGTTCTTACATCCAGATAAATCTGCTATTGATTTAAGATGTGCCTAAATGGACTATGTTTGTAGGAAGTAAGTTCCCTGTAGAGACCACACACACACAGTCATGACTGATAAGCCTGAAAATTAAAGCAACCAGAATATAATGTCATGCAATTTTAAAACTAAAGTTACTTTGATTGACATGTTGCATTTACACAGGTGCTTTTAAATTCCAAGGAAATAAATCCTGCTGATACTCTGTTTTACTGTTGACATCCATCAAAGTGTGCTTTACAAACACTGTGCTTTACAAAATATTAAAAATTTATTATATAAAGCTACCAACAGCAGGGTGTAACATATTCATTGTTTCACCGTCTACTAATATTTGGACTTTTTCTCTAACTACAGAAACAATCTACTGCACACCCCAACGTGGTAAAAACCCAGTGAAACAATAAACCTTGTTGTTCATATCCTGACATATTTATACTAGCCTATGGCACAACAGATTTGGGTATCATTAAATAGATTTTATGGCTTTTTTTCTTAATTTCTGGAGATCATTAAGGACTGGAAAAGAATACAAGCAGACAAGGTTATTGTTGAAAAAAAAATTGAAAAATCTACTTCTTTTGCTGAGGGTGAAACTGTGACCATTTAGTAGCCTTGACAAAAAATATGGCCTGTGGATCACTTTGCCATTTCAACACCAGCCTCCATGAGTTGCCAGCCAACATGCAAATGCTAAGGGGCCGTTCCTTTGTGCCATATCCTCTCCTGACTATCTGATGGTGGTCTGCTCAAAACAGCAAATGGAAGGAGATCTCCTGAACCAAATACAGCTGCTTCTTATGCAACCACTGCACGAATCATGGTGGAGGTCCTTTAATCTCCTTAGCACAGTTGCAGGATGACAAGATATACTGACCAGAGAATTCAACAAATCTTTTCACATCAAGAATTGCTCTCTCAAAAAACATAAAGAAATATCTCTCTCCTTATTTCAGTAGCTTATCTGAAAGGTACTGGTCCCGTATCTCCAATGAAATTGGTGTCTTCAATGAAATAAATTCCTTGAACTTATAGGACATCTGACTGCTTCCAGACCTCAGCATATAAAGTGTTTTCTCTCTGACTTTCAGTATTACCTATTTCTACCAAAGCTTTTTAGAGTCTACAGTTTAATTTCCATACAAATTTGTGATTGACAAAGAGCTTGAAAATGGTTCTCTATGACCTATGGAAAAAAGACTACCTACATCCAAAGACAGTTTTCATCTTCTTAGCTCAGTGTAAGCAGATTTGGTTTCTAGGTATCCCTGAGGCCATAATTAATGAATGTCTTCAGGCAAAGGGAGGATAAAATGCATCTGGTCTTCTGAAACTGTAGTTTGACAAACAACTCTCCAGTTGCAGAGTTTTTTCCAGCATTCTTCATGAAACAGCAAAAAAGTATGGGGACCTATCAGTATAAAAATGGAATAAAAACAGTGACTTTGAGCAGAGAAAGCTTTGAAGAAGTGTCATTTGGTAGAATGGTTGGAGTAGCTCAAGCCAGACTACAGGTAAAATTGGGCATGTGAGTTCAGAGGAACTGTTCTTTTTCCTGGTTGGATTGAAAAGCCATAGTTCAAATTTTTAATATTATTATTTTAAAATTTGGAATCCAAGCAGGTTTTCATTTTGGCAATGTAGAAGAATTATTTCACTGTCAAATTATTTTACTTTGATAATTTCAAAAGTGTTTTAAATATCTCCATTTTAAAAATATCAGCAGTTAATTAATTAGACCCTTTAAAAATCTATAATTTCAGTAAAATTTCTATATCTTAGAGAAGGTCTTCCATTTCCTGAAAGATGCATTTAGCAGTGAAAATTTCTGTATCTGAAGCTTTCCGGCCAGCTCTATTTGTAAGGCTTATAGATGTGGAGTTATCTGTTCCTCCACTGAGGTGTAGACACAATCTCATTAGAAACGTTCAAAGTAGAGTTTCTCTGAGTCTCTTTTTTAAAAGGCTTTGTATCAAATATCAGACATTTTTCCATTAAGCACTATTGCAGTACTGATGTACAGAGCTTTGCAGGAGGCTCAGGAGAAGAGATTGAATTACAAGAAGACAGTGGAGTGGGTCTCTCTTCTTCCCCTAAATGTTGTACATGCCCAGACTGAGGGACTGGTACAGTAGCATTCACTTTTGATCCATCTGAAGAATTCAAAGAACCATCATCAAAGGAATTAACACATCACTGCTCCAAAGATGCGAAAGAAGTATCTGACATGATATACAGGAGTAAACCATTAGAGACAATATTGGAATGCTGTCCAGTGCCAGAATCAGAGATAAGGTTATACTAATTATACATTTATGTTTCTAGAAACCATTAATCTGTGAAGCATGCCATTCAAACATCAAACTACAACTCACACTCAAATCAACAAAGCTCAGGTAAGTAGTTGGCGCTGTAGTTCTTCCAAAGTTCTAGGTTTTGGAGGAATGAATTAACCAACTTTTAGTAAGAAATAAGTTAAGGTTATAATTTTAGGGCAAAACTTCCATTAATTCCAAAGAGGTGATCCTGCCACATGGCCTTTTAGGAAGGGAGGAAGTGGTCCTGTCTGACATCCCTAGCACTGCTAGGTCAGGTCAGCCTTTTACTCTATCAGTCAACCTATTTTTACTTTTTTTCTACTTCTGACAGTGATTAGATGATATTGAAACTAAGTCCCTCAAGATACGATTTGCAAAGGTGCGAAGGCTGGTTTTCACCCTGAGCTATTGGCTGTTGTACTCAAAAGTCCTTGTAAGTCCAGAACATTAAGACCAGAGATGGCTCAAGGTGAACATAAAACTACACACTCACATAAACATTGTTTTCAGATCCTATTTTGTGCCTTGGTTGACCTATCCAAGTAGGAAAAAACCCCACTTATTTAAATGGCAAGGCTATTCTGAGATGTAGCTCATTATTTATAAGTGCACTGATTTGATGTAATTAATTTTTCACTTCCTAAACTCTCAAAGATTTGCTAATTTGGCTTTCATTTTTGTGTCTCTAAATTTCGCTTTTGGTATCCCAAAATACTCTTTCCAAGCCAACATAAAAACTAGTTTTGTACAGATTGAAAGCCTTATTATAAAATCCAGCAGAGCCATAACAAGTGCCATCATAGAAGTCATGGATCACGTTCTGCATTGAAGCAAGGCATTACATGGCTATTCTTTTAAAGCCAGTTGACACTGCAAACATCGTGGCGGGGTTCTTTCGACAGAACACATTTCCTATTGATGGCAACTGCCCAGGTCCTTGAATTCTCTGCTCTCCCATACTTGGCAGCCTAACCAGCCTCATAGCTCATCGTGTTTGAGCTCTGCTTTATATCCAGGAGGAAACCCTCTCCTCGGACTGCCATGTATGTGTTACCCCACTGTGGCAAGGCAACCCCATGCTGTTGTTGGGACATCTCAGCTGGCAGCAGGTGGCACCCCAAACCTGTGCCCTTGTGTCTGTGGAGTCACAGAAACAGGGACCTGCAGTGAAGTAGGCACATCTTTACCTAAAGGATGAAGGTGCAACTCCAGCATGTTCTGGAGCATATCGAGAACCTCAAAGCATGGCTCTGAAGGCATGAAGCAGCATAAGGGGGACAACCACATCCACACTTGCACCAGCAGCACCCAGCTCCACTTCTGACACCTGTCGGGAAAGCTTCAGATTCAGGCAGTCTCATACTCAGGAAAGGATTTGGGTCCAGTTCAGCCGTCATTGGAAGTTGGTGAGAGCAGAGTCTCTATTACGACTGACCGCTGCTGGTTGTGCGCTCGCCATTCTTTCCCATTACTTATTTGGTTTTAGGTTAATTTATAAGTTTAAATTAATGGAAATAAATGTATTCAGCCTGTCTGAAAATTTGAACATGTATTGCTCACCTCGCAACTTATTCTTACTGATCTTACAAATAAAAGTTGTAAAAAGGGCCAGACCATCTCGAGAAAACTGCAGATTTAGCTTTAAAGGCCCTTATTGCACCCACTGCCTTAGTTCATGGACTTAGTGAAAGAAATTTCAGTACATTATCAGTCCATAAATTAAAAAAAAAATTGCTTAAATTTAAACCAGTTTGTTCCTAAGCAATTAAAGAAGACATCATTCCTCAGTAAAACCTATTCCTCTGCCAAACTTTATCTTTCATTTTTCCAATTTGGCAGTAGATAATGTACAAAACAGATCACTCATTTGATCTGTGCCAGGGATCAATATATTGTGCATTTATGCATTTATAGAAACACATATGCACACTCCAACTTACTTAAACAAATAGGTTTGGGAAAGTTAAAAGCACATCATAGGAGTGAAGAGAAGACATTTTAATATAACGATTACAGGAGTTACTACTACCAATGCCAATATCATGTATGTGTGCATTTACAGAACCTGCTGGCAAGAACGCCTTTTTTTTCTATCAGACCACAACTTCAGACCACTGAGCTCTGGTGAGGACACATCTTTTGCACTGTGTTCTGTTTTGGGCCCCTCACTACAGGAAGGATGTTGAGATGCTGGAGCATGTCCAGAGAAGGGCAACGAAGCTGGTGAAGGGTCTTGAGTACAAGTCCTACGAGAAACGGCTGAGGGAGCTGGGGCTTTTTAGTCTTGAGAAAAGGAGGATGAGGGGAGACCTTATCACTCTCTACAACTACCTGTAAGGTGGTTGCAAACATGCCAAGGTTGGTCTCTTCTCTCTAGTGACAAGTGATAGGATGAGAGGGAATGGCTTAAAATTACACCAGGGGAGATTTAGGTTAGATATCAGGAAGAATTTCTTTAGTGAAAGGGTTGTGAAGCATGGGAATAGGCTGCCCAGGGAGGTGGTGGAGTCACCATTCCTGGAGGTATTTAAAAGGTGTATAGATGAAGTCCTTAAGGACATGATCTAGAGGCGGACTAGTCAGGGTTAGGCTATGGTTGGACTTGATGATCTAAAGGGTGTCTTCCAACCCAAGTGATTCTATGATTCAACTGCTGCTAATGGCAGGTTAATAACAGGAGTGAGTTAATCAAGGCTAGGCATATCTTTTAGGAATGAAGACATGCATACGAGAGTATCTGTATTCATATTCACTCATACATATACAACTCTTCTAGAATATCTTCATAGTGATTACAGAATATTCATGAAACCAGAACAGATTCTTTTTAATGTTTTGGGGTTTTTTTGTTTGGGTGGTTTTGGTTTTTTTTTGTTCCCTGGCATCATTTTCGTGTACTATTTACACACATTAGATGTTTTTTCACAGCTATTTTTCATAAGACGCAAGTAGAACGGGAAACGAGTAAGAAGAGAAATCAAGAACTCCAAAGATATACTACATGTAGTCATCCAAACACAATTACTCTGTGAGCAACACAAGATATATACCGGTGAGTTTCTAATACAGCATTTATTAGTTTTTTGTGCCTTTAAACAAGATGAGTTATTTCTTTGTAATGGAAGTGCTTTCCTGTAGCACACCATTAAGCCGTCCCCCTTCCTGAGGAGGCAGGCTGCACTGAGATTCCTTACATGCTCCCTGAAAAGTTATGCCAGAACATCCTCCACCCTGGCACAAGAGGACCACAGGCTGCTGAGAAATAGCCGTCTCTTCTCAGCTTGTTTCTTTTCAAGTGATCGGTGCCTCTCTTAGCACTGGTATGGCAACACACCTGACTCACACAGAGCAGCAGCTGAAGCCGCATCTCTCTGCACAAATGGGGAGGAGGCAGCTTTCTGAAGCTTCTGGCCTTTCTGTCTTGAGCACCAATGCCAGGTTAGTAATAATCTAACCTTCAGCAGCTCAGAGGAAGAAGTAACTTACATCCCCAAATTTCTCCTTTACACCTAGGCTCGCGGTTGCCTGAGCCTGTACTACAGGCTCTGTTGTGTCAGCTGTACTACACTAAGCAGAACCTTCAATTCCCAAATCCCTATTACTTTGAATGAACTCTGGAGTTAGGCTGGGGATGATTTTGCACTACCTTTGTTCACAGATACCCTACAGCTGGTATGAGGATTTTCTAGTTGGTAGCAGAGATCCCATATACTAGAAGGTTCCCACTTCTTTTCTGGAGTGCCAAATGCCAAGGGTGTTTGCTGGAAACAAGTAAATAAACCAGGCAGAAGTGCTGAGGCTGGCCTGCCCCCTTTGTTCACTTGAACACTCCTCTTGGTGTGCTGCCAACTTCTGGTTTACTTTTTCCTCTGCCTCTGTAGCTCCACCTGAGATTCCCAGGGGCTCTTCAGCAGAATCCTTGAAGCCTCTCAGACCTTTTCTAACCATGCGGGCCTGCACACAGGATTCCCCTGCAAGTCTGGCTGATTTCTTCTGCTAGCAATCCAGACGTAAACTACAATGTACAGGTAAGTGCAATTGTTGTTTGGGAGTAAAAATATTTGCTGGTATTCCATGAAATTCCAAGAACAACTTCGACCAGCATATACTTCATAGTTCTATCCCAGTAACATATCATGAGTCAGCTTTGCTCACAAATTCTACCTGTAATGAACGATGCCTATGAAGCAACCAGAAACTAGCAGTAAGTGAAATGTGAAATCTTCCTTCTTGCAGGAACTTCTGACCTTCTCACTAATTTTGGCCCACCTTTAACATTGGACTGCAATGACTTACAGCACTGTGCATCCCTACCAGAGAGTATTAAGCTATGCAGTATCTCTGCAAGTTGCATGTTTAGTTTCTGGCTAGGCTACAGCTATTTCAGTATTCAGATGGAAGAAACCTCCAGGACATACTGAGTCCAGGAAAAATTAAAATTAACCCACTCACTGCCTATTGACTAAAACCTACCTGAAAAATTCACATTGATTTTTGCCAAGAAAATACTCCTACAGAAAGTTTTTCAGTAAATATTTCTACTTCTTGGAAAGTATTCATTTTTTCAGGAAAAAATATATATATATAAAAAAAGCATCTAAATTCCCAAATAGCCAGAATACAACCCAGATATTAAGTATTTGAATTAGAAAACTCTTTGCATATTTTAGATATAAACCACACACACTTACAATATATGTATCAAATATGGTTTTATGGAAACTTGGTACTGAATTTCACAGCAAAACACGGTTCACCAGAAATATTAAGGTTCTTTTTTTCACATGTGTTAGTAAATCAGAATCCTCAAGGCCAGAGAGCAAGCAAATGGTGGGCAAAAGCTGGAATAATGAAAGGAAAATGGGTATTGAATCATTCCCAAGGGACACTTCTTTACCATATGTGTGTGGGACCAGATTAGTCCCTGCATACTATCACGCTGCTTCCCCATTAGCACCTTTTGGAAAACCCACTGGTGCTGACCAGAGAGGTTTACTGTACTTCTAACTCTATAATTGCCTATGCAAAAAAAATTGCCTGTGCAATTTATTTTGACTTCACTAATAGCATGTCACTTGCAAATCTGAGAATAAAAGTATAGAATCAGAGGCTATTTTAAAACAAAATTAGTGCAATAAGGTAGGAAAGAATGATAAACATCAAACTTCTGAGAAAATTCTTCTTAGGATATCACTATATTTCATAGTAATATTCCTTTGAAACAATAAGTATCCAGATTAACTTGGTAGTTCCTAATATCAATCTTGAATTTTGGACAAGTTACAAAAACAAATTTATTTGGAGAGACTTCTTCATCTGTCTATGTCTTCCCTTTAATTCTGAATTAAACTTATTTTGGTGTTTGTTTATAAGGTGAACTGAAAACTTCATAAGCAGGAATGGATTTCAGGCTTCAGGTTTCATAACTGATCCTACAGCAGTTGAAATCCTCAACACTTCAAGCCTACTTGGGAGCTATATGCCTCACACTACTTCAGCAATAGTAATATTACATGTTGCAGCAAAGGGAGAAGGCGCTTTCAAGGTTCCAAACTCAAACTTTGCTATCTGAACAAAGGAAAAGATGTACATGATTTAAATAGGTTATTTTTGCATGCTTTTATCCTTTAGTTATAAAGGAATTTCAGTGTACCTCAGACATCTTCATGACCCACAGCCTTCTGTACATTTCTGTGATTATTTATATTGAGAAGACTGAAGGCTGAAAGATAAATCAGTCAGCACCACAGTGTAATAGAGAGTTTTGTTCCAGCCAACTTTATCTGTACAAGATACTTACAAACTAACTAAAGATTAAAGAAAAATAGAAAAGTTTGAGGAATTGGAGTTGCTAGGTTATGGGGAGAGAGTGAGGAAGCTTATTGTTTAAGCAAAATTATAAGTACAGGAAAAAACTCTTAAAATGTTGAAGGGCACCAGGTAATTTTGAAAATGGTTTCAGAATCAGTGAGACATTATTATTCTCACAGGTTGTGTCTACATCTTTGGTGAAATTATTCCCAGCAATGAAGCACCAATGTCTAAGGAATAATGCATAGGCTAAGTACAGATAAAAAAATCACAGCGTAGCTCCAAGAAAGGAAGGATTAAATATCGTTTCATAAGAAGTGTACACAGTTTTACTATATGGGCACAAGCGAAGATGCTCCAGCATCATGACTTTAGGATATGTCTGAAGCTCTGAAGGAGGTTCTTAAAATGCTAAACAGACTACACCGACAAAGTGAGAAGCACTCTAAGGTCGAGACTGACATTAGCAGGAATGGGCTAAAGGGTCCAAGGATTTTTAGCTGTCTATAGTTTTAAAAATTCTATGAAAATGTTAATTTTTAAAAATGTAATTGACAGAAGAGTTGATTTGGTGACTAAATGTTTCACAATGGAAGAATCCAGTAGTATAGAAATGAAAGACTTTTGTTCTCTGCTTAACATAGACTCTGAGAACATATTTATCTTTCCAGATCAAGTGTTATGTGCATCAGGATCAACTGTAATGGCAAAAAGCTCACTTCACATTCACACCTGAAACGCAATAAAAATGTGATTACAGGTTTTTAAGTTTTCATATTCTGAAGGTCTCTTATCTACAATAAAAAAGGTTTACAACATCTTTTGACACATGAATCACATTTTTGTGCCCTTTTGTGCTTGTAGGATCTCGTCAGTTTTCAGTTCCCATGAAAAATGCTGTTCTTCCTTTATTTTTTTGGAGTCAATTATGGTTTGCTTGCATTCATGCAAAAAGTACTAATAACAGTAATTTGAGTAATTGTTCCCACCAATGATGACTTACTGCTCATGGACTCCATCCAGCATAAAAATCTCTGTTGCTTAGAAAGCTACAGATGCAGCCTGTACCACGAGATGACCAGGCTGAAACATGCAGCTCTGCTGAAGTAAGAGCTCAACAATGACGATAATGAGAAGCAAAGCTCTCCTGTACCAGGGGTAGGAACATTTAGGTGCTATTATTTTAGACTATGTCTACTGATGAAGATCTGTGCTTAATGATCACTTAATCCCACAATCCCCCAGATTCTTTACTTCAAGTCTGTCCTTTTCTCTCAACTGCTGCCTAACAACAAAATTGCTGTGCAAACCTCAGGAAAGTAATCAGAAAAAATATATATAACTTAATTTGACTGGTGGAAGCAGGAAGTTATTGAAAACCTGTCTCTGCCCCAGCATGATAACCAGGAGAGAGTGGGAGGTAAAGATGTTAGCTCGGTAAGGGAGAGATGCTGATGGTCTTGCTTAGGTGAGGTGAAAGCGTGAATGGAGGAATCACACCACTGCAGGTCATGGCTCATCCTGCTCCTGCTGTTACAGCCACACATCAGCCCGGGGCTGGGAAGGGTTAAAGCTCTGCTTTTCCATCAGCTCAGTCAAGCCAACAGCCCTCATGCCACCATGCAATGTAGATGTAAAAGCAGTAATCCTGGGCAATGCAACTCCATTGGAACATCTCCTGTGAACAGGGAAATCAGGATTATATGGATATTACTCACATCATAGATGTGATTCCATGTGTGGAAAAGAACTGCCTGTAGTAGGCTTGTTTCTAACCTCGACAGAGCTAAATTTGGAAACTAAGAAGGAAATGTGTTGGGTGTGAAGGTAAAGCCTCTATTGTATTTTCTGTGTGAAAAATATACATAGTCTGGGAATAGAATAATTGCAGTAATGACTCATTTTAAGCAAAATATTTTCGTCCTTAAAAACTGCTAAGAACAAGGGATTTTCTGTATTAGCATACCCACAGACATAATCCTCAGCATCTGGTAACTTTTGTTATTCCCTTCTCTTACCTGCCTTAGGAGTGTGACACTGCAGTGTATCGTTGTATCTTTAATTGTGGTTCTTCACAGTAAAATAATAGACATAATTAAAAAACTCACATTTATTCCTAGCTTTCACACAGCATTTCTTCTCAGTATATATAAACCAATAATCACAAATGTATCTTCAAATCCATCTTTTACTTTGGAGGCTGCACACTGAGGGGCTTATATTTATGAGCAAATCCTTACAAAGATTTTCTTCCCTGCAGAAAGATTTTTTTTTCATTTGTGAAAATCTTTGTCAGTTTAGTCAAAAACTTTGATCGTAGACATTCCTGACACATTTTCTTTAGAAAATAAAAAATGGATTTATTCTACTGAAAGCAACATGCTTCTTTTATCCTAGTGTATAAACAAACTGCCAGCCTAATTGGAAATATCCTTTAAAAAGAAAGTTTGAGATGGAAAATCCCTGCAGGAATCAATTACAAGAGTGAGCTATTCACAAACAGAAGAAAAATAAAAAGTGAAAGACTGCTGCAAATAGCAATGTCTGTAGAACAGCAGAATTTGCTTGTGGAAAATAGTTACAAAAAAGTTTAATGCTGTTCCATTTCTATTCTTCTTTTTTAAAGTAGACTATTTAAACTTATTTTTCTATTTATTTTAAAGTTTCTTGTGGAACAAAGAAAAAGGCATGTATTGTGTTCATTACCAACAGTATACAGGTTAGACTTTAAGGTTATGTAGATTTTTTACTAAGACAGCAAGGGTGAAAAAAATTGGTCTCGAATTACTTTTAAACCATGAACTGGCACTGTTACATGGTAGCCTAACCTGTAATGGAAGAAATCGTGGTGAGTACCCTGAGTAGATGATGTTTATTTCCAGAGATTTACCAGAATTACAATGTGAACCTGATGTGAACATTGGCCCGTATCTAAGGACAGATGATTACTTGTGAGATCAAATGCAATACATACAATCTGGATTCACAACTTTTCCCAAAGCACAGTCAACTACCTTGCTGGGTTTTCAGAAATAAGCCACACATCAAGAGTGACTCTCATCCCTGTGACTGCAAACTATGACCAGTTGCACTGACAACATCGGGTATAACATACATTGTAATGTGCTACTTAATGTCCGACACATGTATTAGAAGATTGCAAGTGGGGAAATGTCTAAGCAAGGTATTAGAAAACCAGAAGAGGCCTTCAGAATACAAAATGTATTAGGAAACAGTTTACAGTCTAAGCTGGAGTATCTACTAACCATCTCAGGTGAACATACTGCATGGTTTGTATCACTTTGAATATTAAGGAACTTAGGAATGAGTGCTTCCCATGCTTGTCCTGCAGATCTCTCCACCCACCAAACCACGCATTGCATGGGAAAACTAGGACTTAACATCAGCTAAAGGAACCTGAAGAAAGCTGTCTGCTTTTTCCTGAGGCCTAACTGCCCTTCCTATACATAATCTCTTCTTGGGACCCAAGGCTAGATACTGCGTTTTAGAAGTCCACAACGCCTCAGAATAACACCAGTCCATGTGTCCAACAGACATTTGGTTGCCTTTCAGGTAGATGTGGCATCTGCACAGGTTTCACCAAACTGCATGGCAAGTGGGAATTTTCCATCTGTGAACGCTGTTGATGCAGCAGTGATCAGCCTTGCATACTGGCCCAGCCCTATATCATGCTTATCCAACAGCAGTCAAAATTAAAGCAGTGCGATGTTGCTTTAATTAACAGTGCTGATGAACTTCTGACCATTTACAGTGTCTCCAGATAGTCTCAGACATGCACATTCTGCAGTGGTTCATATTGGCTCAGAACATACATATATATATATATATATATATGTAGATATATATATACACACACATCTCCAATGCCAGAACACAGACAGAATAGCAGAGGTGTCACTTTTAGGTGTCACTGGCATCTTACCTATGAAAGCTGGCAAATGCACAAGCAGTGAAGAATTATGAGATCCCAGGACAGAATTAAATGAAAAATCTGAAATATCTTGGAGCACAGGAAGTTCCGCACCAATATGCAGAACTTTTTCACAGTAAGGGTGACAGAGCACTGGAATAGCCTGCTCAGGGGGTTTTGAAGTCTTCTTTTCTGGAGATATTTAAGATCCGTCTGGACTCCTACCTGTGCGACCTGTCATAAGGAACCTGCTTTGGCAGGGGGCTTGGACTCGATGATCTCTGGAGGTTCCTTCCAACCCCTACGATTCTGTGAATTCTGTGAATCAATTGATATAAATTTTATTGGTCTTTGACAGGTTTTTCAGGTGGAGAAGAAATATGAGGAATTTAAAAAGAGAGCTCAGTGAGTAAAAGCAAACCATGTGAAACCTTTCTTCTAGTCCTAATGAAATAAATAGGATTTATGTAGTTACTAAATATATTCAGTAAACACCCTCAATGGACACAGTCCTCAGCCTTACTATTGAATTTGGACAGGGCCTCTATACAGGGCACCACAAACCATTCTTTGTAATAGTTACAACTTGCAATTGTTCATTTTAAAGATATAAGCTGCATTTGGCTTGGTATGAAGTTCCTTTGTAAATGTTTTCCTGAAAGGGAGTTGAATTCAGACATGAAATCTGTTTTAGTATGTAACTGATGGTTGCACACGTTTAGTACAGCTTGCTGGATTTTCTGGTTGAGGGCTGCACTCAAAACTCAGCTAGAGGCTTTTCCTTAGTGTAAGCAAAATGAAGCTATGAGGGTAAAGCTGCTGTGGAAGACGGCCAGAAGACAGTTAAATTTTTGTGAGATGTCATGCAAGATTTTGGGGCAGAGTTCTTTACCTTTCTCCTTTCAAGATAATTTGATCTCAGTGAAGATCCAGGGATTTTTCCTATGGACTTTAGTCTATAATGATGCCACAATGTGTCTGAGATTTGTCCACAAGGTATGAGCCAGCTTAAATTTTCCCTGACTCTGAAAATATGTGACATCAATCCAGAGCACCCTTCTGGGGCCTTATCAGGGACTGCTCCCACAGGCAGCGTGGAGGTGAGTGTCCCACCTGTGCAGAAGATGTTTTATGAAGTGGAGGATGTTGGAGAAAATAATGAAGACTCTTCTCCATCCATACACCTTTAAATCTAGATCTGCATATCAAAGAGAAGGAAAGCACAGCCAGAAAGACTTGTAGATATGTCTAAATTACCACAGACAACATGTGAGAGATTAATTCATGACCACTGGAGAGCAGTATTGGGGAAGTGAGTGTCTCAGCTTAAGGAAGCCCAATGTCTGTGGTGGTCTTTCTGCACAGTACTTCTTACCATGGGCTTTAAAAGCTGTGCCAGTTTTGGCTGAGATAGAATTAATTAGTTGCTGATAGGGTTAAAACATGACAAGAAGCTATAGAGATGAAAGCAATAGAGAGCTCCAGCAGACCTGGAACAACTTTTTTGGGAAGAGTGGAAACTGAAAGCAGCCAAATCTTCTATTCCCTAAGTCCAAATGCAGGTCCTAATACAGCAAAGCTAATTGCAAAATAATAATAATATAAGGACACTTGAGAAATAGGTAGGGTACTAAAAGTGCTGTACTTGATATACATGAGACTGCCCTTGCAAAAAATTCAGTAGAGAAATTTTGTATAAACAATGGTTTTCCACATCTCAGGGATGTCTTCACTTCTTGGATTTAAATCACAAAAGAAAAGCAGAAGTGGATACAAGCAATTTCAACTTTAAGCTCTCTTCAATTTTAAATTCAAACTCTTTATAATATATTTTAAAATCTGAAAATATGACTATGCAGAAAGTATAGCAGTCAGTTCCAAATAGTGTAATCAAACTATGGCTTAAATTTCTTCCTAAAACTGTATGTCTTCTTAATAGAACTTTATTTCATCCTAAATGAATACTTTTGGTAGATTGTTACCCAAATATGTTAATGAAAATGCAGTTAATCTAAAAGGCTATCAAAAAAGTACCAATATAGTATTGAATCTTACAATAACATATTTTAATTTTGTAAAATGTCTTCCTTCATCTTAGACACTATTTAAGCTGCTTGTGTATCTCTGCAAAGCCTATTGAGTTTATAAGACAAAAATTTCAAATCATATATAATTCTAATCTTGTAAAAGACAAAATAAAACCAAACAAAACTCCAACAAACCCTGCAGAGCTTTCAAATATTTTATCTTAACTGTAATGAAGAGTGATTGGAAAATAAAAGAAAAACAACAAACTGAACTGCAATAGCTAAAAATTAATCTTTCAGTTTCCCTGGGAGCACAAATTTATGTAGTAACTTAAATTAATTATAACTTTTAATTAATTTAAGTAACTACAGAACTGTATCCACAGTTTCTGAATTTTGCTTCATGAAAATGTAGTTACAGTTTCCTCTAAACTGAGAAGATCTGTTTGTTTCATATGCAGACAAGCTTCCTTGGAAAGTCAGAGCTTCATTGTGTTTGGCCTGTGGTTTTTTTCTGTAGGATTTTCTTTATTTACATAAAACTTAGGCAAAATGTTGCAGTGAAGATCTTAGAAACAATAAGAAACACTTAGAAACACTGGATGACACAGCTAAATGGCTGTAGAGTATATAAAAAGAAAATGAAAGAAAAGTTGTGGTTGATAGCACTGTTATATTAGCTATTCTGAATGTAAACTAGGTTGCAGTGAGAAACCATCCCTTCCTTCTGTGTTTCTGCAGTGGCTTCCGATAGTGATGGGTCAGCCTAGGACTGGTGTCTCCAGTAACTCCCAGCAGAGTTGTTCCTTCAAAGTGTAACTGACCTAACACTTTTAGCCTAAGAAGAAAGCTTCCTGAATTCTCCTGATGTTTCTCCAAGATGGAAGGTGGTTGAACCTGTCATCTCTGCTTTTGTCTGAAGCGCAGAGAAGGCAAAGTTACACATTTCTGAGTTCAGGTTTCAGATGTGGGAAGACAAGTCTCCTGAGCTGTGATTAAAACTGATTAATCAGTTGAACCTCCTGAGAAACACATATTTCACCTCTTACCACCCACATCCTCCCTCCACTGTCTCCTCCCTAGGAGATTCCCATGCCTCTACAGAAGCACGAGAACATTAAAAAAACCCAAACAATCCCCAACCACAATCAATTTTCTAGAAAACTTTTGAAGTGTTTATGTGCTGGCTTCATTTCCCATTGAGTAAAATTATGCACTGCCACTACATTTAGATCCTGTTCCAAACCATAAGTAGGAAGCCCAAACTTTACTGTGAGAGCTGTTCTTTCATTACTCTTCATCTAGTTATTAGCAGGAAGTGCTAAATAATCCAAAGGTTCCTTTATTATAATTAAATCTTACTGCACAAACACAAGCAGATCCTATAATATATCAGATCCTCTAACACATCACTTAGGTTTAACTGCTACAGTCAAAATAGCCGGCTATCTCTTAGCCACGACACAAAGATGTTTTTCATTAAAAGATGCAGCACATTGTTTCTATCTGAAAAAAAATATGTTTATGTCTTTTATATACCTCCAATAAGTGTGCAAGGAACACAGTGGTTCCTATGTAAATGTCATGTATCAATCTGCAATACGCTCTTACTTTTGCTTTTCATTCACAACTGACAAAAATGTTGCAAATATTTCATGCTTGCTTTCCTGCTATCAGTTGGGCTGACTGCGTGCTTTCACAGACATTAAGGAGTTGGACTTACAGAACCTTGAGTTAGTTGGCTGCGAAGCAGTCACTGCAGGCTGACAGGCAGTTACTTCCTAGTACCTGATCACTGAAATTGAAGTACTGTGGGCTGAAACTGTGATTCCCAAACCAAAGTAACACACAAAACTAAATTAAAAATGATTCTAAACCAAGATTGAATCACCTTCAAGGAAAGGCTATCCTATCACAATATTAACATTAATTTCTTTGACAAGCATTTTACACTTCAGGGTAGCATGGAGAAATGCTTTGGAGAGTTAAAATAATTTTTGGGAACTGCAAATCTTACGGATCAATTGATTTTCTTATTGATATCAGTAGAAACTCAGGGCAACACCACACATCAGGAGTCCCTGCAAGCTCACGCTGATGTGAACTAGGGTAAAAGATAGTACCATTAACTCTTTCCTTGATTTGTCCCTTAAAGAGCAGCAGAGACTAGATGAAATTAAAGAAATTATCTGGTGGATTACATGTTCATAAGACTCCGCAAACATGTAATTTTCAAAAGAAAAGGAGCTAGCATTAATTATCTGCCCTGCCTGGAGACCATTCAGAAATGAGTACTAAGGGCTGAGAAGAGTCATCCTTCAAACATGATCAGCTCTTGACCTCTCAAGATGAACATGAATAACTGCAACTAAGGACACAGGAGTAAACATATAGCTGCAGACATATCCACCTAAATGGGACTTTGGAAGATGGAGCTAGAAGACTACAATCCTGCTTAGCATGGCCTGGATTGATGTTCACGTCAGGTGATAAAACGCCGTTTTGCATCTCCCTTGCAAACAGTGCAACTTCCATCAGCTCTGATTTATTTTGAATAGTTCAAAACATTGCTCCCTCTAGTCTAAATTAACTTTTATCAATGTCAAGCCTTGTCTGCATCATCAAGTAAAACCTACATTTTACACTTGCCACGACAAACGAATAATTAGTTTTGTTTCATTATCAGAATTATTCATCAGCAATTCATTAATGTACAACTGCTGCCTACACTTCATCCCTTCCAACCACATCCTAAACGGTCTCCTGCCTGTCATTATGCCAAAGTTTGCTTTCCAGACTCAGAGCTGTACTCCTAACTCCTGTGTATTTGATTTCGCAGTTTTCATTTAACTGGTTTACAAGGCAGGATGCTCATACAAACCCCACCGCCTTCTGCAATCAAACACTCCTTTCTTCCTTGCTCCTTCTTACAAACAGTAATATCAAATGTCCTGGAAAGACAAAATATTAAAGCTACTATTTGGAGGCAATTTTTTTAATATCATACACATATATAAATGGATTCTGAAGGATATAATACAGCAATTCTTTTGTAATTTTAATGGGCCATCCAATCACTATTGAGTAATACCAGACTGGTACACGAATGCTTTTACCTATTCTGACTGTAGGTAGCAACCAGACATATGGTCCAAAATTGGATTATTAAACTTCCTTTCATTTCTAAAACTATCGCCTCCCAGCTCTGGTGATAAAGGAGGAGTGATTGGTACGAACATGAATTTCGTGTTCTCTTCTGTCTGCAAAAAGAACTCGGCAGCATACGCTGGATGCTTTTGTGGATACACAGACCTTCTATCACAGTGTAGTATTCATAAACCGCTGACAGCTATTTCTACAGGTTGGCAAAGCAAACAAATAGAATATAGCAACAGTAATTGAGGTTTGTAAAGAAACGTGGTGGAGTGTTGTTCAAGCAAAGTAAGGTCCTATGGTTATTTGCACTGCCTTATTCCAAGGAGAATTATTTTTTTACTTTTATTTTTCAGTTCTCCTTGGGATCACAATAGAAAATATGTTCATTCTCTTTTTTTTTCTTTTTCTTTCCATATTTCTATAAGGGTCATGAACAAAATTGAGAATGACAGCCCCGACTTTTATGCAATTGCCTTTTATTAAACGCAAAATCTACACACAAAGAGTCTGCCACACAGAGAATACTAATCTCGTTATTCATTCCCTAGGCAATAATGCTTCTGGTCACAAAAAGAGACATTACAGCATATTTAAAAGTAGTACTGATATATATTAATGGGTCTTAAATTACCAAAAACGTTTCCTGGCATGACACACACAACTCTTGCATCTTCTGGCAATTGCCTCAAAGGGTTCAGTACAATTACTACTTCTGGAAACAGAGACTTTTACTTTCTAGTGCAAATATGGCTTTTGTGCTTAAAAAAAGAGAGACATTCAAAATGAACCTATGGATGACTTTGAAGCATTTAACTGTGCTGCAGAGATTCCTGCCTCCTTACCCTTATTTATCAGATTCTGATATAATGTCTAAGAATTCACACTTGTAGGAGGTTCCTTTGACACCATCAGATATGGGATGGCCACAGATGAGATTAGCACAAAGGGTCTGCAGATACCACTCCTCCCATGCTGCTGCCATGCTTCTTTTCTTACCCTCCTCTTCCCCAGAGCCTCCTGGCGAAGGGGGTGGGAAGTTTACGAGCACCCTGGCACCACTGCTATTCCAAATATCTATGACAGCAGATGAAACCCAAATCTGTGCTAGTGCAGGACCTGTTTGGTGCCTCTGTAACTGTATTATTATGAACTATCTTTCATACACTGATCTGTTTTAAGGATGTTGCTAAGTACTCGAGGTCTTTACACTCAATACTAAGTTTGGAAAGAGTTCAGTTGCTTTTGAAATACACAAATAGGAGCCAGATGTTATTTTAAAAAATTCAATCCACACAGTAACAGTGTTAGTTCCACGCTTCGATTATGTTGCTCACAGGCAAATGTTGCAACTCTGCTGTAAAAATTGACGCTTATTTTCTGAATTGTCTCTCTAAACAGGGCAAAGGAGGAAGAAAATATAAAATAAGAATTTTGCTCTCATCTTACTGGATCCCTGTGTAGGAAAAAGAAACAATCCTGAAGTTTGGAAGTGACTGTGTTCCAGTGTGACCCTGGCTGACATATGCATCATGGGTTGCAGGAGCACTTCCAGTCTGAGCTGACTCTCTTCTCCTCCATCTCTTGAAATGTTACCTTGACAGGAGATTTTTGTTTTCTTTCCAAAATTGAAAAATTAAAGCAGAACAAGAAGAAATGTGGAGAAGGCACATTGGATGATGAGGCCAGGGGAGAAGAAAGGGAATGAGAGCAGAAGAGGTGGGAATGGCTTTAACATTTCAAAGGAAATATTCTTGTCACCCTTCCTCAAGCTGCTCTTTGCAGTGAGGCTGTCAAGGATCAAGGCTATATATCTACATGTGCAAGTCACCTCAATTTTGACATTTCCTATTTTTGCAGAGCTTTTGATATTGAACACTAATAATGGACCTTTTAACATGGAGTTCAGTGTGAAATTCTGATTTCTAGCTCTTCAAAGACTTAAAGTCTGAGTTGTTGTCAGGCATCCTCTCATTAAGGATTTTTTCCTGATTTGTACATACAAAAATGTATTTACATTTATACGCTGTATTTTCTACATGCTGCTGGTCTGACTTTATTGACCTACTTCCCATTTTTGCTAGGCACAAGACAGTCATACACTGTTTTTAATTTACTGTACACATAACAACAAACTTAATTGAGAATAAATAAATAAATAAATAAATTGTGGGAGTCAAGCCCTCCAGGGATTATAAAGCCTGTGAGAAACCAATGCTCAGAATGTTGATTTCTGATAAACAGTAGCAGCATTAAAATATCTCTCAGCCTGACATTTGGCTGAAAGTTGTGCATTGATTGTACTGGAGTGATTCCCCAAAACCTTGTTGAGACAGGCTGTGCTAATCAGAAAGAGAATGCAAATCTTCAACAGGAATTTCATCTTTTCAGAAAATGAACCGTAGGATGGATGTTTCTTGCACAAGCTTTTAATTATTTCTAAATTATCCGCAGTCTTTTGACAATGAAGCAGGTGCATTAAAACAGTTGGTCTAAATGCAAAGGAAAACATCTTTGCCGAATGAAGGGGACGTGTGTTACTGCAAGCCTGTGTTGTCCATGTAAGATGAAGAACATGTCGTTACAAACGACAGAGCAAATTAACCAGTTTGATAAAACATGTGACAGCTCCCTGGATTTGCTGGCTACTTTACATAATTACAATAGCTCTTCAACAATGTCACTCTCCATCGATCATTTCAGTCGTTCTCCCAAGGCGCATTAATTCTTGCCGCTATTCCAATTTACATCATTCCTATTTACTCAAGTTTATGTTGTGCTTTTTTTTTTTCCTTCTCCTTGATCATTACCTACAGTTTATTGTAAGCCAGTCCTACAAATTCATGGCAGTCATTTCAAGAAAACAGCAGTGTGAACCTCCACTTCCATAAATATCATCGGCAAAACAGCAGATCTCCTGCTGTGCTCCTGTTGTCAAGGGAGTAAAGCCCACTGCCAGCATTTCCAAAACTGGATACCTACACCTATGCACCTAAATCTGTGAGCATAAATCTGAGCTATTGATGTAGAAGCTCTGAGTCACTCTGTAATTGCTGGACCTCCTAGGGTACACAGAAAGCACATGCACCTGAATTCTTCATCCATCCCAATCGAGAGACACTACTGTCCCCTCTGCTAACTCTAGGTCTTCTGTCTACTCTGGATTCACCCTCTGCCTGCAGGCAGACAGAACTCCGAAGGTGATAGTACCTCATATAGCAGCAGAATACATCATGATGGGAATGTACTTCCCCTGAACTCACAGGAAACACATGGGCATACCTGGGGACTCCTTTTGTGGTATTTCTGCCACGCAGCCCCACTACACCTGCTTTCAGCCTCGGGACAGTCATTTAACACTCTAGGATCCCAACCCAGCACAATTTCCTTTCAGGTTATAATTATCTTGCAGCTGGCTTTGTGTCTATCTACCTCAAAGAAAAGGTAACTTTTAAGAGTCATTATTCACAGTGATACCATGTGCTGAACAACTTCTGTCCTCCTTCTCCTTGCCTGGAACTGTGTGCAAGCTCCAAAGCTTGGAACATGTTGTATACTTGGTACAAGGCAATATTGAAATTTCTTAAGCCCAAATGTAGTACTACCTAAAAAATAATCTTCGTATTAGTTGCCTAGACTTATCACAAATTTCATTTTCATTGCCTTCTTCAAATTTCAAAACTTTTGGCTAAAGTTTCTTTCCTAGATTGTAGTTATCTGTAGGCTGGGAACTTCATAAAGCAAAATAATGAAACCATCCAGTTTGGAGCAGACAAGTTATTCCCATCATTTTACTCCACTAATGACAGAAAGCTTGACAACAGAGAAAGACAAAGCAAAGGCTGCTAGTCCTCTCCCCAGAGCCTTCTCTTCTCCAGACTGAACAAGTCCAACTCTCTCAGTCTGTCTTCTAGAAGAGGCAACTACAGCCCTCTGATCATCTTTGTGGTCCTCCTCTGGACTGTCTCTAACAGGTCCATTTTACTCCTTTCTTCTCTTGCTAACTTAAATAAACAATAAATACAAATATGATATGAATCTTGGCTGATAATTTTAATAAAATTTCCACAGAATCATTCACTTCCTGGCAGCATTTTTTTCAGACTCAGGGAACTATTCAGACTCACTAACTCTGCTATCTTCAAACTAGTAAGACCTTACTCCTTTTCCTGCAACAGTCACAAGAAAAATGTTGGCTTGCTCAACAGGTACAACATCAACACCTGGTTACATTCTGCCACCATCCATGAAAAGGTCTGAGGATCATCTGACTTTTTATTGAAAAAAAGCACATGACTCTGCTCATCTAAAGTACTGCATGCTTCAAAACAATAAATGCATCCACTTGAAGCAAACAGTTCTTATGTTACATAGTATCAATGTCACATATTGCACTACCCAGGTAACCCTTACCGTTTTCTCAGGAACTAATTTCATGATTTTTTTTTTATAGGAGAGGATTGTTTGAAAAATAAAGACCTTTTTATTCCCTACAGGTTTCTCTGTAAATAAAGCAGAAAAGCTAAAGAAAGCAAAAATGAACTAAAAAAAAAGTTATCCTACATAAAGAAAACTGCTTTGAAATGGGCTTCTATAATGAATCAATGATTTGCTAAGGGGATCTACTGTCACTGCTCTGTGGCTTTCAGCTAGTCTCACTATGTTGTTTAAGTTTTAGAATCAGTTCTCATCTCATAGTACAAATGGCAAACTTCAGATTTCCAAGGAAAATAAATGTGGGAAAATAAACAGGAAACAATAAAGCATACACATCCATCTGCAGAAGGAAACTGCCTCTCAGAATGTATTTGTTTAGAAATCATAGAATCATAGAATTGTAGGGGTTGGAAGGGACCTCGAGAGATCATCGGGTCCAACCCCCTGCCAAAGCAGCTCCCTAGGACATTTCACTCAGATAGGCATCCAGACGGGTCTTGAATATCTCCAGGGAAGGAGACTCCACCACCTCCCTGGGCAGCCTGTCCCAGGGCTCTGTCACCCTCACTGTGAAAAAGTTTCTCCGCATGTTGGTGCGGAACTTCCTGTGCTCCAACTTGCAGCCATTGCCCCTTGTCCTGTCTCCACAGACCACTGAAAAGGGGCTGGCTGATTCCCCCTGCATCCCCTGCTTAAGATAATTGTAAACATTAATTAGGTCCCCCCTTAGTCTTCTCTTCTCAAGGCTGAACAGTCCCAATTTTCTCAGCCTTTCCTCATAGGGGAGATGCTCCAGGCCCTTAATCATCTTCGTAGCCCTTCTTTGGACTCTCTCCAGGAGATCCATGTCCTTTTTATAACAGGGAGCCCAGAACTGGACACAATACTCCAGATGGCAGAAAATAAATAAATGGACCAGGGCAGAAAATAAATAAATGGACATCACAGAAAATCCAATTTAATGCAATTCGCATTGCAAGCTAGTTAAAAAGGGAGGCAAAACCCACGTGAATTGCTTTTTAGTCAACCCTTTCCTTGGATTCTATGAACAAAAGTTCATCTGACTTTACTCAGACATCCCCCATTCTGCCTCCAGTGAGAGCTTTGTATCAGTTGAGCCCCAACAAGTGGCCACCCACTAACAGATAAAGATATGGCTGCTGCCCAGAAGGGTGGATAGTCATGATTTCGTGTGACATTAGAAGTAAAATCAAATAGTGGAAAGAGGATTGAGCAAATAGAAAAGAAGGACAAGTGTCAGTACAGTAAAGTGACAGGAAGTTAAATGAAAGGATGTGTCCCAGTTGTCCTACCAAAAATGAGAACTGCACAGCTGGAGGCAGGAAAAGGGTCCAGAATGATATGCATTTGAACGCTGTTTGCATAGAAAGAGTAAGGTCATTCAAGGAGAAGACAGTCAAGCTGGTAGACTTTAGTTTTGGCCATTCTTGTATATTCCTTTGTAATGGACATTCCTGTATATTCCTTTATAATTTCTCAAATTTGAAATGAGATTGGCCTTATATATGCTTCCTTTATACTTCATCCAACTCCTTTTGACATTAAACTCAAGAAAATTTCCCATGGTGTATTTAATCTCAGCATAGCCTCTACAACACTGACTCCTGGGCCCGCCTCTTTCAGTCTCTAGCTCCGCAAATAAACTAGTTTTCGGACATGCCAGTGATTTCAAAGTGGTGACCTGGGAGGTTCACCCTCTGAACCCCACAGCACACTGAAGGAAAAAAGGAGGATCTGAGTAACACACTAATCTCTAGGCCACTGATCTCCCTCATATAATCACTCAAAAATATAAATGTGGATGATTAGAACCAGCCTTTCTTAAGAATGGGCAGTCAAAAATACAAGGTTAGGACAGGAAGGTGCTTTTTTCTTATTCAGTAGGTCTCATTTCAGTTTCTGCTGTGCACGTGTTGTCATTTTATATTCATAGGTGCTGAAACTGTATTAACAAGCTCAGTCAGAAACGGTTTTGCCAAATATTACACAGAATGTATTGCCAGCCTTATCCTCTTGCATTTTACCATGTAGTGTCTTTATCAAGGTAGACAATACCTTTTGTTTAATACTGCAACCATTACAAACATCAGAATAAGAAATAAAAAGTAGCTTTAAAGATATAAAATATAAACTTTGCCTGAGATCATGCTAAAGCATACCATTAATGATTAAACTATTGCAGTATTTATAGACTAAGTAAATTACTTATTAAAGTCCATTACCATTTTCCTTTTTATTACTGCTGACACTTTGTCAATTATTAGCACAGTAAAATTTCCTGGAAGCTCTAATTACTATTACCTACATCTTAACATGTTTGGCTTTTTTACATTTACCTTAGGCTTGGAACCTTTTTTTTTCCACTTACCACCCTGGGTTTTAGGTGAATGGCAACACTGCTGTTTTACATTCTCAGTTGCAACCTCACCTCAATTTTGTGTGTGAGTGTCTGGACATTAGTGATTTCAAGCTTCAATGGCAGACTCCAAACATAATAACCTCTCTTGAATTAGAACACTGCAACCTACGTACACAGCATCAAGTCAAACTTCAACCCACCCAGGCAAGAATTACAGTCTCATTCATAATCAGATGAGGCCATGCCCCGTGGTGTCAGCCTTCAGAGATGGCTGCATAGTGCCAGTTTCCTGAATCCTGAAGAGGGAATATGGGACACGAGGCACTTGAAAGAACTATTCACAGCCAGAGCTAAAACAAATCCATAGCAGAGCAGCATAGAAGTGGTTCTGAAATCCTGTCAAATGCTGATTGGCATCTTGCGGTGCTCAAAAAAAGTTGGTTAAGTCTCACTGCAACTCCCAGAGCTTGAGAAGCAGCAAATTCTTTTTTTTGTTTCAGTTTGATCTATCAGGTTTGTGGGAAAACCTGGGTATTGATGTAAGGTTTTTGTTTTATTTTGATTTATTATTTGTTTCTCTGCTGATAAACTCCATGGATCCATCTGTGAGGTGAATTTGTGGCTGGATCGTGTTGCTGAGTCGCTGGTGTTTGGCCACAGGAGGGAGAAGAAGGAACATCCAGGGCTACGAGGGCAGTATTGCCCCTTGCAGCTCCACCTAACTCTTTGAGCACTGAATGCATCGGTGCTTAAATAGAGTGGAGACCTCCAGGCTGCTCTCTGCTGCTGCACAGATTTCCCTGTCCCTGGGATCATCGTAGTGGGCAGCATTACGGCTCAGGTGCTACCCAATATCGGGGACTAGTAATAGTGCAGGCCGGTGCTTGACAGGATGCTGTGGAACACAGCAGGGAAGAGTGCACCTGAATAGTGACAGCTCAAGGCTTTCAGTGGATCAATCATTAATGTGATCTACCCAAAGCTTTTACATACATGGCATTTGCTTCAGAACAAACTGCCCTCAAGAAACCTCCAGATCAGAGACTTGGTAACTAACATGAAATCCACTGTTTCACTTCAAGCTGAATAATAAAACTAAATATACTCTGTGAAACGAGAGTGATGAATATTTCTGTCCAAAATTTGGAGATGTTAGATATGCTACAGTAGCTCTTCAAAATTCAGCTGCATTAGCTGAACCCAGGCTCCTAATGGATGAAAACCAGTAATATTAGAATTATATACATAAATGAGACAGCACCTGAAGTTCCAGTAGAAAACAGCTAAAACAACTGCACGCTATTGCAACACTCACTCTGTGGGAGTCAGAGAATTTCAAATGTTAGGTGTTGGGACCTTCAGTCTCCAGCCTAAAAAGAAAAGCTTACAGGTTTATGGTGTCAGCTAAGATGGTAACACAACTCTAAAGCGCTGAGGTAGAAATATTGCACACTTGAAGCTAAGTCATGAAGCAGCAAAATTAGGAATTACGTTAACTTTGGCTTCTTCCATGTATTTTTCTTGCAACAGATAAGTGAGAGTTGGATGCAGCCAGAAAGGTGATGGGGATGGTGGCATCCTCTCCTTCGGGGTGTGACTGCTCCCTATCCCATTAACCTCAATATAACTGCACTCGGACTCCAGTGAGAAGATCAGAAGACTTCTCTGAAGCAGTCATATCAACAGCAATGATAACAGACAGACAAAGAAATCTACTGTAAATAAGGTTACATAGAGGGACAACGGTACAGCACTTGCTAACTGCACTGGCAAGACCATGAACATTCTCTGAAAAATTCATCCTACATTACCAGAAGCACAAAAGCTTTCCAACTCTTTTTGTAGGAAGACTTGGAGTGTGAGAAACTACACAGTGCATGACTGCAAGCCACCACAGGATAATGGAACCTAGAAACTTATCTCTTTTGTCCACCTGGTTTGCAAGTTTGGGACATGTCCTGTCTCCCCTTAAGCAGACTTACCATGCTGTATAAAATTACTGACCATATCTGCTTTGGTTTGCTTTTCCCCAACCTTGCAGATACAACAAAGACCTTTAGGTATGGGAAGAGAAACCTAAACTTGAGTTTCGTTTTTTTGCATACCTAGGTCTTCCTATCAGTTGCCTTAAGGACTTTATCCAGATCTTTGCAGTGCTTCTACTCCCTTAAAGATTTCACTCCATGTTTTCCATCTAAATATGCCGCTGCTTTAGTTTTTCTTTATGTCAATGACACTGAGTGAATGGCTTACTCCTCAAGTAGTCATCAACTTTTAAAAAGTACCTGTATAGCAGAAAAACTCCTTAGCTGCCCTTACCCTCAGTAAGCCCACTCCACAGCAGGGAGAAGCAGGGGCTGCTGGAATGGCACGTGCAGACCCTGGACATCAAAGACTGCGTATTTGATCAAAAGGGTCCAGTCTTATATTCTCCCTCATAACGTACTCCTATATTTTTATCACACAGCCTTTGAACCACAATCTATTTGCTTGGATTTTTATTTTTAAACAATTTTCAGGCTATAACCTTGAAATACAGAATAATCTCTAGAAGTGTTTCTCCAACTATTTTAGAAAACCTGACTCCTCTTTTTTAGCTGTCTATATTGCTCCTGTAGAAAGCTTGTGCTGTCTTAGAAGAAAGTATTTCTTAAGCTTTTCCTAAAGATTTTCAGTCAATCTCAAAGCCTTTGTGATTCTCAGGAGAGGTTATAGCTCACTGCATGGAAAACACTGTTCTGCAACCAAATATATTCCCAAGTCTTCCTTACTAAAGAATTGAATTTAAAATCTGAAGAAGAATATACAAGAAGAATGTAGCAAATTTACTACAGGACAAGTTAAGAAACTCCTCCAAGAAACCACTTTGATTGGTGCTTAGGTTACTCAGGGCTTTATTAATTACCTATTCACTCATCTAATTAAAACACTTTCCAGAAATAGTGATGAGCAAGCATTACAGAAAACTTTTCAGTTTCACATTTCCCTTCAAAAATGGTCAGCCTTTCATTTGATGAAAATTAAATGGGATAGATTCATAAAGTAGCATAATATAGTAAACTCAGCTGAGACCATTTGATTTTTAACAGCTTGTTCCCTTGTATCGAAGAGCTTAAATAGTCCTCTATTTCAGCTTTTTGATTACTTTGATATGTGCTGCTCTATTCTCTTGGAACCATCTTCTAGGAGGCTTATCGATTTTGTGAGAAATCCATTTTCTGATTTTCCAACAGGCTATTAAACTGTCATTGTCCATATGATGAAATTCTTAATGGCACTTTACATATTGGTCTTGTTTCTCCTTCCTTCATTCCCCTTTACATGCCTCGAGAAATGTCCCTGAAGGCACAGAGATGCCTTTATCTCTCTCTAGCCTCTCAGCTCCCTCTGCACCATCTCTCAGAATGATTGGGATGTGACCCTACAGTAGGCGTGAACGTGAGCCGGTATTTTTCATCACGTAGTTTAACTTACATGGGATCCCTCCTGTCACTAAGACTGAGAGCTAACAGAAACGGTGCTGTTGGGACTGTACAGAAAGGCACAACATTTCTTAGATTTAAACTAAAACCAAACACTAGGAACTGTTTTAATAAAACTCCTAATAAAAGCCCAACAATCCAGACACCAAACTGGGCCCGACTGACCCAGAGAGTGAGAAAAAGTCCTGTTTTCTCGGCACTTTGTATGGCAGCCCCAGCCCTGGCAACCTTGGAGAGGGACCTGAATGGTTTCCAGCCACTCCAGTCAGCACCGTTCACCACTGGTTATTGCTGAGGCCAAACTTTACCTGGGGAGACATATCTCAATAAATTAAGTGTTGTGACCTATAAGGAGAGGACTGTACAAAGTTCACAGAGTTATTTTGGATCGCTCCTGACAACCCTCACAGTAGGCACTTCTAATGAATGCTCTAGCGTGTAACATCTCTCAGGTATCTCCAAGATCATATGTAGTATTAAAGTGGGGGAGAGCACTGAGCCAAAAGTGGGATAATAGAACTCTGAATAGAGTCTGCTGAAATATTCACAGCTTCATGGTGAAGCTTCCACAGTTTTCAGTAAAAAAGAAGAGCAAGGGAAAACACATGAAAGACTCAAAAATACGTGAGAAAATAAATCCCGTCCCAGGACATCTGGGCACCCTAGCTACAGCTAATTTGGAGAAAATCCACAGGTTGCCATCTGTGCTCTGCCCAGTGAGGATAGGGACCTGGCCAAGTGGAGTTGGCTGGGAGTGGAACAGATGGAGAAGAAAGGATCATCTTTCCAAAGGACAGTACAGCTGCCTCTCCTCTGTGTGTGCATACTCCAGACCCTTGAAGGGAATTCAGCCAGAACTTCTGCTATGGACTTCACCGCAGTAATTGCAACCCCTCACATAAAGACCACTGCATCAAGCAATTATCTAATCCTAATTGCAGTTTGGACGAACCTCTAAAGGAAGTTGTTTACAGCTCTAGAAACACAATACTTTAGAAGAAGCTGGGGGAATTCCAGTCCACAGAAGTGAGCATAGATTTTCTTAAATGTTGAATTTAACAGATTCTTCTTGCTATGGTTCTAGTTCAGGGTTTTTTTTTGCATGAATAGAGTAATTTTCACAATTCTTTTAATACTGTTTCTGCTGGCCAAAGTTGGAAGCCACTCAGAAACTAGATTTCCCACAGTTTCTGAGTGCTGTCCAGCTTCTGTGAGTTCAAAAAGCAGTTAGTGCTGTTTTCAGAACTCCAGTTAAAAAAAAAAAAAAAAAAAAAGTGCTAGACAGACAACATTTGAGAAGAATTGTTCTGTATTGTTTTAAATATTTGGAAAACTTTGATAACATTTGAAACATCATTAATTTATGAATTAAAATATCCCTATTTTTATTTTACATTAACAGAGGAGAACAAAATTCCCTATGAAAAATTTAGTTTAGCATAAAACTTTATTTTTAGAGGAAGCACCTCAGCTGCCTCTACCCCTGAGCAGAAGGCTGGCTGTGTGCTGTACCTGTTTAAGAAGCAGCATGCACTGCAAAATGCCTCTTCTGGTTTTGGTAGTTGTTATAAATGGACTCTACAATGGCTGACAACACTATCACTTTTTCTTAAAAGACGCAAAGAAGAAGCCTTTGTGCTCCTTTAAAAGTAAAGTTTCAAGTCAGGCTTGATAAATATAATGTTGTTTCTTATATGTTCTTATCATATTAGTGGAATACTTCTTGAAAGCAGGATATACCTTCTGCCCGGGACTATATAAACCTGATTCATACAAGTCTGATTGCTCCATGCTGCACTTGAAAGGAACAGAGAAAGTTTGAATGATTTTCCCCTTAAGCCTTCTTTCTAAGCACTCTAGGGGCATTCCACAGATGCTTCGAGGTTGTATGTGTTGACATTAACACTAAATAGAGGTGCTGTTATATGCACATTTGCAACGTGAAGTGTCAGAACCACTCATGTACAGAGAAAACAAATGTGAATTTCCTTGAGCTACACTGATCTTACCAACAGAAACAAGAAATACAGACTCCAAAACAAAGCCCCAAGCTTGTGTTCCATATGTCTGTGTTTACGATGCGCTTGGGTTTATTTTATGTTCTTATTTATTAACCAATTATATAAATTGAAGTTGAATCTCGGCTTTGTTTTTAACCTCCTGCAGGGCACAGCATGAAGCAGGGCTGTCCCATGAGCGGACTGAGAAGTGTCAAATAGTTATAGTATCATCCTTGGTCTCCCCCAGGGAGAGGCAAGAGGCAATACAGGGCAGCAAATACCTAGCACAAACTATTCCCTCCACAGTGGAAGCAGAGCAAAGGCCCCAGGCAATGCTGGAAGAGATCCTCTATGTCCCTTCTGATTTCTGACTAGAGAGGCTGGTTTTCTTGTCCTGCTACATGCAATTCAGACAATAAATGTAAATTAGGTACTCTTATTCCTCTGCGGGGATGTACTTGCTGACTCATAGACCAGGCTCCTGATAAAAAGTTGGGTTTTTTTAATTTAGCTTTAATAGCAGTTCAGCTGGACAAAATTGAGCACTATACATCAGCCACCTAAACACATGGTCTATTTAAAAAATACCTTGAAATGCAGCTGACTTTTCTAGGAGCTATGGGCTTTTGATAACATGTTCCCTCATGCTGTGCAGATGGCTAGTTTAGACAACCATAATTTTTAGAATGTCAGACAATTAAGAATTAAAATAGGAAACATGACAGTAATCCATCTGACTAATCTGTAACAACCCTAATAATTCCTGAACAGTAAGAGTAAATATTCTTATAGAGAGAGAATCTCTTCATGATTTTGGGGTTTGACTCGATGACCTTTTGAGGTCCCTTCCAACCCCTACAATTCTGTGATTCTGTAATTTTGAAAGGCCATACAGAAAAACCCAAGAATGAGATGCTAGATCTCCAAGGCACTATACTGCCATGCAGATGGCCTCACAGACATTCCTTTCTAGAGAATTTTAGTATTTGAATATAAGAATTAGGAAGTCTGGTAAATTTATGCACCTGTATTTCACTCTTCAGGGCATAGAATCAATATATTTCTCTGTCATTTTGATTAAAAACATTTTCAGATAGCAATCTCTTTTTCTTAATGTGTTTATAAGGACACTGTGACCGTAGCTGCTGAACCTCTTATAGACACAATGTCTTGTGAGATGGAGAAATGCTAACACTCCCAGTTAGCAAAGTGCGGTGGGTGAAACTGTTAGCTGATGGTTGTAAAGGCACATTTTCAACATGGCCTCCTATGGCAGCACAGTGACCAGGGCACAGATGCACCTCTCTGACTACAGCACAGATTTATCCCTGGAGTCTGACTAGTAGTGTTCATTTCGGTCACCTCCTGAAAGAAACTTGGGCCCAACTGGAAAAACCCTGCTGTGAGCTTGGAGCCAACCAGTTTTCTCTAATTGTTTTTGTACAGCTTCTTTATAAATTTATGACAGAGTTTAAGTTGCAACACTGTAAGTTGTTGTTTCCATACATACTATTTTCTCTCCAACAAATCCAAAGGATGTGGCTAACAGCCTCTTTCAAAGACAGCATTAAGCAAAGTTGAGTTGAACCCAGAACATAACAGAGCAGAGATAGCTTTTGCTTAATCTCAATAGGAAAAAAATGAAAATCCTTCTAATCCAACACTGTCCAGACAGATGAAGAGTACATCATTACATGTCTTATTTTTGAAGAAGGTGAAAATCAATATAAATGTAAAACCCAGTCAAGATATAACAGAGACTCTTACCATTAAAGTTCTATCACCATAAAAAAAAAAAAAAAAGGCAACCCCCCCGCCAAGCTAAGGAAATGAGGCCTGTCAGAAGCTCTAGTTTATCTAAGTAATATTTTATAAAATGCACAAAACAATACTGCTTATTTGCGTGCCAATTAGGAATCTCTGACGTGTGACACTGACCAGGGGTTTAAACAATAAATATTTTTGTCGCTGTAAACCAACAAGTTATTCACCTACTAAATGGGATGGAAGAACTCACTTGTAGCTGTTGAACAAGAGTACCATCAGCACTATTCACCACTGACAGAAATTGTGCCCAGGGAAGACAGCCCAAGAAACTACAGCAGATGTATGCTGAATATAGCTTCTCTTCTCCTTCCTAAAACTCCTGCCCGCACATTCCTACTTTCCAGAGAGTTTGTCTGTCCTTTCCCTACTGATGGATGGGCTATGGGCAGGGTCTGTAACTCCTTATCCTTTTAATAGCAATGGATTAAGTTTCTTATTTACAAAGAACATAGATGTTATGTAGCCTACATTAAGCGTTGTTAATCATTGCTCACCCACTCCCTTTAGTCTGTAAGATGCCATGCATAGGAGGATTTTACAGCTGTGAAACGTTCCCTTCAGGAAAGACTAGTCAGAGCAGTTGCAGTGTGATGTTGTACAGGGTGACATCCTGCCCAAAGACATCAATCAGTATTGGCACAGATGCAGTAGGGCGGTACAGCTGGGAAGGAGGGAAAACGAAAGTACACTGCAGCTCTATGACGTGCAGGAGCTGATAGTGGCACACTGCTTGCCAGAGACTGGGAAAAAGAAGTCAAATGGCAAAACATAATACCTGAAGTACAAATAAAGTGGAAAAGAAATCAAAGGGATGGTTAAGAAAAGAGGTGATGTCAAAGATAGCAAATATACTCAAAACTGAAGAGGGTTATACCTACATCACAGAAGTGGCTGAACTTTTTTTGCTGAGCAAAACCATCTCTTGCAGAGATGGTCTGAACTATGTCGTGTGGCTGTGGTCTCCTGTGTTCGAGGAGGTGGAACCACAAACCACAGCAGGAACAGAGACTCATCCTGGAAGTGGAAGCAGGCTGGAGGCTGAGGAGCTTAACTCCTGCCCATAAATATAGCAACAGACAACCCATTCCTGCTGCCCAAAAAGGGAGGGCAGCTATGAACAAAAGCATATGCACAGTACAACATAAAAACAGATGTAAGGGGAGTTACAGTAATATTTGAATGTAACAGTAAAAAGGTCAAGATACAGTCTTGATCTGCTCTCCATTATGCATCTCAAGACAGATAGAAAATAGAACCTGATTTAATATGCTTCTACCCTCTTCGCACAGTACATTTCACTCCAGTCTCAATATCCATTGCACTAGATTTATATTCTTAGTTAAAAGAGTCGTAACTTCTTCAGAATGAAGAAGCTTCAACTGCCTACCATGAATCTGTGCAATGACGTGCTCTTTTAAGATTAAAAAATGCATGAAATGCCCTGGAGTTGAAAGCAAAAAAAACCCAGCTAGGCCATCCATTAATGTTACTGCTCTGTTTACACATAACATAGCGATGTGGGCGAATATAAATAGGATTTTAGCTCCCAGAAAGTCCTGCAATTACAATGGGGGAAAGAGATGATATTCAGTCAAGCTTTTGTCTCATGATGCTTGTACATGCAGTCATGTCCACTGCATGTGAGCATATGGGTGAACATTCTCCATGCAGAGCGCAGATGCCGGCGCAGCCATGTGCTCTCACCCTGACACGGTCTCTGCTATCTCCATGAATTTTCATTCAGCAAAATGAAATGTTTCTGGGGTGGAACACAGCAACTGTTTAATGGCACACCACAATGCTCAGAAGCAGTACAGGATAAAGCGCAGAAAGGAATACGATAATGTATTTAACATTTCCTACCAGGATTTTCCCTGTAGCTGTCTCTCTTGTTAAGTATGAGGAGAACAGTAAGCTGCACCTTTCATCCTATTCTGCAAGTACAGTACTGCAGCTTGTAAACCAAAACACGGCTAAACATGTACAAATTTATTCCATATGGAAACATAAAGGGGTAGGATAGCAGCACAAAGATACTTGGATGTTTTTTCTACTTATGTCACTTGAATAGCTGACTATTTTCCCTGGGAGACAGCTCATTGAATAACTCTTGAAAATTATGTTCTGAGTCTTTCCTTTCTCAGAACCTTTTTCTTAATCTCAAGAATTTAAGCCATATAAAAGGGCTATAAAACTGCAGAATTAAAATAAAGCAGCTAGGACTTTATCCTCTGCTAGTAAACCAAGATGAATCTTACAATTTGTAAAATGTGACCATCTAGGGAAATGAGAAAGGTCTTATGATGTTTGAAGTCTTATCATCTCATACTTTAAATTTGTTTTAAAACCTCAGTAGCCTGGAACTGAGTTAATTCACAGCCACAAGGAAAGAGGTTACACTTCATTTAAACTGTAAATCCTTTTAATGGAATTTAACCATTTGAGAAATGTCTCAAATATCCAGTCAGGGCTGACAGGGACAGTAAACAAAAAACAAAACTGAAAAAACCAGAAACCTCAACAGGATAAAAGGTGCCTTTTGTTGTGCTCTGGAGGTGCGAGCTCTATCATCCCATCTCAGTGCAGCATCATTAGGGCAGGACACCGGGCACACAGCAATTTTGTGTGTGTGTCTGCCTTTGCATTAAAAATTCACAGCCAAAGAGGGGAAATACAACTGATGGACTGGGATGCTTTTCAGGATCCTTTGACAACAATGATCACAGAAATGTGGAAAACATTGCAAATACTGACACTAAATTATAATGTAATAAAGAGAACAAATTGAGAAAACTCAATCTCTTCTTTTAGGTGAACAATCAATAGCCCCTGGGAACGCTTTTTTAATAAACGCTGCTGCTTTTTAAAAAGGAGTGTCTCTTTCTGAAAATTAGAGCTGCAAATTATTTTCCCACTGTGGTGGGTTGGTGCCAAAACTAGCAATGGAGGAATGAAGCCCTGACTCCTCTCTTTATACAGAATTACTGAGATGAAGTCTGACTTAGATCTAGACCACAAGTAAACTTTGTCTAATCTGGCCAAGGTCACACATACATGATGGCTCCCGTGTTTCTCTGGGAGATACTGCTGTTTCTCAGTCTGCCTATGAGCAGCTATGGCTTGCCATCACACTTGCCAGACATGAAAGTGGTTTGCTGTGCCTGGTTTGCTCCATAGAGCCGGGGCCAGTACTCTGCTTCATGCCAAATGGCTCTTGGCGAAAATGCCCACTAGACTTTGCTAGAAACTGGCAGGGGAAATAGCTAAAAATCTGTTGGGGAACCCTGCCCTTCACCCTTCCCCTGCTAATTCAACACATGACCTGGCATTTATTTAAGATACAGACAATAAAAGAAATGATATTAAAAATGCAGCCAAGACTCTCAGGTTGCATACAAAATCACATGCATGAGTCTGAAAAATTTATATTGAAAATTGAAATTTTATCGCAGAGACCCCCTACTTTTATTCAATCTTCCTCATAAGAAAAAGCCCCAAATGAGAGATATGGTTGGTGGCCTGAAACTTGAGTTTGGTAAACAAGAGCAAAATGGTCACTCAGAGAGATCTTTATCACTGTGTTCTTTCAAGATTAGTTGAAGAGCTCCTGCTTTGCCATATTTTTTTTGCAGGTATAATTTCTGCCAGGCATTGCAGTGGCACAGGCAAACATTACAGTATCCAGACCACAGTGGAGGCACTGTTGAAGCTATCTCTCAGTACGGTATCTCATCTCCTGGAAATCAGTACGAATTATGTGAAACAAATGTCATGCTCTCCCCTACAAGAAGCAATGCATAATAGCCAGAGCAAGTTAGAAGGAAAAGATCTGATGGAAAACTTCTTCATTACAAAAACGTTATGTAAGACTTGAAATGTTTTGCTGGAACAGAACTCTTTGATTACATCACTGGAAACATTACAAAACAATTTGGTTCCAACATACAGTATTTCATTTTGATTGAACTTGCATTTAACTGAAGTAACATGTGATAAAATATATATGATATGCTATATCTGTACTTTATATATTACTTATTAAAACTCTACATTATTTCCAAGTAACAATGCAAGCTTTGATTTTCATGTATGGAAGACAAATATAAAAATATCAGAGTTTCCCAGCAATAACATTTGCCCACCAGTTCCTCTGAGAACACAAGACAGGACAGGCAGGACCTTTGATCTCTACCTGTCAGTGCTGAATTTCCAAAGGAGAGGAGGGAAAGAAAGAGGAGGTGGACATGACACATTACTAGTTTGAGATCTGAAGCCTGTGAGGCTTTCTAGATGAACCTCATGCCCTACCAGCCCTCTGTAGCTCTTGGCCAATGTGCATCCTGCACACCTGCACTCTAAGAAACTAAAGTGGAGAAGTGGGGCATCAGTGGGGCCGAAAGAATTTCTGAGGTGGGACTTGATGATCCCTGTTCTCAAACTTAGGTAAGTTAATTCAAAATAAACTTTTCCAGGTGAACTCTTTCCTGGAAAAAAAAGCAAGATGTCCAGAATTATTACTGTTTGTGTCTCTAGGGGATTTAACACTGTACGTTAAGCTAACAGGACTTCTCAGTGACTGTCTGGAACAGTGTACCTTTTGCTTTCATGTTAGTAGATACCAACATCCCTTCTGCATATGGCTACTGAGTCGTCCATGTGCGGCATCAGGCTGTCTTTCAATTCTACTTTAATTTCCGATACTGATCTTCTGTTCTCATTTTTGCTTTGGTTACACCAGGAAAAAAGATCACCTCAAAACCTGAGATTATTCAATTACACAAGCTCAGAATTTTTGCGGTAGAAAAAGCTGTCACTATACTGAGGAAGCAAGTCCACCAAAGAGCAACAGTACTTTGATTAAGATTGAAATGACAATTTGCCTGCTTCCTAAACTCACGTTTTTGTCTCAGGAGCGTCTGGAAAAAGACAGTGGAAGACTTGACTTTAAAGAAGACTTCTGTACCAGCGATCCACTGCACTGTGGCAAGATGTGTGTGTGGCAGGCCTGTGAGAAGCAGGAGTGACAGTAAGGATGAGATGATTTAGTGGATCTGAACTAGTAACAGACATCCAGTGGACGTAAGGACCTTTGTATCTGGGGGTCAGGAAGCTGGCCTTCTGCACCACCTATTGCACCCCAACTACACCATGGTGAGTGACAACGGATGCCTGAGACCAAAGGCTGAGTGACACAATGCTTCGATTGATTAGACAAACAGAAACATCACATTATTTCCATAATTTTTCTAATTTCTGGACTTCACATTTAATAGGCACAACCAATAGTTTGGGATGGAAAAAAATTAAGTTCCTTGGATATGTTTTCTAGTCACATCTGGGTTGAGTATCATAACACACACAACTCTGCAGTGATGACACAATAATGCCTGCATCATTTAGATGCTGTTTCTAGTTCCTTGAATTACTTACTCTGGACTCAGTAATGAATAGATATGACAATATTTTGTAGTTAACTGTTCTGCTTGTTTTTCTTGTGCCTCCTCAATGCTTTTATCTAGTACTTAGGAAAAATAAATATGCTAAGGACAGAACTGGATTTACAAGGACCAACAGCACTTAAAACCTCTTTGGAGTATTTTTTTGTAGTGTAGTTTCTAGCCTTGCTTCTTACACAGATATGGCTTAAGTATCAAACTGTGTCAATGTGTAAGTATATGCACTTTTTGTGCCCTCTTACTGTAAGAGTTTCAGTCATCTGGCAATTCAATCAATATCTGATATAGAACAAAAGACCTCACAGGTATGACATACCTACATTTTTGATGAAAATTAGTGCCTGAATAAAGGAGAAAGATATGATCTACATGGTGGTCTGGGGATCATCCTAAACTTTGATAACAAAAAGCTGTTAAAAATGTCTCAACTGGAAAAGGATCAGAATCTCTTATTAAATGCCAGAGAATCTTATTCGAATGTATAGATCACTTGGGTAAAACCTTTATTTCTCATCCACACAGTTCTTTTTTTCCTTTTCCTGCTAATACTACATACCATAGTCTCTTTTTCAACACATAACTACAAATAAAGCATGTATTTAACATGTAGTATAAGTTCCAAATTTCCCAGAAATTGAAAATCTGACCCATATACAATAGCAGGGCTCCTTATAATTTGCTCTTATTTGGTACTATGCTGAAGTGCAGATATAACTTCAAGGAAGAAGATGGTCAAGCATAAAAACTTGCTTTGTATTTTTAACATTCCATTGTACAGAGGTATTGTGAAAAGTGATCAAAAAGCATTAATAAACCTGAAATCTTGAAGAATCAAAAGGCTGCATTTTTAAATCAGGGGAGGAAATGTAAAAAAAACCCTGCTTAGTGACTCGAGAACAGTTAGCAGATGTGATGGACCAAACATGGAGTTGTCAGAATAAATTTTTGTACAAGGATTTGAAAAAACTCAAAAATCTGCTACAGCAGAAAAGCTGTCTCACTAACTTAACACGATGTAGGAAAGCATGCTTTGGCAGTAAGAACAAGTACCGAGACTCAACAAGAGCATTTCCTCAGGTGTGATATTAAGTATATTAGCACTAACTGCCTACTTCTATAGAACCATGTCAGCTGTAATTATTATTTTCCATTTTTTTCCTCAGAAAAAGAAATCTGTCTGACTCTCCACTCACTTATATGAGAATAAGTGAGGATAGAATATAACAATCTTAAGAAAATTTAAATGCTGTAAGTCTAGATAATGAACAAGAGGTTATTAGCTTGCGAGCCAGCTCTTAACTTCAATTTTTATCCAACCTTGTAAGCACTTACAAGGGCCCTCCTTGAGCAGAGAATTATCTTGGATTTCAACTTCAGACAGATATGTAAACCCAGCAATACATTTACAAGGACAAATGAGTGCCCATATCTCTCCTAACACAACTTGGAGACCTAAGTTTTATCAGGTGAACCAAAGTAGCAGCTGTGCACCTTCTTTTGGTATGGTGTCCCAGTGCTGATTCAAGGACAAGGAGAACTGGGCTCTGGATTCTTCTGTGCTTATGTCCATGATTTGGACCTAAGTTTCCTTTATTTTGGCCTCTCAGAACTCTGTTATTGCACCCCCAGACACAGGTCAGGAGCTTTCATAAGGAAATATGTATTCTGATTACTCAGCAGTTAATTAATCAAGAATATAGTATTATCAGAAAATACTTTCATTCCTCCTCTGCCTATATTAAATTAATCCTTTAAGATACATTTTTATTTTGATTCAAAACTTGTATGACAAAACTCCTACTACTTGTACAGGCAGACTGTTAAACTGCTTAAAGATCTCACAGTTAAAAAACTTCCTTTCTCTGTCAAACTCAAATCCTTTTCACCTATCCCATCCACAACCATTTGGAGTATTTTAACCAGTTCTTACTGTCCTCATATCCCTCAAATGCTTGAAGATCTTCTCTTCCTCTTAGAAAGTACATTTGTGATTTTAAACTTTGTAAACCAGTTCTTCGGTGCCTCAGTTGTACCGATTCTTTTGTTACCCTTTCTGAATACCTTACTTGGATGCTTCAAGTGTTATCAGCACTTGGAACACCCAATCATCCAGATTCAAATTTTATTACTGCCACAACAGCGTAATACACTTACTTTCCTGATCTTAAATATATGTGCCATGTCTATGATTTCAAATGATAACTAGATTTCTCATCTCCAATTTTAGAAAAAGTTACATATGAAAGGAAAGATCCTCCCTGACTGGGAGGACATCAAGGTGACAATTTAAAAAAAAAAAAAAAAGAAAAATAGATGGAAAATCAAGGGTAATATGAAGAGTGATGGAACTGGCATTCCAAACCAGTGATAAATGTTAGAAAGTCCAAAGTCAATGATGATTACTACTCTGAACATGCTATATATGCCTGATGTACACTGATGGAAAATAGTAAGCTAGCAACTGTGGGTGGCTCCATGACAGAAAGCGTTTCCATGATTCTACTGAAATCGATATTTCAATTGGAGCTAAGTAACACAGGTTGTCAATCCCCCTGAATTATTGTGATTCTTATTACTCGAGCAAGTTTGCAAAGATGGGCTCTGGATAGTGGTAAAATATGATTTAACAGACCAGCATCTGGTGAAGTAGCGATACAAACCAAAATGCAACTAGATAGCAAATACTATCAAACTAAATGGAAGAAGAAAACACATAGATAGGGAATAAAACAAACCAGAGACATGTAACATCTAAAGTTTTTAGAAAAGTGGGTATATACAGCTGAGAAGAAAAGCCACTCTGAATATAGTCACATGGAAAGCAGGTCTGTCATCATCTGTTCTATTCTAGTACACTATTTTTGTTAGATGTCTACATCTTGGTGTTATTGAAATTTCAGTTTTAACAGAATTTTACTTTCTGCAAAATGCATGTATCCTAAATCAAGTCAGCAGACACAGACAACTTCCAGAAGACCACCTATTTAACACCTGTATGTTGCTTTACTGTGTTTGACAGGAGCTGAACTAACATGATAGTTCATGTTAAGAAAACCATGACAATGATGCTTGAGATATCTTTAAAATTCAAAAATATGAAAATAAACTGTAAAAACATTCTTGTGACTGTTTTTTTTTTTTATTCCTGCAGTGCAGCATCTATCAGTTTTCATTTGTGGTACTCGCAGTGGCTATTGTTGTCCTCTGAACTGAAATATCATTTGAGTCCAGAGTTAAAGCTTTTAAACTGGCCTGCTGGGTAGAAAAGGACACTGTATCTCAGCGAAATGATTTTATCTAAAAAAACCCAGAACACACAGGCCTCTTCTACTCTTTGAGCCAAAGTACAGCCAAGAATAATCTGTGATATTATCAGCAAGTATTACTGTGGCTCTCAGTAGGTGGCAAACATAATACCAGCATTGACAACTCAGCAAATAAACTAATGGCAATTTTCAAATGTTGTAATGGAAATGCTAGGGCAATTAAAGGTCAATAAAAACACACACACTAGCAAGGATCCTAACAGACAATAAATTGAGAAAGAAATTAGAGGAGTTCTATTCACTTGCTGAAGGACAGTCATAGAACCATAGAACCACAGAATGGTTTTGGGTGGAAGGGTCCTCAGAGATTATCTAGTCCCAACTCCCCTGCCATGGGCAGGGTCACCCTCCACCAGACCAGGTTGCCCAAAGCCCCATCCAGCCTAGCCTTGAACACTGCCAGGGAGGAGGCAGCCACAGCTTCTCTGGACAACCACCCTCACAGTCAAGAATTTCTCCCTCATGTCTAATCTAAATCTAGCTGGCTTCAGTTTAAACCCATTACCCCTTGTCCTGTCACTACATGCCCTTGTAAACAGTCCTTCTCCAGCTTTCCTGTAGGCCCCTTCAGATACTGGAAGGCTGCTATAAGGTCTCCCCTGAGCCTTCTCTTCTTGGGGCTGAACAAGCCCAACTCTCTCAGCCTGTCTTCACAGGAGAGGCGCTCCAGCCCTTGGATCATCCTTGTGGCCCTACTCACGATTTATCCCAACAGCTGCATATCCTTCTTATGTTGGGGGGCCCAGAGCTGACCACAATACTCCATGTGGGGTCTTATGAGAGCAGACTATAAAATGATAAGAACATGTATGAATACACATACTGAATAAATATATATATTCATTTATGCATATGCTTAGTTGTATGTCAAAGGAACATCTCAAGGATCTGATTACTGATTGCATTTTCAAAAATAAAGGCTTTTGACATGAAACCACTTGTGACCTATTTTTATTTTTAATGCCTTATATGGTTCTGGCTGGTATCTGCAATCTGCCAAAGAGGAAGCTGGAAGAAGCTAAAGTTAATAGACCTTCAAGTCTCCTTTAATGGTGCAAGATTTTCCACTGATTAAAGTACACTTTGCTGTAGCTGGTTTTGAACACAATCCATCCCCTTCGTCTCTTTACACACAGCTCCTGATACACTTTCTCGTCAGGGATTAACACACTGCCTCTCTGGTGAGTTCCCCCCAGCTGTGAAACAAAAAGGGCATATGAGAGGCACCTGAATTGAAGGTTTTGGGAAGTGGGTATAAGCATTTTCATGTGGTCCTTTGGTCCCTACCTGCAGTACCACTGCAGGTAGGATGCAGGAACTGTCCTTGTTCCAGTCATTCAATTAGGTGAGTACTTTGGAGTAACGGTTCATGAAAGACACCATAATAAAATAAACATATTAATTCATATTGTACAAACAAAGCAAGCCACCAGGAAAAACATCACTTTGAGAAAATGAAATCATTTTCTTCCTCACTGTATCTCCCAAAGTCTCAGGTTTTCTGTAGTATCTCTGTGTGCAGCTGAGGTACCCCTTACATTTGTGTGAAGGGGAACCTCACTAATTTTGCATATTTGATAGACATGGGCTGAAGTATAGTAATGCAGTGTAAGGAAAGTAAGGATCCTAGATGCAAACTGAGTAATACTGAAGAGCACACATGGAGCATGGATGGAGTAAATAAGACCATATGACATTGTAAATGAAGACACAAGGGGTCATGAAGTGTCAAGCAGAAACAACAGTTAGAAATGTTAAAGAAATAATTTTCATCAACTGAAAAATTCTATCAAATCTACCAAATGAACTGTCAGAATTTTTCCCCGATCCATTCAAATTTTACCAATATTTCAAATAATATGAAAGAAAAAAGATGCAAATATTTGGGTATAAAGTGTTCTGAATAAAATGCAGCGATCCTCAGTTTGGCATTACATCTGTTTTTGATGATTTCATTACATGCTAAATTACAAAAATCAGAGAGTCCATCAAAATTTCAGATGATTTTGCTGAATCATTTCAAAGCAGATTTTATTTTTACTGGGTTGTATGAAGAATTTAGAGGCTTAATTCTGATAGAAAATTAAATTGCCTTTCAAAGCCCTCTGAATTCTTCAGAAACATGTTTTTATGCCATTTATATAGCTGTATTTAAACTCCGTACTTGTTTTTGGACTGGTGTTCAATCACTGCAGAACTTTTAGTATTCTAGTACATTTAAATATTAACTACCTTACCAGAAAAACATTCTTTTCAAACTGTTATTCAAAAGGAAGAACTGTGAAACAAGAAAGGAAAAGAAGTGGAGAATGATATGGAGTATGAGGAACTAACAGTGGTAAAAAATGAACAAAGTAGAAAGCTTTAAAACAAAAAAGGAATTTAAGTGTGATTTTCTAAATTAGTCATTGTTAAAAATACAAGTCCAACATAAAAAAAAGCTTCATTTCTAAGCTAAATTTGTGACCAACAAGAGGAATTAAAATAACTTTTTGTTGTTTTTTTAAGCATTGTTTTAGCCAAATAATTTAATTTACCCTTGTACAGCCTTTAAAGAAAGAAGGCCAATAGCTGAGGATAATGCATTTTGAAGCCAGTTTCTACATATCCACATAACAGATAATCTGCCAGACAGGGGCAGCTGCAGCTTGAGGGGGGAAAGGGGAAAAGCCTTCACGTGGGAGCCACATAGCAAGGAGCCCCAGCTGCTCCCCTTCTTACCACCTGGACAGTGCTGCAGACTGCCCAGCTATCACTTAACCTTTGCCTTCTGCCCAGTAAACTCATCCCTGCCACAATTTCTGTGTTTTTATTTCTAATATAGGAAAAAAAAAAAAATCACATAAATCATATAGCAGACACACAAAAGTGCATCAATAACAGAATTGGATTAGTGGCTGCTGATAGGAAAAGTAATTAATTTAATATTAATAACTATGCTAAGAATTCCATCAATACTAATATGAAGTAAACTCCACTAGATGTACCCATTAGTAAGTTAAATGTTCACAGCTCCAACCTACTGTGAGTTTATTTGGGATGAGAAATACGAGTAGGGATTATGAGTAAGAACAATGCATTTGAAACAAAGAGTTTCCAAGAGATGCTTAGTAGGTTTGCATACCTTCTTACATGCCTATTAATAACAGGTAAGCTATTACTGAAGCACAACAAATGTTGTGCCAGTGGATCTTAAGCCACCTGGAAAATTATGCTTTGGAGCTAAATACAATACTGAGGTCTCTAATTTGGATTTAAATTAAATACTTCTATGCAAGAAAACGTGATTTTTTAAAACATCCAGCTTTTTATTAAACAGGTTTTTTTTGCTACTCTAAGTCTTACTTATTTATTTGAAAAAAAAATATTTTTGGTTGTGGGTTTTTTTTTTTTTTCAATTGCTTTTTCACAGCTGTGATGGTATAAGGTCTCGTTGGATGGGGCTCTGAGCAATCTGATCTAGCTGAAGATATCCCTGCTCATTGCAGAGGGAGTTGCACTAGATGACCTTTAAAGATCCAACTGTTCTATGATTCTGTAAGTATAGAAGGGAAACAGCCTGAAGGCACAGGTAATCTACTAATCTTCTAATCTTCTATCAGACAAGTTGTGATAATTAGGAAAAGAAGATAACTTTTAGATTCAGGGTTACACAATGTATTTTTTTTGTTAAGGAAGCCAGAATGAAAACTATCCTATGTGTACACTGCAGCTCCTCTCACCACCACTGCTGTCAATGCAAGTGGTAATGGGCTACATGATGAACTATATCACCGGTGCAATACAGGAAAAACAATCCATTTTCAGGAAAGGTGGTGGGTTTCATTTTTTGTGGGGTGGTTTGTTGGGGTTTTTTGGGTTTTTTTTTGATAGATTGACTGATATGGTTAATTCTTTGTAAGCAGCTGATCAGAAGAGCTGTGGGGATGGCAGAATATGGTGCCGAGACACGAATGAATGAGTAGAAACAACTTCCTTTGGCCCTGAGGCTGCTCACTTGAGGAAATCAAGTTTCGTAGTTCCCTCATCCCAAGCTATTATGATGGAGCAAATTCCCAGGTTGGAACAGCTCGGGCACAAGACTCCTTAGATTAGATTTACAATGTTTTTCAGTTACTTGGGTAAAGCAGGTAGGTAGGGCTCAATTTAAGGGCAGAATAACTGATTGGCTATGACTGTCAGTATCAGACTTTGGGACACAGAAAGAAGTTTTGAGTATCAGAGATTAGGAAATATGGCAGCAGAAAGACTGTAAGAATACATAAATCCAAGGTCTCTGCCGAATCCCTTATTTTTGGTAACCTGGGAAGGGTTGAATTTCACTTCTGAGCCTCTTCTACTAAATATCTTAATACATATAATGCATCTCACAGTGTTGATGTTTGGCTTTAACCTCAACAAAACTTTGAAGGGAATTAGCCTCCAACAGTAGCTCAATATTTCTGTTCTTCATCAGCTATCTTAATCAATTGTCTGTACAAGTCCAGAGATGGTCACAGTTGATGTTTTTTCAAAATTTCCAAGTGGGCATTAAATATGCTAGATACAATATAGCCACTTTGTGCTGAGCATTTGTAGGATTCGTGGATTTTTAAACATTCTTTTGTAGGGAGCACATGTTTTCACAGATTTTTATGTTACAGCTCTGGTGATTTTATTCAGTATATAAACAATTAAAGCAGCTAAACTAAATCTTTCTTTAGACTTCACTGTCTACTGGCCAGATTACCACTGGCCATACTAGATTACATTCATATGAAGACACCCACCCACAGGCACCTAAACTTATGCATCTTAATCTCCAACTGAATCTTATAGGAATCATGCACTACCTCCATATTAAGTATGCTTTTTCTTATTGTTTTAAGCATTGCTGTCTTAAAGCATGACCAGGCATGCCTCTTTGAGAAGCACTTCACAACTGGGGCCCATAGGATCTGACATGGAGCATTTGAGGTGCTATCAGAGCACTGTGTAGTGGTGAGAGGACCTCAGGATACCAAATTCAGCTCCACACATACTATCAGGGAGGCACCCAGCAGGATAAAACCCCTCAAAGACCAGTGCAAAAGACTTTGTTCCTTATCACGCCTGTCAAATTGACATGATGTGTAGCTATAACCTGGAGAACAGAGCACTCTGTCATTCTGGGATAGGACTAGCAAGTAATAAATTTTTTAAAAACTTCATTTTTAAATTTCAAACTTGTTTGGATGAGTGAGACTTTACAGGAGGAACTTTATCTTTTCCTGATAGACTAGCTACTTTTGTTCTGAAATCACTAAGAGATAATGGAAGCTCATTATGCAATTTTTTAGCCACTTTCAGGACAAAACCTCATTGTAATTGGAATCATGTCTTTAATTAGTTTCTAGATTTGATATCTGGGATTTCTGTGAATTAGAAAGGAGATTAAGAATTGCTAATGCATGTAACTTTCACTCTCAAACTTCAGTGGCCTCCCTAAAGGACAGAATGTGAAGAAGGGGGTTCAGAAATGTATTTGTAAGGATTCTCTCTGGTATTTTAAAGTACACTTCCTATGTTCTGTATTTATTTTCTAGGATTTCTCCATTAAAGTGGTTTTAATCTCTAGATATAATCAACTGTATGTTAAGAATGCCAAACTAGTGCATCTTCTGGATCACAAAGGCAATACTAAGAAATCAAATCATGTAATTGAATTCATACTAAGCTACCACCGCATCTATCTACCTACCTACCTCCCCTCTGCTTCCAAAGGAAGCCTAAAAGCTCTTTACATTTCCTGGCTAGGAGTGGTCTCCTACTCTAGTTCTACAAGCCTGGTAATCTTTTACTTGCACATGCCCCTTCTGAAGCAGCTCCTGCTGTCCTCCTACACTACCCACCTCTGCAGAAGGACTACTGCAACATCACCCATGTGCTAGCTAACAGACCCAAGTGTGGAGGAACAACAGAAACAAACCTGTTGTATTTTTCATCTACATTTCTTTTTAATTGAAAACTACTTTGTTGGAACAAGGAGGAGACCCTGCTTCCCATTCCATTCTCAAGGTGCAATGGGCAGCAAAAAACGTTTAAGATAGTTCAAGCAAGATGTAAGTGAAAGTAAACGCACCACAGATAGCGCAGTGCTGCAGGCAGGAAGCGAGCGTCTTTGTAAATAGGTTATAAAAATAATACAGGCTTCAATTTTACTAATCTTAAGGTCAAGTAAACTCCTTTTGAACTTAATAGGAATAGTTCCCTTTGAAATTCCTGCTCATTACTCAGTTGTCATATTTAGAATACCTCCTGGGTGATACGAAAAACTCCAAGTCCTCACAGCTTCCTCTGTGAAGTCAAACTGAGCATTTCACTGAAAGGATAATTCTCCTTTTCTTAAAATTAGGTTGTTTTTGTTGGATTGTGCACCTATACACTAGATAACTTGTGACTGTACAGTTTTAATCCCCCCCAAAACAATAAACAGAGGCTTTACTGAAGTCCAGCACACTAAAAGCTTAGTACTGGTAGAGATGAAAACAAATCATTAGGTAATTCCACAAAGTGACGCATTTCAAAGCTGTTGAAATAATACAGAAAAAAAACACCCTACCATTGTTTACAGCAGACTTTTTCTGGGGCAATGAATCAGTTCCATTCTTCTCTGTCAATGTGATTAATATTTTTCCTCTTTTAAATTAATATACTGCTAAAAAATCCAAAGTGAGCAAAACTGGCCAGGTGGCTAATTAAACTCCTTCTCTGGAGAACGCACAAGCAAGATGCAAATATTTAAAGATAAAATAAGGGAATGTAGAGACTTCACAGACATACTTTTAATGAAATTTAAAAATCTATCTATAAAAAGAGAGTATTTTTTCAAAGGTATGGATAAGGTTTTCACTTTCTGATCAGTGAAATGTCTGTGGCTTGCTGATTAAATGAAGTGCTCCCATTTCCTTCTCTCCCTAAGGAAATATGAATGAACTTTTTTACTGTGAAGCATCTAAAGCACTCTAAAAATTAAACTATTGGATCACTATTGTATTTAATTTCTTTAAAGATATTGTATGTATGATGTATTTTTCTTCTAATGAAAAACTCTGTTACTTCATTAGCCTTCCTTTCTCTAAGACACTTAATAGTTAATGCAATATGACATTTGTTTTTCTACCCTGAACATTCACAATTCCCAGGGAACAGCCTATTTCCTGTGAATTTTTCTGTTTTCTAAAATATGACCATCATTCCACTATTACCAAGGTTACCAACTAAACTTTGTATTGAATTAAAATCACAAAATTAACACGTGATTATTCTTCCCAAGTAAAAATGAGCATGTCCTTCATCACAGAGTGCTTCAAAATTGCTAAAGGGATAAATACATCTGTACTCCCTCTCCATGGTGAGGTGAAGTTTTGCAATACCCTACTCTCAGGCAAGACTCTGAACCACAATGCTGATGCACCAGTTGTTTTCCACTCGATCAGGACTAGTCAAGACACACAAGGATCTTCAGTTTTAAACTCTGATGTGAACAGAATACATAGTATATATGTAAACAAACATTTATGTAGAGGCATCTTCCCCAGCCACATTTAACAGAGGATTAACCAGCCCTTTGACTGGGGGAGCTTTCCTTTAAATCTACCTTGGTTCTTTAAACTTATGTTTTTCTGAATCTTTTCCTCTTCTTCCCTAGAATGTTATCAGCTCTCCAGGGTTCTCTTAGAAACAGCTTTGCTTTGAGCCTATCTGTTTTACCTCACTACACACTAAGCCAACATATTCATGAGATGAATACAAATTGAACTCAGACCGAGTTCAAAGCAAAGGTATTCATTTTTGATACTGAATTACCAACCTAAATAAAACTGTTATAAATGTTAAATTTTAACAAATATTTTGAAAGTAGAGCATGACAGTACTATGTGGAAAAACAAAACAATACCATTAAGAACCTAAACCAGACAAACATTAGTTAGTGTTATGTTCAGAACTTACAACAGAGAACTTTCCTTCAAATTGTTCCTTGAATCCTTGAATTTGTCATTTTTGTCACCTTATCAATGAACCTCTACTGGAGCATTTTTAAGTATCCCGGGTGATACTTAGTGTCTTCTCTACAAATGTGTAGGTATGAATGAAAACTTTAAGATATGTCATTATTTGGTGGATTCAGTGAATCTTTTTCTATTGTCCATACTAACTTTTTCTTTTTCCTGGCAAAAAATACTTGGCAGAGTTCTAGTATATAGATATATTGACCTGGACAGGCTGGAGAGCTGGGCAGTAAGAAACCAGATGAGGTTCAACAAAAGCAAGTGTAAAGTCTTGCACCTGGGAAGGAACAACCGTTTGTATCAGTACAGGCTGGGGGATGACCTGCTGGAGAAGAGCTCAGTGGAGAAGGACCTGGGGGTCCTGGTGGATGACAGGTTGGCCATGAGCCAGCAGTGTGCCTCGGTGGCTAAGAGAGCCAATGGGATCCTGGGGTGCATCCGGAGGAGTGTGGCCAGCAGGTCAAGGGAGGTGATCCTCCCCCTCTACTCTGCCCTGGTCAGGCCCCACCTGGAGTATTGTGTCCAGTTCTGGGCTCCCTGTTATAAAAAGGACAGGGATCTCCTGGAGAGAGTCCAGAGAAAGGCTACGAAGATGATAAAGGGCCTGGAGCATCTCCCCTATGAGGAAAGGCTGAGAAAATTGGGACTGTTCAGCCTTGAGAAGAGAAGACTAAGGGGGGACCTAATTAATGTTTACAATTATCTTAAGCAGGGGATGCAGGGGGAATCAGCCAGCCCCTTTTCAGTGGTCTGTGGAGACAGGACAAGGGGCAATGGCTGCAAGTTGGAGCACAGGAAGTTCCGCACCAACATGCGGAGAAACTTTTTCACAGTGAGGGTGACAGAGCCCTGGGACAGGCTGCCCAGGGAGGTGGTGGAGTCTCCTTCCCTGGAGATATTCAAGACCCGTCTGGATGCCTATCTCAGTGAAATGTCCTAGGGAGCCTGCTTTGGCAGGGGGTTGGATCCGATGATCTCTCGAGGTCCCTTCCAACCCCTACAATTCTATGATTCTATGATTCTATTTCACAAGCCTGCCAGAGTGCACTGTATTGCTCCTGCTATTACCTACTTTCCGTGAATACTCTTAAGATGTAGAAACATCCATGGCAAGGATGTTTCTATGCTTTGTGTGCATTTAGTTCACAGGGCTGCTGTTTTTACAGTGGTTCATGCACAGATTCAGTTTACCAAACAGGCTACTGAACTACAGGAGGACCTTACCAACAAGGAAATCTGTCAGGGGAATGTGAGGTGCAGTGTAACCTCTCTGGTCCTAGCCTCTGATACATAAGTCAGGAGAGATGTAAAATTATTTTGAGCCAGCACAATAATTCCCCGTCCAATTGCATGCAGGCACCTCTTGTGGCTCAAACAGGCATGATCTGTTCACAGGGTAACAGAACACAACACTGCTGCTTCTTTGTGATTCATTTGAAATTACGATCAAGCTTTTAAGTACATGATCTCCTCTCAGGACACTTTTACGTGGCCAAATCCCATGCGAACTATGGCAATCCTACCTGGTCCCCAAAAGCAGTGCTCTCCCCATCTCGGCCCGAGACTTGGTTTTAGAAGTCCATGTCACGGCCAACTTGCCAGAGCACATAAACCTATCTTCACAGGGAGGTGAACACAATAGCTATAACTGACGCTGTCATTAATTCTCACTTGATGATTTCTAACATTTTTTTCTGCCTTTAATGAGTCAGATTCCAATTTTGTGTGTAAGAGGCTCACAATGATGGATCACTCCACTGCTGCGTCAGGGTACAGCCATCAAGAGACAGGCTGCACTGCCCATTTGATACATAATGAGTCAAGATTTTGGCCCTTTCAACACAGAAAAATAGGTGTAATAGGAAATAATAATTGTTTAAAAAATTAATGTTTCAGGAACATTTTACTTTGGTATTGCAATAAAACAATAGCTGCCCTAGCATAAATATTCTGAACTTAGAACAAGCATTTATATTTTTTCAGATGCTACTAGACATGCTTCTAACCAGAAAAATGCATTAAACTGTTTTAAAAAGAAAAAAATAAGTATTTGTGCAGTAGTGCAAGAAAGTCCCCCGAGGATCTGGTGCAGGAAGTGTTTGCTTTACTGAACACACAATGCAAAGAAGGAAGGAAAACTTTCTTTATGGAAACACTGTTGTGTAAACCAACTAAGACGACTCAACACCCCTTTTCAAATGGAGCATAAGTGATAAGCTTAAAGTGGCCAAAAATTCTTCCTGACCAGAATGTTTTAATTTTATTTGTACAGTGTAATACATGGACTGTCTCAGTCCTCAGCCACTCAGTTCCAGTCCAAAATCCTTTGAAACAAAGGCTCTGCACGCACCGTAGAGCACTCAGATCAGAGTCTGTATCCACAACACAGTGAGCTGAGATCCTGAGGGTGAGTTTTTTAAAGAAAGATGATTTTCTTCATACAAGCCTAATTGCATTTCACTTCCTAAGTGTGGACTTAACAACTGCATTTTTTTCCCCAAGCATAATATCTCTATCAAATTATACACTGATTTTTTTCCTCTAGGGCAGATTTCTAGTCATATTTACTGAACGGAGAGTTAAGTTTTTAGGAGAATTAAAGTAAGACTTCACCGACAATCTCTATATCTTCCTGGAGTCTTAATGTCAAGCTCTCTCTTTTAGATGTAAATCAGGGTAATTAATTTTCATCTCATTCTCACTATGGTTCCAAAAGAGAGATTTCAAAAAATCAAGTTAGTTTCCTTTTGGGAAAGCATCCCATGAGGAAAGAAAAAATTGCAAATTACTAATGCACAAAATATTAGGACAAAATAGAAGCCTCATCATAAGAGTCAGTAGAACTGTGGAGACTACAGCACCAGTTGGTTATATCTTCCCCAAACTGCTGCTGCAGCTGTCTTCTGCATTGTGCAAGTGATTGGGAGGAGGAGAGGGGCTCCGGGACCACTACTCTGACAGGACCCCTCAAGTGAACCATGGCTGTTTGGCTCCTGTTGCTTTCATCCATTTTCTAACTGCTCTGCTTTACCAGGAGGGGACAACGACTTATACTTAAGGCTGCCTTTAAATTGCTGAAAGCAAAATACTGGATAAATCTGAAGACAAAGGAACACAGGGTCATGAGATGTACTCTCCTCAGCATGACTCGCGTGCTGCTTGCCCATCAGCATAGGATCCTATAGAGAACTGAACTGTGAAATTGTTAAAGGAGTTTTGAGCTCTGTTTCAGTGCTGGTTACCAAAACAGGCACTCACAGAGACAACGCTACTGACACCACAGAAGCGGAAAATGAACTATTATGAAAAGTTTGACTTTAACAGCTCTTTGCAGAGTTGCAGCACAATCATAACTGCAATCTCGAGCACATTCTTTCCATGACTGTAAACGAGGCAGCGTGTCTTGATTGATGCGAATGAGTGGTACAAAACATCCAGAGTATTCCAAGTCATTGTGATGAAGCAAGACATCCTGCGGCAACCACAGATGTGGAACAGTGAGGCATTGTTTCTTGGATGTTATTGTTGTTGCCAAGACTGCTTGGAACACTTCACTGATCAATGACTCTAGCCCTCCACTCCATTTAAGTGCAGAAGAAAGAAGTAGTGTTTTAATAGATATTCCACTACCTGTAGCCTTAACTCTATGTCTCCAGTGAAGCATGAGACACACCATCTTACTGCAGGGGGGGGAAGCACCTGTTCTGCCCCTGCACCACAGTTGATTGTGATGCAAATAGATATGCACCTCAAACGGATAAAGCTTTCACTGAAGTAACTGCAGTGATGGCAGCCCTTGCACCCTGACCCCAGTCCACACTGGACTGCAGTGTATCTGTCACATCTGGCAGGGAAAGAACAGCACATGTTGGACTTGGGTGCTCTGTGATACTGCTGGGTTCATAGGCCTGCACACAACTGGGCAGAGCTGTGTCTTAGGATGTCATTTTTCCACAGATGTAAGCAGGAAAATCACTAGATGTGACTCTGAACCCATGGGGACTTTTCCATGTTGTTCTGAATCGATTCATGGCAAGAGCAGAGATCCTTGTGTTGCTTAAAAGGAGGAATAGACACTTGTGTAACTGCAGTGGTTTTCCCTTACAATCCCTCTGTGTGATATTTTCATTGCATCTTTAGCCAATCTCATTAGAGGTCTCAGAAGAGTTCAGCTCCTATCGACTCAGGAAACATTATAAAGAAAATTGATTAAGAAATCCTATTCAAGCACATCTCTGACAGGACTAGAGTTATTTCCCCTGTACATCTCTACAGTCCTTTTTCAGGGCCAGTAGCATTGTGATAGTAATGGCCAGGTAACTGAGATGATGGGAAAAGAAGTGGACATGGGATACACAGACTCCAAAGATTATTTGTGGGCCAGATGACAAAAATTATACATGTTTCCACTACTTCTTTAGTGAATGGCTGTCTGCAGTAACATTAAGGCTCATATTTTCTGGGATAGCATGGTGAGTTCAGACTGTTGGGATTTTTTTCCTTGGAGGCTGACTGTACAGTAGTCACTCAGCAACATTCTTTCAGCCAACAAGTTTCCTTTCTTGATGTCTTATATAAGTAATAACATTTATAACATTTATATAACAACTGTTGCATTGCAGTCACCTTCATTATAACAGACACGCTAAACTAGGTTGCAGAAAACAAAAAATTCTGAAATACAATATAATGCGGCCTTGAAACTAATGGGTATACATCCTGCCTTACTTCTAAGTCTTCTTCCTTCCAATTTTCTTTCCTAACATCTCTACGAATTCAGACGGGGTCAGCTCAGTGCCTAAGTTTGAGTTGCTGTTCCATGGGTATTTTCCCAGTGTTGAATCACAGTGAAAGAAATCAGGCCAAAAAAACCTCACACAGCTTTTTCATCGTAACTTTTAATATATGGACCACTAGCTCTACTGCAACTAACAGTGTGAACCATGTTTTTTAAAGGCCCTCAGTTCTACCTCCTACTACAGAGTTCTCCAAAACACACATTCATATTTGGTGTGTCTCCCGATGGAACAGAGCACAGCAAAGGCATCAGATTTAGGTATCGCTCTAGCCAGTACTTTCATAGATAAATCATCCAGCAGGTACTGTTTTGCTTGAAGGCTGGCAGGTATTTAAACCTCTTTACATGCATACCTGGAAATGACAGCGAGTCCCATCATGAGTTGAAACCTCCCCAGTTTTTGCAAAGCATCCTCCTGCCACTTTGTATATTGACCAGTGTGTTCAGGAGATAATAAAGCAGCAAATAAACACTCCAGATGTAACATTTCTCTGCCTTTTTCTTTGCATCTAAGCCCATATATATGTAGGACCCAGAATGCGTATTACTCTTGAGGGCTACTTTCTCCCCCTTAGCGTACGCACAAAGACTGCCCAAGGTTCACTGGTAAAGCAGCGGTTTCCCTCTGCAATCTGAATCCTTCTTTCTGGACCTTGGTGAGGTGAATTTCAGAAGGATCCTAAAAAGTCTCTACAGGTCACCTCAAAATTATCTGAATGGAAAGCATTTGCCAGAGGAAGTGACTTTTTAAAAATGAACACGTGGATGTGAGAGACCAAGAGGCTTAACATTATCTACCTGCCAGTGTATGTCAGGTACTGTAAAAGCAAGGAAAGAAGTGTCCTTCCCATCATAAGTGTCTGTGATATAAAGCAGAAAACAACAGGCAACAGAGAGCAAATTTGTTCATGATAATGAAGTTAAATGATGAGTTTTGTGCTGTGCAACACTGAATTGTGAAGGACATAGTGAAATAAGAGGAGAGTGAAGAATCGTTATATTGTTTCTTCTCTCAGATGTTAGAAGTTCCTGTGCTACTGCTTAATGGACAGTCAACAATGCAGGACAGGGATTTTATCTGTGCTTTCCCTATGTCTGCATCTGTATTATCACACTTAATTCCAATGAAGGGAAACTTTTCTTCCATTGCTACCAACTGTACCATACACTTGACTGTCTCAAATGCAAACCAGCAGGACAACTACAGTCACCCAAATTCTCATCAACTTGTACTTTAGAATATATGAGGGGAAAAAAAAAACCAAAACAAAACAACATTGACATAGCAGGTTATTCATCTAAGATGAACAAAACTGAGACATGTCCATCCATCTTTCTCTCCCAAATGTACATCAGCCAGGCTGATGCAGACTGATGATCTGTGAGGTATGGCTGTAATGAATGGTGTGCTGGCAAGGCTGAGCTCTTGAGCCGGCTGTGATGGTGATTAGAGGGAAACACTTCCACTTTGTGGAAGAATGTACCTCAGACAAGCCTGCAGATGACCTCAGTGTAGTGGGAGAAAAGATTTATGCTGCTGACTGTCTCCTTTCAGTGCTGTGTTATACGGTCAGCAAGGGAAAGATGCTGCAGCAGGAGGTTTATTAGCAGACATACATGAGATGTGTTCAGTCTTTGGATAAGAGAAGCACAGTGTCAAGTGGCATTATGTGCATAAAAGACAAGGCACTGGAGGTTTAGAGGCTACAAAATTTAGCAGATGTTTTAATGAATTTTAATGGAATATACTGTTTTCAGAGATGTTCAAGCCCAGTGCTGTTCCAAGGAAGGGAGAGAGAGTATCTTTTGTGTTTGTAACATAATACAGGGAAGAGCTAGGGTGAAGAGGTACCCCTTGAGGCTTCCCAAGTAGTGCAGTGGATATTCTAGTAGATCTCCCCAGATTTTGTGTTAATGACTTATCTTTTTTTCACTGAGTGCTTTGATCTAGTCTATAAAAGTGATAAATGTAATAAACATGTCTTATGTCTACATAGTTCTGTGTGGCACAATGCTATGGAAATACCACAGCATTAAATATTTGGAGATGAGAAAAAAAACCAGCATTCAGATAATTATTTAATTTTCTACCTAAGAAAATACTGTCTCACAGATTCCATTCTCACTCTAATGTAAATCACAGATGGCTAATGTTAATTGTGTTGCATGAATGACAAATGGCATAAGAGAGGACCCTGGCACTTAGTTTTCTAAGTTTAATCTTTATAAAAACAATAAACTCCATCTGACTTCCACTCTAGACCCTGAAATACTCAGAAAATGTTAGAAAAGGAATTCTGTGCTTGACAGAAATCACTTCTATGACTGCACCTGTTTGCCACTGTCTCGTTTACGACACTTGTGAGGGGAACATTAAGCAAGAATTATGCAATGAACTGATTGCTTAGGTGTAAATTTCCATCCTTTTTTTTTTTTACCAAAAAGATGGCTATACGAAATATAGTTCGTATTTCTTAATTAGAACTACTCAACTGAGGGCAATTTGAGTTATTTCTTGAAGAAGAAAAAGAAATCAATTTTGAAAAAAAAAAAGGACTGAAGGGATGGGACTCTTATGTTAGCCTGACAGATGGAAGTTATGAATGCAAACTCGGAAGACATCAGGAGCTAGCTAAAATTCAAAGTTTAACATAAATTTTCCTTGAAGAAAAAACCCCAACTGAATAGAAACAGGCTGCAGAAATGGAATTTCTAAAATCACGTATACATGAACGCTGATTGTACATGGTAACACAAGGAGATGGGCTAGAATGCCTAGAGAAGTAAGTAATTTACAGTGGCTGTAAAGGCAGAGAAGAAGAAAGGTAACTAGGATGATGGCAGAGCTTGAGCGGTCTCAAATGGAAGTATCACAAGACTTCCTGTTGAACCCCAGGTGTATTCAAGGCAAGATTTGGTTTCTCTTGTAGAAAAGACTCCTAATTCCTAAGAATATATTTGCCATTTCAACAACCCACAAATGTTGTGGCAAATGTATTAGTGGAACACAATAAGCTCTGGCTACACTTCCACTGCTGTTATCTGCTCATGGATATTTAACTTGCGATAAAGCCCAGAGATCCTGTATCCATATTGTTTTGGTTTTCAACTGCTACAAAGTGGAACAGCTTGCAAAACAAAGTCCCATTGCCTCTGTTTCCCAAATTGCACAACACAGGCTCAGGGATCACTTTGTTCTCCCCTTGCATGTTTTTGCACTCTACTTAACCTTTCAGTCTTAGGTCATAATACTGATGTTACTGAGGATGACCGATGGGGAAGTTTTGCATGTGCCGTAATTTCAAAGTGACCAAACCGAAAATACAAAAGGCTGGAAGCAATCCCTCTTACTGCAAAGCACACCTTCCAAGTTTGTTAGCAAAACAAAAATCCATCTATAGCAAAGACAGCAGTTGCTAAACACAGACATGAATTTCAGCTGTGGTCAGGAAAATATAATCAGTCGAATATAACAGGAACCAGTGCCTCTTGAGGAGATGAGATTGCAGGAACATATGAACTTTATAAAAGGAGGTGCACTGTTAGGCTTGGTCCTCTGAAGATAATGAGAATCAGAATTTCATCAAAAGTGTTATGATGGAATGGGAGAAAAATTCAACCTGATGTGGACTGCAGACAGAAGAGATGATTTGAGCTCAGAAACAAAGAAAAGTCTGCTCAGCAGCTAGATGCTTTTAAAGAAAGGTAAATTGAATTTAGCAGTGGCATGGAGATAATCACATAAGAGATTATTTTTATGATATACACCGAGACATTTTTCCAAATGGGAAATCAGAATGTCAGAGGGAAAACACAGCTAAATTATTTCAACTTACTTTTTTCTTATTTTTCTCTTATGTTCACTTTGAATGCATTTCTTTTGTATTCCACACAGGAAAAAAAACAACCCAACAAAAAGCCCCAACCAAACCATTTCTGTTTCTAGGCATGCTGTGTGCTACATACATCATTCATTGAGGTCAAGGTAGAATACAGGTGTCAGTTAATATAAAGGAAAAAAGAAATTTCAGCAAACTGTTTGCAAGAAACCCCAGAACAATTAAGAGAAGGGTATAAACTGGGTTATGCAAGTTTACTGGTATAATCACTTAGTTTGGTATTCTGATCTTGCTCTGCCCATCTGCCAGAAGCCTATTGCATTAATCTTCGATGCTCCCTTCTGTGGACAGGTACCTCAGTCACTTGCTTTCTGCCAAGCCCACGCGTTACATAAAATCCTATTCCAGTGCCTTTCAGAGATTTGCCTTTATTAACACAGAAAGTAAGATAAACTTCAGCTCAAAACTTCTGCTGATGTGGTTGCATTTTATTGAGCTTGTTTCTAAGACCACTGCTTTGGGACATCTGAGCCCACACCCTAGATTCTATCTTCTCAGGCAGCAACTTCCCCCTCTTATATCCAGGAGTTATGAGTCAGCTGCTTCACTGAGCCAACAAATGCATCTTAACCTTTTCCAGGCCTGAGAGAATAACAGCAGAAGGAGGTGTTCAAGCGGGTTCTAATGACCTTTTAAATCAGAAAGACTGCATGGGACAGAATTTGGTCCTAAAGGCCTTTCACAAAACACACATTAGAAAGTAAACGCTAATTGAGCTGTCATTTCAGATAGCAGAGCACACCAAAACACTGTCCAATATCTACCAAGGACAACAGTTTCCAGGTCTAAACCAAGTTAAACAGAGTGAGGCTTCTTAAGTGTTGATGGCAGTGATTTATTCTAGCACGCTGAAGTTTCATCATAATTTTGTAGTCAGAATGTGATCTTGCATTCCTCTTCCACAGATAAAAGCAAATCCCCCTTCAGAAGGCATGAAACCAAGTTAAGGCTTCGAACAGAATATGTATTTTCATTTTGCTGAAATGCCTTTATTCTAACACCTGCAGAAGTTCAGAACATTTCTTGTGACGACACTGAAGCCGTGAGAAGCAAGAGACCCCTTAAATTGTGCTGCGTACAACCACCTGGGAGTTCTCTAAAACACTGTGGGCAGAGCCTTTTTCATAAGCCCTGACTATCAGTGTGTTAGGACAGACAGAATATACCAGAGATGTATTCTCAGGCTTCTCTGGGAGGAATGATTTCTCACCAAGAGAGAAGACAGGGAAATTTCTATTACCCCACAATACGATACACAACTACCATAGAATGTTACCTTCCTATGAAGTATAAAACAGCTTCAGCAGAAAAGGGTATTGGGTAATGGATCCGAGGTCTAATGAGCAAGACAGCTCTGGCATGTTCGTTATAGGAAGCATATTTAGTTTGAAACCGGACTGCCTGGCAGAAAGATACTTCTATTCTTTTGAGAAAACAACACAAAATGTAGCATCAAGCATGTCAGGATGAAAAGAATATGAGAGTCTTTTATTCATTATAAAAGCTTAGTTGCCAACACGTTTTCTTCTATAAGGAGAAGGACGTCTATCTTGACCACTTCAGGTATTTTAGATAACTGTAAAATTCCTGTAAACTATTTTATGCTCATTTTATTCTCTCATTAACACCAAACTACTGGATAATCAAAAAGAGATCTCTTTTAACACAATAATTAGTATGTTTCACTGATGCCTATACAACTTCAATCCATCAAATGCTACAAGACACAACGCATTTGTCACGGGCGGGACCAATTAAGGTGCCCGAACACTCAGCTGTGTCTGCGACTTTCCTTAATCATGTTCTCCTACAGCCGTCATTCAGTGTGATTGATGACATGTTTGCGAGTCTGTTAGAGTCATGGAGACTTTAATGATATTTGAAGGCAGGAACGAGAGAACGTGGTTCTCTCACATTTCAGCTCACAGCATTTTTCATTTCAGAGCATTTCCATAAGATACCAAACAATTTATTTTTTCCTGCATTATTGTAATGGAAAATAACTGTGACGGTTTTTTTCCATCTTGGTCCCACCACAGTTATGAGAGAAATGTGCTGCCCACCTGGTTTAAAAGATGCAACAAAGCTACCTCCTTCCCTGGTCTTTCCCCCAACATTCTTTACCTTCTACCCGTTAAGGGATTTCTTTTCAGGAGCACCAACACAGACATTATTCCCTGCTGTCAAAGTCTGCAGCAGACTTTGTATCTTTTCAAGGTATTTAAAGGTTAGAATAAAATTTGATTTCTTTCTTAACATATCCTGACAATTAATAACGGTAAACAGCATTGTCAAAAACAATCAAAAGTTTTACCTGAATTGTCTACAACATTTAAATACAACTACACACAGTAACAGGTTGTGAGCTTGTAAACGCCTCTACATTCGACTAGCTTTAAATTGGTGGGATAACTTGTCAAAGTTAAGCACAGGAAATATTTACAACCTAACAGGATAAGGCTTTTAGACTACTGAACATTATACAGTATACTTTTTTCCCTACTGACTGCAGCACTGGACCAAGAGTGAAGATACAGAAGTTACTTTTCACAAGCTAGTTAGTAACCATCTGTATTACTTGGGGAAAATCTTTACATCTACACTTAGGTGGTGTATCACTGAAATTAGTGCCATGGAATTTCTTTAGCCTTGCACACTGGTATAAACCAGCTACAAACATAGAAGTTTATGATTAATGTTGTGGTAGTTTAATTGCAGAAGACAACACAAGCATAGTTATTCACCTCACATGCTTTAATTTCCACCCATTGCAGGAAAAAATATCTGTTCCTGAAGCACCTCTCCAGGATGTCCACTAGCTGACACAAGTTATTTTTAGATGGGAAAACACTGGGGACATGAATTCTAGACTAAACGTATGTCAGACCAATCACGATGCAACTATCTTGGGTACACCTAGCATTTACCAGGCCACCTACATTTATCTTCTCATGTGTATCAGCTGGGGAAGACAACTGAACTCCCTAAGCCAGCTTAAAGGGAGTTCTACGTGACATTTTATGAATAAGCCTGATCCTATGTGGCTTATTCATGTTTAAAGATCAGGATTTTAGTTTGTCACTATTATTTACAAAAATAAACTCCATAAGAAATAATACCAAAACCATAGAGAAGTTATGCTGTTAATGGAAAGTTTTAAAGCATTCTTTCATTTCAATGATACAAACCATACTAAGGAATAGCAAAGTTGGGAAGGAGAAAGCACTTTAAAGGGGAAAAGAGTTAGCAACACGTTTCCAAAAGTATGAGATCTCCTATCTTTGGGCTCATTTCTTTCCTTGTTAATCCATTTTAGGTGAAAATGGTTTCCATTCAATACTATCTGTATTTTGGCTGCTGTTTGCTAGGTATTCTCCAACTGTCTGTAATTTCTTGCATATACTGTACTTTATGTTTTCAATCTAAATATCACTGGATTGTCTTATTTTTATCATTTACAGAAGAACCTAAAAAGATTTTTAATTTGGCTTGGAAGAACAAATTGGTGTGAGTTGCGCTTCAGAAGTGGGCTGTACATCTATCAGTAAGGGCTTTACAGCCAGTCTGGTTGGTCAGCTGGTAATCAGCAGGAAAAACTGATTTTCCTGCATGACTTCTCAAGCATCTGTAGAAATTACACAGTGCTGCTGTTGACCACAGAAATTCCCTTTCAGAGCAGAATCAGTCTTTGTCTTAGCGAAGGCTTGATTTCAACTGGACCTAAATAACACCATAAGCAATCCTTTGTACCAGCATTGCGGGTAGACTTATGTATGTAATACACAGAACATGCACAGCTCTATATTCAGGGCAGAATGTTATTCTCAATCTTTCATGGTTTTTAATTTTCAAAATTACTCGTGAGGTATGGTGCATCTTTTGCTTTATTAGTTTAGACAGTTGTGATTTTGGTATATATTCATTTCAGTAATTTCATTATGACAACATGGCAGCGTAATTCAGCTTAAAGAAAATCAATATTTTCCCTACCATTATCAAAAAAAGCCCAGAGTAATATGTGGAATCAGTTCTGTAATGGCTTGTTATAGAAAACAACCACCATGTTATTTTAACAACAAAAGATCAAAAAATGCAACAAATAAATGTGTGACGCTACCCTGATGTGAGAGGCGTATCCATGTGGGGAACAGAGATGACTAGGCGTGCTGACAGAGCACATAAAAGTTAAATTACCAAGACCCACTGCGCTGTGTAGCAGTTGCAGAGGCACACGGGTGCAGATAATATGCATGCCATGTGAATAAAGGTATTAGTGCTCAGATTATGCCTTGTTGTTCTCAACAATTGGGAAATACGGCTGCTGAGGTATGTTTGAAGGGAGCCACACTAGCTCCCTTAGTTTTGGGTTGGGTTTATGCCAGACCCAGTATCACCATAATTTAGATCATGAGGATGTGCTATATGTAAGCCCACACCTCTTGACTGCTTCAGAAAGGAGCACAAGACACTTTTTTCTAGTTAACGTTACAATTTTTTTAAGGTTTCTAGAGCCCACCAAGTACCCTGATAGATAGTCTTCAAAAACTTGGGGTAGCATAAAAGAAAACATAAAACTACCCCTGCTTAGGTTCCTCCAAATGTCTCCCTAAAGTTTTCCTCCACCATAATGACTTTCAAAAAACCAGACCATGTATATAGATAGTGCATCTGGTGTGGGCATAGTGTGTAATTTTTCATTGTTTTTCTGTATTCAACTGTAAGCCAGTAGAAAGTTTATTTTCTTTTTCTTTTTAGTATTTTTATTGTAATTTGTGCAAGAAAACTCCTGGGCTTTATAGCAATCCTAAGAATTAAATACCATTCAGGTCAGGCAAGCTATTTTACCTGATTCAGGGGAAATCGGATGAATTCAGATGGGTCCAAAATAGCTGGACTCCCTTGACTTCAGAAACTAAGAAGAGTGTGAAATTTCAGCCCTGAAAAATGTAGTTTATTAAACTATTTTATAGAGGAAGATATATATACATATATGTCTACAGTTACAGTAGACAAAATGCAAAGCACAATCCGTAGCAGAGTGAGAAAATGGAATTTCCTTTATAGTGCAGTTTTAAACCATATGGTTTGTGTTAATATTATTACTATTAAGGTATGTGTTAACATTATTAATCAAGCTTACTTACAGCAGTACCTAAAACCATGCAAAAGACAAGCCTCATTGGGTTTTGTATTATGCAGAGGTATGAAGCAAAAGATCATACGTATTCTGACAAGTTGATAGACAAGACAATATAGGTACTGGAGGGGACAGCAGCACAAAAAAAAAATGAGTGGCATAAGGAATGCAGTCATGGCAAATACTTGTTTGGCAATGGGAGAGAGAGGTCAAGATGGGACAAAGGGAAATTAGGGGGAAATTAGAAAGGGTACAGCTCAAGCAGAAAAAAAGACTAAGAAATATAAGTGAGCATGACCAGGACAGAAGCACTTGGGACAGATGTGAAGTAAAACTGTGATGTAGGGTGGTGGCAAACAAGCCTGTCAGAAGCACAGAGACAGCTGAAGACCACAGGTACCATGCTACAACAGCTGGTTGGACTCTCTGGACCCTAAATTTACCCACAGTGTTGCCCTGGAGCTGGTAGAAGCTTCCTCAGCAGGTCAAGAGGCATTTGGGAACAGGTTACACTGGGTGCATCTGAGGCAGAGGACCCACTCATCTGTTCTTGCATTTGTGATCTGACATCACTGTTTTCAGAGATGACCATGCCACAGAAAATGAGTTATTTGCAATTTTGGACAACAGAACTAAAAAATAAAGCACACATGACACCTGCCTTGAAAATGATACCAACCATCACTCTTTGATTGAACCAAAGCAGCTCTGCAATCAAAACACAGTGAAATGAGGCTCTGCATCCTTCAACAGATATTACTTTACTGATACCAGTGTATCTCAAATAATTAGGATAACTGCCAGTCATAATACAGCTTCGATGTTCAATATTTACTGACATATTTTCTCTGCCCTAAGCACAGAGTGAGGAGGCAGTGAAAATCAGCCTGCACATAAAATCTTTTTAACAAACAGCAATGACAACTGACAATGCAAAATTAACAAAAATATTGGCAATAGTCAAGAGTTGTGTGTTTTGGTTTTTTTCCTTCTGGTGTCACCAGATGAGTTTCACAGCAGAGAAGCAAAAGGAGCATGTTGTACGTCAGACTGCATGCAAATTAATGGTAAAAAGTACATGGATCCGATGTATTTTTACTGGGCATTTTATTATAGGACAAGGCTTGTTCCTATAATGAGCTGCATGAAGAGAAATCTCTGACCCCATGGAAAATCCCACAGAAATCTGTGGAGCTCTTCTCAGGGAGCATTTGGCCTGGAAGACTCTGGTTTCAGGATCTGCATGACGAATTATTTTGAAGACGATCATTAATTACTGGGCAGATAGCCAACCTAGAAAGCAGTGAATGTGAAGAAGACCTATTGGTTCAAGCAGCTGAAGAGATGCTCCTAGAGCAATGATTTCATAAAAGTGTTATAAAACCAACATGCATGCAGGGATGTGTATACCCACACATACAGGGAGGAGTTATTTTTATCTCTGCAGATAAGTCTGGGAGAACATATAATAAACAAATGCATACAATTCTGGTGGAAACATTGTAAAATAAATAGAAAAATAACAGTACCTGCAGAATAAAAAGCTATTTTTTTCCCAAAAGTTTATTTTATCTATCTTGCTCAAAAGAAATCAGCCCGTAACAGGTAGTGTATGTGTACTATCAAAAGAGAAAATACTAAAAGGGTCTTCATTCTGTCAAAAGGCAGCCCTGGAGTTGGTGGCCTGAAGCTGAAATAAATATCTGGAAACAGGCAAAATACAAACATTGCCATGGAGTGTTGTCATCCACTAGGCAAGCCAGTAAAGGAAGTAACAGATCCTCTATCACTTGATGTCTTATGAATCTTCAGAAAGTCACTTACTTTTTAATTTAAAGTGGTTTAGATTGACACAAGAATAACTTGCGTTGAAATTTATTGGTTTCTGACATTTAAACAAGGATATACCTGTTCTAGGTACAGAAACAGTCACACAGAAAAGACATGTACATGTCCGACTCACTGCGGGGGTTTGGCTCTGTAAGAGTGCCAAAGAACCTCGGCTCCTTGCAGCAATTACCTGGAGACTTCCCAACCCCTCAACTTTTCACTGACTCCCTTTCAGTTCATCCTCCACATTTTTTTCTTTCTTTTTAAAAAAAGAAGATTATTCTAATACAACTGGCATACAGATATTTAACAATCTCAGTAAACTATAATTGGATCTGCAGTCTTGTCTCATTGCTGTTAACCTGACTGTTTTGGTAGAAGACACTCTTCCCATCTAGATAGCAGGAGCCAGCCTGCATGCCTGTTGCCTTCTTTCTGTCTGTCTTCTTTCTGTCTTCTTTGTCTTCTCTGTCTTTCTTTTTGTCTTTCTGTCTCTCTTTCTTCTCTCTCTGAACAATGCCTTTATGGCTATCTTCAAATTTACCTTTTTCCATTGAGGCAGAGTGCAGTGCCAAGCTGAACAAGAAACACTGCTTAACTATGAAAATACACTCTGTATTTTCTGAATTTGGTGCCAACCTCTGTGTGTTTGCAACACAAGTGAATTGCTGCAGAATTAAATATTACAGGTTTTCAGACAGAGAAAGAAAGCAATGAAGCTACTTAGGAGCACCCAAGCAAAGAGTAAATCCCAAATCAAGAGCCATGCACAAACAGGTCCTTGGCCTTGTCCAGCCCATGACATAACTGTCAAGGCAGAGGACAGAGAGATGAGGGAATGCTAAACTTTTTCGGGCTCTGGCAAACTGGTGGAACCAGAAGCATAGTGAAAAGTTCAAGGCTTCCCGGACAAAGAGAGAAAACGCTGTCAGCTTGACCAAGGATGATACAGGGAGCCTTGAAAGTAGGAAAGGTCTTTTCGTAAGATATGAAGCTAACAAACTTGGGGGGAATTTATATTCTTATTTTTTTCTTTCCAGCTTTTGTAAATAAGTCTCACACACAAAGTCCTATTTTTGTGTGACCTGCTTGCTTCTGAAGGTTAAGTAATAAGTAATGATTTATGAATAATTCATAATTAATGAATAAGTAATGATCCTTTTCAGAGTGACTGGGATTGACTTGCTGATTGCAGTATTTCAGAAAGAAAGAGCTTGTAGTAGAAACAGGATCATTCTATTCACAGAACACAAAGAGAAAACATGTGGATAAAGGCTGTTAAGGAGGAAGCCAGGTTTATTTCTATGGACTATGGAAGACGCATCTCTCTGGGAATGCTGTTTTAGGTATGGTTTCAACCTCCAATATAAAAAGTGAATTCCTAAGAATGAAGAAAGAAAAATGCTGCTCCTGCTTTCTTGGAAACCCTCCAAAGAGGGAGTTTGCAGAGAACACATGCAGGGAGTCCTGAACAGATGCAGATCCCTGTGTGCTTGCAGCGCGTTAGTCTGTGTAGGCTTAGTAATGCCTCAGGCTGGCTACACATGAACGGTACTCCAAATCACTGCTTACAGATATTATATTTCTGTAATGTTTACCTTCAAAATCACTACTTTAGAAAGGCTTGAATGCATTATATCAATAGTCTGGGACTAGCAGAACTGCCACTAAACAAATACTCTCTTTAAGATCAAGGATATAGGACAAGCATTCCTAGGTCAGGTGACAGAGGCATTATTAGCATAAAATGGTATTTCTTTTTCCTACACTGTTCTCTTCCCACTGATCTCTCCTGCCATAACAGTTCTCCTGTACCCACATCTCCTACCTCCACTTCTGACAATACTCACTCCCCTTCCTCCTGCAATAATCTGGATTTTTCATGTGGTCGGAAAAATGTGGTATTCGCCCCTCCAGTGGACTGACAGCCACTGCTTATCTCACAGATGAGCAGCATGCATTTACCTTCTGGCTAGAAGATGCTTCCACCTATTGGAAGGAGTGCTTCTCTGGCTGGGCTTTGGTGGACACCAGCACACCTCATCCCCTGATGAGGCTAATTCCCTGATGAGGTTTGCATCCCAGCAGCAGCCCAAGCAATGCCCTGCTCTCCACTGCAACTGGGTGAAACTGGGTCACAGATATGGGATTCATCTAGAGAAAAAAAGTATTATTGGCCTGCCATGTCTGTTACAGATGTGGAAAAACCCCTGGGAGAGAATAAGAGGTGCTTAAAATGTGCTGAATTTTCCACCTGCTCGAGTTCTGCCTGTATCAAAGAGTGTGGATTTTGAAGCATGAATTCAGAAGGGTCCTTAGCTGCTGCAAACTCAGTAACTATATGCGTATTTACTTATCTTTCACTAATGGTTTTGCCCAGTATCAGGAAAACATGCAGTCATGAAGGTTTGCTTGAACAGGTCCTCACTGAAACCGGAGTTTTGCTGTTCCTGCAATTCCTCTGCGGCTCATTTCACTTTCCCTCACTTTCACAGGTGCTGACTGTCACCAGTGTGCCCACTGGACAGTGTGACAAGCAAGTCCTCTGTACTGGACTCTAGAAAAGCTAGAAAAAAAATCCTAAATCTCACATTTGATTTGATAGAGCGAATCAACACGAACTCACGACATAAAAAAGACAAATAGGTCATGTAGTTAACTGTGAAACAAACTCTGCAGGGGATAGTTTCAATATAACATCTGTTACATATAAAAAAGGTTATGTGCTGGGCTTATTCATACCCTTTTAAGAGAAAAGCACATTTAGTCCAACTGATAAATTGTCTGAATTTATTTTACGCATGTGGTTTTAATTTCGGGTTTAAAGATAGTATCAATTTATCTGATTCTTTTCACATCAAATGAAGGAAATTAACTATGTGCTATGTTAGCATGAAACATGTTTTCTGTGCTTTTTTCTGTCCACAGCGATTAGGGTGGCAGCACCATTACTGTTTGTTGTTCCCACAGTTTCTATTTTTCTACTGAAATCCAAATTTGTTTTTGTTGGTAACTCAATCACTTTAAGTTTCTTTGGAACCTACTTCCAAGAAGTGTTCTTAAAAACAGAGCCAGAGTAATCTGCCTTACTGTGAAGGAGCTAATTCGAGGCATTTTAAATAGATCACAATGTAGAGATATTTTCCCAATTTTGTTTTTTATCAGAGAATTTCTTGGACCTTGATAGTTTCAGCAGAATGAAGTATCACTAACTGTACTCCAGTGGAACAAAAAGAAAGTGAATCTTACTGTAATCATCAATTCTGGATGCAAACCTTTAACAGAAACAACATTTTATCTTAGCAAAATACCAGAAGCACACACATGTATATACATATATATGTATGCATGCACCACACAGAAATTGCCAGTGAGTCTGTTCATACTGCACTGCTGCACAGAGATCTACCAGTAGCACAGTGCTGCTAAGGGTCAGTGTGCCTGCTCTGCCCTAAGTTGTACAGGCTGAGGAGGAAAAAGCAGGAACTGAAGCAGGAGTAAGGGGTAGGAGAAAAGGCTCTCTTGTGCCTATCTGATGTCAAAACTTCTAACTTTTTGTGATAAGTATAACTAAGACAGTACTAAATATTCCCTCTTTTTTTGAGCATAAAAAGTAATGCATCGTCTTTTTGGAAAAAAATAGGATTAGTACTCTTCATCTCTGACTCCACGTATTTTGGATGTGTATCTTCACATAACACAGGTTAGCACAAGGTTAACACTCAGAGGTAACCTTTCTATTTTTCTATCTGCACAGAAGAAGCAGTTCTCATACTAATTGCCTTTATTAGAGACTGCGAGCACAGAACAACCTCCTCTCTGTGCCAAGATGACTGCACGCATGCCTGCATACCAGTCCCTGCTGAGAGGAAGGCAGTAACACTTTCCCTACACCAAGATCCCCGTGCATCCAGGGAGGGCTGGGGGTGCCACATGTTGACGCTGAACAGTCAGATGGGACAGCCATGACCTCTCTGGTGCTATGATAAAGGTCAGCACCTGGTTACTGATTTCTTGTGCCACTGTGTACACGTTAAGTGCTAAAATGCAAGAGCTACCTACATGCTCTGGTGTTTTCTTTCTATGTCTCAGCTGTAACTGCTGGCCCTGCGAGTGCCTTCTGTCTGTGGGTGAAAGTGATGAGGATGCATCTCTTCCTCTCGCCTGACAGGCCTCAAAGACATAAATCCTACTTTCAGAGGCGCATCAATAATTCTGACATGGAGAACCTACTTTTGTCTCACAAACTGCGTTACACAAAGTGGTGCTGAGCTCACAGCCTGGGGTACAAGGGAATGTAGTGGCTCATTTTACCAAGTGGATGCCAGCTGAGACACACGACTACAACCAAAGAAATGCACAATAATGTGTGTTGGAATTGATGCCGTAATTTCCAAGTTTTATTACTGCTTCAATGCAATTTGGTAAGTAACAATCCATCACAAAACACAGTAAATACAGTTAATTGACATCTATTTCTCTCTTGTAATGTAGTGTGCTTCTGTATCTTAAGCTCCTAGATGATTAATGATTTTTTTTCCCCCTCTCTAAGGCTAAAGGACCTCGGGCATCTTACTTTGTGGAGCTCTAAATGACATCGGATGGTTAACCATAACTGATATTGTCCGTAACACCTGACCTGAAGACACAGAAAATAAACTCCTTTCTCAAAATGCCATATAAATTTGGGGCAATGTTTTAAAATTACTTCAGTGTAGGAAGTATATTGCGGATCTCATCCTAAGTGTTTTTACTATTCTAAAGTAAAGGACTAAACTACTATTTAAGCACTGTTTTAAATAATCCAGCCAATATCTTGTGAGGGTGTTTGCACTGCTTCATCTGCAATTACTCATCAAGTTTTTTCACGTTGTTGATAAAACAAGAGAGAAAGTCACACATCAGTGGACAAACTTAATTCCCTTAAGGCACTAACAGTGAACTTCAGGCAGTAAGACTTGAAAAGGAGATAACCTGCACAAAGCACCTACACACCAAGCACAAAGTATACTGCGATTAGAAAAAAAAACACAAGGAAAATTTTCCTCACTGGCTATGTGTACCAGTGAGGAGTATCTAGTACAGATTCTACCCTGTACTCATCTGAATATTCAGTGAGCCTAACATTTTAATAAACAATGGTTTCAGGACTGGAAGAAGTAATCTATGTGGCATTAGTTAAAAATACATCTATCTTAGAAAATGTATAGAAGATATATTGACTGCATGACTCTAACAACTATAAAGAGATTAAAAAAGAAGATGGAAAGAAATGAAGAACCCACGTTTCAAAAACTGAAACTCCTCTCTACAAAGAAGTAGAAGTACTGTGTTCAGGGTCACCCCAACAGGGTCATGTATGTGTTTTTTCTTCTTGCCCATCTCTTTTTCCTGGTAGGAGGTCAGAGTATCTTCACTAAGAGTGACACACCTAGCAATCCATGCTGTTTAGCCATTCCTTCCCTGTACTGGTGACACATTTTACATTTAAAAAGCCACACTAAGAGTGGTGTATTTTTCACCTGTATTTCAAGCTCCACTAGAGTTCTGTGTAGTTCTACTGTGTTCACTGCAGATATTACAGGCAATTTTTTTCTTTTCTTAACATTACCTAGACTCTGTGCTTCCATTTAAAGCTTTAAAAATAGTTGAAAGAAGCACAAAATCCAGATAAAGTTACCGAAATGTAGGATATAGTCAATCATATTTAATTGAAGAAAACATACTCTGTGACCAAAGGAGTCTTTTTGATAATTTTTGAATAGTTTACTGAAAAATTTCTGTTCTAATTTTGATGCTATCGAACTCTCAATGGAAGGCAATGAATAAATAAACTAAGTTTACTCTTACTTCAATAGCAACCAAAATGGACTATTAGAAAAGAAGGAAGAAACCACAACTTTATAAGTATAAGAAAAAGCTGTATAATTTTTGCTGTGTCAGCACCTGCATACCTGTTAAACCATTTAAATATCTTTATTACAAGCAATTTTACATCAAGAAACCACTGGAAAATAACTTTCTTTTTGTCCTAGAATATCACAAGTAAAAGAAGAAAAATTAATAATTAGCAAAGTAAATTAATTTTATACTTGCCAAAAAGCATTTTGCAAATTAAGAATCCCTCTAAGTTGACTGTTCCTGTTAACAACATTTTTAGACAAATTGAAACAAGAAAAGTACCAATGACTGCTGAAAGTTAAAGTCAGTGGCAAAAAGAGTATTTCAGATTCTACAGTCCTGATTACTCACCCACAGTCTTCATCACACAACGACACTCCTCTTTCTCTGTGAAGACAAGATGATTTACCACTGCCTTCTCCATAATTGGAATATTCATAAGCAATTAGAGCTGTGTTCAGCAAATGTTCTTGGACTCAAAGTCTTGAATAAAACTATTATGAAGGATCAAAAGAAAAAAAGAAGCAAGCACGTTTTCATGGAAGATGGCACAACTTCATTTTATCAGGTCCTTCCAACCCTATGAAATCCATAGAACTGTGCAATAAATTTACTACCACTGCTGTACTTTTAGACACCTTTAGACACCTGTGACAACTTTGATTCCAAGTATGAAATAACGTCATAATGATGCTGTTAATGCAGAGCCACCAACTGAATTAACTACCAAAGTCTCTTTACAGTTTACAGTGTAAGCACTGCAACAAACGTCAGGGAAAAAAAAACCATAATCTCTCCAGATTTACCTGAGGAAACATAAACAACTCACTACACCAGAGCAAGTTGAAAGGGTCATACATGAGAAAGCACGCCACTTTTCAACTTCAGAAGCTGTCCTTTTAAGAGGTGTATTTTGGCACTCACTCCTCTGGAACTGAAAAGCAAGATACTGTTTATTTTACTTCGGCCTAAGCCCACAGAGCCTTCGAGTGGCTCCATCAGGTTTTGAAGCAGGCCCCTGGAGAGCTAGAATTGGAAAAAAAAAATAAAGAAAATAATAAACAAGCTGCCACTGCTCTCATATTGCTGGCTCAGCACAAAGCAGGCTGCTCTGTATCGGCTCAGCAGAGCAGGATGCTTCCCTGTGCCAGTGAGGAGCTTGGATGTCGCTTTACCTCATGCTGAGAAGGAAATACCAGGGAAGGTTTATGCCAATTCCACACACATCCCAGAGCTGTTAAGTGAACACCTGATTTCACAGTGTTTTGACAGCCTGGGTGAAAGCCCCAGTGCAGGACGGTGCCTCTGCGGCCACCCACCAGCACTGCTCTCCCCGGCCAGCCAAATGCTTCAGAGTGAGGGAAAGCAGGTCCTGTCAATGAACCCAGAAACAGCAGCCCTATCGAATAAATACACTTAAAAATTCCACCCATGCACTCAAACCTGGCTCTAAAGCAAACCTGGAAGGTTTTGTGTCAGGGACCCTCAGGCTGAAAGGATTTTGTTTAAAACCCAGTTGCACACACTCAGCCTCAAAGCAGTCACAGGACACCCTCCTTTCCAGCCAGATGGCCTGGCAGTGCAGGAGGCTCACCGGCAGCTCTGCAAATGCCTCGCATTCACATCATCCCCCAAATCATGCTGCTGAGACCCTGTGGGTTCTGGGGGTCAGAGCTGGGAGGGATGCAGGCAGCACTGCTGGAGGCAAGACCTTAAGCAGCCGCTCCAGGGGATGCACGGTGCTGAAAAGGCTAATGCTGAGAACCCAAAGGCAGGGCAAGTTCACCATGGGGAAAACTGAAAAGCAAAATGAAAAGTGATGCTCCAGCTTCAAAAAAATAAGTGGTAGACCCCAACCTGGCTATCTCTAAAGCTTCCTTACTCTTCTTTAAATGAACAGGAAACTGGTTGCTTATAATCAAGGTACACTGAGATAAACTTTTGAACTACAAAAAAGTGATTTTTTGGTGTCTGCGTGTACATACCGATAAATTGAATGATGAAATGATTATCATTGGATTTGCAGAAGATGATGACATGAAATTCCAAGGCAGCCATACATACAGACAGATTCAAATTGCATGGTATCTTCTAAAGTTGTGCCATTTCTCTAATTAGTCACAATGATGCATTCCTGAAAACTAACTTTAATAGCATTCTAAGTAGTCGAACCCAATAAAAATGGAGCAGTACAAAGATGTCTTTCTAGGTGTGTTTATTCACTGCCAGTTTTAAGGAAAATCAGATTTGTTGAGTGGATTTATTTCAGATGTTTGCAATAAAATGACAGGAAAAAATATTTCAGATGGGAAATAGAACTTATTGGTACCTGTTTAATGAAGCAATGGAATGAACTGTTTTCAGTGTCAGAATGTAATAATGGGCTTATTTCCCATTAGAATTCTCTCTTAATAACTAAGTGGATTGCCACAGACACCAAAAGCCAACAAATCCAAATTTCAACTTAAATTCAATATATTTTCAACATGAATGTACCACACCTTCACCTAAGATCATGTTTGTAAATTCCACAGGCAAACAATCAGTGTACAACTTCCTTTAGCTGTTTCAACAAAGGTCAGTGGGATTTGATTTCCGACAGAAAATATATGGGGTTTCTTTGATCCGTGTGACTTCTACTGTGCTCCCCCCTGCAAACACCGTGTATCAATCATTCCGCTCATTCTGCAGCAGGGCACACTAGAGTAAAGCATCTGCCTTACAAAAGCCCCTGAAGCTGGCACCGGTGTTTTGCAGACACACCTTGAGAGATAGATGTATGTCATGTTCTCTTTGGTGGATGGGTGTATGGTTCGTAACACTGCAAGATAAACTGTGGATCCTTTTTTTCCTGGAATACAGGGAGACTGGCTCTGGCTGGAAGTTGTAAGAGAAATGACAAATATAGACCTTTCCTCAAATCTTATGAGGATGGTGAAGGTATCTATAGGGAAAAAGTATCTGATGCATTACAAGAAATTGTATTTTACTAAATTTCATTGCATTGCAGTTTTAGATGTTCATAAACTTAAATTTTTCTTCAAATCTTGCTGAAAGTGAACAAACATAACCCCCATAAATTGGCAGGGGGTAGAGACAAAGTATTTTCATTTGAACATATGAAGACCACCTTTCAGCTTGTAAAATTGCCACCTTAGAAAATTGTTAATCAAATGTGATCAAGAAGAGAGATGCTCTAGATTTAGCTGTCATTTATTGCAAGAAGTAGTGGAGCAATAATTGTAATACAAAGGAAAATGTCAAACCCTTTAGCCCAAGAGAAGATCTGTACTTAAACAAAACTTTCTAGGAGCTAGTAAAGAATCCAGCTGATAATTTTCACCACACTTTAAGATTTCATTTGTAGAGTTTAAATTGCTGAAGTCACCTTTGAGCTCAATGGAAAGAGTCCAAAGTCTTTGGCAGGACTCACAATACATACACTGTTAACCTCTAAATACTCCGTCACTGGAAGAGTCTGTTTGCTGAAGAACAGGTCCAGTATGCAGTTAAGTTACAGTTAAGTACAATGTATGCACAGAAAAGTATGTAAGAGGATATCCGAGGTAAAGTAGAGATACAAAAGAAGACAACATGCAATAATCATAACTCCACATGGTGATGACTTCACTTTTAATGCATTGTTCTGTCTTTCTATTTGTTCAATGCATTTGTTCTGTATTGCCTCATGTTTAAGGAATATGCAAAGTGTCTCAGCCCTAGGGACTTCAGCTCTAGGGAAATGACACACACAATCCTGAGAAAAGATAATGAAGAATGAGTCTCAAGAGAGCCAAAATTCAAATGCAGTTTAATTGAAAAAGTTGAAGAAGATCAGAGGAAAACATCTTTTTTTGTGAAATTATTTCAGCTTCTGCTATAAACAAAGATGAATGTTTCTTGAGTTTTAGCCATTAATAATGTTGCTGCAAAGCTCAAGTATGCAAAACAAAATTAAATAAACAAGACTGATTCATCATTACACTCCAGTTGTTTCGTACTGCTCTGGTGAAGCAGTAAATTCAGAAAAACCATGTTGTTAAACCAGCTTTATGGCTGTTCTGCATCACCAAAGTGTCACAGAGCAACTCATCACAGACATGTAGCACAAAAACAATTTGAAAAACCTCTTCCTATTCTCCAACATCTCCTTTCTCTCTCCTCTTTGAGCCACTGTTTAGGTATATTTTGTGAATATTAGCCTGAGGTACTACCCATCCCTAACTGGAGGAGCAGCTCAGGCACTTTACCAGATAAGCTGCAGCCAGGGATGCAGCCACGCCTGGCAATTTCACATGATTAGGCTCACTAGTTGCCTTCCTGCTCCTTTGACCTATCCTGTACATAAAGCCTATATACCATTACTTTCATGTTGTTACTCACCCCTGAAGCAGCTCCACATCATAAATCTGGTGCAAACTGAAGATGATCACTAACCCTTACTCCTGTCCTACTACAGTGCCTGGCCTCAGTCCAGTGCAGAGCCCAGGCAGGACTGGGATCAGCAACTAAGCTATACAAACAGAGGAACAAATTTAATGTGTGTTGCTAAGAGCTGTAAGAAAAGGACACACACACAGAGGACCTACACCCCCCTCCCCCCCAGAATGCAAAATCCTCTGGAAAACAGACGGGCCAACGCTGCATGACTGCCATTTGTTAAGACACTGCCCAGCAAAGCACTGGGCCACCACTGAAGGTCAGCCCTCAGGAGCACTTGAGCACACTCACTTTCAAATGAAACACCTTTCACTGACACTTCATGACAGTTCCTGGGCAGTGAGAAAGGGGCACCCCCCTTCAGTGCTATGCACCCAGGGGTGTGTAAAGCAGGACATGCAGTGAAGGTGGAAGAGCGAAGCAGAGGTGTTAAATGCACCTCAGGCCCCCTTCATGTGTGAGAAACTAATCCACAGCTGCTCACTTGCATGCAAGCAGTTTCCCACGCTGTTACTTGTGTCTGGCTGGCTGCCAGACCATTTCAGAGGTGGGAAGTGAAATTGAACCTCCTTACCCATTTATTGCCTTTAGAACAGGGAAATAATTTATGACCTGTTATCCAGGTCAGGAGATAACAAGGTGGCCTCACCAGCTGCAGCTCTGCGCTTTCACCAGCTCACATTCCCCTCACACTTGCAGACTCACTGCGGCTCTTGGCTTCTGTGCTATTATTCATGGCCATGGCCACATTTCCTTACAATAAGATGATTTTCTTCTGTTTCCAAACCTGTTATCAACTGCATCTTTTTCCTGATATGCAGGGAAAAGAAGGAAATAACGTGTATATCCTTTTATTGACAAAAGACCAGCAGTATTAGTCCATTCTTAGGGAAGTTCAGGGAGACAAAAAGGCATGGAAAAAAATCAATTGCCAATCAAAGTTCACCTAGGATTGCTCTGGGAATACTATACAGCAAGGTTTAGATGCAAACACAGTGGTCCAGAGCCCTACTCTTTCTTGATAAAGAGTTCAATTTCACTGTAAGGACAAAGGAGGCCTCCACTGATGTTATATTCACTGATCACTCCATGGATGACTTGCAAAAAAAACCCTCTTAAAATGTTTGCCAACTCAGACCTAACTCAGGGGAGGACATCCGCAGACAAGTACAGACTAATATTAGAATAAAACTCACCAACGTTTTCCACCTACAGGGTACGCTGTAGGTGGGAGAAGGAAGAATAAATAGAGGTACAGAAATGTAAGTATGGAGGCTGATGCTGACAAATTTTGAACAGCTCAGTTCTCACTTATGTCACCGCAGGCTGCGCTGCATACGCTAGATACTCCTGGAGACTTGACTGAGGATTCCCAGTCCCTAGGTTTTAGCAATTCAGGCAGTATTTTCATTAGATAAAATAACCGATTCTCTTTTCAGTTAATGGCAGTGTTTTCAGCCCAGATGAATCTACAGCATTTAAAAATCTGAAAAGCATTTACGTAACTTTCTTGAAAACTATGCACACACATTTCATCATTCCCTCCTGCCCTCTTTTCATTGGCTGTGATTATGCTCTTTTGAAATGAGATAAAATTACAAGTGTGCATTCATGACCAACTTTAATTAGCAAACACCTACAAATTAATTATTAAATCACCACCTAATTAACAGCAATAGTAAGCTGTGAGCAGTAACCAGTGAAAGAAACTTCAGAGAGGGATGAGAAAACAAACAGTGCAGAGTGAGTATACACTCAGAGCCAAGTTCAGCACCACTGAAGAGGAACTGAGATGGGGTCTAGGAAGCCCTGACCCATCTTCCAGTTCAAGTCATGATGATAGTCAATAATTTCTGTAAAACTGCAGGTTCACTGCGAGTACAAGAACAAACAGAGAGAGCTGAGGTACTTAGATGTCACATTACTGTACTGTGCTCCTCCACAGCACACAAGCTCGGGAGTTTAGGCAGTTTTATTTTCTATCTATTTTAATAACAATATATTATCTGGAAGACTCTTTTAGCCATATTCTAGCAGGCTACAAAGACAGGATGTGTTTTGCCATCCTGGCCTCTCTATTTTTTCCCGTTTCATCTCCCTTCCAAATCCTGGCACAGACGTAGTTATATCAGGAGGATTCAGTAGGCAGGGCAGCCAGGCTATTGCATTTTCTTTTGTTGAAATGGATGGGATCCTCACAAGAATACCATACTTTTGCCTTGTAATATCATAATGCATAGTCAGTATGATAAAGGGGCTGTAAGCTGTGCTTTGTTGTGACAATACTTTTTTTAATATCAGAGACTGCACATCATATTCCAGTGAAGGAAGGAAAAAAGAAATTAGAATTTGCATTTCCTGCCCAGCTTATTGCATGAGTATATACACCATATGCTACCCAGGTGAAGAGTAGATGCTGGTATTGGAACCAAGTAGTTAGGCTTAAGTCCCATTCATGTGATTTGGTGCTGGCAACAGGTATCTTGCTCATTTTCTGGAGGAAAAAAACCCCGATCACTCTCTTGGTGGATAGGGCATTAAAAGAACTGCATTTATGTTTTGTTCTCTCCAATACCACTATTTAAAACGTTAGGTCCTCCTTTACAATGAATGGAAAAGCACTACTCATGCAAGTGTGAGTGATAAAAATTACAATGTGCAGTGCTCTTTACATGAAAAAAAAATATTATTTTAATAGGCACTGCATAGGAAAAAATCCCTTAAGTATTAATGGTTTTGACTTGGTATAAATTTGGTTTTTCCTCTCCTCAGTTTTACTTATCTAACGAAATCGTATCATAAGCAAACAGCATTACATGACATACCTTATAATGCTCCTAATGTAAAAGCCTGTCTTGGTCTGCTTTCACCAGAGGTTTCTGCCTATACTTCGACAAAAGTAAACGAAAGTAATATTTGTGCCCTTTGAAAATATTTAAGAGCTTAATATGGCATATCTTCAGAACAGAGAAAAGTGCAAATATGTTTATAAAAAACCCCCAAGTACCTAAGGATGCTCGGCCCCAAATACAAAATTTTAGAACAGTCCCAAAGCCTGTCACGTTGTTATCAAGACCATCAGACACTGAAGACATGGTATGAAGATGGTCAGGGTATTGACCTGGCAATTTCAGTACCACCTACACTTTCTCCTCACTGAACCTCGCTCTTGGGTACAAGAAAACATGTTATTCTCCATCTTATGCTTTCAGAACGCTGCACTCAGAGAAGACCTACAGCTAAAGACTCGAATGACCTCAGAGTGAGATAGGAGGATTATTGTGAATACTCCAAAGTACTCACAATATGCTTTGCATTTCCCAGGCTACAGAGCTGAGGAAAAACTGGAACCTGTAAACCAAAGTTGTCTCAGCCTTGCAGAAACTAGTGCCATTGCTCCCAACAGAGGAGCACAGTGAGAACAGCAATCATTGATGCAAACTGTGTGCTAAGCTGAAACCAGCTCTTAACTTCAATCTTGGGCAAGGCATATGATAAGGAGATTTCTAATGCAAAAGCCAGTTGCTGAACTGATTACCTTAGTCTCTAACCGGAAAGGATTGCCACTGTGAGTTTCCTGGATGATGCAATGCCTATTTAAGAGCATACGCTTATGTCAGAGCACTTTTCTACAATCTGGTTTTGCTTATGAAACGATGCTACCTACAGAGGACACTTACTTTCACAGGACAAGAATGATTCACAATCACATCACTGCCTTGACGAGAACTTATTAAATTTCTTGCAGTATCCTAAAGCAACCTGATGGCTCAGCTAGCCAGAAAGACTGTCATGCTAGACAAAGAGTAGCATCCTGTTGCACTGATAACGCAAACTGCTTATTAAAATAAAACCATCACCAACAAAAAAGAAAACAGGTGGAGAAAAGATTTTTTGCTAAAGACAATCAGCTGAAATCCCTTTCAAGCTTATCTGCTTGAACTGAGGATTATCTACTCCTCATGCAACACTAAATATGATAAAGAAAAACATACTGCCTTGTTTCAGCACTCTCACTGAGAGAAAATGCTGGGTTTTGAGCTGCAATAAAAGCACTGAGAACATACTGAGTGCTGCCACTGCTAAATATTTGGTACAGAAAAAAACCCTTCATAGAGGGAATTCAGAGTTCTGCCCCAGTATAAGGTTAAGTTCGTGGTAGTGCAATAGATTTTGGGAAGAACCTGTCACAGATTTCCTTCTGGATTGAAGAAGCATGTTTTCTGCAGAAAAGCAATGTGCTGCCATGATGAGCCCACACAGCTGCTTCCTTCGAAGCCTTGACAAATCCTGGATGGAAATAGAGTTCATCCCCTAAATCCACAAAACAGTTACTACATTTTTTAAAAACTCAGAAAGCAAGTGTTTTCCTCTCTTACCTTTAACAGGCATGTGCTGAAAGAATGCTCCAAGTCATTTCTCAGGGTGCTGGTCGACCAAGGAATCACTGACTTACACAGATGTGTCAGCTGCCACAGCATAGCACTAAAATTGTCAGGGGATGTGGCCAGAATTACCCAGTGGCTTGATAAAAATCAGCTTCCTTTAGACCTAATCTAGAGACTGTGTACAGATACCTATGAGCTAGAGAACTAGCAAGTATTACATGACCAAAAGGACAACTGAGGAGCAAACCATGAACATATTATCTTTACTAGCATAGGAATTGGAATTTTATTGTTTGAGAGCCATATAAATCAGTATTATGAAATCTAAAATATCCAAATTCCTCCTTTGAACAATTCTGTAAGGGTAAAATGTTTATGAAAATGTATTCCAAAGTACTATGAAAAGTTCGGGAAGTTATGCCAATCTGTCCTGCATGAGAGAAATCTCCCAAACAGACTTTAAGTTCTCAATGTGAAAAGAAAATCTGTTTACTCTGTGTGCCATTTTCCCGTGTCTTAAATTTACTAAAATAATGAAAACACAGTCCATGAAAAAGGAACCCTAAGAAGCACTTCTATCAGTTTAACCTATAGATTTGCAAAAAGCATGGCAATCTCTAGTGAATAAATGTTGATATTTCTCAGAAGAGTGAAATAGCAACATCCCACAGGAAATTCCACCCATGCCCACCAGTGCCTCCCGGAGAGTTGGCAAAACCTCTGCATCAGAGGCAGATGGATACAGTAAAACCTTGAGTTTTCTTTTGACAGAAGTATGCGTATTATCAACCAAAGCAGCCAGTCCTGTCTTCTGCACCTTCCCACATGTAACCACGCCTGCTTTGACCTTTTTGACAGTTTCTTTTTTTGAGCTGTATCATTTTGCATCAGCTAGTTCATTTGGGAAAGGTTTGCATTTTAGGAGCTATTAATACTGCACTAGAAAAAAAAGGTATCTAATATTACTTTCATACCTTGCCGCAGCAATCTGTAAAAGTGAGACAATGGTTAATTTCCAGGTTGCATTAACTGCACTACCTTTAAGTCAGAAAAAAGTAGCCACAGGAAAAAAGTTTTTAAAAAAAGTAATTGTGATGACCAGTATTTCACAAAATTATAATAAAGCTTTTGGATATACAACTGTAGGATGTAAGTGCCAACACTTAGGGAAATACAAACAAAAATAAGCAAGTTGCCATCATCTCGTGAGAAATAAAGTTAGCAGTTAAATAACATACACTGCACTACAGCAAACTCATCTGTCATATCTGCACAAACTGAGAGGAGTTGATTCCTTATGATAAATGCTAAGGTGCAGCAGTAAAATAAAGACTATTCTGGCATTGATGTACTAGCACAAGTGGTTCTATGGTTGCTCTTTGTTACCACTTGTGGCATTGCTAAGATCGGTGGTTAAGGGCAAATTGAGACATTTCCCTTCCTTTAAGAACTAATCTCTCTGCTAAATATAAGGCATAAATTGAGAACACAGCAAATGCCATGGTAAAGCGTTTCATTAAGTAGGCTCTTTCTGGAACAGCAGGGAGGTCAAGAAAGATTGAACTTCTTTTTGTCAACCTGAATACAACTACATATCCAACCGGCATAAGCAACTATCTCAATTCTCAATCACATGCATCAAACGTGAGTGCTATTGCTTTTTGGCTGTGTTGGAAGACTAAACTGATGTACAGCTCCAGAAACTTTGCTGGCTCACAACCCGAAACAGTAAGGCTGGTACGAATGAGTCGTACTTACCTATACACACACGCAGGCACGCTTCTTGTGACAACAAAGCAACAGCACACGACACTAAGCTCTCTGCAGTAAAAAAGATGATCTGCATCGCTTCCTTGGCAGAGACACACAATGAAGAAGGAACGGTCTCTGCTGAGACATCTGGCTGGTATTCGGTCTCTGCTATGGAATTTTTACTATTTTGAGTTAGTAATCTTATAACAAGGAGTGGTTCTGCAGATACTTATCAGCCAATACAAAAATGGTGATAAATTGTGATTTGGCACTGAGTCTTCTTTCAAGTAGAAAATGAAGACAATTTAGATTTTCCCACAGATTTTGTGTATCCAAGTCAGACCCAAAGGGCTGATGGAATTACACGAATTCCCAGAAACACAGGAATACTTTGAATCGAGTGGCACATCCACTGGCAATGTAGGTGTCATCCCTTTTACTCAATATTCATTTGTAAACTGATGTTTGGCTCTAGAACCTGTGTAGTGATAATACTAATGCTCCTTAGTGAAAACCCAGATCTGCACTCTGCCCAGAACTTGATTCAGCTGTTCAACCCCAGCACTCAGGATTTATCAGAACAAAGGATGCATCATTCTTTCCGGAGAATATAAAAAAGAAATGGTGACACACCAGCTTATTGCTGTGCTTTGTGACATGTCCCAAACTAGGGAAATATACCTCTACCTTTAGAAAAACAGCAGGAGACAAATTATGTCACATTTCTTTGAACCTTGGAAACAGGGAAGCATAAATAGGACTTCTCTTCGGCAGCAGATCACTTCATCTGTCAGCTTTCTGTAACCTCAGAATACAAATTTCTGCTGCACAACAGCTATAATTCATTTAAAGCAAGGCAACCATGGGCTTGCTCTTCCTCAAGTCACTAGCCACAGATTCGAGCTCTGTCACTGTCCCAGCACTGATGCCTGTGAATCAGAGGAGTGAGCTTTAACCTAATGAGTTTTTAGGACTGTACCATCTGTATTTGAATGTCAAGTGATTCCCAGCATACTTTTGGAGGCTGGCATTAAGTGTAGTTTTTGAGCCTTGAAGAGTTGATTATTCAGTTGTAACTCAGGGGGGAAAAGGGCCAGAGGCTCACGTAGAAAAGTTGAATGCACAGGGACTGTAAATGCAGTACCCTCTTGAAGGTGAAATAGGGCCTCTGACCACGTGATGTTACGTGTTCCTAAAGCTGAAGAAGTATGAGAAAGCTACCATGGGAAAAGCACACCAAGCTCCCAACTTGACACTTAAAACATCAATATGTCATGGATGGTTTTAGGGCAGTTTAAGTAATCTTTGCACATTATGCACATTTTATTGCCCGTGACTCATAAAACACTCTGTCAGTGATGAAAACATTGTGAGCAACCAGAAGTCACTTAATTTGAAAGAAAAATGTTACCTTAGAACATAGTAAAAATGCAAATTTAGAGACAAGCTACAGGAAATTGGAAGCTCCTGATTTTATAATCCAGTGTAAAGAGAACAGTCAGGTGGAAGAGGAAATACCAGAGGCACAGTTGTATTCAACATAACTCCTCCTGCACAAAAGAACCAGGGGACCTTTTGTAGGGACAGCAGCCATGGGACAGGGACAGAGGTCCTGCCTCTGCTCCCCTACTGAGGCTGCTCTGATGAGGATAGTTGCTGGGGCAAAGAAGCTCTGGTGTAGGGATGTCCTCACCACATTTACAAGCCACCTACAGCAATTAGTAAGGAGCCTTTGATTTCCTACAGACAATAGAATTTTTGGTGATATCTGTAGAGGGTCATCTCAAGCTAACCTGAGAGGGCACATGTCTCAAGAAGAAGGTAACACAAATAAATAGTGTGCAGACAAAATCCTTTCAGCTGGGAGCAAACCTAAGCCTCTCAGAAAAAAAAAAAAAAAAAGATGCATTTCCCACCAAGCTGTGAGTGTCAATACCCAGTAACATCAAGGGCAGAGATTCAAAGAAATTTCCCTCAGGCATGAGCTAAAACGGGTCTGCCAGGGGCAGGTGGCAGGGAGATGGCATTCACTGCTGCAATGCTCCCTGGTGATTCAACACACAGAGGTATCATCAATCTTAAAACTCCACGGAAACGAGCGACTTTTTGGGGAAGTTAAGTTAGTGAAATATTGAGCATTCCTTAAGCAAAACTTCTATCAAGTTTGTTGAGATTTCAAGTTAGGTATAGACAGCGAAACAATTCAGCTTCATTTACTGTGGAGCCCTAACTGTAAGGAACTGCACCTTTCAGCCCTGTCTCTCTGTCCTCTCAGTTGTTAAGCTGCTGTCATTCGCACTCCTCTTCCTTCCCTGCATGAACAGCGTTGTATAGGGATAATCTGGTCATTTGAAAAAAATGAGCCAACAAAGCATATAAACACTTCAAATGTATCAAAAGTAGGAAACACACTAATATTTGAAAATTAAAAGCTTTAAAAATAAAGAATACCCAAGGAAAAATAAAAACTCTAAATTCCTCTCCTGAAGACAGAGGATGAAATCCTTTAAACCCATTAGTATTTTGGCATTGGTTTACAGTCATTAAAACCACGCTTGACTGAAGGTTTTCTTCATAACATTGAGTTATAGAGACACTACACTGAATTCAATAATTTTGTTTGATTATGTGCTACTTAATTTAAATTGATTCCCTAAAGGGGAAAAAACCCCAAACCAAACCCATAACCTCCCTCAAAAAGCACACAAAAACACCTCAAACCCCAAAACATGTCAAGAGAGGGCGTAAAATACAGCCCCTTTCCCTTGTCTTTCTCTGACATTTTGCCCTGGGGTCAGGATTTCAGAGAAGTCACCAAACTGGCTGCAAAATAAAACAGAGATGATACAGACTGCAAATCTTTGCATTTACCCAAAAATATTCAGCTGTTCGGAAGGAGAGGAGCCCCACAGTACATAAGGCTCTGCAGGCACCACTGAGCTTCGGTGCTCTAGGCAAGGAGAGCTCTTCTGGCTCAAACCTTGGTGAATGCTTTAACTGATAAGGAACAGACACCTTTTTCTTCCAACTACAGAGTGTGCCAAAGGCTGTTGACTAAAAATGCAGCAGAAAATTCACGAGTGCAAGATGATGGTTCACTCTGCTTTGCATGAAAGGTGGGCCACAGACCCCAACTACCTCCTCAGCATTTCCTGGTGACTCTTTTATACAGATTCCCAAGCAGATGCCACTTACTATCTATTGTAGAAGGTGCTAGTTGCACAGTGTAAGCTCTTGTAAGAAAATATAGCACCCAAAATTATAGTTTTGCAATAATCAAAGTTGTGCACTGACTAGCTGGTTAAGTCTTGATATAAGACTTTTTTGGCCTTTGCCAAAATATTATCAATAGAGCCTCAATTAGAAGACAAAAGTAACTATTTAATATAATTTTTATCACTTTAAGGCAAGAAGGCTATATTTTTTTATATATAGGATATACTGTATTTGGTCCAATACTAAAAAAAATGCATCATTATTTGTATCTTATGTATGGCCTTTTAAAACCAGTGATTATAAGTAGTTGGTATGGCAATGATTTGGTCTTGTTAATTACAAAGTTTTCTCCTCAGTGATTGATCAAAAGATAGAACACGAAAAATCTATAAATAAATTACCTTCAAAAACATGCAATTGAAAAAATACACATGTGGATGCAAAACAATTCCACTGTAACTGAAAAGACACCAGTAGATAGATTTAGAAAAGACAGAACTCTTCCATATGTTTTTTTGAAGATTAATTGTAGCATCTGGAACACATTAAATATAACTTAATAAATCCTGAGATTAGGGAACTTTAAACCTTTCTTATTACAGACAACGTATAATTTAATGAGTTAAGTTTTAGCTTTCTCTTTGTCCCATATAAAGCAATACCTTTTCAGTTTCAGTGAAATAAGCTTTCATTATAGCCATAAGTCTTACTTGAGAAATCTACCATAGATTAGTATCTTTATTGCATATACTGACTTTAATCGTGTCCTGAATTTTCTAGGCTGAAGGAGAAATGAATTTGCAATACTAGGTAGAGATGAATGAGTATTAAACATAGTATATTTTTGATTCTTGATTATGTTATTTTCTTGCCCTCTGTGTTTTCTTTCATGTTTTAAAAAAAGACAGGTGATAATAATATAAAATTAATGACCACAAAAAAAAGCAAAGGTGGTAAGAGGTCATACCAATTGTAAGTCCCGCACTGATACAGGAAAAAGTGATAATTATTAGAACCAAGGAAGACCTACTGTAAAATGGCTCACAGAACACCCTATAAAGTAATTTGACAAATTGTCTGTAAAGTAAAATATAGGAAACCCTAACTTTATTTTGCACCTTGCAACACTTTTTGATGGTGAGTTCTGCTGGCACATCACAGAGTTTTGTAAAGTCTACCTTCCTTTTGTATGATATTAATCCAGAGCAGGTTATTCTGAATGGCATCTAAGGGACGGAAACACATCAGATTCTTGCACAAGTGTGAATACAGCATCACTGAGATGCACCAGCACTGTCCTGTAGAAGCTCAAGCCCAATGCTGTGCAGATACACGCTACCGAAACCCACATCCTCTCACAGTAGCATTTCTCATCCCAGAGATGTTTTCTGCCTCCTGATTCCAGCTGTTCTCCAGTTACAAATAAAATAATGCAATAACTTACATGAGTTTATATAATATCAGCATGTAATAAGTCCTAACAAACAAAATCAGACAAACAACCAAAAAAAAAAATCCTGCCCCAAAAGCAATGTTTAGGCCAAGTTTATCCTTCATCAAAGTCCAGCAAAACAGTGGTTTAGTTTTTGTTTTCTTAAGTTTAAAAATGTTGTAATGTTACATAAATACATCTGGGTTATTGAATTTTTAATTTGCAATTTGAGATGGGAGAGCAGGAAAGATCAGTAGAGAGAAGATTGTTTTATATATCAATTTTGTTTTAAGACCACAGTTTTCCCTTATTTACACCCAGGGAGAAATATACAAATGTTATATTCCCATTTAATGAGAGCAAAAGGGGTAAATATGTTCCTCAAAAATTGAATTTGTAAAGCTAGAGGTTATTTTGTATCAACAGTTGTTGTATCAACAGAGGTAGAAGATAAATTGGCTGTCTGGATGACACATGCAAACCGTGGATCTAGAAGAGTTAAGTGTCTTTGAGAATGCTTTAAGAATACCCCCAAAATCTCAAAAAATAAACACAAAAGGCCACATAAATAAAACATGGATGCTTTTATAATTTGAAAAGGGCTATGCAGGAATTCCCTCTTATGCTGCAGCCGAGTTCAGCACATATTTTATTATTAAATTCTGCTTAACCGTATTATGGGATAGGACTTTGAGGGGAACTCAAAGAGAATCAATTTTGTCCATGTGACTATGTCAAGCGCTACATATGTCATGTAGGGTCAGCTTCTTCCACGAAGGATTAAGCAGTGAAGATGCAAGGCTGCACATCCAACCATGTAACAAACTGCAGTCCACATCAGCCAGGTAGAAAAGTGACCAGTATGAGTATATGGACCAAGAAGCAGGAATTCCTCTGGAGGTGCTAAGACCATGGAACAACTGCCTGCAACAGCATAATGCTTGAATTGTGATAGTGGGCACAGTGTTTCTGTCATCGCTGCTTAGTTGGTTACCTGGGAAAATCAGGTCTCTGTAGGTTGAAAACTCCAGAAGACCCATCTTCTATTCAGCCTGGGCTTCCTGCTGGAACCACTCAGATGTGCTCTCTGGACAGAGTGGACAACGAGATTCACCTTTTGTAGTTTGACACTGCATACCCTAATTAAAACTGTATTATGTCTGTGCTCAGAACAGCTTTGACATTTTTAGATGCCACACGTGAAAGATAACCATTAGGTCTTACTATATATTCCCTGGACCTGGCTTTTCAGAGCCAAAGAAAGCCTAAGAGAAGCTTGCAAATACTTCCATGGATTAAGGCCCTGCAGAGTTATCTGCATCATTTAAAATCCAATATGACCATTGTCAGTACAGCTTGCAGAACATGCTGCTTTAAATTAAAAGGAATCTAGTGTATTACCACACTAAAGACACTTAAGGGATGTTTATTTATCTTGCATTTACCTTTAAGTGTAGCTACAAAGTTTGAGATTAACCCAGACATGGAAAAGTATTTCATTATCATTTTCAGTTCTAATGTCTAAGCTGAACAGTAGCTGTCTGATTCCATCTGGCAAAAATCCATTGGTGAAATGGTGTGTACACATTCCCATAAACCCAGCACAAAGACTAATGCTGACAGCCCACTTTGCATTCCCTGTCCAACAAAAACTCTAGAAGCTTTAATAGTTACATGGGCAAAGAGGTTTTAGTTTGATGACACCGAAGGGTAATGACGGCTGCAGTAAACTATTCCTGAGGTTAGTTAACACACTGACTGCAAAGCCTGTCTGAGAAGTTGGGTAGATATGTATGCTGCTAAATTGAACTGAGCACTCTAGTTACCCCAGATCCAGCCACTCCAAGCCAGGTGTGAGATGTTTATATGACGCACATTATCTCAAGTGATTGCACTGCAGATGTAGCAATCAGTTTACCATAGTCTGGGACGTAAAAACTCCACAGCCTATTTTGAACAGACCAACATACATTTCATAGGACTTTACACAATGCCACCATGTTCTTTTCACCTTACTAATTGAAACCTAAGAAGGAAAAACTAGTAATTAAAAAAAAAATCTTGAATAGATCTTTGAAACAAACTATACATAAAAAAAAATCAATACTCTGTTTCTCTTTACCTTAAATATCAATGGTATGAACCAAGAAGCTTTGAAAAATGGAACCAATTCATCTCTAAATAGAGATGAGATCTAAGGATGTTCTCACCTCTGCAGGAACAATGCAGACTGTAATTACGAAAAACAATAGTTACTATTTATGGGGAGGATGGCTTCTCTGGTGAGGCCACTGTTCTCAGTGCTGCCACCAAGGGTCTTACAATTGATCACCTGGGTAGCTTTCATTCCTCCCAGGACCTTCACACACAGGGAATTACTGACTTAATGAACTCTACACCAGGGAACAAGGCTAAAAAGACTAAGCAACAGAGATCCCAATAACACCCTGGAAATGCAAACTGTCTTCAGGCACTTTGTAGTTCTGCAGTCACCTGCAGTATCAGCAGATACTGCCTCTTACTGTCCTACTAGACATCCACAGCCTTTCCTTCATCCTTGTCATGGGAGGAGGACAAGTTAGTCAAGAAGGAAATCCAACAGCAATACACGTTTACTGCAGGAAACTGAAGTTACCTGCATGACAGAACATATAAAATACTCTGTGCTGTATTAGACTAATAGGCAACAAATTGGGTATTTTTTTACTTTGATGAAAAATAGTAGATATATGTAAGCTAGAGCTATTTCAGTTTGCAGCGAAGTGTCATTTAGTTTCCTCCATGGTTTCATAGTCTAGATCTTCAGACATCTTTCTAATTTCACATATAAGATACAGTTACTCCAAAAATCTCATAAGAGGCATAACGAAAGCAATTATGCTTTGATCTGAAATCCCACCCAGAAGCCTTGAGTTTTGTCTTGGAATTTGGCATAATACAATAAATCTACTCCAGCTACCTATAGGTGACTATGCTGTCTCATATTATGTTATTTCTTTTGATTTTTTTTTCCCCATTAATGGCTATTACTGAAAATTTGAAAACACCATTCATTAGGTGAACTATAAAAAAAGTGGAATATTTGCATAAGGACAAACAACATTAAGTAGTGTTACATTTAGCATTTTGCTTATTTTAAAAAAGTGACAGAAACAGCAAGAAATAAAACTGATATAAACATGAAATGAAGAAATATCCAAGGAATCACAAAGGTAAAGTAGTAGATTTTTTTTCCCCTTGATAACATAGATCACTGCCATTTTAAAACATAGACTTATTTAGACATTTATGTTTACCCCAACTGTCCTGGTTGCCCTGCCACATAAAGACCTGATTCCCACTATACTTTTCCTCCCTTCACATATTTCATTACAAACCCAGACAGTGGAACAACTCATTCCTGAAGAGGTCAGTGACAGCAAGGAGAACCCAAGCCAAGCACATTCATGTGGGCTAAGAAGAAATGGAAATGCAGACAAAATGAGACAAAAATGGATGGACAAATATAGCAGCAACCCAGTATGAGTAGGGATCCAACACTCTCTGGGAGTTCTGGTTTGGTCTGCAGTAAAACCTAGAATTTATGATTGAATTTTCTTAGTTTGTGACAAATATGGAAGAGGTTATGCTGTCCATAGTATCAGATATTTGACTCTTTCAGCACATATTTATGCAAAGCATGAGGAAAATCAAGAGAGTTCCCCACTTTCTTCCCCACCCTGCCAAAATCAGCCTGTCACTAAATCAGTCCTTGGCTCAGCTACTTTGATTAGGTGCTGGCATAATGTATTATTTAGAGGGGGGGGGGAAATCATAGTCACAGATCAGAAGATCCACAAACATCATTTAACTGTTATCTAAAACAGATGAAAATCACGCAGGAAATTAATCTGGAAAGAAAAGTATGTGTGATAGGCTTATCTAATCACTGGTGTAACTAGCCTTAACTGTGGTTAAACAGAGAGAGGCTTTTTTGGGAACTGCTCTCATCCTGGAATATCTCTGGAACCACAGAAAGATAGAATCTGACAATAATTTTTGAATAGCTCTATTTATGTTTAAAAAATATATAATGACAAAGAGTCAGAGGCTAGTTTCTTCACAGTCCCAGGGATTAGAACATTAAGAACATAATATCTTACAAAATATAGCTATGTCCACCAAAGAAAAAAAAATAATTAGCAGTTTCCAGTTGTTTCTCTTTGTTTTTTAAACCTATCTGCTACTCTTAAATTTTTTGCACCTGCCTGTCACACACAGAATATTAAAAGTAGGATAGGTTAAAAAATACAAAGTAGAGTAGTGATTTGAGAATAAGGTAGCAATGATTGTGTTAACTATATTTCCCAGTCATCCCTCGGGCTGACAGAACAGAAAAGAGGAAAAAAGGCTGAAAAGATGGGCTGCAGAAAGGATATCAAGATTTCTCACCGAAGTCCACAGATATGGGGTCTCCTCAGTGAAGGTTTTGATTTGTAGTGAGGACAAGTTTATCCATTTAGCATTCCTACACTAAAATGACAAAAGAGAAAAGCAGAAACAGGAACAGAAAAGCTAAGAAACGCTAACATATGTTTTCAACTTTGAAGTGCAGCCAGTACTTTTCCTAAAGTAACAGGAAGAATTGTGCTTTAAATGGCCATAACAATACAGATTTAAAATGTTACCTTGACCCCATCTCTGAATATTTTTGGAGAATCTGAAGGGCTTGGTCTTAAAATTGTGGCAGATAAGGAGGGTTTGTCACATTACGTAAAAATGGTCTTTGAATCCAAAAACGCCTCACACTGAGCCAGAGGTACTGGAGAATACAGCTTCATATTAAACCCTCAGCAAAGGGTCTGTGAAATCAACTTAGACTGCGTGTGAGGCCAAGTGCTGACTATAGTAATTCTCTCAAAAGATAAAATGGGATGTAGGTAAAAAATATTATACAGATCTAAGAACAAATTTCTTTACCAGTATTAAGGTAATACATGAAAATGTAGTAGTGTATGACTCAGTAGTCCATAGATTTCTCTAAGAATTCATAAAAATATACTATTGTGTCCACTCCTTTAATCAGAAGACTGGGAAAACAAAGTGGAATGTTCCTTCCTAAGCAAAGATCACCTTTGAAAACAAAAATGCGTACCCAAGAATATCTTATTGGAAAACATCCTCACATACCTAAAAACATTTGAGAGATCATAGTTGCATTTTCCTGTTCTTCATTAGAAGAGAAGTGGAATTTTCTATTATTTTTCAAGTATACACAGGATATGCAGTCTTGTATTTACCAGATTATCTACTAACATGCGGTCTGGAGCTTTTACATGAGAGTACGAATATATAAATTCGAATCCTCCACTTCACTGGTTTAATGCAAAGATTGTGTCCTACATAGAATCACTGGGTGAATAATAGACTCTCAGAATAGTTTGGGTTAGAAGGAACCTTTAAAAGTTATGTAGTCACACCTTTCTGTCACTGGCAGGGGTATTATTCACTAGATAAGGTTGCTCAAGTCTCCATCCAACCTGACTTTGGATGCTTCCAAGGATGGGGTATCCACAGTTTCTCTGGAATCCTGTTCCAGTTTCTCAGCATCCCTTATAGTAAAGAATTTCTTCCTTATACCTAACCTAAATCTACCCTTTCTAAAAATTTAAAACCATTACCCCCAATCCTATCTCTACATACTCTAGTAAAAGTCTCCCTCCATCTTCCCTACAAACTCCCTTTAAGTATTGAAAGGTCACAATAAAGCCTTATCCCCGAAGCCTTGCCTTCTCCAGACTAAAACACCCCAGTGTGAGCTATTTTCTAAGGGCCAAATTTTTCTTACTCCTGTTGGTGCTTTCTGAATCTGTGCTATACCTTCTCCTGCTTCCTCAAGAAAACTTCATTGGAACCAGACTGCTCCTATTTTTCTACAGACAACACCGCCATCTACTCATGACTTCTGTTCTTTGCTATATGGCCTACCTAGAATTAAAATAGTTCAGATTTATTTCTGCCTTCACTTAAACAATATAAATCTATATACATGTTTAGGATGTGTAAGGCTCTGAACTTTCATAAAAGATTCCTAGTATTTGAAGGTATGAAGCTCTGAAACTCATCATATTAAGATTTCTTCGGCAGCACCTGTGAAAAGCATAGGTAGAATTGAAGACTCCTAAGTAGGCAATGAATAATAATGGATTGACAGTGAGTTCAAAGAGCCTCAACTACAGGTGATAAAGCACAGAAGATGAAAGTGTGAAAGATGGAAGGAGCTTATTTTGACTATCTGAATCCTCAAAGTTAGTGGACTGAGAGATAGCAATAGTCTTTTGGCCTGCAAACTGAATAAAAGCGTTGTGCTGATTCACAAGATACAACAATTACGGTATGTTGATGATATTTTTATGAAGGTGCTTTTTAGATACTGTTTCATTTTCAAAGGATGGGAAGCCAGAGTTAGCATCTTGCTTATTTAAAAAGGTGACCTTGCCCTGATAGAACCAGCAAGACATAGAACCAATATAAGTGCAAAATGCCCCTTGGTTAATTCTTTGGGTTTGCAAATATTATTTCTTCTCTACCTCATCAAAAGTTAAAATCTAGTGGAAGAAAGCTTCCATGAAATGCAGCTGAGTGAGTGGCAGCAGCATTTGCAGTATATCTGAGATTTTCCCTAGACATATAAGATCTCCTGCATGGGGCAGAGACTTCTGATGCCTCTCAATGTGTGAAAACCAAGCAACTTTCTTCTTCATTCAAAGTATCGCCCTCCTGCATGCTCACGAACAGCAACTGAGCTCAGTGAAAGTTAAGTATCTATTTGCTTATCAGCTCCATGAAGTTCTTCCACTGCTCCCACTGTGACACATTCCCTTAACTTGTCCCTGTTCAGACTGACTCAGAAGGGACAAACGGGATGGGCAGAAGCTTTACTTTTTGAAGGAAAGCAATTCCTTCAAAAGAAACCCCAAAAACTTCATGCAGAATAAAAAGGGAGGACTTCAGTGTTACATGGCATGCAATAGTGAATAGAAAAGGATACTGGCACAGTATTTCCAGCTGTGTAACAAAAATATATCATAAACACTAATGGCAGTATCACTTAATGGGCAGGCCCCTATACACAAGTACATTTTTGTAATGCATTGTTCAGGCTGATCCATCTGGGAGTAATATGTCAGGTTGTCCTCTAGGGACTTGGCCTTTTTGCAAACATATGACTTTACTTCTTTGGCATAATAGAAATTTCTATGGGGATACTGAATACAGGGGAAGTAGACATCTTTTTCTTAGAAATTACCCAGAGACAGCAAGGAATTAATTCCCACAGAAACAACGAATAAGCCTCAACACTTTATCTTTCTTCAGCAGTGAGAATGCTTCAGGAAACCCTTTCCACACCAGAACACAAGTCAGGATGTGTTTCTTTGCATATGTGATGAATCATCAATCCGTATCCAAAAGATATTACAATATTGCTAAGGGAAGGAGAGTATTGAAAGTGATGGAGAACAGTATCTAGCAAGCAATCAACATGTCCATTATAAAACAAGTAGTGCTTTGTGCTTGCAAACCCTATTCCTTACTAGATAAGAGTCTGTATTATGATCCAAATTTAGAAAAGTCTCTAAACAACTCCCATCAAGAGTTTCAATGTATGTTCTACTGTTTTCCTGTTTCAGCCCTTTAAACAGGAAATAGTTTATTTAAAAAAATAAAATAAATTTGACATTTAAAATGAGAGATCCTGACTAGAGATCAGGAAGGACTCTGAGCACAAAACTAATACTAAAGTGTTTTGTCTAGTGACTTCTGAAGAATATTACACCAGAATTTACTTTTCAACTACTAACATGGAGTAATGAAATCATATTGGCATTAGACAGCCACACTTTCACATCACATGATTTTTGTCCTACAGCAAACTAGCCCCTTGTTTTACCTGCCAGCTTGCTCTAATACAGTCTGCTCCAAGAAGTCAAGCTTCAAACAGGTCGAACATGTCATATCCATCATGTTGTCTGTAGAATTTCTCCCTTGTAATACTGATCTGTGACAATTAGTTAAACTCTTTTAAAAAACATATTGAAGTTTAGACCTTATCCACTCCTGCCCACTTGTCATACACCTCTGTGGAGGGCTAAGCATAGCTACAGGTACCTCGAAACAGGCACCTGGCTTCTATGTAAGCCATGCTCGCCTTCAGACAGCTGTGCTCTCAAGTCCTTGACTACTGAGACCCAATCTGAGCAGGCGTCTCCTGCACTTTATCCATGTTTCCTATCCAGTCATTATCAGAAGTTGCAGATAAAAGTCAATTGTACTATGCTGAGATGAACCGTATCAGAGATGCTCTGCCTCCACTGTCTATTACATATGCAAAACACACATCTAAGCCCACTCAGTCACAGTCAGCCAGATGCCTGTGTTTTTCTGAGAGAAGTGTTTGCACACACAGAATGACTGCTTCTGCTAGTTTTTTTTCCAATGAAAAATAGATAAAGTGGATTATCCTGACCACCCTGCTTTTCATACATCTGCACAAAGGTGAGAAACGAAGGAATGCATGGCTTTTCCCAGTGTAATACTACTGCTGCTGCTACTCAGCTCCCTGTAAATGGGGCAGAAAAATCCTGGGTTCGTGTCCCTGCCACTGGCACAAAGCTCAGAAATGTGCATTCCTTGCTGACTCAATCCTCACGTACAACTGAGTTTACAACCATTACCAACATCTGGTAAGCCAAGTATTCTGGGTCAGAAAACTCTCAGAAATACGTTGTTTTATTCTAAAATGATAATCTAAAATCTTGTTGAAAGTTTAACTTCCCTTAGACTGTTACGAAAACCTACAGCCTAACTATTCCTTCACACAATTTTCACAAACATAGTGCTGTTATATAAACAAGACATTAATCAATTTGTATTCCCCTTCATTTTCTTGGATACATTTTTATATTTAATTAAAAGTATAGATCTGTCTATTACTTGGCATGTGCTTTCCACCCATGACAGCAGTGACATAAAGGTTGAAAATGTAAACATCTACATGTACAGTTCACTAATAGCCAGAGCACTGAAAAGAGCTCGAAATGAAACACTACTGAAACCAAAACATTGAGGTCTCTCTTATTCTATCTTCTTTTATGTGGGAAAACCTTCCTTACTCTGAAAATTGGTGTAACTAAACAGCTCACAGAAATATTTCATTCATAGATTCAATAGGTTACCATTTAGGTTATTTATATCACACTATATCAAAAGTTCTAAGTAAATTAAAAAGAGAAATAGAATTTTAAAACAAAAAAATATTTGATATAGCTGGTCATGTGAGCTTAAGTCAGTTTATGATGACAGAGAATGTATAGACACTGAAATGAAAATACCTGCTATTATATTTCATAATAAATTTAAAATATTTTTTTCATTCATATTGTATGTAATGCTATTATTATTTAAAAAAATAAACACAACAAAACAGCAAACAAACAACATACTGCTTTTGTATCTGAAACTCTGAATATGAAGTACAGGGTTTTTTTGACTCTTCATAGGCCACCAAGACCAGTCACCTGATTTTCTGTATCACCATTATCATACACTTACTTAAGTCTCACAAAAATGGACCAACAGAATTGCTCTGGTTTTAAACTTGTAGTCATGGGGCAACTTAACAAATAAACCAAACAAATGCATAAACACATAGATAAGGAAAGAAATCCTTTTTGCTTAATCTCCAGGGAACTTTCTAAATCTGATATGCAATAAATATATATACCTACATTTAGAGATCTTTACACCAGAAACTGAACTGGAAAACAAAAGCTGCAAGTGTCCTAAATGAAAAAGGACTGAGCAAGAAGAAACCAACCAAGCACAGTTTGTGGTTTTCTCAAATACCTGACAGAGTCTTGGTTCCTGCACAGAAATAATGGAGACTCCTCACTACCTCATGCAGATATATAAAATTGTATACAATTATTTAAAGCAATGATTTAGAGGGATTTGTAGCCAGAGAAAGCCGTTTTCAGATCTAATCACTAAGGTAGAAAAACCTAGACTCCCTGGTAGCAGAGGCTTAAATTCTGGCAGGTTCACCTCATTCTTTCATCTTTCAGAGCTAGATTAAATTCTGCGTAGCTTAGCATATAGAGGTCCACCACAGGAATTCTAAAAGATGAAGTCCTATCTCCTCTATGTGTAGTTAAATATAATCTTTTCTCTCTTTTTCCCCCACTTAGAAATAAGTCATAGCAACTTAAAATCCTTTTTTTTTCTGAAGATGTTTCTGTTTTCCAGACAGCTCCCTATCTTCTTGCCTTGAAGATTTCTAAGTTTATTTCTGAGGTTGCCTATTTTAGTAGAAGTGATAGACTGTAGGATAGTTCTACTCCACGCGCAGCTTTAGCAGTCATCCAGGCCCAGAAGAATTCAGGCATTTCTTCCCATTTCAAGATTTGGTCTTTTCATTCCTTTAAATTGCCAAAAGCTAATTAGGCTCACTGAAACCATGTGAAATAAAATTTAAAACTACCTTTAAAAAGAGGAAGGAAGCTCAGCAAGTATCCTATTTATTACTGACCCTCTCTGAAAAACCTCTTTATGTACTGAGAAACAGTCTGAGGAAATTAATGACAAGGGTTACTACAGAGCTTGAGCTTAAAATTTTGAGAGCTAAAGCTGTTGATACATATTACAAGTAGTAATGATTGTACATGTGTGCACTAAGGATCTAATCTAAGCATGTAAAGACATCTAATGCATTACACAACCCTATACTACTTTTGGTAGCTACTTGGTACCATTTGTCCCAAAGGCCTCTTCAGCAATGACACATAACCAAAAAATTGCTAATAGAGCCCCTGTTAATACAAACCACGTTGGCTAGAGAGAAAAAGTGATGTATGGATTGGTAGTCCTCAGGTTTCTGAGTTTTCCCCAGTGAAAAGTAAGAGTAACAGGAAAATGGTTTTGTCAGTACTTTAATTCCTTATTAATCCTGACTGAGCTTTAGGCATAAAATCCAAATAGTCCCAAAAAGACAGATACATAAAGATAATGGATGGTAATAACAATTTGCCAACCTTGGGTACTATTTAGAGGAAAAGGAATCACTATGGATGCAGTGTAGAAAGTAGAAATGTGGCTCATCAAAGAGGCACTGGTTCAGGCAAACACAAGGCCAGAAATTTGAGTCCACATTCTTTCCCCAAGATGCACTAGGTAGTACACCTCTGTATAGAGCGCATCTTATTTTCCGTGGACAGAGAAATTAAACAATATATTATATCCTATCCAATCTTCAAACCATATTTCTTCCCCATATGAAAAAGAAAAAAAAAAAAAAAAGAGAAAGACGACTCACATGAAACTCCTGTTGTTTCTTTCCATGGGGACCTCCAAGTACACCTAGTTCTTATTACCATGTCCACTAATGTTTCAGAAGGGAAAATATGCTTTTAAAAATTTTTCAGAGTATCACAGCCTGAAGATCTGGCTTGATGAAGACAGGCATTATATCCATTTAATACAAATGCCACTGAGAAATTGTGTCAAAAACATCGCTTCTTGAGTTTTCTTGTGCAAGTCAGTCAAGCTGGTAAATGTCAGCTGTTGACACGCCCAGTTAACGTTTTTCTGCCCACTTGAGCCTCCAGTTGTTCAAAACCTTTTGCAGTCACACCAGGGCTGCAATAACCTTACATGAAGTGGTGCAGAAGTGGTTCCTAGAGCTCATGCGAATATCAGAAATCAGTGAAAAGACCTTTCCTGCAAAATGTGTTGCCTGCAGGCCTGAGACCTAGGGATTCCGTAGGCGTTGGTCAATGATTACACACAAGAATTTGAGACCCTGACCAGACTGTGGATGTTACAGAGCAGTGGGAAAAAAATTAATCTACGGGGCAAATGCTAAAGGCAATTGAGCACAAAGGCAAACTGAGACCAGTAATGAAAATACTTCGGCAGACTGCTGGCTACAAATAGAAGCAGAGGACATTTGGGGTACCGAGTCAAAGTCCTTCTCATCATGCCACAGAAAGTTCTGCTCTCTGTCAATCTTTCCAGAGTGCTGCAATACCTTGTCTTGAGCAAGGTATTGTGTCTCTCTGGGCCACAGTTTGACGCTGCTAATTTGTTGTGCAGTTGTTGAAAGTATTTTTCACCTCAATTTAAGATAAGTATCAAAGCAACATCATCAATGTTTCTTAACTAAATAATTTATTTAATTATTTTTGAGAAAAGTTTGAAATTGAAGAATCATAGTGAATCATTCATTTTACACCTAGGACACAATCATTCATAAGCTCCATTCCTCAGTGTCAGTCTGTCAACACAGACAACTGCTAATATAAATTAACGTAAGAGATGGAATATCTTCCATAGAAAAACAAACCGCTAATCATTAATCTCTTCTTTTCTAATCATCACTAGGGTAAGTTTTATGAACTCACCAACAAAGTAATTACAGGTTGAAGTGAATGGGAATCTAAACCTTCTCTCACACACACTGTATCAGTGAACGCTGCAAGCCTAAGTTAGGACCTGCTTCATTTGTTCTGAAATAATGAGTTTCAAAGTCACCTACTCAAAATCTTCATTGAACAAAGAGATTTTAAAATGCTTCAAACACTGAAGAGTCTTTTTTTTTCTTTTTTTTGTCACAGGCAAGCTACAATATTAAGTTAAATATAAATCAACACAGAAGCTGACATCTAGAGTCAGTATACCTTAGGGAATAAGCCCCTGGTACCTTACTTGGTAGGAGCAGCTCTGCAATAGTATCCCAATAAAATTCTGGCATTTTTTAGAAGATATCTAGTGACATGAAAGCATAAGCTTTGCAATTCACCCAGCACCAGCAAATCACCAGTGACCATCTTCCTAGAGCTGACTGTGAACCCTGAACGCCTCTAACTTTCATGCACAAGTGATACATTGTGCTCAACAACTGAATAGAATGCTCAGGTTTATAATAAATTATTCTTCTAATATCTAAAAGGGAAGTAGAAAAATCTCAGGGAAAAAAGTATAAATTCAGCTTGTTGGACCATTTCATATCCTCCCACATTCTCTGCTTCAAAGCAGTGCTGATTACTAATTGCAGCTGGACTGACACCTCCACAGCCACCAACACATCAGACACAATACACTCCCCAGAAAACTCATAGGCTAAATGAGAAGCCAAGAAAAGGATGGCTGACATCTATATAAATACAGTGTGCTTTGTGTTACATGTGTGCTAAAAAAATTTCCATATGTTTAAGTAACTTAATACATCCTGAAGTATACGTGACTTTAGTACTGCAATCTTTCATTTTTACTTGCTTGCTACACTGTTCAAAATAAGAATAGAAAAAGAGTATAATCTGGAGGGGATATTTCAAGGCAGTGCTGTAGCATCACAAGAGAAAATAGGAAAGGCACAAATGTGACATGAGATTGGTGGTCAGAGCAATACAACATCATGTGTACAGAAGGTTGAAAATATTTTTATAACGAACATTTTGGACATTTTGAAATGAAAATATTTTACTTTTTACTACAATTTTCCATTTGAAAGCTGATTTTATTTATAAATTACATTGAAAAACCATATTTGGTGGACTTGAGCTATGTTCCCTTATGACTCGTATTATGAATAAAACACATTAGTGCCTTGCTGTCATTCAGAGCACAGCTGGCTGGCAGCTGGGTGAGCATGACAACAGAGTGCGTGTTAAAGTACATAGTAAAGTGCAGAACTTGTCGAAGGGGCAAATTTGCAAATTCAGAACACGCACTCATTTTAAAGCCTTGTGGTTTCTCATTAAAAGAAACTCCAGTTACATCTTTACCTATGAACCTCTATTACAACTACATATAGACATTTCAGCAAAGTCCTAAAATTACACCACTATGATAATGGATAAAAGTTCCTCCTTAAGTCCTTGCACAGGAGTTGCTACAAAGGGAACATGATCGTCACCTGGTGTACTGTGGGTCTGGAGAGAAGCTGGTAATGCGAGTGGGACAGCTGCACAGAGGAATGGGAAGAGAACAGAGGGACTGCTGCCCTCCCATACATCTCCAATGTTTGTTACTGACCTGAACTTCTCCAGAAGCTTTAGTATCTTTGTTATAATCAAGCAGAAAGCCCTGAGAGGAGGGATGTGAACTACATTAGCATGTTGAATTTTAGTTATCCATACAAGTGTACATTTATCTACAGAAAGATGGACTTCTGCTATACGTCACTTTCAGATTTTTATGAGGAATATACTCATCTAGACTTGCTCCAACTGCTCCATGTACTTCTTATGTTGAGGGACCTAGAGCTGGACACAGCACGCCAGGTGGGGTCTAACAAGAGCACAGCAGAAGGGCAGAATCACCTCCCTTGACCTGTCAGTCACACTTCTTCAGATGTAGCCTGGGATATGGTTGGCTTTATGGACTGTGAGTGCAAATCACTGGCTCATGTCCAGCTTTTTATCGACAAGTACCCCTAATTTTGAGAAAATTAAAAACAACACAGAAAATCTCAGGCCAATTCCTACTTGCCATAATATAGTAAATTCCATATTTCATTAGAGGTCATTAGATCAATTATTTAATCACATGGCAACCATTTATAATAGGAACAAAGGCTAGGTTTAAAATGAAGACAAATAATACTGGAGTAAAAAAAAACCCCAAACCAGTGTTTTATAAAGCAGAAAGGAAAAATATATGTTTCCTAAGGATATACAATGAAACTGTAAGCTAATTTAAACTTTAATGAAAATCTTAGAAAATACAATGAAGTAATTTCTTTTGACTTTTGTGACTTACTTTCTTCATAAAATTTGTAGGTCCTGAGTCAGTAGAAAATATGCCTAAACCTTGATATTTTGTATTACCTTTTTCCCCCTCAAGGTTTACTCAGTCCAACATGAATATCTCAGGTCAACAAAGCGTTTACTCAATCCAGTGGTAGCTGCAATTACTCTTGCCTCTTGAAAGTGCTCTTTAAAAAAAACCAGCAAACATCTCTTAGATTAGGGGAAAATTTGTGCATAGCTTCTTTCTTTTTTGTGTTTTACCAATGTTAATATTTAGCTGTAATGATTTATTTTCCCATGGAAAAATATTTTTAAAATTGTTTTACACCTTAAATGGGGATTAATTTCAATTTAGTGGATGGTTTAAAGCTTACTCTAAGGTGGGAATAAGTATTGCATATGGGACTGGCCTGGTCCTATTATACAACCTGCTGCAGCTTCCAAAAGCTTATACATGCTTAGACAATTTCTAAAGACACACATATTGCAAAACTGCCAATATTACAGGAGCCCAGAAATACAGGTTTATTGCCTTCCATGGTGTTAAGAATGATAATTTGATTTAGTTCAGCCTTCATGGCATGAAAAAAGAAGGTGAAATAAATCACTCCTGCAATTAGACAGTTTGCTGAAGTTTTCCAATATTTTCCTAGTCCTCCTCTCCTGGAAGTCATATTATCTTCATATAGCTTAAAGTGGAATACCCTACCATGTTGCATATGCAACTGAATAGGCACAAATATGTAGAAATAAAAGAAAGGAAACTAAACATATACCAGCAAATCACATGTACACACACACAAACACGCGTGACCTTAAATCTGTACCTACACAAATCACATGCACATATATGTGTGCAAATGTATGTACCTCATCTCCTCTCTGCCTCCAAGTTATAAACTAGGTAGACAAGTAGATTCTCCTGCTTGTTTTGAAACTCCTGCTCTAGTTACCCCAGCAAACACCTTGGAAGTGGCTTGGACAAGCAGATTCATAAATATTTCAACAGAAGAGAGTCTCACACTCTGTCGTTTACAATACAAAACTGCAGGCTGGTTGGGACTCTCAGTTCTGGTATGAGTTTCATTAAGTTTTAAGGTGCATGACACAGTGATGGCAATCTTCTGTCACACGGTGATGCTCAGAGGGTTAGACACCAGGAGTAACACAGTGAGAAATTAAGGCAGGCAGGCAAATGAAACTTTAGTGATCTACTTAATAGAAGAGTTGGAAGACAAAATGGGAAAGAATGACTCCTGTTATAATGACAATACTTTTAATTATATATCTTAATTATATATCTTCAATGAAAAATAAACTATTAGAGGGAGAGCAAAATACTTCCAATTAATGGAAGTAACCTAATGTTCAAACTTAAATGAAGTATTTTTCCCTTGAGGGTTTTAGTGTACTATTTTATTTAGCTTAATGCAATTTAAATTATAAACAGAATGGTTTTGTAAGCCCCCAGAGAAATGTATTTTATTTATAATGTATTTCCTTTGAAGTGGTTATGGAAATCACGCTCTTCCTGAGGTCTGTATCTCACATACCACCCACTGCTCCAAACTAGTCAGTCTTCACAAGTTGAACATGATCAGTCTGGTTAAGTATGTGCCAAGAAAACCCAAGATCTTTTAAAAAATGCCAGAGGAAATAGAAATTTGTAATTCCAAAAACTAATAGTCTTCCCTCCCCCAAAAAAGGTATTGAAAGATCTTTGTTGGTAAGAGTCAGGTTTTTTTTCAGAGGGAACAGAACTCGGCCATAATCACTCCACTTGAGTTTTTAATGAATGCAATGAAAGAATTGTTTACACTATACCCTAGAGGGAGTTTCTGCTGAGAGTAATATGTAACTATTTCCATCTTTCGTTTAAATCACAAATCCTTAAAATAATAGTACTATAAAAAGTACAATTTCTTTCAGGATGGAAATGATAAATGAGTGGTTTGTGTCACCTTTTTCATCCAATTAAACCAATCTATTTATGAATAAGTAAGCAAATATGAATGAATAATTTGAAACCCTCATCATCAATAGCTACACTGCATCAGCTCAGTTAAATAATTAAAGACAAAACAGATATTGTCTCTCTAGAAAACTAATTTTGGCCATTAATAACCTTTCTAAAGCATAACACTACCCTATCTTCATGGATAAGCCACTAACACACCAGCCATGGATATATAATTGTCTAAACTGTGATGCTTCTCTTGAAATGATGTCAAGCCAAGGGACTAAGTGAGTAAGCACTGAAAGATGGGGTTGATTGTGCAACTGCTTAGAGTCACAAATTAAACATGCTTTGAATTGGTCATTCTTTTTCTCAAAGCTACTCTTCTGCTCTAACCTACTACCAAAAATCTATTAAAAATAAGTAGATCAATAGATAAATAAATAAAACTACAAGGTCTTATTATCTTTGTATTAAGAGCTTGAATCATGTTTCAATGGACAATGTACAGGAGCAACGATTTCTGTGTCAGTGCTCTCAAATTAAACTTCTGTTTGAGTTAGTAAATTTTACCAGTATAACAGTTTCAGGTAGATATTTGAATGCAGAAAAAAAAATGTGTGTCTAATCATGTTTATGACTGTATTGAAGATATATGAATGAATTTTTACAGTTCTTTTAAATAATCAACATGAATATACTGATGTACAAACCTCCTAAGAAAAGACATTTCCTCTGGCTCTTCTTAGATCAGCCATTACCTAGTACATACTTGAAAGTGACACCAATTGAGTTAGAATTTGCACTTTGTATTAGAGAGCCGACCTGTATCACGACCTTTGCAGACATCTATACTTTGCTAAGAGCTACTAAAGCACAAGCATTACTCTTGTTCAAGAGAAATGCATGTCATAGTGACCATTAGCCTTGCATTTGAGGCAAGATTTTAACATTCGGACAGCCAAAACAGCTGAGCTAATGTACCTTTGCTAAGCAAAGTGATGCTGACTACTGTAACACGTTCAGAGGAACTGACAAATTCTGGTTAATGCACTGCACATTTGTGGGTAGTAAAGCACATTATTTTTTATTATTTCTTTACAGATATAAACCGTTATATCTATAAAGGCACAGGGCAGCATGACAGTGCAGTGTAACAATTTATTTGTATGAAGGGCTTTGCTTTTGTTAATTTCGTACCAGGATAAAAAAGATATTTTCTGGCTTTCTGAAAACTTTGTTACTTTATTTCTTGTAGCTGGATTACATGGCTTGATGTTTTAACTCTTTATTTTCTGCCCACTGTCACATCAGAGTAAGTGACAAACAGTGCATATGTATACAAGGAGAGAGATGTGAAGTGTAACAAAATTGGCAGTAGTTATACGAATTATACGAATTCAGGTATTTTCTTTGTTACTTTCCTTTTAGTTCCTTTGAAGTACTCTGAGTTCTGTAATTAATTAAAAAATTTCCTGCCATAGAATAGTTGTGCCATTGGTACCTACAGAATAGGCATTCTCCTCAGATTTGATATGCTCTTCAGCATAATAAATGTCTTTTGGGATTTCTTTCCTGCCCATCAGTTACAGCTGAGGAAGATTCTGGATACTCATGCCAGGGAAGACGAATATCTTCTCTAATCTAGAGCTAGCAACTCACTTATGAATTATGAGAAATTAAATGTGATTGCTAAACCAGAAAATATGTCATCTTCAAAAAAAACACCACAACATCAAAAAAACCCCAAAGCAAATAAACCCAATCCTATGATCTTTCACCTTACACAGAATAACTGAAAAAAAAAACATCTTAGTGAAAGGCAAAACCAGTTGTAAGTAAATATGGCCAACTATGTAAGAGAGTATGGGATACGAGATACCATGTCCTTATTTCAGGATGTGAAAGCAGAGGTAAGCATCATTTCAGGATTCATCCGAGACACACGTTGGTAGTCTCGAAGCCATAAAGCTTCAGCCAATATGGTATGAAAATGCTTTCCTGAGATGACTCAGATGCTTTCTACAGACAGAACTGAGTGGCTGAAATCTCAAGACACTCCAGAAGCAATGACAATGAGCTGTCAGTGACACAGTCCCTAAAGCAAATATGTGAGGAGAGCTGTTTTCAGTGTAAGGAGAGTGTACCAGCATGTGTAAATACAAGCCACCCAAACCACTGCTCCATATCCATGTTTACAGCTCATTTCCACAAAATTTGACATGCAAACCAAGGTGGGAGTTTTAAAAAATGTGTAAGGAATGTAAAAGAAACATATATATAACTTAGACATAAATGCTGCAGCCTAGCAATTCACGTAAATTATTTTTAACACCACTGCAAGCGAGACATAAAACAGCGTAATATACAAGGGAGAAAGCAGTCAAGTGATAATGAATGCTGGCAATTTAATCAGAACAATTCGTTTCTTTGCCTAGGTTTACTCTCACAGAAGGGAATGACTTGCTGAAACTAAACCTAGCTAGCTTATCAAAACCAGAAGGGAAAAGACACTTTTCAAGAAATTAAATTTAACTTGCTGGATCCTCACCTCTACAATAGCGAGACTAAATTATTCTGCAGGGAAATCCTGGCAGTGGAATATCAGCTGCTTTTTTTTTTTTTTTTTTGTCTGAAACATACAGAAAACTTGAAAGTTTGTGCAGAAGATCCAAATGATCAAGAGGAATAACCCGATGGCATCTTTCTCCTGATTGCCAGTACCATGACACTGCTCTACTCTTCTTAAAACAAGCAAAGAGGTTCATTCATGTAAACCCATTCAGTCTAGCTCTTGCCCTGGCTACCTCTTACTCTGCTAGCTATGCAGCTGTAGTAACAAGAAGCTCAAGGTTTGCCAACTGCTTGAGAGTCTATTCAATTTCTCTGTCGGGATTTGTGCCTGACCTGAAATTTTCACCACTGCAGCTGCTACTAAAGTTAGCTCAGGTACGCCTACAGAAATGACAGGTATCATAGTGTTCTCAGCACCTACAACCACCTAAAATAGATGTGGCAAGGAGTCTAAACATATTGTGACATATGACAGTCTACTATTGTGTGTCTGTTGATGATAAAACACATCACTAAAGTAGTCAGTAACAAATGATTTTGTAGTCCATAAATTCAAAAAGACACTGCCTTTGTAAAGTGAGCAGTGTTGTCGAGAATCAACTGTTTCCTGATATGTTGAATACTTGGAAAGATACAATGTGAACACATACATTTCTTTGAATTTTACCTACATGGTCCAGTGAGGAACATCAAAGCCGCAAGTTGGATCAGGCACTGTGTAGTTCTGTGAACTCCTCCTTTGGAAGTAAAACTGGTAGTGCGTCAGCATGTAGGCTGTGAAAAAAACATAAGACAGAAGAAGAATTATTAAAATAGATTATGGACACAGGGGGGAGACACAGACATATAAGCCAAAAGGCTTCCTTTGGACCAAGAGGAAACAAAACCTGTTAATACTTTAATACTTTCTATTGCTGAGTAATGTTTTTCTGGGTTGTTTTTTGTTTTTCTTCTTAAAAACCTAGCTGAAAATAGAACAACTCAGGCATGAATGTATCCCACAGATCTGGAACAGTGGTAATAAGGTGGCAATGATGAGCCTCTGGGCTGCTCACACTTCCCCCTCAAATGGCTATGTATGATGGCAGTGTTTTCAGGTGATTTGTCAAACGCAGGGACCAAACTGGAGTGAGGATAACAATTTTCCAAGACAGCACAAAGAGGTATGCAGCTGAGTCAGTAAGGGAGCTTGGCTGGCTTATGCCTGGAAATTGGCATCTCCAGGAACAGAGAGAGAGATGGGATGCTGAGCCTGCCCAGATCACAGGAGCATGTTGATACAGGGGCAGAACCAAGTACTGGGCTCTCCTCTTCGTCCCAAATTATGCAGTCTCTCAAGCCAAACAACTTAGAAACCTGGTTTGGAACATTAATTTTCATGTAAAAATGTTAAAAGGTAGAAAAATAAAACCCCTAATGTATTCCATACATTAGATTTTTCAGCTAAATTTAATATATTGGTGCTTTTAGAAGTTGACAAAAGCTACGGATGAAGCAAAAATAATAATTAAAACATTTGCAAAAGTTGTACATTCCTGAAGTCTAAAGCATGGGAGGATTAGCCACTGACTACCCTGTCCATTTCATTATACACAATTGGCATCAAGTGGATCCATGTGCCACTATTGTCCCATTTATTGCATGGCAACGCAGCCTGAGGCTTCAGAACCACTTTGAATTATAAGCACAGAAGAGAGGGATACTGAATCAACAGATGCTCCACGCGTTCACTCAGTGCCTCAGCCTTTGCCAGCATATCAAGGTGTTATAAAAAGGAGGCAGCAGACCAGAGAGAGAACATCCTGTCTATGCTGAATGCTCACTTTCTCAGGAAAAAAAACCAACCCAAACCACCACCAAGGCTGAGATTATTAAGAAACAAGACTGAGGCTACATTCCAGCTCATTTTCAGAATGGACACCCCCCATTTACCACCCGTGGACACTGCTGCATGAAAATGCAGCACTCCAAACACAGCTCTGATATACCATTAATCACTGTCGCAGTTTTGCATAGTTGGGTACTGAGAGAGAGAGGACCAGGGGGCTGCAGAAAATGGCTGCTAGAATCTTCTGCAAGCCTGCTTATAGCGCCTCTGAGAATCACATATAGGAGACAAAGACTCCACCAGAACAAGGAGTGACAAGAAGACCGAAATGTTGGCCCATTAAGGGCATTGTGATAGATATTTGCATATAAATGTAAGCAGTTGACAGACACAAAAGGCCGGAAAGGCTGGGGGAGGCAGCGCCCAGGTGTGAGAGAGAGCGAGCCCCTCCTGGGCTCCGATGGAGAGGGAAGAAGGCAGCAAACTTCTAACTAATGTCTGCTAAGGGGAGAGTCATGGGGGAAAAAGTGTTGGCCTGGTTGCATTTGTTTTAAGATTGTTGGCTGCACTCCTGACTCTGGTTTTTCACTGTTTTCTCTTTAGAGTAGTGTAATAAATTAGATAACTTTCTTTTTTTGCACTCTGTGTTGAGTCTGTTTTGCCCGCATCATTAACGAGTTTGTCTCTTGAGCCGCCCAATTATATTTTTTTCCCCTGTCCAACTAAGAAGGGGAGTAACTGACTGATTTTGGTGGGCGTCCGGCCTTTAGCCAGGGCTCAACCACCACAGTCACAAAGGTCTCTCCCTCCTCTAGTAAAACACACTTCCGAAAGAGTGCCATTCCCTCTGCTAAACCTGCACAGCCAAGCAGCACGATGTGTTGCAGTGGAGGTGAATCTGAACCACCAAGCAAAGACAGGAGGGGCTTTGATACCCTTTCAGCCCAGATCAATGTTTAGATGAGAGACAATGGCTCCGAACCTACTTCCCGAAGCATTTCTTTTCCTAGACATTTCTTTGCAGAGCTGTTACCTAGGTACTCAAACACGTCGTTCCTGTCACTGCTCCCAGACAGACAATACACAGGAAGTGCAGCACAAGGAAAAGTGTCTGCACTGAAGGTCACTGGGCAAGAAAGCAAACACTCAGAAAGGGGCAAAGAGCGAGCAGGGAGCTCACAAGCATCATTTAACTGCCTCCCGCCTGGAAGGGACTTTCAGTCTGTGAAGTGACACAAAGCTCTGTAAGGATTCATGGAGCCTTTGGTGGGAGAGCTCTGTCTGTCATCTCAAGAAGGATGATGGTCCCAGCCTTTTCCGAACAGCGGATCTGGTTTCAGTATTTCACTCTAGCGATGCAGCAGTGAGCCCACACCTTAGTAATTCACTCAATTAAAACTACAATTTACACACTATACCAATTTATGTTTAACTGTGGTCCCTAAAGGTCCTTCATGGAACTCTTACGTACTGTCACCCATGAAAAAACAATGAGAATTAACAGTTAAAACCACTTAAACAGGTTAAAGTTGGCAACGATTTTGGATACTGAAAGCATAAAGGATGAAAAGCATTTCTTGTTCACACTATCAATGCAAAAAATAATTTTAAAACATCTGCTTCATGATCAAAGCCTGTTTTAAGTCACTTCTACACTTTTAAGACTAAAACAATTGAAAAGGGAGGCCTCTTTTCAGTTAGTTGAGCCTCCTTTTATTGAGGAATTATAGTTTCTGGCAATTAACACTGGAATTTTAGTAATGCTTAACTTCTGTCTTATGAAGTTATTATGTTTTTAGTTGACAAAAAGCTAATTAATTATTGAATTAAATTTTCAAGCTATTCTCAATAAAGCTTTTTTCCACAGTAATTTTCTATTATATCTTAATTTTATGCCATTACTCTCAGGAATCCAGTTTTACTCCCCTAACAACATCGGTTGTGACTCAGAGCTTTGGAATTCATTGCCCTAATTTACAATAAACTTAAACGCCTCAAATAAGCTTGTGCTGTTTGTATATTCAGCTACAAAACTAATAAACTCTACCTTATGTTAGAAGCCATCAAAATGAGTTGATAATTCAGCTTATGCAGGACGTCAAGGTCCATTTGACGCAACCATGTCAAAGTTTTATTCATATAATGTATTTCCTTCTTGGTTCAATTTAACTCTTTTAAAAAAGGGAGAAAGGTTGTTATTTGACATAAAACATTTGAAGCTGGATATTTATAGTTAACATGAAAGTAGATCTATAATAAACTTCATAAAACGTGATTACTAATACTGGAGATAGACAAAACCACAGAAGATGGAAAGCTGGTTGATTTTATATTTTACACCCAGGAAACAATGGTTTGAATTATTCTTCTGTGCTGATACAGTTCAATAGTTGCCCTTTATTTATTCTGGAACACTTGATTTAAAAAAAATATAATTTCCAAAACCAAACAAAACCCCACCCCAGTTACCAATATGATTTCTGAACGTATTTAAGCTAACACCAGTCACCTCCAACTGCAATCGCTCTGCTCTGTCTGTGCTAGGAAATTTAATTTGCGAGGTGTTTCTAGGCATTGGCACTCAATCTGTGCTTTTAAACTGTGAGATTGTTCCTAGTGGGAGTTTAGTTTGGAGACAGTTTGGGAGGCAGCATGAACAAGGAACTTGAGTTAGGCTCTGTACCTGTGGACACACTATGGAGGACAGTGGACTGAGATTTGTGGTATTACAAATACATCCATGGTTACGATACCTAAAAGATGGTGCTGTCTGGACAGCCAGGCAGTCTGTGTTCCAGGTACAGAACTGAAGAATATATTTTATGACTTGAATGACTCCTTTCTATATTCATGGAAATCCCTATTTAAAACAAGAAGTGCACCTGTATGAAGCCTTTACTCACCCACTTATTTTTTATAAACTCCTAACACTAGAGTGTCAGAAATGCCTTTAAATAAGACAACTGTGGAGAGCAAAACTCTAGATACAGTCATTTTGGCTTTGTTCCTCAGATAAATCTGCATGCACTGACTCTGCACTGACAAATTGAGTCCCTGTGTTTATAGAGAGGTGTATCACAATTTAGGTTTCTCACTGTCAGAAATGAATTTCACAGACTGGTAAAGCTTCATACATAATAAGGCGGGTGTTTCACCTGTTTATCAACAGATAAAGGTGATTCAATGGATTTTTACTTTTTTTTTAATGCTTTGGGCCATTTTTCTTTCTGTGAGGGGGCCATTTTTCTTTCTGTGAGGATGAAAACAGTCTCAAAAGTTGGAGACACCTAGTTACGTATTTGTATTTTCTTGCTTAACTGATCTGTTAAAAATAAATCACCAATGCAACACACCACATTTAACATCCTCATAAATGCCTACAGGTGTACTTACAATGATAAAAGGCACTTTAGTTTAATGGATATAATCCAGATGACTTTACAAAGTCAGAAAAAAGGCAGCTTCTATTTCCAATAGACTTTAAAGAGCAGAAAATATTTTGATTCTCTAGCTTCAGGTATAAAAAAGTCTACAAGCTGAAAGGGGTTTGTCTGCCTTGCCCTTCTTTTGCTGGATTTTATTAGAAAGAGGTCAGTATCATTCTAGACCAAGACAATATCAAAGCTGGATGGTAAGAGATTGCAACTGCAATGTTTATACACTTGAAAAGCACCTCTGCACTGACAGAAGAGGAAAATGTGTTATACCTAGTCCAAGACAGAATTTCTTGCAGGGAATGTATATTTTTGTGGGGTTTTTATTTGTTTTCACATTCTTACAGGCTTTTTTTTTTCTAGCTTAAGGAAAGAGTCCATTTATAAAAAGATTTTTTTTCTTGTACTGTGGACAAAAGGAATCAAGACAGTTCCCAAGTGCAAGCTGCCAACTTGTACAGCTTTCTAATTATATCTCTCAAAAATGGGCACTATCAATCTATCAAGTAAACACAGGTCATGAATTCAGAAGAATATATAGAGGAGTAAAAACTGCATTAAAAAAACAAACCAAATTTTTTAGAGATCAAAAGTGAAAGAAAATTGTTTACAATTGTCTGGCATTGCACTAGAGAGATATTTTCAGAATTACTCATTATTTGTCCAAAAATATTGTATTGCTGACATCTTCAGCCTTCAATGTTTTAAGTTTGGAGACTAGACCTGACAAACTGACTTTAAAAGCAGCACAAGGTTAATTTTAGCTCCATGTTTGTCACAGAAGTGGTCTCTAAAGTGATGAATCGCTTCATGTACTCAGATAACTCTTTGCAATCACTGGCTACCAGTGGTCTCTTCACATGAAATCTTCTCTCTAACCCTAGTCCTCTAAACACGTTAACACTGCATTTCAAGTTGAACTTCTTCAAAAGCGTACCTTGAGAAAGAACAGTTCTAGAATATCCTATAACTTTGGTGGAAAGAGGTGGCACAGGCTCATTCTACCAACTCTGACTTACAAGATTAACTAGTGTTTAGAACAGACACAGGACATCAGTTTAAGATAAATTCTTCCTATAGTGTGCAAATGTCAACCAAGTCCCCACTGAACTGAATCATCTTCTGCATTGCTGAGGTTGTAGAAGTTCCATGAGGCCAGAATAAAAGGACAAATTTCATGTCACACAACAGTTCATTCAATTTGCTCAACTTTTCTTTTTTGAGGATGACTGAAAAGAACAGTTTTAACTGAAATAAAAACTAATGATTAGCATCCTGACTTTAGACAACATTCTCAATGAAGAGCTGTCAATACAGAGTACCAACACAGCCAAATCTGTTTCAGCTGCTGAATAACTATGTTAGAAGGTTTATTTTTGTTTGGAGTTCTGAGAAGTATGGGGGAAAAAAAAATCCAGACATTTCAGGTATGATTTTGATTTGGTAGTGTCATAGCTCAAAAGTTCTTCAAGTCTAGACATATCACATTTGCTTCCCTTCTGAACAGTGACTTCAAGATTTTAGTGGCAAGGTTGAGTGTCTATTTTGGAAATATGCAATAAGATCTGGTCAGCACAGAAGCATTCAACTTAGTTCAGTTCATGAACAAAGCATCTCAGAAGTGCACTACTGTGTCTGAACATAATCAGTAGCACAAGCAGTTAGCAAAAAAGGAAAATGTGAGGAAAATCCAATTTTTAGGAGCGTACTTCCATTTCAGTCCTCATTACTGTTTATATTTTCTATGTATCTGATACATAATCACAATAGCTTCCTAAAATTTGAGAAGTGATTAGAATCTCTCTTAGATTTTGATTCCTTTGGGCACTTACTGATGTCTGACTTATTTGTTTTCTTAAAAGCGGAGATTCTAGATTTTGGGTTTTTTTAAGGCAAAGTTTGTTAAATATCATGTACCATTTTAGGCAACACTACAAGATGCTCATAGCTAAATAGACCAAGTCAGAAATCTGACTATTTGGTAGACAGTTATCATCATTAATAATTTAGGTAGCAGTCCAACTTAAGGTATTTTAACAGTGAGGCATCTAACCTTGAGCTGTACAGACTCTGCACAGTAAATACAGGAAAAGCTGCTGTTAGACAAAGCTGATGTATTTCAGTCATAGGCTGAAATGAAGTAAGCCTCAGGAGCAGCTAACATCCTCAATCCATTACACAGCACATCTAAATATGGGTCAATGAATCCTATCCTGAGTGTTTATTTCTCGTGATCGTAAATTGGTATCTGTATTAACTGTTTTCAAAAATCCCTTTCATCCACTGTTTTGTCTATAAATGCTGATCTATCCAGCCATTTTGAGTGAGATTAGGCTATACACACACACACACACTCATATATAGATGTTCATGGAAGAATACACATACGTCTTCTCATGGAAGACTACCTTATCTGAAAAAGGTGTCCTGAGCAAACATACTTCTTTGTTTCTTCCAAGAAGTTCAATTACTCACAGCTACTCAAAACTTTTAAGATATTCATGACCACCTTACTTGGCAGCATTTTCTCCACCTATCGTTGCAATTGAAAAAGATGTTTCCTCCTCCTGTGGTTTTCAGTGTCATTGACTACTCTAAACAGAAAAAAAAATCTTTTAAAATCTCACAAAAGATTAGAAATTTCAACATTTAAGGAAATATTTTGGTGTGATGTACAGAAGATACGTGTCTGGGGTGTTAAATCTGAGAGAGTGGGAAAGCATAAGTAAAGTTTTAAATTACCATATGAAGCAGTTGAATGCACTGTAATAGGCTGCTTTATCAGTTGGAAGCAGATGGACTTTCCTGAAAAGGGATGGTACGTCTCTTAATGGAAACGTGCTGCCTGTTCACTGGAGTACCCAGGAAGGAAAAATCCCGTAATTTGGTCTTTCCTAACTATGCCTGCTAGGCAACAGAGGAAAATCTCAGTAATCACAAATTTCTTTCTAAATTCCATTTTCAATCAAGTATACATAAAATTACCCAACAGTTGTCTTCATGAAAATTCTGATGAGAAATTATGGGATTAATGAAGATTTTTATAAACACAGAGAAGCGATAAACTGTTGGCAAGAGGTACAATAATCTACCACACTCGCCTATCAAAATCCACTCTTCTGCATCAAAAGTAAGTTTATCAGTATGTATATGCAAACCTTAAACAACCCCTTACGGGAACCCAGACAATGTCTGCAGTACAGTTTTTATATTCAAGCGCGTAAAACTATTTCTCTGGGCAAAGAGAAAAAGGCGGTGAAATAACTAAATGTTCAGCTCTTTCCACACCAAAGAGTTACAGACACAGTAACAGCTGTAGTTGCATCTACTGGAATTAAACATCTTTAGCCAAGATGTTTCACTAAATCTATGTGCAGAGCTGAAAAAAAGAAATAACTTTTTTTTTCCCCCCTCCTCCTTTTAAATTAAGGAGTAATTTTAAATCTTTACAGTTTGGAAAAGAACCAATCATAGTAATACCACCACAGGCTGAGATATATCTATGAAAGGAACAGAATGAACTATACCCTACCAGGACAGGGAACTGGTGGAGACCAGAACCTCTGTGCACTGTATATAGACTTTAACTTCCACAGGCAGAGCCATAAGAACAGGCACTTCTGGCTGATTCACTATAATCGTTGCTGTGTTGCAGTCATGCTTTCCTATTTCATGACTTTACAGGTTATTATAGTAATGGAAGTGGCTGTCATCTAGACAAAATGTAAAAGCAGCTACTTCCCTTGAGAACTGATCGCAACCGCAGTCACATTTTCTAGCTGGCATAACCATGTTTTTTTACACATACATATTTCCTTCTCTATTTCAATTTAAGTCAAGGAGTGGCAATATTATTTCTATACATTCACAGTAGAAGTGGTGTGCCCTAAAGCATAATGATTCTGGTTTTGCTGTACATAGAATTTTCACAGCTATGCTTTGGGTAGCAGAGAAAATGATGGGGTTTTGATAGATGATGTGAGTGGAGGTGACTTAGATTTTTAAATATATAAGAAAAATAAGATGCCTCAAATTGGTGAGGGGATTCATATCTGTTTTCTTTCCCTGTATAGATGGAGGCAGAAATTGACTGAAAGCCCATTTTCCTCTTCAAGGAAAGGTTAACCGGACCAATCTCAAAGTGATAGGAACCAATGCTACCTAGCATGATTCCTAGTTAGGTTCTGTCAAGAAAAAAGCCCAAACACTCTTTAAGCCACTGTCATGATTTAACCCTGCAAGCAGCTATGCACTCATTCCCCCCAACCCAGAGTGGGAGAGATATGGAGAAAAAAAAAGTAAAAAAAAAAGAAACTTGTGGATTGAAAGTCAGTTTACTAGGCCAGAAAGGATGATGATGATGATAATACAAAACAATTGATGCACATAACAGTTGCTCACGATCTGGAGCTGATGCCCAAGTAGCTCCCAAGTTGAGTCACTTTCTGGCCAACCCCCCAGTTATATGATGAACATGACATCATACGGTATGCAACATCCCTTTGGCCAGTTTGAAGTCCCAGCTTCTTGTACACCCCCCACGTTTTCTTTTGCAGGGCAGTAAGAGAACCTGAAAAGTTCTTGACTGCTAGGCAAGAACTAAAACATCTGTGTGTTATCAACATTATTCTCATCCTAAATCTGAAACACAGCACTACACCAGCTGCTGGGAAGAAAATTAACTCTAGCACAGCTGAAAACAGAGGAGCCAAAAAACATATTTGAAGAAAAGAAGAAAAGTCACCAGGTTAAACTGGCAGGTACCTTTGGGTTTGATTTTTTTATTATTGCCTTTCCTTGCAATACAGGATACAGTGTATTCCCTACAAATACGCTTTATTCAATGCATTTTCTGCTTCTACTGCTACTTAAGGTATTGGCAATGGCCTTCATTTCTTATATTCTCTGAGACATCTTGTAATTCTGGCTTTTGACCTTTTATTGTAGGTCATAAGTTACATGTAAGGTCTTCAGTGGCCCCCAAGAGCATATGAGCAAAATGTTTTGTGAACCTTCTGAACTAGACATTCGCTGAATAATTACGATGTTAGGAGATAATCCTTAAAAACAGAGGTGCTTCCATTCCTGTGGCACACAATCACATTAGCTTTATGTTTCTGCTGAAGTAATACAATTCAAAACTTAATAACAGTATTAAATTGCATAATTAATTTAGAGGCATTAAAGCACACCAAGACATATTGAGACAATTAAGATCTTCAGCAACATTGCCTTTTGACAGTCGCTGCCTCTGGAAGGCAACAAAACATTAGCATACAATCAGCCCAACCAAGGGCTCTCATTGGGATAAGATTTTAAACTACTTAAGACTTTACACACATAAATTCTGTGATCATCTTCATGGGGTTCATGAGTCAAGCAAGGTCTTGATAAATTACAAGCTAACAATGAAATTGTGGAAATTATGCATCTTGCTGACATTACAGAAAATGAGACAGAAAGCTCAGCATTTTTTCTACATTCAGTAAGAGAAGTAACATCAAAGCCAGTTAAAACCCCAAAAGGCTGAGCTCAGATAGCAGTCTTGCATTAGTATAATGAAATACCAATGCAGAATACCCAACAAAACTTACTGTGCTGTTTTTTTTTTTTCTTGCAGTAAAATGGGCCAGTACAGGTAAGTTCTGAATTATCTGACTTCAAGCTATGCTCCAGTGTTATGAAAGTAACTACACTGATTCTAAAAAACACTGCATCTTTCCCTTCAGCAATATCCCTATGGCTCAGTTTCCCAGAGATGTAGGAAATGCCTTGAAGAGGGCTGTTGATAACTCATAATTTAACTACTTATTTTAGTCTGATATGAATCACCCCTTGCAGCAGCCTCTCTCTGTGATTTTAGAAAAAAACCCAATGGTTAGTTTACACTAAACATTCAGCATATAGACAGATAACTTCAGGCAAGTTGAATTCCACCAAAACTATGTCAAGAGTCTGAACAAACATCTGGCCTTTTCGTTCTTACAAAGCAGTGATACAGTCAAGATCTGAAGATTTTTGAAAACAGCAAATACCATCCCTCTGTACAGACATCTAAAAATGGTCTGAAATCCGTTGATTGCTAAACTAAACCTCTAAAGCTTTATCAAGTCTGCCAAAGCTTACTCAGTAGTTCTTATATTTCGATGCAATTTGTTCGGCTATTGTTTAGTTGACAATATTTCTGAGCGGAAATCTAAGCATTAAAAATGTATAATGAGAAAGCAAGTTTGATGTCACATACAGAAAGAGTTAACATTTTATGGTTTTCTGTCATAACAGCCCCAGCTTTTGTAAATATATGTCACTGGAGAAATTAACTGGTTTCATGGTTCATAGCTAAGCTTTGGCTTTGCCATGAACTCTACCAAGGACAGCGAGTTGTTGAACTGAGACCTGAAACAGAGTGGAAAGCAAGGTGTTAACTCTGCATATCTACTTTAAATTCCCTCCTCATTCCATCCTCATCCATGGGAAAGAGACATTACACTCACCAGATTATTCTGAGAGCACAAAGCTACAATACCACCCATTCAGCATGACTCACGTCATCTTTCTTTCAGTGTAGGGGTCTCCGTGGTCCTGCAGGCATCTTCCCCTCCTCTGTACACCATGGTACAGGAGAGCTCAACTCCAACAGGTATTAAGGCAGTACTTTGTGTCCTCTTTTTTTTTTTTTTAAGCAATGCTTCTAGCCAAGCAGATATCTTGCTTACAGACAGGAACATGAGCTGCCTGAACTCAGAATGGTTATTCATCTCTCTAAAAAATAAATTGTCTGTATGTGCATTTTTCCAGTTTAGGAATTGGTTCATAATCTCTTTATACATTAAATCAATGAAAGAAATCCAGTGCCAGCCCTCATGAGGCAAAAATAAGGTAAAAAGAGAACCAAGCATTCCTAATTGCTCAATATTGGTCCTACTCTAGAAGAAAGCTCGGCAAAGAAAGTGCTGATGAAACTACATCTGATGTAATCTATTCCCTTGGGTAGTACAGTTTTCTTATGGGGAGCTAATTTAATGGGAATATCAGTTCAAACAACAGGGTGGTTATACTTTAATAGCTAGTCATTTTCAAGGACAGCCTTTCTACCTTGCAGGAGATAAATAAATTTCATCTACAAAATTTCTTTCCCTACCATGTAACTTCAAACAAGTGACCTTTCAAGGCCCCACTATTTATATGGTTATACCGTCTAAGTGTAGCTGTATCTCAGCCCAGCAAACTAAAAGAAACAACTGGGAATATTTTAATAAGCCTGTAAATTCAAAAAAAAGTGTGAAATTATGAAAAGCATGCTGATGCCTCAAAACCACGTTGTATATGCATTAGATGTAAAAATGTTGAAAAGCATGACAGGATGAAAAAAAAAGCTTTAAAGCAGAGTCAGGGAACATGTAATGGGTAAGAGTAACGGTCCAGCGATGCAAGTTCCCAGGTGGGGCAAGCCTTCAACCGGGTGTAATCATCTTATTTCAGGCAGAGAGAGTGCCTGTTGGTTGTGTGCTTGTAAATTTAAATGAGATGCATTTCAAAGCAATGTTAGTGAAGGCCGAGATTTGCTCTGGTGCAGAAAATAGACTTTTATAATGGATATGACTTTGATGATTGCTTTGTAGTAAAAGAAGCCTATTGTATCACAACTGCCTGGCATTCCAATAACTTAGTAAACTCATTATACCCTCTCCAGTAAAACAACGTGCAACCAGTCTGTGGCTGTTTGCTTTAGACACAGTGTTTTCTCTAAAATTTTATACTTTAATGAAGATGTATCTTGCCTGGGGGAAGGGGAGAAACCCCACTCTGAAGAAGTATCTTTCATAGTTTATTTCTGGTCCTTCTAACAGTGCTGGGCTTTACCCTAGTTTCTTCTCACAAGTCTGAGATTATTAAAACCCCTTAAATTCACAAGAAAAACGGTTCATCATCAATGTACTCTGTTGCTCCACGGTAACACATTATTGCTCATATCCTTGCCTGACTGTAATCCCTATTATTAATTACAGCTGCTCCAACCCGATTACTCAATCCAAAGCTTGCTTCAAAGGAAGAGGTACGAAGAAAGAAGTCACTCTTCTCCACTTACAAATGTACGTCGCTCAAGAGGAAGAGTCAAGATCACAGTGTCATAAAAGATGATGTTGATGCAATTTTGCAATAAATCTATGCATAGCATTTATACTTATTGACTCTTAGAGACTAAAGCTTTTACATGAAGAAAAACACTCCAACTCACTCAAAACAAATACTGCCAGGAGCAGAGAGTTTGTATTGTTGGAAGGAATTTTCAGGCTTTGCTGAAATAACTCTGCTGCACCAAGGACCCAGCAAGACTTAGTGTTAACCAGTTTGTACAGCACAGTGGTTTCCCTGAGCTCCTCACATAAACCTGCAAGTCTTATAACCAGGATTTGTCCCAGAGTAACAGAGGAACCACACAGATGCTCCAAAACAAAGCTGCACAGAGAAATTTCCAGCTATACCTTTATTTCTCCTTCCTTGCATTTTTTAAATATACAGACTTTTTTCCCCTAACTTATAGTGCACTGTAAGTTATACACTCTCCAATCTACCTCTAGCTCATTGTTTCAGAAACTAGCTTGCTGAATTCTCTTACAAGAATTGGTAAGATAGCAAGATTGGTGCACACACTGTGGTGGCCCATTCCAGATCATTGCATTACAAGTCATATCAGAAAACTACATTGAGCTGTAGCTCATTCACTAAAAGGAAATTAAATTTTTCCTCTGCCAGGGAACCACTAAAGTTTCTTATGTCCAAATTAAGTATACCTACTAACTTTAATTTTCAAGCCACAGGATCAGAAGATGAGCTACTTGGGAAATCCGTTCCTCTACACATATTAGTTAAAAGATAAAATGGTCCAAAAAGCTTTTACAAAATTTAACATCGAGAGTAAAATATAGACACAGATAAGTAATAAAGCAAAACAAAAAAGAAAAGAAAATTAAACTTGCTACACTCGTTGAGGTGCTACATCATTATACCACCTCAAATGATGAAGTTTTTTTTTTCCCTGCTTATATAAGGAATATTTAACCACTTGTGTGGATAGCTGACAACAATTTAACTGATAAAATGGTACAATTTGTATTTTTAAGTTTTCTGTTACCATTCATAGCATACTAAACTGATACATATTTTACAGTCTTGAATATTAAGCAACACATTTACTTGAAATTCCATACCACAAAAAATGCAGCTGAGTTATAGGTAAGCATTCTCCTTTGGGATGCCTGAAAGCCCACTGGGCTATGAAGATCCCATAGTAATCTATTCATGATACAGAACTACCATCTATAAATACTTACCAGAATGAGGAAAAACTAGTATACAGACAAAAGTCACATTGAGCAAACTATATATATTAATTTTTAATTGGAAAACAAAAACTTTTGTTCCCTTTGCCTCCACTTTGAGCCTTGTTACTCCCAAAATTTGTGAAATTATTTGCTACAACTCACGTGTTTTGGCATTTCATGTGCTGATGTGAAACGCAGCAGCCATCTTAACAGCCTACCCACCTATGCACTGATGTTGCAGCTATGTAGCACATTCAATTTACTCCACCCACTTGCAGCTTTCAGTTATATAATAATTTGCATCTTTGGACTCTGCAGCATGGCACTGGAGGGGACACTGCATTTCAGAGGCAAGAAGTCACTTCATTATGAGAGTAGCTCAGAAGTTCTTCCAGCATGTCTAGCCCATCAAGAACCAGATGTTAGAAAATATCGCACAAGAACTTGTCATTTACATCCTGTGATTGCCATCCAAAAGGCAGAAAAGATGGAGTAACATCTGATGTGACAGAATAGCTGGCAATCCCTGCAGAGTTGTATCCTGATCAAATGATACACAAGAGTGTTTGAAGTAAGAGATGAATATTAACACAAAAAAAACCTAATGATGGACATCATGTTTGCTAAAAAACCCTAAACATATTTAGGCAAGGAAAATACAGATTTGTTTGGGGGTTTTATTTATTTAAATCTTGCCAATTAGTTGTGTATTTTTGTAGTGATGTAAACATAACTTACTTGTTAACACAGCAGAATTCTGGGACATTATGAATAGCTGGGATGGTAAATGTGATAAGGGTAATTTATTTATCTATTGTGTTAATCTTGTGCTTTATTTTACAGAATTAACAGGTTGTGGGCTTATTTCACTAGAGCCTGGAGATAGTTATCCATAGAGGTCACAAGATCCCCTACCCGGTTTACAAGGAGGTAATAAATTAATTGTGAAATGGACAGATTAACAACATGTTTTAAAAATTTATTACAAGATTTTGTACAACTATCAAAAATAATATCCATAAAAGGGTGAAATACATCTATAAGTGTATGACACTTCTTAAACTGTATGCTCTTCAGCTTTTTTGCATACTTTATAAGATTTATTGAAACCTAATAAAAGTATGTATTTCTAGGGAACTGCTTCTGAATTCTACAGCTTATAGTTTCAAAATATGAAGTTTGCATAAATTTACTTTAAATTCATTGACCATATAACTCACTCATTCATGTTCCTGACAGGAACATCTACTACAGAAAGCAAAGTGTAGAATACGCAAATATCACATAAGAGTAATGAGTAAATTACTGACTATGCTGTGTGGAAATGCATAGAAAAGGTATTTACTGCCAAATGAGTTTCAAACCTGGACAAATCAAACAAAACTAAACATTAATAGGAAATTGTTCTGTAGTCTCATTCGTGGAAAACTGGATATTAACACTGTTCTTGCTGTAATAGCTGTTCCGCTTCTCTTATCTCTGTAACTGCCCTGAACATCATCAAGTGAGAGACAGTAATCAGAGAAACCAAGCACAGTGCATTATCTATCCTGGGAGCACTGTCAGAGCAGAAGCATCTTCTGTTAGCTGCTCTTACATGGTATCTATGTATTCGTTCTAGCATATCCAGACCAAAGGAAAGGGAAGGTCACTGCCTCGAAAGCTACTAGAGATGAATGGAGAAACTGAGACAAGCAGTTTAAAAAAAAAAAAAAAAAAAGGCATCAGACAGAGCAGACTTTGCCTTGAGTAATACGTCTTGGTACAAGTTCCCAGAGATATACAAGGAGCTCAAAGGAAGAGGCAGCCTGTAACCCATGCACTCTCCTTGAACCAGCATTCCCATCAAAGTTCTACTCCTCATCTTGAAAACAATCAGATAACTTTCCCTTTGAATTGTGACTTCAAAGCAATCAATGTTTTGGGTCTGAAAAAGTTTACTGATTATATGCTTAATCTAATAAAAAGTAGCATACACAATAACTTAGAAAATATTTTCCTACAAAGGATGACAATTTATTTGGAATCGTTTCTGTTCCAAGAACTCCTGGGATAATCATTAAATCCTGGCAGCTTAAAGACTACCTCTACATATTTATCAAATCTTACTCCAGCTCTCAGAAGATCAGATGAAAGGATACTGTTAATAGCAAGACTCAAGAGTTATGACAGCCTAAAATGCAGAACACTTTACTTGATGACAGATTTTATTATTTTATTTTTTTTAATAGAATTTTGAGTGGGGGTTTTGTGGGTTTGTTTCTTGGGTATTTTTATTCCCCTACCCCCTCTGTAGTAGGATAAGATGTTGTATAACAACTGAAGTAGATAGAAAAGGATAGTAATTTCTAAAAAGATAAAGTGGTCTAGTAGCAATATAAACAGGAGGAATGGGAAAAAAACCTCTCTCAACACAAAACCTGGGTAACTTCTACAGACATTGTAATCTATGATAAATCCCTGCTTTTATTTTTAAAAGAACCTCCACCCACCAGGTTCTATAGGTGTTTCCTTGCAGTAGTAGAAGCTATATGAACCTTTTCTGAGTGTCCTGGCTTTGGGAGTGAGAGAGTTAATTTTCTTTCTAGTAGCTGGTGTAGTGCTGTGGCTTGGATTTTCCCCTCTGATTGCATTGTGTAGCATACTTGATCCATCCCATGTGGATCTCACATCAAACCTATGACCAGCCTCCTGTCGCAAAGTGAACTAGCATCAATACTCTCAATTTCCTCCCAAAAATTAAGCGGGGTATAATATTCAAAGAATACTTTGAAAAGAAAAGCAAGCAGCAGTCTGAACCCAACTATATCAAATTTCATGCTATATTTTAAAAACAGAAACTAGGTCATAATATAGTTATACAAATGAAATTGTGTTTTCTTTCATCCTTCTTTCCCTATTTGCCTTACTTTCCCTTCCACTCCTGTAAACACAATTTCAATGTTTTAACTTAGGTTTTTCTTGAACTGTAGCTTTTTTTTTTTTTTGTAGGTGCCCCTAGGATCCTTCAGCCTCTATAATCTCTGTTTCATTTTCATACCCTTTCCCTCCTTCTTCCCCTGTTACTGAGATGTTCTGTTCCTTTTCCTTCTTCTCACAAAAACTCATTTCTTTGAGCCAGTTCTCTCTTTTCTTGATAACCCTCCTGATGATCTTTCCATCCACAAAGAGTAGAATCTGAACTGCTGTGTCAGTTTGGAAGTTTAAAACATTGAAATGGCATGTTTTGAACCCTTCTGTCAGTCTATTTTGTTTATTTATACTGTAAACTTTTGTATTTTGAATGGGACTTTTCTTTGGGATTTTGAAGGAGACTGAAGGTGGAAGCAGGGACAAATTAAACACTGTAAAGAGCTTCCACTGCCAGATGGCTTCAGAAGGACAAGAGGTGGCCTCTAACTCAGGGTATGGAGACCCACCATCATTGTCTTCAAGGGAACAAGAGTAGAGGAGGCTCAGAAAAAAATTCAGCTAGGAGGCCTTTCTTTGCCTTCAAGTAGGGAGTAGAAAGGACATTTAGAATTAGGGTTTCTTTCAAAAAGATGCATTAACAGTGCCATGGAGAGAAAAAGATATAAAGAAATTGGCTGAGTAAGTTGGGACTGTTCAGCCTTGAGAAGAGAAGACTAAGGGGGGACCTAATTAATGTTTATAATTGTCTTAAGCAGGGGATGCAGGGGGAATCAGCCAGCCCCTTTTCAGTGGTCTGTGGAGACAGGACAAGGGGCAATGGCTGCAAGTTGGAGCACAGGAAGTTCCACACCAACATGCGGAAGAACTTTTTCACAGTGAGGGTGACAGAGCCCTGGGACAGGCTGCCCAGGGAGGTGGTGGAGTCTCCTTCTCTGGAGATATTCAAGACCCATCTGGATGCCTATCTGAGTGATATGTCCTAGGGAGCTGCTTTGGCAGGGGGTTGGGCCCGATGATCTCTGGAGATCCCTTCCAACCCCTACAATTCTATGATTCTATGATTACCGCTGCTCTAATTCACTTTTCTAATGTATAGGTTGGAGTTATTTCTCTCTGCAAGTGCCCTTTGTAAAGTATGGTAAGGAGGGTAAGCATGAGCCTGGTGATGAGATGAACTAAGTTGTGAACTACAACTATGAAAGTCTGTAAAGAAAATCCCTGGAAATCAATGTTGGTATAATTATAGGAAAGAGAAAATTAAGTTGAATTATAAAATTTACTCAGGGATAGATATTTGCAGGTTACTAATATTTTATCATGTAACTGTTGAATAGGAATCCAGGTATTCTATTTGCCTTCACACACCTATTAAAAACAACAACAACAGAAAAAATACAACTAAAAGTCTAAACTTACTGGAATATTTTTTTCAGTCTTGCTTGGAAAATTAATAATGATGACAAGGGGATATCATCCTAGTTACAGGGGATGTGCTTCCTCAGGTGATAATATGATAAATCTTAACAAGATATTTCACTTTCCAAGAATTCTTATATATTTCTAGAAAAACAGAAACCTAGGAATTCATTTATCTTGGCAAAGAAAGGTTATTCAGCAAGAACAAAACTCTGAAATGCCTGCTCTGTTACAGATTCTGGCAGAGTGCACCATTTTATCTCTCATTCCAGATCTCCAGAATGGAGAACATGGCTTCTCCATTTTTCCCAGAATAAGAATACCAATTGACTTTGCAGGGAAAAGGTATGATCGTAACTTGCTCTTTGCAGTGGGATTAATAGGCAAATACCAGTGGGATTACACAAGTATTGAAATTAACCTGAGAAATACATGGCAGCAAGACAGCTTGCCCTAGCACCCAGCCTTTACTCCACTGAAAGAGTCATTATTTTTCTCTTTTACATTTCATGCAGCACTTTTACTTGGCTCTCTCAGAGCTATGTGTTTGATGTTGACTTTTGTCAAGCAACCAATGAGACAAATTGTGTGATGCTCATTTCTAGACTAGAACTGTCTTAAGCTAACATGTTTAACCTTCTGCTTTCACTTCTATGTGTTTCTAGGCAGTTCTACATGCCGGCTATACTGTTCTGATTTACCATGATGTACAGAAGGATAAAGGTGATAGGGAGTTTCTATTATGCAGGTTGACAGCATTAAACGAAGAAAAGAATTTTGCCTCTTTTGGTGCTGATTATACCCCTATTTCCAGCCTAACTGGTAGGGTACAGCCTGAGATACTGAAGTTGCAGACATCTCTATTTAATAACATTTTTTTCCCCCTCTTTTTCCTCCTTTATAAAAGAAAAGTGATAATTGCCAGTACCTAAGGTAGCAACATTTTTATGAGCACTACAAAGCTTTGAATGACATCATTCACTTCCAGTTTTGCTGGTACAGTTCCACATCTGAAGCCAGCTTTCTGTCAGTTTGGGCTAACAGCAGTTTCATATTAAATGGCAGCAGTAAAGTTATTCACCATGTGATGACTACATATTTGTATCAGGAGAAACGTACTTGTAGCATTTAACCAGTACTTAACTTTGTGTACCCTATTCCAGAGATGACTGAAAAGTGCTACTGAATGACGCTTTAAATCATAATTTGCCTCAGTCACATGGAGTCTACAGCCAGAAAGCAAACTCTCTGAACACGTACAGAAAGATTTAAACTGTGGTTTATGATATAAAACATTAGACCATCTATTGGCAATCTCCCTTCTTCCTTTTTTCCACCTTTCTCAGGAATAAAAAGATTAATCAGTTTTCCAATCTGTTTCACCACATAGCTGCACAAACAGTTTTGCAGTAACACGGGAACATGTGACAGGCAGAAAATACCAGACTTGAGAATAGCTGGATATCTGTATTGTGAAACCCAAGTTTAATTCTGCTTTGAAGCTGCTGGTGCTGCTGAGGCCGCAGAGTATCTTTGCCTTCACACGAAGTTACCGGAGACAAATGAATTATTCAGAGTTTTTAAAGTTCACCATCTATCTCTGCAGAAACTGCAATGGCACAATTAGGAAACAATGTAGAACCTGCTTCTTCAGAAGATCTATCCCTGTTTACTGTGGAAGCAACATTACCTGTTGGTACAGTTATTAACTATTGTTATTAACTATTGTTAATAACTCATAATGACACTAGAGAACCACCACATCCACAGAAAATGGAAATGGCTAGGAAATAGGTAGCAATTGCCTAATTATTTTTCATGATTAAATACAGAAGAATATCCAATTAAAACTCTTAAATCCTAGGTTGAGTTAGAATTAACATCAGTGGGAAGTGATTGCCATGTTAATCAAATATAGATATATTGCACTGAGATTACTAAACACCTGAGCTTATGTGGGCTTCACCAGGAGAATTTCCGTGAGTAGCATGATGGATAAGTTTTATAACTGGGAAAATAATTTGCATACCATGATTTCTGGATAAATCTAATGTAAACCAACTTTTCCTTTCAAACCAGAAGGAAGAAGCCAATTCCCTTTTTTAATCAGCAAATGATGCCAGCTTTATGCCTTTGTCACAAAGCAAAAGATTTTTTGAGCTAAATTGTGAAGCACTGTGTTTGAGACAGTGCCACTTTCAAATTTATAAAGACAGTATCTGAAGACCATCAAGGACATTAATTCCGAAAATCTACTCAGACTATGTCTCAAATGACTAGTGAATCTGTTTTTTATTGTCCTTGGTTGAACATTTGAGTCACCTTTAGTGGACACTAAACATCCATCTTGACCCTGTTGACATGTAACAGCCAATTCAAACCTTGAATGCCATGCACACATGCACCAAGTAAAGAAATAGCCATTTTGGTAAGAGTTTTGGAAGGCTTTTCTTTGAGTTTCATTCACATAGCTAGCTTGATAGCCAAGAGGGGACAAAAACCCACCTACTCTATTTGAAACTAATCTAGCAGAATCATGCCGCATCTATTATGTATGCCAAGACTTATGATAGATTGTTGTTTTAAAACCTTTTACTACCATGAGATTGGACTGCATGCATCACTTGCAAGTGGAAAAATATTACAGGAATGATGAGAATCAAATCCAAAAGTACATTAAAATCTTTATATCACCTCAAATTGCACAGTCATTTTCTTTGCCTATGCATCATCATTTTAACAAGAATAAGAGATATAAAAGTTACTTACTATAGCCATAATACTGTACTATAACCCTTCCCCCCCAAACTCCATCTAAACAGAAATCTCCCAACTTTATTTAACGGTTGGTTGGGAAATTCCTAGTCATATTTTACTTTTGGACTTGCAACTAACATAACTATTACATCAGCCAAAATAAATCAGAGCAAGTCAGAGGCTTGGTCTAAGAGCTGAACTGGTTCCTGGCTGCTTCTGAGCATAAGGATGGAAAGTACTTATGCATGTCCCCTCTGTGTTCCAACAAATCTCATGTATGACTCTGGATTAAGCTTTTTTAAAGCATCAAGCCCATGGCTTGTGTAGTATGTTCACAAGTAGCACAATCGCCACGCCATTTGAATCTATCAAATTGTACTAGATATAAGTATATAATAATGCAGTATTACCTTCAGAATATTGTATTTATAGCATACATTACCAAAGAAATAGAATGTGTTCTAAATACATTTTTAAATAGCTTTTAACAGTTATGAAAAATGTAGTGCAATAAGTCCCTCTACTATTGAAATTTATTTTATATAAAAACCTAATTAAGGTTCAGTGATTCATTGATTATTGTATTATATTTTTATGTTAACCCATTTTTGCTAAAACTGTGAAATATATATTATGGACATAAGACACCATCATATACTTTATAATAATGTGTTAGTAAGAAGGATATCAGATCAAAGCTATTTTTTATAATGAGTAAACTATACCTTCTCATCTTCAGTGCATTAAAAAAGGGTATACATGAAAATCTAATATGGTTCTAATTAGCTTTACTGTATTCTTTTGGGTTCTGTGAAATGAAACATATTAAGTTGCAAATTCAGTAAATTAGCACGGATCATTAAAACCAATTTGATAAATTCCTCAAATCCAAACGCCATTTATTAACAGCTATTTTGCACTTCATCTAAATTGAAATCTGGGCATTCTGAGTTAGTGGCAACTTCTGCCTTGGCAGAAGTACACAACCTTAATGTAAAGTCAAAACAAACAAAAAAAAGAATCGAGAATGGCTTAGGTATTAAATAGAGAACAATAATTAGTCACATGACTACATCCTAGCAAAATCCTCTGAGCCTTTTGTTAAAGAAATTTCTGATGAACAACAGAAATCCTAGTCCATTAAAGGTTTTTGTGTTAGCTACGCTTCGTAAAATATCTTGGACTGCAGCTATGTTACTGAAATTTAAGCTGTGACATTTATCATTTCAATTAGATAAAAATTTGGAGTGTAGCTACAGCATTGCCACCACCCCTAAATTTCAATCTTGACTGGTTATATGCTGACTGTGCCAACAGTGTAGAGAACAGTAGACAAATTCTCCATAATAAAAAAACCAAACAACCCCAAAAATCTAAAACCACATTCAACAGTTTTCAGTTGCTATTTGCCAGCAGAAGGACATGGGGACAGACTCGCCGATCCAAGAGGATCGGAGAATAGTTCCTTAAAAGTTCTCCTTCCAGAGAATAATTTCTTAAAAGCAGACAGACAATTGGAAATCTCGTATCTAACAGAAATTGAAGGCTTAGTTTGGAAACACCTCATTATTTCAACATTTTTGTATAGTTAAAGAATTTATTAACTCTATTCTTCATACTTATCTCTGACTGTCCATGTAGCTGTGGTTATGTTTCAAGCTTCTAACGCTGGTCTAGCATTTTGTCATGTGTAATTACACTGCAAGGTTACATATCTCTGACAATGTGCAAATTCCTATTAACAATGAGAACACTCCAAGCTAAGACAAAACTCAGCGACAGAGAGTTATCCAAAAATCATTGTCATCCAAAATGCCCCCCAGAATAATTTTTTCTTTTTGTTAGAGCTAGGAAAAACCTGAAGCAATAAGAGCAAATAGGACTCAAAACCATCATTCCTCACCTTGATGTGGGTTTGCTGTTGATGTCCTTCCCCAAATTCCTAAAGATGACACTCAATCAAGTAGCCCTGAACTATCTCTGCTTTGGTTGCACTAAAGGAACAACAGACAAGATAAGAAGAGCTGCGAGTTTTGGGAACAGCTGTAAGAGTTGATTATATATTTGAAATGACTTGAGAAACACAGAAAATTCTATGTGGGGTTACCCCTTTGATAGGTTGTGTGTTGTACTCTTGGTGGACCTCTGGACTGAAGTATTTCTTTGAAATGACAGCTCTTTCTGTCTGCCTGAACTTTAGATGAACTGAAGCAGAGAATTCATATATGTTGTACCACTTTTTATATATACACAGAGGATGTAAAGATACCATAAAAGTTATGGCATAAATCAGATGTCACCACCTGTCATCTTCAATATCAACACTGCTTTTCCGCAACAGAGTAATCTGTTTGAGAATCACAGGCTATCTTCCCTTATGGCATGACTGACTTGACTTTGCAGCTTCCTCTTTTCTCCCGCTGTTACTTGCTTTACTTTTATTACTGCTGGCCAATAAAACTCCAATGAAACTTCACAAACCTATGTTCCGTGTTCAGCCCAACTCTAAGCAAAGCCAGCAGAAGCCCCTGCAGTGAGCCAGAAAGGTAAGGAGGGGGTGGGCAGGAACCAGCAGATGAGAAGCCCCAAGATGCCAGACTAGTCCCCACTTCTGCTGCTGCCACGCCAGAGCAGATTAATCGTGCAGTGAGTTTGAACACTTTACCTTTTAATCTCTTTAAATACTAACACCTCACTGTCACACCCACTGCTGACTACAAGGAATAAACACTAAAGGCTCTGCAGTGCATATTGTAAACTTACACGTCACATCTAGATTTGACAGGTTAATACACTTTTATATATAAATATACATATGAAAAAATAAAAATCTTCCCTCAGAAGGCCAAAAGACAGAAAATAAATTTGTATTAACTTAAGAGAAGTGAGGGCATTTACTCAGGAGTTCAAAAGGAAGAGTTTGGAGTCCTGCCTGGGATCTTTTTGAGGCTGAAATTCACTCTGGCTAATGTCAGACCAGTGCAAATTCTGAGGAAGCTCACTAAATAAATATATGTACCAACATAACACAGACTGGAACCCACTTCAAGATCTTCCCATACTGCCTATAGAGACACAAATGAAAATACTAACAGATTTTCAACCTAAATTAGGGCTTTTTTGGTAATAGCATCATTTGAGCATGTCATATCTAAATGTCACCTTTAGTTCACATAAATGTCAACTAATTAGTTCACACAAGTACTTTTTGTGAAATTTCATCAGCCTTAAAATTTTAGAAAGGTCAAAACTGATAACCAGAGGCGCCTATATTCTGTCTGCCCCTGTTTACAGTCATTCCGCAAAAATACCAGACAGAGAATGTTGTCTTTGGTCTGTAATGTCAACAAGATGCACCTGAGACAATGTTTTACACATATACCTGTTCCAGTCAGTTCTCAGGGGTGAGATGCACGTTATTCAAAACAAAAATCAGAAAAGTAAAAAGCTGTAAGTGATTTAAAGCTCCTTGTTTGCTATCCTGCTTACTCAGTTCCCTCAATAGAAATAGAAAAAAAAAGTCACCATAGCTTCTAACATAGATCCTTCCTTTAAGCATTTTGACTACTCTCTTTTCCAAATACATGGCATATTTTTCCAAATAAAAAAAACCTGAGATCATAGAAGAAAGGGAGTTGACGAATTCCATCTGCCTTGTCAAGTCCTCTTATTTTCATTTAATACATTTAACATTGCAGGATTTACCTTTTTGCATTTTAAATCTGTAGCCTGAAAATAAGCCCAGAGCATACAGTTGCATCAAGAACACATCTTTAGCAAATGCTGAGAAACAGCCCACAAAAGCACTGAAACAAGTATTTCTAATCCTACATATATCAAAACTCTGATAAGAGGTTTTATAGTCTTTAATCCTGCATATATCAAAACTTAGATAAGAGGTTTTGTTGTCTCCAAATAGATATAGATGCTTCAAGACTGATTACAGTTTTTATTTCTCTTACAACAAGGCTTGAAAAAATTGCTCCCATAATTGGTTCTCTGATGGAAGAAATCCAAAATGTCAAACGGACAACAATGGATAAAGGGAATAAGAGAACATTTAAGATTTCGAGGTGTCTCATAGTTTTTTGTTTGTTTCTGAACACTGCCCTGAAGACCAGGGCAGGTGGGAAGAGACAGGGAGTCACACGGATTTTTAAAAAATAGCTTCAGAATATTTCTACAGTGAAAGGCTCCATAATGGGACATTCTTAACATTAATGAGAAAAGAAACCATCAATCAAAAAGCACAAAATTACATAACAGCTCATGTGTTTTCTCTACCAAAATAAATTCTAAAGTCATTAAATAAAGGTAAAAGAGTTTGAAACAGAGAAAAGCTAATTCTGCTACATTAGCATGGAACAATGTATTATGGAGCATTAAAAAAAAAGGCAACATGTAAATAAGCCTAGATTAATACTAACATTTATTTTGGGTTGTTTGGGTTTTGTGATTTTTTTGGGGGGGGAGTGGGGGGCTTTGGGGGGGCCAGATTATTGTTCTTGTTGTTTGGGCTTCTTTTAATCTCTGTATTTCACATGCTGCATTTGATTTTGGACCAACTTCAGGTTGAAATCAAGCACTGCAGACCTTTATCAAGTTTTCCACTTGCTCACTCAGTGGAGAGATTGAAAGTCACAAGTGAAGCATTTCAAGAATGAGGTTACAGGGAATGAAAGCACATGAAATATACAGAATCTCCAAAATTCTTTCCTCCCAATTTTGGCTTCTAAACTGTATTTTTCTTCCAGTTTAGTTTCAGCACAAGTGCCTATTTCACATGTGCCAAGATGGCTTTGCAACACGAACAAAACTGCAGATTGGGAGATGTCCTCCAAAGGTGCACTCTGGAACTAAACTAAAACTCCCATCAGGCCAGCAGTCACAGAAAGGACAAAGCTCATCTCTAACAGCCGCCTTCCTCCTACAATTATTCTCAGGTTATGGAAAACATAAACAAGGTATCTGTATACACAGTCACATTAGAGAGTTACTAGAATAGAGCATGTGACATTTAATAGTTGCTTTTAACTCTGCTTAGCTGCAGAGTCTAAATCCTTGCTGCTGCTACACAACTATATGAATATAGTTTATATTTGTATAAACTCACCCACTGAAAGCTACTTGAGGAACAATGAGAAAAGACCGCTATCCACTTCAAGTGAAGACAGTTCAGCTGAAACAGGGTTTCCTTTTGGCAAGACAGCAGATTCACTTTCTAAGTGTTCTTTATTTCTTTCTAAGATTTGTGAGAAAAAATTGACAAAAGAGCCTAAGAAGAAGAAAAAAAAGACAGAATCTACATTTCATTGTTTCAGTGGTGTGCATTCTTTGACCAACCAATTGTCATGCACCTCTCTAGGAGCATGAGAAAAATCTGACATATATCTTATCTAGGCTTTTTTAAAAACCCTTATTCAAGATAGATTTTAAATCTTTGCTCACTTTATGAGTCTCATGGTGACGCTGGTTTGTGCAGACTGAAGTTAGGGTATTGATGGCCTAAAACGTTGGAGCAGGAAACAAAGCAAAATGACAGACATAATATTTCATTACTACAAATTAATTTTGATTCTTCAGCTGGATAAGATAGAGATGTTTGATTGTTCTCTTGAAGGAGTTATCAAAACAGCAGCTGTACAATTTTGGAAGAGACAACATCCCTTGAATCTGCATCAGCAAACACTGTCTCTTGAATCCAAAATAAGATAACTGTAAAAAAAGCCCGCTACCCTGCCAGGATGCCATGTCTAAACATGTTTAGTATGGACCAACAGGCTGAATAGGTTAAACACAGATTTAAGTTTCTTAAAGCTCTTTTGGTTTGTTTTGTTCATGAAGCACTTGATCCTCATTCCTGTGTTTTCCTCTCTCCTGTCCTTCTTGTCTTCTGCTTCTATCAGGCAGACAAGCTTAGCTGAACTCTGAAGTGATATAATTGCTGTGATAGGCTAAAGTGCAGTAAGCAGCCTTGCTTCGGGCCAGGAAGTCTAGGGATAAGTGACCAAACTATATTAAAGTCAGCTCAGGCACAGGAGGGGTTCAGGAGCTAAAGCACACTCTTCTTGTAACTGAGAGCCTCCCTACCATACTTCCGTTGCTGAGCACAAACATTGCATGCAACTACTGCTAGTCACTTACTACATATCTGTATATATTTTCCACAGAATATGCAAAAATACAGATATATCTAACTATAAATTCCACAATAATTCTACAATTCCTGTAGGTACAAGCTCTATATGAATTCAGTGTGATAACAGGAACAAAAGAAGTTTTCTGTAAAAAGGACAATGAAACATACATGACAAAATAAAGTGTTCATGGCAGGATGAAACGTAAGGAAAACATAAGTAACCCCTCTGCAGTGCAGAATAACGTTTCTCCAAATGAGACAACGTTGTACCACAGCAGGTCACACTGAGTGCTGAAAGTCAAAGGCTCGGTGACGACAGACAGTATAAGCACCAGATGCAACTTCAAAAGCACTGTAAAAAGTCTTGATAAGAGCATTTGTTCTGGAAAGCAATCCTCTGTGTGTCCTTTGCCCTGGCATAAATAACTGTGCAATCTAACAGTACAATCTGCTCTTTCTTCTGCCCTTGCCGTTTGCCTTGCTCTCGCATAACCACAGAAAGCACCACGACTCTAACATGGAGACCAACAGAAAGAAGGGAATAGGTCTTAAAAAGGAATCTACTGAAAAATCAGACAAAAAAACCTTTCAGGTTTGGGTTTTTTTTCTGAGAAAAAAAAACCCACGCAAAACCAAACCCACCAAGACAATTAACGTGAATTATGTCACACTGTGATAAAAGCAAATACCCAGAAATAATTGACCTCAAGAATTGTCGAGGACAAGAGAGGTTTGAAATACATTGTGTTACAGTAAGTGATAATTCTCTTTATCTACTTTCATACAGACTTCTGTTACCTCATGATCACTTCATTGTTTTTTCTTTCTTTTCTTCTTTTCCTACAGTAGTTACGCTGATTGTATAGACTACTCCTGGGTTTGCTTACTTGGGTTTTAGGTTAAATAATCTTCCTAACCAGCCAAATCGGAAGTTTGTTTCTGGCAACACAAAGCTCTCCAAACATCCTACCTGTATGATAATATTTTTACTCTCTTTTCTCATTTAAGAAACAAATAAAGCAAAACACTTCTCTGTGAACCCGTATTTCTTGTTAAACATGGGGAGGATCTCTAAAGATACCACAATACTTAAAATTTCCAAAATAAATATATCTTTTCAGGCAAGGTTCATTATACTTTGCAGAAGGTGCACAGCATTTCTGAAAGTAGCAATCTCGCTCCCATTTCCTCTATGCATCACTCTCTCACAGGAAGTTAATGGGGCGTAAGATAGTAACTGCGAAGAAATTACAAGTGGGAAGGAGCCTCAGCACTGTAATATTAATCAGTAGTGGCATATCTTGTACATAGCAACTCACAATCAAAACATCATTGCTCTATGCTTCTCCTAGATTTGGAATTTAGTGAATTGATCCTTTCAAACCAACAGTTAAATTAGCCATGAGATCATATTATGTTATTTCTATGAGTAACTCTCAGGCAATTTTTATAATTGCAGCAAACTGGGTTTTTCATCTCATCTTGAAGTGAGCTTCTTGTAGAAGCCAAAGTTACCTAACAACTCTTTTATCAATACAAACCATAAAACCACTCTGGTATCCAATTCAATAAATTATATTTAAATTATTTATTTCATTAAGGACGTGCTTTGTACCTAAATAATAGCTAGTATTCTATGCTAAGGTTAAATAATACATTATTGAAAGCACTCACAAAATATTTTCAAGTATTTAGTTTGACAGAATGAAAAGTATTTCTAACCCATTCTATTCTTAGTAGAAATCACTGTTATTTTAGTGAGCAGACCTTAATTTGCTCAGATAAAAACAACCAATGTAATACATTTTTGAAAAAAATATGACTAATACACAACAAACTTTCCTTCCAGGGAAAAATCTCCAAGCAATCTCAGCAGCTATGCTGAAAGGCAAAGCATTTAAAAATACAGCACAGGAAATTTTCAATGCAGGAAATTGCAAATACTAAAATTACAATGCAACTTATTCACTACAGCTGAATAATAAAGCTAATTGAAAAATATTCAAGAATATATAGTCACATCTGATAAAGTTTTAGTAATGTGAATACGCACTCAGCACTGATTTTTTAACTTTTTATCACAATGTACTAAGGTACCAGTGGGCTTTAAGAAGGTGGTAGCACTTCCCTGAGCAAATTAAATGAAGTTTAAGCATCAAGCCTCTTGATCCGTATGAACTACCACTAAGAAACATCTTCTGGGCCGTGGAGTGCCAAAATCCTTGAAGATCACAGCAAGCCCATAGTATTGTATTTGTGTTTCTAAACTACAAATACATAAATGCTGACAATTATCCATCTATTTTTTCCCCTGTATTTCCCTCCGGCCATTCACTAAGTGGACAGATGGATGCTGTTCAATAGCTCACTTACCCTCTGTCATTACACCCATAGAATAGATTATGGGTACACAGTACTAATGAGACCCTCAGAACAAAATATTAAATGTCAGTCACCCTTGGAAACACATAGCAAATTAAAACTAATTTCATGTGTACACCACAGAATTACAAATTGATTTTGACACAACCAGAGTAAGATAAAAAGCCTGTAACAGAAAGCAGGAGGATCTGGACTTTATAATCAAATAAAACACAGATGCATGTTAGAAAAAATAACCCAGCTTGGTGACTCAGCTACATCTCATGGGTACTATTATGATGAATGAAGACGGCTGCTGGATCAGTACAGAGTTCTTACTCAGACACTCTCCCAAATCAAATTACAAGTCCAAACAATAGGGAGGCACCTCAGAATAGCCTGTAGCCTGATGATCAGGCCTGAACTTGATACTACAGTGAGGCGCTTTATTTTCCTATATCCTTTTACACTCACTTTCCTCTTTTCTGCCCCACCCTAGCAGGAAATGCGATCCCTCCACCTCCTGCTGTCCTCTTGGATCAACCATCAGTGGAAGTGTTCAAGGTCAGGTTGGATGGAGATTTGAGCAACCTGACCTAGTTGAAGATGTCCCAGCTCATTGCAGGGGTAGTTGGACCAAGTCACTTCCAACTCAAATTATTCTGTGATTCCACAGAATGTGGTAAATATTGGAACACGCTACAAGGAAACCCTATGTACATGGAACAGTCCCTGCACTTGGAAAGATTTGGCCTTTCATACGACAAATAGCAATTCAGTGTGCTAGACAGAGCCCCTGGAAGGAACTAATAAATGCTCTGATTAGCATCGTCACCAAGTAGATGTTACAGTTCACTTTTCTTGTAATAAAACAGGAGGCAGAGGACTACTACTACTACGCTGACAACAATCAGATGCGCTTGGGGACAGGTTCTCCACTTTACTACTCCACAATTACACAAGCACAATTACACAATTACACAAGAATGTGCAGAGTCTTATTAGAGATGGAAATGGTTATCTTGAACACTCAGCTAGCCTTGTCACCCTGTATTTCTAACACAAAACCTCCTTCTTTCTGATCACAAACACAATCCGAGTCCTACTAAGACTCATTGTGATAGTTTAACGGGACTTCTATGACTCCTGTACCTTATGCTATTGCTGTTCAAAAGAGCATTTCACTGGGAATGTAGATGTATCTGCACTGCCAGACTGAGGGGTCTGGAAAATCTGCTGGTTCTTCTGAAATATTTTATGCCTCTTCTCACCCTTTCTAAAAAGGAGGAAAAATTTAGCAGATCACTTTTCCTGAAGTGAAAAATTATTAATGGTCATAACATGTACAAAATGAGGGCTTCTTAAAGGATAGAGAGGAATAAAATACCAATTACTTCAAAAATCATGCAGCGCTTTAATTAGAGTTCTCCCTCTGATCAGCTAAAGTGGTAGAATTGATCTATGATACCCATTACAGAAATTGGCAATTTGAAAACTGCTCCAGTTTTGGTATCAAAGCAGGAACTGTAGGATTCCTTCCCTTTCCCAGAAACACAGCTTGGAACAGACAAACTTGAGATGAAATCATCCTCTGTATTCAGCATAGGCCATCCCAAATTATCCACTATGAAATTACCTACTAAACTTTTTTTTTCCAAGGATTGCAACATATTGTAATGAAGCGCACACAACTAGATTTGAAATACTATTTATCAATCACTAACTATTCAGCATTCAAACACCAATTGTAAAGGGAAGGGAAAATAGAAAGGGACCGTAACAGTAAATGTCTCACTTTCTTTAAAAATTGCTGCAAAAACATGGTTTTCAAATATTTCCAACTACCATTAATCTGTTCAGCATGTTTCTAATTAAAATCTTCCCAGCAACCCAAAGCCTACATGTGCTTGAGTGAATTAGCACAAAAGATAAAATGATATGCAAATCAAAACATCAAACCACAGAATTACCTGATTTTCAGCTTCTTAGGACTCATAATCTCTCTCCTGAGGCATGAACATTTCTCTTTCTTAAATATTACAGTTTCAAGGTTTTCTTTGCACAGCTCGATTTCAAAACGAAGCAGCATATTCCCGGCCTTCTATTCCTATCCTGCAATAATCTTCAATACTTGGAGCCCAGGACATCAAAGGCAATTGTCACTCCCTCAAACTACCCCTGACTACCAAATACATTAGGAAAGCTCTTGTCAATTCAAAAGCTCGTGCCATATGATGTTCTTGGGTTTCCATCCAGCAGCATTTTATTGAAAATGCTTCATACTCATTTTTCAGCTTCCAGGAAAAAAAGTAAAGAAGGGAAAGAAGGAGGAAAAAAAGAAAAAAAGAAAAAAAAAAGAAAAAAAGAAAGAGAAAAAAACCCAACCCAAAACCAACCCTTAGAAATGTTCTTTATCTCCTGGGGTTTGAACACACTTGTCTCTAGAGAACAATCAGAGGCTTCGCTGACATCAGTAGGCAGTGCGACACACAACAGCTTGTGCAATGCAGTGGAGCACCTGATGCTTTGGGCAAGGAACATGCAGGCATCGTGTGGTTTCTGCTTCACACTAGTCACAACATCGCCCAACCAAACATGTGGCTTGCCGGAGCTGAGAGATCCGCCACCCCAGAAGCCCCTACCCTCTCATTCAGGAAGTGCAAGCTGCCAGCTCTCCCCACAAGCGCAAAAGCAACAGTCTCTGAAATACATCCTAAGATGGAGCAGTTCTTTGAAAGCATCAAAGGTTTTAAGGGCTGAGTGTGCCCTTTTTCAGAGCTGTGAATGGGGATGAACCATGTCCAAACTCAGTCATGAGCACTGACACTAAGGAGAAATTTAAAAAGGAAAGGGGACTCTTGTCTTCCCCAGCGCATGTGCTTCCTCCTGCCACTCTGGCTAAGAGGAGGTGGTGCAGCCTGATAGATAGAATGTAAGTCAGCATTTATGTCACAGAGCAGAGAGACTAAGATGCTTCAAACCAACTGCTTTGATTTGCATTCTTCAAAGAGAATGCTTTATTACCTGTCTAAGGGAACACCCTCTACAGTGGCTTATTCATTTTTTTCTTACAAAATACATGTAAATAGCTCATTACATGCATATTATATGAAACCAGAGGGATTTTACTTCACACACACACATACTTCTATGTTCCATCAGAACTGCTCTTTATAACAGTGATTTTTATTTTTTTTTTAAAATCACAGTTTAAATGTCTGTGGTGCTTCAAAGGTCTTTTTATCTGCATTAAAACATCTCTACATTGGCTGAAGCTTTTCTCCTTTAAGCCAAAAGTTAGAGGCAATGACCCTAATTCCCTAACCTCTTCAGGGAGATACAATAAACTTTCTTCTCAAAACAGCAACCAAACAAAAACCACTCAAAAGAAACTGGTTTAAATTACCTATTAAAAGGCTTGTGATCACATGCAGTGGAAAGAACAGAAAGCTTTGTCTTGCACTACTTTGTATATTTAACAACAGTCCATAAGCATTAGTTTTCAAAAGAAGCATCCAAGGAAGTTAATAGATAATTATTACTATGGTCTAAGGAAAACTACAAGGGAGATGCAAAATCACTCTCCCAGGACAAAGAAGTGTGGATACAAACCTTGTCTTCAAATTCTTCCTTGGCCCCCAAAATGTATGGAGCCAAGATTTACAGCCCAGCCATGAGCACTTCACGTCCTGAGGCTCTGGAGCTGCTTGCCTTTGAGCTGCCACATTGCCCCTCTCCCACCAAGCCCCTTTAGATGCTTCAGGAGCAGCCAGGCACAGTTGCTTTGTGCTGTGTGCCCCCCAGGAGATGGCAAAGTGTGTGTGTGTTGGGGGGATGGGGGCAGGCGCAGAACAGCCAAAGGTTGTTGGCTGTATATCCTTGATTCTGCCTACAGGATGGAGAGTTGCCCCAGTAATTCATTATCAGGCCTCTAGTGAGATGCTGCAAAAAACCCTGTGCCTAGAGAGCCTGTTGTGTCCTGTTGTTGCAACAAGTTTGGTTCCATGCGACAAAAACATAAGTTTGGTCTCAGGGTTTCAGCAAGGCTGGAAGAAATAAGGGCACGGTGCTTCCAGTGACTGGTTTTAAAACATGACGCAGAGCACTGGGAAACATGAGCTACAAAGAAAACAGAAAATTGCTGATATCAACCCACCTCTGGTTTTGGCCTGAAATCAGAGAGATCAGATTCAGTGACTGGGATTTGCAGTGTTTTGGTACTGTGGGTAATTTCTCTAGAGAAACTTAGTCTCACTGTGTAAGCAATCAAAAGTGAACAAGCATCTAAAATTAAATAGTTAACTAGACCATCCTCACGTGCCTCAGTCAGCCCAACTTTCAAAGTTCAATAAAAACTAAGATTAAGAGGCAAAATGATTGGCTCATTGAGTTTCATCTTAAAAAAACATTAGTCTTCTCATCTTAGTGACAACATTAACCATAGACATGATGTGCAAGGTGGTTTGCCTTCAAACAAGTTGGACAATATGATACTTCACTAAAATTCATACAGAATCACCACCACCAAGTCTAAAAAAATCAAAATTGTCTGGGATAAGGAGGCATGGAGGGGGAGAGTCTAAAATGTTTTCCAACAGGGACAGAGAAACTATGGTTCAGCTGAAATCAACTGAGAATCTTGCTACAGCTTGAGAATTTGGATGATTTCAACAGTGCCTCCTGGCTTTGATCTACGAATAATCATCATGCTCTCTTGAAAGCAAATAAGGCTGTTTTACAGGTTGTACAAGAGGACTTTTTATTGATTAATGTTTATTTTTCAGTCTGCAGAAAGACGCCAGAACGAAGCCTGGGATCTACAGAATCTAACAGGAAGCCTGTCCCACCTTTTTAGCAGAGAGGATCTTGTTCATGCTTGTTATTCTGATCCTCCAAAAGTCATATCTGGGCATGAGAAATAGACTGGTAAAAAAGTATGCAAGATATAGACAAGTCTGGTTGTTAATGCTAAAAGACTAATAATTCTTTTTTAACAAAAACTTCACTGTTAAACCCAACTAAAACTTTTAAAGCTGCACTATTTCTCCCTGATGTTCAAACCTTGAATAAGTTACTAGTCTCTCAGTATTTTATGGGTTGTATTAATAGTTCTCTAAGGTGTTCTGCATAGTTACATGGCAGTATTTCTTAAACAGCATTAAGAACCTCCATCAGGCATATGATACATCTCTCGATGTCCAGAAATGATGCCTTCTCTGTCCCTTTTATTTCCTGCATAATTATCCCTACAATAAATTATTCATGCGATCCAGCATTTTATTGACTCATCTGTACACTCATTTCAGGATTGGAAATGTAATACATTGAACAGTCCAATGCTGTAATTCATTGCCTTTGCCTAAAGAGAAAATTTTTGTGAATTACTTCTTGTGACAGTCACACCGAGGAGGATGGGGAGCAATCTCAAAGAGAAAAGATGAGTATGCTTAGGTACTTCTGACATTAGCTTTGCCATGTGACAAGTCAACTTCTTTTCTCTTCTGACAAAGAATTTCAGTGCAATGCAGAAGATATTACTGAGTTTCAGTCATTAACTTTGCAGGATCAGAAAGTACCTTCCGAGCTGCTGACTGAGGTTCCCTGTTACTGCAGACACTGTATTACACAGCATTTATAAACACGGTCCAGATGAGTAATTGTAAGGGCAAGTCTTACAGTCTTTTGAATACTGCTTTCAAAGCTTGCTACACTAGCAAACCAAACTGTGTATGTCACTAGTAAGGACTGAGTAAGACCGAGAAAACACTGACTGATACAATGGAAGGCAAAGTCAATTAAAAGTCTAGTGTTCATCTGCCTAAAAAGAAAGCAAAATAGCTACAATAATGCAATAGGCAATGTTTTAAATGAAAATTTTTTGTTGTTGTTGTTTTAAAAGCTAACTAAAAATTTATTTCAAGAAAGATCCAGGACCATTCTCTCTGCTTAATTTCTCACAGAGATTGTTCTAGATCTATCCTATGAGGATACTCCCTTCTGTGCTTACGTTACAATAAAAATATCTGTGCTGTCTGGCACAGGCCTGCAAGTATCTAGGGAGGAAAATGAAAGTCAAGGATGGCAGCCAGCTGAAAGTCAGCTTGGATGTCACAGCCTGCAGAGAAGTGCCCAGGTGCCACTGCAAAACTGATGAGGTGCCTGGATTAATACAATAGATACCCGAAATCAATTAATGACCTCAATGGCAGGAAAGGCAAAGGCCTCAAGGAGGAAGGGATGTTTTAGAGTTGATACACAGACTATAGGGGAAAAGCCACCATCCCTTTTCAAAGGAGGTTGTTTCTGAAAGAGGGAGATGGTGGTTGGCTGCCTAGCATATACTTTTCATCTCTGGGATTCCAGAGGGAGCCTGCTGAAGATCAGAGCTAGGCTAGGAAGAAGAGTTACACACATACAAACACACACAGAAAGGCAAGGAAAAACTGGCATGGAAGTGACTATTTGCTTTCTAATATCATGTAAAAAAGGCAGGGAGACCAATGAAGAGGACTGCAGCAGAGGTCAGGTATGAGAAAAGGATGGGAGAGAACATCATTTGTACCTATCAGCCCAAGTCTTCAGAAGTAGGAGGGCCAAGGAGCTACTGGTTTCAGCTACAAGAGTGTGAAAAGCAGGCTCCAGGCTTCTCTCTGAGCCTCCATGTATTTGTTGTAGCTCCTTTGCCCTCTTCTGGATACCTTCAGCCACACTAAAGGTCTCTGCTGGGCTTGCTCCTGAGGTATTATGTCCCCTGGGCTGTGGAGGTGGCTGCCCCAGGCAGGTAGCTGTAGAGCCTTGGGAGGTGAAATGCTGGTGGCTGGGCTGCACACCATCGCTGGTCTCATGCAACTCTGATGAATCCGACATCAGGGTTTGTACCCAGACTTCCTCTGTCTTGGGATGGTGATTTTGCATCTCCCTTGTAGTTTGCCTTGCACTACAGTAGAAATGGTCTATTAAGTTCCTCCAACGTTTCTTTTGAGGGTTACTGTTATGGAGTGTTGGTATACAGCAAATCAGAATGAGCTGAATATTTCTTCCTCGCCACTCCTTCTCACTTGTACCTAGCACAAGGCACTTCTCCTCCTCCACTTCTTCCAGAACAGAAGTGCTCCCATAATGAGTTCCCAGGTCTCAAATGTTTCTATACAGCCTCTCCACTGTAACTCTGCGTGTTGTAAGAGACCTGAGCTAGTTTCTGTGTTCCTCGACAGGAATGGAAAGCTCAGGTGGGAGGCTGGAGTGCTGCCATGCCTCCTTTCAGACAACTGCTGTGCCAGCTCTCCATTTCTGAGCTATAATTCATCAAGGAATTAGGACACTTTTGTGCTGGGTACCCGAGTTCCTTCTGCTCAGTACCTCACTGACACATGATGTATGAACACAGCTCTGTGTAACATGAATGTGTACATAATATATGTCTATGGGCAACTAAGGTAACAATCATGCAGAGAGTTAAAAAGCCTTGAATTCCTTGAGCTTAAGCAAGTCTGAAAGTTTCCATAATGCTTTGTCAAAGGCAATATATTTATCTTGATCCCAGCTGCAGACTGCAAGATTCTCAGTAAAGGCAGCATGCCATGAAAAGGCTTCAATAAGTGTTTGCCACTTCATCAATACTTAGACATTTGCAGTAGAAAAGACAAACCAGGGTACAGTGCTTTGTGAATACTCCCAGGTAATTTATCAAGGGGTGGAATAGTTTAATACTAGATGTTGTTAGACTCTAATTGGTATGAAAGCTATATTAGAGATTGTGGCTCTCTTTAGAAGTGACTTATGAGAAACATAACTGAGATTATTAAAATATCTTCTCCCCCTCCAACATCTGGTAGAGGACACATCTGTAGTATACCGAAATCAGAACAAGCTGCTGATACATTGTTAGAAATTTTTTTATGCCTGTTATTCTTATACAGAAATAGCAGTGAAATATATAAAAACACAGAAGCCTTTGGAAAATAAAAGAAACTGAGTACCACTTCTTAATGTTATCTGTCAGTTTTGTACTCCCTGGAACAATATTATAAAGTACATATTTTTTGTTGTTGTTGGGTTTATTTTACTTTTAGATTTTAGTGCCATTTTATTGAACAGAAGGAAAATCTTTAAGCTCTGTAAAATAATCACAGCATAAGGATTTGACAAATACAGAGTCACTTCATCAAAGGTTTGCATTTAGTCAGACTCTCAAACTTAATTGAGGTGTCTCCTCACAATCACATCTCCAGTATCACTCCAAATCTTAAATAAGGTTTCTTTCTATTCTGTCACATAGTCATAATTCATCTCTCTCTGGAGGTGAGCAGATCACCCAGAATCACCATAAGCAAAAAGCAGCCAGCTTAGAGCCATTAAGCCATTACAGGACACACAAGGACTGTAACCTGCTGAAGTCATGATGCAGAGGGACAGAGAGACACCTTACAAATTCCTGTAACTTGCATTACAAAGCCTCTGGGCTTTTTCTCCAGGACAGGAAAAAGGGGATCCCCGGCTGTGACCATGCATTTAGGTGGTCACACAGTATAATATGCTGCTCCTACATGACACTAGAGGCTTTTTGCCTGGTGGCCAGCAAGGAGGAGCGTCCCCTGGGGGCAGTCCTCTCCCCTCAGCAGTGAAAGGCCTGTCCCTCTATCAGCCCTGTCCTCCCTGGGCTCAGCACACTGCCATCCAGCAAAACCCCAGAGATGCTCCGTATGATTCAGCAAGATGCTTTCATAAGCATCATCCCCTACGATTTGACAGAGCGGGCTGAGGCATGTACAGATCAACGGAAGGATTTAGCAGGATTTTAAAGCAAATTCAGAAAAGAGACAAAAGTGACATGAGCTAATCGAGCGGAAACACAAACTGCTTTCTGACATCATTATTCTATGGTTGCTTGAGCTCCTTCAGAGACAGAGCTCAGTGGAAAACACATCTGAAGCCTGTCATTACGCTCCATAAAAAGAAGGCAATTGGCAATCCTCCTAATCAGTCTTTTGTAGGATTACTTATATCCACAAACATCATCTTATTCTTTCTCAACAACGTATCCTTTAATAGTAATAAATATTGACTTTCCAAATCATAAACATCAAGGCAACATTAAAAAGCTTATTATTTCCTTATGTTATGTAAACCCACTACTGCAGTACCAGGTATCCTGAAATATCTTATAGGGTGCTCAAGCACAGTTCAGTAATAAATACATTTGAGTACCACAGTGAGTTACAATGGCTTGTGACACAGAGCAATTTTTGACTATTGGCAGTGATAACCCACTTAGCAAAGATATACTACTAGTGAAGACAGAGTATGCTCAACATAGTCATATTTCATTGCAATCTTGAAAGACTTCAAACAATTTATGGTATTCTGCAAAGGTTTTGCTGTTTAGAAAGCTCTTCTTCTGCACCATAATTAACTATGATGAAACTTTGTTTTCCCGTTGAAAAATGTGAGCGTAGTTTTCTAGCATAGTACTAGTGTACTCCTTCCAGATTTTAATCAAAGCAACAGCACTTGCTACCAGAAGGGGAAGAAACCTGCTTATTTCATCTACTACTTTTCTTTTTGAATCTTACAGGAGCATTTTTGTTTTCTCATCTCTGAGGTCCTCGTATGTCTTCTAAAAACCTCTATGGTATCCCTTGTGGAGGTTTCATATATATGGTCCTCCTTGAGCAGAATCTGACCCTGTCTGCATCCTGGAGATGCCAATAGCCAGTCAAACACAGCAACACCATGCAGGGATCAGAAGGCTGAGCAGAGGTGATGCCAGAAGCCAGGAAGGATGGGAGACATTCTCAAAACCTGAGCAGCCAAGTCTCAGGGCACAGCCCAGTCAAACAATTAAGTTCAGCCTGATTCAAGCAGTGAATTGAAGAAAGTACCTCCAAAGGTCCTCTCCACCATAAAGTAGCCTTTGCTTCTTGTTCTTTCCAGAAAGGTGCCACGATCTGAGAATAACAATATTAGTAGTTTTTGTTTTCTGCATACTACTATGCCAACTTCTCTTCCTGCTTAGTATTAGCATCTTTTGAGGGCTGATTAAGTATCATCTGAATAGCACAGAGATAGATACAGAAGATCTCCCCAGAGGCAGGAACGTGTTTCTCTTACCTCTTAACCTTCAGATTTTGGCAAGGATGGAAGTTACGTTTATTGATCATGTAGAATAACATCCAATAAATACCATTTTAGACTTGTCACCTATTTTCGATTTTGGACCATTTTCCTTCAAAATCTATTTTTATTGGCACTCTACAATAAGAGTTTTATCACAAGATAACTGGACTTCATGTATTTGGCATTTTTTCCATGAATTCAGTGATATACAGAAAGAAGAAATTCAATCTCTGCTGATAAAAGGAACAGAGGGAGAAAAAGGCAAGTAACAGGCTTCAGAATTACTGTGGAGAAATAGGTATGATTGGCAAGTACAGAATGTTGCAAAGGGTACAAAAAAGCACAAAACCTGGCTTAACAGTTTTTGTTTACCTACAAATCTGAAAATAAGAGGGAAACTGTACGCTCCACTTACTTTCATTCACCTTAAGCACTCTGCACACAGCAGATGCCAGCATATGTTTTGACTAGAAGCACACCATTGAACTGGCTTGGAAATAACCAGCTCCAATAGGTAGGGAAATAAACGTTGTTGAGCTGCTTCACACTAGCTCACGGGCAGCAGCACCACCCAGATGGACAATCTATCAGCTCCGGTGGCCAAGGCAAGCTCAGGAAACCAAAATGTTTGAGTGTTCATTTGGCGGCTGAATTGTAATTGCGGCACGGGGAAAGAGAGCCCCCTATAAGAAGAAAAACCAGCTGTGTTTCTTATACAGACAACCCAATGCAACCACTATGAATTGGGCAGTTGGACTCTACTCTCTCTGGAGGTCCCTTCCAACCCCTGCAATTCTGTAAATCTGTGAATTCTTAGTGTATTTTCAGTAGTATTTATACTTCACCACCACCACAGCTGAGACTGCGGGATTTTTTCATTTGGTTTGGTTGAGGTTTTAGAGAAAATCCCCAAAACTCTAGGTGCCCAGCTGTGGCCCTCTACCACATCTCATTCTGCAACTCCCAGTTCCCAGCCCTACCCCACTTCTAGACCTTTCTTTATACATTTCAGCTTTCATGATTTTAAGCTTTACTAGCTTCATACACCCCATCTTACTTTTGCCCTACACTTGTAATTTCATCTTCTGTCACCAAGACAAGAGATTCCCCTTGGGAGACTGGAAAGCCACTCACTCCTTTTCCACGCTTTACTGACTCAGTAAACACCAATTCCTTAATTTTGCTTGTGCAGGATTTTAAATGTTTCCCCTGAGATTCCTGAGCACCGGAGCTAACTTGTTCAGCCCAGCCAGATTTGAAACAGGCCAGCACTGGCAAGCATAAGGGAAGAAATATTGTCTGGAAACCAAGAGTTCAAAAAAGCCTTTTCAGTATGCTGTGTAACAGTTTATGTGGAACTAGCAGACTGAAAAGAAAAAGAAGAAAAATAAAAGCAGAATAAGAGAAGACCAGAACACTGAACAACAGAACCAGCTACCCACCATTCAATGATTGATAAGTAAAATTTAACTACATGCTAGTTAACGTCACCCTTTACCTTCCTTACCTTCTCTCTCTAGATATCCAAAGCAAAATCCAGATTTTTATTTAAATAAAAGTCATTAAAAATAAATAAAAAGAATGTCTTTCAATTAACCCCCAAAGAGAGAAAGTCCCCCCCCAAAACTGATAGAAAAATAGTCATAAAAATTACAAGTTGAAGACTTAGTTACCAACTAATACTTGCTAAAACATGTCTGAACTGTATCACACTTTATTGTCACTACTATGTCACATGGTAAAACCCCATGTACACTGCTTTGCTGATAAGGACCCCAGAATGCCTCTGTGGTCTAACAAGAATAAAGGAGAAAGAATGGAGATCTCCTATCTGCCTCCCCTTGCTTCCTCAGCAGCAACGACATACTCTGTGTGCAGATTAAACCGCAGATTCCATGTATTTGATATTAGCAGGAAGGCTTTTCAAGTCCTTATAACAAGAAAGGAATTTAAGTTATTGCCATCTTCAACAACTTGTTGAAGATGGCAACAGCAGGAACAGGTTTGAGCGTGGTGATGAGAAAATTAACTGACCAACTCATTAGCCACAAAAAGCACCTAATTTGACGACAACTTGAGAAAAAGCATTACACCACAGGCGTTGCTGCTTCTGCACACATCTTCACAAGGAGCCCAAACTACCCTCCATGGAGCGAGGAATTTCCCGAATCCTCACGGTATGTTGACACTTTCCTATAGAGTTAATCCTGATTTATCCTTGGCTAGAGAAGACTATACATTAAAGCAGCGTGCACTTAGGGCTCAGCCCTGCAATGTGCTGAGTGCTCTGGCCCCCAGCCACCAGAGCACTTAGGCACATGTTTTATTTTAAACACATGAGCAGTTCCGCTGAAATTCAGAGAGAAAGTCACAGTGCAGAAAGAGCCAGATTATGCCTCAAAAACATGAAGCTATATTAAAAACAAGAGCATAGCACGATTTAAAACCAACATGATCATTTCACTGGGTCAGGTAAATCTATCCGAGACGACAAGTTGTTCTACGGCACATTAATAGGCTCAAAGAGGTCTCACAGCCTGCTCATGGCTCAGGTATGCTCCTAAATGCACCAGGTGTGAGGAAATTATTCACTGTGAGTGAAAGTTCAGCAATACCATCCATTGCCACCAAAGCCAAACAGAAAAGCAGAACCTGAAACCTGAAGGATGTTCTCAATTCTTGCCTGGCAGGCAGGGTTCTGCGCCATGCAGGACAGATGTGAGCGCCCTTTGCAACGTTGTTAAAGCTTACATTGCCTTTTAACAACTACTCAGGTCTGGGAAATTTCTTTCTTTTTTGACAGTGACATAAGCAATAGAACTGTATGAATTACTCCCCTGAAAATGCTATTAGCATTTCAGGGTTAAAATTACACTGTATCAAGCTGCAGACAAAAAAAAAAAACCAAACCAAAAAGTTGCATTTGCAGAGTACAGAAAATTTCTGAAGACTCAGTGCTTCTAGGATAGGATTAAAAAAAAAAAAGATCAAGACCAATAACTTGTGTGCTAAATATTAATTTACCTTTCAGATGAGAAAAATGAAACTTTTATCGTATCCTATTATTATGATCAGATATTCTGAAATGTGAGTCTTCCACGATGCATCAATTTTTTATGAAAACAAATCTGGTTTTAATTTCAAGATCACAAATTACTGCGAGTATTTTATATCTCTTGCTCAAATACATCTAAAACAATTTAAATAATTTTTGCTACATACTGTAATCTGTATCTTGAGTGACAACCTCTGCACTGGTTATCAGCTTAGAGGGATAAAATAATAAATAACCCCCTTGCTTCAAGAAATATTTTATAATGCAAAATGTCACAGTTCTGTAAAGCAGTGCTAGCGTATCTTAGTGAACTGTTGTACTGATGACATTTCAAAGCTTTAGAATATAGGAACTTTAAACTAACAGATCAACAACATACTGTCCTTGATTTTGTAGCCCATGAAACTGTAATGCCTCCACCAAAGCACCTCAGCTTGACATCATTGTATTAAAAAATAAATTCAAATAAAGAAGAGAAATTCTAGAAAAGCTTTTGCTGGTTTCTATCACTGCTAGTATGCACGATTTCCTCACATTTTCCCCCACCAAATGGTGGTGGCATCCACAATATCCAAACCCTCACTTATTTTATCAGGTTCGGTGGGGAACAGGGATTGAGAACCTTGGTTCAAGTCTTTGGCCTCCTTGATGAAAAGATCAAAGAACATGTGTGTAAGCCACAGGTTGCACAGATCTCTTGGATCTGCATAGTGAGACCCAAAGTCTTGTGGCTGAGAGGAAAAGTTGGGTGGGATCCCAAGAATCAGGCTCCAGGTGGCAGTTTGTGCCAGTCTTTGGGACACGGCATTTCTCCCACTACCTGGGCCACAGTGGGAGAGACCCACTGTCCTGGGAAATGGCAGAAGACAGCAGGAACAATCAGCAGCTCTGCAGTGCCTGACCTGCCAGAAAAGAAAGAGTAACCACGAAGTACCCTCAAGGGTATGCAAGTACACCCTCCAGATGTGAGAAAGAACATGGCAAAGGCAGAGGGAATAATCTGCTCATGCCCCATCAGGATGAAAGAAAAGCTAATGAGTAAATTAATGAATTGCCTCTATGGATTGCATTCAGCTGGCAGTCTCACACTACAGAGGAATTATCTTTTGCCATGGCTGCAGGGGTGGCTGGAGTTCAGAAAGCTGACAAACCTTCAAGTGGGAGAACAGAGACTTAAGGGTAAAAATGAGTCTTAAATGTTCCAGAATCTGAGAAAATAACTAAGGGGGAGACAAGGAGGGGATGACTTAAGCACAGGGCACAGTCAAAGAGTAAAGAGAAAGAGAACAATTTCATCAGTGCATTCAGCTTCATGATTAAGTGCAGGATTTGCTGAGGAGAAGAAAACTGCCTGCACATGACAGTGCAATGCAAGAGCAGGAGGGGAATACTTGTCAGTCCTGTGAAGGTTTTTGTCAGATGCAAGAGTGCTTCAAAGCTGTAAGAAAAGGCATTTTTTAGCATTTTTTAACATCTAGATCTGTTCAGTTTTGGATTGATTTTTTTAGTGCCAAGACTCTTGTAACATACCTTCCAGGTGCCAAAATGTTCAGAGTCATTTCTGTTGCTCTAGCAGTTGTTATGCACGGTGTTCAGAAGGATGATTTTAATATATTTCTCCAGTGCTGCAAGACGTCTGTTTATAAATCCTTGTTTTGGCCCTACCCTGTGGTGCTTAACTCCATCAGTTACCATCAGCCCAACAGATTAGATAACTGAGCCCTGACAGTCTGTAGAAAAGACTCAGTTTGAGGTTGCACACTACCTGTTCTGCTTTTCCTGATGCCAGTAGCTGCTGTGTAAAAGAGCTGCAGCTGGAAAGTTTTGTATTCACTTATTTTAAAGGGGATCCCATATTGGTAAACAATGCCCTTCTTCAGACCTGATTAGATTTAGCTGGCAACAAATCAGTCCTGTTATGTTGCTATGCCACCATGTCTTACCAATTTCTGATAAGTTACTGAGGCAATTGCAACCCACTTAATGTATTTATCAAATTCATTATTGATATTTCAGAGCTTCTTTCAGAGTCCAGCTACCCTAACAATTAAGGATTTCCTTTCTAACTCCTAAACTACATATATACATAGTTTATACCATTTGGTCTGGTGTAAAAATTACTCTTCATTGGAAAGAAAGAGAGTTGGTCTTTATTGTATTTCAAAGATAATGAGAGTGAGAGGATTAAAAACAAAACAAACCAAACCCAGAATCACAGAAAAACCCCACTCCAGAACAGCACAATGTCAACAAAAGTCAAAGCAGTTTGAAAACCAATTGATGGCAACAAACAATAGTCGGTTTTGAACCCATAAATAAATCTATGAGTAAATAGGGGAAAAAACCCACCTGTAACCTCTTTCACTGGCAAGAAGAAACTAGCACTGTAGTGACCAAAGAGGCCCATATAGAAGCAGCGACATGGATAAAGCAGAGACTATCCTAGCCACCAGAGCTTATTCATTGTCCTCCTACACAACTAAGTAAATATTAAAAAAAAAGGCAGATTTCTATTTGTGCTGAAGCCCACTGTAAACCTCATTTGTGCGGCAGTTTAATCATTATTTTGCCAAACCACTAAAACCAAATAGGACACAGAACCAAGTCCAATCAGGACTTACAAAGAAGTAACTACTCTGTCGCTGCCACTGAAGATCTTGCTCCTTTCCCACCAACAAGGGAGGGCTCTGAATGAACCGCCGAGCACAGCACACAAGCAATCGGTGCTGTTAGCAAAAAGCAGGACAGGAGCAGCAGCAAAGCAACACTAAGTCTGGACAATATCCCCTCTGCACTACACCTGCCAGGGCCTGGGAGACTAAGTCCAGGAACCCTGTGCTGAAAGCCAGGCTACAAATCATTCCTTCGAGGCACCGTTTAGCCTATTTTGTTGGAGTGTTGCATTAAGCCAGTGGCATCGCACAGCTTGGGACTGGCTCCCTGTCCTGCTCCATGACACCGCTGTACCTGTTGCCACAGCCAGAGATCAGATTTTGGGGAGGCACATGAGCAGAGAGCTGATCTCAGCTGCTGAAGAAAAGCAATGAGGTGGTGGGCTAGGGAAGAACAACCAACCAAGTGAGCATCATAGCTGACACGCATGGTGAAACAGACTGCTTTCGTTTCACTAGTGCTGGGACAGGCAGAGATTTCCACGCATGTGGACACAAGCAAGCACTAGATGTATCATACCTTCCACTATGCATTGCTGTAATTCCTTCTGCAAGCAGTATGAGAAGAGCTCATTCCCAGAAATAAAGGTTACAACCAAACTGATTTTCAACTGAGACAGTCCAAAACAGGTTACTGAGGTTACTAACTGCTCTCCTGACCCTACTAAAAAGGTCACTATCCTAGATCAAGCTAGGCATGACTGGAAGACCAAATAAGGAACATATCTATAGGGCCTTAGAAAAAAATGGACAGCTGCATAATTCAAAAGTATCTCTGGATTCCACTTGATCTAAATTTGATAATTTTACAGATTGTATGTTTGATAAACTGACAGCTTCTCCTCCATGAGAATCACTCCTTTATCAGTCAATATTAGCCCACCTAACTTTCACTTTTTAAATAAAACTGAGTGATAAAATCTCCACATTGAAGCACAAAAAAAACCTGGCACAAACAGCACCATTCTGGGCCAGATTAACCAAGTTAATCATAGTAGTTTACACATTTGAACAAGTATATTAAAGAGATAAGTGAACATACAGTAGAATGACTGCTTTGCTAGATTTTGTACAAAAAGATGTGCCTAAAAAGGACTCACAGCAGGAAAAACAATGGATGAAGCACTCAGACAACTAATTAATACTGCTAATTTAACTTATACCCTCACACACCCCTTATTGTCATCTGCACTCCATCAAGGAGTAGATGGTGACAGTTCTCAAGCACTGCTTTTATTTTTATTTTCACCTTTCCCTCATAAACAAAACACCACTGTGACACAGGCTGCTTGACCTACTTTATAAGGAAGATATTTCCAAAGAAGCACTCCCACCCTGAGAGGAAAGTAGCAGAAGGCCCTGAACAGCAGAAACTTTTTAGCTTCCAAGGAACAGATATTTTATTTCAAATTTTATATGCATTTTTCTTTTCTCTCTTAACAATGCCTCTCTGTCTCTCCTTTCCCTCCCCATTACTACTGATTTCTGCTCTAATCTCTTTATCCCTCCCATATGGGTAAAAGCACATATTAGCTGCCAGCCCAACTTGCTGGGCTTTTCCTACCATGTCACTGATGTCTAAAATTAACCCCACTTATTCTTTTCCTAGGTTATGATTTTTAATTTATCCATATATTCCATAAGTAGAGAACAAGCCCCACAAAACTGTAGTGAAAACACAGATGTGATGCTACTTTATCACTCATCAGGGAGGCCACAAGACAAGGTATTTTCCCCAGATCTCAGGGATCTGCAAAACTTTAAGAGAGTGCAGAAGATCCCTGAGAAACCTTCTGTGGATATCACATTAGTGAAATAACCTCCTGGCAAAATTTGCTTCTCTAACTTTTTAAATAGTTTTCTTAACTGACCTATTTCACATCTGAATAACAGCAAGTCCCAACATCATAAAATGAGACTCTGCCACAGGGCATCCCTTTTAAACTGTTGCTACTGCTGTGCAACTACAGGTTCAAGATGGACTGCTTTGTTTATCCTTACCTTCTGTTTCTCACTTTCATTTTCCTCCACCTCAAGACCTTCAAAAGCAATGACCAGTTTTTCGTAATGAGCTTGTGCCAAGTCTCAGCAACCATTATTCTCTCAGCTGAGTGAGGGGATTAGGATCTCTACAGAAATGAAGCAGGTTACAGCCAATGGATATATTTGGGAGCAAAATATTTTTGCAACAGTACAAGAATTCTGAACCTGTTACTTATGCTTAGTGCAATTCCTCACATAAACTGGGTGTCACATGATGACCCACACTCTGACAGCTAGTCATGAATGGGTTAGTCACACTGGCATTGCTACCTGTATTAAATGAGGAGGAAAAGTGATTGTTTATTATTTGGCATAACACAAAATTACGGTTTTTAAATTAATGTCTTGCAGAACAGCATGGATTTAGTGGGGAAAAAAAAAAATCACATAATTTAACCTTATTATGGAATGCTAGAAAACTTTCAAATGGGTTTGGCAAACTTAGAAAAATAACTTCGTTCTGCAAAAACTTCCTGGAATTTCCAAGTTACTAAGAACTGGTAGGGAATGTTGGTAAGAACTGATGGGGCATACTGCTAGAAGTTAGCAACATCTGTGCTGCATGAGGTGCAGACACAGGGGAGGAGGGAAAGGAGGAGCACATTCAGCTTAGGGACAGAACAAGCCTCTCAAGTGCAGTGGCTTGGTACTGGGATGGCAAATCATGATGTCACAAAAACATTTCTACACTTAGCTGATCACATCAGGAAACTGAAACCTTAAGGATTAAGTATTTGAAAAAAGTAACACGTAGTCCAGCAAGTTTGAAAAGTGTCCAATTATTCCACTAACTTCAAACTGAGCATGGGCAGCTTTTTAAGTGCCTTGTGTCACACATCTCCGACAAGTTAAAGCATTCTTAGCAACAGCATAACCAGGTTACGACAAATTACTTTGCACAAGTATTGGTGTCTTGTTTTGGCTTTCTTCTCCTACATGATTAATTTAAGGAAAGGGAAATGAGAGGCAGAGGAAAAGTAAGAAAGCTTTAGTTCAATTCTTCAAATAGTTAGGAGCTTATCACTAATCAGACACCTTATAATCATGAATTCAATCCAAAGTTCATAGAAGGCTGGGAGCAAAAATGAAAGTCAAACATAATCAAAACCTCTGTCAACAGCGATACGGCTCACAGAAACATCCTATAAAAGCAGCTGCGCAAAACACAGTTTACAAGCAAGGTTTATAGCTTTCTTTAAACTAACCAAACAGAGCGGAAGTCAATGTTAGCAGTCTCATAATATTCATTGAGGTGATGATAACCTGACATTGTTATTTATCCTCTGAAGTAACAATGACTCTTCATTAACAGCTGAATTAGCCCTTATCTTACAAATGACTCGGGATTATAGACATACGTAAGGGAAAGGATGCAGGCAGCCCTCCCATGGATAACATCAGGTATAAGCTCTTTCTCTGTCTCATCTGTGTTATCTACAAAAAGCTGGGAGAACTTGACAATGTTTTTCCACATGGAGTCAACCACGTCTAAACACAGAAATGAAGTCAGCCCTTCCTGAAGCCCTAGCCTTTAAAAAAGGACCAAACATTCCCTCTCTTGTCCAACTAGATTACACCCAAACACAACGGACAAGAAGTTCCTACATCTTTTAAAAAACACTTTTCCCCCTCCCTTATTTACAATGTTAACGTATTTGAAAAAGGATTTAAATAGTGCCCTCTATATACACTTGAAAGTTTCTATTCATTGATTAATTTGAAGAATCTGTTCTTCCTTACTGTGCACAGGACGAGAACCAGCAAAATTCCAATTAAAAAAAAAATCTATTTTGAATCATTTCTCCTCAGTTAGGCTCTAGTTCTTCGGGTTTTAAAAATCTGTACTAGATCTTTAACAAATATGGTGAGCTTGTGCTTCAATCAGCACAAGTACATAAATTTTCCGAACAAAAGAAATCTAACAGTATTCTCGCTCCATAGCTGACTCACATTCAGAACTTAATCATTTGCATGACTATTTTATGACCTTGGTTGGAGTCAACACAAAGTCAAGTTGCACTGCAATTTAAATTACCTCTAAACTTCTTTTGGCAAGAACAATCCCTTGACAGTAACTAGCACTATCCTTCAGAGACCTGATTTTTTAACACCAACACCTGCATTAATTTAATCCAAGCTTTTCAGACTCATTGGTATCACCTGCTGTAGATGCTAATGTGTTGCTTCAGGCTCTTGTTGGAAAGGTCGTTCCTTTGATGCCTCAATTCTCACCGGATTCACCAGTCTGCGGCAGATCCTTCACTTTCTTCCTCTCCCCTGAGTACAATCACACCCACAAATCCTCCCTCAGAAGCCTTCAGCAGCTCTTTGATAGCTATGTAGCTGGGTAGCCTATAAAGCAATGAAATGATGTTCTGAATGTGAAAAATGCTCTTGGCTTCTTCTAATGTAGCAACGCCAAAATATCAACAATCTTCCAAGGCAAGAAAAAGTGGACCGTGGGATATTTTAAATATCTCTTTTATGTTTCTGTGGTGTTACCTATGTCTAAGTGGAATCATTTTTTCCCAGGCATTTGAAGCAAAGCCACCTGGAAGAGGGAACACAGCAGCTGCTCAACTGTGCCAAGCGATGAAACAGCTTAGAGGAAGAATTAAAGAATGGTAGTCTATATAATTGAAATGTAGTAGGAAGGTTATTATGCAGGTTGTAATACAAGCTCAAATCTGGTTAGGACAACCCCAAATGGCACGTTTTCCTTTATTAGTATAAATGGGTGAAACCTCGCTCCTTACTGTTATTATCCACAAGGTTTTCCCTTCAACGCATGGCATCGATTAATTACTACTACACAAGGAGGTCTTGTATAACGCAGAGTCATTAACTTCACTTGGCAGATGATGAAACTCAGACTGTTAGTATTAAGTCCTGAAAAAAGGTATATATTCTCCAACGGGAAATAATTTCCACACCACTAAAATGCCCACATTGCTGTGGTGAAACACTGGCTATTTAGCAGAGCACCATAACATCCATTTCCCTTCTGGGAGGACATGAAGGCTGTCTAATCCATGGAAAACTACAGGTAAGTAAACATGTTGGACCAACAGTAAAGCACTTGCCAAAGCAAGGACAGGGCAAAGACACTACAATTAAAAGTATTTGGATAAAAGCTTCTGTAGTGAGTAAACACAGGCCTATCTCTAGTTTGACACGACCTTGAAGCATCACTATTTTTTTTTGTAGTTGATCTTGTGTAAGGCAAAAGAATGTAACAGAGGAAAATTTTTGTTATTTTAGCTAGTTTAGGCAACATGAAAGGCAACAAGTAGCACAAGCTTGTCCAAAACAGAAAGAATACTTGACCCCCCCAATAAAATAATAATATTTAAATTTCTTTTTGATAAAAGAGGTGGCTGGATTCACTATAAGAGAAATTGCACAAAATAGTTACGTGAGTATTGTTGACATATATTACGCTTTCCCAGTAAGAAACAGGAAAAGTAAAAAATAGTTCAAAACATCTCATTTCTCTCAATCTTATTTTTTGTGGCAAACAAAATGCTACTTTTTATTTTGCTACATAACAACAGTGGTTAAATGTTCTGCATCTTCTAGCCTGAAAGTTTTCTATCAGTTAGAGAATCTGTCCACTTAAAATGTAGAATCCACTTGAACAAGTGTGGTTGGTGCAGAATGGAATTGCTATAGCTCAAAAAAAATTAAAAAGAACTGTAGGAAGCATGGAGCTCTTCATACTTATCTTGGTGTGGTTTTAAGATAGGAAATAACAATGTGGCATGCACAGCTAACTCCAGTGGGTAATATATCCCTTTCTAAGTATCTGAAATAGATGTAAGATAAGAACTACGTTTTGGATTTGACTGCTTCTCCTCATTGACAACTGAAAAACACAAGATGAATCCTACCTTTATAATAAAGATCTGTGCAATAAAAGATGCACAGCAATGCATTCAGAACAAAGAGAAAGCATCAATTTTAAAAAGTATAGGTTTATTTTAAAGGAAAGAAGTTACTTTCCACGTTTGCTCATCTCACAAAGAGGATGATGATTCTCTTCCCCCACCCCCACCAACATATATTTTCAGGTCTCTCTAGATAGTTTAAACTATTATTCCATCTTTCTATGTATGCACACACAAAATGACATCAGTTAACAACATACTGCAAATGAACACTGAGATATAGCAGCATATGTTACTGCTTAGAATAATCAATATGTCTCACTACGCCAGTGGTACCAATTATTCCAAAACCAGTATTCTGATGAATCTAAATTATTATTTAATGTTAGCATGGCAAAGAACTACTTTTGATACCAATACTATTTGCTACAGCATTTAAGCAAATAATTCAGCAGAAAAATTAAAATTTCCCAAGAGAAATGCTTACCCACAATAATTTATAGCACAAATTACTTGCTAAAAATGACCGCCAAATGCACCCAACTCACATAAAACGCAGTCAAAAGGCATGTTTATGTAAAGCTGTAGAAAACTGTATAATACAAAGGGAAATAAAATGAGAGAACAGGTGATAAGGGGGAGTGTTACACAGCTTTAACAAAAAGCAGACATAAAACTTGCAAAAGAAGTATATTAAAGATTAGGTTACTTCTGTCAAAAGCAACTCCACAAATGGTGCCCCTTAAAGTTTTGATGATTTTATGCTGGTTTGTGCCAACTTTGTTAATTCTCCAGTAAAGAAGGCTATCCAGCAGCAGTGTACCCTGAGAGAGGCTGAAAAGGTGAACATTATCTCCAGACAGTAGTTACTCTATCAGCAAGCATGACTGACCTACTTGTAAAAATCCACACTGATTTAGTTTTCTAGCAACAGTTCTGATCTCAAGGAGATAGTTCTCTCCAAGCAGACAAATTGCCAATATCAAGACGTTTTTATTGACAACAGTAAAAGGAAAAAAAAATTCTTATCTAAATTTCTGAATAAATTTACTGAGATTTAATATAAAGCTCATCTAAAAGCAATGAATGCAGAATTCAACTGTAAATGCCTCCTGTAACAGCATGAATTAAACTTATGAATCTCATTCCTCCCCTTCTCAAGCACTTCATTAGTCCTTTCAAAAGCCTAGATTTTGTTTCCCTGAGCTGAGAAACATAAATTGCTTTTCAGAAGCCGCATCTTTTCTACCAGTTTTCCCTTTTCCCCATGTATCCTACTGACAATGAAGGCTAAAATAATAGTCAAAATTAGAGAAGATACAGACACTGTATGCATTTGATCAGGTTAAGGTCATAGAAATGCAATGGTTCTTAGGTGGTTTCTACCTTGCACTTTGCAGAGACACTTTTAAAATGAATCTTAAAATTATTATTCTTAATTTGGGCACAAGTTCTTAGAAAAGCTCTCTGCTATTAGGTAAGTTATAGGATAACATTGATATATTGAAAGAAATATAAAATAAAACCAAAATTGAATCCATACCTTATTATAAATTTTAATTTCAGTGGCCTGTATTGTTTATTGGTTTTGTGAATGACCTGCTGGCTGCCAAAGCAGCAAATACACAACTGACAGTAAATCAGGGGGAGTGCTGACATGGCTGATAGCAGAGCCTCCAGCAGGAAAGACCTTTGTAATTCTTGAGGTTTGGGCCAACAAAAGCCTCATGATATTGACCAGGTGCCAGGTGGGTTTGTGGCACAGAACAGCCCCCACTGTGAGTTTAGACCAGGAGCAGATAGGCTGAGCAACCAGACCCCCAACAGCAGAGCAGTGGCTACCCTCATCCCCGTGGGCAATGGTGACACCAGGAATAGGAGGAGACCTCCTAATGGCCTTGGAGCCAACATGTCCCTGGGTTTTATAAAAACTCCATGAATATTGTAATTACTTAAATGACTGGGGAAAAAAAAAGCCACTTAGTCTCTTTAAGAAAACTTAAAAAAAAATTTACACTGATTATCAAAGGCCTGTTTTCCTCCCCCAGCTTTGGGGCTACATAGCTTTTAAGTATCTCAATAGTATGTTGTTTATTTCATAATGATGCTCATAAAAATCTAGCTGCAACGTGTATATTTATGTAACAAACCTCCAAAACCTCTGAAAGAATAAGCATGCAGAAAGGAACTCTGCCTGCTAAATATAAAAGAGCAAAGAAAAAAATTACTGATTGCTCTAAACATTTTTTTTTTTTTTTCAAAAGACCCTATTGAAAGCTTTCTGTGAGAAACTCCAGAGGTTATCAAACTCAGGCTCCTCAGCGATACAGGAAGCACGATCTGCCTCCAGCAATCAGTGTCCACCAAAAAGGGGATGGATGTATTTAGTTTTTTCTTAAAACAAAACCAGGTTTCATTTTCCAGGCACATTTTCGCATGCTTAATTCAAGGGCCTCAATTTTCATAGTATATGAAGCTAGATATCTGAAATTAAAACTGTGTAATTAATTACGCTGTAACCTGGGCTGCTGTGCACGTCTGAAGCATTAAGCAGGCAGGAGAGGTGGATGGCACATGTGGTGATGCCACGTGCCTCCTCCTGCCAGCCCAGCTGTCCTGAGAAGCCTCCAAGGAGAACACACAAGCTCTGAGCAGCACATTTACCTATCAGTTAAAAGCTTGAGTAAGCATACCCCAAGTTGATTGCTGATATGACTCTCCTAACTCCAGTCAATCGTTGATATGACTCTCCTAGAATGCACACCATTTAAAACCTTCCAGCCAAACTGATAATGGGTTGGACAGTTCAGTACTGCACCTTGGTTTATCACTGGAAACGTTACCTTCACAGCAAGAGAATAAAAAAAGCCAAACAGATCTGAAGCACTCACAGCATATTCGTACATCACCAATTGTTAATGAGGGAAAAAAGATAAAAAAATACAAAACCATCATGCTAAGGACAAAACAGAACTGGCAAGCCTTAGTCTTTTGTAGAAAATGGCTGCCATTGCTTTTTTTTTATGGGAGCATAGTAGAAAGGCTAAAAACTAAATAATAATCCATTGGGTATATTTTCAATCAAGTTTGTCGAAGCTTTAAATCCAGCACTCTCTTTAAGAGCCCGGTGCAGTTAGAGAGTATAGACTTTAAACACAACAGTATTGTTACCACAGAGCCTCTTCTCATTACTTGGCACAATTTATGAATTCAGAAGAAAACTATGTACAAATTCAAACCTACAGAATGTGAAAATATTTTCCTGTCTCTGTTCAGATGAAGAAATTGCTTGTATAAATTAATTTAAAGCCAAATCCTGGCACACATTAGAAGGATGATCTTTAAGGGGAAATAAAATGACATACTGATCCCTTGACTAGTGCATCAATTAGGACATGCTGATAGAGAATCATTAGTCAGGATTCCCTACTAATAGAAAATCATTAGTAGACAGCACATCAGCACCAATGCCTCTTTGGTTACCAAGCCTTCTTTTAACCAGGATCTAACTTTGAGGCTAGTTTCTCTGTATCTTTTGAAGCTTCTGTGGCATGATTTATTCAAGACTCTTGACATAGCGCAGTCCTTCTGGGTCACAGTATCAGCTTGAAAATGAAGTACACAGGAATATGCGGAAATTAAAGTAGAATGGCAAAGGGAAGTTATTACTTTATTTGAATGTACTGAGACAACATTAAATTCACTGAAACCAGAAATTTTCAAGACAAACACTAACACCTATTTCTTTGTTTCTGTTTATTAGCTTCAGGCATCTCAGGATATATCTCAGTAGGATTGTAATTACTTCCACAAATAATGCATGGTTCATTTTGACTCTCTGTGTACCTGCTATGACGCTCGTTCTGGCACCCAAAGGAAGGCCACATTGTGTGTGGGCAGCCACACACTGGCAGGATGGACCCAGATGCACTGAATGTATTCGGGTGAACTCTGACAGGGGAACACTCTAAGCAAAATCAGCAGCAGGCTATAGGAGCCTGAATTCACACACTAAGGAGCAAGCAATAGAAATAACCAAAATTTATCATTTTTAATTACTTATTAACGATGATCTATAGTTAAAAGGGAACACTTCGGTTACAATATTATCTGTAAATTGGGATGAGGCATTAGCACAGAGAGGCTGAAACAAGAAATCAGAAGCTGAAACATTGACCCCCTCCCCATGTTTTACACTACATGGGAAACCTGCTACAGATATTTTACTGAGCTTCCTAGGCTTACTTTCAGTGTGCCTTCCAAGTAAGTTCATTGATTATGTATTAAGGATTCCTTCATTATTCTTATAACATATGGTCTGAACCACTTACTGTGTTTGAAGTCCTGACTTTTAATGTTTTATAATGTTCTACAATGTTTTATAATTTCTCCTTTTAGTTATCTGAAATGTCTCCTGGTTTCTGCTCTTTACTGTTTCTTTGTCATCCTGTGCTAACTTTATATATTCAGTATTTTTTAAAAGAATATGTTCAAAATTAAAATAATGTATATTAATAAGTATTTTTTTCTCAGTTTATAGAAGACAGCTAAGATTTTTCCACTTCTTGTTCTTGTTTGGGGTTTTGTATTTGTTTGTTTGTTTGTTTGTTTTTTTAATATCAGTGGAGTTGACTGCTTTCCAGCCACAAAAATCTGCCAAAGTTGCTATCAGCTGGTCCAGTGCAAAATAAAGATACATAAGACACTCAATAACAACATACCGCATTTTGAATACTCCCTTCCTTGTAAGATATACCATTTTGTTTTCACAAGTTCTTCTCATATCCCACCACGTCCAATAAAAGCCTAATCTCTCAAAGGTTTCCCTGGCCTAGCTAATGAAGTGTAGTATTTAGGAACAACCCAGAACTATTATCATCATTATTGTTTTACAGATTCTAAATGTATATTAGTGTTTTGAATATAGTTTCTTCTCTTGTAGGGCTTGAATTTGACAAGTAAGGCTTATTTAGCCTCCAGAAATCATTCTGCAAACCGTTATAGTGAGGGTAGAAATTCCTCGAGGTTTCACATCATTCATGGTTACATTCAGTTTACTTCTTGATATGTATCTTAGCTTTAATCTGTTTAGAGTGAAGCACTGGGGTAACACATTGGGCTTTTGAGAGCCTACGTGAGTATGGAGTGGATGCCTTAGTAAGGGGAGAATGAAGATGCCCATTCACACGTATATTCTCTTTGCCCAAAGAGTTTGACTGTAAGGAGGAACAATTCTGACAACTAAGACTGCCAAAGCAAACTGTGTTTTCTCAATTGCCAGGGAAATGTAAAATGCTATTTCTTAAACAATTTAAGACAAAATCACATTTTTTTAAAGTTGGTTTTTTTTTCCAGTTTGGCCACAAAGGAAACACTGTGGACTCGATTCTGTTCTCATGCTGGTGGACATGGAATAATTGCAGTAAAACATGGTACAGAAGACTTCTGGAAAAGGAGACAAAACCCCGCAGTGTTTACACATATGGGATTGACATCCTCTTCTGTGTTTAAAGTAGTTAGTACTTCCACCAGACCTGTCACAAAGCCCTTATTTCATCATGAATCAGTGCACATTCAGGATGCAAAAACAGGCTCAGAAATATATGGCACACTGCTGATAAGGAAGAGGAGAAAAGGAAAGGTCAAGTCTCTGAAGCAAATTGGCTAATTTGGCAAATAAAAAGCCCGGTTAGGGAACAATGCAAAACTGACTGAATACTTGGGGAACTGCCTCACCGAATCAACAGGTGCTAGATAACCCTTCAAACATTATCTCTTTTTTTCCTCAATAATTTGCCAGCAGAAACAAATACTTGCTTCCACCAAAAGTAACAGTAACTAGTTTTGCTGGTAAATATCTTTATCTGTTTATAAAAGATATTTAAACACATCTTTGCAATATCAAGTGCAAATACACCTCTAGAAACTACGCTGCCTCTTAGTTCACTGCAGTAAGCACATCGTAAGAACGGCTTTGACTAATGCCATTCATTTGCCTCTTCTATTCTCAATGCTTGCATCTCTGCTTTTCTCACTACATCTGCGTGCTTCTAAGGACTCTGAAATCTGGAACAGGAATTGAAAAGGAAAGATACCTTTAATCCTGGTATTACATACTGTCTGTAGACAATATGCCCTAGACACAGGCTTAAGGTAAAAAAAACACATTTACAGATTCTAACAAGGTTTAAGAAAATTCAGTGCCATTCACAAAAAAAGCCACTTCGGCAGAAGAGCTGTATCAAAACTCTTAAAAAGGAGAAGAGCAAGACAGTAGTGACTTTAACCTCAAATGCTTAACCTGATATTTGGACAGAAGACTGGGCTGCTATTTCTGGTGTGTTAAGAAGCAGTCAGTGGAACATTTTGATATCCAAATTTGGTTTGTCTATGCGGTTAGCCAAATGAACAACTAGTGCTTTGGATCTCATTATTGCACGTCTGGACACTGTAAATCAGAAGTGATAGTTCAGTTGTACTATGAGGAGCCTTGCTTTTAATATTATTGTTTATACAATACTTAACATTGCTCACAGATCCTATAATCAGATTAATTGTAGGCACAAAACATAGAAGCATAGAACATTTGCCTGGAATCTAATTTGAACTAAGACACTCCACACAGACTTGAAGATGCTTTCAAGCTGAAGAGAAAGATAACATTTCAAGCTGTGTATCAAGATCTTTGCACAGCTCTAAAATCATACAAAAGAGAGAAAAATTTTGTATGACTATTTTTTGAAGTTAAGTTTTCAAAACATCCTCAAACAGCTTAAGAAAACATAAAGAACTTTATTCCTGTTTATATATGGACTTGACTGATATCCAGTGCAGGTCACTGCAAGCCTTTATTTCCTTCTCTGAAGTCAAGTATTTCATAGTTATGTATAGGAACAGAACTTACCATGGACTAGGAAGAGGAGAAGTACATATCATGTTTCAGACGACTGTCAATCATCCAATTGGTAGCCCATTATACCATGCACTGATGAAAGCTTTTGCCATAATCATCAAGACCTGGAAAAAAGCAAACAAAACACACAGAATATAATCAGACATGGAAATAGTGAAAACTGAGTATTTCTTATTAAATTTCACTGTTCAGTCAGTCATACTTTTTAAAGGACAGTTAGAAAAGAGTCTGTTGCACACCATCACCATCCAGCATCTTTTATGACCACTGTAATGTGTTTTTTTGGCTTTCAGTTGACTTTTTTGGAATCAGATACCAGCTTCATTATTGTTGAATGGTGACAGCTTTATGCATCAGCACTTTACTCAAAACAACATTTTAAAGCACTACTTTATTTTCTTTTTTGTTCTGTTGAAGCAAGACTTCACAGGGCACTTTCTACCAAACACCAAAATTAACTCCAAAGGCACACGATGGATAAGCACACTGCAGGTGAACGAAGCCTGGCTCTGCCTGCAGCTTGGCGCAGGCGCCAGCTCACAACACCAACACCTCTAACACAAGGCAGATCGCTTAACTTGGGCTGGGGGTGCATGCAGAACAAGGAACACCCATCATATCAACGGCATTGTATTCCTATTAATTGCTTCATTGGGCACAACAGCCAGAGTGATACAAAGCTCATTTCAGGAAGTGATCTCAAAGTCACATTTTTAAACGCTGCTGATGGACAGAAAGGCAAGAGAGATGTTCCAGGCCAAGTGGCTCAACAGCACTGAGGTAAAAGGCGATGGAGTTTCACTAAACAAGGTATAAAGTCATCAATTTTCCGTAATCCTGTTTTTCCCCAATAAATCCTTAGTAGAGCTTCTCAGAAAAAAAAAAAAAAAAAAAAATTACAAAGCCATCGTTTCTTTCATGGTTTCTCCAAATTCCCAGAAAGGGCAGCCACTTAAGCAGCAACAGCAGCTCGAACTGAAGATCTGACAAATTCATGTGGTCTTTTTTTTTCCCCCTCAAAGCAAAAAGGGACGGAGAGTTCTACTACTCTTGAAGCACCTCATTTAAATAGTTTCAGATTTAAATATTTCCTCTCAAAAGATGCTTTTAATTTCAGTTATATTTAATGTCAAATCTTAGGTTAAAAGAAAGTCAAGACTAAAGTGACAGTGATCCCAGCACGGTGGTTCCTCTTTCATAGAACAATTTTAAAGTGGGAGTACCCCAAACACGCTTTTCATCAGATATAGAATGAGATTTCAAAGATCTCTCTGAAGCATGGTTTAACATTTTCCATAGAACCTCACAGATCTTAAAAGCTAGGGAATTTATTTTATTTTCACCTTTAATGAGAAAAGCTTTAATAAAATGAAAAAAATATTTCTGACCATTTTCTACAAATTATTTTTTTCTGCATCAATCACACCTTCTGTGTAAATTCTACATCTAAATTCTATTAATAGCTTCAGGGCAGCTACATAATCCTTCAAACATTTAACCTTTCTGGGCTGCCTATCTTCTCTAAAAAAACCTTAGAAATGCTGAAATGGAGGCTCAGCACACGACACATAAATTTATGAAAATTGGATGGGTAGAAAACATCACACAAATTTCCTATAACCAACTCTTACCCAGATTTATTTTACAAGGAAAATACAATATCAGGGTGATGTCAATAAATGCCCTTAACATGGGAATATTCTATCATGGTGAAGACCCACATGAAAGTCAAAACAAACACGCTTAGGAAAAGGGATTCTACTCACATACATTAGTTTTAGATGTGTATGTTTTTCTAAATACTTTTCTGTACTCGTTTTCTACTGCTTTTTCAAATGAAAAAATTACCTATTTTCAAGTATAGTCAGGCTTTGTTCAGACAATCAGCAACTTTAGCAGATTCTACACTGAGCTGCATATTGCTGCTACTTGTCTCATCCTCACTATCTTTCAGCACAAGGACTACTCAAAAAAAAACTTGTCAAAACCTTTTTTTTTTTTTTTAAAAAAAAGCTAAGTCTGTTTTTCCCACTCAGTTCACCACTTGCCTACAAAACCCACAACACTGGTGTAAGGGATGAGGTAGCTCAAGGGTAGGCAAAGAGGGGAGAAGATAAAACTGCTTAACCTGGTACTGCTACTGCAACAGACACACACACCTAAAACTGCACCCTTGCAGTTCAACTTTAGTATTTTAACACAGTATTGCAAGTTCATGGTTTTGTTATGCCACTGCAGTATAAACTCATAAAATTTAAACCTTTTTAAAGACAAAATTTAAGATATGAACAATGTAGAATGGAAATTATATGCTTATTTGGGCTTTTTGACAGGATTTTTTCTTTTTGTTCCTCAAAGTATGCAAGAACCAATGAATTTATGATAAGTGCTTCCCATAACTTACTCATATAAAGTAATCTATTTATTAGTTTATTCAAATGACTTTCTTTTCATCATTTCCAGCTCTCAACTTATGAAAGGACATCAGCCTAGCCCTGCCAAAACTGTCAGGTGGGTAATGAGAGAATCAGTTTTTCCCCTACATTGCTTCTTGAACAGGTTTAGACTTCATTGAATGACTTCTTTCCAAGGGAAAAAATCCAACAAAACTCCACAGTAAAAAACCAAAACAAAACCACCAAAGAACACCATCATCACCACCAGAAAGTAACCTTGGGGGGGTTGGTTTGTTTGTAAGAGAACTGTGAGGAGACACATTTCCATTCTCCTAGGTCTTTCCTTTAAAATACATAAAATTAATGTGAGAACTCCAGTACGCTTATATATCACTACACATTCCCCTCTGCACTAAAGCAGTATCTTCCCCAAAATTTTCATAAACTCCACATATTCTTCTTTGCAGTCTGAGCTGTAAAATGTAGAAAGCCATCGATGCATACACTGCACAAGGCCTGGTTAGATAACTACTGCAGTCACATGATAATTTCACTAGAATTTCTAAATAACTACACCTTTGTTTACATAAAGACACTGGCAGAACTTGGTGTAAACTTGCAGTTGAAGTGAATGCACTCTATTTTTATGTCAATGGACTAGCTACATACACATGATCAATCACTATGTCTCAGATGCAAAAGAACTAACTGTTGTGAAGTCCAAAGTTACTAAAACATTTTAATAGAAGCCCCTGACTATCATTCAATCATAAAATTGAGGGCTTTGACTTGCAGGACTACATTCCCAAACTGCTCCTAGTGATGCTTTAGTGACCCCTTAAAAAGCTTGAAGTGGTGTTCACAGACTTTGCCGACCACCTTCATCCTTCAAGACGACATCTGCAGATACAAAACAATATCAGTTTTGTTGTTCCTGGGGTACTCTGACTACCAACAAAATTAAGGGCCATGAAGAGACTTTAATGTTTTGAAATACTTTAAGAATATGAAACAAAATAAGCTTTGCAAGGATTAACATAGTTACACATGTTTGAGTACAGACAAAACCCAATAAAGTAGTAGTTGCAATCTAGAGGCTTTTTATGGAAACTACTAAATATTAGTGAAAGCTACAAAACACTTGAAGTGCAAACTTCTAAAGATCTGCTCACTGTAGCCAGAGTCTTGATCCGTTCCCAGTATTACAGTGGTACAGGTGGACAACAGGAGCTCATTTCTGACTTCACTGCTGGACACAAAACATCACGCTGAAATTAGCATCACACACAGAACTATGTGAAAAAGAGCACTCCTCCTGCATTGGTATTATAAAGGGACCACACATCCCTGCAGCCAGCCCCTGCAAGGCCAGCAGTGCCCCAGCACAGGTACAGGGACTGTCACTGGTAACCACCTCCAGCATGAAGGGCAGCCCGCTCCAGGGGCAGAGGTTCTACAGTCCGCAGAGTACACATAGAAGAATAAATACAGAGTATACATATATATATATAAAGTAAAAGCAGAATACATAAAATGTGGACAGTTTTAGACAGCACAGAGGCCGCACTACCATCTCTGCTAAAGCCCTTCTGAAAAACGGCAATGCTGTGAGCGTCCCGTGCAGCTGTACAAGTAACTAGATGTAACACAAATTAGCAACTGGTTTCGTTAATTAGGAAAGTTGCTTTGAAGGAAGGGAACTTTACTGACAGTCATGTTTTGCAAGTACTGTTTTCTGTTGAAATCTAAGCTGTCATCTCAATCAAGACAAAGTTGTGCTGTTTTTTCCCCCCAACAAGCAACCTGCATTGAAAACTAATCAAAAGCCACAGGTATTCTGCTTGTCTTCCAACACCGGTGAAAGGCTAATCTCGAACAGCTAACAGCAAACAACTTGGCTCGTGCAGCTACAATTCCTGAGTCACACACCCTTTAAGGTCAGGTAAGACAGGCCTGTCTCAGTGATGCAGACCTGCAATGTCAGTGCAACATGCCATCATTCATGCAGCTACTGCCTCTCCTGCTCTGCATGCATCCCTCTGAGCCAAAACACATATTTAGCATTGGATACATACGTAGTCATTGAATACATTAATTCTCACTCACCAAAGCATATCAAGGAGGAGAACATTTTGTCTACCCGTACCTCTAATTCTAAGCATAATTCTTGACCTTCATTCGTTCTTTATTTAAATTACTACCTGGTATAACGTTACAAAAAAGAAAACATGAAACCCGACAGTGCTGCCAGCTACACATTGTGCAAACCAGGATGGGAGCACTGTGTAATTGCACACAAGTGCTAAAAGGCTTTCACGATAAAACACTCAATGTACAGCTTCTTTTAAATCATTGACTCTGTTCAAACTGATTGCTATTTATACAGCTTACCTTATTTAAATGAAAACCTCTCATTAGGTTTGGTTATGCTAAGATTTGCATCAATGACATGCTAAATGCCAATTGATTATTATAAACCACTGAAAAATAGCAATATGTTAATTGTTTACAGCAGGAAAAGAAACCGGCTGCACTTCTCCCTTATAATGAATAAAACTGGATCATATCCAAATGACCGAACATTTTGCCCCCTGGCAACTACTCTTAACTGTTGCTTTAATCAAACTTTATTTAATGTTTTAAAGACGCAATATTTAAAAACTGTGGAGTACCATATTATTGTTCAAAACTCTCACGTTTGTTTTAACGGTGAGACCTTATAACCACAATGTCTAATGAGTACCAATAAAATCCTTTTTAGTCTTTATACAAACTCTACTAGCCACTGACCTATTTTCAAAGTGCAACCAATTCAGCTTTCACTTACAATAACAACAAAAAACCCCTGTACTACTCAGAGGCCAAAGAATATTTAATTCCCCATTAAATGCTATTTTCCAAAAAGAAACAAAAGTGTCAGTCATCATGTCACCCCCCATCGTGTTCCTCCCCTTCTCCTCCCCAAAAAAAAGTAAACAAGTTGCATTTAGGGCACAGTTAATTCAAAGTGCACCTGGCAGCATACATTGTCAGAAAGTTTAAAAAACCCTAACACATACACCCCCACACATCCCCTCCCCCAAATTTCCACAAAGAATTGGCTGATGTTAACTCATCAAACAATACACTTTCAGTCTCCGGAAGGAAGGGCTATTCACCTGTGATCTCTGAACAGTGAATGCTGCTTGTAGTACAGCAAGTGAAACCTATTTGCACTTCTCTTTGCATCTTTGGTGTTTTTTTCTCCACAATCCTACAACTTACTGTGCCTTCATTCTGTGTTTGCAATGAATTTAAAGTTATTTGCCTCAACACTTCTACTGTGATGTACATAAAATTATCTTATTGTTGTTTTTAAAAAAATTCTAACAAGTTACTGATGAACAATGTCAATTTGGTTTGAAATTTAGGTAGGACTCCATACAGGCACTAGTGGTATCTGTTATTTCTGTTGAGTAGTGTTTAGAAGTATGTGGATGAACATTAATTTCCTATTTAAAACATGGTCAGTTTAGGCTACTTCCTTCAAATCTGCATGAGGCCTCACAATGCTACCTTGGTATTTTACATTCTTTTAAGCTCTTTGTGGGAAAAATATCTGGTTTTCTGGTGTAAGGGAACACAACAGAGCAATCAACAGGGTCATGTCAATAGGTTCTGAATATCTTCTTATACTCATAGCAATAAACTGTCCATTTAATATCATCTGAATATAATTTTCTTAAAAGCTGTGCAATTTTAAGAAGACTTTCCTCCTAAATCAGTCCAGGTACTTCCTTTTTCACTCATCATCTTCCATTAGCAGGACATCAGGTGAAGAAGTAGGGCTAATTTATTTCCTGTGAGGCAGCTCTGTTCTGAGCAAACGTGTAACGAATACGTGACATTTGTTCTCCAGCACAGCAGCGCACATCCTTTCTGTGAGCTACAGATACTGCAAGATTAACTGTCAAGGCAGCGTGCTATCTCAAATGGATTCTTGACCAATAGATGTCAGAAACAACGGTGCTCTGTCCCTGTCAACTACCCATTTCCTCTTTTTACAGTAGAGGAATACCTTTATATTTCTTTTCTGCTTTGCAGAAAATGGTTGACTGACCCCATTTCTTTAAACCGTGTCAGCAACTGAAAGATGTCCTATGAAAAAATATGACCTCAACACACTTAAGTTCTGTGAACAGCCATTGATACTGTTTGGCAAAGCAAGTATTTGTATCTTCATGTTCTACCAAGTAAAAAAAAAAAATTTTGGGGGAAGCTATAGAAGTTCCTGTGCAGCCCGCTGTGCTATACAACAGTTAAAGCCAAACCCAAATTTTCCTGTACTGTTATTTTGTCATCTTCTGCCTATGTGAGATGTGAATACAGTAGGAGGGCAACAATTAGAAGTCAAAATTGATGGTTTGAACAGATATTCTGCCATAAAGCAACAGCATTTAATTGACTAAAACAAAATCTAAACAAAGTGCCACTCTATCCAATAAAGACTCCTTATCCAGCACTGACTGGGGATGAAGCCTGAGAGCACAACATAGTTCCCTTGGCTAGTTCGCCCTTACTGGCAACATGGTTGTGCTTAGCACATCTGCCTCAGAAGGAATCCTTTAATGAACTGCTTTTAATTAAAAATAAGCCTCTAAATATGCCAGCCATATCATCACTTGTGGAAAAGATAAAGCTTGAAATACCACCTATATTACATTGTGATAAAACCTGCCTAGGAGAAATGAGCTTGGAACAGCTTCATGGCACCTCCTCCTCATTGCATGTCAACAACGTCTACGTGGACTTGGGCTCAGAATAGTCATTTGTCCTCTTCTTCACTAGTACGTAGGACACCTAACTTGGTGCAGCTATATACTCTAATTAAGATTACAAAATAGAAAAACGATCCTGGTTTCTTGGGAGCAAATATAAAATTTAAGAAAAAAAAAAAGAGGGAAGCAAACAGTCTGTGGTCTATAGGATAGGGTCTCACTGTATAAGGTAATTTAAGCAGGCAGAGCTTATGCACCATTATGCAGTGCACAGACTGATGTTAATCCAGACGTTATAAATAAAACTGTTCAACTGTCTTTCCATTCATGGCCTTCATACTAGTTGCATTAGTTGTCTTCATCTGGCAACTTTTCATGTTACATGTTTGCCTAGTGTTTATTATTTGTGATTCCCTTACAGTCATCCATGTTTCTCTGAACACCTCCTCAGGGGCCCCAGACCTTGCACAATGTTTTCTTCTACAGATGCCAGTGTGAAATGCTGATTCCTCTTCCCCTTGCCTCCCAACTCCTAATGCCTCAAAAAAATACAAATGAGAAGGAACAAAAAAGTTGCACTTGAGAATGGAAAATATCATATCTGCGTCACCTAAACCAGAAGAAAACTCAGCAGGAACAGTGTGAGAAAGTGAATTATTGTAGAATTGAACAAGTTGAGGATTACTGACAAGACAAAATTCCTTGGTACCTCTTCTTTCAGAAACACAGAGAAAGTCAAATACGTTCCCAAAAATTCATATCCTACTCTGCTGACTAGCCGTAGAACAAGTACTGAATTTGCAACTCCTTTGCGCATCAGGTCCTACTTTTTGCTAAACTACACTACCAGCAAAAGCATAGCCAGCACTTACACAATTACAATGCTAAAATCAAGTTATCAGCCAAAAAACCCTCAGGAATCTCACAGTCAGATATTTAAGCTATAAACATATGGGCACCTCTCAAAAAATAGCTTTAAAAACTGGTTGGGAAGTCAAAAAGCATCAACATCGTATCCCACTCGCCTTACACAGGGATGAGTCACTGCACATCTGAAGTGCTGCTTTACACTGAAGCTTGCTAGTCATGCTCTAAGCAACGCATAGGCTGTCTGTTTAGAGCAGCAGGTTTGGGGAGAGGAAAGGTTAGAAACTGAAGTCAGGAAATATAGGAACTAGGAAAGTTGCTCTCTGTTTCTTGGGGAAGAAAGCAAATTTGAGCTTTTTCCTCTGAGGGACCAGAAAAATAATGGAGATATCAGAGGCAGGGTCAACAAATTTTCTTCTCGTTGCTATAACTGTGTTACAATTAGCAACCTCAAAGTAGGGGGAAAATCACAAGAGATGGCAGGAAGAAAGTACAGTTAGAAAGTTTCGTTACAATTATTTTTCTGTGAAAATACCATATAGCAAAATCACTACAGCAATGAATTTTGCCATTATAAATAAGATGTATAAAGTTCAAAAGGCTTTGAGGTAAAAGAGAGTATCCATTGGTTCACAATATATGCAGATCCTTAAATTGCTGAGCAAATTAGTTCAGCAGATGTCTTCTGTTAATAAAGCATAAGCACATATTGTACCAACCCCAGATAGTTAAGTTATATTACTGATTTTTATATGGGTGATAAAAACTCAATGTTTTAAGACCTATTTTTAGTACTCTTTTAGTATAATTCTTATCATAATTCAACTCCAGGCAAAAAAAAAAAAAGGAAAAAAAAAATCAGCAACTTTTTCCCTTAAAATTAATATTGCTTCCCTGACCAGCATTTGTTAAGCCAAGTCCAAACAGTCTTTTCTACATCACTCTGGCTCCATGCTATTATGGTGTCTAGGAAGGTCCCCTTTTTTGGGAAATAAGAAGAGACAGGCAGTATTTTTTCTGCTAATAAGATATAAACAAATAAGATAAAGTATTTTGATACTACAAGGATGTACTGTACTTTGCTATGTGGTAGTTTTATTAGTAATAATTATGAGAATAAGTTACACACAAAAATCATTAAAGAGAGATTAAAGGCTTATGCTGAACCTATAAAAGCTATGACCTAAAGGCCAACCTCCAGATATTAAAAAAAAGGTTCCAAAAGGCAAGCCAGAACATGCTATATACAGAGGGATAATCACTTCATAAACTTTAGGTAGTTATCTGAAGACTGTATCATTCTTGGTTTATTTCATTAGAACACAAATTAGAAATACAAATGGAAAGGAGAAACCTTCTTTTAAAAGTCCTCTTAATCCCATACCTTTTTCTGTAGATGAAACAGCTACACATGTTTGTGCTTAAGAGAGCAGTATTTGAGGAAACCCCAGGACACCCAATCCAAATGCTGGCTTAATTTCCTTGCCTGGTGACCAAAATTGAAGAGTTCAGTACTTGGCCCACATGCTCAGACACAGGGCACACCAGCAAAGCCTTGGTCTTCCTGTTACAGACAGGAGGAAAGATTTGTACCTGCATTAAAGTCAGGCAGGGTGAAAAAATCCCATCTTATTTTAATGCCACGTTTGAATGCTATGCACTGCTGTGTACTATCACAAGAATCCACAGATACTATCTTACTTTTGCCCTCTGAAACAGGCCACTATTGAGAAGTATAAACATTCAACACTTGTTTGTCGCTTGAGAGTTAAAACATAGGTGAGGAGAGTGATTTCAAGGCTCCTGAAGGTTTCAAAGACAGGTTCTTTTGCCATGTTCTATTTCAAAACCCCGTAATAAAAACAATTGGAATAGTTCAATATAACATCAACACAAAAGATGTTTTTCTTAAAACACAGTATTTTTCTGTGGTCACAACTTTATCCCTCTATCCTTACTATTCATTATAGTTATCGCACACTACCCCACAGAACCATGTAACTTTACAACTGTGCTTTATAAGTAATAACAGGATAATTGTGTTCTTAACAAATCCTACAAAAGTACAAGACTGTGATCCTGTATCGCAACTGATCCCAAAAGTGGGGAAAAGCAGGGGGAAATAGTACCTGAGAATGTTTTTTGCTCAATAGGCATCCTTTCCATCTAGAAGGTGCTTAGCCATATTATCTTATCAGTTCTAAGTTGTTTTATTTTGGGGGTTTTTAAATAAGAAAGGAGTTGGAAAAATAATAGTCTAAGTTTTGATCACAAGCAAAACAGCTTTGTGTGTTTGTTTCCAAAGAATAAGCTATACAGTTAGAGCTGTAACTCTAATACTATTGAGTCCTACAGAAGAAAAACCTCAAACTCAAAATGGTAGATTTCTTATTTCATCCATAACTTCATTGAACAGCGTAGCAATTATACACAGAGAGGCAGAGGAGTTGAAGACTGTATGTTCCTTTCTAAAAAAAAAATCATTTGCTTTTAAAGCAAATCACATGTGAATTAATGAAAACAATGAGATGCTCAACAGTCCTGAACAAAGCTGATGAGGAAGTACATGCTGAAACCATAATAACCTCAGGGTTACCTCTGGAACAGGCTTCTACAGGTAAGATGTCTGGGGAGGGAAGAAAAAAATAAAAATTAAAAAAGAGAAAAATATTGATTACCAAAGTGGACTATAGCTTCAATATATCCAAATGAAATCAATAAATATCAATACTATCTACATTAATAATTGCAACAGTACATGATGGTGCTGAAACACACTGACTTTCCTCTCCAAGTAGACTTAACCAGCAATGCCTCATACACTCCAGTGACAGAGAACTGTGTTTATATTTTAGATAGTGACCACAATAAATCAACAAACCTTAATGACCATATCCAGGCAAAACAAACCACTTTTGTAACAGATTTTGTTTCTCCAAAAGCTTCTAAAGGCAGCAATTTTAAATGGATGATTTTAATCTCATCTTGTGGAATCTGTGCTGAAATTCACTTTGTACATCCAGCCAAACTAAAGATTTTTCTGCCTAGTGACCTCAAAACATTTGATTCTCTCAAGGAATCTCCCGTCTTCCTTTATAATCCAGAGCACAGGCCTCCAAAGCAAGACAGATAAAGATTTCCTGATAGGAAATACAGGCTTATACATCTTGTTTCATATAAAATATGAACAATATCATAAATCGTCCATATTATAGTTGTTCTTCCCAAGTACAATTTATGCATGGGTAGTTTGTTTGGCTTTTTTTTTTTCCTTTCATGCTTTTCCTTCCTCAGTTCTTTGTCATGCTTGAAACAGCTTCTCTGACTTTTTAAACACATTGTCTTTGCAGAAACCTACAGAAACAGAAGAGCACTGAACTGCCTCAGGAAGGTAATCAAGTAGCTCAGACTATCATTTCCAACAGTAGCCAAAAGCAAATGCCCAGGGCAGTAACAGAAGTAATCCCCAAGTATACTCCACCTTTTTCCATGGCCTTCAGACACTTGACAAAAATCATGGGACCAGATGTGGTGGTGGCTTCAGTGTATAGTATTATCACTGTGTGCTAAAATCCCTGTGCAATTCTTTACAGTTTCTCTCACTATCATGGATAAGTTTACACCATCAGCAAACCTTGCCACTCAGCTGCTCCCCAATGAAATAGATGTTCACCTGAATGAGCAATTCTAAATGTCAGGTTAATCAATTTTTGTAACATCAGCTACAACTAAATCATAATATTCAAAATGAAAAAGCATCCTCGTTACAAAGTGAGGCTTTTTTGTTCCAGTTTTCAGTGAAAACTCTCAAAAATGGAATAAAGATCTGAGTCTCCAAGTTAAGAGGTTTCTCATGGTGAATAGGCAGTGGAAACAGATAGTAGTAATGAAAGGATGTCTAGAAAAAAAAAAAAAGGGCAAGAAAAACTCAGCTTTTAGTCTCTTTTACCTTGCAGCCATTCCAGCTGCTGGCACCAGGCACATTTGCAGTTCTGCACTAGCACCATACTTTCTGTGCACCCAAGAGAGAGGAAAATGAAGGAGAAAAAGAAAACAAAAAAACCCTGAGAAAACCAGATAGACTAGGGAGAGTGAATAGAAGTGAAGATATTCCAATGAAACTATGATAAAGGACGTGACCAGAGGCAGAAGGAACAATATATCTGCAATAGGAAGATATAGATGGCTTAAGATAGAAAACAAATGCAGAAGAAATAAGGTTTAATTATATTCTTTACTTATGGTACAAACTGCTTGAGATTTGAGATGTAATTGAACACCTCTATATTAGGAAAGAGAGATGTTGGTTTATATACTACTCTATAAAGCAGCCAAAGCTAACAGCGGTATTTTAGTAATGGAAGAATTTTCTACGCAAGCATGTGAGAAGGGTACATAGCAGAGCTTACAAAGCACATTTTTATTCTTCCATAAGAAAACATGCCACAAAGGCAAAACCGTATTGCTGTGAAGAAGGAAGGACAATGATCCAGCTGTTAACATTCTCCTGTGTACAGAAACGTTCTTGACTGGATATTAGAAATTGAGAGTGGGAAAAGATCTCTGTCTGCACTGTGCTCTGCTCAAAACTACAAGTGCCAGGGGTCAGACAGACAGTTTGGAGAATGTTCTTCATCTTATCCCACCACGGGTATCCTGGCAGTCTCCATCAGCAAGTTAAACTAAGCATCCAGTGGCATGCCTGGCAGTAGCAGACCTTGTGCAGATGAGACCCTTTCCAAGCAAGATGATCTGGAGGAGCTCTGCATTTCCAGTGGAGACAGAAGGGCTGACTGCAAACACCATGCAGGAGCACAGCAACACATGGGAATCAAGGCGGGGTAAGGACTGGGGCTGTCAGATGGCTGAAACCTGTATTCATGTCTGGAAAGTTTCTTTCAGCTCTTTTACTTTATCGGCCCAAAGTTCTCAAAGCATTTAAAAAGTAAAACAAGCAAGTTAAGTTGTTAAAAATCTGAAAGTTGCCACCATACAAAGAAGAACATCTTCAAACTTGCATCAAACGTAATGGACATTTCTTGTTTTCCGTTGTTAGTAAGCCTTCAACTGAACTTTTCAAGATCTTATGTACAACCTCTACAGGGACTCATTCCGCAAGAAATTAAGTACTATGTCATTGGCACAGCTCAGAAAAAACAAAAGTAATTAGGCAATTGTGTAACAGCTTACAGGACTGCCTCTTAGACCTCCCCATATGCTACTGAATACCCAGCTTACTACAGCTGCATCATGCTTATGGGCCCATAAATATGCAGAAAGCGTTAGAGAAATACAAACAAGCAAATACTAAACCCCCAGCTGGGATTCTGCAGCTCAACTGTTAAATTCATGGGAATCTCACAGATTTCAAAGAGCTGATAGGTCCTTAAACTAACGCACTTTAAAGATTAGCACTGTGAAGTAAGGCAACAGAAAATGCAAGAGCAGTTGTAGAAGGGCAAAAAAGCAACCGTGTGGTAAGAGGGGAGGAGAACTACAAAGTGAAAGACCATGAAAAAGATGTAATCAGATTTTACGTGATCATCTCAACAGCTCTTTGAATCATGGAAAGTAAAAATCAGTGCACACTTCAGGGAGAAGGGAAGGGAGGAGGTGGCTGGTGAGCAGCAGGTACCTGCGCACTGTCAGGAAATTTTGCTATTTAATACAGAAACAGAATTTGTCACCTTGTCCCCTGTTGGCAACTGTTGTGAACAAGGCGCACAGCCGCTACCATGGAAGGCAGAAATGACTTAGAGCTCTCGAGATCAACAACTCAGTACTTGTATGGTATTTATAGGGGAAGGCTGCCAAGACATTGACCTCCAACAAAGCCGAGAGTGTGTGAATCAGTGATGTTCAGCATAATCCCCTCGTAAAATCTGATGGTGAGTCACCAGGCACAAATAGCTTCCTGCTCATTTTGCAAACAAGGAAGAGGCAGGAAAGGGCTGAATGAATGAATAAATGGTTTGTATATCTCTCTTCTCTGAAATGCTGGCTCTGAAGAGGATACAGAGGGAAGGCAGGAGTGGTACAAGCACAGCGGTTGCACATGGATATCACATATGGAAAAGAGTAAAAGGAAAGAGTCATAGAGAATAGAAACAAACCTGAGAGGCAGCTCCAGGATGGAAGAAAAATGCTCTCTGAAGAGTCTGAGTCTCAGACATGTTTTCAGTTTAAGCATTGCTCATCATTCTTAGGCCTGAGCGAGTAATGTCTGTTTGTTCCACTATAGAGCTTTTATAATAGTGCTCTCTGAAGTGTCCCTCTGCAGTCAGCACTGCAAAAAAAGGTCATTCTTCCTCAAGTATTACAACTTTTTGGATTTCCAGATAAAAGTATTTAAGTGACCCTAGATATCATAAAGGTCTCTATGAAGCTATGGCTGTACAATTCCAGCTGTATATATCCATATATCACGAAGTAACATAAAGAGTCATCTGTGTTTCCTAAAGGCAGGGGAAGAAAAAAAAAAAAAATCTATAAAATCCTTAAACTCTGATTTTACGACCTGAAAAGGACTTACCAGGTATGCACATACAAAGACACCTTCAAAACCATGTGAGAAAGCGAGTATTTTAAAGAATTATATTTTTCCCTATGAATAATTAAAAGGTAAAATTTTCCTTACAGTTTATGCCAGGCAGGGGGCTGTAGGCTTACAATTTTCTCTGAAATCTGTTAACATCACACAAGTAACTTTCCTATTTTTCAGTTTGGCTAGAGATACCTAAATTAAGTCTGGACACGTCACGTCCTTGAAGTAACCTGTTTATACCAGGAGAGTGTCAGGAAGAGATCTGCTCTCAAAGACAGCACTGTCAGCAGATGCTGCTATGATTATGGAACCAGACTGCCTTCCAGCATGGAGATGATCCATTCCTTGCTTCGAAGTACCATTCCTGCAAAGCCTTGATAAATTCCCTTAACTACCTCATGTTCCACCTTTAAAGAGGATTCAGGTATGTGAGAGCCTATCAGGCTATAGGAATTAAATTATAAACCCAGCTTAATCAGGTTGAACCTGAATTCAGATTCATCAAGTCTCCCTAAAAGGGATTCCCATTTTTCAAACACATACTTTGGCTTCTGAAAAAGGTGGAAATTTAAATTAATATTTTTTAAAGTGTTCATAACTGTTTCCTGCTGTACATGTGTTGATCAATTCAGAAGCACTTAATGCTTTGGCACGTAGCCAAATCATATGAAAAAATGAGATTTCATTTATATAATTTTAATTTTTAATTGTCAAAATAGAAGTTTTCTCTGGTTTATCGTTTTCTGGGAACGGCCAGCTTTACTAATCACAGATGTCTACATAAAGCTCATTTGGCTATTTAGAACTCCCTTGTGCTCCATAAAAGGCAATTAAAATAAAACTTCACGTTAAGATGTCTTTATCTCATCAGATGCATGGATGATTCACTTCTGCTTTATTACTTTGATGTCCAACTGGAATAAACTAGGTTTAGGATATCAGAAAGGACTGAAGAAAATGAACCAAAAAGGATGGGCAAAGGAGATAAGGGATGCAACACTTTCATCTCAGAAAGGCAGACATCTGTTAGCACTACAGGAAGCCTTCACATATCAAATCACCTTTAACTTTTCATGTTTTTGTCAGCCACAGGGAGGAGACCTTGGCTCTGGGGACAGAGAGCAAAGAAAACATAAAACTGCTCTGGTTAGATGTTTGAACATCTAACCATTCAATAATGAGACACTGTCCATATATAATACAACAGAAATGATTCGTTGCCTAAAAGTTACAGCCTGAAGTCAGGAAGCAGGGTTTTCCATTGTAAGAGATCTATGAATTCCACTGCACTTCCCAAAAATACTCAGGAGTGAGTATCAGGCAGAGAACGAGGAACACACTAATTTCCATCCCATTACCAACTGGTGGCAGAGGTAGAGATGCAGAGAGCTTTTTCTTTCACCATGGTGTCAATCACCTGGACTGCACCAAACTGTGTTTTGAATTCTTCCACACTTGTATTTTCTTGACAGGGTACGTTTTACTCAGGGACAGAATAACCACAAACCTAAAGGACACTGTCACCACATACCATGCAGCTTACAGATAAAACACACAACCCTCAGGAATCACTATGATTAACTGTTACTGTATTGCTCAGAATTGGTCCATTTATATTTTTAGTTCAGGAGAGCAGTGTGTGGTAAGAGGACTACTATTAGCAAAGGGACTCTATGAAGCTAGGGCTATAGGGGAGGAAAACTCTACATTCCCAAACCAAGTCCTCAGATAAGGGCACTAGGAACGTATTTTCTTTGTATGAAAGGACTTATCATGGTGCTTTAAGATGTAGTTCACACAGCCTTTGTGAACATAAAATGTGATTCTCGAGTGGCAGCTTGGGGGGTGAGCCCTCACCACCACTACAGGAGATGACATGGCACCCAGCATCAAAAACCATCCCCAGGACCATGGCCTGCCTGTGGCTACCCAGGGAGCCCTGCCAGCCTTGGTCATTCTTCAAGGCATCCCTGGCATCATACATGACTACCATGTCACCTCATTGTCCAGCCAGGGGACTGCTTAGCAAGTTTCATCCTTATCATCATTTTTGAGCATCCAGGAAGTTAAAGGAGGAGGAGAGGAGCACATACCGAGAGGATGCAGCTAGGGTGACACGTGGACCCAGAAACTAACAACTTCTCCCAGGTCCTACAGTGTAAGACTACATTTGTGTTACTAACAAATACAGTTAGCCTTTGAAGAAAAAAAAAAAAGAGAAGGCAACTGACGGGGGTGAGTAAAAGCCACAGAAGCAGCCTAGTAGGGGACTGCTTTAGAGATAGCCATGTGGTACCTTGACGCACAGAAAAGACCGTCTGGCCATGCAGATGGGTTATTGCCATGAAATACATTATTAGAGTACACTGATACACTGAATCTATCATGGGGAAAACAGAACCAACAAGCTGCAGACAAAAAGCAGCCAACTAGATAGAGGTCAGAGGATATATCACTCTTAAAGACATAAGCAAGATTAGCAAAGCCAGTTTAAAAATTTTTGCAGAGCAGAAAGAGATGCATGTGATGCTTACTGAAATCAGGGCTGCTGTCTTCCGACATAGACCACAACAGGTAAAAGCCCTAGCCATTGCCTAGAGACTTGCTCCTGTGCTAGAAAATGCCACCGCTCCGAGAGCAAGCAGGGCGGAACTGGAACCATTTCCTTATGGTAACATTTCAGCTGTCAGTTTACAGCAACTGAAGCATAATGCATACAGAGAGCACTGCTGCAGAGGGCTCCCACCTGCTCTGACGGCAAGGTGACCCTTGCATTAGATGTCCTTTCTGAAGGAACAGTACGGACATTCCCCAGCTCCCCAAAAACTAATTGTAATTTTTTTTTTTTTTTTTTTTCCCACAACACAGCCTGCCAAATACTGTTGCCAATTATTTGGAAAACCTAGTTTTATTTCACTTCTGTTTGATTTCATGTTAGATGCGTACATCATCTGAAACTGCACTTGCATTTGCTTGTTCTAGTGCTACCCAGACCTGCTCAGCCTGTCAAATGTGTTAAAGCCATGCCCTCTCCTGCTTTAGTAATTGTGGGAGGTTTCTAGTTCAACCCAAAGTGCTACAGGGACAGAAGAGAAGATGAAGAGAGGCATGAGACTGGAAAAAAGACTCAAAAAAAAAACAACCCCATGTCCCAGTAATTCCCAACAAATATCTTTATAACGGCATTCTCTTTCCCTGATGTAGATATTTGTCTACTAGAAACCTGGGGAAGACTCTCAAACCTGTAACTTATAGGCCATAACTGAGTACACCAACATAACACTGCCTGGCCAGAAAGCACATGACTGAATACACACCAAGGCTAAGAAGACATTTTTTAACTCTTGCATTCTTCACTGGAAAGCATCCCTCTAAATCAAGTTTTCATGAAAAAATGTTTCTCAAAATATCAACAATGTAATGTCATGAAGCAGGGCAGAGTGAGACCCACCACAAAAAGCCGAGACGGAGGACTACATTGAAGTTGGCTGTCCCAATCAGGACCCTGCACCATGAAGGGGAGGAGGAAGGGAGAGAAAGAACATCCATTGTCTCTTTTATCAACACAAAATGGAGATAATTCATTTTTCGTTTCCTTGTTGGAACACAACCACAATTTTGAAAGTGCTTTCTTAAAAGCAATCTTTTTTGGTTTTCAACCAGCGCTAGCAATAATCCTTCAATACTTGTCAGCTCCAAGTATTTGAAAGCTGTAGATCACAGGCAGTTGCCTTTAAATGGTAAACAGCTTATTCATTTCTGTGTTCACATCTTCTCTTAATGGCAGCCCAACCCTTTCGCTCCATCCCTGCACTTTCTTAAATAAGCCTAAATTAATTGTCCATTAGATATACAAAGTGTTGAGGATAATACTGTAAAGTATTTCAATTGCTTTCATAAATCCAAGTACAGATGCTCATTCTATCTTCTTAAAGGACTGTTATGGCTGTGTTAGTTTTAGTTTTACAATTAGCATACCAATAAATTTTCAAGTTTATGTATGTTTTATAATTAATCACATGCTAACAAGAAAGATTAAATACGCATATCATCTCTGAACCAGTATAAATTGAAACTTCTGTTTCAAATTTTCAAAATACATAGGCAGAAAGAAACTCATTTTCTTTCATAACATTTTCATACAGTCCACAAGTTATATATATATAGTTTTTAAGAATTATAAATAGTTGTCTATAACATTGTGAATTTTTGAGAAAACTTTATTGTTTTTTGATGTGCTTTCCACATAGAGGAAATATTTCACAAGTCAGCACTAGGGAAATGCCATTAAGAAACAAAAGAAAAAATTCCCGGGGAGGGGGGAGACCCCCACTCCACAAACAATTAATTAGTTAAGGAAAGATTGGATTAAGTACTTAAGGACATGGTTTAGTTAGTAATATAGATGGTAGGGAGACGGTTGGACTAGAAGATCTTGGAGGTCTTTTCCAACCTTCATGATTCTGTGATTCTCTAATTTAAATACTAATGTCACAGCAAACTACCAAAGGTGGCAAAAAAGGCCCATTAACTTCTAAGCACAATCCATTGTTTTCTGGTTTACCTGCCTTAAAATTATGATAGACCAGATTAAAGATTTCAAACAATTTATAATCCAAATCATGTAATTATCCTACGTAGAAAAGGGACCAGGATTAACTCCATTGGTGTGGATCTGAAATGGGACTTGTGGTTTAATTTCCTCTGAGAAGCAGCTAGTTCATGCTTGTCAAAACCAGGTAATGAAGCAACATGCACTAAGTAGGCAGTAAGTAGGGACCGATAGGGAATTTGCATTAAAACCACACCACCGATCAGAAACAAAAACTAATGCATATGCAGCTGGTGATTGATAAAAGAATTAAATACTGAAGCAGAACAAATTACTTTTTTTTCATTAAAAGACAAATGCTAAAGCCATGCAAGAAGCAATAGGTGTCCTTCTGTTCTTTAAAGAAACTGATTTACATAGAATTGAATTAGCTTCATCATTTATTTTCTTTTAGTTGCACCTGAAGAGGAGCTAGATGCCTGGCACTACGTTTACTGCCTTCTATCCATAAACCACTTCTCTGTGCAGAAGAAGAGGAAAACAGAAAATACATTGCCACAATGTATTGTTTCTGTGGAACATGATTATTTCTGTGGAACAGAGTAAAGTATGGGACCAAAAGGCAATCTGTTAGTGACAGAAGTTATATCCAAGGGTCATTAGTAACACAGTTTTTATTTTATTCAGATCAAAATTCATAGAAATTCATATATATAACCTGGATAAAGCATTTTTTAGCTTTTTACCTGTTACTAAATTTTATCAGTGTCTAATTATGTAAATTAAGAACCTGCCTACTATCAGTGAAGCAAGCTAAAATTACTATTGTCAATCTGCTTAGCAAACAGATTTCCAAGACACCTGGGCCCCTCCGATCAGCCTTGACTCTCAGCAAAGTTACTAGTTGTTTATATTTTAAAACTTGTTTAACAATTCTTTTAAGTCAACTTATTTTGCAAAGCCAAAATATTGTTCCCTGAGGAGGTACAGAGGGACAGGGAAGCAGACCCAATGGAGTGAGGCTCAAGCAAGTCAGTCCCAAGGCTACTGGCTTTGAACACTACCACAGGGGAACAGCATTCAACGTCAAAGCCCCATGTAGATGAATTTGCCTCATCTGTTGAACTCTGCTTTTTCTTAACTTTATTGTGCCTTTTCAGCTTTGTCAAACTGCTGTAACTGTTGTTTTCATGAAATGGATAACACTGCAATTAGTGCTCAACTTGACATTTTATTAATCAGAGCAAAACGCTCTTCTGCAAGTGCCCACAACACTCATGTTTGCATCTCAATGATCTTTATGTTTTCTCTCTGGCAATTAAAGGACTGTCTTCTTTTAGTATACAGATCTTCTAGAAGCTTAACAGTTTAGATTTCGTAGAGAATGGGTTTAACTGAATACATGAGGGTAGATTCTTAGAAAAATAAATTATTCCTAATTGCACTAGCCATCCTTCATTCAGGTCACGTTAAAATTTATGAACCATGTTCATCTGAACTTTACTTTGGAAGAAAGGACATAATTATAAAGCCTTTCAAAGTAGTTATATTAATTCAAGCAGAATAAAGGCTAAATCCTAAACAATATTACTACAGTAGTTTACTGTAGTAAGGAGATGGAAAATATGCCACGTGTTAACAAAGTCTAATACTTAACATTCTTTTAAAAATAAATGTTATTTTAAACACAGAAGAGCCTCTTAAAAGAAAGCACTGCTCCTTTGGGTAAATTGATAGAAACACTACAAGTAATATTTTTTCCCATTTTCTAATATTTTAGCACCATCTGATCACCCTTATGACTAATTCTCTCTCAGGTAGGCACATAGTATAGATCCTGCTATCCAGCATACTACAGTAGCTGAAGGACCTTCCACAAGAGAACTTTTCTCTCTCAGTTTTCTGATAAATGTTAATTACTATATATTAAACCAAAACCAATGAAAAGTCAAAGCTTTTTGACATTACCTTTATAGATCAACTATGAAATATTACATTCTCTACTTAAATTCATTAGTTTCAAAACAAGCTCTGATCAGTAATGACCTAGATGAAATAAGCATAACATTTTTAAAATCAAGTATTCACAGAAGAAAAAAAAAAAAGATGTAAAGATGTTTCATAACACAAGTACCCAAAGGAATTGGAATTCTATTTTCAAGAGGCATTCCCTCACTTTATTGATCAAGGGAAGCTCTATGTAACAAAGGCTGCCCTCGAGCTAAATTTAACTTCTCCAAAATTGACCTCAAGAAGGTGAAGCTTGCTAAAGTACTTTCACTGGGCAACACCCAGCCTGATTTTAAACTTCTTTTTTTCCCCTCATTGAGTATTTCAGCAGTTTTGGACCTCTTAATAATATACATCTGCAGTTTCAGTAAATGAAGCATTTAAAGAGTTTTCCCTTACCCCTCCAAAAGAATTTAGTTATAAAAATTCCCTGCATTGCCCAAAATGGTAGTCTTTACAGAAACTGTTCTTCTCTGAAAAGGGATAATAATTTTATTCCATCCTGTAAACCAACCCAGTTTCCACAACCCTTCCCACTCACATTCCCCTTAACATGAACTTAAGTAGCTGTTTTAATGAGTTATGGTAAAACTATTTTTTAACTTATGTATAGATGTTATCCATTATCACTGGTTCTGTTTATACCCAGACAGCTAGTTTAATTAAGTGGTAAGCCATTACAAAGATAAAAAATTTGAATAGATTCAGCAGAAATACATAAAGCAATGTAATGCAAAACAGCAGTAAAGTAGAACGGTGATATAAAGGATGCTGATCAGCAAGAGGTTTTGGCATAAAAACATTTTCTCCTGTTAATGGTATAATTCAAATTATCTGGCTGCATCAAAGAGAGGCAGAAGCTAGTGTCTAAAGATGAAGCTACTGAAACCATAATAAAGATTTGCATTTATGAGCAGAGCCATTAGATAATGCTAGGTGCTATAAATTAGTGTGCCCTTAAAACAGTATTTGGAAAGACAGACTCATGATCTACCACCCCTTTTTTACAGTCTGGCTTAAGCTCTTATGTTCTTCATCATATACCTTCTCAGAGAACGAACAGAGTACAGTTATGATGCTCCTGCATACATGGCATGACTGCTAGCACTGTCCCTCCAAGACAATCTTTACAATGAAGGATTCCTTGGTATAAGCATGGGTGGGATATCTACTACTTCTAGGAAATTAATTATCTTGCTTTAATTCTCTTCATAACTTCTAGAATATATAGCTCTTACTCCCCAGTACACTGAAAGGATACCCAAAATATCTGTTTCTCACTTCTCCAGTTTACCTACGTTGTTTTGCTTCACATTCACAGTGCATCCTTTTGTCTACTACAATGCTGCAATGTGGACAATCAGCAGATTTCCTTATTTCCTCTGAAAAGGCTGTCCCTAAGCAACTCCAGACCATGAGAGAGAAGGAAATTCTGAGGAAAAAACCCAACATTCTCTGAACCTACACTCTGACAGCACATAAAGATTATCAGGGCACCTGATCATATTCCCCCCAACTGGCATGTTGACAAGTGATTATTAGGCAGCCTACACTGCCTCAATCACATGCCAGCTATAAAGGATATGCTGCTAATTGCCATGTGTAGAATACCACTTTATGGCATCACAGGGGCGTCACAAACATTTGCACATGGCTTCGTTATGTAGGGAATACTTTCAGTACCTAAAGAACAGATTATGAAGTAGGTAAGACCTGGATGTGTTTTCATGGCTGCACCATGACATTAAGTCCTGCCAGATGGAAGTGTCTACCAACTTTTCTAAATGTTAAGGACTAGACCAAAATGTAAATTTTGAGACAGATGGATTTCTCATCTGAAGTTATGACTGGAAGGCAAATCTGATTAAACCCAAATCATGAACAAGAAACTTGAAAGAACTGACTTTGCATGTGTACAGAAATATTTACAGCTACAGCAAGTTACTGAAAAATTAAAATAAATCCAGAGTTTAAGAAAAACTAATAGCTCAACTTTTTAGTCTACTTTGAGGAACTTTACTCAAAGCCACGTAAAATATATTTTCACAGAATTGTGAATCTTCTTGAGGAAGACAGTTTCAGTCTTTGGTCTCTTGGCTTAGGTTCAAGATCGTAAATCTAGGATTAACACAATGTAAATATACTAAAAATTCCATGTCAAAAGTGTTGTAGATCTATCCAGTCAAATTATACTTACACATTTCCGAGAAGTAGTAATATGCAGAACTACATATTTGAATTTCCCTTCTTAATCTCTATCAGATGAAGTAATCTCTTTTGCCTGACAGCCCCTCAGCTGTTTCTCATATGGGTCACAAAGAGGTTCTACACCAGGATTTGAAGTAAATAGCAAAACCACAAAAGAAGTAATAATACCTTTCCTAGTTATTTAAGTGGGTTTTGTTTTACTTTCAGGCATGCAGTAATGTTACATCTTTCAAAAACCCACTGATGTATATGAGCATACCCTTACTGATATTAAAAAAAAAAAAAAAGGCGAAGAACAAAATTTTGAAAGTTTAATTATTTGCGCACAGAATGGCATCTGGAAGATATCCTGAACTTCATAGAAATCCAGAAGTCCAAACTCACCAATACTGAGTTGAATCAAAAGTGCCAGGTCACTAACGTGAGGAACCATGCTCCAATTAGGACTGTAGAGAAGCAGCATTTAACTTGAGCAGAGCACACATCTGACAAGGCTACACTCCTTATTCAAGGTTAACACAATTATCTTCACATGGCAGAACACTCTGCATATGGATGTACCAGGAATGTTGAGGACAAGTGCCCTCCCAGGGAGGGAGACCACAAGAATATTTTTACTACATGCCTTTAAGAAGGTGCCACTTCCTGTAACTATACTCTAAGCAGGTACTGCAATTTGTTTTTTCTTTAGTCTTAATGTTTAGTAGACAATCAAGGCAAAAGATATCCTGGATAAAAAGAAAAATTACCATTTGCTGGCATTTTCCAGAAGCAAGGGACCCATTTGCAATAAACACTGATCTGTTCTGATATACAGTAGCTCCTAAGAAAGAAACTTGGCCAGCTGTAAGCCATAACTCATCCTGGAGACCTCGCTGTGGCTCAAGAAAGTCTTAGGACTAAAAACTGACATTTTGCCACTGCTTTACAATGGTATTCACCACTGATCCCAGAGGGAGCAGGCAAATGGTGCTTTCAGGAGTATGGGCTCAATGCCAAATATTAATCTTTATTTAACAGTGTCTGCTTCTCTTTTCTGTTTTGTGTGAGTTGCTTTGCATATGCAAAATTGGAATTTTCAAGTCACTTAAGCTCTTTGCTGTGAGTGATCCAGGTGTGTGGAAACAAAACCATGAGGGGATTTCTCATCCCTCTCATGGTATTTTGAGAGCCAGGAGCAGGGAGCTAGAACTGGAGATTTTCTCTTTGTCACCATCGATGGGTCAATAACAAAAATTATACTCCGCCCTCACCCCCCAACCTTTGCTTTTGTCTATCTGAAGAAAGTCACGGCTCTTGACACTGCCTGGTTTTCAACAGACTACTCCTTTAAAACTGGCAAAGTTCTCTTTTTCCAGGTATTTAAAGGACAATGGTTAGGCTCAAACAATTTTCACTTTCAGAAGACATTTGCTGGGTTTTTTACAGAAAATTTTTATACCAACTTTAAAAAGTGTGCATGCCTATACAGTGGGCTTCTCAGAAAGTGTACTCTAGTGTGATCCCAGGTGTTAAATAATAAAATTACAGAATTAAATAATACATCAAAGCTCGGAAGATGTATTAAGATGAAAGGCAAAGAAATGTGTTTTCAAGTTGTATTTGGAAAGAAATTTAAATAGGAAATTAAACTGATGAGGCATTACATACAGATGAAGTGGAATGAAGGGGGACGTTCCCCACTTTTAACTTGCAGAATTGTATGCCACTGGGAATAGAAATACATGGGAGCACAAAAAGTAGACAAAAAAGGTTCTTAAAACAAACCAGAAGCAGCCTACTATGCTGAAGCAGAAGTACTATTTTCAGGATTAGTGTTTGCACATTTGTGTTCCACAGGAGAGGGCTGGCAATGACATTTCGCACATACCAGAACAGAAAGTTTTGAACTCTTGCTAGAAGCTGCTGAGGAAGGAAACACAGCCAGGGCTACCAGCTCCTTCCTGCTTCCCAGCTCCCAGCAGAATATGAAGTAGACTATCAGAGGCCACTTCCCTGATAGGCGGTCAGTTTGCAGGCAGTCTGGGTTACAGGATGCTGCTTCTCCAGATGGAGATGGGACAGAGCTCACTCTCAGCTCCTCATTTAGCACATGGCATCACTTATCACAAATTTTCTTTCAAATAGCCCACAGTTTCACATTTGACAAGAGTGTACTAGCAAACAGCAGTAACATGAGCTGTTTTTTTCCTGAAGTGGTGATATATAACATACACCAGAGAATCTTAAGTAAAAATTTGAACCAGAAGTAAAACTAGGTTTTCAAACCACTCACCTTGACCAGAGTTTTTGGGGGCTTTGCGTTGTTTTTTCTTGGCATTTAATTTTAAAAAATTAAGATAAAGCTAACTTGTATAAAAGAAGTCAGATAAACTTAAGCAGAATCAAGTGTCATCTGAAAATATTACATAATTTCATGTTTGAAAACAAATATATTTGAGTCAGAAAACCCTCTTTCAACATTTATCTGGAAGATAAAAGCATTGGAAATTCAGAAGTTGATGCATAGTAAGACTGAAAGTCACATGACATTTTACAGTGCATATCACCTGTATTTCCACATTTATCCTCACACACATGCCCATCGTGCAAATGAAATTCAGCTAGATGCATGTGCTAAGACAATACTGTCATCGTGGAAGGGAAACAAAAGGTATTGCAACTCCTTTTAGTATTGTGCCACTCTTTTCTACAGCACTCAAATATACAGAAAAAGTAAAAAAAGATGGTGGCCAGTCATAAGCAAAGTCTTTCTAATCAAGTAGTGCCTAGTTGTTGGCATAGTTGGCAAGAACGTTTTCGTTTTGTCAAGAGTTTCTCAAAGGTAAATTTCTCAGATGTTGTACAATTCCAATCCCTGTGATGGCCAGATCAACAGACTAATAGTCTAAGAATGAGCTTCCAAAAAGTACTAGCCTCAGCATCGCTGCTAAAGCACTCTCTAGAAAACCAGAGCAAGGCATGAGTGTTGGTAGCACTTGACACCAGATTCCTTGTGACCTGCTAGTTCACTGAAGAGAGTTATTCTAGATAACCTAGATTTCCTCAAGAAAAAAATGAAAGGAAAAAAAATTTCAGGGAGGAAAGGAAAGAAGCAAAACAAAACACAAAATAACAAACTATTTGAAATTAAACTCCACTGCTGTGGAAAACAGTTCAAAGGGATAAACACACGGATGGTCCTACAGTAAAATGAGATAGTCATTATCCCTCTTCCTGCAAAAGGAAACTTCAAGCTTTTGAGAAGAAAAAAAGATGGAAGGCAAAGAGGATGTTTACAGAAGCTGTTAAGGCTCTAAATAAGAGCTGCAGTACCTTTTAATACTTAGTGACTATTGTTGTGGATGGAAAAAAACACAGAGAAGGGCTGTTTTTACATGGGTGATACTATTTCAGTTTCTTATCTCAAAGGCAAAAAAACACCACCAATGACCTATGGCTAAAATTTCAACTTCTAAGGAGAAATCCACCAACAGCTAAATAGGCACCATGCCTCCCGCTCCATTTGTATTTTCGAAGCACAACAAAGAATGATTAGGTCACTTCAGAAGAACACCTAAGAATTAATATTTTCCAGAAATAAGCCCTGTGATACAGATAAAGCAAACACTGTTATTACAGACAGCTTAGGTGAAACGTAACTTCAAGCCCAACCTCTTCATATGCAATGTGCACAGAATAAGAAACCACAAATGATTAACATGTCTACATTCAGAGGTAAGCTCACAGTTTCTACTAATAACATAATGCTTCTGTAATTGTCACATATGTCTGTACAGCATCGTAACAGCCACAAACAGTTAGATGCATTATCATGTTCGCACCCAGACTCACATAGTATGTACCCTTACAGAATGGCACAGATTCACGTATTTAATCCACCCTGAATTATCATGCATATCCCTTACTGTCGATAATTCTTGCTAAGGACACAATCAGTCCTGGTATTACACATAAACACTGTATGTGCATTCTGGCTTGATTGTATGTAAAGACAGAATTTGGAATAAATAAAAGAAAGTCATTTGACCAGGACGCCCCAAAAAAATGTGGTTGTCGCTTTCTGGGGAAAAGACAAAGTAACTGTTCCCGCTTCTGGCTCTTGTGTGTCTCTCAGAATAAAAAATCATGTCCGCCCCAGCTGTCTGAAGGAATGTATCCACATGCTGCGGTCCAAATTTATATTACTGTAGTCTAAATAGTATGCTTCCTTCCCCCAGCCCCCCTTCCTTCTTTGTAAGTTTCTGACAATAACTTGGGTCATTTTTTCCTGGGCATTATCTATTGCAGTGACGTTGCCACCAGAATTCTGAAACTTTCAGGTTTGACCTAAGAATATGTAATAATTCATTTTAAACGCAATTAGTATTTAGAGTACATACCCAACTAGGGACAGTATTTCTCAACTCTGAATGCAAGGTGAAATCTCTGTGACTTACAGCAAACCCCCACTATGCATCAACTGGCCTCTGAGCCACTGCCTCGGCAGAGCACAAGGGAACTGCTGCAGTGTTTGTCATATGCGGTTGTTAAATACCAAAACATAACCCCACAAACTGAGCAGTATCACTTAAGACTGACAAATCCAGTCAGTGGCTTTCAAATGCATAAACTCAGGAATGAAGTCCTGCCTTCGAGAATCTTTAGAGCAGACTTTGCATACATATATAACCCTTGGGATCTGAAAAGCAGTGGCTTTCTCCAGGGGACAGTGATCCCCAGGGGACAATGATCCCCAGGGGACAATGATCCCCAGGCCAGAGATCAGCTGGAGGCGTGCAGGCAGGATAGCAAACAGGCACACTCTCAGCCCTATCTGTACTAGGAGTTATCAGGAACCTTTAGCTGCCAAAAAGAAAATTGAACTACGGTCTGGAGGAATCTAAGCCATGCTAGAATTAAAGAGAGAAGCCCTCTGAATAGGAAAAAAAAATCCAATAAAAGCCAAAAAGGAAGATGGGAAACTCAGGCAGCTAAGAAGATTGAAGGTCTGGGGGCAATGAGAGAAAAAAGGTGGGGGTGCAATGTGGTCATGCAGTGGAAGGAATCAGAGAAGGGCTGCCTGCCAACCCCCTGCACACCTCTGCTGTAATGTGCGTACTGACACCCAGGAGGAGGGAAAGGGAATCGGCTCTGTGAGCATCCAGGCTCCACTCGCCATCATGGGAGACAAGAGACACCTGCCCAAACGTCCCTGGAACCGCTCTTCCTGTTCGTGTACCCAAAAAAATACGCTTTCCCTCACCCTTTGCAAAAAGTGCAATAACGGGAACAGTGTGACCTGCAGAAATTTAGAGGACTGCCAACTGTAATCAGCTTCTAAAAACACCTAAGTTTCCTATAGCCTCACACTCGCTGCACCGTCCCAGGGAGGAAATACCTTTCAGGCAAAGGAAGGAACCAAGCCCAAGTTACAGAATTATTTTATAAAAAGACGACAATTACTTAATCTGCGGCAGTTTTCTGAACACATCCTTCCTTTTCTGTTGCTTTTTTTGTAACCAAAGAGACAGTTATTCACATTAGCTTTATAAAAGCTGTTCTAAAATATCAATGGCTTCCTTAAAGAGACAAGAGCTTGCTTGTCGAAGGGGAAGAAAAGGGTCAACTGCATGGCACACACCAGGCTTTCTTACTTTGCTCAACGCTACAATAATCAACATGCATTTAAAATACTGTTCACATCCGTGATTTATTTTCTGACCTGTTCTGTCACAAAATATTCCCCATACTTCTCTGAATGCCCATAAACCCCCTTTTATTATAGATAAAGGAAAAGTTAGTCACTGGTTACCTTTGCTTGTTCTTCAACACAGTAAGTTAAAATAATAATAATAGCTGCCAACTTGACTACTAATACGAATATTTTTGCTTCTCATTAAATGCAAAACCAGCAAGGAAATAAACTGTTGAAAGCCTTGTTAGCGAAAGGTTAAGGTTGCCAGCTATGGCGTAGGCCCTTTCAAATACCTCGCTTAGTGAGAAGAGAAAAATATATCCAGAAAACAAGGTTTATGACTAGAAAGCCATTTAACACTAATACTATAATAATGGCCATAACATTCATAACAAGCTACAGTCATCCATTTAGATCATTCTTTTGATGGCACTGGACCTTTGTCAGAGAAATATATTTGTCATCAAGTAGATCTAATTCTGGAGAAAGTCACATTCAATTTCTATTTAGTCATATAAATACACCTATTTGGAGTAACAAAGTGATAATTTGGGATGTAATGGTAATAAAAATCTCTAGTGGCTTATATCACAGAAGATAAAACAGTCTTTTACTTTTCAGCTACTGAAATTTAGGAATAACATGGGCAGTCTCAGAATTTTACTGGGGTGAGTGGAATACAAATCCAATCCCTTTCTCCCAAAAACCCCCCAACCCACACTTCACATGGAAGAGAGAGAATGACAAGTCAAGGAATGCAGTCCATGTGAGCAAGATGGGGAAATCATGGGGGCTGAAAGGGAGAACATCTATGCAAGACTGAACCCTCCACCCTGACCAGATGCTGCCACCGGAGATAAAGAAAAAAAATAAAAATCAAAGTGTGTCCTCTGCACAGGTGTTATTTCTTTCCTGTGTATTTTACCTGGGAAGACAACTGGTGCAATTTATGCTGTGACACTGTTTATAATGTTTGTTCCTTTAGTAATCAGCTCACCAACTTACGTGGGAGTGGAAATCAGCTCCTCTTACAGGAAGGATCTGGAAGATGCCAGCTACCCTCTTCACGCTTTATAAATTAACTGATGCTTGTGCCTGTCATATTAACGTTATCAAGACTTGGATATCTCCATTTTTTACAACTGCAGGGGGCTTCAATGTTTTCCTTTATTATACTTAGTATCGTTAGAAAAACATGTTATAAATACAGTATAACAAGGAGCAAGCATCAGGATTAGTCACTGACAAATAAAAGGTTAATCTCTTTTGCTTGGTGTGTTCAGATAATACAAGCCACACATGGTTAACTGGTTCATTACATAGAAGGGAATAATAAAGCTGTAAAACTAAATGAATTGCCAATACTGACTAATCATTTTATACTTACCCAAGATGATGGCATTCAAACAAGACTACTGCACTGCAAATCAGATTTAGTGACTAATGTTAATTGTAACCTTTGTATTATAAGAATGTATCTATATTTTATACTTATAAGTCATGAATAGTATGGGAAAATATGAAATGATGCAATCATTAACAGGCCATGTAATGACCAGAATAAGTTATCAAGTTTAACATTATAGGTTAAGGATCCAAACTGCAGTGACAAAGACATAGTGGAAACTGAGGAAAGGTTGACAAAAATGCTGGTTTTCAAGCTTCTGGGGATTTACATGATGGCATAAAATTGGGATGATTTGTGCCTGTATTTCTCCTCATTAAGAGTTTATCTTAATGTTAAATTTTTACTTTAAATGATCTCAAGAAATATATTAAGACAAATTTGATGTGGTAAGACAAATAGCGATGTGCTGAGCAAGTTTTTATGTACTTCAGCCTTGACCTGCAGTGTCCCTGACATTCAAACCAACTGAAGCAGAAAAGGAGAAATATTCCACTTTATGCTTTATTGCAGGACAGAAATTCAAGAAAAGACTAGACTAAGACTGCCAAAATTATTCTGTTTCTGCCTCATAATGAACTTGAATGCAGATTTTAAAAGACAGAAGATTAAATACATGAATATACTTTCAGCAAAACTCCCAAATGCCAACAAAAGGCACAATGAAAAGGTTATTAGAATTGCAAATACAAATAGGAATTGTATAGTTTATACATAAGAAAGAATATCTTAAAGCTTTTTATGAATTGACAGGCAGTCAGAAAGGGGAAAGATTTTTGTAAGAGAGATTTAACATAACTTATTGATTGATCACAATGCCTTAATGTTTTAATCTAATGAAAAGAAGAATGCAGGAGAAATCCATACTAAAGTGACAGGGAAAGCATCAAAGAAGAGCATGAATTAGATGTATAGGAAATAACTATATCCAAATCTGAAGAAGGAATACGAAGACATGCATGGAAAGATACATGAACACTCACAGATATCAAACCTTGAAAAGATACAGAAAGCTCAAGAAACACTCAAAGGTGCTTTACAGAAATAGCAAGTGAAACATTAAATTGAACAGCAGACCTATTTCTTAGAACACACTTTTAAAAAAGGTATGTGACTATCTCAATACATGAATAAAACCCTGGATCTTATGAGAACTCTCATGCCAGAAGCAATGTAAGAAATAAAGTTGCACAGAAAATAGATTTTTTTCATTCTTCCACAAAATTTAGATGTGAACTTTTAGCTAGTTAACGAGAAAAGAGATAATGACAAGCTGGTGTATTTATGAGATAATGAAATAAACCAGGAAAGCTATCTGATATATCTTGTTCCTGAAAACCTGAAATGCTGTATAAAAAAATACATTAAATGATAAAATAGTTATTATAAAGTTGCCTTCATGCAGATGTGAAAGAGGATATGCTCAATTTGATGTCCAGTTTTAAAACTAATTCTACTCAAAAGGACCACATTTAATTGACTATTTTATTTGTAATTGAAAAAAATAACCTCCCCAATGATGTGCTACTTCTCCAGAAAGTACCTATGGGTTACTGTACATACATACTGAGAAACCTTTTACTGATACCATGCAATCCAGCATTCTTTACAGGGTGGATGAAAGGTAAAACGGCTTTTTTAATGAACTATTAGCACTTTAACGAGCAGTAATAGGCAAATGGCAAAATTGTAGCTCATGTCAGGCAAATTTTATTTGATACATATTATCATATTAGCAAATACATAAGAAGAATGCTAAGCATTAGCTACTGATTTTTTACTTCTCACCCACAAATTCAAACTATTACCTCACAAAAAAATTTTTACAAGATCTAGCCAAAAACTACTCTTCCACTTGAAATCAAGCAACTCTTCCAGGAGACTGAAAGAAAACTATGGCACAAATATTTAGCAAGGTTAATGATTAAATGAACTACAGGTATTATAAATTTGCCAAACAACAGAAACAGTGATAAAATAATCTGAAGTGCTAATGGAAGTGAATACAACTGATATTTACTCATATTGAGTTTATGGAACATTACATTTTGTCAAACATATTGATACTTAATCAAGTCTATAGCTTTATATTATCGCTGTAACCAACTTTTTGCCCTCAATTTAGAAAAGGAAACACTTTTTAAAAATATGAATTCCGTGGCTATGCAATGTTGGCCAGTTTACTGTGGTATCCACCTGGTCCTGACCATTTCCCATGGGGGGGGCATTCACTTCTCTCGGTAACATGTTCCACCACCCTCACACTACAGCATTTCTTCCTTATGTCTAATCTTAATCTGCCTTCTTTCAGACTAAAGCCATTACTCCCTTGTCCTGTAACTCCATGCCCTTTTAAACAATCCCCCTCCAACTTTCACGTAGATCCCATCAGGTACTTGAAGGATATGCTGCATGTAACACCAAGTGAATGAAAGCATGTACTTCACTCCAGCATACACTTATGCCTCCTCAAAATGCTAACAAGTTAATAATAAAGTTTTTAAAAATTTCTAGAAAGTGTGAAAGAAAATTTGCATATAATTAGAAATAATGCCACTTAGAGGTCATATCTCTGAATTAAAGTGTAGGCATCTCTTAGGTCAAGGAAATAAGCACATGAACCTTCCACTCTACAGGCTTATAAAAGAGTTTCTTCAATACTTTACACAACACATAACTCAGGCTGATATCATTGTCCAGTAATGCTGAGAGCCCTGGCATGCACAACATAGACAAGTGATGGTAAATAACTTATTGTAATTTAACCTTATTATGCAAGATGCACCTACAAAGAAGAGCCTCAGAATTAGCTGTCTATATATTAAAGGAAATTTTAAAATTACACTAACTTCCCAAAGCTGTACTGCAAAGCTACAGCTTGCTCATTTTGATGGGTTTATTCCTTACACCTTCTTTAAAGAGTTGTTAATACAGTAAGAATCACATTTTCTGTGGACTGGAAGAAAAAAAAATCAAATAAATGTTGGGAAAAAAAAGTATGGGCTGATCACAACTGACAAAGTGCAGAGCTCTGAAAGTAAGACATCTGGTTCCTGAGACTGACCCACTCATTCAGATTAAAAATAAAGAGAAGATTATGAAAAATCTGGTCCCTGATTCAATAAAGTATTCAAGTATGTTGAGCTTTACATATTCAAGTTATCCTACCAAAGCCAATGGAATTACTCACTTAAATTATCTGTATGATCAGAGACAATGCCAAAGGAGAGACTGAAAGTGACTTCAGGGATAGAGAGAAAGGCAAAACATTTCAGGGGGTCAGGCTGCACCTTGCATTGAGGAGAAGCTCCACAAGCTCCCTATTGATGTAAAGAAGCAGTTTTAAGAAGTTTGCTTATCCAGGCAGCAGCAATGAACCCCATCAGTCCAACGGTCACTTCCAGTATCACCTAACATACAGCCCATGCAGCTCTGCTGCAGGATAAACAGCAGCAGAGACTTGAAAATGAACAGCTGGAGAAATGAGTTGTTAAGCGACTTGAAGAATCCTTCCTTGAGAGGGCCAACAGTTTTCCGTATTTTTCAGGAAACATCAAACCCAAGATTTACTAACAATGAATACTTCTTGTACAGGTTTTTCTCCTTAGGGATAGTAAAACATAAATGTGAACAACTTGAAGACTTAAGATATTACCAATTGCTAAGGGCAGATTGAGATCACCAAAGAAACATGTTAAAAGCACCTTACCAGGAAAATAAAGGAAATTAGCTGGAATGCCATTGTAAAATTATTAAAGGTTGCAACATAAATCATTACTACTACTATTTCTTATGTGGTAAGGTTTCTATATGTTAAAGTACAAAAGAAAAAAAACTGTTTAGAATTATTTAACTAACCTGAAATATTTGACTGAAATAATAAATATTAATTAATATCACAGGTAACAGCTTGTTTCATTTTCATTTTTTAAACTAAGTAAGCGTTAAGTTCAAAAGTAGTTACTGTTGAAAATTAACTAAAATATCAAGCTACATTCTCTTATGGAAAATGCAGTTCAAGGAAGTTGAAACAAATCTCAGGAAACCATAATCAAATATTTTGTTGAACTATAATAAAATTCTGTGGACATATTCAAAGAACAAACTATCTTGAATTAAGTTAAGCTGAAACTAATTTTTAGTTCTGGATCTGCACTTTCAAGAAAAGTTTAAAGTTATCAATCGATTTTTAAAGAGTGAAGAAACCAAGTGTTTAGTCATACATTATTTCAGTGGAAACAATTAAAGAGCTCTCAAGAGCATGGAGGCAGGAAAGTCAACAACAAAAGGAAAAAAGTCCTTCTCAAGGAAACCATAGAATTGTCTTAAAACTATTCTCAATCACTGGAATTAAATTAGCTGGAAACAAAAGCACTGACTCAAACTGATGTCAAACAGGGCCATCACTTTGAATTCACTTAATTTACAAAGAGAAACTTCAGTAATTCAAATGTTGCTATTTTACTGGGTTTGTTCATTCTATTCTAATTTAGAATGAACAGGTAACATAGGCCTATAGAAGATCTCCTCTTTGGAATAACAGAAAATAGTGGGCAACAGTTGAAGCAGCAGCATAAAAGTGAAATTATGGTATATTTTCAGGTAGTTTAACTAGCTTAGCAAACATATTGCAGCTCTTGAATGTTCCTTTTTAATTGTTTTTACAGGTATTAAAAGACTGACAAAGAAATCTTCATTGTCAATAAAAATTGCTTACTCTGATACTTAAAAGCTTGGGAGTACCTCAGTACCCAGCTTCAGCACAGTGTAAGTAGCAGTTCAAAATTACCAGATGAAAATACTCATTTTATTCAGTTTAACACCTCTGCTCCCTTTCTTCCCCTTATATGCATGCACATCTTCCACTTGTTTCTGAACTTCTTGGTATAAAATGTATGTGAAAATTTTCCTTTTATCAGTTCATCTTAAAAAAAAATAATCAACTTTTCATTAGGTTTATGATCAATGAACTTAAGAAAAACCAATTGCCCTAAAGGACTGAATTGAAAGCACCAAGTGTAAATAAGCAGCAATTATGCTGTCCCAGCCTGCTTCTTAATTGCTATTAAAATGAAAAAACTGGTTTCCTTCAGTCGAGATAAATGAAGGAACAGATCCATTGAAAGGAGGCAAAAAGAAAAGCCATATGGACATGCCTCCTTCAGAATGTAGTCTGATGGGTTAGTTTTTTCTTTTTACAAATTGATATTAAACGTCATGAAAACTTCAAAGTGACAGAGCCTTCCACTCTGATCTTCAGTACATGCTCTCATTTACTAATAAATTTACTAACATATTAATTCTATAAACTTACAAGCACCACCTATTATAATCAAATATTAACCAAACCTCTTCAAGGTTTGTCTTCATGAATGACTTCTCAGTCTGCAAGTTATGATGCCAAGTTTGCCCCGACTGTCTTTCCTAATAATTGCAAAGGATTCAGTTTAATAAAACATATAGAAGACATTTTAAAAGAAAGGAATTTGAAAGATGATGTTCAGGACTCACACCTCACTGTTTGTCTGAATCCCACGGCCTGCTGTTTTATGAAGAACAGAAATTTTCACTGGAAGATTGCAAAACACAATTGTGAAAGGCAAAAAAAGAACCACTCAGTTACAAGCAAAGGTGTTGGAACATATTCAGAGTCACAGAAAACCCAAGGCTCCACTGCATGACATTCCAAATTTTGGACCAATGACTAAAATGACAGCTTTTAGAAATATGGTTGTTGACCATACAGCCTTAATAGATACACAGATATTGCAAACCACATTCAGAAATACACCAGTATTTCTTCACTTGACCTCCTATGGCATCAAAAGCCTAGTATCTGCCTTCCCATACATAAGCTGCAGAGCCCTTTTCCTCAGCAGCAACATGGGCAAGAGGCAGCCCTGCCTGCCACCAGCACTCATACCAATGCAAGCTTCCAGGGCTGGAGGGGTAGTGGGGCAAGGCAGGGATCCAGGGCAGAGAAGGGATGAAGGTGGAAAACAGCTCTGTAAAAATGTCTATTCTTAGCCTTATTATAGTCCATTGCTAGATCTCCCATGCCATTCTGCATTACTACAACCATGCAATGGGACACGCAGTATGTGTTAAGTGCCATGTGAGCCACAGGGCAGAGCAAAGGACCCCTAAAACTTTAACATGTGCACAGCTCCTGCCTGCCTGGGTTTGAACACAGAGACAAAGCCTGCAGTGTCAGAGGCGTCAAGCCATTTCAACCAGCTAGAAGCACATGGAAATATCTATATGTGCTATTATTTCTGCAAAATGAATGATCATTATTGACACTATCCAGCTCCAACTGAGAGTTAACAAGGACCTTTCCAGTGGTAGCAGCTGCATTTTAAGCTAGCCACAGAAGACCAGATCACAGAGACCTGACCACACCAAAGACCCTCCAAAGCAGAAGTGGCTTCCCAACATCACACTGGAATAAAAAGGCTCAATTTTTGCAACAGGCATTTAACATTCAAATTTTTGAAAATAATTTATTACAATCTTCTCTTTCCTCAAATATATTAACGAAAGCTAATTTTTCTTTTCTCTGTTGAAGCCCTATTTATAATTGACATTTTAATGGCACCCAACATCAAGGAGATAAGTAGAATCAGGGGAAAAAGTCACTACAGCTTTTCCTTTTTTTACATCACAAAATTCCCAGTGATTGTGTGCTAGGAACAAGGACTGTATCTGAATGTGCTCCTTATTGCTGCAGTATTCTGGGACTCAAAAGTCAGTCACATCAAATGAAGCTACAGTCACATATTTTCTACCTTTTCTCACAAAGAACTTTGTTCACTATTTTTTCCAAGAATTATTATGTCTACATAAGGAAAAAAATATGCAAGTTATCCACATATGGTTTTCAGATTCAAACTTCTGCCATCTAATAACCTATCCCAAAAGCAAGTGTAAGTCAAAACAAGTTAAAATAAGCATTTGTTAAGGAAACTTCATTTCAAACAACTCCTCAGAGTTTATCTAAACTCTAAAAGTTTCTTTTGCTTTATGTAATCATACTAATATTAATCTAATTGGCTTCTCTCATCTACAAATTTAAGGGAAGACTTAGTTTTTGTCTAAACTTTTTTTAATCTTTTTGGGTTTGTGGGTGGGGTGTTTTTATAGATTTCATATCTTAATCTGACGGAGTAAGAAACCTAGGTGCATGATGTTTACTGGGGATGAATCTGTTGGAGAGCAGCATAGATGAAAAGGGACCTTGGCGTCCTGATGGACAGCAGGATGACCATGAGCCGGCTATGTGGCCTGGTGGCCAAGACGGCCAATGGCATCCTGGGGTGTATTAGAAAGGGTGTGGATAGTAGGTCAAGGGACATACTCCTCCCTCTCTACTCTGCCATGGTGAGGTCAAACCTGGAATATTATGTCCAGGACTGGGCCCCCAGTTCAAGAAGGACATAGAACTCCTTGAAAGACTCCAGCACAGGGCCACCAAGATGATTAAAGGAGGAGTGGAACAGCTTCCTTCTAAGGAGAGGCTGAGGGAGCTGTGTCTCTTTAGCCTGGAGAACGGAAGACTGAGGGGTGACCTCATTCATGTCTACAAATATGTAAACAGTGAGTGTCAGGAGGATGGAGCCAGGCTTTTCGAAGCAATATCCAATGATAGGACAAGGGGCAATAGGTGCAAGCTGGAACATAAGAAGTTACACGTGAACATAAGGGAAGACTTTTTCACTATGAGGGTGATGCAACAGGCTGCCCAGAGAGGCTGTGGAGTCTCCTTCTCTGGAGACATTCAGAACCCACCTGGATGTGTCCTTATGTAACCTAATCTATGTGATCCTGCTCTGGCAGGATGGTTAGACTAGATGATCTCCAGAGGTCCCTTCCAACCCCTCACATTCTGTGATTCTGCAAGTATACTTAAGTAAAAGAAGGTAACAGATCTAGACATCTCTCACAGAAAAACTGAATTCAGAAGAGTCTTGTGGGAATTCTCTAGTCCAACCCCCCTGCTTAAGCTAAGTCAGCTAAAGCAGGTAGTCCAGGACTGTGTCCAGTACAGTTTTTAAGATCTCCAAGGAAGGAGAACCTACAACCTTTCTGGGAACCTGTGCCAGTGATTGGTCACCCTCACTGTAAAAAAAAAACCAAAACAAACCCAAAACCCCTGCTTTTTGATGGTCAAACAGAGCCTCCTGGGCACTACTGGGAAGAGCCTGCCTCCATCATCTTTATACCCTGTCTTCAGGTATTTGTACACATTGATGAGATCCCCCGAGGACTGCCTTCTCAAGGCTAAAGAATGCCAGCTCTTTCAGTCTCTCCTTATAAAGGAAATGCCTCACTCCCCTAATCATCTTTGTGGCCCTGTGTTGGACTTGCTCCAGTATGCCCACATCTCTCTCGGGCTGAGGAGACAAGAACTGGACCCAGCACTACTGATGTGGCCCCATCAGTGCTGAGAAGAGGGGAAGGATTACCTCCCTCCACCTGTAGCCAACACTTCTCTGGATGCACCCAAGAGCACCAAAATTTCTCAGATAAGGCAAATAAAAATAATAATACTTTATCTCTGTGATGAGCCATGAAGGTCGTGGTGCTTGACCTACCAAAAATATATTTTGGCTAATCATTCCCTCCTGCACTTGAATTAGGCATGGTCCAATTACACCCTGTGGAAAATTATATGCCAGTGTGATAATTTCTAATGTTACAAGCCAATTGGAACTGTCTCCCGTGTATAAACTGTATGTAAATGGAGGAAGGGAGGGGTAATGAGAAAATGCAACTCTCTAGCCTGGTGGCTAGATTAGTCACTTGGGAAATGAGACATCTGGTTCCAGTCCCTGCTCCCCTGAATGTTTAATTTTGTATACAGAGCAGCAGAACAGACTTTATTTCTGAGTTATTTCTAGCCTGGTTAACAGAGCACTTTCTTCAGAGAGGGGAGTTGCATGTTCAAGTATCCACAGACAAAAAAGCGAGTTGCATCTGTGTCTACTATATCTAGCACCCTCAATAGTTCAGCACATCAAAAGCAGTGCCCAGCCACTTTGTTCTTTCCCTGTTTCACCACTTTTATATTATTTATATAATTAAAGCCCAAACCAGACAAACCTAATTGTTCTGCTTCAGATGAATGTCATATTTCACATCATTTTCCCATAAGTACTTTTGAAATTTTACTTCCTCTAAACTGGTTTGGGGCACTAATAAAAAGAACGTCATCATATAGCTTTGCTATTTACTTATTCATTATGTTGAATCATCAAGTGAACTTAATAGAAAGTATGAACTGAAGAAGGGACTTGTCCCCCCTCCTGGATGCTACCCTGTCTCCTCCTAACCCGTGTGTCTGAAACACACCTTTCCCTGCAGTGTCTCTCCAGCCTGCCAGAAAACTTGGGTAAAGTCTATTGGTTCTGTCATTGCAAGGTTACACTTGCACACAGATATCAAAGCTTATCTGCTAGCTGTTTATACAGGTCATGGCGATGAACAGGACAGCTTTCTTCCATGCAACCTGCAGTTGCTTAGAATGTAAAGAAAAAAAAGAATATAGAGGGAAAATAATAGGGGCATACTTTTTTTTATATCAGATCAGAAATTTCTAGTAAATGCTTCAGCCTAGTATTACATGAAGTACAAGGTACAAAAATACTACACCAGGGCACTTGATATGATTAAAATAAAGGCAGTATGAACAGATATGTCAACAGAAACAATTTCTAAAAGACTGGTATATAGCATACAGACAGCACCATCCTTCAGAATTACATGATTATGTATTTTACATAGAACAAATGTTTCCAGACAAGTCTTTCAGCCTCAAAAAACAGTGCAGTGAAAACCCGATTTCCTTCAGCTGATAAGAAATGAGTATTTAGGGAAAGGCTCTTCTCAATAAACATTCAATCATTCAATTTTAAAAGTGGTCTAAGAGATTCTGGCAGCCAAATCCCATTAAAATTTACAGACATTTGCCACTTAACTCTGAAACATCCCATTTGTAAGTGCAGGGACAGCAGCAGTCCTGTGCCCTCGGGAGAAGTGAGAAGTAGGATGCTGGTGGTACAGCCACCCCAAGTTCCTCCCAGCACTTTGTGGATGATCACACCCGTGTGTGGCACCCTACCAAAGAACATCTCACATGACCAGTTGAGGAGAAAGGTGACTTTTTAGGAAAAATAAAATAAATTTTAAAAAAGTCTAGGTGAACTGTCTAGCCTGACGCTGACAGTCGTTATATAAAGAGCCTCTCAACAAGAAGAAGATTTCTTATAAATCCAGGCATACTTACATAGACGAGTAATAATTATGTTTTGGGCAATAGATTCCTCTACAGATTTTGTATGCATGCTCAATTTTAATGATCTTTCAATAATCTGTATTGTTATACATTGCATAATTCAATCAAAGCCAGACTTAAAAGGAACAAGAATTTATCACTGGCCCAGACAGGGATCAGAGACAGTACTTAAAAGGATGGGTAAGCTGCAGATTTAATTTCTTCCTCTGGTATTTTGTATGCAATTCAAATGCAGTCCATAAGATAACTTTCCCTGAGAGTGGTGATAAGCAGAGGGGGTGTGGTCTGCCCCAGCCCACTCCCAGCAGACATGCACAAAGTATGTCTCTGCTGAGCTGCTACCATACAGTGTCATGTGAAAACCTCTGCTGCATCTATCAAAGTAATTTATAGAACAACATGTTTTTTGTTGGTTTTGTTTTCTCCCTGCTTAATTCCCAAGTTCAATCAGGCACTTCTCCTTGAGCTCTTCTATCCACCACCTCTGCTCTCTGCACAAGATAGAAGCACCCTCATCTATCAGTGTGCCCTACAGAACCAAACCCAAATCCAGGGATATTCTCCAAGTGTAACCAAAACATTAACTGAAAGACAGAAACAGACAGAACTCCACAGAGCATTCTGCCACCAGCTGTAACACTGAATTCAATGGTAAACAAAGCAAATGTCCACTTCTGGACATTGATTACCTTGGATATTTTGACACAAACCTACTTCTATAGCTTTACATAAATGTACTGGCTCTCTTAGCTTTTCATTAGGTACTGATAATCTACTACATATAACAGTTAGGGAAAAGGGTGGAAAAGTTAGAATAATTTAGATAGAGTAAGCATCCCCCTGGGGTATTCACAAAAAACCTCTTCTGTGGGTTAGAGCATTACAAATAAATGGACATGCTTCCTAAAAGGTTTAAAACAAAACTACACAAAAATTCCCCCAAACCCCACCAACCACACGCACACAAAAAACCCACCAACAAAAACCACCTCCACAAAACAAAACCAATAACACCAACCTGTGTTTCCTTCATACAGCAAAATGAAAACCTGGTAAATTCCCCACTATCTCACTTCACCTTAACATTATCTAGAGACACCATAAAACTTTTACAGATAGTTGTCCAGACACTGAAAATGTATTTAATATGTCAGTAAGCTACATACCAATAAAAGATTTTTTTTTCATGTATACTGTTTGAACTGAAAGAGTCCATTAGCTAATATTTACCAAAAAAATGTTATTACATATCCTGCTACTTATATTTGGCCTTTCACAGGGTGGGGGAAATATTCAATTGAATTGAATACTTGCATATTCGGTACTTTACACAACAATTAAAGGCAATATTACAAGACTATTTCTTAACAATATAGTCTTTATATTAGTAGTAATTTAGATATGAAAGAAATTATAGCAATGGCAAAAACGCATGCTCTCCCTGCCTGTTTGCCTAAGGTTTCCACACCTCACCAGTGACGTAAACCTTTTCTTGTTCCTCTGGTAGGGCTGACCCCGGTTTCTCTGCTCCCTTGCTTTCTAGCACTAACAGGTCTTTCTTACCTGAGGGTTCTCATAACAACTTCATATGCAGGGAGAAGTTGAAAAGCAACAGTAATAAGGACACTGGAAGAAACTGATTCAAAACAAAACCTAAATGGTGTGCAACAGGACTGCAGAACAGCCACTATAATTTTAAGCCACATAAAAAAAATATCTTAATATACAAAAAACAAAACTCTTCATATATTTGGTATATGTATATTTCAATTCCACCATATTAAGATAGCTGAATCATGTCTCCACTAAAGATGTGGCTGGAAAACAGCTTCAGATAGGTAACAGCCACAAAAATGAGCACGACGATGGAAGAACTTACTTTGGGATAACGCAACGCACAATATAAATGCACAGAAATATGCCCAACTTGGATAAAGTATTTTAAAGTCATCTCAGCACAAGACAAAAACTTTTCATGTAAGTACAGATAGTTTAATAGTGGTAACAACAAGATTAAATGGAGTAATGAAATGTTATGGGGGCTTTTATCCCCCCTTTAATTCTTCTGAACAGATAAAATCATAAAGCTAAGCAGAATGAAAAATAAACCCACAAGTAGACGTTGAAGTACATAGTGGGGATTCTTAACTAGTTGTGATATGCCCTGGGTCAGTGTTTCTCAGTGTTCACACACTGATTCTTCCAAAGATATCTATTTTTATTTATCAGCATTCTTTTCAAGTGTTTGTTCCATTGAACCATACTGCAAGGCTCATTCTAGAAAAAGGAACACATAGGGTCAGCATTTAAGTATTAAGTAGGGTATGCAGCTGAGAAAGAATTTACAGCGTTTCAAGTTTATTCCCCTACCTCACTGTTCCAGAAAAAGAACAGGGAAAATATAAAAAATGAGAAAGAAAAATGAAAACAAGTAGGAGTAACATTTGCACAGTGATCTGCTAGAGGGCATATGAGTAGCGTCCCTTCCTGCTTCCACTCCCCCATTTATTCAAAGCTATAGTAATATATAGAGTTTTCCTAAATGTCTACACTTAGCATCTCTAAGCATCAGTCCCACTTACTTTGCTGTCTTCTACAAGCATTAAACCAAACCTCAACATGGGAGGGAAATTCTACGAAGACAGACTGAGCAACACACAGGACCTCGAAACCAGCATCACACCCACAGACAGACAAAATACAAAGTTGTAACTGAGAAACACGTTTAGCTGGGAGGAACACAAAAAAGCTAAGTGAGGATGTAAGCAGCAGTCCAGCAGTCAACTGAGCGGAGAGCTGCCAATTCTCTTAGGCTCCTATGTATACTGGATGCCATGTATGTATGATATTCTGTAGGTAAGGGAGCTTCTGCAGATAAAATGGTTGCATTACATACATTTATTTTTTTTTCAGATTAATAACTAGAGATCCTGTAAGTGTTTTGGCTAGACAGTTTATAACTTCAGATGACATTGAATCTGGTGGCTCAAAACGCTTGATGACACATGCCCTCACAGGGAATGACTTTGCCATACAGATTCCTGCAGAGGCAGGGAGTCAGCTGTGTGCGAGGGTGCATCCCTCTCCTCCCAGGACCAGGGTTGACAGCTCCTAAGGGACTGGAACTGCATCAGGTTGAGCAACCAGAGGCAGCAATGTTTACAGAAAGAATAGGTTACCCCTGTGGTTTGTCTGATAGCTTTTGAAAAAGGGTAAAGGTGAAGAGCTTAGCTTCCAATACTTGCATCAAGGAATAAAGGACTTGCATAAAGTCTATCAGCTTTACCCTTATAGAAAATGAAATTAAATTATACTTGACACTTTTTCATTTTTTTTAAAGGAACAGATGTTCACAGGACGAGTTATACCTGTATCATGGCGGAAGCATGTATCTTAATGAAAATATTATATAAAAACAGACTAGGCTGTGATGTTCCACGGCCTTTGTACCTGGAGTGCAGACAAAATCTGTTCCGTAATCTAAACAGGAATACTTCTTCCCCGCCCTCACCCCCCTATTTATCAGCCCTGCAAATTATCCTGGGACTAGAAGTTCAGACTCAGATTTCCCTCTCAGCTTTATCTCTCACCACCACCACCAGTATTACAGGCCAAATCACTCACTCAGTTGCACTTGTTCAGCTCGACCAAAGCTGAAGCATAAATTCACTGGTTTCCAAAAGAGTACATTTGTACAACATAGAAGATCAAACAAAGTTTCATGTGTGATTTCACTGGCTCTTTTAATTTATTTCATTTTGGGGCTGTTCATCTGTTATTGCAGAACAGGAATATATTTCAAAAGGTTATTCAATGTTTTTTGTAAGAGTATTGTATTCTAACTGCAATATTTAATATCTGCCCATCCTTTAAGTATAGGAACACAAAGATAAGATTGACTTTCATCTATTTCCTTTCTTAGATGGTAGGTTTGATGGTGCCCCAACAGAAAATTTAATGTAACCACTTCCAAGCAAATATGCTTAAAAGTATTAACATCTTTCAGTCTGCAGGGAGAAAGTAAATCTTACTGTCATGAGATCCCTTAATTTATTTGTATAGCAAAATTGTAAATGCAGCAGAAAACAGCTTACTGTAATGTAAATAAAGCCTTGCACGCAGCACTAACAGGACAAGTTTATTTAATATAACATATTACACTAAGTCATCATTGCTACCTTTCAGTTTATACTTCTATGGTAACAAAGTGTTACAACAAACAGAACCCTTGTGTTAAAATCCAATACAAAGTAGCAACCCTGATCTTTTTCAAAACTTACATGTTGTTTAGCTCTTTGGTCTTCACCATCTAGTCTTAATTACAAAATTAGAATGAGTTATTGAAAAGAATAGTTTAGTTTACCTATAGTAATAGTATAGTTTAATTATTTTTTTTTAAAAGTAATATAAAGTTTCAATGTAATTCTTACTCTTGAACATAGACTAGCTCTAAATTTAGTTGTTTGACCACCCCTACAGGTTGTGAAACCTACAGACAAATAATTATAGTTATAACCAAAACACTGAAATCACTGATGTTTAGAATACCTGAACATATGCCAAAGTTAAGCCTGATACTGATACTGCTGTATTTTACAAGTAAGAAAAGGAAAAATACTGAAAACCCATGTTGGATTCCAGAAACACACAACACACACAACACTCAACATCAGGTAAAATAAGTCCTTCAAATAAAACCCATGTAGAATTTTCAGCATTAGACACACCATGGCACCCAGGCATTGCACACTTCATATCACAGATGTTTATCACCATGTGCTTCAGGTCCTCATTTGTAATACTGGAACAACAGAAGGAGCCACTGAAAAAACCCTACCAGACTGCAAAAGCTTAGTTTGTGATCCTTTTTTTCAAAAAAAAAAAAAAAGAAAAAAAAAGAAAAGAAAACTAGCTAAATCCTCAGGTAAGAACTGTGACAGAGTTGACTATGATAGCTGACATTAGGCTAACTCAAAAATTCAAGGTACAGAGCAGCTGACACAATAACTTCATAGCCTCGGTTAGTTAGCAACCTTCCTGGCACCCTGAACCCTTGAATTTTGGAGTCTGGGACTCCTAAACTAGCATATATATGTGCTCAGGTTCTCTACACATATCTGAAGGAAAAAAATATTTCTTGCTTCTCTCAAAAGGAAGTGCTACATTATCACAAGACTTTGGAAATACCCTACAGGTGCAGATTAAATTGATGAGGCAGGTAAAGAGGAAAAAGGCTCCGGAAAGCAAGACATAAGAACATACTGTTGATTGTTCTCACCTCCCAGGGCACAGCAAGCAGGAAAGTCCACAGCACCCACACTTGCCTCAGCTGCTGGACATGGCACCTCACTCAAGTGCTGCAGAGTCCCCAACCTGCTTCTTCCTAGATCACCTCCAGCTCCTGCCTGGGAGACACCTCCAAGGCAGCCAAAGCTGAGGGTGTGAGAAGACAGCTGACTCACAGCCCATCCTTCTTCATTAGGCTCTGCCTCCACACCAAACACAGGCATCTTCTCCCCCACTAAGCAATGAGGCTGGGGTCCTCCAAAGGAGTGTGTGCCTGCTCAGGCTTTGCAACCAGGCATTTAAGAATTTTTTTTTAATTTTCTGCAGGAAAAAACCCAACATGAGAACAGATAAGACAGACAAAGTAAAAGCAAATGGTCACAGGGATTATAATGTGAAGGGAAAAAAGATAGCCAGGTGTTTTCCATTACAGTACATAAGACTCTTCTTGGGATTTATTATTCAGATACATCGGACTTCAGCTCTTAAACAGAAGAGCTGCAGAGCTTGTTCTGAGTTGGCTCCACTGCCTGTAACAGGACTGGTCATGTCCTGCAGTTTCTGCTCTAACACCAAAGGAAAGCTGCCGCTCATATGGTGACCTGAGGACATGCAAAAGTGAGGGTGAGGGGCACAATGTCACTCAGTACAAAGAGGACTCAAAACTGTTTTGGCTGGTTTGGGTTTTTTTCTGCCCCCTCCTCCTGGGAACACCTGCACATCAGAGGACTTCCTCCTGCACACCGCAGAGCAAAGCCAACTTGCAGGCCAGGCCCTGCTCAGGGCACTGGAGCCTCAACTCAAACCAACTAAATTGATCTGGGGTGTGCTGGAAAAGCAAAGCAGCAAATAGCAACGTCAGCCACCACACCAAGGCAGGCAGCCACCACAGAGCGGGGACAGTACACACTGCCTGGGCAGGGGAAGTCTGAGTCAGTGGGGACGGGTACCCCAAGGTGTCAGGCAGCTGCTCTACCATCTGCTGCTGGGTGACATGAGCAAGAGAGGAACCACTAATCACCTGCCATGCCCAGCCTGCTTTGTAAACACATCTTAGGTGAGATCACTGATCACCATGTCTGTGGCTGCTCCTGCAGACACCCTACCCAGCCACCCCCAAGAAAAGTCACAGGTCCATCTTTACAGAAAAGTTCAGCCAAAGGAGCTCTCTCCAAGGAACTAGAGTGAACACTGCAGTCCAACAGACGCTGGTGTGAATGAAAACACCCAAACCCTTCAAATCTAGGTATTATTTTGCTATTTCCAATCCTGAAGACCAAGGACAAGCAACATGGTGCTAGGCAGGGGCTTGAGAGTCAGTTTTGCTCCCCTATCCTTTCCATCAGGCTCGAAAGATTTTTTTTTTTAAGGCACTTCCCCATCCCCAGGTTTCTCTCATCCTACCCTGGATATGCCTGAAGGTGCTTCCAGGATATCATGGCACAACTGACAACAGTTAGGGGCAGAGGGAAAGGAACAGACTACCCAAAGAGCGGGTAGCCCTCTTGGGTTACAGTAAAGACAGTCAACTAATTACAGCCATGGAAATTTCTGGCTAGTAAAGATCATGGTTGCAACAGAAGTTGGTAGATGGGGAGGAGGACCATCTTCCTGACAGGTTTCCCCATTCCCCAGCCTTTCCCCACTGCCCAGGCACCCTGCAGCAGTTTGAAGCCAGGGCTGAGCCCAGGGATCAAGTAACAAGCAGCAGGATGTGTGCCTCAGCCCTCTCCTGGGTCTTACAGAAGGAAAAGAAAGCTTCCCCTGTCCAACATTTACATCTTTTCCAGATCTACAAGGACAGAGTTTTAACTGCACAGCAGCATCCCTCCCAAGTATGATTTCACAAATAATCTGATAGAGGCAATTATCTTGTTTGCATGTCATGTGTCTTTAAACTACTTCACAATTTCATTCTCAAAATATGTTGGCTCCCTTGAAAATGGATACCACCTGCCAGCAGGTAACTCCAGATAGAGGGAACCTACAGTTTGTGGATACATAGCTACTGCATGTAGCCTAGTCTCTGTGCCTCATTCTTTAAAAACAAACAGGTTTGGAGTTTTTCATTAATATTTTTCCCCCACAATGTATTTCTTCAGAGAGAACTGAAGAAATATAACATGGGGGAATGATAATGAAGAAAATTTTAGTCAAAGAACCAACAAAAACATCAGAATTTTTTCTGGTTGCAGATATTACAAAACTTTGTGCAAAACTTTCAAGAGACACCAGAACTTGCAGCCTATCAGTGGCAAAGTACATTTCCTTACTCCCTAGTACATGCAGTCACCGTGTTTGTAGAGAAAGATGTTTTCCTTATTCTTCTCTAGGAGGCAAGGTAAGGCCCTTAGATGCCTCCCTCATGTAAACAATATAGCCTACTTTGTCATACCCATACAATAGTCAAATGCATTTGGATTCTGATGTCCCTGCAGTTTTTTAGAGAAAGGAAAAAAGTGTTACAGCTTTTTTTTTGTATGTTGAAAAGTTTCAGCAAGGAAAAAAGCAGCCCAGCACATGAATTTTGCTCCTGCATTAAGATTGTAGTCCCAAGTAAACAAGTTTATCTGCACCAAGAGCTCTGGCAACATCTTTCATAATAAAAATCTACTAAAAAGATACCTCTCAAAAATAATAAAACTGATCAATCTTGAACACTTTTTTCTTTGGATATTTACCTGCCAGCAGTTTTCATCCATTTATCAAAAAAACTATTTTTGGGATAGGACCAAGTGTCTGGACACAGACCTAAACTATTAGATATTTACCAAGGTCCCCAGGACATTTTACAGTTGGTGCAGTAAATATTTTTTTGATATGCAGTTTAAAAATCCAGCTATACTAACCTGAAAAAAAGTCCCAGAAAGGAGCTGGATGTTTGTTCTGGCTAAAAAAAAAAATAAATAAAAAAAGAAGTGCTTCTTGTTGAAATACCTACTTGAAGAGAGATTGTTGCCCCTCTCCTACCACATAGAAGTCTTATATTTTCCATAAACATATTTATGCTAGATGCTCAGAATAACATGTAGCTGAAACACAGAATTACAAAGGAATCACTCCCGCAAAGGGTACAACACATCCATAGCTCCCATCAGAGTGCTGTGCAGCTCTAGGAGCACAGGGAGAAAGATTTGGAGCACATCCTTTTCTCAGCCCCTAATGAGCTTTTCCCTCCCTGCCTGAAAGCCCAAAGGCCACCCTGAAACAGGCTCCATGGAAGGAAGTGCTGCACCTGTGCTTGGTGCTGCAGTAAGTGCATGCATGAGGATCCCTTTCAGGGAAGGGTCACAGCACCCCTCTCTGCTGCACTTCCCCCTTCTCCTTACGTAATCCTGTATTTGAAGGGTTTGGTATTAAATGAGCCCCAGATGCCAGCATTGTTCACCTCAGTCTCCACTACAAGTGAGACACAAACTTGTCAGAGTAAGGAGGTGAGGGTTTCAACTAAATAATTCTTCCAAAATTCAGAAAAGCCATGCAATATACTCCATGACCAGATCTCAACTTTCAATCTCTTTTAAGTGAAACAAGCATGCCAAACAGGAATTAAAGCTGGAACAAGTACATAAACTAGCTTGGTAGAAATCCACCACCCATACATGTCACAGGTCACTTGTACAGCTTTTCAGAGTGTTGGACATTTACTGCTCTCAGGATAGCGACCATACGTGCTTTGCTTAAACAGCCAAGTCACAGGCCATCTCCTTTGTCAGCCACACAAATAGTTTTAAAGTGATCTTCAACATGGGGCTGAATTTCTAAATGCTCTTAAAAATCTGAGCCTTACCACTTATTCAAATACATAGACAAATATAACCAAGATGTATGATCGACCAAGACTCTGGTACCAGAAGTGAACAGCAAGGTTCCTATTGGCCTCAGCTGGTCCCATTTATCTTACATGCTATGGCATGAAGGAAAGAAAGGTGTTATTGGAAATAACATATAAAGAGAAAAACACAAGATGAAAAGCAATACCTTAGACCTTAATTTTAAGATCTTATTAACTTTGTGTTTTCTGCCCTTCTTTTTTTCTACGGTTACAATACCAAAGGAAAGACTCCTGTACTATATTAGATTAAAGTACTGACTTGGGAACGATCATTCCCAAATTGTAGTTCCAGCTCCAATACTCACACACTGCAGCAGGGCAATTCAATTAACCTTCCTCTGTATTTGCTTACCTTCCTGTGTAATGGGGATAATATCTGCAGAAAAGGGCTCTATAAAGCTTAATCTTTATAAAGCTCTTAAGATGAAATGGAAATGTGCCATACAAAATAAAACGTGCACAAATAAAAAGTACATAAATAAGCCACTTTCTACTGGAGCTAGTTGGGAAAAAAAACCCCTACAATTGAACAATTATCCACCAGAGAATGCAGGCTTATTGAAATCAAAATGCTTCACAAAAATCACATTCACTGTGCTGGCATTTAATTGTAAAAGATTTCTGGTTTTGACAGTTTTTGGAATGTGTGTGTGGGTTCATTTGTAAGCAGAAGGAAAAATATTAAAGTGCTCCATAAAGTGGCATTTATTTTAAATAATTTTATTTTTGAAATGCTGATATGCATTACATACTTTGGAAGTTTTAGTTAAAACTTAACTTGGCTATAAAACATTTAAATCACTTCCAGACTGATTCTTCAAGAAGTTCCTTGTAATCTGAATATAGGAAAAAACTTAATCTTCAGTTTCAGTGTTAATAACAAACTTTTCAATTACATGCTGCCACACCTCAACATGACTCTTGCAAAGATCGTATTTACAATTACATTCAATTACATCTATTCTTAAAAGGTTTTGAAGTTGGATTTTTTTAGTATTTAAAAAATTATTCATGAAGTTTAACACACAGATGAATTCAAATAACTTGATGGTGAATTAAGCTTTGTTCTCCCATTAGAGACCTAATGCTTGTTTATTTTATATACTTTCTAAAAAAATGCTTTGTAACCTGAATTCATACTAAATGTGATTTTTTTTTTACTCAGAGCTTTAATTTTTCTTTTTGGTGAATATATATGAAAAACAGCCCTTGGGAAAATAACTGTTATGAAAGGTTTTACTGATTTTTTTTTCCCCCCTTCAGTTAATTTTATCTACACAAAGTGAAGTGGGGATAAGGAGGAGAAACAGTGAAGGCAAGGTACAGAGTCATTACATTAGAATTCGGCAACTTTCTTTTTTTTTTTTTTTTTAACAGAAATAAGCATGATTATCACACCCTGAAGCAAATTTAAAACTCATCATGATATATTGGTTTGTCTCAGAGTTTCTCTACAGTGGATACCTGTTTTATGAAAGATGCTTAAACCAATTTATTTACTTTTTTTCCCCCTGTCATTTAGGGAAGATTTTTTGCTTGGTCCTATGAGGTAGTTAGGCCCAAGTCAACAAATGGAGTAAAAGAAATTCAGGTGTGTAGATTGACAGCAGCAGCATTCAAATATCCTGCCTTGCTCCTGAGCCTCTGTGGGATCTAAACTTCCCCAAACTAACATCCTCAAATACCTAAAATCTGATTCTATATATGCTTTGGTTCAACAGTGTCAAGACAGCAGTCTCCTCTCTTTAACTCCTCACAGATCTTCAAATTACCCACCAAACGGAACCTACTTACTACCTAACAAGCACTTACATATTTATTTTAATTAAAAAAATCAAGGTGGGGGGGCTGGAAGGTGCAGGGAAAAGAGATGGTATAGTGATACCTCTACCCACTGCCCCTCAAGCAATAGCTCCCTGGCTAGAGGAATTGGCTTGACACTACATTAGGGTCCCTCAGGCGAGGATGGGGTACCAAGGGTTCCCCTTCCATACATCGGCATTCTGGGGCTCATCCAAATGACTGCCTTCTGATTACAGAAGTTTTACTCTCAACATTTCAACAACTGTTTTTAATTCTAGGTACAAACTCTGAAGAATGCAAAAAGCTCTAATCTTTGCTTGTAACATTTGGGTCCTACAAAGAAAGTGTATTGAAATCTGTTTTATAAACACCAAATTGTTAGTTTGATCAACATTCTTATTTTGCCATCTGCTCAATGAGATCAGAAGATCAACATGAGAATAAAGTTCCTTATTCTAGCCAGGAAGCATGACTAGCTGGAAAGGTTGAGAAGACATAATCACCAGTACTAATGAATTAACTCATGTACTTCCATGTATTTTTAAAATCGCTATCAAACCAATGTTTTCAAACACAGCAATCCAGATATCTTGGGTTTTGGTGCCGCCTGCCTCCCCTCCCCCCAAAAAAAAAGATCCCATAAAACACCCGACCATCTAAATGGACTTTGCTACCATATCCCTAGAGAACCAGCGTGGATCATTCTGCCACATGCCAACAGATGATGAAGCTTCTCTAGTGAAGACCAGACACACAGAAATACACACCCAGTCCTTCTGTTGCACAGTTGCTTGATTTTCTGACCTGCTCAAAAGTGGGCCATGCAGATACACACATCCAAAAGCTAAGGACCTTTGCAGAAGCCCAAGGAGTTACCATGCACAAACCGAGGTTGAAACAGTTTAGTGGGCTTTCCTTTAACAAGGCTAAAACAAGACTGATGTTAAGCAATTCTGATTTACCCTCAAAAAGAATTAAGCCATAATGCAAAACATCTGTGTTTTAAAAACATATTTCAGTTTCTACAGCTGGGAAATAACTTTGAAGTAACAGTTACTATTTAATGCAAATGTGGATCAGAACCCCTCTTCACCAATTCTCAGCTTCTTACTGAGTTAACTGGATCACTGAATTATTATTTTTACCTATTGTTGAGAGGTACACATCAACCGCAGAGTTGCCTTGCGGTAAGCACTTCTGGGCACGTGGCACTACCAATTCCTACTGCTTGCCTGATCTGATGTCTCCTTAGCAGACACTTTCAGTACTGCTTTGATTTGGCCTTTTCTAGAAAACAAATAGTAACTGCATCCTCCTTTCCTCATCCTCTAGATAACTTCAGGTGAAAGTAGTAACGAAGACAACAGATACTTTATTTTTCTGCTGACTTCTGTCCATGGTTTTTTGAACATAGACAGTGCAGCCAGTATCTTACCTACTACTTCAGGAGAGCAGAGGGAACTTGCAGCTTGCCCTTCACCCTTTTCCCAGATAGCACAAATGTAAGCTTGTAGAAAGTCTGATGACACAGCAGTTTCCAGCTCTCCAGGAGGGAAAAATGTATTCTCAATGTGACATAACCAGATGTTTTATCTACATATTATGACTCTGCAATTGCACCCACAGATTGGTGTCTTATATCCACAGGCATTAGACAGTGCTTTTAGTAAGTGGTGACAAAGTGCAATGCAGAGATGGATGCCCTGGGATGAAACTGCAGCGCAGCTGACAATCAACGCACAGAAGACGACCCATTCCAGGAAGGAGGGAAAGCATCTGTGTGCACTGCTAAGGACCCAGCCACACCACAGTGGCACAGCAGGGACCAAATCTGGAAAACCTCTGGTCACAAATGTGACCTTATGTGCATCTTCCTGATCACAGCACCACCCTAAAGCATTCCTATTTACCTCTACAGTGAAGGTGACAATATTTACTGTTTTTTCTGCTTGGCTGCCCTTCCACTTGCCAGCCTCTGCTTCAGGTCTAAGACTGCTGGTTTTTGAAATGCCCTTCTTTCATCATGATGTGCATATCATTTGCAACTATTAAATTTTAACTAATGTGATCTTCAGTCACCATATATTTACTGCTTTATTTTTCTCAGTGATGCAATGCTCTTGCATTCATTTAAAGTTTACTTTTATAAAAAACATCCCTACTTAAAGACTTATAAGTCACCAGAAAGGGGCTGAGTAGGTTCCTGATGTCCCGTCCCAGCATTAAACTTACCTGCTGTATACACTCACACTGTTGTAGTCTCCACCTGCTTTCAAGCCATCAAGTATACTGCTTTCTATCAACTACAAATTCAATTTAGCTACTATACCACCTAACTTTTACCTATGTTCACGTATGATTAGACTTTTAACCGCTTCAACTTCGGCTATTTAACAATTCCTGTTTCAGTGTTAACTAGATAAGCAACACCCATATTCCATCATGTTCAAGGAAAGTATTCCAGCTAGGGGATGTAGTAGTTTAATAAACAGATCACTTCATTTTGCAGGATATGTATACTTACGTTTCTTTTTTTAGGTACATTATGTTCTTTTCTGCTCAGTTTTGTGAGAAGCATAACCATCCTCTGTCCAAAGAGAAAATACTGCTTATGCCAGTATGCGTGCCTCTCTGCCCATGCTTCATGCTGCTCCTTTCAAGCAAACTGTTTGCATTTTGGAGATTCCTCCGAAGACTTTTTCCTTTGCCTTTCTTCTGTTTGTTTCCTCAGGTCAGATATTATGCATGTTTTGCATTGAGAGTTAGATAATGTCATTATGTCAGAAGCCTATTTTTGTTTTCAGAAGTCTAGAATGTTCTTACTGTACTTTTCCCTCCAAGGAAAAACTGGGATTTCCTTTTCTCAGACTGGTTCTCAGACACCATCGTGTTCAGACATCCCTACTGAGGTTCTATTCACATGCTTCACAATCCCATTTTTCATTAGTCTCAAATATACAAACAAAATCAAGCAGCTATTTTATGTGATGCTAGTAGCACAAATAATTTGAGTGCTGTATTATTCATCTTCCTGTAATAAACTAACAGCTGATTTGTTCCTCTTTCCTTAATTGAAAGTTAACAAGCAGCAACTGGCTCAGCAATACTCAAATAGGTACCATCTTCCTACAGATCTTCCCATTCAGTAATTAAACCTGTCTTTTGCAGCAGCATGTTGCAGGAAGCACTAAGTGATCAAGGAGTTTAACTAAAAGCTTAGTAAAATAATACTTTTTTTTTAGCTAAAATCCATAACTAATCTATTGATAGACACATCCTTTTATTTCTACAGCATTTCTATTGCCATGAAATCTTTGCTATAGCAATTTGCATGAGAAGGAGAGGAGAGACATGCTCACAAAGCTCTAATAAGAAAATGCATAATACACAGGGGTAGGGATATTGCTACTACATTTGTCATCATAAATGCCCATCCCATGCTATTCCTTTCATATGGTGGATCAGGAGGATACGAACACATCCCTCTGCCTCCTATGACAATGGAGAAGCTGCAAGACAAACCGACAAGCATACACTCCTGAAGATGCTTATAGCTAACAGCAGAATTTATTTATTTTATCTTTTCCACCCACGCTTTGTGTCACTAGTTGTAACATTGCTTGTATTGCCACAGGACAACGGCAGGTCCAATATTGTGGTTCCTGAATTACTTGCTCATCTCTGAAACAAAACTCCACCCTACTAAGGAAGTCCAATGTCAACAGATACCACTGAATATGTATTTTGCAAGTTCATGCCAGAATTACTATGGGATCAAAGTGTGTTAAGTAGATGAGATTTGAACCTTGTTTCAAACACTCACTAAAGTGATGGAGTATAGCATCAGTTAAATATATACAAAATGCTAGTTATAGCAACTAAAAATGAAACCAGAAGTTTGGGTCAATGAGGACTGTGAACTGCCCAGAATAACCAACCTCAGTACGCAGAGATACAAGAGCACCTAGTCTCCTGGCTACCAGCCCATCCCATACCACCTTTCATTTACTAAAAGCTTTTATGCTAAGGAGAAAGGAGTTCATTGCCTTTTATTTTTCTTTTTTAAGTGACAGTATATCACCATAGGTAAGTGACATTTAACAGAATAACCAGGCCAAATGTATTTCATCCTTTTTTTTTTTAAACCAACTACAGTCCAAGTGAGAAAGCAACAGTAGAAATAACCAACTGCAGGCAATGCATCTGGGGAAAAGGGTTGATACCAGCTGCAGCAGTGCCACAACCTGAAAATTTTGAAGCCACAAATACTTAGGAGGCTTGCAGTACAAATTAACTGGATTCTATACAGGTCACAAGAGAAGCAAATGTTTGGGAGGTGAGAGCATCCTGCAGTTCAAAGCACATGCACAGAACTCAAGTGAAAACCTTCAGTTGAGAGATGATTTTCCTAGGAACAATGCAGAGTACTTGAAAGAAAATTGAGGTTTTGATGTTCTGCCTTACTACCATCCAAGTGGTGCTACAAGATTTATCTCATCATTTCATAACGCAAATTAATGGTGCAGATGCACATAAAAGACCTAAGACAATGATCAACTGTAAAAGATTTACCTTGAGCAGGAAATAATGCAAAAAGTAAGTTTCCTCCACACACATATACTGACTTCAGGAAACAGTGAATAAAAGAGAAAAACATTCAAAATCCTGTGGAAGTCTGCTTTCAGTAAATATATAACACCATTTCCTGGACTAAAACAAGACAAAACCCTATTACTAGTATAGTGATTGAACAATCCATGAGATGCACACCAGCACACAAGCTTTCCTTCCCTTTTTCTCTTTCTCCCTTCCACAGAGTAGAAGATAATAAAAAGAGAGCACTAACAATATTGCTATGTGATCAGCACTGAAAGATAACAGCCTCCTTTAATGTAACAGGATTTCTATTGTACTACCATATTCAAAACAGCTACTGAATTAATGTTACCTGAATTAATTTTTGATTCCTTATGTTTAAAAAGTTCCTTGCATGATATAATGGAGACCAAGCTGACAGCTGCATTTTGTCGTTTTTCTTTTCAATTGTCCAGAAACCACACATCTATTCAGAGATGCTGAATGGGAACTGATGAAGGTAAACAGAAGTGTTCTTCTTGAAGAACGCCACCTCTTTCATCAGTCAAACTGAAGAGGCCATTCCCAGCTGCTCAAGGTTGAATGAAGAGTCCCTGGCAGCATTTGTGCACATGCACTTAGGAACATGGGGATCGGAGCAGATGATCTCCAGAGGTCCCTTCCAACCCCCTATCATTCTGTGAAAAATGCATCACTTGTGGATACGGACCAGGGCAGACCTCTGTCTGCTCCACTGCTCCCATTAAGAGTTGTTGAGGAGAAGGAACATCAGTAGCTTGAGGATCTTAAGTAAGAAAAACAACCTAAAACAACACAGAACTACAACTTAATAGCTAACATTATAGGAAGATCCTTTAGGCAACTAGGTTATCACTGGGGTAGTACAAGAAGAACTGAAACATCAGCATTTTTATCTTAATCTCATTACATTTTTATATCTTAAGGCACAGGGGGTCTTTGAATCTTCTTTAAGTTAATAGAAATTATTTTAAGCCTTACATAATTTTAATCCTTATTTAGGTATTAACACACAAATTAACCATAGCTTCTGGAAAGGAAACCTAAAACTTAATAGCTTCTGATTATTAGCACAAGGTGAAAGAATTACACTCCTACAATTGTCCGAAACAACTAGCACACAGAGGTTAATGCATCATTTTCAATTCCTCTACACTGTGGCAATAAGGGTTTAGATTACATCTTCATCAGGTCTTCCTTTGTATTAAGGTTCGATGAGAAACAATATGGAGAGGTATTTCTGCCAAACAATTTGTTAAAGCAGGAAAGAGGGGGCACAGAGACTTGGGAATATGCATTTTTTGTCTTAAATTTAATTCAAAAAAGTTTCCCCACTTTATATAGCACTTTCCAGATTCCTGCTCAAATACTTGAAGGTTGAGCTTGAGCATAAAACCAAAATACACTACAAAGTAAACCAAGACCTTAATTTCTACATGATATTGCTTCATGAAATACTGTAATTCCCTTTAACAAGCAGTAATCAAAGGCTTATAAAAATATTCAGTGACAGTAGTATAACTTTTTAGAAAGAGCCCAATAAATAGAATGTACAGAGACAAAAATGCAAATTTTAACTTTTTCTGAAAATTGTTATTTAAAAAAATACAGAAATAGGAGGATTTTCAGCATCAATTTCAAGATATAAAACCAAGGCAAGATTTTGTTTTGCAAGGCAAATGATACATAAGATATTCAAGGCAAAAATAAATATAGACTTAAACAGAATTGAAATTTTCGAGAAGAAAGTGAGGATTTTTTTCTCTTTTATTTTATGGTAATAATAGCAATTGTTCTATAAGATTAAGTCAATCATATGCCATGAAGACATGATCTGAATGTAAGTGGTCTGTGATCAGATGGAAATATGAGAGGCACTAAAAGAATGTGTCCAATAGTGACATTAACCAATGCAAAGCAACTGAACTATGTTTTAAACAAAAACACTTTGTTAGTAAGGCCATGACACAACTCCTGCATAGACAAATTAATAGTCAACTGTAAAATATGAGGCATGTTCCTTTGAGATACAAGGTTTAATCGAACTTAAGGCCAGAAGATATTATATCTTTGCACAAAGATATTTTTTCTGATTCTCTTGCATATTGCAAATCTTCTCATGTCAACCCTTTATTCTGATGCATTTAATGCTGCTAGTGCTAGCTTGCCAGAGCATTCCAGCATAGCATGGAGGCATGATGAGTGCTGCGGGCTGGAGAACCTCCACAGATTCTGGTAACTCATCACTCTCAGTCATCCTGCATCTGTCTGTAAGCATTAGAGTAGAGAATGCTTTAATTCTTGGTTTTCTTGTCCTCAGAATTCTTCTGTACTACTATCATATTAAACTTAAAAATCTTTGATTTGGTTAGCTAACTGAGCTCTGAGGTTTGTTATTCTGAGGCATTTCTCCTAACTTCTTATTCACGTGCTCTTTTTAATCATTTCTTGCTCCTTCCCTAACACTTATTTTCAGTATGAATACCAAAATGGTACACTGTCTACGGCCAGCCTCACCAACTTGCACTAGTTTATATATAAACTAACGCAGAGATGAATATCTGTATTCCTATATATTAATCTATTCACATGAAAATGAATACATAAATATCACTACTGTCTTCTTCTCCAGCACCACCTAGGGGACCTGGATTCAGTTACTGGTCCTTTCAAAGTCCAAGAGCTTCAGCCTGTAATTCTCAGCCCCATGACTGGGGTCCACTTTCCTCAGTTTTAGATGTTGGCTGCTACAACTGTATAACTCCTTTCATTTCTCTGTAATAGTTGTTTACTGCTTTGATAAAACGTGTAGACAGCATAATTGTCAATGATTTCGTCTTTGTTTCTAGGTCATTAACAAAAATTATTTTAAGCTCTGAAGAGATGGACAGGCTTCTTTTTGAAGAGCCACTTCGGAGATGGCAGCCTATTCTTAATCCATTTAGCATACACTTTATGGATAATGCAGTTAGTGCAATAAAGTGATGACCACATTCCCAACTTCCATTCTTTGCTTCCGGGACTGCTTACGCATTTTTGTATTAGGAGTCACCAGAAATAACGCACAACTTGCTCTGGAAGCAAGGAACAGAAGCTGCTCTCTCCCTTCCCAATGGAGAAGGGAGAGGGACTGCAAAAGTCACACTGATTCTGCTGCCTTACGTTCAGTACAGGTCAAGTACCTCCCAGCAAAGGAACAGCTTTCAACAGTTCAGGCTGCTACAGGGGGCTGATCATGTGTCTTTCCTCCTCAAGCAGGTGATGTGATCCTCAGGCTCCTCGCATGGTTTCCCTTTGTGTGACCTTCCTTCCCTTCTTGGCTGCGCAGCCTGGGCTGACTTCCCAGCACCAGTTGCAGCCAGCTCTTTTTAAGCCCTTACCACAGCTGCCAGAAATCTCAGGGGTGACTGGGGCCACCTAAAGCTTTGGCAAGTCTGAAGGAGTCAAGGGAAGAAATACTTTCAGATTTACAGAGAAAGGCAAACAAAAAGCTTCCTAATGCTTTTATCTTCCCCCCAGTTCACATACATTTACTGCGGACAACATTGGGGTTTTATCCCTCCCTTCCGAAACCACTTTGTACGAGTGGGTGTACAGCCTTCCATGTGCTGTTTTGCTGTTCCCTGTATAGTGGTGGAAATGTTAAGAGCATCAAGACATTTTTGGCCTCTGTCACTTAACAAGCAAGATATAATTTCCTTTAGACAGAGATTCCTAAATTCTGTCAGAGCTGCACCTCAGGTGCTCGTTTCTTCCACTGCATACAGTCTCTCTCTAGAGACTGAAGCGTGGTACAAACCAGAGTTATTCAAAGGAGCAGCAACTTTCACTACAATAGGTGCTGTGCCTAGGATAGGAATTAGGGGAAGAAAAGAATGCAGCAGTGAAATTCATTTTGACATTAAAACAGGCGAACATACAAAAAAGTGAGCAAAGCCAATGCAGACTAAGCAGTTATGAGTTTTATATACTTTACAGCAAACAATTTACATATATGCTAAACAAAGGACTGTTTGTAAGAATATGTAGTGATAGGACAAGGGGCAATGGTTTTAAACTACAGTAGGGTAGGTTTAGACTGGACATTAAGAAGCAGCTCTTCACCAAGAGTGGTGAGGCACTGGTTCAGGTTCCTAGAGAGGTGGTGGAGGCCCCAGCCCTGGAGACATTCAAGGTCAGGCTTCATGAAGCTCTGAGCAACCTGATCTAGTTGCCTAGGCCTCCCTGCTTACTCCTGGGGTTGGACTAGATGACTTTTAAAGGTTCCTTCCAACCTAATGCACTTGTATGGTTCTGTGACTAAAATCCACTGGAAGGAGTAGGGGTCTGCAATCCCCACAGCTGAAAGCTAAACCCCTTGTCTTGCAGGCTTTCCATTAGCAAGCCTTAAGTACTCTACATAGGCACAGAGGGCACTACCTGAACTAATTACAGTTGAATTCACCTCCAGGATGATTTTAAAAACCAATTAAAGACAAAGTAACTTTTACAAATAAGCAGGGTTTAGAAAATGGCAGACATTTTACTCCGGGTCTGCTGTCATTTCCGAACGAGCTAGGACACAACGCATGTTAACAACTGCTATGCATTATACCAATAAAACCCAGTACAGGAGACAGAGCAGCTCTCATAATATTCCACAATTACTCAGATAGAAATTAAAATGTCACTCTCAACTAAACTGACCTCATTAATTTCAATTTGTCCTGATTAAATATGCTTTTCTTCCTTTCTCAGCCTAATTTCAGAATAAGTTATACATTTAATTTATTCTAAGAAGTATTTCAGATGGAAGAAGTTGACTAGATTTTCATTACACTATGAACACAATTGGAGGCACTTAAGAAACAAGCAAAACCAGCAAACACTTCCTTTCCTGTCTATCCAGTAAAGGAAACATCTAAACACATCTTTTAAAGATCATCCATAAATCAAAAGCATAACTTTAAAATCACTTCTAAAAGCACTAAATTTCAATGTAATTTCAAGCAAACTAAACAAACCTGCTATTTTTTGATACAAGCACCTTCAGGGGTAGTTCTAGATGTTTGCCATAATCTTAATTGAAGGCTTACATTCTAACTAGTATTTTCATGTTTTCCCATGAATATCTGAAACTGGCATAATTATTATTTCATAGGAAACTAATCAAATAAACTAAAGGCATATTAAAAATATTTCTCTGATATAAAAATATCTGTCTTTTCAATTTATTATATTCTATTTCTCAAGTTATATATAATCATTAATAGAAAAGCTGAATATATTTAAGGAAATACACAGTTTGAAACTAAACTGCTTATCAAGCAAATTAATTGAAAATTAAGAGGAAAGTACATTAACATTACTTTAAGACAGATATCTGCACTTGTGAGAAGATTGCTCTATGGTGATGTAACCCTTGTTTATGCTTTTAATAGCATAAACAAAAAATAGTCTACTATAATGAAAGTGGGGAAAAAATAGTACTCATGTTTTGCTAAAAATATATAGTTACTTTGGTAGTTGTCATGTAAAAGTATCAAGGAGAGACATACAAGTGAGGAAAAGTTGAGGAACGATCTCAAGATCTTTTCTAATGTGTATTAACACTTGATACCACCTATCTGAAGCCAGTTCCATCTAGTTTTAGGAAGAGAACAGCATACATAAAATGGACAGAAGTATCTCACCAACTTTACAATATCTCACTTGTGACTGATTTTAAAACTAGCATATTTTTAAAGATATATGAAAGTTTGAATGCTTTCATAGCATTCCAGAGCATTTCACTGATGAAGCATAATTATGAAAATATTGTACAGTAAAAATATGCTAGGTGCTTCACACCATCCAAAAAGCTGTGACAAATTCTCAGATGTCACAGACACAAGTTTTGTTGTGGCAAAAAGAAAACACAGTTTGTGTTAGGAAGGTATTTGAATGGAAGAGAGCTGAGCTGCATCCATGCAATGGTATTTTTATGGAAACCACCATTCCTGGGTGTCAATACTGCACCAAAATCCCTTGAGCCTGTTAGTGAGAACCATTAAACAGGTGGAAGATTCTTTAAAAAACATTTGTTCGTTTGTAAACAGAAGACTGATGTCATTTGTAGGGACGAGACTTAAACTGCAGACATGATACAGTTGTCTAAAGCAAATCTTTACTGTTCAAGGTTAAATCCATCACCTCCTATCTTAAACTGTCATATGGCATATGTGTAGATTTTTACATTACCTGTGTACTGCCACATGTACTTCAGTAGAGAGCAGGGTGGCCCCCATGGTCTTTAAAGACACAGCAAAGCTTTATGCTTCAACCATACCCACACAGCGTACAGTAACAGCATTCCTCCTCCCTGCTACCATTTCATCTCCTCAATATATGGGAATATTACCAGACTAACATAAATATGCTCAGAGCATAATTTAGCCCAGTTTGGGAACTAAAATGATGTATGGAAACACAGAATTACATGTCCCATGACTCACGGAAAAAACCTTGCTGCAAAGATAATAGTTATCAATAATTTCTTAAATATGTGTCAGGATAGATTATTAAAATATAAGTTTTCTCAGTACTTGTTGAAACACATTCTGTACGGTGAAAATATTGCTCAGATTACATATTTCACATTTGCTCCAACTCAAAATGGTTTCTGTTTATAATATAAATAAATATGGTTTAAACCAGCGATGCAAGACAGAATCATAGAATGCTTTGGGTTGGAAAGGACCTCAAAAATCATCTAGTTCCAACTCCCCTGCCAGGGGTGGGGACACATTCACTGGACCAAGTTGCCCAAAGCCCCATCTAACCTGGTCTAAAATCCTCCAGGGATGAGGCTTCCACAACCTCTCTGACCAACTTGTTCCAATGTTCACAAAAATAATTTTAGCCAATAAATCTTTAGCTCGCCTGGTGCAGATTTTCACTTTTTCAAATAATATTTAATTATAATAGAACTTAAAGAAGAGAATTAAAGAGCAAAAGTCCTCGCCACTGGAAATTCAAGCCATGTTAAAGTCGGGGTATTTTCCAAAAATTGAGTGCTTTGATTAAGGCTCTTCTAGTACAGATACTATAGCCCTAGGCTCAGAATAAACTGAGGTACTCTTGCCTTGTCCTCCATCATCTTTTCAGAGTTCAAAACAAAGTAAAAAGATGGCTTTAACAAAGATAAACACTTCCCTCTGACTAAATTAGTATGACACTAAGAATGAAATGGGAAAAAAAATAAATCCAAAACCCAAACCAAAAAAACCCACAAACACCAAACACCCCACCATTCCATCTCAGTTCCTGCACAGATGCTACAAACCTGAAAGATTTAAGCATTTGGAGCTGCACTAATAACGCTCATATACATGAGCTGTAAGAGCCACTAGCTTTTCCTCTTACATTTTCATACAGGAATCAAGAAGAAATTTCAGTCCAACACAATACATCCAATTGGACCCTGTTTCTACAGAGGTGAATTCATTAATTTCTACTGGCTTTCAGAGAGGAAAAATTCAGCACATATTTTCCTTAAGCATGCTGCTGGGAAAGGACAGAGCACAACATTTTAATAAATTCAAGCTTCATTCATCTCAGTTAAGTACTCGATGATCAAAAGGATGTTCAACATTTCTCACAGATCTACACTGGCACCCCAGAAAAGGCAATTCAGTATCCAAAGTGACAAATTGGGATCATTATGATCTTCATATGATTGTTTTACAACTGTCTTACCACTGATTAGTATCTCTAGTTGACTCTTATCTCTGTGGCAGAGCAGCATACTAAACCGGACATGCAACTGCAGACACTTTATCTTCAGTTAAATAGAAATCAAAAAATAAAGAGTTGAGACATACTAGCAGTTACAATTGAAATTGTGACAGCAGGTAAAAAGCCAACACCATGCAAAATGTTTTAAATACAAAGAAAAGAGTAAGTTTATAACATAATGGCACCAGAAAAGAGGTTTGGGCAAGACTGCAGATTTTCTGGCCTCTAAAAGTACAGAGCATCTAGAAGAGACTAAAAAGCAGGTGAGGAAAAATTAGACAAAACCCGGTTACAGTTTCAGACAAATGCTTTTCTCATTATTTGGTTCCCACCACAAAAGCCAACAGAAAGACTTTGAATGAAAGAGTGAAGGTTTCCAGCTCCTCAGTCTTCTCAGACAAGCATTCACCCTCTCCTGTTACTTCAGGGAACCACTAACAATGGTTTGTATTAGAAAGGAGCAACAAAGCTACAGTGAAATCTTACAAAAGCAGTTTATAACCCCAAAATTGAACTTCAACTTGAAAGCTGTTTCAGTTTACATTTCAACTCTTTGTTTCACCCATGAAAGTTTCCACTTGTTGCTTAAAATAGCAAAGACGGAACATTTTTGTTTACTTCCACACAAGAACAAAATTCCCTGAGATATAAAGGCAATGAAGAATATATGCATGAGAGTGTAGAACAGCTTCTGTGGTCAAATTATTCAAGTACTTAGTATATGGAATTAGGCATAGCAGGGAGAGCTTTCTGTTGTTACTTTTTTGCCTATTGGTAGAAAGTAATTATTGACAAATTAATGAATGCAATTTTCATATTCTTGCCAACACTGATATAAAAAGAACAACTACTGTACCTATACTAACCATAAGTATGCATATATGCCCCGACAATGACATCTCTACTCATTCCACCGTTTTAAATGTAATTATGTAGGATTCATACTGCAAAGAGCTCTTTTCCTCCTACTCCCACTTGCTCATTACTGCTATCATCTGGTCCTATGAGCAAAAAACCTCTCACAACCATACGTGACAAAGAGAAGGGAATTTCAAGCTTCCAAAGACATACTGCATCTATGCACATATAATTAAAACTGAGAAGAAAAGCAGTCACCATTTATGGAAGCTCCTGCCAGACTCGGCAATCTTGGAACAAGAAGTAGGAATTGCAGAACTGTACTTGCATACACTTACATTTATGTATCTAGTCATTACTCCTGAAAGAAGGGGCCAGTAAGCAAACAACTCCTAAGAATATAACCTCGACTAAGATTGCCCATGAAGGGTTTGGGGTTGAATGTTTCTAGGGTTTGGGGTTCTTTTTTTTTAGTATTTTGCTGTGATTTTGTCAGCAAAGGATTTAATTTGCTTTATGTCTTGAAGTGACTCTATTTGTGATCCTCTTGCATTGTCTCCTATATAAACACAGAAGAAACTCAGAAGTATAAATCTTTTGTCTTATAAATAAAACTATGAAGCCAACAGATTAAATAAAGGTTTTTTGGGGAGGTTATACCTGAATTACTATTGTTGAAGATTTTTCATATGGCAAAACAGAGACTAAACTGGATCAGCATCTGTCAAACAAATGTGTTCTACTCAACCAGCTAGGAAAAGGCATGAAAATACAGACTATTTGAAAGAAAGGCCCATGCATAGGGTTTACAATCATCAACTCAGGCTAAATGGTATCCTCAGGTGCAGCAAGGAATTTAAACTTGTAGCATAAATTTCTGACTTCCCAAGAAAACATTTAAGTGTGAAACTATATTTTCCTTTTCCAGAGTCTTTGAAAGATGAACAGGAACAAGGCACACACAGTGTCAGTGCCAGCTCTGCTCCTGCCCTTGTTGTGCAGGCAACCCAGCTACTCCTGAGGTACCTCCAGATTTTCTACATTTTATCATCAAACACTTTCAGGCAAAGCAGTTCCCCTGAAAACTCCAGGACAAAGCATGACACTGGGAGGGCTGCTCAGTGGTCTTCATGGTGACAGCAGGTGGCTCAGCAACAGGACAGACATCTCCCAAGTTACTCCAAAGCAACTCTTCCCTTTGTTAGACACAAGCATTGGACCCTCACGGTTATATGAAGATATACCATGTGATATGAAACATATGGAGAAAGAAAACATCTGACTCACAATTAGGACAGAAAGAGGGGTATTTTCTAAGGAAGGAAGAAGGATGTGACAGCAAGTTTGCAGTTCTTACTAGCTGATTACACAAGGTGTAACCATGACCTGCAAGCAATGCAAACCAGCAGAGCTGAATGTTTGGGACAGTCACCAGGGACATGACCACAACAACATTCAAAACTCCTTAGAACAAAGCATGCGATGCTACCCTGCATGGTGAATGAATGATCTATCAAACCCTAATTATTTTTCCCTTCTTATCCAGTGATGCTCCTACCACAGTGATTAGTTCTTCGGATTTGCAGCCATTGAGCCAGGCTGCTTCTAAGTACTACTGGTCCAAAGCCTTCTCCTGAGAACACACTTTTTGCCCGATCAACTCACTCTTGATCTGCAAAGATGTTTCACCCTACACTTGAGCTAAAGAGAAAATCTACTCATTCAAAGAAATTTTGTCATTTTACTTGCTGAGAAAGCAAAACAGCTCTTAAATTATCTTTTCTGTTTCCTTTTCAGTATTCAACCTGACTGCTTTTTACAGTCAAAAGTAATCTCATAACTGAAACTCTTCCATTTACCCCAAAAGGGGATTAGGACTTCTTGGAAACATTTTTAAAATAAACAGTTTCCTTACCCTGTTTAAACAATGATTGTTTAAGCCATGGAGTCAAAATGACTCAGAGGAGTTGTACTTGTCATTGTACAATATTCAACATGATCTACAATGTGACCAGGCAGCAATGACCTGTATTAATCATGGGCCAAAGTATAATTAAGATAAAATTAATGGACTGTGATGGCCTGGCAATTGCTGTCCATGTTCTCACCCTTTCCGCTGCCTTGCCAGACTACCGCGTTTCTGGTGGAGAAGTGGTCTGCAACGGAGGCAGAGCACAGGAATCCCTTTTGCACAGAGCAGACTCATAAACAGACAAAAAAAATGGACTCAATTTATGTGAGCATACGGAGGAATTCTTTCCACCCTCATTATGGCAACAGCTATTGGGCAGAAGAGCACTGGCAAATCTGGCTAATTCAAGGCTGCCCTGTCACTGTGATCAACACGAGCTAGAAAGTTGCCTGCTAATGTACTATACCTGACCATAAGGGAAAAAGCATTTTACTTCCAATCAATTATGTGATTTAAAATACCATGACCTTGTATGTAGACAGACTGTAATTTTCTAATATCAACCCTAGTTCTGCCTTTCTTCCCCTTTCCAAGAGTTCCTAAGTAACATAGTCCACAACCATTCCTATACTAGTAATTTGTTTTTTCTTCAACATACAGAATTCTGCTTTCTCCTGTGACACACTTATGGTCCTGACCACAGTTCACATTGACAGTGAAACACCTGCTATACTGACATGTACCAATACTGACTTAAATTTGTCAATGAAGTATTTTTAAGGAGCTCAGCTTGGGGAAATCTTTGACAACTACAGACCTACAGTTGAGTGAGAAATATACGGCACCCTCAGAAATATAAAACAACTTCAAGAAATAGAAAGCTTGAACAGATAGCTGGGAAACTTGAACTCCTCTTCCAAACTACTTCCTCTAGCTAAAAGCACATCATCACTTGACCCAACTCACTGTCAAAGGTCCATGAAAAAATGAAACCCACTGCATAAATGGTTCATTAGTAACCAGCAGTTTAAAAACTTACAAGTGTATTGGGATATAGCTGCATCCTACCATAACATAGTCATCTTAAGATTATATACAAAGACTTTCAGGAGCCAAACATTGACATTTGTCTCTCACTGAGAGGTGCCTGCATGAATGCTTACACATTCCACATCACAGACGTTCGTGAACTATTTCACCACAACTTCCCATTATCTCACATCTGCCATTGGCTCCAGGGTCCCAGCCCATCATTATCAGAGAGCTTCTACTCTGTCCTGGAAACTGAAAATGTCTATCTAGATTTTCAAGGCAAAATGGTAATGCCAAAAGTTTTAAAGCACCACCACTTCAAAACCATGAACGACAAACTTTAATTTACCCAGTGACTAGAGATGTTATAAGCTTTAAGCTCTCTTGTGTGACCAGTCTGTCTCTGCAGTAGTCTCCTTTCTCTGACTTTTCACTAAACAGAGAGGATTAATAGAAACTGCAAAGAGGAAATCCCACAGCACTAACTCAGTGAAAATTAGACAGTAGTGTGTCCATCTGCTCTCTAATCTGAAGAGGTTAAAAGTTTTCTAAGGTGGTAATATAGCTGTTTTGCAACCACGAGATCCATCAGTCATGCATGAGAAGCTACATAAGTTGCCTTGACTAATTTTTAAAGGTTTTGTTAGAAGTCTAAACAAATTCCTTAGTCCAGAGTTTACTTCTCTCAGGTTTCTGAAGTTATTAGGCAATAAAGTTGCTTTGTAGCAAATGAAGCTTTCTGCATCTTAGCTCAACTCTCATTACAACAATTACAAGACCTCCTGAAATGCAGGACTGGTAGTCAAAGCTTCTAAATATCAACATGGGAATTCACAGCTCAGTACCTACGCACTTGCTTTTCCAATATGGAAACTGCAACACTCAGCTGACATTTTCAGTAACTGTCATCCTGGAAAGATCAACAAACAACATAGAAGGAACACCGGAGTATAGGACACCAAGAGCGTGCAAAAGGAAAACAAAGCACCTGATATACAGTCTGTCTACACAGTGACTTTTTATATTGCTCCCTCCGCTCAGACGCCTAAAAAGCTTCAGCTACAGGTACTTACAATTCTGAGAGCTGGCAGAACCTACATGCACATAGTAGGCATTCTGCACAAAGCTGAAGATGGCTTTAGAGGACCTAAAATTGATGTAAGTAAACATGAGCTAATGGGAGGTGGCTAATTCATACCCACCTAGATACCAGCCCACATTTGCCTACATTAAGCTCTTAGGGATAAAGTGTTACAATATATCACTTCTATAGTTGTTTGCACGCCATATTTGCAATTACAAAGTTAAAACTAGCTTGTCAGTCAAATATACTATGCACATTCAACCTTTTATCTTCCAGTAAAGTACATACACATGAATAGCTTCCCTGTTTTAATGATTTTTCTTTGCTCAAATCAGAATTTTAGTCAACTTTATATGACCATTAATTTACAAAAAGTTCAGCTGATCAACAAATACTCAATAATTATTTTGCTACATGTAGCTGCCCATGCAAACCTTAAACACACACACTTCTTTATCCATTTTAAAGCATACTGCACAGCATACTGCTGAATCCATTTTCACATATTTACGTGATTTCCCAGTGGCATCCATGACAACAGCTCAAGTAGACATAATATTTCACTAAATCCAGTAGTAAGAATTTAGTAGTAAGGTACAGCCTCGCTACTAAATAATGCGGTCTAGCAATCTATTAATCTAACAGAAACACCAAGTTAAAGCTCTTGAAAATTGCTTAACTGAAAAAAGTTGCTAGATGCTCATCTTTTTGTTCTATTTATTAGCCTTCAGTCAGAGTTCCTGCTGTCCAAATTTTGCTGAAAAGAAAACAATGCCTAAACATCACAATTCCACAATTAATCCTACTCTTATTACAGTAATATCATATTCAAGAGCCTTTCACTCTTACAGACTAGTTCAGAATATGACTTCACACACACAAAACCATTGGGGTTCAATCCACAGAACTTCAATGCTATTCCACATGTGCCACTTCAATCGAGTGTCCCCAAAGTTTCATGCTTTTTTCCTACTGCAGTTGTGATCTATTAACAAGCATAAAGCAAAAAATTCCTACCTGATGCTGTGGACAACAACCCCTATTCTTATGATTTTGTGCTTAATTAGCTGTTTAGAGTATTTGTTCCAGCTCCATGATTCTCACAGCTAAAATCTTGAGAGATATATATATATATGGATCACTGCATCAGAATCAAACTTGTAAATAACATATAAACAAGAATATTTGGAAAAAATATAGAGCTGCCCAACAGAGGGAAAAGGGGAAAAAGAAAAAAAGAGGAGACTAAAAATTCAGAAAGGAAATAATAATCCTCAAATGAAGAGTTCTCTTATGGTTGTGACTCTCACATGATCTCACAGGATCTTCACATGAGAATAGCTATGCATATTATAGCTTTAATTGCATTTAAATGAATATAATTTAACTGCTGAAATAGTTTGGGGATATTTATTTCAATTTATTTTGCTTAAGTTAATTAGGACAGGCCTCAAAATATGTTTTGCACACGTACACCCTACTTATACCATTGGCCAAAATGAGACCTCCTGATGATGTATTTCTAGAATTTGGATTTCAATGAGGAGAGGGTAATATCCTTCATAGGAAAAAAAAAAAAATAGGAGATTGTGAACCACTGCTACCAGAAAAGTAAAAAAAAAAAAGTTATAAAGAAAATACAGAAGTAAAACTGAGCAGAAAATCTTATTCTCTTTGCCCAAGCTAAAAAAAGGAAAATGAAATACAGGCTAAAGTGAAGACCCAATTTATCCAAACCCAACCCAAAACAAATGAAGTTTAGCTTAATGGTGCTAGATGTCACCCACATCTTTAAGAGAAACAGCTAGATCATGTACATATACAGACATCAAGTTTATGAATACTTCTATAGTTCCCCATCTTCATGTTTTATATTTTAGGTTTAACCTTCCACATGAGATAACCAAGCATAATGAGTGAAGTTTTTCTGCATCTGTTCATTGCTCTTAATCGTAAATCATCCAAGACACCTGCTATCAGGAACTTGGAGTGGTGACAGGAGTGGAGACTGCCAGCACCGAATTTTTCTAGCATACATGTTTAGGCAGAGGCATACCTTACCATCTTAACTGCTAGAATTCTCAAGTTTCTTGCAAATACGTGTCTTTTGAGGAATCCTGTCAAAAACAGTATGGTACGTATCTTGCATTACCTAGACTGCCATTACCAATCTGGAACTGGCCACAAGTTAGGTGCAAGACTTTCCAAGATGCACGCAGAAATCAAACTAATAATTTAATATTGTAGATTCAACCAAGTTGACAATGAATCCATAAAGCCTTGAATTTGTTTACACTGAGATCAGGAGTGGTAGCATTACAAACTGAAAAACCCAACAAAAGGCCATCAAAAGTTCTTTTTAGTACAGTAAAAAATAAAAGCATCATGAAGAAAAATAGCTGTTAAACCAAAAAACAAACACTGCCAGTTTCAAACAGATGGAAAAAAACCAACACCACACCAAAAAAAACCCAAATAAGTTCTGAGCAACTGAAAGGAAAAATGCTGAAATTCAGTTTTTTGGTATGTCATATATTAAGTTTCCAAAACATTCTCCTTATGACACTGCTACACCTGACTCCAACTACAATACAGAAAGCAGCAGCAGTCACTCAAGTCACATGACAACTGTCTACAACATAAGCATTCTCAGCATTCAACTGTTCTCCTCATACAAATCAACAGACAATGCAAATAAATTCTTACCCATCCCATTACGTAAGCAATATCAAGGAAACATTCCCACCTTATCTAAACAAAAGGATGAGGTTTTGGTTTTGCTGTGGATTACTTTAAGGAAGCTTTGTTCTCTGTAACAGCTAAAAACCAGTAACTACAATTATTTAAGAGAAACAGAAGAGCAATGGTATGCACAGCTGTTGTGCAGTAAACATGTTATTCCTAGAGACAGATCAACCAACCTACCTACCTACCTATCACGTTTATAAGATCTGGCACAGATAAAGATATGATCACCTGTATGACTCATTGTACCACAGTGAGTTTCAAACTGATATAACAGGGAAGGAAGGATAAGACCTCTGCATCCTGATCTTGGCAGGCTGCTAGATATTAAATATTACCTACATGAAAAAGTAATCACTTCATTACAAATTGTTTCCCAAAAGTTTTCAGTGTCAATATTTCCTTCCTGGAAACAATACATCTGACACTATTTATGTCTGAACCTCCGTTTTCTTAAATTGCAAATGTGATGGCAAGTTAGAATTGTGCATGCATTGTGTTTTGTTGTGGGAAATAAAGAAATGCCTTTTGTATTATTATTTTCTTTCAAATGAAGCTGAATTGAGATCATATCTGCTTTTTTAGACCTCAACACTTTAGCTATACCGTGGACACTAATGGGTTTCCTGATCATTGCTGTCAGCCTACAGAGTCACATAATCCTCATTCTTCTGTTTCAGACATTTAAAAGTTTGATTTTACCATGCCCATAATTCAAGAGCTGCTCCTGGAAGCTTGCATTAGCAACAGGTTTGTTCACAAGTGCCCTGAAAATCTCGAGCATGTAATGCTTCACAAAGGTTCTGCACATCAAGTACCTATTTGCTGAACCACATCTCTGGACAGCACACTAAACACAAGCTTACTGAAATGAGTGGCTGAGAGTCCTGCATCTATTGGTTTTCTCCAGGCTAATTCGAAAAAGTGTTTAGTACAAATCTATAAAACTAAATCCGTGCTTGCTTGGCATTCCTGAAAAGAAAGTCTTTCCATAACACATGATTTTAAGTTTTCAGCTTAACATTGTTATCTGGGGAAGAGGCAGGGGATCAGATTAACATACACTAGAAAGAATCACGTTACCTATTCAGTCTCAATATTTTATTCACGGATGGCAGTGCATCACACTGAATGCACAAGTGACCATGAAAAATTACATTTTTCTTCCCCAAGCTGGATGGAAAGGTAAATAGCTTTAAAGCTCTTCTTCATAGCTTTTTAAAACACACCTTCAATGATGGATCACTTGGGTTGTGCTTATGAGAAACATAAAATATGATCTTCACAATCATAGTAATGAAAATTAGTTTGGAATTACTACTTTCATGATTTTTTTTACAAATAAAATAAGTGTCTGATATCTTCGATCACGGGGGTATGAACCTAAACCTCTGTTACCAGCAGAAAAACACTCATCAGTACCCAAAGAATTAAAGAATCACAGCAGTTTTGTGTCCAAATTCACAGATTTGTAACTTAGTTAAGTTCTATCCATAAGATCCATCTCAAGCTGGAAGTGTTCAAGCTATCATAATTGCAGAAGAAAATCAGAACTTTCTAGACAGAGTGCAGCAGGAAGTCATTATGTCCTAGGCAGTCTTTAAAGACTAACTGAAAGGTTCCTATGTATTAAACCCACTTTGCTTGAAAAAAAAAATAATCTCCTACCGTTTATCAAGGATGAACAAACCTACTGCTATTTTTATAAACCTTTTTTCAATCTTGCTTGCACATTTTTGCCTCTTTAGCATTCCCTTTAGCAAACAAACACAGCTTTCATCGAGTTGAGTGAGAATGAAAATTACTGACTCAGTAGTGAAGAGTATAAACACCGTCTGCTTCTTCTGAAAAATACAGTTTGTCTTCACAAGTATCCATGCCTTCCATGTACCTGCTTTCACAAAACTGGATTTTCTGAATGGAAATATGGAACAGGAGGAAAAGTAATGGTCAGTCATATTTTTATTTGGAAATCTTGGAGGCATTATGCTATTTCAGTGAAAAGAAAAAAAGTCTGAAAATCCAAGGCACATTCCTGTTGATAGACAGTCGTAGGTAAGTCAAACACTGTCTTCAGTTTTGTTGAAATACTCTCTCAGCACACTGCAGTTTAAGACTACAGAAAAAGAGAATCAATACATCTGCTACCACGTCATCACTAGCCAGTAGCTACTGAATTGCTGTTCCCAGAAATAGAGCTACAAATTATTCTCATTGCTTTTCCATCTATATTAGTTCCCTTTGCATTGTACAGCATTTTTTTAGCAACTATTTTTTCCAGTACAGCCCTTTATCCCTAGAGTTGCAGTCCTGAAAGCTCCTCTTCCACACACATTTGAAGGTTAGCCCATTCAACTGTCTGCTTCAATGTAGACCTTTTTCTTTCAACAGCGTTTGTTCTAAACTGATTCTTTGTTAGATTTTTTGCACTGCATCCAGCCACTAGAGATCATTTTTTTTTCTGTCTTCCAAAGAAAACCTATTTGCCTTCTCTTAAGGGTGAACTTTCCCATCTCTTTCCACAGGAAATCCAAGATAAGTTAATACAAAACAATAAACTAGAAGAAGTATACAAACAAATAAATTTGAAATGAACAACTCTACACCCCACCAAGGTTTCCCACTAAATTTAAAACTCCCTGAATTTATCTCAGCTGCTCCATACCAAGAATCAGTGTTCAATTCTTCATTTTTTCACTGCTCCTGAAGAGATACTTGGTTAAAGTAACTTTGCTCATTCTCTATTTATTAGGAAATGTTTTTTGCAATAGGTATTACAGAGAAAAATATTTACACACATAAATATTCTAGGAATCATTTGCCTTCCAAGCATCCTGAAAGTAAGATATACTCTTCATTTTTTTACAATGCTCTTATAGCTTTAATTACATAATTTTCTTTAAGATTTCCCATTTAAAGCAGGATCATTATGTTAATAAAAGGTACAACCAAGAGATACACTTTTAAGAGACATTTAAAGTTTTAACTGTTTGAAAATTGTAACTTTGACATTACGTAAAGGGTTCCAAAGGGCTCTCCAAGAAGTTGTGTTCTGACAAGTGAAAAATGCAGATATGGCCTTGCATACAACTGCATTTTTAATATTTGCCTTCTACTGATTATACTTGCAAGGCTAACAGTCTGGCCAGGGGAACCAAAGATGCTCTGGTCGGGACACTACATATAAGGAAATACTCCACAGAAGAGCCAGCATTGACATCCAGTAAAGCACGATTATGAAGAAGCATGAGGCAAACCAAGACTCCAGAAAGCATCCCCAACCTCCCCAGGAACTTGACACGTCCTTCCCACAATCTCTGGCACAGGCACATATTTCACTCAGCATCTGGAGTTGCGTTGCTCCAGTTTTGGGGGTCTTTTATCCTCCCCTTCTTTTCTTTGTCCTGTATATACACAAGAGCCAGAGGCTGCTGGCATCCCTTCAGACCTCCCTCCTACAAGCACTACTTCTGCTTTGACTAACTCCTTTGTTCTTTTAATTTACAGGTTTTTTGTTCTTACCCTTCACTCATCCTTATACTCCCTTCTCACAGCCTTCCTCCACTGCAATCAACTTCTTCAGAAACTTAGATCCTCCTAAAAATGTATAAACTTGCACTACATCAAAGCCTATCACAGACAGTAACACCAATCACACACTTGTAGCCTTGAGACAATTCCATTTTATTCCACTGTTCCTCGGGTACCTGTCACTTCCACATCCCTTATATCTCCAGATTTTTGTGTGTATGTATATATGGGTAATTTCCAATCTCTGACTGTTATCAAGAGAGATGACAAGGTAAAATACAAATAGCAATCCAAGTCAATGAAAGAGAGAAGGATGCTTCAGCTGGTGAAAACATAGGGATAAAGCACTATCTAATTGTGACTTCATAAATTTTAATTGTTTGATGTCTGGCTAAACTTGAAACCTACCTAGGGTTTTCCTGCACATCCACTGTCAAGGCTGAAGAGCAGCCATCCTTTGAGGGAAGACGTAGCAGTCTGCAGTCAAACATCATTATCAGAGATAAAAATCTTCAGAGCATTCCACAGGGTGATGCATTTTATCTCTAAGACGACACGGTGTGCTGTAATTATTTTGTTAGAAGCAAGTATGCACCTTTGTACAGCACTTAGAGATGATTAATAAAAAGATAACTTAAAATTTTCAAGTTCTGTTCTTCCATGACAATTTTGAGGATCTGCATTACACCCCTTCTTTTTAAAAGAAAGTTCCTTAATCCTTTGAATAGTTCTTACTATTGTGCTTATTACATATTGAGATTGAATTATCCTACTAATTGTCTGCAGTGAAGTTGGAAAGGATTTGTTGCTATAGCAATACTTTGTGTTGATTCAGAAATTAATGTTAAAAGAAGTGGCAATTAGTACTATTAATTTTTACTAGAGAAACATGAGAGCATGCTAAAAGGCTCCTGGCCACAAAAAAAACCAACCAAAACCCAACAAAACACAGTAAGGTTTTGCATAGGTGACCAATATTGAGCTTGCAGATATAGAGTCAAACCTTTCACATAACCAAATTCTATACACGTAATGGGTATTTCATGCCTCAGTAAATGCAGCATGAGTCCTACTGCCTTAATACCCCAAGAAGGACCCAGCCTCTGCTGTGTTTCAGGAAGCCCTGCAAGAGGGACAGGATGTGTCTGCTTTCATACTTAATGGCACCAAGTGGGACAAGGCCCTCTACATCAAGTAAGAGGAAGGGAAACCAAGTACTTCTGTCTATAGATTTGACACTGTTCATCCAGTGTTTTGCAGACACCTTTCTTTTGCATTTTTAATGAATGCAAATATGTGGCTTCAAGATAGCAACCTGCTTGCTCTCATTCCTGGGTAAGAGCCATCAAGCCAGCAGTGTGTGTCTTCCAAGTCATACAAAACCAAAAGCGTGGTTCATACAAAAGAACAGTGTGACTCTCTATGACATTACCATGAAAGGCAGAAGGAAGTGAAATACCTTGCTTCTTCAGTATGTATTTACATTATCTTAAAAGTACGGACATCCTTAATGTATTTTCTGTTGCTAGAAATCTACTTAATTAGTCAGCTCAATAAATTTACTTACTTGATAATGAAATGATGGAGTTGTAGGGTAGTGGCAGATTGTCCCTCAAAACTATTTTATAAATCCTTGTGGACGATACATTGCTCCCCCCAAAAAACTGTCCGGGTTATTTCCTGTAGATGCTACAGATGGTACAACAGACCTTCCTGCCATAACATTGGAAAGATTTCTTGAGCAGCATTTCTCCTAGATGCTGCAGAGGCTTCCTCCTGCTTTGGTGAGGAGTAAGAAGGCTGCAAGACAATGTGTGCTGTCACAACTCTGTAGACTTGACCTGGAAAGAGCTCCCTTTGCATCTCACATGGAGCTCCAAGGCCCATAAAGAGGCCCCAGCACCCAGCTCCAGTACATATAATGCTGCCAATGGACAAATGATATTCATTCAGCTAAAGTTAAGGAGGCAAACAACGTCACACAAAACACCTTAACCAGCCCCAGGCATCAAGATTAGAATGTTTTCTTTATCAGAAGTGAGGAACATCAACAGAGGCATGTCTCAAATTCTAAGCACTGTTTTCTTTCTTTTAATTTCTTGTCCCCCAAATTTCTAAATCCTCTATGAATTCATAAGTAAGAGTTTGAGTGTCAAGTTAATCTTTTTCCATGAGGATATACTGGGGAAGCAGGAGGACAAGTTATCATATACACATGGTAGGAGATTACCCTTACATATTATCACACTGCCTTCTCATTCAGAGGTGAAAAGAAAAAAAAAAAAAATCAGAAATACTCATTCTAGAGCACAGTTCCATCAACTGTTGAATGTAACAGGACAACTCTGAAGCCCTCAGTCACCTTCACTATCCTGACAAGAACTTGCTACAAACTGTCAGAGCAGCAACAACTTCCTGGAGATCAATACTGATGCTCACAACAGAGGCCATGTAAATTATCAGGTTATTGGTCTGCATGAGATACAGTGCCCATACTGCTGTATTGCACCTGGCTAAATGAACAAAATTCTAAATTTGATTGCAAGAAAGTTTTCTGAATTAAACAGAGCTTTCTTAGCTCCAACTTTAGGAAGAGAGCATGGGAAACAGGGGAGGAAAGGTAGTGGCATTGACAAGCAGCTGCATTTTCAAACATCATCCAGGAAAACATCTTCCCATAATCCATACTGTGGCTGTATTATTAAATATTGCTCTGTAACTATCACTATCAAGATTAATTTACAGAAATATCAAAATTACTCTAGCTTTTATTTCAGCAACTGAATATTTATCATTTGTAATATAAACTGCATTGTTTGTTCTTCCAAAGAGTTTTTGAACCATAGAAAAGACCTTGCCTTCAGTTTGCCAACATTTCACGGAGAAATCCACTTAATCCTACTTTCCTTTCCTCCAGTTGATGTCTACATCATAAAACCACATACTCAGAATAGGTTAGAGGGTTAATATTCCATCCCCTAGTATTTTACACACAATAATTCCACAATTTATAATTAGTATGGCTTTTCCTTGCCTTCACTGAATCTCCTCGCCAGGGTTACATGCAGAAGGTTGTGTTCAATCAGGCCACAAGGAGTAGAAAGCTTTGCAGCATAACTCTGAAAACAAAAATAAGCCATAAACCACTCCTGAGCATGAAGTCCCAATCCATATATGGCAGGTCAGACTTATACTGAATTTATTCTGTTTTGCACCCCAACACCATCAGGAACTTATCCCAGTGGATATTCTACAACACTCTTGGAGAGACTGAAAGGCACGGTTAGTGTGTTTAGTGCTGTACTTGATATACACACTCCCAGCACCTCTGACTGACAGTTTCCCATGTTACAGCAGCCATGCAGTGTAGCAGAACTGATATTCTTGTACTGAAGACATAGACTGAAGTCATGGAGGATGTATGAATTTACAAAACAGACTACTTTCAGTGTGACCAGCCTCCCTCTCTTCATTACAAGCTTACAGACCCATTTAAACATCTGATACAGAGTCACAAACTAAGGTACTTAAAAATAGCTGAGGATACTGGTAAGAGATGGCATTGCATATCCTCCCCCACATACTCTTAAGCCATACTGCTACTTGTTTTAAAGCCTAATTATATGTCTTCATTAAATGAAAAGCTGCCACTACAGTAACAGATACTAATAGTATTAGTAAACAGTTCTATCATGCTATGCACTGAACTCTGCAACTGTGCGTTTACATGCACAGAGCAGAGCTTTCATTGCCTTCAAATATCTCCCAAATACTTTGTCTCCTGCTCAGAGCACCACCTCTTCTTAATGGCAAACAAGCCATAATAAGATAATGGCCAAAATTACATCAGGTGAGCCAGATCACTTCAAACTTTCTTCTAGTGTCAAGCACCTTCTGCACCCCTTCCCCCCTGAGCCACGTAACACCGCGTGAGCACAGTAATTGCCAGCACAAAGCATGCATTTGGGCTTTCTGCCTGCTAAAAATCAAGACTGAGGGAGGGAGGAAGGTATGAACATAAGAACCACGATGTTGTAGTATTTATGTAGAAGAAAATTCCACCTCAGTCACATTTTGGGATTTGATTCTGAAAACATTCATAACACTAAGAGTAAAATCCAAATACTAATGCAAGAAAGAGAAGTTGGATAGTTTTAAAGCAGCAAATACAGCCTTAGAATGAAAAGTGTCATTAAGTGTGTCAATCTTCTAGACTGGCTTACAAATTAACCAAGCATTTTAATCCTTAACACTAGTTCTTAGAACTGTAATTTAAGACACCATTGAGTGCTGTGTTTGTGATGTTTCAGTCCTGTCTGGTTTTCACCATGAAAACCTACTTCTGAGACTGCTACTCTAAAATAGATCAGTAAATTGTTGTATAGAGACTATATTACTACAAGTAAGATAAAATTTAAATTTCTTTCAGTAACAGAGATATTAATGGTACGTGTACAGCTACATGATATAAAGTATGCAAGAGTCTGTCTGCCTCCAGAAAGTTATTATACAACTACTTTAAAGTTACATGAGTTTGCACCTCACAACAGCTTCTGTAATAAGTTTCTTGTGAACGAAATGCGAAAAAACATAGAACTGAATTTCTGGGTTTGGTGGCAGAGTGCAGCTGGTAGAAGAAGAAAACTTGCAACCTGTTTTGACATAGCTGGCAGCAAGTCAGGTGAATTTCATACTAGACTATCCCTGGAGTATTTCACAGCTTTGCTACTAAAATCCAGCAAAACTGCTATATCCGAAACAGTCCAAGAGAATGGCTTTCAGTGCTTCAGTTCAGCTTTAGGGAAGAAGAATGGGTTCACTTGAAGTTACTTTATTATGCACACAGCACCAAACTAAACCCACAATACTTCAAATGGAATTCTGCACTAGAAAATGTAATCTTCACATTGCTCTAAAGGGTAATAATGTACATGTAAAAGCTTCCAATAATAACAGAACTGTTAAAAAAATAAAGGACAATTAAAAACAGAACAAAAAACCCTACTGAAAGCACAAAAACTTTCTAGGACACAGAACATCAGTCAACCCTGCGATACTTCTCCCACGCCACGGAGAATTGCTGCCGTATACGAGTGACCAGCCCGCTTCCACGCTGAAGCACGATTCTGAAAGACACCCAACCAGGCTTCTATTCTGCAAAAAGCAGTGTTACCCACTGCAGTCCTGGTCCAACAAAAGTAAGCGAATCAACCCCTGTCAGATTAAGTACGCAGAAGCAGACGCAATAAAATCAATACATCATTCACTGACTTTGAGGTGTATAGGTATGTAAATAAATTTTTTTAAAAGTACAAACATTTCAGTCAGTGCAGGAAGTAAACACAGCAAAATATATTGGTTGGGCAAAAAACATCCTCAGGATACATCCCAGCTTCTGTTTGGGCGCTTTTTTTTTTTGGTTTTGATATCTTTTTTAAGTTTCTTGATGCACGTCAGTACTATTGAAGTTACAGTTCTTCAGTCTGTGACTACTTCTATATATGGTCAGCAGCGATATTTGCTGGGATTTGCATTTGCCCAAAAGTAGTCCCAGACTATCAGAACCCCCTTTAAGCTGTAAGAAAACCCACGGAAGCAGATCCGTAGCCGTGCACACGAGCTCATTTAGGTTTCTCTGCCCCGAGACTTACACAGCGAAGGGAATACGGCGAAAGGAATGGTTTCAAGTAGATACTTGTGTTCTGCTTCAGGCACTCGTGCGGGTGCATCGGCAGCGCGCACCCTGCCCACTGATGCCTTCCCAACTCCAGCCGCACGATAGCCCGCACCCCGACACAGCCCCGAGGAACCTCGTCGATCCAGAAAGGAGAAGACACCGCGCACAGTGCGCGGGGGCATCGACCGGCCGGGGGAGGGGAGAGGAGGGCGTGGGGGTGGGGAGGTGCGCGGGCGCGCACTGCTGCGCACTGAGGCATTGCCCCAGCGGGACAAGCCTGGCAGCCGGCGGCACGTCGAGCCGTGCTCCAAGGCTCTCCAAGGCTCCTGGTGCGAGCCGCCGCAAGACGGGACGGCCGTGCTGTGCCGCCGCGAATCCCGGTCCCACCGGAGGGGCAAGCCCACTAGCGTCCGCGAAGGGGCGGCCGACACCTCACCTCGCTGTTCAATGGGCGCAGCAGCCCTCTGGACCGGCCGCTCCTGCGAGTCCCGCGGGGAGGAGAGCGGCCCCGCCACGGACCGCGGAGCCCCCCGGCGGCCGTCGCCGCTTCCGCCGCCCCAAGCGCAGCCCCCCGCCCAGGGCGGACGGGGAGCAGCAGGCGGGGGGGTCCCGCGGCCCCTCACTCCGACCCGCTGCAGGGATCGTTCCCACAACTTTCCCCGCCGGCGAGCCCCGCTGCGCTGCCGTCCGTCGCACGCCCGTCCCCGCCACCGGCACCCCCGCACACGAGAGAGAAAAATTAAACAAAAGCCCCTCAGACCCTCCCGAACCTGCGTTTACCCTTCCTACCTGCCCGGTCCCCGGTGACCCCGCTCCGCGCCGAGCGCTCCCCGCGGCGCCCAGGTGGCGTTAGGAGCGCGCTTCCCACGGGCGGCGCGCCCCCGGCGGCCGGCACATCCCCCGCCGGGCGCCGCCGGGAGGAGGGCGCTCCGCACCCACCCGTGCTGCTACCGCCGCCGCACCTGTGCCCGGGCAGCGGCACCGCCTCCTTCAGTCTCGCCCCCTGGATGGGCGGGGGCGCGCCGGGACCCTTCGCCCACCGCCGGACCGCGCCGGACCGGCCCGCACCGCCACCGCCACCGCCCTCCCCATGCAGCCGCCGCACGAGGGGCACCCTGGCTCCGCCGCCCGCGGCGCCACGCCGCGCCGCTCATTGGCCCGCCCGCCGCTGACCTCACGGGGCCCGGACCCGCCCCGCCCCTCCCGCCTGCCACCCCCGGCCCGGGAGCCCCGGGGCCGCCCCGCGGGGACCCCGGCGGCGACGGCGACAGCGACAGCGGCGGGGTGGGTGAACTGTGGCCACCGGGCGGCACCTCCGAGGCGCGATGCCGCGTGGCTCGGCGGCCGGCGGAGGCCCTGAGAGCCGGTGGGACGCTGCGGAGGGTGGCGGAGCGCGGGCGGGCGGGGATGACCTGGCGAGGGTCTTCCCGCGGCCCCTGCCTTGGGGTGCGGTGAGGTCGAAACAGAGATTTGCCAAAAGCCTCCCCTGCCCGTGCAAAGTGCCTGAGAAGTAGAAATGACTCACAGACAAACAGATTACATGGGGAAGTCTTCCGTTAGTCTGCGAAGGTCTCTTCTTTCTTCTTTTTCTTTTTCTGTTATTTTTCTTTTTTGGTATCTATTTTGATAGGGTTTAATTGAGACATATGAGCAGCTATTGCTTGAGGATTGTGGTCCTGCTTGTGGAAAGTAAATAATTTTCCGTTGCATATTAAATATGTTTCTAAATGGAGCATGTAACATCAACCAAGTCACATCATATAGCTCCACAATACATATTACGTTGGTACTGATTCAGTGCTAGCAATCTTGCAAGAGACCTTCCTAAAATACTCTCCCCCTTCAGCTACTCAGGGCATGCAATGAACTCGCAGCAAGCAAAGTAGCGTATTGATGTAAGCTTATGCCCAATTCAAAGCTGTGGGACCAGAACAACACAGGAAATCCTTTGCATTTTAAAAGATCCTGTAAAAGTATGTGATAAATTATTACAGCAAACTGAGGTGCCTCACACTTCCATGCTCCTTCTGCTGTAAAAGATGAATGCAATTTACTTGAAACCCTTCAGCGCGAAGAAAGTTCAGAATTTAGCACTTGTTTTTGCAGTCTGTGTTGCTTGTGCCGTCAAGTTGCCATGGCATAAGGAAGGGAGCAGGGTGTGTTCTGTTTGCCTGCTAGTGTATTTCTTGGTTACATGCAAGGCGAAAGTTTACAAACTGGTGCTCTGAAAACATAACTAAAACTGCAACACATAATTTGCAGGGTCCTAATTCTCTACTAAGTTTGTAAATAATTTCCTCTCAATTACCGACTACATTCAGGAAGAAATTCCATCACCTTGGGGATGCATCTTGCACCTTGCATGATCAGTGAAGGATTACGTGCTTGCTAGAGATCCTTCCTCTGCTACTGAAGCAGGGCTCATCTCCACCCTTTGCACTGCTCCAGTGCCAGCCACGTGCTACAGTCACATTCATCAGACAACCTGACACCAGAACCTCCAGAGAACATGCCGTGTAACCCTTGGTGACAAGTAGTGGTGACCACAGCCTGTGAAAGACTATGTAAAATTTTGGATACTGAATTTTCAAACACTTAAAAAAACAAATTAGGAACTTGCTGTTCTCTGATGAATTCAATGAGTAATTCATAACACCCTAAAAATACCTGTGGGATGAAAAACAAACAAAAAATCCTTGCACATAGAAAATCAGGAACTTTTGGTGTGCAGAGATTCCTCTGTTCTTGAGCTCTGCATACATTTGCTTTACTGCCCATCCATGCTTTTCCGTTTACCTTGCATCTAAAAATAGCATCAGAAATAACACTATGCCGTGTAACATTACCTGGGGTTTCAGAGCAGCTGAGAGCCCCTGTGACTGAGTCCTCTCAGGTGATCCTTCAGGGCATGGGTTGTCCTTGGAGTTTCTGCACCTATGCTGCCAAGAGCTCAGCACCCCTGCATGTCAGAGATGAGGGCAAAGGATGCACCCCCATGTTGTTTTTTTTAAAGAATATATTAGAAATAGTGTATTTCTTCTTATGCCGTTGAAGCTGGAGATGAAAAAGAATTCCTAGGTAATTTGACCGTCATTTCCCCTTTGTCTCTTGTATTAGCTGTTACATTTGCTTAAGCGCTTCCCAGTCTCAAGCACACAAAATGCAGCAAAAATTATCTCATGCTGAGGTAGATATCATGCTAACACATGTACCATTCACGTGGTGGGGGTGGGGGATGGGCGGAGGAATCCTAAATCATAAGTCTTGGGATGATTAGGCCAGGGTCAAAAAGCAGATAGCTTTGTATCTAGTGTAACCTCATTAATTTCTGAGGTTGTAGCAAAAATCATCTGTGTAATGCAGAATGGATTTTAGAAAATATGGGGTTTTTTAAGATCCAAATGAAGCTGAGATCAGCTTGGCTTTGAATTTGCCTTGCTTTAAGACACATATCAATACTTTATAAATCAGGGCCCAGTTGCCTAGTACAACTGGGTAACATGAATATATTTAACCTTGAGTCATGCAAAATGAGCCTTTAAAGCAAGCGTATACACATTAAAATCAATGATCCTAGAAAACACATATTGGATAATGTCTTGTATAAAGAAGTAAGTGTCAAGACAGTCAAGGAACTGTTTAGGGAAGCCTAAGGTAGGGCAATAAATTTTGCAGTGACATTGCTAAATAATACCCTTTACAAAAAAATATCCACTGACTTTAGTAAGATCTTTGGCTGAGCAGAGACCAGAGGTTCGAACAAACCTACACAGCTCCTAGGTATAACGTGGGTCTTTACAAAATGTTCTCTAAAAAGGGACAGAGGTGAAGATTAATTAGATTTGTTTTCTTTAACTAGGACATGTTACTTGATTGTCTTTTGTGAAGCATCTATGGGAATAAGAAGCAAATCTGGCATCAAAAGTTCTACATCTCTCAATGTCTTGATTTATTTCTCCTCTCTCTGAACAACACAGAACTTAACTGCCATGTGGGGATGCCCTGAAGGAGCAAGACCAAGTGAATACAAGCATGTCAGCCCTTGCAGATACCAGTGCTGCAAGAACGGAGAGGACCATGTGGTGGGACAACTGGACAAGCTGATGCACCACACACACTTTTTAGTTACACGTTGAGGAACCACTGAATTTTCAGCTTCATCTTTGTTGACGCTGATTTTGCCTCCTTGGCATCCTGTGCTTTCCATGCCCATGTGCATGCTGTTGCTATTCCCAGAGTCTGTGCAGTTGCCCTCTGTATGCTCTGGGGTTGTGTATTTTCAGGTAAGATCCAAAGAAGCTTGTTAGGAAATCAACTCAGTTACCTGTCAAACACTCCTTGAAGTTATCCTTGAAGGAACTTCTTAGACAACCCCACTTCCTCATTCGTGGTGTCATTCATCACATGGAATTAGTAATCACACAGTTTCATTCAGAAGTTCAGATTATTATCTTTTACTTTTTTTGTTCCCTTCCATTTTGCTCCTCTGAAACAGCAGATCCTCATGTCTGTAATAGTTAGGAACTTCTAATTTTAAGCCTTAATTTATTTCTGAATACCTTATACCCATTTGTCTTTCATGACAAGACTGGCCTTTACTCAAGCTAGGTCACTGTTCTCCTGTGTTTTAAGATCTTTATAAAGCCACCTCCATAGTTTTGCAGAGCTAAACCTGTGCTTTCGTAGTCTTGTTTTGTAACGTGTCCTTCCTCTTGTGCTGCATCCAAGCTGCGCTTGTGTATCATTTTTATTTTGGAAATTATATACCAGTTTTAGGTGTACTAAATATGACCAGTTAGAAAGAGCTCGGAAGTGGTGAGAATGCCCTGGAGTGTAAGCTGGTGTTTATCTTGCCGCTTTTGCCATTGCTGGCTTGTAGTTACCCTCTGGCCAAATAGTACCAACTAGTTACTCTTTTGCTTTTTCTGTTTCCTGGTGATAGTCATGGCAGAAACTCCTGTATTTACCTCCTACATACATTAAGCTATTTTTTCTCACTGTATTTCTCACATTATAACTTCCCTTGACCTTATGGTCACTCCATGTTTTTTGTATGATCACTAGGTACTTGTCAGTCAGCATTGACAGCACCTCTGACCATTATCTCACCAACAGCCTCAGCTGGCAGATCCTCCCTTTGGACAAGGCTGAGTAACTTCTGCTCCCAGAGGAATTTCACCAGCAGTGTCCATCTAGCCTGGTGGTTTGTCAGCACAACACACCTCATTGTTTCCACCTTGGCCCTTGCTTTACTCTATTGACATTCTTCTTCTAATCCTCATCCTCTTCAGCTTAACTAACAATTCCACATGTGTCACTGTGCCAAAAGCTTTACTGAGCTCCAAATAGATCAAGTCTGCAGAGTTACCCTTGTCAAGAAAAGTATTTATCTTGTATAAAAAAAAAGGGATCAAGTTAGTCTGGCACAATCTAGTCATGCTTCATTTTATCTGATTTTCCGTCGTGTAAATCAGTGCAAACCATACACTCACTCCATAAAGCTGGGTGATCCTTGTACTGCAAAAAAATCAAAATCATGTTAATAGCTGATGATCAAGGTTGTCACTAAGGCCATCCACTAAACATCTGAAATAAAGAGATACAAATTGTTGATTTTTCTATGGCTTAATACATCTAAAGCATATTGTTTCATTCATGTTTCTTAAGAGGTTCAGAGAATGTCCAATGGTTCACAATTTTCCAAATTGATAGTTTCAACTATCATTGGATATAAAATCTGACACTTTATCTGTGAGAAAAACATATGCATGCAGAAAAGTGTGTCCAGAAGGAGCCTTGTCTACATAAAACCAGTTTAATCAAGACTGAAATTCAAGTTCCCAGCCTATTATTTGGTAACGTAACAGTTTGATTTTTAGAATACTTTGATTTCATATTAGAAGGAACACTTCCACAAACATTAGTTTATCCTTTCAAGACCTTTGTAAACTTAATGTCATTATTCCTAAATTTTGGAATGAATGCAATAGCAGATCTAACAATGAGGTAAAAAGAAATGAAGTTCTCTTTCTAAATGTAATACAACAAATTGTATCACTGCCTTCCTCCTCTGGCACCTTTTAATGCTCCCTGTAGCAGCAGATCTTCCCTTTTAAACCACATTTTCCATAGCCTGTTTTCAGTGTTACAATTTCCCATATTCTTTTACCCTGCTTGTTTTTCGCTTCCACCTGTTTCTGTGCTGAGGCTACGGATTCCTAAGGATGTCCCAGCTCAGCCTGGGTAAGACACGCTGTGCAGGATAGGTGAAGGGAAACTGAAGAGACCTTGGGGCCTGAGAGGGGTGGTTGGGCTGCAGAGCAGGAAATCTGTGGCAGCCCATGGGCCTGCACAGAATGACACACAAGAACTGCTGTCCTCCACCAGGCTATGTCATGAAAACACAACTAATATAGGGGCTAGCTCTGTGTGGAGTCCAACAGCTCCACATCAACATCCAGTGTTTCCTTTTTCGTATGTTTGTTGGGTATTTTTCTCCTCTATTTTTTATTGTCCATGACAGTTTTGCACTACTCCTCATTTCCTGAACTACAGAAATTCTGCCATGTGGACCTTTTTATCATTATGAGACCTATATCCCCACAGAGACCTTAACTTCTGTCCTTAATTGTTGTTCAGGGTCAAAAGAATAGACAAGGAAAAAGAAGCAGAGAGAACAGGAAGATTGTGCAGTCTTTCTTGAGAAGAGGTGTTCTGACTATTTCACACACCAACTAGAAACATTTGCAGTTATGGTGACAGAAGGTTTTGAAACTGGAAAGCCGTTTTGGTAGATACACTTTTCAGGGGGCCAAATTTCCATATTCCATAAAGAAATATGATTCAGAATGTCTTCAGAATATATAAATATTTTAAGTTAGGTGGAGAAAACAAAATTATTTTGATATTTGGTATTTTCCTTGAAGACAAAGTGAAAATTGAGAAATACTAGCAGCCATGAGAATTATTTTAACTTTTAGGCAACTTAATGGAATTACTGAAAGAGATAATGAGGGATATATCAACCCCCCTAGATTGCATAGAACAATGAAGCTGACAAAATAAAGAAGACAAGTTTAATGAGGTAGGAAGACTTCCACTGCCAATGCAAAAAGGCAAAAAGTATATAAGCACTGGAGTTTCAAATCATCTCTTGTTGCAAAGTTAGTGTGCAGAGGCTGCTTAGAAAATAAATGATGCGCTCAAAGCTGACAGAGGCATGCTGTTCCCAAGCAAAACACTTCATTTTACAGTGTAGTCCCATCAAGGTATCTCTCTGTTGGTCAGACTGTAAAAGGTACATATCTGATTCCTCATTATGCAATTGCATCATGCTTAAACATTACTGGTTACTGCAGATTGAGAGCTATTTAATCATACTGCGGAATAAAAAAAAATACAGAATTGGAAAAATAGAATGTCACTGGAGTAAAAGACAGATCAGTAACTCTGTTATGACTCAGTAGCTCACAATAAATTATTTAAACCACTTGTGCTCAAGAATGACCTTTCAGCCGTTGTAAGACAAGAAAAATATTTTCCTTTTTTAATGTTCACAATTCAAGTCACACTCCTTCCTTCAAAATCAGGTGACTGAGATGTGAGAACATGATCATTAATCTCAGACTTTGAACTACTGAAGTGCCATCAATCTGATGTAGATGGTGACACAGTGACAGAGAAGAGGGGACAGGGTCGGCTGGGCAGAAACCAGAGGCAGATCGTGTTACTCGGCATTAATTTCTAAGCACTTAGGACTGCATACTTTAAACTGAAAAATAATCTTTCAGATTATTCAGCTTGGTGAGGTTCAGGTCTCAAACCACATATTTTAATTGATTCTAAGTTAACATAATAAAAATCTGGCAAGTATTATTCCAGAGCGTTGTATGAACATCCAATGCACACCAGAAATGTGTAGGCCAAGATCCGTACCTCAGAGTACTTACACAGCTGTGTCACTTTGAAATATGTTTAATGTACTTCATATGCTTTTAAGAAGACATCATGCACTGTAAGGCATGTCAAAATAATCATTTAGGTCTCTACCTCTTGTGTCAGGTGTCGGTGGCAAGGTGCTGGCTGGGGTAGCTGCAGGGTGGCCTCTGTGAGGAGAGGCTGGGGCTGCTACATGCTGGGCACAGCTGGATCCAGTGCCCCTGCTGCAGAGTATGTCTCAGGGCCACACCAACGCTGGTGTCTCCTTAGGGAAAGAGTGTTTCAGAAAGTACAAAACACTTTTTTTTTTTTTTTAATTATGAGAGACAAATGAGTGAACAGTAAGGGGAAAGCAGAAGGAGGGGGAGGAGGTGCTCCAGATGCTGGAGTAGGGTTTCCCCTGCAGCCCCTGGGGAGGATCCCACTGCACTGGGTGGGCATGTCCTGAGGGACCTGTGGCCCATGCAGAGCTTAGGCTGGAGCAGGTTCATGCTGAAGGATGGCAGCCTGTGGAGGCCCCAGCCTGGAGCAGAGACAAAAAAATCAGCACAGTGCCAATTCATGCAACTTCACCTTTAGGATGCAGGTAATATTTTTGATCATTGACCTGGAAATTTTTCAAAGACTATATGTTTGCTAGTCCTTATATTAAAAAATTAACTTGCCATTATTTTTGTTAGAAACAATGAAAAAACCTATAGGAGTGTTTTGAAAGTGAAGTGACTTGCACGGATATTGGGAGGAGGAGAAAAAGCTTTAGAGGAATCAGTATGGAAGGTGTACCAAAGTGAATATATGTGTAGCTGGTCCGTGGTTTTATTGTTGCAGTATTAGCCAGGACTTCAGCACTTCGTCAAAGTGTTCTGTAGTAGCATCAGATCAAAGCATGGAATCTCTTCAACGTAAGTACCCAGAACATGGTATGTGAAACGATATAAACGTGATAAAAAAATGTGACTCATTTCTAGAGCCTTTAAGGTTTGCACAGATCCTGAAGGATATATATAATTTTGATAACAGTAAATACTAATAGCTATTTAGCTCTTGTATAGGTCTTCCATTTCCATGGTATCATAGTAGCATGGTAGTGCTAACTGTGAGTAGTGATGCTGGATGGTAAAGAGAACTCTGACGAGAGTAGAGAAGTCTGACCGGCTTTAATAAATGCTACTGGATTTGAATAGATGAGAATCTGAGAGTTACAGTGCTGAGGAAAAAAAGAAAAATGTGGAAAATTCAAACCTGGTTTAGTTCATCTATCCATGAATTAAGTAGAGGGTGATAGAAAGTTGCTTGCATATACTTCGAAAGGCTGAGGCCAAACTGTGGCAAAATACAGAAAATATTGACTTGCTGTTAATGCCCATAGCTTGCTGTCATTGTTAGCCCAGGCAGCGGCTGAGCACCACACACTGCTCCCTCACCCCCCTCAGGAGGAGAAACAGAGCCCCATGGATTGGGATAAGGACACAGCACTGCAAAAGGGAAAAAATAACAGAGCCTGTGGCAGAATACACACACACACACACACAGAGTGATAACAGAGCGCTGCACCAACATTACAACTGACCCAATGTCCAACCACACTCAGACTGTCCCTGAGCCATGTGGAACCACCCCTCCCAGACCAGCCCCTCTTATGGGGGCATGATCTCATATGGTGTGCAAACAGCCCAGGCTGGCTCAGCTCACCTGTGCTGGCTGCTTGAGGAGGTTAACTCTGTCCTTCACCCCCATCTTCAGTTTAGTATTCTTTTCATCTGACTGAGGCCATCACTGAGTGCTGAAAAGCTGAAGCCTAAATGGAAGTTTGTGCCTTCCTAAAACGAGCATCACAGAACAAGTGAGACAAATTCATACAGCTTCAAGAAATATTAACTGAGCACTTTTGGCACGGCTTCTTAGCTTCTCTACCATAGAAGCCAGAACAGAGACTCAGAGGAGGGAAACTTGCCACCTACCCACCTACAATTCCTCCTTTATTTCTTTTGAACCAGAGCAGTTTACAGAACAACAGGGAAGTTGAAATTCCACTCTGGGGATGCCTCCTTCTTTCCCCTGAGATCTTCTGCAGACTTCTGTGTTTCTCCATCCCTTGCCCAGGAGCATACAAGTGAGTATAAGGAAGACTGGAGCCTGTATGGTGTGCTCTTGCTGTATACCAGCTGTCTGCTATTCAAGAAATGTTGTAAAACATCTCAGGGAGTCTATGACTAACACAGTTTTAGTAATGATCCAGAAACAGGCAATAGAGCAGGAGTAAATTAGCAGCCACCCGGCAGCACCAAAGCGAAATGGGAAGAGCCTGTGTTTAAAACCCCACGCCTTCTCCAATCCACATAATTCACATTCATCACTCACTGTAGAAAAGCAGGCACTTAACTGTTTGATTCTCCAAGTGCAAAGCCAAAGGAAGGCAAGTCTTTTCATATGCTTTGTAGTACCAGCTGCTGTAGTGTCCTTTTACAGATAATTAAAAACACATGATTTTCCAATTCACTCAATACAGGAAAATCTGTATCTCTGTGCCATATCACTTCAGTAAAGCACACCACACTGCAGACTAGAGAGCAGTGAGTACAGTCCTGTTGAGATCTGGAAAAAATAAGTTGCTGTTGGCCTTCATTGTCAGGAGTCTTAACAAATTCCCACAGAAGTCCCCTGAGGTATCGTTGGGTACCATCTCTTCAGCAAAATCTCTGTGGTTCAGCAGTATAGGAAACGGATTTGTTGGCTCCCCTAATATCCTTACATTCAAGTGGAAATTATCAATAGGGAAAGGCTGATCTGTACGGCTGAAGTTGTTTCCAAGGACCCCTGCAAAATGCAGCCTCAGGCTGGAGCTGACAGAAGGAATGGCAGTATCTTGAGTGATAAGATGTAAGAGGCAGAGGGAGGGTTTCATGAGATCCTGGGTTGTAATAAATTAATATTTGTGATCTATTTTGAGGGTTCTGAATAATAAAAGCAATGTGAATGACATGTAAGGGTTGAAGTTCCACTCTTCTGAATTTGCAGCATAATTAATTTTATGGGAATTATGCAGTCAAAAGGTTCACAAATCAAGTTTGTTTTTTTTAAAAACAACCCACAAATTTTAATAGGAGTCCAATTATCTTCTTCAGAGTCAGTATTGAATTTTTCATACTTTTTCTATGTTCATATTCATTTTTCTGTGTTCATATATTCATAGTTTTTGGCCATTCACTACAAGAAAGACAATGAAGTCCTGGAGCGTGTCCAGAGAAGGGTAACCAGGCTGGTGAAGGGGCTGGAGAGCAAACCTTATGAGGAGCAGCTGAGGGAACTGAGGTTGTTTAGCCTGGAGAAGAGGAGACTGAGGGGAGACCTTATTACTGCCTACAACTACCTGAAAGGAAGTTGTAGAGAGATGGGGGTTGGTCTCTTTGCCCAAGTGACAGGTGATAGAACAAGGGGAAATGGCCTCAAGCTGCTCCAGGGCAGGTTCAGATTAGACATTAGGAAAAAAATCTTTACCGAAAGGTTATCAGGCATTGGAACAGGCTGCCCAGGGAGGGGGTTGAGTCACCATCCCCGGATGCCTTTAAAAGACGGGTGGATGAGGTGCTCAGGAATGTGGTTTAGTAGAGGATGAGTATGGTTGGATTTGATGATCTCAAAGGTCTTTTCCAACCTAGGGATTCTGTGATTCTGTGATATCCATGTGCAAAAGTCTTGTCCGTAAAATAGTATCATCTTCTGGGGCATCCCAGCAGATATATAAATCACTTAGGATAATTGATCTAGAAACTCACAAATTTGAAAAGCCGAATGCACTAATGCAGAATAAGGTTTGGGCAGAGGGTCTGGCACAGTTTATATTTAAAACAGCCCTACAAGTGAAGCTGGCATTTTCTCTCTCTCTTTTTTTTCTTGATCGTTTACTCTGCATGTTATGATTGTGATTGATCCCAACTTCCACCTTTGCCTCACATTTCACAATGCACAGCTTTTTCTAGAGATTTTTTATTAACAATGCACATCACTCTTCTCTCATAGATGCATCTATGAGAGAAGAGCGATGATTTTCCTGTCTTTTATTTTTTTTATCCTGAGCATTTTAAAAATGCAAGTGAATGGTTATGCCAACACATTAATTTATTGTACACTGGTGTTAAACATGAATCTCACTAACAAATGGAGGATTCTATTGTGTATATTTTGTAAATATTTGCTTTCTTTGTTGTGTGAAGCCAAGGCCTAAAATGTACATATTTATACTGATAAGCATGCATATGTTCATAGAGATCACGGTCTGTTAAAGAGTAGGAAATGAACTACTTCACATTTACATATTATTAGACAATGACTGTTAGATATGGAATGTTAATAGAAAAAGACAAAATAAGGAGTTATTGGATTAACTGCTCTGATTAACTTCCTTCTGTGTTGTGTTCAGAATTTTTATAAAAAAGGAAACAGACACTTTCAGAAGCATTTGAAGAAGCCCTCGGGAAAGCAAATCCTGGATCCTGAGGTAGTAGCAGGAGTAATGAAATTTTAGTCTGTAGAAATATTTCTTTCAAGAGCTGTGTACCTTGTAGCCTTTAGTTGAGCCACTGCAATATTGTGGCCTTGACTGTAAATGCAAACATTATGATTGTGTAATGCAGTCTGTTATCTTTTGGCACAGCAAGGATACTGTGTATTCCCTTGAGTACAAAATGACTGGAAAATCTCTGACTTTGTAGCACATCCAGAGAACCTCTGTCAGTACAAGTTATACCATGCAAACACACACAAATTAATAGGATTTGAGAGTGATATATTAGCACAGTACGTTGCACACCGTGTGTAGGTCTATGAAAATACTTCTGAACAACTGTTAGCCTGCTAGAGATCAAGGTGCAAACACCATAGAAAACATAAAGAAGCAACTACAAAAGGATGAGCCTGTGAAAGGCAGTGTTTCTATATCAGTTGTGTTAATGCAGAGCTTCCTGAGCAGATGTTCAGAGCAGGCTGCATTCGTCACATTTGTTGCTGCTGTACCTCTGCTACCACCCTACTATTTAACTCGGATTTATTTAGCCAGTCTCTTGTTGTTAAATGTTATAAGACTATGTAAAAATAGTATAAAATATCATTCAGTGAGAAAATAAAATAAGTAAAAGCTTAGCAAATGTGAGAAACCATTATAGGCAGAGTACATTTGACTTCATTTTAGTTACAGTAATAAAGTAATAATGATAAGGAAACATCAAATGTTTCAGAAGTAATAAATAGGCCAGGATAGAAACAACAAAGGTAGTTTGAGGATCTGAACTTTATATTTGTGGGTTTCTTTTTACATTAAATATAGCGATTTATTTACTCTAAAATACTAAATTTATGTTAGTTGTAACAACATATTTATTCCAATATGGTATTTCTGTGACTTTGAAACCATATTCAGATGAGATTTTCCATCTGTGCATACCCCCAAACATTTGAAATTTAGCCCGTGAACTTAGATAAGATTTTCTTCCTTCACAGGTTAGTTAAACTTTTTAAATTCTTTGGAGAAAAATTATAATTTTAAATGTAAAAGGTTTTTACACACATTTTCATTTTCATCTATGATTTGCATACTCATAAATTTTGTAAATAGTCTATATCACATCTTTCCTTGTTATACTTGTCTTTATTTACTGTTATATTTTTAAATCATAGAATAATTTTAAGACATGTATCCAGATGATGTTTTACCCATCACGTTATAAAAGCAGAAATTTCTCTGGCTTTATTTGGAAAATATTCTTGGCTTTTGATCCTGACTTGATCCAGGACCTGGTAGAAGCCATATTATATATGTTAACCATTTTTAAAAGGGGCAAAGAGTGTCTAGTGGGAAAAAGAACGTACCATAAAGCAGTTCTTTGCTGTTTTTCAGAAATGCTACTCTACAGTCTCTACCAAAATGCAAAAGAAGTACCATTAGTGATAGATTAAGCTATGCCCTCGGAACAGAAATAAAAGCTCAGAAAAGGCCATCAGTAGTACTTGCCTTCAATAATGCTTTTGCATAAAAATTCCATTTTTTCTATTATCTAAATAATTACATAAATGCTATAAATAATATTAATAACACAAAATTTCATCTAAGCTATGCCATGCCTTAAACTATTCTGCATAGAAATGGCCAAGTAATATTCTGAAATAGTCGAGATCATTCAGAAAAAGGTTGACTGAAAGGCTACTAATGTAAATAATAAACTTTTATTCTTTTTTAAAGAACATGCTTGTGTATCACAGAATACGGTGCTCTTTTTGTCATGCAGGGATTTTAGAGAAGCATTGTGGGAAAGAGGCATCCCGTTTCATTTTTCAGAGGTAATTGGTGGGGTCACAGACGCTTGATTGGGCTTTTGCCCTTTCAGTAATTTCTGTAAAAGTTTATTATCCAGTAATCAAAGGTTACATTTAAGAAGCTATCAGCACAAATTTGTGCTATTGCTAATAAATATTATTGCTTTAGATTAGTTAATTCACATAGTTTACGTAGAGCTATTAAAGATTTATTCTTTTCTCATGATTTAATCTTTCATCAGTTCTTTGTGTTTTCTCCTGCTTGTATCTTCCCAAAGTGTGAAATATTAAATCAGAAAAGCAGTAATTCATACCCATTTACCTGTAATTGATTACACAAGACAGGCTGGAATCAAGCTCACTGTCATCTGGAATTTTCTCTGCATGAGAAAACTCTGTAGTTGTGGCCATGAAATAAGAGTTTATCTAGGCTGGATCCAGCAGAAGCAATAGTGAGCACAATGAGACAACAAGCAGAATGACTTTAGAGCTGTTATAAATTGCTAGTCATGTTTTATTTGTGTAGCATGGGTGTAAAAGCAGCATGAAATTCAGGAACGCTCCCAATCTGTCTTCTCTTTCATAGGAACTAACCTTAGTCTCAATGAAACTGGAAAAAGATTAAGGCAACCACAATTTTAGCTCAAAGACAAACCAGCTGTTTGAAGAATATACGTTTCCTCAGGAGAAATGTGTGAACAACTAACACCAAAATAAAGAGTCCCGCATTACTAAAAAACTCAAAACTAACTTGGTGCCATGCAAACTTCCAGGAAGCTGGGAAAAAAAAGAACCAAGGACTTCACTTTGAAGAGGAAGCAAATCTGAGCTGAAACTGAGAAGTCAGCAACACTTCGTTGGCTACATCAGGAAATGAGGGAGTAAGGCATTTCAGAGAGACTCTTTGGAGATCCTATGAGGTATGTGTTGAACAAAGCTAATTTTTGTGCTTCTGTGAGAAAGCAACGAACAGAAGAATTCAGACTAAGTCAAAGCAAAAGGGTGAAAATAAATGAAAATTTTGGAAGGAATCATGTGTTGACTTATTGCTAAGAGGAAATTGTTTTAGCGCTATATGTTCTTAGAAGGTATGTCACGGATGCATCTGAGGGTATGCCATGCTGCCGAGAAGAGACTGCAGACAGGTGGAAGGGACCCTCAATGGGGAACATTTCACATACTACAAAACTCCTAAGTCTGTGTCATTCAGTCTGTCTGGTTAGCTGAAAGCCACATCCACCTTGGCACTCAAAACTCTTGTTTCATGATACATAGCTGAATAGGCATGTAAGAATGTTGGTTGGACAAATTTGCTCTGAATTTTTGTACTGAAAAAATTTTGTTAGGAAAATGTATTTCTTGGCAAGCATTTTTGTGGAAAGTGCTTGCAATCCTTGAAAATATTTATTGAAAATCATTGATGGGAAATGAAATGAAGGATTCCATATGGAATTTTCAACCATTTTGAAGTTTTTGGCATTTTTTTATTTTGTACAAGAGGGACACCAACCTATTGGAGAGTGTCCAGAGGAGGGCAATGAGGATGGTGAAGGATCTGGAGGGGGAAGTCTTATGAGGAGAGGCTGAAGTCCCTTGGTTTGCTCAGCCTGGAGAAGAGGAGGCTGAGGGGAGGCCTCATCATGGTCTATGGATTCTTGATGAGGAGTGAAGGAGCAGGTGCTGATCTCCTCTCTTTGGTGACCAGTGTTGTCACACAAGGGAATGGTATGTAGCTGTGACTGGGAGATTTAGACTGGGTGTTAGGAAGAGGTTCTTTACTGAGAGGGTGGTTGGGCACTGGAACAGGCTCCCCAGGGAAGTGATCACAGCACTGAGCTGGACTGAGGTCAAGAAGCATCTGGAGGATGTGCTCAGTCACATGGTTGTCTGGCCCTTATGTGTCCCTTCCAACTCAGGATATTCTATGATTCTATGGGTTTTTTTGTTTCCAGTAAAGAAAACCCCAACAAATCCAAACTTTCAATGGAAGGAATCCTTTTTTTTTCTGGGCATTTACTGCAAGGAAATCAGTACACCATTATGCCAAACCTGACAGAGAAGTCAAGACACTAACTCAAGGTCATGTTGCAAGTCAAGGGCAAAACTAGGAATAAAATTCCTACCTATCAGTTTATTCCTTTAAGTATGAGCTTTTTATTTCCAGGTACTCTGAAATCTTTCCTTCTATCAATGTGTCATTCTTTAGCTTCAACTCTTGTTCTGAATCCATCAAACATACTCTGTACCCAGTTTTTTGTTACCTCACTTAACTTACCTTCACCATTCGCCAAAGTCTACAGTATAATGTTCATAGCAAGAATCTCCTCTGGCGGCTGACTTCACTGAATAAATTCTGGGAAATACTACCTTACATCTTTTGCTGTATCCTGTATTAAATCATATTAAAATTATACAATAATTTATTCAACTCAATATATTTAAGATGCTCTTCAGGATCTGCTTTCTGTGTTAACTGGAACATACAAAAGCTTGCTTGTTTTATTGAGGATAGGGAAGTTATGCTCGAATATGTTATTTTATGAAATCTGAGCATGACAAAATAAACTTCCTTGTATTACTGCTATTGTGGGAGACTGTAATTCATTGTAAATATTGAGTGCATCTAAGTATTCGAGGTCACGAAATGCTACATAACTCTTTGTATGGCTATATAATGCTGAACATATATTTATTGGTAGTGATTGTTCTTTTTTATTAAAAAGTTGTATTAGCCTTGGCAGAGGTCTTTGTCTTTGGTGTGAGAGTGGCACGTCCTAGGAATTCGAGCACTGCACTGTCCTGTGGCAGCAACCAGTTAGGAGTTTGGCATTTGTGGAAAGACAGCTGCCAATATCACTTACCTGGTATTACTAAGGCAGCAATAATACAATAAAGCAATAAACAAGAGGGAAAAGGAAGTTTTTATCGTTTGTTTTACTGACATGAAAGCAAAGGAAGCTGCACAGTGGGAGGCCAAATGGCTACTCTCAGGTAATACAGCAGCCAACGTGAATGGCACAACACTGGTATCACCGTGCCAAAGCTGGTCCCTGCAGAGGAGGATGCTTGTTGTCAGATCCAAGTGCAAAACCAAGGTGCAAGTCTAATCTGCCACGCATATTAGGCAAATATTATGAGTTCTAACCACTCGTCTGACTTGCCCACATTAAAAGAAAAATCAAGAAAGAGCAGGAAAACTAGTCAGTGCTTAAGAAAATTACACCTGGACATGGGGGACAAAGAGAAAAAGGAGTTGTAAACAGAAGAAGTGAGATTATTCACCAAAACCCCAGCTAATACGCCTCACTAGGATAACACAAAAGCTTTCAAAAGTTTATTAGCCTTACATTAAAAGCAAACAGAAAGCTGGAATATTCTTGGTGTAAGGAAAACTTTATAAACAGGTTTTCATAATAAATCAGGGCATTGTTCATTTGAAGAATATTTTCTTCTTTTGAAGAATACTTCTTCCAAAGAAAAATGCCATTAGTAGTTATACAATTCAAAGAACATCAGCTGGAAATATTTCTGAGCTTTCAGCTTCTTTTGGTGTTTTGTCCAGAGATTGAGGCATGTCCTTTTTTTATGAAGTGTAGGAAATAAATGGCTTACAGCCTGTTGGTGAGGAAGTGGGATGAGATACTTAAATTCATCTCTCTCATTTGGTTCAGAAAAAGTAAGGGTTGAAATTTATCTCTCCTGATGTCCCCAAAGCAGCAAGCTGCAGCTCTCTTTTTCTTTTATATTTTTTTCTTTTTTCTTTTTTTTTTTCTGATGCAGAATTGGTGTCCTCTTACAAGTTCAGATGCTTTTAAAGCTCTAGGTCTTCCAGATACATAGTACCCAATAGGAACAGCAGTTATTGAATTTTGCTTTTAAAGCTCTACAGTTTGCTAACAGTAGGTAAAAATTGAGTGAAAAGGGAATCTATCAGGAACTGGATCAATAAATTGCTTTTCATACCGAGGGTAACTTAATTCATGCTCAGAGAGTGTATTTGCTCAGACAGAGTGTCTGTTGTGCAGACAGACCAAGCTGAACAGATAATGTTTGTGGCACAGATTGTGCAGTACAGTTATATACAGCTTTTCTCTACACAAGTACACACACATACACACACACACACACTCTTGCAGTGCACATGCATACATGTATATTGTATACATTATATACATTATATACAGACTATTTGTGAAGTTATAGCATACCAATGCTGAATTTTACCAACACTGCATTTAATAGGATGTATGGGGAAATTGTCCCAGTCATACAGAGCTGCCTGAAATACAGGTGCTGGGGGAAAAGGGTGGGTTGAGGGTGGTACAGGGAAAGTCAGACCACTTTCCAGGATTGACGTACCACCCAATCTTACCATGACTATTTTGTACCTTTCCTATTCCAGTACAGTTTCTAAAAATTGTTGAGTAAGACAATGTTAAATTAAGAAACCAGCTCCTTGCTTCTTCAGTGCCATTAGTTTTTTGATCTGAGGAAGAAAAAGAGAAAACAAAAAGCAAGTTTTTCTTGGGAACTGGGAGGACTTGCAACCCCAGCTGGGAAGCTCTGGGTGCTGCTTGAACATGAAAGTTTATGCTATTTAGTCTGTATTGTTAAACTACAGTTCAAAAACCTTCATTGCGAAACCTAAAGTTCAATCCAGGCAGCCATGTCACAGAATTAGGAAGTATTTTGTCTGGTTCAGACTTGGAATCAGTCCCTTGATTATTAAGCCATGTATTCAGAAAAAATTCAGTGTGGGGGTTGTAAGGAAGGCTTTCAGCCCAAAGCTGACCACCTTGTTTCAGGCAGGCACCTATCAATTCCTTATAAGCAAATGTAATGATCCAGAACTTTGTATGGGGAGCCTAGTTTCCTATGTATCTTTTGAGTATGACGAACATCTGTTTTTTACATCTTCAGTTGTTCAAGTCATACTTGGCTGACCTATTTATCTCTTGAGCTAATAAGGACATTTTGTTAATCCTGCTCTGGTTAGGAATTTTTGATGTACAAAGATATACTTGGCATTCCCAAGAACACTTTATTTGAATTATCCCAAAGTATCTGAGACATAACATTCAAAAATATAAGTGCTAGAAACATGTTAGCGAACAATGTCCAGTGGTGGTATATTTGAAGATCATATTTTAAACTGACAAATTCAGAGAGACAATGCTTTCCCTATCTTTTGTATATATATTTTAGAACACAGAAATAACATTAAAAGCTTCAACTTTCATATCTCTTCTTCTCAATAAATTTTTAGAATCTGTTGAAAAACAAGATTTTAAAATAATCAGGTAGTGGTTCAGGAGTCATGCCTGCCTCCTGAAAAGAAGTGACAGCAATGAGAAACAGAGAGAAAAAAACCAACCCCAAAACCCCAAGAAAAAGTCACAGCTAAGAAGGTGATGCAAGTTGGATGTAAAAGTTACAGTGAGAGGAGTTTAGTTGGTCTGATGAGTCAGGAAGTCATAGAATCACAGAATCACAGAATGTGGGGGGTTGGAAGGGACATCAAAATATCATCTCATCCAACGTCTCTGCCAGAGCAGGATCACCTAGGTCACATGTCCAGTTGCATTTTGAATGATATCAGAGAAGGAGACTCCACAACCTCTCTGGGTAGTCTGTTCCAGTGTTCTGTCACCCTCACAGTGAAAAAGTTTTTCCTTATGTTCATGTGGAACCTCCTGTGCTCCAGCTTGCACCCATTGCCCCTTGTCCTATCATTGGACATTGCTTAGAAAAGCATGGCTCCATCTTCCTGACACTTACTGTTTACATATTTATAGACATGAATGAGGTTACCCCTCAGTATCCTGTTCTCCAGGCTAGAGACAGAGCTCCCTCAGCCTCTCCTTAGAAGGAAGATGTTCCAATCCTCCTTTAATCGTTTTGTTGGCCTTGTGCTGGAGTCTATCAAGTAGTTTCCTGTCCTTCTTGAACTGGGGGGGCCCAGACCTGAACATAATATTCTAGGTTTGGCCTCACCAGGGCAGAGCAGAGGGGGAGGAGAACCTCTCTTGACCTACTAACCACACCCCTTCTAATACACCCTAGGATGCCATTGGCCTTCTTGGCCACCAGGGCACATTGCTGGCTCATGGTCATCATCCTGTCCACCAGGACCTCAGGTCCCTTTCCCCTGTGTTGCTCTCCAACAAGTCCGTCCCCAACCTATACTGGTACCTGGGGCTGTTCTTCCCCAGATGCAAGACTCTACACTTGCCATTGTTGTATTTCTTTAAATTTCTCCTCATCCAATTTTCTAGCCTGTCTAGGTCTCACTGAATGGCAGCACAGCCTTCTGGTGTGTCACCCACTCCTCCCTGTTTTGTGTGGTCAGCAAATTTGCTGATGGTGCACTCTGTTCCCTCATCCAGGTCACTGGTGAATATATTGAACAGGAAGGAACATATGTCATCTAGACAGTATTTGAGGCTGTAGACAGCTCATCTGAATTTGCGTTTTTGAAGCAGCTTCTTTCCAGGTACCTGTTTGTGTGTCTCAAATTCAGGTGGATATACAGGCATTATCCTGATTTTACACTTCAAGAAACAGACAGATATTGCATGGTTTCCTGTGTACTCACTGGAATTCACAATGGGCATGACTGTAGAGATAAATATTTGTTTATCATGCAGTTATTTTTGTCTTGATTGTATAGTAACTTTCAAATGGGATGGGTTTGAAGGTAGCATTTACATTAGCATAAGTGATGGACTAGAACGCCATACTAAGGAGGATAAATGCCCTGGGCTTTTTGAATTTTCCTACTCTATCCTAAGCATGAAACCATCTTTTTTTTTCTGTATTAATGAGAAAAAAAGGTCTTCTGCACTCTAGTTCTTGTTAAAATTAGATGCATTATCATTTAGAATTGTTTTCAGTTATAACTTGGAGATCTGTAAAGTTCTTCTGTAGTTTAAAGATTGCATGATCAAGAAAATGCTCAGACCCACACACACACATACTGCAAGAAGCTGAATAGTCCTGTACCTTGCTTCTTAACTCTGTTCAGTCTAGTTTCCAACAGTGTCTCAATAATATAGTCTGCAATAAAATGTCATATACAGATAGCATTTCAGTTTGACTTTGATTAAAACCGAAATAAAATAGCCAGTGCACATGAACCAATCTCTTGCCCACTATTGCACACATAACATTTGTTTGGCCATAGTCCTTCACTCACCAACATGCTTTTAAAACACGTTTGTTCAAGATGCTGTAATGAAATTCAATAAATGTCTATCTGCTCTTAAGAGCCTTTTGATACAATTAAAGAAAGCACAAATAATAAAATAATCTCTATTCATGTGTACTCATGGGCTAGGTTATCTCCTTATGCACAAAAATGCATTCAGGAAAGAAATCTAGTCAAACGTAGTCTGAGTGTATGCCACATAGCATCAGGAATTGCGAGAGTGAGAGCTATAGCAGGCACAGGGCAAGAGGGGTGCAGTCTTTGCATTAAATGGAAAAAGGTACTTTTGTCTCTCTAAAGGTGGATTCAGCTGAATATAACAGCACCATTTCTAAGAAGTAATTTTCATAATGCTAAACAAGAGAGGAAGTCCACCATTCTGTGAAAGTTGCAAGCAGTGGCAAAGCCAGAACGCTGCTGCTACAGCAGCGTGCAGGTAGGAGAGTGCAGGTCTGAGACTGTCCCCATGCAGGATTCCCTCTGGACCTGCAGCAGCTGAAGGGAAGCAGGATGGAGCCATTAAGCAAAGACTGTTTATTTTTAACCAATGTTCTTGCTGGTGAGACGGGTGATTATATCTGTCTGCTGTCGAGAACATTGTTTCCTTCATGTTTCATATTCAGGAGCATTTATGTTTCTTTAAGAATTTTGCAGATCTCCAAACTTCCCATAGTCAAACCTAGCTTGATTTAACAAAACTCAAATTTTACCAGAAAAAGAAAACTGCCAGTTATACATTTATATTTTTGGTTGCCTCATCTCTCTGAAGTGCAAAAATGCTTCAGGAGTAACTGGTTGCAACATTAATAATAGTAATAATTAGTAATTTATAAATCAATTGCCTTAGTGATTGTACTGTTACTTTACTATAAAATCAGAGGAAATTTTAATAAATATAAATCTGAAGACCTTTAATATTTGTTTATGCATATGAATAACTTTATAGTTACGACTAATGTTGTTAGTAATTTCATCAGAGAACCAGCCCACATCTTTCAGTAATGAGCTGAGGTGTACTATTTGCCAGAGATGTTTTCCTTTGGTGGAGACTTGCTAGCTTTCCTAAATGATAAACAGAAATTATGCAAGGTTTGATTAGACCTATCAGCTTTCTAAAGGGACTACTAAAAAGCTAATTACGCACAAGGCTGATGATAGCATCATAAAAGTAGTGTGTGGTTCAAGGAAAATCTTTTTGGAAATCCACAATTATATATGTTGCTGGAAATATTCCCAAGCAATCTTCAGCTTTGTTGCTCATCCTCAATAGATTTCATTAACATAACGTTGTTATATTTGTAACAATTATCAAGGGAGTATCTGAATTTATTTTCACAGCTGAGTAAATAAGGAGTGCTTTCCTGGTAACTGTTGCAGGACTCAATTCGTATTTATCATATTATATTGATATAGTATTAGTGAAACAGTACTTAGAATAACAGCTGTAAGAATAACTGGTTTCTAAAAATCACGATTTCTCTCTGATTCAGACATCTTCAATAGAAGGAGTTGAGCTAGTTTGTTAGAGAAATGTGACAAACGAGCATACTATGGCTTCGGTATGTTCTGCAGCTCTGCTGCCCTGACATTACAGAAAATTTCCTGCATTTGATTGTTATGCAAGTATGCTGGAGAGATGTAGCTCTGCCTCATAAAATGATTACTCTGGATTTAACCACACTGCTTTCATTAATGTCAAAGGAAATGATGACATGTTTCTAATAAGGCTCAGGACAGGAGACTGTCCCTAGCCTGGGAATTTTTCAAATGATCTCAAGACTTTTTCTATTCTACCTGAGAAGAAGTCCTCAATTGTTTAAAACCCCCCAATAATTGTGAAGTTTTAGCTGCCTGTCTTTCACCTGACCCTTGATTTGTCAGGAATCAAGACACGATAGGATTTCCCTATTAGAAAGAGGGCTACTGAAATTTGGTTTCCGTGTGTGAACAGAGTAAAATCTGAGCATGTTGTCCCCCTATTTGTGCACTGTGAAATAAGAAAATAATCTGTTTGCTCTATCAGAGCATTCAGATGCTTCCTCAGGGTATACAGTCTTAATTAGCTGAGACCAGGTCCCAACTGAACTTTTATTGTATTGCATAAAAGCAACTGTACCCTCCCTCTCATGGAAACCTGTAAAGTGTGATTGAGAATGCTTATTTCTCAGCCAGCAACGAATCAGGTCACTATAGAGAAGGAAGAAACCTGTCATACTGACAGTCTTAAAAACTCCTTTTGTAATGTTTTTTGTCAGTCTGCTATTCTGTGAAGGAAGAACAAAACCTCTAAGAAATCTGAATGGGAGGAAAGTCTCTTCCAGAATGTGAAAAAAGCTGTGGGTTCATGGATGCTCATCCTTAGCATAGCTATATTTAGATATAAATTACCTTTTCTCCAGATTGTTAAGTGAATTTATTCCCTCTTGAAGTCTTCTTCATTTAATTTATTCTTTATGATTATATTCATTTATCTACAGAAAATCTGTCAGATGTGTTTTTCAAATGCATTGTCTGTATAGTTGAAGTAACTAAGTTGAATCCTCAAATTAGCAGCCAAGGTAACCTCTTAAATGCTCTTAAAGCATGACTGTATTCCAAGAAATGAGACTGGAAGTGGCACTGTGGATTCCACTAACATTTTATCTCTGAGATTTGTGGATAAAATTCGTGTTCCATTTGCAAGGAGAAAGTAGTCTCTTCCCAAACATCCTGCTCAAAAACCCCCAGGTGAATACTGAAATCAGGCTGGGCTCTTTCTGGCTCCCTGATCTCCAGCCCCGGTTTCTGTGACGACACCCTGGAGGCAGGAGTGATGCGGCAGCTGGGATGCAGCCCAGACCCAGATATGTTTGCTGGCACTTTTATCATACTGCCCTTCCAAAAGGAGAACCAAACCCTACTCCTGTGATATCTAACTGACTGCTTTTAGGTTCTAGGTCTTCTGAGACAAAAGCAAACAAATTTGCAGGAACACTTTCAGACTAAGCCAATTTTAAAATAATGGCTTTTCATGCACTTCAGTTGTTGGTTTGGAGTGAGCATTTGATGTATTTAAGACTGGAAAAGTGAGTCAAAACCAGTGCCAAGCAGGACCCATTGTAAGCTTCTCATTTGCTGTTTGTGCTGGAGTTCAGTTTCTGATAACCTTTGCAGGATACTTTACCGTAAAGATATAGGAAGTTAAAATACAGCCCTGAAATAAACACCACAACTAACATCCAGAGATGGGCAGGGAATTAAGATTGTTTAAACATTTCAGGCTCACTGCTGAAGAAAAATTTGCAGGAAAAGTATAGAAATTTGGCAATAAAGACTAGTCAGGTGTGGTACATGAATGGTATACGTGCTAGATCGGAGTGTTCCTTGAAGTAACCCAAAGGGTAGAAGTACAACTGATCCAAATCCACATGGGTTTGAGTAGGGAATTTATTGTTGCCAAAAAAAAAAACCAAAAAGAGATTTGCACTTGAAACGGGAAGTTTGTGTAATAATAGTGTAGTGTATCACATCAACTTTAAACCTCTTCACATAGATTGGTCTTGTATGTTGTTTCGCAAAGCGAAGAGGCTGACAGTCTTCAATGTCTTAAAAATTGCTTCATTATGGTCAAACAATATAATCCTTTTATGCATACATGTTATTTAGCTCCTCAGATTAGTGCTTTTCAACCCAAATGTGATCTGGAGACAATATACAAAACCCAGAAAAAATATCAGGTTACACAAAACCTGGTAAAATGCTAGATGTTGCTGAGTACAAAGCAATTATGCAATTCTTTATCAGTGAAGTGAATTTTCACATATCTAAATAAAAAGTCAGACATCTAGGAGCCAAAAAATTTGCATTCAAATTCCCACTGCAGCATTCAAGCCACAAACATGAACACAGTCCTCTGGTGTTTGAGTTGAGGAAACCTAGGAAGGGATAGGGATAGCGATGTCAGGGGCCTGAGACCTTGTGGCAAGGGTCCTATGGGGTGGGGGCATGTCTGATTCTACCCGTGCTTTGCAAAAGGATGCTGAAAGATTAGAAAAGTTCAGGAAAGAGCTACAAACTTGATTTGAGGTCTAGAGAGAATTAAGAGACTCAGGGTAGTTAATTAGTCTAACACGTGATGTGATCATGGCCTTCAAAAGTACCTCTGTGGAGAGAAGACTTCCTATAATGACTTCTTTAATTTAGTAAAATAAGGATAATGAAATCCAATGCCTGGAAATTGAATTTAGACAAATTCAGAGTAGAAATTACATGCAATTTAGTAGCAAGAGTAAAAAACACTATACCAATTTACCTAGAAAAATACAGGATTCTCCATCCTTTAAACCTTTCTGTCCAAAGGGTAGACTGCCTAAAGACGCACTGCGGTTTAAACAGAAGTCGGGGTCTGTATGTGTAAATTATCAGGGATCTTCTCTGTCCCTGATTGTTCAGCGTAGATAATGTTCTGAAATAAAAATCACAAAAGCTCAGAGAAAAATCTTTAAAACTCCTAATTTGGTCTATAATTACCCTTGTATATGTGGGTGGACAGAAGGAGGATGTATGCACTCTTGCCCATATTATTTTGGGTTCATAAGTGTCTGCTGCATAGGAAGCACTAAGTGTGAAATATACCGAGCTATTCCTTTTATTATTATTGCTGCTGTTGTTTTGCCTTTGCATGTTTTAAAAATGAAAATATTCAGCTACAAAGAGGTGTTTTGTGATGATTAGCCTACACCCACAGGCACGGCGCTTGACAGAGTCCCATATGGTAAGCTGTTTCATTTTATTTATTTTTGAAAAGTTTGGTGTATTGTAATTTATTTCAGGAATGCAATTTCAGAGCTTAAATTTATATGGTTGGGGGTTTTATTATTTTTATTCTTTTAATATGACAGCCTGCTAAACTCTGGAGCAGTGAATGTTAGAGTTTCACCTGCTCTGGGACAAAAGAATAAGCATTTCAAGTTGTCTGTAAAAGGCTACTGATAGGAAATTGCTGTGTTTGTACAAGAGAAGGGAATCAGGCACAAAAGGCAGAAGTAGCCAATTAAGCACTGCCACCAGCAGACAGGAGTCAGTGATGCTCAGTAAATCAGCAAGAAACATCATGAAAATGTTTCTTTTAAGAATGCACTGTCTGTATATTTCTGCACTGAGTACAAAATCTGCATGTTCTGGTTCTGAAATTGTTAGTTTCTGTGAAATACTTGTCTGTGGGAGACAGTCCTAATATTGGGTTTTGGGTTTGGTTTTTTTGTCTTTATTTGTTGAATGCTGTAGTGCCCAACTTTCAGGTATCCAATCCCCGAAGAAGGTCATTGGCCTCTGGGGGATGTGTCAAACTCCAATCCAGAAAATTTTTTTCAGTTAAGAGTCAATATACAGAGCTATCTGGAAAAGACATGGAAACCTCTTGGCTGGGGATTCATGGAAGTACTGATGCCAGAGGACACCAAGCGTCAGCAGGGACTCCTGCCCTGAGAGCTGCTGTTACTAGGGACAGTGTAGCAACCCTAAACCTGCAGCCACCTAGAAGAAGGTTGCTGGAGGAAGACTGATTATTGTATCTTTTTCATTATGCCAGAGTAGGATGCTAGGGACTGAAGTTTGATTCTGTTTTCATTCTCAGGGTGGGCAAGAAACATTCCATTTTTCAGAAGGCTTCTACTGGATACATCTGTGTTAAAGGCTTTGTTTAGGCAAAGATCACACCTACAAAGCAGTTCTTCTCATCACCCTTCACTGTGCTTTGGCTTACAGCATGGTACAGCCTGGGAGCACAGAAACTGGTTTCCTTCTGGGCAAAACTAAACCAGATAACATCTTCAAGGAGGCAGACTCTCAATCCAAGTCACAGGCTTTGTAGTGGGTCTTATCATTCCCTCCTGCTGGGACTATGACATTATGTAGAGAGCAATGAAAGATTCAGAAAGCAATGAAAGATTCATAGGGCTAAGAACCAAAAGCATGAGAAGGAATAGGGCTCTACAAGCCCACTTAATAGGCTTATCTGCATTGTTTGCAGACCAGAAGTAGTTCTAGGAGCAGCTGCCAAGACTGACTGTTTTCTGTAGAAGACATTTTAAAACTCATACATAATTCCTGTGAACTTCTTTCAAGGAGCACACCCTAAATTCAAATTCATGGATCCATGTTCCTTCTGGAGCCACCCCTTCTAGGAGGGGTTGTGCTTGTGTCCCACCCACCTCATGCTGAGAAGGGTATTTATTATACAGGTCTGCATGAGTTTTCTAACAACATTCAGAAGACATGTCTACTATTTATGAGAGTCTGACATGAAAGCCCACTAGTGGAAATATCTTCTCATTTAGGTTAATAAAAACCCCCAACACAGCATAGTTCACATGCTGTGAGACTGCTCTATCAGGACAGGAAAAACCTTGGTAAGTGGTGTCAATCAAGAAATATCGTTTCTTGATGTGAACTAATATGTCAGTGTCAACACACCTTGAGTATGGATGGGGTGCTTTTAAATTGGCCCAAGTGTTAGCTAAACAAGACACTGAGATGTTGAAGTTACAGTGGGTACTCAGAGAAGCAGGTCAAGATGCTTTGCTAATTTCTTCATGTGGGAGGTGTAAATAAAAATCACACATTTTTAAAATTTGTAGCAAATTACTTCAGATTACAATTTTGAATTTATGTATCTGAATCTTACATATAATTTGCGCAAATTATGTCCTTGTTTAGTTTTTTCCTTCAACTTTACACAGGCAACAACTTTATTAGTGTTTAAATCCACAGAGCCGGCCACAATGAGATTTCAGACAGACTTTTGAGGAGGTATCACATTACATCAAATGGTCATCAGTCATATGGCCTCAGAAGGAGTTAAAACATAAAAGGAAAATAAATCAAATAAATAAATAAAATACATATTATAAAAAAAATAAGAAAAGGAAAAAAGTAAAGGGATATGTGGCAAATCTGCAGCGTATTTTATTATCTTCCCTTAACAAAACAGGCTGTTACTGTTTCTCCTAGGATTAGTATCCTGCATGGATTTAGCATTTGAAGAGTTTGGTCTGCATAATCCTTGGTAAATCCATGGTGTTGTCTTGGACATTTCCCCCTAAAATAGGTAATCAAAATCCTTCTTAACTTTTGTTGTGGAAAAGGAATTTGTTCTGCCTCAAAGTTTTATCAGACACATCCCAAACAGAAATAAACACAATGAATAAAAAGAAGGCATATAACCTGCAAATGCATTGCTTTTCTTTTACTTTTTTGCTGGTTTATTTTGGTTTTGAGACAGTTTTTGAGACATCTTGTTATCAACAGTGGGAGAATGATTGATCATGACTTTGGCCCCATTAGTTCTAATCCCAATAACCTTCACTGTGTGGAAACAATTTAAGAACAGCTTCTTTAGGTATTAACTGCAATATTTTCATATGCTGCTTTAACACGTAATTGCATCATTCATAGAAAAGGATGGCATATTCCTTTTGCAATGTTTTGGAAGTATGTGAGATAATGGGAGAGGGAGAGAGTCTTCCAATAGACCATTCTTTTAAAACATTTGTATAGAACATGTGATACTTTTACTATAAAATCTTGGTATTTCATAAAAGATGTCTTCTGTTAGCCCAACACTGCCTTTTAACTCCATCCTTCAGCTATTTATAGACAATCATGCTTTTGCCATCCCACTCTGCTCAGCCATCTGTTAATCAAGACATATACATTTAGAACTTTTTCTTTTGTTTCACTTCATCCTTTCATTTTCCCAGTTGGCCAATACCTTCCTCTAAGAAGCAAGCAGGCACACGTAAGTGAGCACAACAAAAGCAGATCTCAAAAACTCAGGAAGGAAAGGAATTAAACCAAATTTGCAGTAAAGTAATGTAGCTCTGTTTCCACAGAGATCAAAACCATTGAAAAGGTGGTTGCGTGGGGATTTTGTGCTCCCTGTTTCAGGATTCTCTAAGAAACACTGAGGTCTCAGATCCCAATCCCAGAATGCCAGGCCCTGGCAGCTCAGGGTAACGAGAAACAGGCACTTGGTGAGTAGGTCCTTACTTCTCTCAAATCGTTAGCTGCCTGCTAGTTCAGAGACCCCCTTGTTTTCTTTCTAACCTTCATAAATATTGAACTCTGTGAAGGATTTATGCTGAGAAGGATTTATGCTGCACCAAGCAGGATTAGGTGGAAAAAAGAGCTGGTGAGTGGTTTTCTGCCTGCTTTTGCTTTGTAATTTATTGGCCATGGGCTGTTTCAGGAGTTGTGATACACTGTGGAGAACTGGGACAATTCTACATGTGATCTGGAAGTTGACATGAGTTGACAGAAATCTGTGCACCAGCTATGTACACATGAAAATCCACCTTCCCCTTGAGCTATGAAAAGCCCCTGACAGCTCTGTGCATCCCCAACCTGGGGGTGCCTTGTTTGCTACACTGACTCAGCAAGGAAGACCAGAACCCAGGCTCTCCAGGGAGTACCATATGAAAGTAAAGTTTATAAAGAAATGAAAGGAATTTAAAACTTGAGCTGCTTCTGATCCTGTTACATTGCTCTCCAGATCAATCAAAAACTGCTATCACTCCATTTCTAAGAGACAATATATAAAAATACTTTTAAAGTCCTCGTACTGGAAGAAACCAAATCTTTTAGTGTCCCTCTGCACTGCTCTAGCACACTCTTTAGGCAGTACCTATCAGTGGCAGTAGGAGTTCACTTGCCTTCTGAACCAAAAGACATAGTGCAGGAACATTGTAAAATGGTATTAGTAGGCATGGTGCAGTAGGCTCCCATCATGATGATGAAGGAACAAAAAGGACTGTAGATGACTATATGAAGTTAGGCCAATGGTGTAGCAGAAACAGAATTATTAAAAAAAAAAAATTCAAAAATATTAATTCTGGAGAAAGGGTATTGGGTGATTATAATTGCAGATGCTTTTCTGGTCAATATTTAACTGAAGAAAGCAATCAGTTCTTCCAGGCGTCAAAAGAAAATATTAAAAAGAGTAAAAATGAGTACAGATTTTTAAAAAAATTAAATTAACTCAACTTTGAAACAGCTTACGTATTTAAGGACAACACTTGAATGCTACTAACAGACGTGAAAACATACTGAAATGCAAAATTTGCATACAGCAACTTCCTTATATTTTAAGAGCAAAAATCATTTAACAAGATGGTGAATTCAGTCATGTGGTGACACAAAGATTAGATTTCCTAACTTTAAAGTCATAGTGGTTTCAACCTCAGAAACCACCCCTTCCACCATTTCAATCTGGAATGTAGTATAATGGAGTTATTATTTTTGCCCTACAGATGCAGCATCTTTGTCAAAATAATACAATATAAGCTGAAATTAGAAATCCTATGTTGGAATGGATCAAGTTAACCTGACAATATAATTATGCGAGCATACTTCTTTTTCTGAGTCTTCGTACACCCAATCTCTCCAAAGACAGAAAGCAGAGATCACATGGTTTATAACTCTTCCACTTGAAAGCCAACACTTCCCTCTTAAAATAGCTCAGAAAAGCCTATGCAGCCTTGCGTACTGCTTATCTGGAAATGTATAGCAAATGCCATCATACCAACATATATGTCTGTGGACAGAACTGGAACCCACTGTCCTATGTTAGACCTACTGCTTCTCTAGAAAATGCATAGTGATCTTCTACACAGAAGAAAGACTCACACCAGTTTGCGTGTTGAACAGCTTCCGTTAGCCAGTAGAAAACACTAGGAGTGGAGTGCAACTGAAATATGGTTCGTTTTTAGGGTAGAGACAGCTTTAGAGAGCTTCTCAAGGCTTTGAAACCTAAACTTGCATGTCTTATAAGCTGTCTTTTTTCTCCTTGATGTCATCAGTACAGAAAAAAGTGGTCCTAATGCAGAGTTACCTGATAATAAAGGTATACAGGTAAAATATACGCAGCTTCTGTCACCTCATTCCAATCAATACCCACATATAGATATAAAAAGAAAACAGTGCTTCATTTTCTCACGTCTGAAATTTGAAGTGAAAATGCTAGATTGGTACAGATTGTGTGCCAGAAGGGGATCAAAGCAAAAGAAATGTAAGAGCTCGGATCTGTACTGCTCAATGGCATGTTAGCATCCAGGTGCCTGCCAGGGAGACATGTCTAGTTCTGACCACTACGTCATTATGATAGGGAAGAGGTGGCGAGTGATGAGGTACGTAGTTATGTCAGTTTTATTGCTGAGGCTGGGGGTGGCAAGGCAGATTCATTAGCTGAAGTCTATGTGTTGGGTAGATGTAAGGCAGTCGCCTCTTTAGGGCTGAGCTTTGGGTACAGCAGGACATAGGGCTGGAAAAGAGTGACTCTGGACTCATTCCAGTGTAAGAAGAGTAAGCATTTGGAAAATTCCCTTCTTATTAAGATGTATTTTTTACAGTATTCAAAAGATAAAACTCAAAACCCTGAGCTGCTGTGAGTTCAGAATATTTCAAGCAAGACAGGCTAGGTTTTCCACTCTCCAAAATGTACCTTTAATAAAGAAAAGGTCCAGCTGCAGTAAGCTCATTACTTATTCCTTGGCTCAGAAGGAACTATGAAGACTTTAATTTCTGCAGGTATCATAGAATTACTCTTTGTCTTTTTTTCTTTTTTTTTTGGAGGCCACATGGAAATTCTTACATTTCTAAGGAGAGTACAGAAAATAAGAATAGCAAATAAAAAGAATACTTATTTATTTCCTCTATGCAGGTTGATCAAATTGGGTGTCTGTAAACAAGGACGCAGGCAAAGATTTAAACTTAACTTTGAGTTGTGTAGTGATTTGAGTGATTTTGAACAAATAACAGAATAATTTAAGACAGAACAGATTCTGGAAGTAGCAGAGGCTGGAAGGAGTTCTGCAGAGTCCTAGGGACCAAGGCTGTGCTACTCAAGCAAGTAGTATGAAATACGAATTGCCAGACATCAGGTCCCTTTGTTTTAGAAGAAGGATGGTTTTCTGACTGATGAATTAGAACAGGAGTTTCAATTTTTATTTTTAAATTGTTGATACCTCAATTACTGAAAATGGGGTTCAGTGGGGTACAAATGAGGTGGAAGTTAGAGAAATTGCTATCACAACAATACAGAAAATAATTACGATCATATATATATATATATATATATATATATATATGTGTTCCCCTTCCAGACTCCCTATGGTATTTTGTTCTGCCAAAACTTTTGGTTTAGGATACTTAACACTGTGTTACCTTTTCATGTAATGGCTGCAGAGAAAACCCAGGACCACAGGGGAGACCAGTGCTCCTCTTGCCTCCGTCAAAGCTCCTTCCTTCCTCCTGTTCTTCAGTAACAAATGCCAAACCCCAAATTCTTTCAGGATAAGGGTGAAGGATGATACGTGGTGGTGTTCATCCTTCCACACAAGTGGGAAGATGATTTAGACAGCAAGAAGGCAAAGAAGGCAGGGCAAACCATTTATCTGACTACTTGCTTTGATAGATTGTGTAATTAATAATTTGGTAGGAGGAATGTAGTGGTTAGCCAGCCAAATGCACTAATGCTTTGGAAGAAACTATACATCTAAAATGAATAGTGCATTTCATCTTGGGGACAGTTCAAGACTGTCTAATGCCGTAAAGAGGGATTTGGTTTGTGTTTTTAGCTTAAATTGTGGCTGTTTTAAGAAGCACTTAGAATCATCATGGCCACCATTTTCTGATTTCTATTAATGTCCCTGAATTATTGTCATCACTAATTATCTACTAAGAAGGCAGAAGAAGAGCTTTAATTAAAGAGAGTTATTCTAACTCTTCTCTGGATCTAAAGCTTAACTGGAGGATGCAAATTGAAAATCTGAAGTCAAGTACAATCTAACACAGCACTGTATAACACATGAGCCTGGCTGGGGGAGTGGTGAGAAGTCCTTCTGTATAGCACAGGAATATGTTGGAGGTAGCTCTTGCAGATATAGAAAAGCTGGAAGTTGAGAATGTGCAAACATAAATTGCCCAGAGGATCAAAAGAAATAGGTGCATTTGGAAGCTTCTTTCCAAGCTCTACTCCACTGTAAAAAAAAAAAACCAAAACAAACCGAAAGCAAAACCTAAACAGTTGAATGAATGAAAAATTTTGGTTGATTTTTACTTTTTTTTTTTCCAGGCCAAGGAAGCTGGTACATAGTGACTGAGGCAATGAGCATGAGTCAGAAAAGAGGTGGATGAAAAACAATGTCTAGTGAAACTAACTTATCTATTTTCTAATCGCAGTCTTCATGGGGATATCAAGGGAGCAGAACAGAGAAAAACAAGGCTGGTGGGAATGAAGAACCTACTGTGGGGCGTCACCTCAGCTAAGCGCAACTAAGATAGAAAATAATTTATGAGGGGGAAGGAACTGCTAGGTCTTTCCCTATGGGCTTTATTGTTTACTCTTCCTCTGGAAAAAGCAATGATCTTTTCTTGCACCAAAGCAAGAAGCAGCCATCAGCTTCTTTAGACCACGGATTGTTCTGGGCACAGCTGTCAGTAGCTCTTGTTGAAGTGATAGGTGGTGCTGCATGGAGGGAAGACATTCAGAGTTACTTGGTAGCTTCATGGTTTGGCTGTCACATTGAAAGGGGAGGTTTTCACTCCTTATGATGTTCTAATAATTGTATGTGAAGGAAGTTCTTGAACAGGATGGTTTGTGAGACTGATTAAATAATATCTGTAATTTTTTGTTTGTGGCATCTAATTTAAGTCTAGATGAAGCTAGTCAGGAGAGCAAGAAAGCTCTTGAAAAGGAATTGTGCGTGACCATGATTTATCAGTGGGGGGTTTGCCATTTTTCAGCAAGCTTTGAAGAGACAGCCTTCCCGAAAGTAGGAGAAAATTGAGAAATAATCAGTACTAATGGGGCAATTTAGTCTTTTGCTTGGGAATTTCAACATGAATATATTTTCCCAAGTAGGTCATTGTCAAGAACTATTTCTCCAGCAACTAATTTTGTCTAGGCTTTTCAGTGTGCTGCCTCAATATGATGCAGCAAAGATGAAAAAGATGGAGACAGCTTATCAGAAGGGACACCTGTGGAAATAAACTGTTTCCAGAGCCCTATTAACTGAGACCCATGGTGACATTAAGGAGTTGTTTCCTCTTGCACCCGTGTAGGTGATCCATGTAGCATGAGGTTGAAACACACCAAGTCACAACAGTGGGGAGAAACTTCTGCCACAGTCACCTATGTTATTCCTTTTATAAAGACAGCTGGTTTTAAGTGCCCATCCCTAGGAAGTCTCTCACTTGAAGACACTCATTTGTATGTTGCCTACCCTGTTGACTGGACCCCTGACCACGTTAAATAATGTTTAAATAACATTGCTGGCAAATAGCTGGCATGCTTGGCTTATTACTAAGGCACACAGATTTAAACTAATGAAAATTATGATGTGGGTGATCTCACTTCATTACCTTTGCTGGAGAAGAGTCTGTGTCATATTCTGAGTGATACAGTGATGCCCTGGCACTAAAAACTGGGGCAACAGAAGGGAAAATATTTTCCTTTTTTGATCACACAATACGTAAGACGTAAAATGAATGGTATGGTTAAAAAGCAGCAGCAGGCAGTAGATTTGACACACCACACACAGGATTTCACTGGAATCACTCTGTCTCACCTTCTCCAGGCACTGACATACATGTCTCAGATGAACAAACGGTGTTCTAGCTTCACTTTAAAAAGGAAAGAGAGAAGCTGTTGGAGTTTGGCAGGCAATAGAACTCCCATGTTAACAGGCTATTTGCAGAAAATGTGCGGGTTTTTTCACTGAATATTTAAATTGAAATTATCTTAAGTACTTTGGAATGTTTCCTTTTAACCTCAATTGTCCAAAATCTCAGTCTTGGATAGTTATTCTGACTTTCATGAAATTTAGACAGCAGTCTTGATGAATGTAAAAGCACATGCACTCCCTTTTCTGTCCTCTTAAAATAAATCAGATGTGTTCTAAAACTAAGGTCACGATCTCTGCATTGCATTTGCAAGTGGCTGAAGGTGATTGAAAAGTGACCACAAAATCCCATCACATAAAATCAATTGCATGCTTTCCATCAGCTGTTGTCTTTTAGGGGATCTTTTGGTAGGAAAAGAAGTGCTTGGAAATGTTTTGTAGTCTCAGCACCTGGTTTAAATGGGCAACTGAATGAAAAGGGAAAGGCCCATGAGAAGGAAAGGAAAAGTCCAGACCCATAACTGGAATGATGATCTTCACTGGTGTGGGCATGTGAAGGTCATGGTGTCCCCTCCTGGACACAGCACCACGTAAGTCCGGAGCAGACCTCTATCTGAAAAGCTAAGTGATTAGAAAAAAGGGAAAATAATTATAAAAATCGCATGAAGCAAAAAATCCGAGAACTCCTTGTCTAAAGCTCATAGGAGAATAAATTCAAAAGGCATTTCTTTGCTAAATGCCTGCCTCTAGAAACCTCATGGGAATGTGAGAGGGACTGGCTGCTGCTCCTGGAATAATCTGGTGAGGTGGCTGATGGATAGGTGCAGTAAAACTAAATACTTCAGTCTGAATCTAGCACTTTTAATATATGGCCTGGAATACACCTATAAGCAGCTACACAGGAGAGTTATCTGTCAGGAGTGCCAATCAGTTGACTGTAATTCCTCTGGCTTGCTAACAATTTTTGAAAGGTCACTGAAAAATCCTCCTATAAAAGAGAAGGGCTGGGATGCACACACACACACGCACACAGATTTTTACATTTTCAGAGCTGTCACATCTCTCTGACACCTTAACTCGGTGCCTTACAGCCCTTCTCAGCCCCCTGGTGCTACCTCAGCCGGCCGGGATGTTTCACCCACACTGATGCCTTCCCCGTGAAAGGAAAGAGCTGTGGGGCTGTCCCTCCAAAATGTCCAGGCACCTGACATCTCGGTTGTCAAAGCTGTTTTCTATTTCCCAGTGCCATGCAATCCACTCCTCTTCCCTGGGATAGCTTTGCTGCAAAGCCTGGAAAAGTGTTCCCGACTCTTTTGCTCGCCTGGGGACTGCCATTACCTACTTTATGCAATATGTCTATCTTCATTGTGTAATGCCTGTCTAAAAATATATATGTAAAATAAATAGTGAAATTAATCACTGTAGTTTTAATTTCCACTCTGCAAATATCTTTCCCCTTCCTGGCACTACAGAAGCATTCTTTTGTAAAGAAACTTGACATTGGGATTTTGAGTTGTTTGGAAAAATTCAAATTGTTTCCAAGCTTCAAAGTTATATCTCTTCTTTCATTGTTTTTCACTGTCAGAAATGGCAGTTGCTAGCATAACACTAGTGCATGTTAACACTGTTGAGACGTCCTACTTTGATTTTATTCTTAACATGGCTAAAGAGAATCGCTACCTCACTGAAACATTTTATTTTTCAGACCAAACACATCATTTTGCTCCCTTATATAATCCAATGTTCCGTTTAAATTGTAATGGAAACAAGAAATATTTTTATTTTAAAAAAGCCCAACCCAAAATAGAAAAGATTGCTTTGACTAATAAGCTATTATGACCTTCCACAAATTACATAAAAATTATATCAGATTTCATTTTTTTTTCAAGAAAAATAAATTTGAGAATTCAGGCAAACCCAGCATGATTAGTTCAAAACATGTTCCCAGCTATCTCTGTATAGGAGCAAACACCGATTAACACTGCAAACACTTAGTCATTGTGACTCTATCGTAGCTGTTGCTACAAATCACATCACAGCAAGGTGTCTTCTTTCAAAATTACTTCCAGGTTTTTTTTGCTCTTTTATTTTATTATTTTTTCAAAAACCCTGGATAAAACACATTCCCCTAGAATGCAGCCTTATTATTTAATAATTTCTGCAATTATCTCCTTCATTAATCCTAATTGCATAAAAGGTATGTAATGACAGAAAAGTGTGACTGTGGGTGAGGAGGAAACAATGAGCCTGGCCATTGCACCACCCTCCCCATCCCATTCCTTGATGGCTCCACTGAAGCCAGCCTGGGCAGGAGGCTCAGCACACCTCAGCTGTGTGGTAACCTTGCATTTAACGCAGACCTTCATAGCCATTCGCAGCCCACTTGGTGCCAATATGCCACGTTTTGAATGTGTCGCAATCATACCGCCCAGGACATTTTAATTCACTTGAATTCTTTTTCCATCCGCAGTGAGTATGCACACATGCATTTTATACATGCATGTGCATGTAAATACATACATATATATGGCAAGAAAAACACACGGGCACGCATGTGCACGTGTACACACACACACCTGTATCCCTCCAGCTCTCCTCCAATTATGAAATTATAATTGTATTTGCCAGTGGTGGGTGGTCTGTAGGATAAACATAGAATATATCTGCATATGAAGTGCCTTTGAGTCATTGATCTGCATGAGTCATTTAATCGAGAGGTGCACCAGCCTGTGAGGAAATGTAGGCAACATTTTACAACAAACACATTTAATATGTTTATGTATCTATAAAATTCCACTCTGTAAGGAAAAGAAGCAAGAGAAAAGCCCTTAATTGTGTACTGTAAATTATAAAGTTGTAAGCAATTAGCAGCATATATTTGCCCTGGTTGCTTTTAAGAGAATTATAAAATTCTACCCAAAGGAAGAACAGCAAGTATATCCCATGAGATTTTTGGAAAGGCAGTGAGCTGCAAAAGGCCGCAGCAATGCGTTGCTATTATGCTAGATGTACACACCCTCAGAGTCAGTAAGTCTTGCGGGGGAAGACACTAAACAGAGTGCACAAATAAAAAGGCCAAACTCTTCTGTTTCGGGGGAGCATTGGCACATAGGCTTATGTCAAGATTGGGACTCAATCTGGAACAAGGTCAGCAGGAGTCATGGAGAGGATGGGGTGCAGGCATGATCCCCTTTTGTTCCCCAAACTCCAGGGGTGAAGGGGACTGGAGGCAGTGCAGCGTGCTGTGGGAGAGGGCAGGGGACCTGTGGAAGGAGGAGCTGAAGGAGAAAGAGTGGAGAAAAGAGAGGCAAAGTAAGAGAGGAAAAGAGACAGGCAGAACCACGACATGCAAGTACAGACACCTAAAGAGAGGGCTTGGAGAAAGCTCTGGGTGGCTGGGAGGTGGGAAGGTGTGCACAAGGGAGACACATGGATAGTCCCTTGGCTTCGATACTGTCTGTCTCTGTGTACAGGCTTACAGTTTATGGGAGAGGAGGATCCACTTGGGACCATTGGTTTCAAAAGTTATCTTTTTATTTTTATGTATAAATAATATTTCATACCTTTAAGAACATTTGATGGGAACTTTTGTCTCTACCTTGCAGCAGATAAAATAAGTTAATAAAAAGTAATTAATATGATGTTTTCACAACCTCTTGAAGAACTATAATGGAAAGTAAGCCTGAAATCCCACAAGCCCTTGCTTTCTGGTTTTGGGGTGGTATTTTTCTTTTTTTGGTTTTTTTTTTAATTACTCTCAGAAAGTTATGAGAAGCCACTGATTATATGGAAGTTGTTGGGAAAGACATTTGCGTGCAGCTTGTGATGAGCAGTGGACAACTTCAGCAAGCACATTTGAGCTGTAAATAACTAGAGAAAGCTCTGAGCACCTCCAGAGAGGTCAGAATGCTTGGAGGAAAGGAATACAGCTGTCAGCTAATTGAATTATTGAAAAAAATCAGGCTGTTGTACAATGGAAGGGAAATTTGAACCACTCGTCTTCTGCTCTAATAATTGCTCAAGTCCAAAGTGTTTCTGGAAAGAATGAGATGTGAAAAATGAGCAAGAAAACAGCACAAAAAATACTATGCTGTCATTACAAGGATCAATTATGAACTCTTTGGTATATTTGGCTCACTTCTTATCATTCTATCTCAGAAAAGGATATGACAGCTATAAAAGAGGTTCACAAACAGACATGTGGTGTTAATAGAATTACAGAAAGGCTACTCCATGGAAGGAAATTGAAATACTGTTTCGTTTAGAGAGAAAATGAGTAAGGGGAGGTATCCTATAAAGATATGCCATAAAACAAATGTAGAGGAGGGCAAATAATAATATAAAGGTAGCAATAATTATAGTGCTCTCACCCTGGGCAGGAAAGCATCTAAGCAACTAAAGCAACTGAATCTAGTTAAGCTACAAAATAAAAAAAATATAAAATAAAATAAACAAATCTAAAGATTTGTTTAGCTGTAGAACTTGGTATCAGCAGTTGAGCAAGTTTTACATGACAATTTTCTTCCACCTAGTTTCTTTTAAATTATTTAAGATGGGTTTTTTTTTTTTCTAAAATCAGGTGTAGACATTTCTACTTTCAGGTCCTGTGCTTCATAATAATTTGTTCTTAGGTTCTTTTAAGGATTCCCAGTATTTTAAAAGAAAAATCTTACATTTTCTTGTTCCTATTCTTCTAGCTGCCTTCACTGGGAAATGAGACTGTTCTTTCAAATAAAGAACGAGAGTCAGGAAAAGCTCATGAGCACAGCAAAAATACTTCATAACTTATTTTGATGAAAAAGACACAAGAGATGATAAAATATTAATAATCATATGGTGTGCAAATGTCAGTATTTGTTTGGAATTAATAAATGGAGCTATTGTTGCTTACTCTTCTCTCCCCTTTCTCTTTTCCTTCCAGGAATTTTACTGTTAATGGAGGCATTGCTATGCATGAATCCCAAGAGTAAAGAGGCACTTTGCTTTCTGCTCCTACCACATTCTCAACTTTGCATCACCATTTGAGCTGCAACCACAAATCTGAAGACACAGATAGAAGATGTATTGAAATGTCACAAGTGATCATTCTTTTCTTTTTGAAACTTCTGTCTGTATATGAGGTCATTGGTAACATTTTTGCAGCAATTTTTCTTTCATGTAAATGAACACGTTCCATATATATATATATATAAATATATATATATATATACGTCTTTCAGCATTACTAGAATACATTCTGGTTCTTAGCTTATTTGCAACAATATTCTTTAAAGCTCTTAAAAAACCCAAAAAAACCTTGCTGTTATTTGCTTGATCATATGAACTGAATCAAGTCATCTTCAGAACTCAGCATAACTTTAAGTCTGAATCTTGGCCAAGCACTTAGCAATTTGGTAAACCTCACTGTTAATTTATCCAGAGAGAACTTAGTAATTTATAGCTAGGGTTGGATGCTTGGGTGGTTATGCTCAAAGATAGTGCTTTGTTTTCTGCACCTAATAATTTTGTGGATTCCTCCCTCTGGCAAAATAAACTGGTGCAGCCAGTTCTTCTTTATCCTGTGGGACAGAAAATCCTCAGGTAGTTCAGATGGCAGGGACCCTGTCTCCCAGCAGGATCTGCGTGGGGGCCTGTAAAGGAGGGTAACTGGGCTCAGTACTATGTGCTGCTTCTGTGCCTGAAAGCAAGTAAAACACAGAATTGCAAAGGGATCTCAGATTTAGGGGTTTTCTTGTGTGTACAAGCCCAAAGTCTATTACTTTGGTGGTAGCAGCGATGTTTTCTTCACTAATGTTTCTTGAATTGCTCCACATAGGAGTAAAAATTTACATTCCTGTACAGAGTCCAAGAAATGTTTCCGTGACAGTGACACTTGTCCTTCAGTCTTTGTCTCTCTCCTTTGTAAACTTCTTCATGGTTTCTTTCAGGATGTTTTTTACATACTGCATACTCTCCTCTCTAATTGGTCCTAATGGGTCTCTGTCCTTTAAATCCCTCTTCAAGAAGATTAGATACAATTTTTCTTCAAATTATTTCCTCCTGGTGACCTTGGACACCTTGCCCATTCCTTAGGTTTTCACAGTACTGCTCTTAGATGAAAGCTGTTACTTAATCTCTGTTAGAAAAACACCCAGAAGCTCATTGTAAAAGGAAGAAAAGAGTCCAGAAGGACACTTTTCTACTGAGATAACACTGCACTCTTGATCTTGTACTGACGGGGATACACAGGGTTCAGCTGTTTGAGGAGGTGCGTTTAACTTGGGCAGAACGTGCTTCCCACTTGCTGCATATGGCATTTACTCCTACATGGGAGACTTTTTAGCTGTAGATCAGCAAGAGAATTTGGATTGGTGGCAGACACTTCAGCAGTATTTTACAGTCCAATTATTGTGCCACACTTGTTCACACCTCTATAAAAACCAGGCTGTGGTGAACTCAGTAAGCAATCCATATGGCAACTGGAAGTTGATGCATCCAGGGCATTCAGGTTTTCATGTTTGTCTTCTAGAAAAATTTTCAAAATGTCTCCCTCATCAGAGCACTGACTTTCTCCCTGGAAATTTAATTCTATGTCCAGTTGTCTCCCTTCTGTAAGCAGCTCATGTAACTCTACATGTAATGAAGAAAAGTCTCTCAGATTTCTCTATAAGGCAGATTTCTCTATAAGCTGTCTCAGCTGTGCCCATGCCCAGCTCCTTGTGTACCCCCAACCTACTCACTGCTGAGGTTAGAAGCAGAAAAGGCCTTGGCTCTGTCTAAGCACTGCTCACCAGTAACTAAAACACCCTTGTGTTATAACACCATCTTCATCACAAATCCAAACCGCAGGCCCCTACCAGCTTCTCTGAAGAAAATTAACTCCATCACAGCCAAAACCAGCACACAGTGAATACTGCACATGGGATTTGCTAATGGCTTTCATTGCAAGTATCTGATCAGCTGTCAGCAAGAAATATGAAGCTTTCTGGAACTACAGCTTGATTTATTTCAAGATAGTCAATTATATAAATAAATAATTGGAAATACCGCCCTCTCTCTCTTTTCTAGTAAAGTCAGATTTTCCACTGCTTTTACTGAGAGCACTACAGAAGTTGGAACAAGGGGAAAATCTGATAATAGTGGATACCCCCAAACTCTCAGGATTTGAAAGCCAATTCCCTTTCACACAGCTTACTTCTCTACATCAAATGCAGAAGACAATAAGAAACATTTTCCTATGAAACAGTTAATTAAGCTAGAAGGGAATTTAGATTCCAAAACAACCAAAAAATATCCTGTCATTGATTTATATGTATTTTGACTTAACCTCATGGTTAAACTAAGGGATTATAATATTTACTGGAAGTATATCAGGCGGGGACATTTTGACATGTATAACAAAACAGCATCCTCATTTCAGTCCTGGTAAAGGCTCTTCATCATGACTTGCACAACAACTGTCTCGAGCCTGACTCAACCGCATGCCCAGAGCTGCTACAGTCTTACTTGACAGCTGGTCCTTAATGAATGCAGTGACTACTGAAAAGTACATGATACTGCTTTAAGTTGGCAGAAATTTTAAGCCACAAAAAGAGAAAAGCACAATAAATCTCTTTTCGATGATTGTGTGTAAAAAGAAGTAACTCCTTTGTTCTCTCCAGCTTCAAGTGCATCCAGGTCTCTTCAGCCACTGTCCTTATTCTTCTTCATAACATTTTTTGGTCTCTGTTTGCTTGAAAGACCTGGTTCTCATTACAAGATCTCTATGTATTGGTTATTATTTTCTCTCTCAGGCCCATGTCTCATGGAGTAAGAAACAAGGGATCATTGATTCCTTTGCTGTCAGAGGCAAACCTGTGCTGAATGGCTCCCAATACAATATTCTATATTGAGATTCTGGTCATTTGTTTTGGCTAAATAGGAAAAGAGGCCACACGCACCACAACTGCTTTAGACAACAGAGGGATTGGACACAATAATAAAGCAAGTTTTGTTACCTTTCCATTTTGAAAACCTGTTTTTGGAGGTGCTAAGCATTTCTCATTCTAGTTCCAGAAATCATGTGAAAATACATTTGGAACCCAGCTCACAGCACTGACTCACTTCAAACTTATTCATCTAACTATGCAGATGAGTAGGAAAAGCAAAAATCAGTTTAATTCACAAAACTGCTAGAAAATCCCAGAAGAGAATTTGATTGATTCATGTGAGGGGACATGAAAGGCTGAGATTTAACTTGTTTAAATTAAATTAGAGATGGCATTAAACCCCGTGAGCCCAATGAGCTGTAGTGAATACCTAGGAGTCTCTGAAGGGAACTGTGAAATGAGGGAGGAAATATGTGAGATACATCTGCTTTCTCTGTTTCTTGGTCAAAGGCCATGTCATCCCTCATAAGTAACACAGTAAACGTGCCAGCTTATTGCAAGGTGGCACATGATGGTGAAATCACGTAGCACTCAAGTTGTGTTTCTTGCTCATGAAGGAAGAGAAGAGCAAGGTGTTCCTCCGACACACATGCTAAGCAGCAGGTGTCTGCCCACAGCAGCAGTCCCCCTCCATGGCAGCTGGAGACAACTCCTCAGTGCCTTGCTTAGCACATGCAGGTGTCTTCATGAGGGTATCAAATTCCAGAAAATCTGTCATATAACAATTTAAACAACTTTGAGACCTTTCAATGGTTTGGATATACGCAATGAGAATGTATAGATGCATATAGTATTGATATTTGTCTCATTTTATTAGCTGTGTTTTCATTTGATATCCATTAACATTTTAAATCAGGAAGAAAAAAGCAAAAACTCACATGGATGTAAGACACAATAAGTGTTTATTGCAAGCTATGTGCTAGAGCCACTCAGTCACCAAAGAAGCAGATAATCAATGGAATGCACAAAATTTCCATTGGTAATTTGTCCCCAGAAAAAAGACTTTTCAGCACAAAATCCATTTGCACAGTCATTTAAAATCCATTATTCACAGACTTTTAAAGTGTTTGTGGTCAAAGTCCACAACTGGCCAGTGGTAGATACTTGAAAAATAACTTACAACTACATAGAAATCATAGTCAATAAAGAGAATATCCCACATTACATTTATTCTCTGTATAGCTGTTCTAACACTTATGTGTACAAGCAGCGTCATGTTTCACTTACAACAATCCTTAGTATTTGATCACCAAATTTGTCTACATGTAGCCTATTTGAAATTTGAATACTCTATTTAATGCATAATTTTTCAGGAGTGTTTTATTTCAAAACAACATCAAAGAAATTGAATCCATCTGTCATCTCTTGTCCATTGATATCCAACTAGTACTATTCTGAGACCGTCTACATAAAACCTAAGATTCAGTCTTCAAATATCTCTGTGACTGAGCTGGGCCCAGTGATATTTCAGGTCCTCCTTTGGTGGTGCTGCCCTGAACAGATCACTAGTCTGTCTTACCCTTCTTGCCTTACATCATTTTGAATTTTCTAATGAGACATGTCTCAAACTATGATGTTATGATCCAGCTCTTCTGTTATGAAGTAGGGTAAAAACACTCAGTGGGAGTATGGACCCTGCCAGCTAAAGTGTTAGAAACAGCTCTTTATCAATGTCATGTCTGAAAATTCTAAAAAAAAGAACCCTAAAACTTTGACCAATATATTCCCAGTTAAAAACCCCAAGAAGTCTCTTAGCAAACATACCACTGTGACATTATGAAGAGTCTTACTGTTACATACATTTCCAAGAGCTCTTCAGCCCATGGATTAAACTTTGACATCTAGATTTTCTTTCTCATAACATACTAGAGTTATGTTTGTCAAGCAGACTTTAAAAAAAAAATCAAAAAAGAAAGTAAAACTCAGACATTAGTTATCATGACATAACCCAGATTGCACACAAAGGGAGGGCTCATGGTGTTTCCAGAGGGCAGAAACCCAAGGTTTTAGAATTCATGGACCATTTTGAAGTACTCAGGACAGACAACCAAAACCCATTTTCCACAATAGCTTCCTATTTAACTAAAGACCACATTTCTGGAGCTCTCAAGGTGCAAAAATTGCCTATTTGGTCCTTCCACCTGGCTATTCAATAAACTGTGCATAGTGAAAAGTTTAAAGCAACTGAAAGCAGACTTTCAGAGCCAGGAAAAATGAGGAGAGCCTAGTACTAGACCTTGCTCTCACAAGCCTTTAAGAGAGTGTTCTGAGTCATGTTTAAAATCAAGTCCACTTTAATGAGAAATCAATAGGAAATATGTGTGGGGAAAAATGTACAGGAATAGGTTGGCTATGCTCAGAGGTTTGGCAGAATTAGGCTGGTCAGAACATCAGAACAGTGATTTTTTTGTCTTTTTGTCATGAAAATGTTGGGGTTTTTTTCCTCATCATTATTTAGTATTTAACACTCCTGAAATCCTACTGGCACCATGGGGTTTTTCATCAATGTTCAATCCCCTTTACAATCAGGTCAATATTAATTTTGTCTTTAAACTTCGACAGCTATCAACCTGTAAAAGCCTGATGCACTGTACAGTATGGGTTAATTGCACCTTGCAACTGTCATAATTTTCAGGTTTAGCATGGCCCAAAATGACCATTACTTACCTGTTTTAACTTTGTTGGAATTAGTGTTGAAAAAAAGCCAAGAAGCTGGATGCAGCTGAAAAGCAAGATCGTGAGTGTCCCATACATGGAGAGGAAAGCTGGACCATGACCTGGCTCTGCAAGGCTGGCCTGACAGAGGTAGCTCTAACTCAGTGACCAAGCAAAACTCCGAGCCACATGAGGAAAGAAGTAGGAAAAACTAAAACAAAGTGAAGCAAACTTTCCATTCCAGATTTTTCGTTGATAAAATAGGAATTCCAGTGGAACTGTAACTCAGGAACTGCAGAGTGAGCTCATGAAAGTTAAGAGTCAACTTCCAAGATTTTCCTTTGCAGAACAGATGGTAAAATTCAGTTGTAGCTGCACAGAAGAAACATCAAACCTGCAAATGATGGTAGGGAAAGAGAAATTACCCTCTCAGATATAGTAGTATAACAGCAAGGCTCGTGAAACCATAGTGCAGTACTGTTCTTGTTTAAGAGATAAAGTGAATTTATTTTATCCTAGATCTTATTTGGAAAGTTTAGCAACTTTTGAAAAAGAAAACTCCATTTGGGCTGAAGTATCTTGTAGGCATTATTTTCAAGATAACTTGAAGCAGGGACAAAAAATAATTTCATCTCAGCATCATTATGCACGTACTTATACACTAAACTACACATAAATGCACAGGAATTTTAAAAATAGAACTTAACTCATGATTATGAGTTAAATGAAGTAAACAGATTCTAAAATTTCACACCTGAGGCTGCATCTGCGCAGTCATTTATTGTGTGGATGCATTTTAATTTCACTTCTGAAAGCAGGAGTAATTGGTGGTGTTGTGGGGAGCATAGGTAGTTATTAATTACACAATGGTTTTATTAGAAGCACCAAAGCTCTAGTTCTTTATATTTCAGATAATCTATGATAATCTGTCCAACACTGAATTTACCTCAGATTTACAACTACTGCCTTCCTCCTGAAGACAGTAAAACGAAAGGAAAGGTTTCCTTGCCAGAAATATAAATAGAATATTCTAAAATGGAAATAGTTTGGACATTTCCTGAGAAAGGAGATGGGTTTCTAGATACACTCACTATTCTGTTGGAAGAAATGGGAAAAAAAGATTTTGCGTGGGATCTACTGATTAGAAACTTCAAATATTTAATAACAGACATCTGCAGCTTTGGAAATCAAATATATTTTTATGACACATTTGCAAATAGGATTTCCAGGCCGCATTTGGAAAGATGGCTCCTCCCCCACCCTTCCAAATGAAAGAGGGGTAATGAAAATCTAAATTGGCTAGCCTGGAAAGAAAGGCTTATTCTTCTCCCTGCTGTTTATTTGTCACAGAATGAAAGCTGGCAGAATTTCTTTTTTGGTGCAGGAAACTTTCCATTTGGAGTATTCTGCTCTGTTAATGAGAGTATGCCCATTTTTCTATAAGTATTCCATAAAATGTTACCCTTTGTCAAAAATTTCGGTTAAAAAAGGGTTGGTAGAAAAAAATTGACAGGAAACATGACAATGTAGGAACATTATTTATTGCATAATTTATAATAGCAATGTCTAGACATGTAGCTGTTTTAACTTAATATTGTATAAGTGCTTCCTCTCAAGTGACTAATATGTGGAATGTCAGATATTGAGAATACTTGGAGAATTTGTTAATATATTTTTCAATTACATTTTTCCCTACATAAAAGAAATAATATTATTATTAATGCAGCCTTCATTAAGTGTTTCTTCTGCCATAGACAAATACTCACAAATCAGCAGCAAAGACAAAATGTACTCTTTGCTAGGCTTAGGCTGTATAAGAATCAATGTTAATTGATTGTCTCCAGCCTGCTTCCTGTTGTATGGTTGCTAGGTTAACTGCTAGATAGTAATGTGAGCAATGAAGAAGCTTTGCATTAGCAGTGGGAAAAATCAGTGCCATTCAATCTCGCTGCACCTTCAGGAAGTATCTTTTCCCACTGACCTGATTTCCTAACACACGTTAAACACACTTCCGAAAGTAATCTTCAAAAAAATGTCCTAGGGAACATAGTATAGATGTTATTGCATCCACAAATTCTAATTGTGGTTCTTTGTCTGAGACATCCTTATAACTGGTTCCTTCTGGTCTGCCAAAGCCATAAAATTATGAATGAGACACATTACTTCTACCAACACCACTGTTCCCAAAGCTACAGTGTGATGCACCAGGTGGCTGTAGAACAAACCTCTGCTGCAGTAACCTGTAACACACATTTGGTGACACTGGAAACTAAAGATACAGTGATAAAGGCAGTTTTTAGAAGAGCATCAACTGACGCATTGCCCCTATTTAAATGTTTGTCAGGGATACTACAGTGACATTTCTTGTGCGCAGAGCCACTGTGGTGTCTTTCTCAGTAATAATAACAAAAGCCCCCTGCCCCACTGCTTATCCACTCCAAATGGCAACAGTGTGCTGCTAACATAAAAATTGTACAGGGTTTAGTGATTTATCCTGCTTCATAATTTCATAGTTGATGTCCTCTGAGAGATCTTATTCTTGCTGATAGAAAAATTCCACACTCCTGAGGTCCCTTGTGCAAGCCAGGAGGTATCAAACATTCAGGGTGTCCTGTTAGAAAGAAAGTCTCACATCATATGCTGTTCCTCCAGTCCTATGCAGTAATAATTTCAGATAGAGCAAGATGACTGAAATTATTTTAACTGAGGTCTATTCAGTGGGAAACATCTCATGGCACCTACTTTTCCTTTTCATGACTTTAGACATTATGGTGAGACTGTCACTATGGTCCAGCTGCTACTCCAGGGTGTAGGAAGCTGTCAGAAATATAGATCTCAGTGAAAAAACTGATGTCTGAGATACTGAGGATGTTCAAATAAATCATAAATTTGACCAGTGAAAATTTAACAGGACCAGCAGCAAATAGTTATGATCAGAGGGCCACAGCTAGTTTCCTATTTTCCCCTCAAATCTGTAGTCGTCTTTCCTAGAGCAAAGCTATAATATTCAGCAAAACATTTGGAGTTCATAGGACAGCATGTTCCCAGTCTTCTCCCAAGCCCTTTTGACACTGAGTGCCAGGTTAGCTACCTGTGCTTGGGGAGCCAGTGCCTAGCACAGTGTTCACCTGCAGCTATGGCCTGTCTCAGCCCATCTCTGCCAGGCTTTGGTTTCTGTGCAAAAAGAAAAAGCAGTCTGGTATTCAAGGAAGCATCTGGAATGGAAGATCAGAGAATGATAGGTGTTAACTTCCACATCCAGGACAATTTGGACATTTCACTTATCCTTAAACTAACTCCTTGCTGAACCTGACAAACATCTTTCTTCTAATTAAGCAGTGTATGTGCTAAATTTTACGGAAATCTTCTGGCTTGGACCTTCACTAGTTGCTGGTATTGTATTTTTTGCAGGTCAACAGAAAGCAGATCTTCTACATGCTTGAAAATACAATAGGGGAAAAAATATTGCAGCTAAGCTATGACAGAGAAAGATCATTAGGAGATCAACTCTAAATTCAGAACAGCTATTTGTATTGTGCATTTCTGACACCTACTCAGTTTGGTTTTCCCCTGTACAGGCATGTAAGTTTGCCAGAAAGGCAGCTGGTATAAGGAATTATACCAGAAGAGAAACAGTGTGGAAAGAGAAACAAATTCTGCTTAATTCATTCTGCATGTGAATTTTCCTTTCACCCTTTTATTTATCAGTCACCACTCAAGCCACTCTGGTTGCAGTCATTGAAGGCATACACAAGTGTGTTTATTATTCAAATGCCCATAATCTGTGTAAGTGAAAACACATAGTGAAAAAAAATGACTTGTGACATAAAATAATTAGATGGAAGGCAAAATGAGCAATATTGAGTGCAAACATCTGGAGCAAAATTTTTTAAACTAAATTAAAAGTTAATGAATAAAGAGATACCAGAAGAGGTGTTTTTTTACCAAAATCCCTGCAAATAGGATAGAAAAAGCTGGACAGATTTGAGTATTGTAAGACCTGTGTGATATTGGGTACTTTTGTAACACTTCATCAGTTCCAAGACAACAGATAAAAGATCAATCCTGGATCACATCCCATAGCACAGCAGTGATTGAAGAAACATTAGGCATGAGAATAATCAGCTTGAGAAAAAGAAAAAAAAAATAAAGAAGAAAAGACATACACACACACACACACACACACACACACAAAAGTCTAGGACAACTGGGACCATTTAACTGCTGCATTATCTGGGGATAATGCTGCCCCCCATGTTACAGCTAGAACAAAGATGGTGTCAGATACACAGTAGGAAGAAGAGCATCAAGGTTTAAAACTTAGGAAGAAAGAGAAAGAAAATTACCATGGTAAAAGATGTAATTTAAGGCACTTTTGTATCACCCAAATGAGTGTATGTTTCAAGGGGACTGAATTTCAGAGATGAGAGATCTGCAGTAATACTGCAGCATGTAGGGAAGAACAGCCTCTATTGCTGATTAGCATCTCAGCATCCCACTGTCCTCTTTTATTGTTGTGTCTCCAAACAAATGAGTCACAGAAAAGTCTCAGTAAAGAACGTTGTTTTATTGAAAAAATCATTCCTTTCTTCCCACTCTGCATCTTTTCCTTCTGCCCTGCTCCATCCGTCTCTTTGATTTTCAGTTAGAAAATGCAGTGCCTCTGCTTCAGAAGATGGTCGGTTTTGAGAAATTTGTAATGTTTAACTGCAACTTAAAAGAAAGAAAGAATATGTGTGTTTTCAAATGGGTCACAGAAGAGAGGTGTCTGTCAGGAGTTATTGCCTGCAACCTTACACTACACTGAAAGCTGAAAGAAGAGAGAAGCTTTGTTTTTATACAAATTTATTTTCCTTACTGTTCTGTCTTCCACCCAGGACACATGTATGATGCAGTCCATACACACATGCTGTGAGAGGTGACAGAAATTGTTATTTTGTTCTTAGAATCAGCAGTAAAAAATCATGAAATATGCGTAAGCAATTCATGTGGGCTCCAAGGCATACTTCTTAATCTAGAATAAAATAATTCCAACTAAATGGAAGTGCAGCAATTGCCTTGTTTCTCAACTTGCTAATGGTCTTACAAATTCTGTTGCTGCCCTTGTTGGTTTAAAGATTGGATCAAGAATGAAAAAACCCACAATGTTACCATGACCTTTAGCAGGAATAACTGCTGAATTTCTCATCAATAATTTATCAGGAAAAAAAAAGATCTTTTCATGAACCTAAGATACAGTGATTTAAGTGCATATAAAGAGGAAAAAAAATGTACTGTGAAAAGTCCAATATGATCAGTTATATTGTTTTTTAATAAGTCATGTAACAAAATTGTTCAACAGTGATAAATAGCCACCAATAAGTGTACAAAATGACTATAAGAAAGCCCTTTACAGTTAAGAGTAATTAGCACAGTTTTGACACTTTTAGATATAGAAGTTTATGAAAACTCTTTTTTCCATCATTTTGATTCCTTGTCTTGAGCCTCCATCCTAAAAATACTTTGAAAATGGCTAGTACCTCAGTGTCAGGTTTTAAGCCCAGTAGGCAGCTCAGCTGCTTGCTTACTCCCCCGCTCAGTGGGATGGTCGAGAGAATCAGAAGGGTAAAAGTGAGAAAACCTGTGGGTTGAGATAAAGGCAGTTTAATCAAAAGTAAAAAAGAACGAATACAAAACCCAATAAAGAGGAAAAGAAACAAAACCAAGAAAAACAAGGGACGTGAAAAAAACCCCAATGCCTCACACCAACCGTTGCCCAGCCAGCCTATGGTAATCCCACCAGCCTCCATCCCTCCCCAGTTTTACAGCTGAGTATGACATCATATGGTATGGAATACCCCTTTGGTCAGTTGGGGTCAGCTGTTCTGGCTGTGTCCCTTCATAAGTCCTTGTGCACCCCCAGTCTGCTCGCTAGTGAGGTGGTGTGAGAAATGGAAATAAAAGACCTTGGTAATTTGTAAGGACTCTTCAGAGGTAACTAAGACTTCAGTGTGTTACCAACACTGGTTGGGTCACAAATCCAGAACACCACCACATGAGCTACTATAAGGAAAATTAGCTGTATCCCAGTGAAATCCAGTACATATGTACAGGTTCTTTGTATAGGATACTCTAATAAATTCCTGATTTTCCTCTATTAGGTTTATAGTTTCCTTTTCTGTAAAGACAGTTGTCCCAATTTTCTCTTTACTTTTACAAAGTCCTGCTCACGAGTAACTTTACAGGAGACCATGGTACAGAATCTAGAGTAATATAAAGTTAGTGTACAATCAGATTCATGTGTCTTTGTTTATCTGAAGATAAAAAAAGTATATATATATATATAAACAAATGTTCTAATGCTTTTCTTGTGAAAAGAGCAGTTAGGCTCTACCTTGCTACCTGAAAGCAGCACAGTACAGAGGAATATCGGCAGAGAAGTCTTAAACAATGTGTGTAGCCTGCATAACTGCTTACTTCCATTCATCTGGGGCTTCATTTGGTAACTCTTATCAATGGGAAACTCTGTTCTTAAACATGAAAACCTTGGTTACCAAGGCATCCTGCAGAAGATAGGAAGCTTGTGTTGCTTTTGAGTGAAGTTCCCAATACTGGGGCTGTTAGAAGGACTTTGGGCTGGAGTAGGGGTCCAGGGTCTGAATTGGACTTGAGCTGCTGGATGAAATTTCCCGTTTAGATGTCTTTTAGGGTTTAGCAAAATAAAAAGCAAAGCAGTGTAAAGGCAATTTCTTGTCTTTCAGTAAACTGCTTTCCCCCAGGATGGGTATGGAGTAACTTCTGACAGCATTGAAGAGGCACACGTTAAATGTGGGTGTCGATGCTGGTGTGAGGATACCACACCAAAACTACCTGTTCACACCAAAACTGAACTCTTCACTTGGAGGGTGAACCTTTTATAGGCTTGTTCTGTTCCTGGAAGAGATTCAACTTTACACTATTAGGTTTTCTATCTACATCTAGACTGTGTGTCTCCCCTTTCACAATTTCATTCAGTGCTTTCTAACTGGTGAGCACAGTAAATTATAGGGATTCAGAGGAGAGGGTGGATGCAGTTCCATTCTTGAGGGCCCTGGAATAGCAAAGGCCAGCTCTGATTAGAAAAGCTGCAGACAGAGCCAGACCTCCTGTTAAAGGCACATGAAATTGTTCCAAGAGGACAGGAAGATTGTTTTAATGAGCTAGTCAAGTCAGTGCAAGGTTGTCATTAAAAAGATGAGGGATTCTGCTTTGCCAGTTGGCTAATATATCCCTGATTTGATTGTTGTTTACTGAATTTTGAAACAGTTATAGACAAGTTCCTCAGGATTTTTTTTCCTTTTAATGCCTTTACAATGTGAAATGATGTATAGGCTGACTGAAAGCATCATACAAGGAGAGAAATTAAGTTCATCTTATTAAAGTACCTAAATAATAATGGCTGCAACATATACATGAAAATTAGGGAGTCAAATAATAAATTCATATCAATATTGTAAATATCTTTGTTAGTCCTAAAAGCTGGGCACATAGAAGTGAAATATGTCAGTGGTTTAGCAGCAAAATTCTTCAGTTCTACTAAACAGGTAGCAATAAGCCCAGGCAGTCTTCAAACAATGTGAATGTTTCCACTGAATTTAATGGGACCAGTCTCTTACTGTTATGGTTTGTCCTAAAACATCTAGAACATAGACCTAGGACAATGGATAATATTATATCATGTAGAAATAATGGAAGGTATAGTAAATTAATCCTGGGAGGATATGTGGATAGCACAGCACATTAAAAATAACTTCCATGCTGTGACTTGTAATAATTCCAAGTGATATCAACCTTGATTTTTCGGTTTCTTTGAAGTCTAGTAGATTTAGTGCCATATTGGAGCACCAAGTTATTATAGTGCAGAGAGAGGATTAATGACACTTTCTGGATCGCTTCCAGTAGCAAATGGACCTTTTTTAGAGGCAGACCATCCACACATTGATCCAAAATGCATAACAAAATTCAAGGATATGTATTTACAGAAGTATCAGGACTTGGAAAAAGGATAAATGTTAGCCTCCATTATTTCAAGTAATTTATCATGGTATCTCACTATATATTGAATACAATCCCTGCACAATGAATGTGAACTATCAGACATAATTTTTTTAAATAAGGTCAGCTGTTTGGTGCTATTTAAAAAAATAATTAACTTTTACCAAATAGCTGTCTTTAATTTCCAAAAATATACACTGTGATTTCAACATTTGAATTATAAAACACACTATGAAGGTTTGGTGTTGGATTTGATTTATAAAGTTGGTACCTAAACTTTTTTTCTCTAATAGAAAATATTTGATAATTATATAGAGTTAATATTAACAATGGCCCTAGTCACAAAGGGCACCAAACTTGCTAGTAACAGCCTTATTTGTCTGAGTTTTTGGGTGAGCTAGGAAGAGCTGGAGGTGCATTGTGATAGTCAGCTTATTAAATACCCTCCTCAGCATGCTCTGTCCTTTGTGGCATCCCACTGTGGGCATTAAGCCAACTCAGTGCAAATACAGCAACTCAAACGACCTTTTGTCTTAAATACACTCTGATTTTTTAACCTTCATATTTGCCCTGTAGCTTTTCTAGTCTTTGTATTAGATTTAGTGTGTTTATAACAGGACTTAGATAGTGAAGTATCTTTGCAGAACTTGTGGAAGAGGTGTTGATAAATACTGGGATTTCTTTTCTTCTTTTCTATAATCCCACCACGGATATTTTATTTATAACCCAGAAACAGTCTACAGACCTTGCACAGGTACTGCAGAGCTACAAAAAATGCAATACTGTTGTTGAAAATGCAGCATTAGAGATCCCAAACTTGAAAAGATGGTGAGTAACAGTTACTCAAGATTCTTGTTCCCATTTCTTTTACAGGAAATATAATTAAGCATGGCCTCTGCTGCTGGGAAGAAGCAGACAAGAGAGAAATCCTTGCTCAGTTGATGGCACTGGAAGGATTTTGAGATGCAGATGAAAACTTGCAGTGGATAAACAAAAGTACAGTTTTCTGAACAAATGAAATGCTATCTGATTTCATGCAGAATATGACTGAGAGAGTTTATACATCTACTCTGCAGTGGGATACTGCATCTAGTACTCAGCCTGAAGCAAGTTTGTCCTCAAAACCGAATTATTTAATTGCTGATGCAAAATTTAAGGAGACGGAATGTTGTTTCCCAGATGGATATGAAAAGAGAGTTTAGGTTAAGCCCCGGTGCCTGTGGTGGGAGTGCTCTGGGGATCTGGTGCCCTGATTAGCGAGTACGTCATCGCCTCTCTTCCAGTCAGCACAACAGTGGTGATTTACTGATCAACTGAAAACAGCCTCACTTCGACTTACACCCCTTCTTAAAAACATAGAATTGAATGAAGATTTGGTTGAAGCCTTTGCTTCATCTTTTCTGACACTAGCTGGATTACAGAGAAACCAAGAGCTTATCACCAGCTGTAGGCAGCTAAGTAGCTCCCTGTATGCTCAAGGGGTTGGTGGCTTTGGGATGGCAGGGCTGGAGTCCAGATCTGGCTCATGAGACGCCTGCATGATGGATCTGGTAAATGAATCTGTCTGTAAGCATGCAACTTTATTATACTAGGCCCCAGCTTATTTAATTTGAGAAATCCTGCTGAATCACAAACCCAGACAGTGTGACAAAATTCATAGCACTACATTAATTTCTGGCATTATTTTTTTTATTAGATTTATTGTGACTGATTGCTATTTTCTGCCTGACTGTAGTCATATATGAAGATATATGAAGTTATTTCCACTCATGGATACATCTCTGTAGTATGTTGGCTCATTGCAAGCAAACAGCTGTAAAATATAATTATTCATAGATATAGAAGACCCATTTAGCAAAGATCTGTCTGGAAAGAGGATACTTGTATAATATTTTTGTCAGTTAGCAAACATGATCTTGGATGGATTTCCAATAGCATAGAGTTCAGTAGGAGGCCTTTTGTGAAAGGAATGGGTAATGTGATAATAAAATTTATATTCTTGTTACTGCTGCTCATTTTCCTCCTCTCACTTCATCATTTCAAATGTTCCCTCTTGTTTCCCTTTTGCAATTTGCTAGTCATGTTAACTAAAAACATAAGTTTCAGTATTTAAAACTGTACATACTGAAAGAGGATTTATTTAAATAGTCAGAAAACTACCAGCTGTTAAAAGCCTTCACACATCTTTATCTCTTCTTTGCAGTCTCCTTTTGTACAATCCTGCAATTTGAACTGTCTGGTTTCACTATTATGTATCTATTCACTTTGTTTTGGGAGTGACCTACAGGGTTAGTTTTTCCCCTAGAGGTGCAGTGTGAAAGTTAAGTTTAGCAAATATATCTTTTGGGTACAAATGTAATTTGATAGCTCACTATCAAAACTTCAAGCCCTTAGCAAGTTTGTGTGCTTAGAAATTAGCCTGTGAAATATTAAGAGGCTGATGCCCAAGTACAATAAAAAGAGAGCTTTAGCTAGGAAAGAAACAATTCATTTTCTCTCTTGATATCCAAATTATTTAATCATGTGGAAAGTTACAGATGAATCAAATTAATATTCTTGCTCAATCCAGGGCAGTGAAACCAGTTCTGAGAAAACTTTCAGACTTTTTTTTTTTTTTAAGGGACTAAGTTAGACACTATTTCCTTTTTATCTATAGAAAACAGCAGGCACCCAACGTCCAGAAGGGTGAAAAAGGTAAGAAGTTTAGCAGTGGATTATTGGTTACATTACAAGCATCTTGAAAAGTTTTGTTGTTTTGATGAATAAAGGTCCATACCTTATTGTACGGACATTTGGTAATTGAAGTACTTCAGGGTGGTGGAAGCCTATTAGTAGAAATGGAAGAACGTAATTAGACACTTTACAGCTGCTGATCCTCAGTACCTATTCTATCTTTTAAATGGAGCTTGTGTTTCCTATTGTCTAAAGTTTACTGATTATATAATATATGTTTTTCATGAAATGTCATTATAACATTTAAAATGAATTTAATTTGTCTAACACTGGATTATAAATAAGATGTGCAAAAGACCTTATTACACCTTTTGGTGTAATGGCTAGCTGGTGTTTATCAATGCCATCAATGTATATCAATGAAAATAAAGGCATTCATTTGATATACCTTTTGTTTTAGTGGTTTTCATCTGCACTATGTGGAAATGGGAAACACTCCTAAGAGCTGCCCATACTTTTCCTTGTGCACCCAAACCAGTGCATGTACTTATTATGTACAGTATGCGATTCTGTCAGTCTTTCTCACAACTATCATCTTACTGCCTGACCTTCCACTGGAAGCAATGGGAATTCTGCTGTTGACCCTAGGCAAAGCAGCAATCAAGCCCTTGCTTAGCAAGAAGTCCTATTAATTTAACTCAAATCACTTGCAGGTCATAGTACTACTCAGCATGAATCAGAATGATACAAGAAAGCCATAGGCCCCATTTTTACATAATAGTACAATGAAGCAGACAACACAAACTAGCTGAACCTCTCCTCAGATTATCTTGACATCAAGTCAATTTCTATTATGGACACACAGCTTTTTCACAGTGAAATATGTTTGTCCTGGTATAAAAATATTTTTATTCAAGACATGCATAACCAGCAGTTGGAAGACTGCTACCTGTTCCTAGGGCAAACTTAAGCCTTAATCACATGGCACAAGATCATCATCTTTTGTGGTCATTCTTTAAATGTGTGCTTATATCTTTTACTCATTCCATACTTTTTTCCTACCTATGAAATGTCTTCTTTGATGCTTGTATTCTCATTTCCTTCCTTACACTACCTTGTTTCCCACTCCCAGTCCATTTGCTTCTTTTGTTTTGCTTTCAATTTCTTCAGTGACATTCGTCATTCCCACATTCTGTTGTTATTTTTCTTACTCCTGCATTCTCTCCCCTCTGCCTTTTTATTGAATCTTTCTCCTACATCTTCTTAGACACCATTTAATTTTCTGCTTCTGTTCTCTGAGAAAACAGTCTTTTTCTTTTTCAATGACTGCTTTTTCCATCCCAACAGCTGTACCTTTAAATCTGCTGTTCACTTTTTCTGCTTGCATGAAGTTTTATCTCATCCATTTTTCTCTTACTCCTCCAATTCTTTCCACTACCCCTTCATTTAGTTTATTCTAGCTGTTGTCTGTTCTTTACCTTATTCTAATTTATTTTACACTTCCACTACCACTTCACTTAATCTTCTGCCATCTTGCACTGTTTCCCAGGGGAAAATGGAAGTTGAACCTGTCATTGGAAAGACACAATAGAGGTAGATGAGAGTTAATTAATTACCTCCCGCCTCCCTTCCATTGTTCTGCAGTCACTCATCTCAGGCCTTGAGAAATAGGATAGAAAGGTGAGAAGATATGAAATTACATTTCAAAGTGTGTACACTAATGTGATTCAGACTACATAATTATTAAAGTCTTGACTGTTCCTCCAATGGGGAAAAACAACTCTCTAAGAGAGATGGGGACTGATCAGTTTTCCTGAAAAACACTAAAATTCAGGTTTAGTTATGTCTCGGTTTCAGCTGAGAGAGTTTTCTATTAGCTGGTGTAGTGCTGTGTTTTGGATTTAGTATGAGAATAATGTTGATAACACACTGATGTTTTCAGTTGTTGCCAAGCAGTCAAGGACTTTTCAGCTTCTTGTACCCTGCCAGGTGAACCTGGGAGACCACAGCCAGGACAGCTGGGCTAGACTGGCCGGAAGGATGTTGTCTACCATGTAATGTCATGCTCCAGATATAACGGGAAATTACCTAGGTGGAGGGATTGCTGCTTGGAAATAGACTGGGCATTGGGATTGGGGTGTTTTTGCATGTCGTGAGATATTGCAGCTTTGCATCACTTGATAATAACAATAATAATAATAATAATACCTTTGTTGTCCTATTAAACTCTCTTTATCTTGGTTCAAAAGGTTGTTTTTGTCTCTATTCTCCTTGCCATATTACTGAGGGGCTGGCAGGGGGAATGAAAGGCTGTATGGTGCTCAGTTACTAGCTGGGGTTAAACTACAAGGTGTTTCTATGAAAATAATGTCAGAAAGTGCACACACATAAACTGAACTTACTTACAAAGAATTTACAAGGGAAAAAAAAGACAATACCAAAACCTAAACTAAAATGCAGGAATAAAATGGATATGTAAGTTGAGTAAGTATTTGCATTATGTTCTATGCAGGCTTTTGCTAGAGAGCTTATTCTTTCATAATCTTCCAGAGTGAAAATACATTAAAATGAAATTTATCAATTCCAGGAAGCCCATGTTAATTTTACATAGATAACTGAGTTTTGGATAATTACTCAAATTGGATCAAAGTAGCGACTGCTTCAGGATTCTCCCTCCCTGGGAGGGAAATCTTTGATGCAGTCTCTACACAGATGGTCAAGCTGAAGCAGTCTGAGTTCATACCGAACAATTTCATGAGAACCATGCAACAGACAGCAAAATATTTCTTTACAAGGCAGGTCCACTAATAGTTTCTGTGTTCACTTGAATAACTGAACTCTTGGAAGATGTCAGTGGTGACCGCTGGCTTTCCTCGTTCAGGAAAAAAGCAGTCTGAGAGCCCGCTCCTTGCTGTCTTACATGTCAGAAGAAGTTTTGTCACTCCAGATGAAAACATAAAGCTTCTCTCATCCCTGAACCCACATTTCAATATTGCTCATGCTCTGTGAAGCCCTCTGGAAAATTTCAGTTGGGGAACTGAAATTTCTGCTAAAGGTGTAGCCCTTACATGCCACAGCTGCTGAAAATCACCATTTGTGAGTGTCTGCCAATGATTTTCCACCAATGATTCTCTAGGTTCCATGGCAACAAAGTAGAAGAAGAGTTTGCTCCTCCCCCAGCCTTGAACTGCTGAAGGCATGATCCTTCAGGCTATGTGGAGCTGACTTGCGAGATCCAAGCAGAATGCAAATGTGTTCAGGCAAAGTGCTCTCCAAAAAGCAGCAGGGGAAAAGATGAATATTTTCTATTTCTCATGCATTTAGTAACATCCAATATTTTAATTTTGCATGGAATACTCTTCGAGTTTAGATGTAAATTGGTGCTCTGTCCATGTAAACATTACTGTGTTTACCTTTTGCTCCAAGCCATGTAGTGCTCCACCATGTGTTACTTTGCAGCACATTTGATTTCCACAACCATGTCAATCATTTCCTTACAAACTGGGGTTATTTGTCAGGCAAAAGGTCTACTTAGGACTTTTGAGTCAAGAATGCATTGGTGTATGAGCTAAAGTTGTTTTACGTAACTTACTAGAGGTAGTTTATCTTCCTTTTTTCTGTTTTTAACTCTGGATCCTCTCTCATATCAGCAAGCATAATCAGAGCATAATATATTTTTCAGAAATAGCTGCTCACTAATGGCAGGTGCCTTTAGCTCACCTCTCCTGACTGCCTGCCACAGACCACAGGATGTCCCCATGCTAGCTCTGGCTTGGTAATTGTTTTTTCACTAAATCACATCTTCTGGAAAGGCATGTGGGATGGAAAACGTAAATACAGTGCCAAATTATGTAGTGGATTAAATGCTTGAGTCTTTCACCTCCTGAGGCTTAGTTTAGACTTTGATTCTGAAATCCAATGAACGAATAAATGCATCTATAAATTGTTGGGGAGAGTAGCGTGACTGACAGATAGGCAGGATGGTGCACAGGTTTCCTGTACTCTGGATTTAGTATGCTATTGCCTTCAACTGAGTCACAGACAGACTTACGAAGCTGTATCACCTAGCTGTTTTATAGGAGTGAGGCTAACTTTGTATCAAGAAAACCTTTTGTGAGTGTAATACAGTATTGCTGGTCAGAACTCTACAAACTTCAGCAGTGGAATGAAAGGAAAAAAAAGTCTGTATCAGGCAGAGAATTATTCTTTTGTTCTATACACCGGTGGGATGCAAACAAGTCTCCATTAACATGAATCAGTGCAGTACATGCTCCAGGAGGATGCTTTTCCTTTTTCCTACAGAGATAAATTATATAGCTTCAGTTTACTTCTTATTGTTCCATAGCCAAAATATTAATGGGCAATAAGGGTCTATAATTTATTAATTAGTACCAAATTTTGTTTATTTTCATCAAAAAGTATTACAAGAAGTTGAAGACTATCATCTTAGTAGATTCTCTGTTGCTCAGGTTCTTTGAAGTGCTCCCATTGTTTCTGCCATGTTTTTTTTCTAAAATTCAATAGAGATGACTTTCTGCTACTAAAATAAAGAGGTTTTGTCCTTTAGGTTGTTGTTTATAACCAGATACATAGTCTGCTGCATACTTCACATCACTCGGCTGCTGTTGATTTGCTCACACATCAAGCAAGTATCCTCCCAGTCTGGGGTGTTGTGTTTGCAGTTCATGGGCACAAAAGTGTAGAAGCTCTCCCGAAGTACAGGAGCACTGGTGAAACCAGCAGAACATTAATAAACCAAAACAAAGACATCAAATGTAAAGAGGTAAAAGATACCAAATACCCAAACTTTGCTTTAATTTCTTTATGTTCAAATACAGATTATTGACAAATGTGGGTAAAGGTTTGTTGTTTGGGGATTTTTTGGTGTTTCCTTTTTCCCAGCTGTATTGTATGTACAGCTGGGAACTGTAATGAAGGAAAATCAGAAAGATTATCTGGCTGTATTTTGTCACACAGTTGAGTTGTAAGAGGCAGCTCTTACTTCAATGAGTGAGCTGCTGTGCATTAGGACATCCTCTGGTACTGCTTGTGATATTCCACACTTTTGGTCAGGGAAGGACATGTACTTTCAGATATATCTAATGGTACTTTTTAAACAGTGCAGAATCTTTTTTGCTTGTGTGTTTCCATCTTTTGCTTCAAACCCTTTTCAGTATAATACTTATTATACTTGGGAATGTGGATACCCATAGTTTTGTGGGTAAATGAGATGGTGAGAGCAACGAGACCTAACCGGAGGAGATTTCAGCTGGAGTACTAAGGCCTTGATAAAATCATCCATACCTTTTAAATTGTTCATGGAATGGTTCAGTTTAGTTCACGTGATCAAGAGTCCCTGAGCAGGCTGAAAATTATAGCCTGCAGGATATAGTGGTTGGGAAAAATGCCACTTCTGTTGCTTAGATCATCATTATTTCAATGCTTTGGATTCTTTTTCACAAAGAGCAAAGGGACTTGTAAAGGTTGTTTTCTCAGTTGTACGTTTGAATTCACCCTGTTTTTCAGAAATTGCAATTTACCCAGGAAAAAGCAAACATGAATCTTGAATTTTTCATTCCTAGCAGATAGGTATCATCATCTTTTAGGGAAATGTTCTTAGAATCCATGAAACTGATGAAGCCTGATAACTTTACCATAAACCTGGAAACATCTGGTGATTTTCAAGAAGTCACGCTCAATAGAACTTACCTTTTTGTCTTACTTTTCCTGCATCCCTCCTTTTTATTTCTACATTTGTTTTCCCAAAGACTTTCATTCTAAATTTTAGTGGATCAAAATAAAATATAAAGTACATGGTTCTAAAGTCAGAGTCATGATTTGAATGCAAATCTGAATATCTTAAAACAAGAAATCTGAACATTTTGAAATGCCTCCTTAGTTTGGTTTATTTGTTTATGTCCAAGGAAAGGAGAAAATTCCGGGTGGAAGTCTCATTACATTTGACAGAAACCTTTTTGTTAGTTTATTACTACAAGCACCACACTGGTCTAATTTCTCATATTTCACACTGGGGAAAAAACCTGCTTCATTGCCGAAAGGGCTGGAGGTAGGTGATAAGTTGACAGTTTAACTTTCAGAGAGAAAGCTGGCACTCAGTAAATGAAGTGTGGACTACGCCAGCTCAGGGCAGGCTCAGAGAGGTGAAGTTTATACTGCCCTTTGTCCTTTGCCCAAGGTCTCATTCTGAGGATGTAGAAAGCAACATGATGCCAAACTGGCAATGGGCTTGATGGTGTCTCCTTTAAGATCTACTATGTCTATTAAGGATTTCAGATCCCACTTTTTGTCCAAAACTAGCTTGGCACATATGCATTAACCAGAGCAAGAACTTGCACTATGGTTTCCTGTATTTCTGGTGAGTCATGTAACCGCTAGAGAAGAGAGTAAATCACACTTTCCCCGTTTAGACCAATGAATATTTAGTTTATCGATATAAAGTAAATCAGCTTCAATAAACGAAAGAGAGAGAGATAAAAAAATCTCCCAAAATAAACCTGAGGGCAACTACTTAATGGAATTATTAACTCCATTACTGATGAGCTGAGGTGTCTAGTTTGTGTCCAAGAAGAAACCTAGCACTCACGTTCTGGGTAAGCACTTTGGCTGGCAGCTGGTATCTGCTGTGAAAGATGAGATATTATCCCCACAGACTGCATTTTGGCAACAAGAAATCCTTCCTATTAAACACTGACTATATTGAAACTGATATATTTGTAAACATATACATGCATAAAATGTATGCATGCTTGCAGAAAGTTTTGGGTCTGCTGATTCCATATTTTTAAATGAAAAGCTTTCTGCCAGAACATTTCTGACCAGCTGAAATTGCAAGGCAGGCAGTGTGACTGATTGCCACCTGTATTTTACCAGAGCTCTGCTTTGATAATATCTGACATTACTTTTCACTAAGGCTTGCTTGATAAATAAGTGACATTTGACTGGAGAACAGTATGATGTTAGATTTGCCATACGATAAACCTGTTCTTAATGATTTCAAATTAGTAGTTTTGTAACATGCTATACTGTATATTCAGAACATGCCCAGATATTAAATCACTATTATCATTAGAAATGAAGTAAATGTCGGGATAATGAAAACATGCTCTTGAGCAAGGATTATCATTAGGTATCTAGACGGTTCAGTAGTCTGGTTCTTTGTGGGTAGGGAAATATTCATTACATGGCTGTGAGGCAGTCAAAGACCAGACATTTTAGAGTTCCTAGCAGGAATAGAGAAACTTTCCACGAAGACATTGGAACAAACCCTCCACTTACAGGAAATGCCATAGTATTTTCACGCAGTAATTGCAGGGGATGTAGATTTTTCAGGATGGCATATGAAAATCTGCAAAATACAGGCTGCATAATGCTCAGTTTTTCCATGGAGTAGGAACAAACTCACTGTACCTTCAAAGAGTTAAAATAGATTAAAAAAAATAAAAATCATATTTGACAGTTAAATTTAGCTCAATGCCTTTAGTTGGGATTTTAACCTTTACATCACAGTAACAGAGAACGGCAAAAGAATAGTTTGGGGATTTTTTTTTTAAGGAGATATTATGACAGCCATGACAAGGTCAGGAAACTGGTGCCAAAGGTAGCACACAGGTGCTGGAAGTTCCCTAACATTCATTCAAAGTTCGACACCTAAGAAAGAAAAAGTCACCATATAGTACTAGGATGTTTACAGTTGTTGTGGTGTAATTAAGCAGTATCTAGATGTGATTGTGTTAATTTCTTGTGTATGCAATACAATATGTCCATGATGACTGGATGGGACATCACATTTACATTGTTCTGTACTTCAATCGTAGAATTCATCGTTATTGATATCATCAACTGATAACCATGACATTGTGGGAGTTCATATCTATAAAGTCTCTCTGCAACCATCCAGGTGGTTTTTACTCTCAGTTCATCAGATGTTAAACATTATAAAACAGTGCAGGATTGTTCCCACCTTAAAGTCTAACATTATGCATCTGACTAAATAGGTAATTTTATTATTCTTTGTTTCTTGTTAAGCGTAAGAATTTATTTTTTTTTTACATCAAACACCTTTGTATTTTTTTGTAGTGGTCTCTTCAATCCCCTGGTGATGGCAGTTATGAGAATGAGAAAAATCAGTGAGTAGGATCCGGCTCATTTGCTATTGATCCAGATTTTCTGTCATTGTTCATTGCTAGATAATTTTGATTTTTCTGTTCAAAGATCACTGGAGGTGGATCCCTATGGCTGCTGCACATTCAAGGCTCCTTTTCTACCAAATACAACTCCAGATACAATTAACTCTATTGAGGAACAAAGACCTAAGGACCCCAGGTTTCAGAAACCATGCATTGAAATGTCAGGCTAGAAATTCACCACCTTCCCAGGAAGATTGAAAGGTGGGGGAGTTCAAGTAGATAAATGTGAAGTTTATCTTTTGACTCATACTTCAAGTAGAGATCTATAACACTGAGAACTCATGTTTCAGTTAGAAAGGAAGATTATTCAATTGTATTCATGGTCTTCTTACGCACAAAGTTAATGACACAGAAAGTTCCCTACCTTCTTAGCAAACACCAAAAATACCTGCCAGCAAATAAATATTTTTTTTTTTTTTTTTTTTTTTAAAGCAAGTATTTATTCCAGCTACTGAAATCAATTTCTTAGTTAGCTAGGATGCATCTCATTTCCCACACTTCTATTCTGTAAGAAATGTTGCCAAAAACCTGCAACATGGATAACAGAAACTGCTTTCCTGGATTTGGAAAGAGGAAGCCAAGGACACCCTTTAGCTCAAGTCATCATTCTAAGTGGCAGCTAATGACAACATGCTGACCTTTGTTCAGCTAGTACTTCCTTAACTAACTTGATCATGACCTGGCAAAAAAAGAGTTGCAGGCAGAATAAATTAAAAAGCCACCATTTTTCAGATGAACTTTGGTTTTTTTCAGTGGTCTTTTGAGCTTGGGCACCTCTGCATAAATGATAAAAAAAGATTTAAAGACTTTTTATTTAGATGCAGGTTTTTGCAGTCTCTGTGTTTACAGAATAAAAAATACAGATGAGGATGAGTTTTGCCCTGGGATCTACTATATCTGTTGGCAGCATGCAGTAAAAAGGCAGTAGACTTTGATAATTTTTTTTTTACACATATGGTAAATAATTTTTTTAAAAAACCTTTTGAAAAAGAAGTATGGAAAGTCTCCATACTGCAGATGGAACCTAGTGTGTTTTAGTTCGCATCCCACATAGGGCTTTGACATGTACATAGGTAACCAAAGGAAGACTGGGGAAGAGTGTAGGGCACCATGTTACATGAGACACGGGAAAGGCTGAAGTACTGGATGCTTTCTTTGTCTTAGCGATGTTCTCTTGCAGCAAAAAAAAAAGGATAATTGTATCCTAGGCTGCATTAGGAGGAGAGTTGCCAATGGATTGAGGGGGTGATCCTTCCCCTTTACTCAGCACTGCTGAAGGGACATCTGTAGGACTGTGTCTAGGTCTAGGCTCACCAGTACAAGAGAGATGATACTAGAGAGTGTCCAACAAAAGGCCACTAAGGTGGTGGACTGGAGCATCTCCCTGTGAAGAAAAGCTGAGAGATCTGGAACTCTTCCCATTAGAAGAGACTGAGAAAGTATCTCATTAATGTATATAAATAGCTTGTGGGAGGGTGCGAAAAGATAGAGCTAGGATCCTTCCAGTGATGCCTAGTGACAGGCCAAGAGGTAAGGGGCAGAAAATGAAACACAAAAGGTTTTTTAGAACATCAGGAAACACTTTTAAAATGTGAGAGTGACCAAGCACTGGCAAAGGTTGCCCAGAGAAGTTTAGGAGTCTCCATCTTTGGATGTATTCAAAAGCCATATAGACATGATCCTGGGAAGCCTACTTTAGGTGGCCCTCCTTGAGCAGGGGGATGGGACAAGATGACCTCCAGAGGCCCCTTCCAAGCTCAACTGTGCTGAGATCCTGGGATCCCTTTTGTAGATCAGATGGTCCCTGACTAAGGCAAGTAAGAATCATTCTTTCTTTCAAGCAAGTGAAACAGCTTGAGTACATGGTTCTGGTGTAAATTCAGGATTTTGTGTTTCCAAAGCTATGCCTTAGAGAACAAATTTGCCTTCATGCTATTGGAAGAGAATAATTGATTTCTCAAGTAATTGAGGATGTGCTAGTTTTGGCTAAGATAGAGTTCACTTTATGGCTACAAAGATGATAAGAGGACTGGAGCATCTCTCATGAGGAAAGGCTGAGAGAGCTGGGTCTGTTTAGCCTGCGGAAGAGAGACCAAGAGGAGTTTTCATCAACATTTGTAAATATCTAAAGAGTGGATGCCTAGAGGAAGGGATCAGAATTTTCTCAGTGGTGCCCAGTGAAAGAACAAGGTGCAATGGGCACAAACCGAAACAGGAGATTTCGTTTCAATATGAGGAAAAATTTCTTCACTGTGAAGGGCACTGGCAGAGCACTGGACCGGTGAAAAATCTCTGGTTTTAAAAATCACTTGTTGCCATGGCCTGAGATATGAAATATGAACGCTCTACAAACGTTGTTTAAAATGGCTTTTAAAACATTCTGCACATGTGCTAGTGTATGGCAGGGAAGGAAGAAAAAAATGTACAATGTGGGCTATGCATAAATGAGTTGTGTTAACATGAGCCAAACACCATAAGTGATGAAAAAAATGCTTTTCCTTCCACCCTTACATTCTCTATAGTATGCTGCAACTTTTCTACTGTTGAAGAATTAGTTGAAGGAAGTATAGAAAAATTAAAGAAGTAAAGAGTACCCTTATAGTACTACAGCTCACAGTAGCAAACGTTGGAAGGGGAAAGAGGGAAGGTAGAAAAGCTACAGGAAAAGGAAAGATAACAGTTATTAAATGAATTAATTTTTTTTTCTCAAAACCAAACAAAATATATGAAAAAGTCTTTCCACATGGAAAATGTGGATATTTTCCATGAATTAATCACTTTCTTCACTATCCAATATGTCCAGAATTATTTTACTCAGAAAACCCTACATAATGCCTATGGCTAATTAATTTCATAATGTTTCTGTTTGTGTTTCTGCTGTGGCATCTGCATAACTCTGCAGGAAGTGCACTAGGGTCACTTCCCAAGAAAGTACTGGAAAACATAGATAGATATGTGTACTTGAACAGATAGCAAGATGTTGAAGCACACACCCCTGACAAAGAGCCTATTCTGAATGTGTTCTCAGCTTAGCCATAACGGTTGGGTGATGCCACAAAAAAGATCAGTTTTTGTCACAAAACTTGTCATGTCTTGGGGTTCCCTGCAGTGCAGGTAACCTTGTTTAATTTGATGAGGAGCATTGTTGCTCAAGCGTAAGGGCTCTGTGGAGATTGCTAATTACCTCAGGAGTTACCTGCGCTCTTTACTGATGGTTATCTCTAGGGAAATGCTGAACAGTGCATGTCTTCTATAGACTCTAGGGCAGCAACAAGCACTCAGCTCTCTGATAGTATTTTTAATTTTTTTTCTTTCTTTCTTTTTCTTTGTTTTGTACATATTCAGAGCAGCCACTATATCTAAGTTTTAGAAGGGAAAAAAGAAGGATTTAGTCCCCATCAATATATGTTGTACAGTCTACATTCAGAAATTAATGTAGCTGAAGTTTGATTTGATGGCATCATGACCTGTGAAAATTAATTTACATTATTTGACAATTTAGGATAAAGCAAGCACATACACCTGTGGGGTTTTTGTAACCATGGAGTTAAACAGTGCTCAAAGAGAAAGCTTTAGAATGAGGAGATGCATCAGCCCTCACTGAAAGGGCCAAAGAAAATTGAATTACAGAAGGGAAAAATACAACAAGTAGATAAGTTGGGATCACTAGTAGAGAGACTAACAAGTGGATATTTTTCAATGCTGTTTTCAGGCCTTAATTTGCTTGCCTTATCCAGACAGGTGCCATTGCTTTTATACCTCTGTATATGTGAGGACTGTGCCATTGCAATCCAAGTTTATGAGTTTTATTCTGAAGACTTTATGGTTGGCTGATGAAAGCAGCATCTGTTTATATACTGACAAAGATGGAAAAAGGCTGCATTTCTTCTGAAGAAAACCTAGTCAAAGTTTTTTTGGGAACTGGTAGGGCAATAAAGTCCATATATAAGTGCAGTGAAAGAAAACAAATGCTTGTTTTTTTAACGTGTTGTGTTTACTTGCATATCATTATATACATAAAAGGATAACACTCTTCAGTATATGGTAAATATGTGTTCAAGCTGGATAAAATCTAAAATGCTGAAATCACTTATCACAGTACAGGAGGACAGAGGCTACTTCTGGGCACTGTCTATGTGTTACTGTGTCAGCAGCATGTTCATGGGAGTTGGGGTCTTGCCTGCCCATTTTCCCTTCATCTCTCTGACACTGAAGTTAGACAGACTTCTGACCAGGGAAATATGTTTATATTTGATCTATATCTTCCCTCCTCCCCCTCCCCCCAAGAAAAAAAAAGGGATGGGTTATATGGTCTTTTGAAGGCATCTCTTAGTCTACTTCATTATAATTTCCACAGTTATGTGTTACATAGGAGATAAAGTATTAGAAAGCATTTTTTCAAATCACAGAGGAAAGATGTTTGCCTAACTTCTGATAACATGATTATGTCTGAGAATTGCTGGCATCCAACTAAGAGATGGAAGAGGTGTAGGAAGGGCCACTTGACTGCGGGGCTGGCCTGTATAGGATATATGCTTCTGGAGACACAGTGCTCACAAGAGCCTGATACCTAGCACTTCTCTTTTGCCAGATGGATTTGAAATGTGTAATGATGCAGCAAGCAATCACCATGCTTATTTCTGCCTGATGCCGAAGTGTGCTCAAAATCCAGTATTGATTTTGTAATTTAATCAGATGTCACTGAGGCATTTATCATGTGTTGCATTTTACTAGAGTTCAATTTTGCAGGATTTTTGCTTACAACACATGGAAGACTTTTCCTAAAGGATTATGTGCTTTGCAAAGACAAATTAAAAAATTTCTTTCATATACCAGCACAAATAAAATTTCACAACCTGCAATTGAGTTCATGTGCTTGTTTCCAAATGAGAAAAAGAAACTAAGAAAACAGTTAGTCATTGCTAATGAATTCTATGTTAATTAAAAGAGCAACAATTGCAAAAACGTTGGCCCACTTGATAAGACTGAAGCTCTCTTCTCTTCAAAAGAACAGTCTGATGCTTGGGTGCAAATTGTTCTCTGTCTAGCACAGACTTCTTAATATCCTGCTGTTTGAAACCCTATTTTATCAGCCTCATTATTGATTTGTAGATCCATTATAACTGAAAATCAATCTGAATATAAATCTTAGTCCTCAACCAGCTAAAATGGTGCAGAGGCTGAGATTTCTATTCCAATTTTCAATTCTTCCATATAGCTCAATAAAAACCTGTAAAAAACCCCCAATCTCCAAGTTTACCAGTGATGTTGGCCAGAGGAGGTGCTGAGGATGAAATAGTTTAAGAAAGCTTAAGTAAGAACAGTGAATTAGAAAAAAGTGTTAAGAACCTAGAAATAAAAATAAATAATTTTGACATTTATGTTCTGACTACAATGTGTTGTTAGTCACTAACCAACTGTATTGAGTGCTATATAAATATACAGCAGCGGAGAAGGAATTTTCTTGTATTGTCTTACTAAACCCTCAAACAAAATAAAAAAGAAGTGAGATGGTACATGATTCAATCTTATTCATCTTAGAGGAAAGTTAATTTTTGACCACAATTATGTTTTAAAAGAGAAGGTACTATAGAGAGGTGGAATTAGCAATACTTTATACTTAGATTAACCAAAGTGTAATTTCCATTGTGTTCTAATTTACTGCATCTTTGCTGTGCAGTAGCTTAAGTTTTTTGTGTCACAGTTTCCCCAGCTGAAAAACTGACACACTTGCTACAGTGATCTTTGCCAGGATTCCCTCTGTGTTTTTCTCCTGAAACGAATGAAGTTGGGAAGGGTTTTTTTTTCCACTTGAAAGCTTTCCAGTGCATTACCTGCTACTGGAGTGAAAGATGACTGTCTTATGATATTCCTATGACACAGTAAAAGCTCTTGAGAAAAGAAGCAGGATGAAGCCTTTTGATCAAATTTACTAGAATGATTTCCACCCAAAGAAAAGTGAAAGAATTGTATAGAGTCCTAGAAAATGAAATAAATTAGAAACCTGTGCATAACTCAGTGACAGCGGAGAAAACTTGATCTTAGCATCTTCTGAGGAACTAACAGAGCTGAGCGATAAAGTGTTTTTCACACTCACACATGCATGGCTTAAGGCCTTTGATTATTGAGCATGGATTAGGTGTTTCATAGCTCATTATGAATTTCATCAGACATTACCCAGTTTTCATCTATGGAAATATAAGTCTGCTTCTTTGCCAACTATGATTCAGAACAGTGGTTTGCATGAAAGACTGGTACAGAAGCTACATGAATTAGTACAAGTTACTGATTTTATTCGTCTAGTATTTTGGATGCTTGAGTATTTCAATAGAAGTAGTAAGCTTGGTTCTCACACGTCATGAATTGTGCCATCCTATTTTGCATTAGGATCATTTAAATATATTAGCCTTAACCATCTTTGAGATGTGGTAAAAACAGCAAATTGATAAGGTCATTAGGATCAACTAAACTTTAATGGATAATTCCAATAGCAGTATTTTACTGTCTGAAGGCAGTCCTTCCAAGGAACTATCTTCCCAGAGAGCTTGACATCATACAATAAAAGTTCAGGGTTGTGTTTTTCAGGTAGAGGTGGTTTGTTTTTTTTTTTTCTTTGAAAAGATGACAGATCTGAAATGGCTGTAAAAATCCTGCCAAGGAAAAGAGATCTTGGAAATATTTAAGACAGAACACTTAAAAAATGTGTCCAAGGTTACAAAACACCAGATGTGTACAGTCTAAGGGATATGTTTGAAAACATGTAACGGCATTTTAAATGTAGGTGCTCTACTGTAACCAGAGATAAGTCAGAGCTCAGCAAACAATAATCACACATTTGGCTATTCCCATAGTTGTTTTTATTCCATGTTTTAATTCAGTGATAAATGCAGACCAAGTAGTCTAGGAAAGTGAAACCCTATGTCATTCCACAAAAATGTTTCTACTTTTTCAATGAGGCCATCAGGTACCTTAGCAAGCCAAATGCTTGACAGAGTACACTGGTCACACCTGCTGCCTGCATGTCCTCCTGACTCTCTACCATACACTTGGAGCAAATCTACTGGCAATTAACAGCTATATGGAATTCATTAATAAGTAACAGATCTAGATTTATTATCTTTCAGAGGAAAAATTCAATTTCCTCCCTCAAACAGCATATTGACATTAGAGGCAAGAGAAAAAAGAAAACAATGTTTTATATACATCTCTTATCATGCCTTCCTAAACCATGTGAAGATGAACGTGCCATAGTTTACACAAAATCAAAAGGCAGTTATGGCAAATTTTAGTTTCCATTGCAGCAAGAATCGCAGAATTAATGACTAAAACCTTGCCTTTATTTAACTATACACTATATACACTATAAATACATTCTCAGAAAAAATGACATTTCCAATTGATCTTAAGTCTGGTAAATTTGGCCATCTATTAGGAACTGGGATTTCTAATCTATTCCTACTCCTGTTTCTGTTTTTTCCATGCGCAGGCTGCGTGATACCTGATGATGACAGAGACGAAAAGCCTGTGCAGTTGTGGCAGCTTTTGAACTGTAGAGCAGCTATCAGCCTGTCTGCTCACAGTTTGGGTGGAATTACGCTGCATTACAATGGGACGCTGTGATTTTGTATCTCCAAGCATAAACAAGGAGTAAGATGAAAAATAGCACCTCTTTGAGACACTCCGATATTCCTCCTCAAGGACGTTTACTTCTACTCTGCTTCTTGCAGGGGGTCAGAAACACAGTGTAGCCCAAGGTGTAGCTCTTAAATGTGATAAAATCTGTGTGGGTCAGTAATAATGACAGCCAGAAAAGCTTGATATACCCACCAGACATTTTAGAATTGCCAGAGATTTTTCAACCTACAAAAATCCTTCTATATAAACCATTTATGCAGACTAAAACCAACAAAAAAAATCAGAGCATGGAAAACACACCTTTTTTTAGTGTTTTGAAAGTCAAACATCTACTTGAAAATAGTTGTTTAACTTAAAGATACCATAGCCTCGAATCTGCAGCAGTTAGGGCAATCACTGAAGACAGTTTTTTTCTAAGTTATTTTCACTGGTTAATCTCCACCTCTAGTAAAGCCATTTGAGCTATTATGAATAAAATTCTAATTATTAAGATGCATTTAACCAGAAAAGTTACTATTGAGCCCTATTAAGAAGTGAAAAGATAGTAGTCCTGGCTCAGAAGAGCATCAGCTCTTTCACTTTATTAGTAGCTCTTTGAAGCCTCTATATTTTGAGACAATTATCCCAATAAAGTATTGAAAGACTTTGACTCCAGAGAAACTTAATCTGACATCGTTTTGACAGTTGTGGTTACACAATTACACACACACACACACACACACACGCGCGTGATATTTAAAAAAAAAATGGGAAAAGGATTTCTGGCATGACAAATTGATGTACAGTTTTAATGGAGGATGATATATATTGTATGATTTCTGTAATTGAGAGATATGTCAGTGGTGTAACAGAAGAGGGGAAAATCAACAAGCACATATGAAGCATGTGAGAAGAGAGTAAACTTTACTACATTCATTAGCACTTACTCTTTACAGTACCGCTGACCTACATGCCAAATGTTTTTCCTGCTACAAGTCCAAACTAAGCATGTGAAACTAATTGCTTTCTTTAGTTGGTTGATTAGTTCATTGGCTGGCAAAATCTCAACTGTAGTCAATTTAAAACCAAAAAGAAAAATCAAGTTTTTGACAAAATTCAAATATTATTTGGGATTTGAGTATTAGTTATATGAAAAATCTTTGCATTCAAATTGCAAGAAACTTCAGTGTCTCTGAAATGTCAGAAGAAAGCATTAAAATACCAAAATGAATAATCTGGTATAACTAAAATTAATGAATTATTTTTCCATGTCACTGAATATAACTCCTATCAAAAACCAGTTTAGTTAAAATAATTTTCCTATAACAGTTCTAAGTAAGAAATTATTTCTTAGGCATATTAAGAGGCTTTGCTCCTCAGTTCAAATCTGCACATCCACCTTGACTGCCCATGAACCAAAAACAGAGTTCAGAAAACGTTTGTGCTTAACCGAGCATGAAGCTTCTCTTTCTGTATGTAACTCTAATAATTTCTGCATAATGTTAATAAAATAACAAGTTCTAAGAATAAATGCAATTTTGAAAAGCTAGTAACGGGTATTTAAGGACATTTTTCCTTTTAAAAATGACACATGGTGTGTCTTCCTTTCCTTATACAGATGAGAAAAATGGTCTCATCTTTATTCTCAGTGCTTTGGAAACATGTCCTTACATACTTAGCTGTATCTCAGTAGCAGGTATTATTGGACTAGGAGGTATTAGGTTTGTTATACTTTATTCTTTCTGCATATCTTTTCCAACTCTGAAGTGACAGTGCATAATTTTTTAGAGAGCAGCACTGATTTGGTGGTCAGTCTGTGCAGCTGTGAGCTCCCCTCAGTTCTCCCTAACTTGGATGCTACTTCCCCCGTTGCACCATCAAACTTTGACAAAGTACATCACAGGGTGCTCAGCAGAAGTGAAGGGCAAGCAAAGGAAAACCTGAGCAGATTTGTGACATAGGGAACCTCTGGAAACCTGCCACAGCTCCTAATAGAAATTGGAGAGTTCTTTCCTCAACATAATCAGCTGGCACCTCCTTTGACGATGTCAGTACACCCTAGTGCAGAGGGACCTTCGGGTCTCTACAGCCTTCAGTAAATGCCCACAGGACCCCACCCTGTGCCTCTGTTTCTGCCACAGCAGAAACCTGTATCTTCTAACAGAACTTGCAGAATCGTAGAAGCACAGAAAGCACTTGGCTTGGAAGGGACCTTAAAGCCCGCCTAGCTCTAACCTCCCTGCCATGGGCAGGAACACCTTCCACTAGCCCAGGCTGTCCAAAGCCCCATCCAGCCTGACCTTGAACACTGCCAGGGAGGGGACATCCACAGCTTCCCTGGGTAACCAGTGCCAAGGCCTCACCGGCCTCATGGTCAAGAATTTCTTCCTAATGTCTACTCTAAATCTACCGTCTTTCAGTTTAAAAACATTACCCCTTGTCCTATTGCTACCTACCCTTGTAAACAGTTCCTCTCCAGATTTCTGTAGTCCTCTTCCAGTACTGGGAGGTATCACCATTGTGCATGCAGAGGGGGACTCATTAGTTCTACTTCACTAATAACAACTTTGGGAGACAATGTTTGTATTGCCTCCATGCCATTTTTGACATCTAGTGTTGAATATAGCTCCATGGTAGGCAAAATAGTGTGCGCCAACAAGATTTTAAGCTTTCTAGATTCATCATTGAAAGAAAAAGACAGATAAAAAAATACGCTGCTGCTCATACAACAAAAGCCAAGTGTCAATATTTAAATAGTTATATGTTTTAGTTACTTTGCTGCCAAACATCATTTTACTTGATATTTCTTGGTTTACAGTATGTGTGAGTCAGCTGTCATCAGGATCTCATGCTGATCTGCAAACAAAAGTAGACAATCTGCTAACAAAACAGGAAGGATATGTAGATTGAAAATCATTTCTCTTTCATTTAAAGCCAAATTGGCTAACACTGGCCTCCAAAATGGAAGACAAGTCAGTCAACAACACCTCTCACCATCATTTATTAATTTAGGCCTTGATTATTCTATCAGAGTCATACTGGCAGTGCATTATGGTTACACATACAGTGTTCATAATAAATTATAATGATTAGTTATTTAAATAGATATTAACATTATAAATTATTTATATAAACTGTAAAATTAACAATACTGACATAGGGTTGCCAAATATTCTTCTTGCAGAACTGCTCTTCTTCCTTCATTACTGTTCAAGGAAAGGAATCTCTGGGTCCTCTTGATTTCAGTATCCTCATAGCCAAGGCAACTCATTTTTTGCTGCTTCATTGAAGAAGACATATTTTCACAACCTTGAACTTACTTACCCAACCTGATTTTCCTACAACCCTCACATCTTTCAGAGAGAAAGATTCTTCCTAAGGAAAATGACAGAACCCAACATAATCCTACCCATCCCATGGCTACTTTTCCTTAGGCATTGGCTTTTCCCTAGTCATATTTGCAAAATTTTCTTGACCTATCTTCACGCCTCATGTTTTCACTTGAACCTGAAGGCATCTCTTTGCAACTTTTGAATGTTTATGCCCAGGCTTTCTTGCATAATGATGTGAGAGTGCTGAACTATGTCTCCAAGTATTTTTTGTCTGTTTTAGAGAAGACACCCCAGTAAGTCCACATTATGTACTCCTTCCATTTGCAAGCTCGCATCTTTTTGCTCTGTTCTGCCCTGCCCTTCTCAGGCCTCAGTAAAATGGATCATTTAGGGGAATGTGATTGCTAGGACCTGCTTAGGTGAGCCTCTGTGAGAAGTATACATGCCTGCTGGTTTCCATGGAAGTGCCAGGAGAAAGGGCTCGCAATGGAAATCTGGACAGAAATAGAAAGACAGGGTGCTGCAAAGCTGTTCAGCTGCTGGGAGAAGGGAATGTGTTTCCTGATGAACGGACTTGCTTTGTGCCCTCCTACAAGTCCCATATGCCTCACAGCTTTCTTCAGCCTTTGGAAGAAATTGTCTATCTATCCCATGCTGAAGCACTATTTAAAAGTTCTGCCCTCTTCTAGGCTCATGGTGGGCCACCAGAATGCTCCACACTGCTATGTCTCCATGAGACATACCTTCTGCTGCAGAAATTACTCTCCTGCATGGTATAGCAGGCAGGAGACTGTCCCTGCTTCAAAGACTGACATTCCCACTGAACGTGTCCTTACCACATCATGAAGGAACTCAGCAACATGATAAGCACCCGTGACCTTTGCAAGGAGGGTTGGCAGGTCCTGGGAAGAGGGTGCAGAGACAGACAAAGTGGAAGGTGGAGTGGTGCTCCAGTTAAGAGATTTGGGGAGTGTCTCAACTCTGAGTTGAGTTTCCAAAGTGAACCCAGCTTACATACAGCAAAATTGCTCTGAGAACCACACCACACAGGATGAATTAAACCAGAGGATTTGCTTCACATCTAGATGCTGCTCGAACCAAACAGCTAATGAAGGCACAGCATGCAGTGTTGAAAAAGAGAGATGCAGAAGCTCAAAAGGGGCAGTTCACATACAGGGTGTTCCTATTCAGGGATGGCCCTCACACTCCGTTGCCTTCACTGGGAGCTCAAGACAGCTGTGTCTTAAGGCAACAGATGCCTAAAAGGCAGAAGGAAACATGGGAACGTGTTGTAAAGACTTCTTTTTCTCTTGTTTTCCTGTGCTTTTTAATTCTTCACTTGTGCTTCCTGTTATACTGCCTTGATGTAAAAAAATCAAGAGTGCAGCTCCTATGTCTGGCCCTCAGAGCCCAGTATGCTGGTGGTGTAATGCAGCATAGTAAAGGGGCAGCTTTGCCAGCTGCTCAGATACCCAAGACTGTCCTCAGTCTGACACTAAATGAATAGTGTTTTTAAATGACGGACATGCATTTTTTAATTTTATACTACCAAGGTTATTTTTACACTCTCCAAACACAATGACTGAGAGACAATGGAAAATACAGGGTTAAAATAGAGGAACAATGGGCCTCTTTAATGAAAAACTTTTTTTTTGGAAACATCTTTCTGAGTACTGCTCAGCAAAGGAAATAGGACCTCTCAGTTTTTTCATTCAGGACCACAGGGAAAGAATTGAAAGAAACTCAGATTATAACCCCTGAGAAGTGGTATGATATGTCTGTTATGGAGATAGAGAAAGGAAGAAAAAGTCCTCTGCTCACTGGGGAGTTGAAAGAAGATCTTATCTTAGAAGGTCTCTTGTCTTTCCTCTCTCCACTTCCTAGTTGCTTGTTTCTCACTCTGCTGAGCAATAAAAAACTTTCTCACTGGAGATTCACCAATTTCTTGTCTTATTCCCTCTTCTCTGCTTGCCTGTCACATTTAACTTAGGTTGGGGAGAAAGACGGTTATTGCTGTGCCTTAGGTATTCAAGAATCACTCGAGTTCTTGCTAACAAGCTCCATAAGTCAGTTTAGATAATACAGATGTGTAGGCTCTGCTTTCACCCTTGGTGGCTGCATAAAGGATTTTGCTTTGAGCCTAAAAGCTGGAGGAGCCTTTTGTCAGCTTGATATCAGATATCAAATCAGAGCTTTATGTAAGAGTCCCCGTAACAGCTTGCAAAAGCAGGTAGAAACTCCTTTGACAGGAAATTTTGTTACTGTTAGTGGATGTGTGTACGGGTGTGGGTGACTGAATGGGTGCAGAAAGCTTTTTGCTTGTTCTATACATTGAATACAGGTGCTTTGTTCTTTTATCTAAGCCTTTTCTTCCCTCCTGGAACATGTTAGATTATAAAATGGCTTGAGAAAAATATTTTTTTATCTTTAATGGATTCTACAAACAGAAGGAAGCGTTTGTGTGTGTTGAGAAAAACACAGCCAATGATTACTTTGCCACTAAGCCATAAATTACTTTACCAGCCTGCTTGCAAATCTCTGGGTTGTTTTGTAATGCAACAGGGTAATCGTGGATATGAGTACTTCCCTTGCAGTGGGGAGCTGTCATTATTACAAACCTATCCTCGGTTTGGCTTTCTCATGCCTGTAATAGATGGGTAATGTCGAACAGGATCTATAAGGTCTTTAGGTGTAGAGAAGTCTAAATGACAACTATACTGCGTTATCTGGAGATGTCAGAATGTCAGAAATCTGTTTCATAAGAATTTCCAAATAGCTAAAAATTCCCTTATACACATTTCCCACTGAAATCAGACATTTCATTAAGAAATTATACAGAAATTTCTCTCAACTTTTCTGAATGGAATTGATGGGGCCATGAGCATTTTTAGCTGCTTGATTACCTGGCACCTCACTGTGCAGCTTCTATAAGGCAGAGGTTGGAGGAAAGATACCAACTTATCCAGGCACAGAAGTGGACTTGCTACCTACCAAAGGACAGACTTAATTAACTGGGGTGAGGTACTGATTTTGTAAGACAATGTATTATAATCAACATAATCCTGTTGAAGACTTTGCCTCTTCAAATCATCACTGCCTAGCAGAAGACTATTTCCCTGAAAAATTTATGATTATATAATTAGGAAAAAAACAGTTTCACTTTTTCCCTACAAAAGCTTAATAGCTTTGCAATTATGAAACTACTGCCAAGTGTACCTTGAGCATGAATTTTTAAGAAGCTTTAGGTAGACAAAGGAATGCTACTTGAAAATGCAAACCTTGAACCAGTTTTTACTGCCTTTTCCTTTGTGCTATTTAAATTTAGCTTAAAGACAGTTTAATTATTTCTCTTTGAATCTGGAAGTAATATTGGATTAAAATTCCACTTCCAACTCATTTTGTGGAATTGAAATTATAGAAGAGTAAACTAAGACAGAATGATTTCGGTTGTAACTACAGAGAGGCTACCCATTATTGTCCAAATAGATGAATAATTATTCGAACTGTTTCCTGTGCTGAGCTAAAGCTCAAACACAAGGTAGAGTGGATGGAGTGGCAAACACTGCAAATGTAGAAGCAAGTGTTACCTCATTCTGAAAACAAATAGTGGTGCTGCAGAGCCTTCACTATTAATGACTGTGCCATGTGCACTTTATTAAGAGAAAAGATTGTCTCTGTTAGATAAGGTGTTATGGAAGTGCAGACATATGTCTCTCTTAATGGGCTTTTTGTACGGCGCTGATAGGGAAATAAATGTGCCGTGCTCAGAGCCAAGTCCCGGTACAAATATGAGGTGCAGTCAAATAAAGGACTTTGCTGGGTGTGGGTTGGGTTGCAGCATCTAGAAGGTGAAGCAGCTGGGGTGCAGGGGGAAGGAGAGGGTGCTGGGTGGGGGGAGATCAGGGGTGAAGAGTGGAAGGACATCAGATAAATCAGGGTGCTGGGCTGGAGCTAATATCTGGGAGCTTGCATTGGGGAACAATGTCACTGGAGGGCTGCAAGTCACAGAGAAGGGTGAAGTGTTTTTGTAGGGGTGTTCTGCACGTGGAGGAGCTCAGGGGTGTTTTGAAGTGCTGTAGGAGATGTGGAGAGCTGGAGTCACCCCTCCCAGAGCCTCCCCTTCACCCCCTCAGACTTTCCTGGCTCCTGGCAGTGTTTGCAGGTGCCAAACCACCAAAAACAGGATCAGTGTCTTATTTTACTGCTCCAGTAAGAGAAAAAGCTGTGTTGAAGGAAACAGGAGGGGGCTGAAAAGCAATTTCTGCCCTTGCTGCCAGAGAAGCTGCTTGCACTGCAGGAGCTGTTTCTGCCCCTCCATCCTGGCTTGTCCTTCAGCACTAAGAAAAGACTTGCAGAATGGCCCTGTCCCGCTCCCTGTCCTCAGGCACAGAGAAAGCTGACAGTGCCCAGAGTAGGGCATGAAACAGGCTGGCTAGGAAGCCTCTGGGGCAGTCATGGAGGCGGGAACCCATCTCACTTAGATTTGACAGATAGTTCTCTACTAGGAATGGTTTAGATATAGCTTATCCTTCCCTGCTGTAGGGAAGGAGGTTTAATGGACTACCTCCACCCCTTTATTTTCTGTAACTTCTGTTTCTGAGAAGCATCCAGGCTATCAAACTGCTCAGAGAATAGGAGCAGTCTCCTCAGTTCATTTGTCAACAGCAGCATGCGATGAGCTATTCTGTCCTATATGTCACAAAGCATCTCAGCCTTCTGAAATTTCTTTGCTCCTGCTAAGCTCCTGCTAAGCTTCTGAAATGTATTGTGTTGTCTACCTTGTCCTCTGGTATGATTGAGCCAAAACAAATGAATAGCAGATTTGAATTTTTAAGAAAGTGTTTTCTTGGCAGTAGCAGCTGGAGAGGTTGAGGTCCCTGGAACATCTCTTGCCCAAATTATTTATGTCTCAAGAAACTCCTCTCAGCAGCATTCCCTGACTCACAGGCTCTGTTTTTTCTTGCCCTTTTATGCTGCATTTAAAATGGCCAGGGACACTCCCCAGTCGTTCTCTGTCCCTTTGCAGACAGGTTAGAGTAATTTATCTTGAGGAATGATCTAAGCTGGGGAAAAAAAGCCTGAGTTGCTATGGCAAAGCCTTCTCACAGGTAAGGGTGCTATTTTTCAAACCACTGAAGACTGAAAAGAAATATTTCCATTTGATTTTTTTTTCTTCAAGTCACATAACCATACAAGTTCTGACCATGCTGATAAACATTATATCTAACCATCAGACACATTTTGTTTCATATCTGCTATTCAGTTTAAGCCAAGACTAAGTTCCTGCTTGTTAGAGAAGGGTTTGACCCTAAATGAAGTACATAATGCTTTGACGATAGCTGAGTATTTAGGTTGTAGCTCATTTGGAAACCAGCAATAAAATAAAAAAAAAAAAAAGTCATCTTTTCGCATTTATAATCTTCTTATGGGCACAGTGGAGAAAGGAAGACTGATCACTTTGCCAGTGTTCATTTCCTTTGCTGCTGCAGTATATTTCTATGTGAACTTATATAATCCAAATATTGAGTATTGGTTACTAGTATGAATTTACAGCATTATTTTTTATTTCCTGCATAAAGGCAGCAATCAAAAAGAATGAAGTTATGATGGACACAGATCTAACTGACATGGATTTCTCCTGCAAGCCTGTCGTTTACACTCATTCCATAAAAAGAAATGTGTGGCTTTCAGACTGTGGTGCCTACTGAGGCTGAAGAGTAAATGTTTAAATAATTTTTAAATCCCTATTCAACTTTTTTAGAAATTAATTTGTCAACATTAATGGGAAATATGCTCAGGAGTATAGGAAGGACACAAACCAGTGTTTCCTTTGTCCTGATGAGTGCCACGACTGCTTACTCCTTGACTTTTTTCTGTACATCTTGTTCACTAATCTTCTCTTTCATTTGATTGGAATTCCAGACTGAACTTTTTCCAGGCAAGGTTTTGAATTAGAAGTTGCTCAACTGAAAAATTCCTAACAAACTTTACTGGGCAGGTTTGGTAATATAACACAGGTCATCTGGATTTGACCTTCAATCCAGCTTTAAACGTCAAATTAATTATAAAACACAAAATCTCCGTATTACATGTACTGAAAACATTAGCAGTATTATTGCACTTTAAATGTAGTTAGCATTTTCTTCATTTTGAAACACAGTATTAATAAAATAGAAAAATATAAATACAAAATTTAAAGAGCTACGTTGGGTTGATGCTAAATGAATTTTCATTTTTCTATCAGCCTCTTTTTGACTCATCAGTGTTAAATTTCTAGCTCCTTGTATGATCAACTAAAGCACATATGCCATTCTGGTCCCTTAAGTGATCTCCTTGCTGCTTATATGGTGAAGACTTGTGTTATTTTTAAGTGCTTCTTCCTGTAGAGTCCAAAGACCTCAAATATGGGGAGATGTATTGTGCAGGAAAATACAAACTAAAGGACCTGCCACATGTTTTTCTTTCAGCAGATCCAGAATTCAAAGAAACAAGAGCTGATTTATGCTGTTCCCTGCAGTGAAAATCAGACATCCAGAGGATTTTACTCTCTCGTCGGAGAAGGGAAATGCTGAGACACTGTGGACATTTCTGCACAGATGTCAGAAGACAGACATGAACTTACTTTGTTTTGGCACTTTAAATTGCTTGAACTTGATCCAGCTGCCTGGGTGAGTAAAGACCAGGCTCAGCTCTGCGCTGTCTCAGCTCTGCATCTTTTGGACCAGAGCTGGCCAGTTCCTGAACAGACTGGAGAGGAGGAGGTGGGCTGGGGTCCTCCCACAACTCTCCTTGCAGGGGCATTGAGAGCAATATATTCAAAGGAAGAGAGACTCACAGTGGTTTTCACCACCTCAGAGATAGTTTCCGGAGGTGCAGGAAATTAAACAGTATTATGGTAGCACCTAGGGTATCATGGCCCTAACTTTAAGTATTAGGCATAGCAACATGTTACTTAGCACATAATTTATTATATCCTTCCATTAAATTATCTTCTTAAATCATGGCCTTTTTTCATGTAGTTACTCGTTCTCAAAGACATTTTGTGCTAGTGAACTTTTTTTAAAAAAAAACCCGTTCAATTACCTCCATTTTATTTATTCATAATCTGAAAACCATTTTTTATTTAAGAAAAAGATACCAGCAATTATCCTTTGAAGCCCCATTTTTAGCAGAAGTCAATTATATTGTCCATTTAATACCCAGTTACTCTGCGTCTGTTCGTACTGATGGCAAGTCTTTATCCCAGAGATTTTAATAAAAATGTGTTTTGTAAAGCAGTATCTTCCTCCACATCCTGTATAAATTAGCAGTGCAGTGGCAGAAATCAGGCTTTGGGTCTACACAGTCTGCTGAGCATATCTACGCTGCACCCAACAACCGATGTGTCCCTCAAGGCTGAAAGGGTGGCACATAAGGCTCTCTATGAAAGAGGGTTAGAAACCCCAAGGTGCCATGGGTGGGGTGATAGCACCAGTCTTCCCCTGCCCTACTTCCACTGAAGGTCACTCTCGAGCCTTTGGCAGGGGTTAATGGTTGGAAAGGCACATGTGGGTGGAAACCCGAAGATGGACATTGGCATTAGCCAAGCAAGGACCAAAAATGAATTTGTCATCATCCAAATACAAAATCATGCTCCTGTTTTAAGAGGCAATTAGCTGTAATTTATAGAGAAGTGAAAAATATTGAATCTTGTGCAGTGTCAGAATCTTTTTGTGCTGCAGGTCTAGAGCTGGACAAATATATTTTCTTTGCTCTGTGTTTCTCTTCACTTACTGAAATTTGCTTTATAGTGCAAAGTCTTTTGTCTTTACATATGTGTTTAAAGAGGTACTTCCAAGTAGTTTAGACATTACATTTCAGCTAACTGGAATGAGTACATCTATATTTAAAACAAAGATCTATCATCGTCATCCCAAAATAAAATAAGTAATAGCAAAACCATTAGCCGCTGTTAAAGCTGTGACAGGCAACACTGCAGCAGAGGCATTCCTTGAGACACCACAGATGACTCTCAGGAGCTGTGCTACTGGTGAGGAGTTGCAGCTCTGACTTCAGCAGCAAGAGGCATAAGAGCCATCACTTCCAGATCAGCATTTAGCGTCATCGATGAGTAGCGGACAGGGTCAGATTAAGAGTTTGTGCTATACCTGCTGGGTGTTGGGCAGATCCTTATCAGAAGCCTCAGAATTTCTCAACCATATGATACAGCTTGTTTCCTCCTTGAATTTCATTTAATTATTGAGCTGAAAACTTGCCCTTGTAATACAAGGTCTATATCTCACTTGCATTTTTGCTAAAGAAAACGTGACTGGGATATAAACAGTATGTAGGCAGTGTGCTTGCTTCTTTGCAAGGCAGGGGGGTGGGGGTGAAAGAGGGGAGTGGATTTTCTACCCTGTGTTTCACATTTCAATGTGACCATGACTCCTGAATGCAGCTTTGGCGGTGTACTTTATGGGCTGTCATGGATAATCATGATGAAGCTATTCTTTTAAATGACTCCAGAGCTTGTTTGTGCTGCAAAACAAAAGAAAGCTGAGCAGAGCTTTTTTACCAAAGCCCTGCTTGTCTGACCTCAATATCAGCTTATTCCCCAGTTCCTCTTCAGTGTCACATCAGCTAACTTTCTCCAGGGACAGTCTGGAGGTATTTCATTCCAAGGATGGATCCCAAAAGGCAGGGTTCCCAATACTGAATAAAGCATTCCTAAAGCTGAATTAACCCTGATGTCCTGCAACATGTCTCCAGAAACCTTTGGATCCTCCCATACTTCCATAATGGACCTCAGGGCATGCAACACAAAGCCTCTGGTTCTTGCTCTGGGAACACGACCTTGGTGGGCTTCAACACCACTTCATACATCCTACAGAAAAAAACCCAAACTTGTCTTTTAGGGCCACAGAGCACCAGAAGATATCCAGGAGCACATGGTAGGAGCTGTCTGGACAGAGCTAGCCTTAATTTGTGTTTCTGTACAGGGAGGTAATAGCCAGTTTTTCATATATAGCAGAATGGGTGATGAAATACTCCCATCTGTGAAAGTATACCTGAAAAATGGTTCCTGAAAATGTTAGATTATAGGCAATATCAATTATAATACAGCTATAAAATAACAGTTTTGGTTTTGGAAGGAAATAATTTTGTTTCTTAAAAATTATTTTAGGAACATGAAGAAGATGTAACATTAAAACTCTATCAGTATCTTTAGCATTCCTTGTTTCCCTGTGGTGATCCAAACAACTATGATCTTTTACTACACAGGGTGCTTCAAGACAGAAGCCCAAAACAACTATCCTCTTTCTCTAGACAAGAAGTTAAGGCTGAAGCACCCCGCCAAAGTTACAAACGCCATGACTATGCTGCGCTCTCCCTGGATGCTTCGCTCATCTGGTTGAACTCCAGGACTTCTCAGTCAACCATTCTGCTACATACTTAGCAAAAGCCAATCTGTAAAGATGGCTCATAGGATGCTCTTCCAGTGTGGGCATTGAGTCACCTGAGCCTGAATTTAGAAAAACTACAGCTCAATTTGTTGATTTCAAGCAGAGTGCCCTGTTAAGCAAATGGACTTCTGAGGCTCCTACCGCACGGTGTCTGCAGGAAATCTGAGGGCTCTGGGTATATAATGGGCACACATGTCAGATGTAGAAGCATTCGGTTTCTTAGGCACTTTTGAAAAAGAAATAAACATGGATTTTGAATAAATAACATTTTATGAGGCATTATGAAATCCTCTAGAATACAAACCATCTGAACACGTAGCATGTTTCAGACACAACATAGAATAAAATTAGTTTAAAAATTCAAATTGTCGCCATATTGGAGAAACATACTCTGTTCATTCCACTTAATGTCAGATAAAAATAAAAGACAAGTCTTTTTCAAAAGGATAGCTTATATGCCTATTATCTCCTCAGTTTGATTGCCTCAGATAGCCTGCTAGGAATTAACTGCATCATTCTTAAACACTTAGTGCAAAACAACTGTAAAAACAATGTGCAATATGCAAACCCATGCAAGTCTGGGTTAATAAATCTTACTCTTATGCTGTACAATGATATTGTCATTTGAATGCAATATGTAAAGCATTTTGGGTTTTAATACTAACAAATTGTATTACTTATTTATAATAGAATACTTGAATAATTATTTTATGTTTAGTGATTTAAGATGACTTTCCTCCCAGAGGTAAAAAAAGTTGTTTCTGGGGTTCTACAATTTCAAATGCTGCTGAAAATCATGTTTTCTGCAAGTTTGAAAATATTCTACTGGTGAATTTGGCTAATCCTGCTGTTCCAGGAATGTCATATCTTTGAACTGAAAATCATGTTCTTGAATATCCACTGTTATGCTCCATAGCAACTGAATGTATAGTGTTAACATACATGTGCATGTATGTGTGTAATACCAACCACGCTTACCGTATTGCATGTGTGTACACATGTGTATAACAAAAGACATCCAGTAAAGCACTGAGATTTTTTTTTCCGGTCCTGAAGTTCAGGAGAGGGACAAGAGCCATCAACTCCAATGGTTATGCTTACAGATTCCCACCATCCAGGTTTCTATCAAATTCTGACTGCAATTAAATTTGGCCATTAATGTGTTTGTTTCTCCACGTTGGGGAACCCAAAGTTATTATCATTCTACTTGATATGTTGATGGAAGGATGTATTTATCTGGTATTTTCCCTAATTTGGGTAAAGAGAAGAGCATTTTGTTCTTACAATAAGCAAGTAAACATACAAGGCTTCTTTACTGGCCCGTGCATGCTAAGTAAGTGTGTACACTGAAAAATAAACTCATCTGTAAGGCCTCTCTGAGAAGAAAACCTCTTTCAAATCTAAGCACTTCTCTAAAACCTACAAAAATACAACTTTTTGCAGAAACAGCCCCAAATGTCAAATACACCTTAGAATTGCAGCAGAGATTTAGTTAGCAGAGACAGAGGAAGGCACAGAGACAGAAAGACAAAGGTGGATTTTGCTGATATGAACTAATGAATAAAACTGAACAAATTTGTTAGATATAATTTTTCACCAGAAAAATAACTAATAAAAAGTAAAATATTTCACCTTGATTTTGACAAAATAACCTGAATTCCTTCTGCTTTAAAAAAATTTCACAATATTCTGTCTAGAAATCTAGATCTTTCATTAGAAGTCTTCAAAATGAAACTGAAATTTTGTGTTTAGAGTTGCTTCTTTGAACTGAACAAACTCTAAATATCTATTTTCCTTCTTTTCTACACCCAAATCATCTGAAGACTCACTTATTTATCCAGCTGTGTTCCAGCAGAGGTATTTCTGAACCTAGTGCTTCAGAAAAGAGTAACTTCTGATAATGATACCATACATTGCATTTTTAAACCTTATCTTCATATAGAGAGTGGTGGGATATCTATAAAATGCCACGCTGAGAAGGCACACACTGGGGCTAAAAGAAGAGTAAAAACCCCTGGACATGCCACCTGACTGCACTGTACATGCAAATGGCACAGGAATACCCTGACAAAGCATTTCTTGCAAGAAAAATATCTGGCTTGAGTTGATGGAAAAACATGTTTAAGAGTCAAGAACCGGGTCAGGAGCTAGGTTTTACTTTCACACTTAACCGTTGTTATGAAAAAAAAAAGTGAAGAAGCAGCAGGGCACCAGAAGGTGAAAAAGCTGTGAGAGTGTCCCACACACCCATAGGTAAGGCTGCATGAGGTGGAAGCAGGTTGACTCGGTACAGGAAAGTGCAGGCAGAACAGAAGGCAGTGGGTCAGAGAAAGCCCCTGCTTTTTTAGTGCCATATGTGGGGCTTAAGGCTAGTGCAACAGCAGCTGTCAGTGTGCCAGGTGAACGCTGATCATGAGTTTGAGGTTTCCCCACCCTGACGCCTTTGCAAGCAGAGGTAGGAGTATAATCATGATCTGTCAGTTCCTCTTGTTATCTATACGAGAAGCCTATTGCCATTAAAAACATATCAGAGTTTTGCCTCTGAGACATGCAGGTGCCGTATTTATTTCTTAAGGTGGTACTGTTAGTATGCAGGTATTCAAATATGCAAAATACCAACACTAAATTTTCAAAAGACTATTTCTTCATCAAAAAAGAGAATAAAATTAGATTATCTTTGTTTACTAGAAGTGCACAAAGTTTCATTTTTCTCTAGGAATCTTTTATTGCTTGTAAATATGAATATTAGCACACAGGAATCGTTGCCAGTTCTCTTTCTCTGTCATTTATACTCATCGGAAGAAAATAATACAACCTTATGACTTTTCCATCTCTTTGCCAGGCTGTGACCATGGAAGTAGAAAAAGGGCAAGAAATTGAATTTCTTGCCATTTCTGTGACACTGCTGCCAGCAGAGTTCCGGCTTTGTGAACAGAAACCTCCCTTTGAAGTCTCGTGTTTGATGAGATTGACCTTATCTGTGTGTTATCCTGTTCCCATTCGCCCCTGCCCAAGGATTGCAGGCAGGCAGGACTGTGCGGATCCATCAAAGCCGAAGTGGAGCTCTACTCACCAGCACAAAGGGCTGGGCTTTCACCCTGTGAAAGGCAAATAGAGGAGGCTGGTGGGAGGCAATGTGCCAAGGCACGGAGCAAATTTTGAGGGACGTGGGTTCAAGGTCTGCCCTTGTCTTGCTGAGCCAACTGCTTCCTGTGCTGGCTTCTGTGTACAGCAAATACAGGTATTTGTACCTCCCAACACTGTGCCAAAGAGATTTCAAACAAAAGGTTTAGCTTGCTTTGCAAAATTGACTCAGAGATTAAATAAAAGTTATTAAATGTTTTTATTTTTATTTTTTATTAAGAAACACGGTGAGTTCAATACACTGGAGAATAGTCAGTAGCCCGGTGCAAATACTTGGACAGAGAGAAGGAGAGGAGGGATTTTGGTATAGACCTGCATTTTAATTAGATGATCAGAGCAGCCAAATATTCCAGCACTGTTTATTTTTCAGCAATCCCATGCAAAAAGATGTCTTGTATCCCCACCACAGATACAATTTCTAATGAAAGCAACTCACTTCTGGAGAAATCTCACTCCATACATACACCCCCACACCCCTCCAATCTGCCACCCAACATCCATGGCTGTACTGGACAGTAGCTGAGAACAAGCTGTTATGAGCATGGAAGATCTTTGTGTAACTACTAAACACTCCTCCATCATGCTGTCCTAACAGTTTTCACACACTTGTCATAAAACTTTGTGATATTCACTATTTCTCTAAAACCTGAGCTCGTGGAATCGTGTTGTTTACAGACAATGCCAACTTTTGGTTTTATTTACCATGAGAAATTTGTTACTCGTGGTTTCCAAGACAAGCTTTAAAACCTGTGATGAGCCCATTGCTCAGGCTGCAAGGGTAGGAGATAATAAAAAGGTGAATCCACAGCAGTCTGGGCACCATCCCTAGGAGGGTACCACATCTCTGCCTGGCTGGGCCAGAGGATGAGGGTGAAAGCAGTCACCTGCTGGCTGTCCTCTGGGGACGGCGGAGGGGGGTGGGATGGGAGAGGATGGGAATCCGCAGGTCACATTGCAGGGCAGCCTGCAAACTTTTCCCCAATTTTCAAAAGGTAACAAGAAGATGGATTGCACCGACAACATATATTTAACCTTGTTTTTCCCCTTGATTTGGCTGTATGATTAAATAAGAGAGCGAGGTGGTTAATAACTGTCGCAGCCACAGGCAGTGAGTGGAGGTATGCGCACTCACACCTCCAAGAACTCGCTGAATGATGCGCAGAGACACGATTATCAATCTCTAGACACCTAGGTGTCTTTTATTACATTAAAATGAACACTGCAAAATTTGATAAACCAGCCAGGAGCCCTGAGGTTAATACACATCCCAGAGAACTTGTAATTTTGAAAATGAGTATTTCTTTCCAAACTTGGTTTGGAAAAACCCCAAGGGTTTGTTAACAAATAATTTGATTCATAGAAGAAGTAGCTGGCTCATTGCTGCAATACCACAGAGATTTATTCTGACCATATTTCAGACATCTCTGATTTGTAAAACTGCTGTGATGATGACATAGGTTTTCATATTTTTTCTTACCTTCTTCCAACTATTCATTTCTTTGTTGCTTAAGGGTCTTTTTAATATTTGTGGGGTTTTTACATTGCTTATCTTCCTGTTTCTGTGTTTCAATGGTTGTTGGTGGTAAGGGCTGTACATTTTTTTTTGGAGTGAAAATGCTTTCAGAGAGGCAAAACCTGGCAGGAAAATGCCAAGAAAATGCCCAAACCTCAAAGAAAACCAAAACCTACTGAAAAAACAAAACAACAAAAAAGAAAACTCACAGCCGCCTCCTCTCAGCTCTGACTTTTCAGGCCTCCATGATAATGAACTAGTTCTCCTCACTGTAACATACCTCTAGGGCTTCAGACCAGCAAGGGATCGTGCATCTACTACATTTCAAAGGATTTTAGTTCTGCTACGACTTTCTTCTTGTAAATGAATTACAATCAAGGACTAGGACTCTCAGAGCTAGCTGTAAGATACACTTAGGAGCATCGGGTGACTTGTGGGGAAGTCAGGACCTTCAGAGCACAAAGGGCCACCCCAGGAACTGCTCTGTCAGCTCTGGTTTTCCAGCTGAGGCAACGCTGGGTACACTGGGTACCCACACCACTTGACCCTGGCCTGAAATGCAGGTGCCCAGCCAGGCATTTGAAAGAAAGGCTGTAACACGCCTCCTTTGCTACTTTCTCTACTTGAGAATAAGTGTCCTGAAGGGAGGGCTAAAGCTTTGCTGTACTGGCCTGTGCTCAACACAGCATCCGGGGTGGGACAGCTCCTGGTCATGTTCTCCCCGCCTTGGCTGCTTCTGGCGATAACCCACTGTGTCTGTTTGGAGTGGAAGGAGCCTGAGCACTGAACACACTGTCCTTTTCACATAGTATTAGAGGTAGCCTAAACAGAGCCTAAATTTGCAGGCAGAGTCCTTCCTTACTTGCATCTTCCCCTCCTCTGCATTCTGTGAGTAAGCATGCCACAGGAGAACAACCCAAAAATCCTGGCAGTGCAAAACAGAAACCTCAGTATGCTGTTTATTCAGTGCTGGCAACTCATACCTGCTTTATTGGTTTAAAGCACAACAGTCGGTCACAGGGTATTGTTTCAGCAGCTGGGCTGTATGTTGAAGTGAAAGTCTAAGGCCAAGGGAAATGTAGCAACATAACAGGGAGAGCTAAGAAGGACATTACAAGAAAAGGATAAGGAGTTGGCTTTTGTGAAGGAAATCTTGAAGGACGCACGCAAGAGATTGGCCAAAAGAAATTCAGAGTGTATTAACCTGAGTCCTCAGATGACTGTTGAAAAAGGAGAACAAGAATTTACTCTTTGAACTTGGAAAAGAGGGAACAAGAGTATCGAAATGCAACTCTAGGTCAAGGGCAGCTGAAGGACACTTAAGGCAAAAGATGTACTCTTTGAAAGGCATTATTTAAAAATAGTAATAGACTCAAGAATAAAATCCAAACAATATAGCTGGATTTGTCACAAATTAAATGAGAGGACAAGAGGAGGATGCCGGAGCGGTTTTGTTAGCAAAGTGGGTTGAACTGTAAGAATTAAAAGGAAAGAGAAAAATCTAATCAGCATGAAAGGAATTGATATGAAACTCTGAGTGATCAGGTGGCTCTGTGGTGGGTTGGCATTGGCTGGACACCAGATGCCCACCAAGCTGCTCTATCACTCCTCTCCTCAGCAGGACATGAAGGGGTTGAAAATAAGATGGAAAATTGTGGGTCAAGACAAAGGCGGTTTAAGAAAGCAAAAGCTAAAAGGCTGCTCATGGAAGAAAGAAAAAAAATAGAGTCATTCTTTACTTCCCATGAGTAGGCGATGCCCGGCCACTTCCTGGAAAGCAGGACTTCAGTGCACGTAGTGGTTGCTCTGGAAGACGAAAGTTGTGAACAACGAATGCTCCTCCTCCCCCTCTTGCTCCTTTCCCCTTGCTTTTCTTGTTGAGCGGACATTATATGGTACGGAACATCCCTCTGCTTAGTTTGGGTCAGCTGTCCTGGCTGCATCCCCTCCCAAGACCTTGCCCACCCCCAGCCTACTGATGAGGAGCATGTTGGAGAGACAGACAGATGGTCTTGATGCTGAGCCAGCACTGTTCTGCAGTGGCCAGAAACAGGGTGTATTACTAGCACCTCTCTAGCTACTGACAGCTGTGAGGGCTGCTGTGGGCAAAATTAACTACCCCACAGCCAAACAGAGAACAGCTTTGAGGACAAAATTTAAAAAGGGAGAGAATGGACAAAGCACAGAGCTGTAGAATATATACTTGTCATCAGCATCCTGTTTCATGTCGGGGTTGGGTTCTTCCTTGGCTGCTTAATCTATGTGCCTGTGTGGGACTTTAACCCTTAACCAGAGCAAAGCAAAAGGAGAGGGAGAGAAGCAGATGCGGAGACACAGATGTGCAAAGGAGGATGAAGAGGAGACTGGGTGCTCCTTCCTTGCTTGTACTGCATCAGTGATCTCCTGGGGAGATCCCTTCCAAGTCCCTCCCCAGCTCAGGGCAGGGTGGGTGAAGGCATCCCTGTGGCTCTATGGGTAAATTTGCAGTACTAGAAGAGACGAGGGAGAACAAGAAGCCCCACGAACATCTGCGACAAGACACCACAACAGAGGAAGCCTTGGGATAGTGGGATGTGGATATGTCTGGATACTGAAAAGACAAATAGCTGGGTACTGCTTGTTCTCCAAAGCTGTAACACTGAGGTTCAAAGCCTTCCTGCCTGCATGTAACAAGTGGTGCTGTGGAAGACCCAGCCACCTTTTAATGCAGGCTATCACAATTACTTTACAGCATGTATTAAAATTCTTTGGCATGTTGTGTTTTATTTGCCTAAGGATGCAAAGCAAGCCTAATACTTGCTGTCCAAAAGTTTTTTAAAAAAAGTTTTAACAATTCTTACAGCTATTTGTATAACCTTTTTAGAAATGCTCTGTTTTCTTTCTCTTTGCCTTTTGTTTACTTTGAGGTTTGTAGATTTTGTTATCAGTAGTAACTTTGAAATGCAACAAGAAAGTAATTTTTAAGAAGCAAACATGAAATGTTTTATACTTTTGAAGAGTAAATTGCTAAAGCAAACTTTTATTTGAACAACACAAAGGGCTAGCTCTTGTTAGCAAAAGGTCAACTTGGTCTGTGGCGTCTTAGATGAAGATTTAAATGTCACAGTACCAGAGCCAGTGCTTGCTGCTAACCCAGCTTTCATGTTTTTTGGTTTTGCACTGCTGTTTTGCAGTAGAGATGGAAGTATTTGTGTATAAGAGACCATTGCTAATTCTGTTGGCTAAATCCCAAACAGTGCTAATTAGACTGTACTATACTTTTACTATGGATGTTTTCACTGACTGCAGCAGTGAAGCAACTAGACCAAGTTTAAGAACTTAAAATGTGATTATTTTTTTCCCCCAACACCTTTGCATGTCAGAAAAGAGGGTCTCACTGATGTTAAGGTGATGGCAGCCCATTTTGGGAAAGGAACATGCAAGAGACATACCTGTCTCCCATCACCTAGAATGGTCTTGTCCAAAGAGCCTCCTGCTCATGTGGAATCAAACATGAGGAATGGAAACCTTAAATTTGTGACAGTATATTGTTAAAAGGAAAATAAACGTTAAAACATTTGTGTGTTTTTCTTTCCTAGCTAGTATTTTAGAATATATTTAATAGTTTAAAACATATTTTTCATTTTATGACTGTAATTTCTGGGTCACTCCGGTAACAGACAATATTTTGAAAATTCAAGTGATAAATAAAGAAAATACTTTGCAGAACATCTCTGCCAAGCTGCTCAAGAAACAAATGTCCAGCCCGTGATGTTATGTGAAATGGTATGAAAAGAAAAAGAAAAAAAAAATCCAAAACAAAGAAGACATTGAACAGAAGAAAATAATAAAAAAAATGAGACCTGCTTACTAAAGTTTGGAATTTTAATTCTGTGTGAAATTCCAATATTTTTAAGATTTTGGTTTTGGTAGGAATGAGGACTGACAATATTTACATTGTCCATTAATAGAGAATCTATTAAAAGTGTTTCCTTGGAAAAGCAGAAACAAATCTTTTTGAAACCACACCAACTCTTCTCCTCAGCAGTTATGCTGTAGGATCCACAAGATGTTTAGTGTGTGTAGTCCCAAAGCTTGCTAACTCCCAGCCCCAGTCCTGGGAAGGTGTTGAGGCTTTTTTGATCAGGAGGGTCCCCAAGCCTCACACTCCCTCCTCTAAGGAAGGTTCCACCCATGCCACCCCCATGAGTCTTGAGTGTGTTTGAACATCTTGCCCTCAGAGGGGACAAACCCTTCCACCACAAGTGAAGTAGGCAGCTCAGCAAATTATCCAAACATAGGGCAAATTTCAGAAGAGTTGGAGGATTACAGAAACCATACAAAATATTTTTATACAGCAACTCACGTGCACTTTTCTTCTGTGACTGCTTAATTTTGCAAAAACACAGTCATATTAATATTGGGATCACTATTATTCTGCAAAAATGACTGTAATATGTACAGTAGTTCTGTTGTAACCGTTGCAATACACTTTTCTCCTCACTGGACTGATGAGACAAGCTGCGTACCCGGTCTTGTGTTGTGCAGTACTCTGTTATCACTTGGTGTAAGTGAAATTTACTGTAGGCAGTTTTGGTTCTCATTTCATGGTGATTTTGTCAGTAAACTGTTCTTATCCCAACCCACAGAGGCTCTGTCTGTTTTTCCTCCAGGAGTGAGTGAGCAGTGTATGGTGCTCAGCCACTGCTTGGGGCTGAGCCATCACACACAGAGCAATATTTGAATTTCAGTATTACTCTTTCCCAGGAGGGCTATCAATCTACTTTTAAAAATATATCCTCAAAGTATAAGTTCAGCATGTAAGACTGACTTTGAAATGTCAATAGAATGAATGTGTAAAATTTTGGGTTTCTGATAAAGTGGAAAGCAGACACATTTTTTCTCTGCTGGTATACTTATGGGTGCAGGAGGAACTTCCGTTACAAAGTTTTGAAGTGCAATTATTCTACACAAAATTGTTACCCGTGACATCCAAACTAGTTGTCTGCAATGGCAGCAAGTTTAACTTTCCCTCAAAGTGTGTAAAAATAAAATGATAGCTCCAGTTAATAGTTGAGCAGTATACTTCTGTATTTTCCTCTCTCCGTTTTCTACCTATTCATCGTATAAAACTGAAAGCATCTGGTTACATGGGTTTGACACTGCTGCTTTTTCATGGATCTTCATAGGCTTTTTTTTATGATTGTAATTCATGATTGAACCGTCTTCTTAATATATTGGTAATCAGTAGTTGTTGAATAATAAATTATCTTTCATATCTTATTTCACAGCGCTCATTGTTATATGTTTTTTTTCAGGTTTCATTTGGAGCTATGCTTGATGAGATGTAAAACTTGTCGTTTTAACATTGTAATTGTTATTTGTAATCAAACGTGGATCGTGCTCTTTCCAGGACAGACTCTCATCACAAGTTCCACTGCACTGATGTGCAAAAGCTGGGAGGCTACCCAATGATATTACCTTCCTGTGATAAATAGTGTAACATTGATAAGAAGATGGTACTGTGTGTTCAAGATTTTTTCCATCAGAAAACGTGTTAGAAGAGGCTCTGACTATATAAAAACCTAAATGAAACAGACTTTAAGGTGAAGGAGCAAGCCCTGAGGGTGACAGTCTTGCTGTCTTGCAAAACATGGCCAGGACAAGTCAGGTTTGTAGTGGAGGGACCACAGCCTGGGTGTTAACCAGAAAGGCAAGGTCCAAAACCAGGGGGGAGATCAACCTCCTCTCTTCCAGCAATGGTCACAAGGCTGGAACTCTGGCTTTTTAATCACCTTCTTGTGGCCCAGGGGCAAATAAATACAAAACTCAGTTGAGCTCCTAGTCCAGCCTGTATTTTTGTCCTCATTTGAAATGGCCCCATATCCATTCTCTGCCTTGGAAATGGTCCTCATGTTGTTTTTCCAAAACCCACTGTCTTGTTGGCCATGTTGATGTGGAACAGCTCTGTCAGATGCAAAATGTAGGAGAATACTTCTTGGCTCTGTTTGCTTTCCTCTCTAAATATGGGCACAATATAGCTCCTTTGGCAGAACTGTGGCAGACAGTATTAGAGTGGTTTTAAACCCCACCAATCAATCATCCCTCAGACTATTTGCTCTTCGAGACCTATCTATGTATATGAAGAAGCATGAAGAGCTCTCCTTTACCTTTCCTTGTGTCTAGTCTCCCAGGAACATCTTTTGGGAAACTACAAAGATCAGAGCAAGATATGTGATTGTGGTGGGAAAAAAAATAAAAATCAATGCTGCATTTATAATGAGCATGACAAATCTCATCTCAAAATTGAGGTACATGGGTTAAAATATTTTATAATATTAAGATATTTCCTAAGGCACCAATAAATTTAATTGTGCTTAAAGAAGTTTCTGAGAATCATTTGACCTCTGGGGTAGCTGTGGCTGTTTTTCATGGTTCTGAATAAGGCCCTTCAATCAGTCTACTTTTGTATTCCTTTCCATCCTTCAATCTTATCTGCAGCTTCATGACAGCAAGTTTTCATAAAGTGAGAAAAAATCAAAATTAATATCCTAGTTTAAAAATATGCTTTATGGTAAATAATGTGAAAGAATTCATTCTTAGGAGTTGGCACTGTAGAGCAAGAGTCATGCTCCCTACGTCCTGTCTTTTCACTCTTGTGGTCTGTTTAAGCATTACTGTCAATCTGAATTAAGTTAGTGAACTGGGAAGGTGTATCTAAAGTAAGTAAGTATTCCCACTCATACTAGCCAGTATTGCTACATCTCAGCTTGGGAGAATTCGACCTGAGTAAAGTCTTATGTACAGTTTCATACACATTTCTTGCGGGTGGCTAACAGAAGTGGAAGACTTGTTTCTTTGCCCTGGCTCCTTTTGCTTCTCTCCACTGGAATGTGCATATGGTGGAAGCATTTTTTTCCCAACAATGAAAGTGAAGCAATAGATTGTTCATGAGATACACCGCTAACAATTATTTGGCAGAAGATTGAAAACCTACAGACTGTACTTCTGTGTGGTTCTGTTGGCCCTGTTTGTCTCACAAAAATAGCAACCCACAAATCATATACAAAGAGATAGTGATCAGTCCATAACAAGGGCGTGTATAATCAAACTTCCACTTACAGCCAGCATACAAGATGGAGAGTTTGGACAGCCTTGTTTGTTTAGTAAGTTTGCCAGTAAATGTAGCTAGGATAGAATTGTAGTGACCCAAACACAAGAAAAAACCCATTAAGATAATTTTCTGGGCACTGTAGTTCCTGTTATTGGATAAGCAGACATCGAATCAACAGGTTTTCAGCTTGTGGAGTACTTTGTCCTGTGCAGGGAAGTGAAAATGTTAGCGAATTGTTCCCACTGTCATTTAATGCTTTTCTTAACTTTCTACAGCATATGAAAGTTATGTAAAGTGTCCTGCAAAGTTGCAAACAGTATGTCTGTGTGCTGTTAGATGCACGCCCACGCTTCACACACAGGCAGATGTCCTGTTAGGATTTTTCTGAAGGCAGTTGCAATTACTCGCCTTGCATTTGTGATGCAAAATGTGTCTGACATTTCTTTCCCCAAGCTGCAGTGTTTGGCTTTGAAACGCCACTACTTTACTGGTAAGGGGAAAATAAGGTTGACGCAAAACAAGACAAATGCTCCTCTTCCTTCTATGTTGATCATAATAGAGTTTTCCTAGAAACTCTACTTCTTTGTAAACCAATCTGGCTGCTCACAGTAACACCCACCTTTAATTAAGGACTTTTCCAAACGCTTAGTAGGAAGACGTCAGGTTAAAATAGCAAAGAAGCAAACAAACAAAGCCCATGCTGTCTTCAGAAGGCTATTTTAAATTGAACTGACTAGTGCACTCAACTTCAGGCAATTTCCCTTGGGTTTGATCTCAGACAAACGGGGTTTCAATTACACCTTGTACACTGTAGGCAACATTCAGACTTGAAAGGTTTTCAAGGATCAGGATGAATTGTTTACTAATTCAAAACCCAAAAGGTTCATCCAAAGACTAAGTCAACAGGAGCTCCTTTCCCTCTGCACATAACTGCCTTTCCTCCAAGGATGAATAACTTTATCCTTTGGAAGTGAAATTCAAACATTTAATATTTCCTTCTGTCAGACTTCCTTTATATATACACAAATACACCTAATTTCTTTGCTAACAAGGGAAAATTCTACTATCATTTGCCTAGTACCAAGTAAGCAGTTTGAAGACAAGTATGTCATGTTGCTTTAGTGAATATCCATGTGTATGTATCTTTGTATCAATCTCTACAAACTAGTCAGACTTACATAAACTCAGTCCCACACAGCATTATGTTATTTACATACCTTTCTGCACATCACCTCACTGTGGTATAAAAAGCACAATGAAGTCAGTCTGATGTCCGTCACCTGCTTTGATAGGTGTTAGAGTTTATACATGAAAATAGACTGCTCCTACACATATGTTGTCAATGCATACTGCTTTTCTCTTATTTACGTGTTAGTAAGGATGTGAGTAGGTCTTCGAGAACCATGAATTCAAATCTCAGATTCTGCCCCAGTCTCCTATTCTAAATTAACTTTAACCAGTCTGCACACAAAGAGAACTTGATCTGTTGAGGTCAATGGGAATTGTCCATTACTTTAGGAGGTGCTGGACTAAACACGTGACCAGAACTTGGCTATTCTTTCTTATGTTCTGTATTCTGATGGGTTTCTTAGCGAAGGCTATTGAACATTTAAATGTTCTCAGAATTCATTCTCAGTGTCCCAGAGACTCTCTCTGCATGTGAGAGAATTTAACCTTAACTGGATTAGAGGAGAATGCATCCTGCTGTCAGTAATTTAAAATAATCTTTTAATGTAGCAGAAGTTTCACGTTATCTGGAGAAAACACAAATAATGTCCCGTTATTAAAAAAGATAAAACACTAAAAAGTGCTATGGAAATTACAGACTTAAAAAATCCAATGGCCATGCTAAGTCGTTTGTTGAGTGGATATGTGTGGAAAAGAATGATATATTTGGATGCATTTGAAAAGGACAATTTAGTAGATGTGATGTATCAGGGAATTAATGAACCAAGTCAAGCCAATTTAAGTACTTAGAAGGAAGCCAAAAAGAAGGTTTGAGAGGTACAGATTCTAGTAAGTGTGGGGAAAATCAGATCAATTTTAGCATACTCTCTAAAGTCTGATAATGAGATAAAAAGAGTTGAGAAAATTAGGTCTAAAAATGTAAGGAAAAAGTGAAAGACAAGTAAAAAATAATAACCTTTTTTTCAATAAAAACATCCACTTAATGAACTGAAATTGTAATTAAATCACTGCCTGTGGATAGATATTTACAGCAGTCACTAGGGGAACCCTTAAGTTGATCAGATTTCATGTTGAACTCCCTAGGACATGGGCTTTCAAAGAAATATCAAAGCTCTTCCTTCACTCAAAGTCACTTTCAAAATTGTGATCTAAGTGCAGTTCAGTAAACTTTTATATACATATTCATCTGCTCTTAGATAAATAATTTTGACTTTGATTTCTAAGATTTCCTATAGAGTGTTTCCTATGGAGTGTTTGCTGGGAAGCCATAAGCATCAGAAACAGCTAGTAACTGAAGTTAGGAAGTACATAAAAAGCATAGGATATATAGTAGCTCAGGAAAGGACACATTTTGGTATAGGGAGGAAGACTGTGGGTACCTGGGAATTCAATTTTTTCCTGAGTGGGATATCATGTTTACATTCACATTCTCTTTTGCTGTGATTGTGAATAGCTGACAGTTCCACCTCAAAAACTTAAAATAGTTTAGATCTCTTAAAAGAGATCTTAAATGATAGGTAACTGTGAAATTTCTCTGCTTTTAAGTTGTAAGAATTTGATTTCTGTAAAAATCAACTCTAGAGCAAGTAAAGTACTGTTACCTTGTACTTCAACGGAGAGACTAGAGTTAAATGAAATTTTGCAGATAGCTATGTAAGAAATTTATCTAAAGCACCTAAATGTGAGCCAGATTTGAATTGGAAGCTGTGTAACTAAGGTTAACCCAATCTAATAAAACCTGCTGGAAAGGAAAAGAATATTGGCATTGGCTCAGCCCCATATTAATAACAACACATGGCTTGTGGCCAACATAGGCCATGGGAAAACTGTGAGACACCTTAAAGAAGCCTAGAAAAGTAATTGCGTAGTGAGGAATTTTGTAGGTGTGTGCATAGACATTCTGCTTTATGCTCAGGAGATACAGAGTAGGCACAGGAGGAGAAGTACTTCTGATCCTTGGCTGCTTTCTTCTGAAGAAACTGCAAACCTTATTGAAATGAATTCCTGGAATGGAGGAGGGCAAAGCATTTGTACAGGCAACTTTCTAAGTGACACAGACCACAGCAGCCATTCCCAATTGCTATCACTCATATATCCAGCCTCAGCAAAGAGTCATTCAGGAACCCATATGTAATTTCTATACCAAGTATTTTCTCTACCATAGTTTTAGTGATGTGGAATGAAGCTAACATACTGTGGTCTACAAAGACATCTTTCTTTTTCACTGTCTTAAATTATTTTATTCTGTGCATGTCCTTGTTTTTGATTATTGACATCTTTTGACAATTTGGATTTTCAATTTCTGAAACAGTCATAAACTGAAGAATTATCTTACATTAAGCAAATCAGTCAGTGACAATTTTCTTAACTTCGGAAAATAATATTAGTTGCATTACATTAGGTCAGTGTTTTACATTATTTCTAAATGCTTCATGGCAAGACAATGGCTTCTGATTTCTATCAACTGGCTTTGCATGCCAGCAAAAGTCATCATTATCATGTTATGCCACCTAGAGGTATTCTTTCTGTCCTTGTCATGTTATGTTGTATATCAAATAAATTATCTATGTATTAATCACTGTATTACTCTGATCTATTCTGCATGATGATGCATTCATTGTATAGTGAACTGGATAATCATGACTCTATGAAGTTTAGCTGAGCAAGGACCAACAGTGCAGAAAAAATGTGCTTTTCTGTTTGTTATGCCTGGTCTGTAGACTGAGAATGAAGACGATGTTACTGTTGAGTATATCATCTTAAATTGGAAAAGAACTCCAAGCACTGTGATCATCTTTTCTCATTTAACCAAAATGGCTTCTACAGGTACATGAACCAGAAAAGGAAGGTTAAAGAAAGTGTACCCCACAATGAGCAACAATGGAGAACTGGTGACAACAGATGAGGAAAAGGCTGAGTCTCCTAACTTTTTTGCCTTGGTAAAAAGGCAAACCTCTCTCCTCACTGCTCTTGAGTTGAGGGGCTGCAAGATGGGGACCAGGGAGACAGAGTCCCTCCCACTGTAAGTGAAGATAAGGTTTGTGACCATCTTTGGAACTTGAACATACACAAGTCCATGGGGCCTGATGAGATGTGTCCCAGACTCTTGAAGGAATTGTCTGATGTAGTTACCAAGCCACTCTCCATGATATTCAAAAATTCATGGTCAGGTGTAGTCTCTAGTGACTAGAAGAAAGGAAACATCATGACCATTTTTCTGGTAGTAAGGAAGACCCTGGGAACGATCACCCTGTCAGCCTCACCTCTGTGCCTGGGAAGATCATAGAACAGATCCTCCTAGAAGCTATGCTGAAGCACATGGAGGACAGGGAGGTGATTTGAGATAGCCAGCATGGCTTTACTAGGGGCCTGACCAATCTAGTGGCTTTCTACAATGGAGTGACTGCATCAGTGCACAAGGGAAGAGCTATGGATGTCATCTATCTAGATTTCTGCAGGGCCTTTGACACAGTCCCCACAACATCCTTCTCTCTAAGTTGGAGAGATACGGATTTGATGGGTGGACTGTTTAGTGGATAAGGAATTGGCTGGATGGTTGCATCCAGAGGGTGGTGGTCAATGACTCCAAGTCCAGATGGAAGACAGTGACAAGTGGAGTTCCTCAAGGGTCTGTGCTGGGACCAGTGCTGTTTAACATATTTATTAATGATATTGACACTGGTATAGAGTGCATCATCAGCAAATTTGCTCATGACACTGAGTGGTGAAGTTAATGTGCAGGAGGGATGGGATGCCATCCAGAGGGATCTGGACAGGCTGGAGAAGTGGGCCCAGGTGAATCTCTTGAGGTTCAACAAAGCAAATGCAGAGTCCTGCACCTGGGTTGGGACAATCCCTGTTAGCCTTACAGGTTAGGAAATTATGTGCTTGAAAGAAGCCCTGAGGAAAAGGACTTGGGAGTACTTGTGAATGGGAAGCTTGACATGAGCCACCAACATGCATCTGCAGCCCAGAAGGCCAACCGCATCCTGGGCTGCATCAAAACAAGTGTGGCCAGCATATTGAGAGAGGTGATTCTACCCCTCTACTCTGTTTTGGTGAGACGTCACCTGGAGTATTGTGTCTGGCTTTGGAGCTCTCAGCACAAGAAAGACATGGACCTGTTGAAGCATGTCCAGAGGAGGGCCACAAAAATGATCGAAGGGCTGGAGCACCTCTCCTAGGAAGACAGGCTAAGAGAGTTGTTCTTGTTCAGCTAGGAGAAGAGAAGGCTCTGGGGGCCTTATAGCAGCCTTACAGGATCTGAAAGGTGCTTACAAGTAAGCTGGGGAAGAACTGTTCATGAGGGCATGTGGCAGAAGGACAAGGGGTAATGGTTTTAAACTTGAAAAGGGGAGATTTATATGGAATATCAGGAAAAGTTCTTCAATATGAAGGTGTTGGATCACTGGCACAGGTTGCCAGAAGACGAGGTGGACAACTCATCACTGGATATATTCAAGGTCAGGCTTGATGGGGCTCTGAGCAATCTGATCTAGTGAAGATGTCCCTGCTTACTGCAGGGGGTTGGACTAGATGACCTCTAAAGGTCCATTCCAACCTTACACATTCTATGATTCTATGATTCTAAAATACATTAATGCAAATCAGAGAGTGGAGAAAACAGAATTGTCTTTTTTTCTGAAGTCACTTCAGCTTTGCTAAGAGAACAAGTGAAATAAAAACATTCCAAAGCACCCATTGGCCAACAACAGGAAAGTAAATATTATGGTGGTGGTTTTATAACCACTTATAACCAATTTCAGCTCTAAATTTTACATATAAACAGCTTTATTACTCATTGTTTATATAGAATCTCTTTTCTTTGTTAAGACAAAAGCCTCTTCTTAGAATGACAAAAATGTATCGTGCTGTGAATACACAGGAAAGGAAATATAGTCTGCTAAGAAGGGCATTCTAGAAAATAAGAGCACCTCCAAAGATAGTGAGTCATATGCCCACTTTTAGAAAAAAAGACAGACCTTGGTTCTTTGCACAGGAAAGGAGCAATGCTATAGGGCAGTTCTTACTTTTAATGTCCCAAAAACTTTACATCTCTAAAAATCATCTTCCAAGTGTGCAACCCAAACACTTCCTTGCCTTTTGTTCTGGCATTTCCCACTTCCACTTTGGTCAGCAATTCCTTGGCAGACATTTAAAGTTATGCTGGTATGTTTCTGCACAAAAATTCCAGATTTGAGAATTTGCCATTTCCAATAAATTTTGTAAAAAGGAAAAAAACCCTAACAAACCCTCTCAATCTGCTGCAGTAGTAGCAGTTTTTCCCGGTGTGATACATGTTCAGCATTGATCCTGTATGAAGACATGGGAGGACTAGAAGTATTCTGCTCAGGCACTTAAGCTTGGGGTTTTTTTATAGTCCACTGAAGAGGAAAGGAATCCTAAATCCTGTAGTTCAGAGCTCTACTTGCCAGTATTTGAACAAAAAAGCTGAACAGATAATTTATAAATAGTTTTCAGTTCACTTTCATTGCTTGTTTAATATCCCTGAGGATAATATGACTTCTAGTCTAGTAAATAAATTTATAAATATGTGCAATCATTCCCTAGGAAAAAAAAAAAAATTTCTGCTATTGAAATGTTTTTAGATAATGGTAGCCATACTCACATTTCTTCTCTCTCCACAGGAAGAGTATTTGAGCTCTACAACATGAATACTTCTGCCTAATTCTTTAACATACTCACTTAGATGTGTCTAAATGTTCTCTTGGTTATTTTTAAAACTCTTCTTACCTAGAGCTTTTATCATATAATATATGTTTGTTTGCATGTTTTCACCAGGTGTATATATATATAGCTATTTAATTTTTAACCAAAGCTTAATTTTACTTTGTTGTTTTTTGATGTGCTTTTGGTCTTATCTATCCTTTTGATTGCACAAACAGCACATGATGAGCTTTTGCCATTTGTCATGGATATGGAAGTAGTCAGTGTTTGTCATAAACACAAGGCTCTAGGAGTCCACATGACACCTTGAAAAGTTCAGTTGTAGGAGTTTGTTGGTGCTGTTCTTTGAGGCTGCAGGTAACATTACAGAGTCGAACACTAAAGAATAAAGTCCACCAGTTGAAGAAGCAGTTACCTTCCTCCAACCTCCTTTGTAAAATGCTGTAATTAGAGTTTAGTTTTCCTGGATGGTCCCCAGTACTAGCTGCTGCCTATACCCAGCAGCCTTGTCCTTTGTTTTTGGTGGCTTATTTCAGAGTACCTCATGTGGAGACATGACAAGGTGTGTGATGTATCCCCATGGCAGTGTGAGGGATGATGGGCCTGGGGTTGTGCCAGGGGCATGCACATGGTGTGGAGGCCACGAAAGCCCAGAGGAGGTACTGTGAAGGGCTGGTGTGGATAGGAGCAGGTCATTCATGGAAAGTCCTGTGAAACGTTTTTAAATGCTCTCTGTGTCTTGCAGAGCTAGACAGGATTCCTAGCTGCAAAGTGAAGTGTGTTTTGAGTAAGCAAATTCAAAATCTACAGCACAGGGATAGTCATTATAATAACAAAAATATGGAAATCGACTCTTTTAAGTCCTCATTTCCAACCTGACTGCAATCTATAATGCTTTTGAAGCTTTATTGCTTAAAACACAGAAAGACATACTGAGGACACCAACAGAGAAACATGGCTTGTAGATCCAACACTGACTAAATACAAAACCCTTCAGCAAAATATGGAACAGGTTGTAAGCCAGAACAAAGTGTGACCTTGTTCAGCATGTAGTCCGTGACTGAAGATGTCCCAGGGTACTTTTAATGAATGCATCCTTTTCCTGGAAGGTAGTTCAAAGTCCTGAGTTGTGCAGATGCATTTAAACAAAAGAGCTGTAAAAATCTGCATATGACTTGCTCAGATGTCAAAAGTGTCTTTTCTTTGTTGTTTTTATTGTTAGTGAGATACTAATCTATGTGCTTGCTGGCTATTCAACAGCCAGCAATCAGTTAGATAATAAATCAGAGGGAAATTGGAAAACTGTTTGCTCTTCTGAAATAAACCTCAAGGTTTCCTTCCTGTGAGCTATCAACACTTTAACCAAGTTACTTGAAATATGAAAGAAAAAAAAGCGGAAAACTAAAATATAGTGAGAACTGGCTTGTACACTTGAACTCAATGAATTCCTGTGAAAAACAGCGGCTTCCTTCCACCCATGGACTTTGCTAGCATAAAGGTCACACCCAACTTTCTGAAAGTTGGAAATAAATGCACACAGCTTGCTGTGACCAAGGCTTCATGAAGGAACCCTCAGAGACACTAGTTTGGTACTGGCCAGAGACCAGAATTGAAAGGCGCTGTCAATCCTAAAACAAAGTTTATGCCTGAGTGTCATAGATAATAGAGGTCTGATTGCTTCAAGTTATCAATATTTTTCCACATCAAGCTGTCATTTAAATTTTGAACAGTCTCCTGCTTGCCAGTACAATATTATAAACCTATTCTGGTTAAAAAAAATCAATACTTTGACCATAAACTTTCAATCCCTTTTTTCTGCTCAGGGGTAAACAATTTGAACTAAGTGTAAAGTTGAGAATTCTTTCTATTGCCAGGTACAATGCCTTTTTTCTACTTTAAGACCAAGCAAGAACAGGCGTATCACACTATGTATCTATTGGCTTAGTGCCTTATTGATGGGAGTAACAGACGTTTTATTAAAAGTCACCTCCAGTTTATTAAATATTTTAAATATTTTAAAATATGAAAATTATGTAATCTTTGAAATCCATGAAAGTGTCTATTTATATTCTGAGTTTTGCATTTTATACTGTCTTTAATTTTTTGAACCACACATGAACATTGGAACGTCATCCTTTTTTCCTTTTAAAATTATTTTCTATTAATTAGAAAAATACTACTAATTTCAGAGTTCTCAGAATGCCTGAGATATTTTATAAAGATTGATGTGGGGGCGGTCATGGAAGAAGTAAATAAATTTTCCATTGAGATCAGCAGTGTGGATAAAGGCAGAAGAAGGGATCTTAGGGGGTGCTATTTCAGACCCAAGTGTTGAATTACAGGAGCTTACTGAGTTAGCTCTGAGTGATTCAACCATGTGAGCTGTCCACAGCTGCTCCCATTGCAAAGTGAAACGCCTCTGCTCAAGCAAACCTGGTGGTGCTTGGTGCCTCCTCACCATATGGCCAGCTACCCAGAGTAACATGCTCAGGGCCCAGCCCTGCCTCCAGAAGATGAGGGAGTGAGGTTGGACACAAAGTCATTTCCAGCACTGGTGTTTTCTGGGTTGACAAAACCATCACTCCATAAAGGGAGCTTGCAAGAAGATGACCACTGAACCTTTAGCTCTGTGTGCTAATGAGAATGAGTTATTAAAAGGTTAAAAGTGTATTAACAGTAATCTTATTGTCTCTTTATGTGTGATTGAGCTCTCTGTTTCCTGAAGTCTTGTTATTAAAAGAACTATTTCCTTAATAGATTGCATTAGGATACGCAGCAAAGGTAAATTAGGATTTATATGCACTTTAACAGCACGCTAAGACAAATGTGGTTCTACTTAAATCAAGCATTAGATTTGGTTAAAACTTCTGAATGTAAACAATTCTGTAGAAATAGTTATTCAATAAGAGGTTTCCTGTGATTCTGAAAGTGGCAAAATGCTAGTTTCAGCCTCAGTAGCAGTCTTCCAGACAAGACTAACACCAAGCTAGTAACATGCACTTAATGCTTAACATAGCATATGTATCTTAAGTACATGAAATATCAATTCCCATCATGACTTTTTAAGGCAATTAGTACATAGTGAATTAAAATATGAATTGCTTCACATCTTTTTTTAAACAAGAAGTTCCTGCAAGATTTAAATGTAAATTAAAAGCATCGGAGAGACTTCATAAGTGGGAATGAGAAAAGCATTATAAAACTTGGACCCTGATTTATTAATACCACCACATATATGTCTTGGAAACTCCATTGCTGCATAATCCTTTTATAAGCACTATGGTTTAAAAAAGGCACTGTTAGAGGAGGAGCAGGAGCATTCTGACTAGGAGTAAAACCCCAGTTTGGTAGATTCCCTGCTAGAGCTGGAGCAGCACAGTGGAAGTTATCCCTCTGAAGTGTACCCTTGACAGAAGGAATAAATTCATTTGAGGATGATCCATGTGGAGAATGGAAGACTTAATGAGCTGGAATTTGTACATTTCTTGCCAGCAAGATGAGGAACAGTCTGAAAAAGGTCATCTTTTAAAAAGAGAGAATTACTTTTGTAGGAGTCATCTTATTTGCAAAATAAGACTTAGTGACTCACAGCAGATTTGCTGCAGTAGAATAGGATACGTTATGAACCACTCCGGACATGCACTGATTTTGAGCAAATATTTTGAGATAAAATTATGTGCATCTGTGAACAGAATCTTACAGTTCTTATTTGAATTTCAGCAGTTGCACTGGGATAAAAATGTGTCTTTATATTTGCTTGATTCTCCCTAGAAAATAGTCTGAAAATAAACACCAGCTTTTCCTAAACTCAAGTAAAATGAGGAAAGGACAGGTATAACATCTACAGTTGTCAATTCCACTCTTCTTCATATTCCCTTACCATGTGTGTTGTGCAGTTATTTCTCCTCTGACTTGAAAAATCATATTTTTTATTATACTGAGCCAGAGACAGGCAGATACATTTGACACATATAAATTTCATATTTAGAGGCAGTGCTTCTGAAGTAATTGCTTAAATGGAGTTAAAGCCTAAATGTCAGTGTAACTTCACCACATATTTGTCTGATCTTTTCATAGTGTCTCATTCAATAACTTCTTTCAAGGTCAATTTATTTCCATATTAGTTAAGATTCGATTTTTGCTGATGTTGACTGATAAGGCAATTATTTTTGTTATTGGTTTTTGTGGTTTGGTTTGTTTGTTTGTTTGGGTTTTTTTGTGTGTCTGGTGGGTTTTTTGGTATCATTGAAGTGAAGACACATTTTAACCCAACTTGGTCACTTCCAAGTTTGAAATTCCTGAGATGCTTCAGAAAGAGGTAATTTCAGCAGGCTTTATATAACTTTGCCATTATGAACAGGGAAATCCCTAACATGCCTTCCATTTTTGGTGGTGAATATAACTCACCCAGCTAGGGAAACACAAAATCCTCAGCCCTATTCTGCCTTTTCAGAAGCTCAGACTTTTTTCATTTGCTCCAGTAGAAGTGAACAGGCTTTCAGTGTTGCTGAGATCCCTCTCACTGCCTTCTGCTGTGCACTGACTGCCAACCTTTCAGGAAGATAAAGTAGATGACTTCAGTCAACCAGCAGGTTGAGCTACCACTAATGGGATGTGGTAGGACCTCTTGAAAATAGCAGTAGGTAGAGTATTTGCAATCAGTCCTCTCTACCTCTGACCACAGTGATTAACCAGTAAGGATAGATAAATTCCTCAGAATTTTTTAAGTGAGAAGGCTTAGAGTTAGTCCATAAAAAACACAGTTCAGGTATGAGAAAACATAGTGAGGGTTTGGCAGCCTTTCATTCAGTGACATTAGAAAACTCTGTTTTCCACGGAATACTAATCCAAACCAATATGATTGGATTGCCAAGAGAGCTAATGTGTGATTGCATGTAGTAGAGCTTAAGCCATGGGCCATAAAAGGATCCTGAAATTCTGCTGAAAGAGCTGGGGTGAGATATCAATTGGATTGTAGCAGTGTGTGTTTGTGTGGCTGAAATGCAGTAGGGACACCAAAGAAAATAAAAAAGTAGCAAAAAGCAATGGACAACAAAAAAAAAGGCTTATAATGTGATCTGAGATGAATCTCAGACACAGTCTTTGAATAATATGTATTATAAAATACTGGAATAGGGAGTAAACACTTTCCCTTTTGTTTGATTCCAGCTGTAGTCAGAGGAATCCAATTCTGACGTAATCCTTTTTATTTACAAAGAATGTGTGAAAACAAATACCTGGCCCCACTATCAAATTCTCTCATATAGAAAGAACACAAAGAAATTAACTTTGATGAACTAGTCTGGTGGAAAGGAGTAGCAATATGCTACAAATGTACAGAATAACATTTTTGCAAGATGTAAAGCGAGTTAATGTGCAGCCAGATGCTGGGTCCCAAGAACCTTGATAATATTTTTAATGATATATGGGCACTTCTGTGAAATAACACCTTTGTGAATCAGTTCCACTAGAAAGGCAATCACTTGCTAACCTCACATTTTATATTCTCACTGCTAGTCATATTCTCTTGTGTTATGAGATGGTCCTAACAGCAGTCCCAAGAGATAATTAGAAGTTGTGCATATCATCACCTTTTCTGTTTTATTCCCAAAGAAGACTGTACGGAAAGAAAGTTCTTTATAAAAGTCCCAGATGCCCTCTGGCTTCTGTGTGATAAAATAGCCAAGATCAGCTTGCAAATTTCAAGCTAGACCCTTCGTTATCTCCTTTTTCCTACTAGGGCAATGACTAGGGAATAAATGCATTTCACGAAGCCTTCTATGATTTCTTTATACATAGGGCCAGAACTTGGCTTAGACATTCAGTAAGGCACTCCAGAAACTTCTCCAGGGTCTCTATCAGTTCAGTGCCAATGGAGAACAAGTACATGTTCTCTTTCTTATTCTTTTTCCCCTCTCAGCATCCTCTTTTGACAGCTTTCAGGGACAACTGCACAACATGCCACAAGCAGGGAATTCCTGTCCAACTGGCTAAAGGTTTATTGCAGGATTATAAAGGTCTTTCTCCTCCATGAACACTAAGAACTGGCCTGTAATTTAACAGAAAATCTCCTTCATTCTTTGCTTTTCTCATGAATTAGAAACATTTTTGTGAACTAAACAGAGAGTAACTATAAAATGGAGAGTAAATATAGATCATCACTTGTGTTTTGTGTGCATTTCAGATCTGTTACAAGGGCTTAATAAAAGAGTGAAAGGACTTTTGACCAACTGAATCACATATATGTATTGTCACAAATCTTACTAATCAAAGTGATATTAAAATTAATTATTCCATACTACTGTTCAACTAAGAATGCATGTTCTTATAACACAGAAAGTATTTAATAATTTGACATTATTATAAAACAATTATACTGCTTTTTCCACAGTTAATACCACTGTTAAAAACTGAAGAACTTGCTGTAGTACAGTCAAAGTAATAATTCAGGGTCTTGCTTTGCACAAAGATGATGGAACAGCAAAGAAAATTTCAGTATAGTAAAGCAGTAAATTTACTCCACTATGGTGACTGAAAATAGAAAATGGAAGAAGTTAAACTTTATCAAAGTCCCAGAAGATGCTGTAAGAAAATCAAGAAAATCGCTGCCTTTACCAAAGAGGGCCAGGTTGGCACTGATTAGAAAATACTTTTTCAAGCAGCAGAGCCTGAGAGATGGGCTTCAAAAATTTTGAAAGAAACAGGGGAATAACATTCTTTAAATTAAAAGCTACTCAGTATCCTCTGTATGCAATCAAGCCAGTCAAGTATAAGGACACTTGTGTGTTCTGGTCTTAAAGGATTTACAATTTTTGAGATGAAGAAAAGAGAAGATTTAACCTTTCAGATGTTCACATAAGACAGTATTTCACTGGATCTGTATTAATTTCCACAAAAGCTCCGCTCCTGCAAAAACAGGAGGCTCTGTATTCATTTAGAATAGCCAAATAAGGAAAATCTAACTTAATAATTCAGACCAGGGGCTTTAATTTAATTCTTTCACATCCCAGTGACTTGTATAGTTAGAAAGCTGTTGTCTGCTCCACAGTGAGCTTCTCAATATTCACTGTTGAAAATAGTTAGGTTACTTTCTGTCTGTCTAGATCTCTGTCCAGCTCATTATTTTCATACATATAACTAGATGTTGATGGAAAATACAATGCAAATTAAAATTCCTGTGGCCTAAGGAAGTGGCAGAAACTGTGAACTTTTGGTGGAAGGTACTTTATTTGTCACACACTTCAGGTTCTTCCTCCAAGAAAAGTTCCAAAATTTCCCAATATCTGTCTACATAGTTATTGTTTTAAACAGTACATCATATATCTGCAAAAATTAATACAAATATTAGCAATGACTTTTGCATGATGCTTAGTGACATTTGGACAAAGGTGTACAGAGAAGTAAAAGACAATCTGTCTGTTTCGCATGATTGCATTACCATGAGTCTTGGTAGCTATCTGTAAGTCATTGCACTACTATCTACTTACACTTGCACGGTATTTCTACTTATTCTTCTTTCTATCTTAGTAGACTATGCTCTAGAAATTCCTCTATCATGACTTGCAATCTTCTGATCCCTACCTCTTCTCTCAATCTAATTTTTTCTCTTTATCTTCAAATCCCATCATTTCCAAGGTCACATAGGTGTAATCTAGGAATAAAATTCACAAGTCCCTTTTCAAACTGGTACTTAGTCATAGAATCATTGAATCATAGAATCATAGGAGTTGGAAGGGACCTCGAGAGATCATTGGGTCCAACCCCCCTGCCAAAGCAGGCTCCCTAGGACATTTCACTCAGATAGGCGTCCAGACGGGTCTTGAATATCTCCAGAGAAGGAGACTCCACCACCTCCCTGGGCAGCCTGTCCCAGGGCTCTGTCACCCTCACTGTGTAAATGTTCTTCCGCATGTTGGTGCGGAACTTCCTGTGCTCCAACTTGCAGCCATTGCCCCTTGTCCTGTCTCCACAGACCACTGAAAAGGGGCTGTCTGATTCCCCCTGCATCCCCTGCTTAAGATAATTATAAACATTAATTAGGTCCCCCCTTAGTCTTCTCTTCTCAAGGCTGAACAGTCCCAACTTACTCAGCCTTTACTCATAGGGGAGATGCTCCAGGCCCTTAATCATCTTTGTAGCCCTTCTTTGGACTCTTTCCAGGAGATACCTGTCCTTTTTATACCAGGGAGCCCAGAACTGGACACAATACTCCAGGTGGGGCCTGACCAGGGCAGAGTAGAGGGGGAGGATCACCTCCCTTGACCTGCTGGCCACACTCCTCCGGATGCACCCCAGGATCCCATTGGCTCTCTTAGCCACCAGGGCACACTGCTGGCTCATGGCCAACCTGTCATCCACCAGGACCCCCAGGTCCTTCTCCACTGAGCTCTTCTCCAGCAGGTCATCCCCCAGCCTGTACTGATAGAAACGGTTGTTCCTTCCCAGGTGCAAGACTCTACACTTGCTTTTGTAGAACCTCATCTGGTTTCTCCCTGCCCAGCTCTCCAGCCTGTCCAGGTCTCGCTGGATGGCAGCGCAGTGTTCCTGTGTGTCAGCCACCCCTCCCAGCTTTGTATCATCGGCGTACTTGCTGAGGGTGGATGCTATTCCCTCATCAAGGTCGTCAATGAAGATATTAAACAGGACTGGACCCAACACCGAGCCCTGGGGAACACCGCTAGTCACAGGCCTCCTGTCAGACTCTGCTCCACTGATCATGACCCTCTGGGCTCGGTCCGACAGCCAATTCTCATCTCCACTCATCTATCCCATGCTTTCTCAGCTTTGCTATCAGGATGTCATGGGAGACAGTATCAAAAGCTTTGCTGAAGTCAAGGTAGATGACATCCATTGCTCTCCCTCCATCTACCCAGCCTGTCATGAGATCGTAGAAAGCTATGAGATTGGTCGAGCATGATTTCCCCTTGGTGAATCCATGCTGACTACTCCTCATGACCTTCTTCTCTTCCAATTGCTTGGAGATGGCATCCAGAACAAGCTGTTCCATTACCTTCCCAGGGACAGAAGTGAGGCTGACTGGCCTATAGTTACTAGGTTCCTCCTTCTTGCCCTTTTTAAAGACCAGAGTGACATTGGCTATCCTCCAGTCTTCAGGCACTTCTCCTGTTCTCCAGGACCTGTTGAAGATGATAGAGAGCAGCTCAGCAATCACCTCCGCCAGCTCCCTCAACACACGTGGATGTATCCCATCTGGCCCCATGGATTTGTGTGCATCTATCCAGAGCTCCTGGACCTCCCCTACCTCAATCAGAGGGAAATTCTTCATTTTCCAAACACTCCTACTTTCATCCAGTGCCTGTGGGTCCCTGGGGGCCTTTGAGGTGAAGACCAAAGCAAAGAAGGCATTCAGTATCTCCACCTTCTCAGCATCCCCCATCACCAGGACACCCTCCTCATTCAGCAAGGGACCTATATTATCCCTGGTCATCCTCTTACTATTCACGTATCTAAAAAATCCCCTTTTATTATCCTTTATGTCCCTTGCCAACTTCATTTCCAAGAGGGCTTTAGCCTTCCTAGTTGCAATTCTACAGGCCCTGACTACATTCTTGTATTCTCCCCATGTGCTCAGACCCTTCTTCCACAATTCATAGATCTTCTGCTTCTCTTTGAGTTTACTCAATAGCTCCGTGTTCATCCACACAGGTCTTCTGCCTCTCCTTCCCGATTTCTTGCTCGAAGTCTCCTGCAATACATTGATGATTCAGAAAAACACCCATATATAGTTTGTCTGCAGCATCAATATGAGTCCTCTGTGAAATAATCTCCAAGGGCCATAATTAAAATATTAATACATATGTGTGAGGTGGCAGTGTAGCCCTGGAGTACAACAGAGATCAAGATCAATTGATGCCAAGTCACACTTTATAACAACATGTGATCATAGAAAGACACTATGATTGTCAGTAGCAAAGAAGGTTGTCGTTGTCATTTGGAAATCCAACAATTTCCTAATGATTTTTAAAGGATGTTGTTGATGGCATTTTCGTATATTTAGAGTAAATGGTTCCTCAGATACAGAAAGCTGATGGTGACGATCTCTCTAATGACAATGTTCTGAGGAGATTCAGAATTGTCTTTGCAAGAGGTTTCATCCCTTGCATCTCAATGTTCATTGGTTTAGATCCTACACTAGTAAAATCCTTTTTTCAGCTAAGTATGTATCAAATGTTGTTAATCCTAAATATAACATTGTCTATAACTCCAGCCTGTGATGCAAGTACCAATATACCTAGGATTTATTGTAGCATAAATAGAATGATTGCAAGCAAGCAAAATATTACTTGATAGAGAAGCCATCAAAGCTGGCCGTATGTATGATATTAGCACATTGCAAATGCAGAATATAACGTGTTTGCTTGTGTTGGAAAAATAATTCACTCTTGAAAGACATGATGCACTCCAAGCGCAGTAACACAATACGGCTGATTCAATTTGGGTGGCTTGGTTGGAACTCTGAGTCTTCAAGCCACAGGAGGTGGAATTTGTTCATGAAACTAAAATCTGGTGAATGTGTCTTTTATTTTTTTATATGCAACAGTTATCAGTAATGACATTTAATCTGTCATTTAGTTGCATTCATTTTTTTACCGGTAGCATTTAGAAATACGTGAGCACGTGCATAACCTATTATTTTTATGGAATAATAAAAAGACATCCCAATGTGGAAGGTTTAGTTTTATTTTACATCTTACTAAAATATCAATAGTAATTCTTTCTTCAATGTAAAAATTTTTAAGGTTTGAATCTTAAACTTACCAGTTTTATTTACATTTTATTTTACAGTTTTATAAATTCAGTTACTGAAGTTTTTAGTAGTAACTGTGGAGAAGTTGCCAACAGTTAGATAACATTTCAGATAACATTATAATAATCTGTCATCTCCAGTTTTGAATTTAAAGTTTCTGGCAGATGTTACTAGCTTTTATAGTTTAAAATTAATATTAGAATTCAAGAAGGGAATACAGAAGATAAAGAAGTTAAAATAGAACATATGGGATCAGAAAGGAATAGATGGGTGGGTTAACCTCAAGAAAAATGAATGGGCTGTCTTTTACCCATGGAACTAGCAATGATTTTTTTTATTTTTTTTTTTTAATTAAGAAAGTCAAATCACTCATGCTCTCAGTGCCAATTTTAGATCCAATCTGGATCCACGGATGTCAAGAAAGTAAGCTTCCATCAGGTTTAAATTTGCTCCACTCTGCAAATCATCAGGATGAACCAAAGCATCTTCTGTCTTAAAGTCAATATACCTAGAAATAGAGTTGAAGAAAATCACTGACATGTTACTCCATTAACATCACTAAACATGTTTCTGTGTTCTGAAAAAGAACAGCAGGGTTTGTTTTTCTTTTACATTAACAAAAGGAATAGGTTTGCTTGCATTTGCAAAAAGAGTGTATGATCACAGAAAATATTTTGAAGTAAGGGCTCATCCATTCCATTGTCCAGATGGTACCCCAGCCATTTATACAATGTTCTTGCTTTATTTATTTGCTATTACAACCTTCTAAGCAGGAGATTCTGCAACATTCCTTTTCCATACTTCATCATCTTTACTGTTACTAAGTTTTTTCCAGCCCAACCTCAGCTGCACTTGCTGTACTTAAGAACTATAACTTTGCTTATAGCAAAAGTGCTTATTTCTTTCCTCTTTATAGCTGTTTTTTAACATGTTAAAATACTATGTATTTCTCTAGATTTTTTTCTCTTTTTTGTACACTGAATAAACCCATTTCTGTATTTGAAGGGTTTTATTCTAACTGGCAACTTTGCTCTTTGCAAGCTGTCTCAGCACCATTTTTAAAAGTGGAAGTTAATGTTGGCCCTTAAAGTACAGTTGAGTAAAGCCAGAGGATTGCTTCATGTCTCATATGTGTCTTGCTTATACATCCAGTAAGATGTTTTGCTTTTTTGCAGAATAGACATCACTGTCCACCTATGTCTAACTTATGAACCACGATCATCTGCACAGTCTCCTGCAGAACTTGCAGTCAGTTGGTCAGTTCCCTAGCCTAAAATATATTAATCTGTATTCATATCTATTAAATAAAATGTGTTACAAAGCAAACTGAAACGGTGCCAGATATTAATAAATCTGTATGATATGTCCTTGCAGAATTCTCAGAGGTGAGTTGGTCTAATGACAATGAGTACCCATCAAACAGGGTGAATTTGATTTTTTTGAAGATTTGTCCTCTGTAGGATTTTCTTACAATTGACTAAAAAGGTGTGGTAAAAATTCTACATAGAAGTCACAGGTCTTCAAATTCACAGGCTCCAAAGCCAGGAGTAACAGACTGGAGAATGAACTGGGTTTGAACTTTCACCCAATTGCTAAATATAGATACTATATCTGTGTATGAATAATCTCTTCTCAAGCCACAGTATTAATGTACATTCACTATTTGTAATTATTTGGGGAACTGCTGGCACCATCAGATTAGACAAGTAACTTGTCTATGGCTGATTTTTAATGAGTATTGTATATTCATGGCATATTATGTGATTATCAAATCACTCTACGTATGTTCATAGAGAGAGGCCTGATTATTTCCTTTGGATTACCCCTGAACTGCCACATCTGTGCAGGTCTTTTACATGAATAATGAGAAAAATTTCTAGTTTTGCTCTTCAGTGAATAAAGGGGCATGGGGGCCCTCAATGACACTGGTGTGAAACTCAGCAGGTTTCACAAAAATCTTCAGAAATTCCATTCTGCTACATTCATCCAGCTCTGTTCCCAGATGGATGTGCCGTTTGCAGTGCCATCCACAGAGCCGCCATATGTGCCAGCTGTTCTTCCACATGTAAACTTTATTTCTGATTACAGTTCTGTTCAGAGTGCTATGGTTCATCAAGGCATCCTTTGCCTGAACTGCAATTGCTGATAAGTGTCGTGGTTTCACCCCGGCTGTGGGCCGAGATCCACGCAGCTGCCTGCTTCTTAAAGTAAAAGAGCAGGGGAAGAGGGAAAAGGGGGAAACAAGGGAAGGGAAAAGGAAGGGGCAAATAACTCCAAACCCAAGAAACTAAGAGGCCCGTGGGTTGGGATAAGGACAGTTTACTAAGATAACAGAAAGATAAAATATAACAATGCTAACAGGACTTTAGAGCAAAAGAATATGAAACTATTGATCCCCAATGCAGTTTCTCACCGAACCACACAACTCAGGCCGTACCACCCAGAGCTGTCCCGGAACCCGACCGTCCCCCCAAGAAGCACGCGTCCCGCCACCGCCCCTCTTCTTCCTCCCAACAGCCCCCCGTTATCCTGGGCAGGACGTAATTGGCATGGAATACTCTCTTTGGCCCATCTGGGTCACCTGTCCTGGCTTCGCCCCTCATTTCTCATAATAGAGAAATACGAAGAAGCTGAGAAAGTCCTTGACTGTCTGACTGCAACTAAGAACATCAGGGTGTTCTCAGCACTGCTTTCATTTTAACTCCCAAACACAGCATTCCATCAGCTGCTACAAATGAAGTTAACTCTATCCTGACTGAAACCAGGACAATAAGAAATGTAGGAAGAATTACAAATACAAGATAGAGATGCAGGTAATCCAGGTCAGGTTTTGGCATTCATTAGCAATCTTCAATGAGAGACAATTATTTTGTCCTCAGGGAAGCTGTGTTAGGACCCACCCACAAAGAGTATTTCCCACTGCTGTAAGAAATCTTTAGACTAGGTTGGCAATCAAATTTAGAAATCATAATCAACAAATACCTGTTTCAACTTGATAAAGAAGACTTTTTGGGTTTTTTATGCCACCAGTTTCTGGCATACTTAAAATTAATCTCCTCAAATAAATTCTACTTTTTAACTGATGATGACAGTATGGTTTGTATTTAAGAAAAGTCATTCTTTATGTCATCCTTAGACCTCAAGAGTGGATGTTTGACACTTGTATGTCAAGGTAAAAATGCTTTTTTAATCAGCTACAAAAAATATTCAGCCACCACAAATATTTTTACCTGTTCAAAAATAAGGTAGCAAACATACCTGAAACTCTAATAACCAATTTAGAAGATGACAGGAGGAAACTATAATTATAATGTGTAAATTGCCATAATGCTAAAAGACACTTCAGGAAGTGATGACAATCTGCCAGAGATCATTTGATAGTACATATAAATGCTAAAATCCACCTACAATGTAGAGTCAGCAGGCTATACTAGTTGTAATTTTCATGAACTTAAGGCGGGTTTTTTTTCACTGTCAAACTAGCAATTACAGAAGTTACCATGACACCTCCTTATTTTTAACAGACTTTTTGAGAGCAATCATCAATACTCACAAATCTACACAAATGTAGTTGTTTTCTTTCCCAGGGTTAAACTGAACTTTTATGCTACAAAATAATGAGGATGTCAAAAGTCTTCATAGTTTCAAAAGTGATTACATAAATATATTATAAAAATGAAAAAAAAAAACCCACAACCCTTAAGGCTATTAAACACAAAGATCTACTTCTGCCCAGTATATTCTTAAATTACTATTTGTCCTGTTCTGATAGTCTTCTGCATTCATCTGCTAGTCACCCCTGTAAGAGAGGTCGAAGACAATTTTGGTCTTAGCCACCATTCTGTTCTTCTTTTCTCATCACCAGACAAGAGCCGTCAGCCTCAGAATGCTCTTTCACCCTGCTCTGCTCAAATGGGAAAGACAGATTCACTAAATCTTGGAAACGCAGAGTATGGCATAATTTTCTGAGTTTTGTTAAGCCCACATCTGAAAACGAGCTTGGATATATATGATATAGTTATGGTATAACAGTATGGGCTGTTCCTTATTAAACAGGTAGGTGCATGTAACACTGAAACCTGCTCCAGCTTGACTGGTTTCGTCAGAAGTGGCATAATGTTGGGTTTGGGGTGTAAAAGAAAGGAAAAGATGTAGATAGAATGTTTTATATTCTTTTCCTCACTTTTCTGGGTTTGATTTAAGATAGGATTAAAATCTTAGGCCTTTCTCCACTGTCCTGCGCAGAAGTCCACAGATATACATTAAAGAATTAAATTGACATTTTCACATAGTTGTAAGGGCTTGTTAGAGTGCCACGAATGAGGAACATTCCCTTCCCTTCCCTTCCCTTCCCTTCCCTTCCCTTCCCTTCCCTTCCCTTCCCTTCCCTTCCCTTCCCTTCCCTTCCCTTCCCTTCCCTTCCCTTCCCTTCCCTTCCCTTCCCTTCCCTTCCCTTCCCTTCCCTTCCCTTCCCTTCCCTTCCCTTCCCTTCCCTTCCCCTTCCCTTCCCTTCCCTTCCCTTCCCTTCCCCTTCCCTTCCCTTCCTTCCCTTCCCTTCCCTTCCCTTCCCTTCCCTTCCCTTCCCTTCCCTTCCCTTCCCTTCCCTTCCCTTCCCTTCCCTTCCCTTCCCTTCCCTTCCTTCCCTTCCCTTCCTTCCCTTCCCTTCCCTTCCCTTCCCTTCCCTTCCCTTCCCTTCCCTTCCCTTCCCTTCCCTTCCCTTCCCTTCCCTTCCCTTCCCTTTCCCTTCCCTTAATTTTAAGTATTTGAAGATAGCACAAAAGAATTTAACAAAGCTGACATTTAAAACTGAGCAGTTGTTGACAATTGTAGGAAAATTTGACTCAAATTTTAAATCACAGCGAGAGCTGGTCCTTTAAATCCTTATGTGTATGTGACACTAAATACTTGCATATATTATATTTCAGGCAGCATTTCAGAGCAAAGGGCTATTATTTCTTTTTGGAAAAGGAATGTTTCATTATGATTATTATTCAGTGCAGTTAAAAAATTAATATTCATTTAGGGAAATTATCATTAAAAAGAAAGTGTTGATGAACTGTTTATATACATATTAACAAAATGTTACCTCTGTCCCTGATTTAAAGTCCGTAAATTCATTGTGGTCATACTAGCCTCTTCACCATTTCACCTGCAAGATGAAGCTTTGCGCTATGATAGATGCTATGTGCTGCATCTCTGCCAGGGCACAAGGGTAAAATGGAGCTGTGACAAGTAAATTTCAGTTGGCTACCAATTCTGAGTTGCAGAAGTTTGGTGAAAAAAGCATTTCCCTGAATATTCTTGTCTCTCCATGATCCCTATATTTGGTTTCCAAAGAATCAGTTGCCTTTTTTGCCTTTTGTTTTGCCTGTTAGCATCACTGTGAAAACATTGACATGAGCTTCTTCACTGGGAGTTTCCAGGTCACTGAACCCCTTCCGTGGAGATACTGTTCAGCTACTTGAGGGTTGCCTGCCAGTGTCAAATAGATAGACTCATAAAGGGGCTTTGGTGTGTGGTTTTATCCTGAACTAAATAGTAATTTATTATAACATAAGCAAACAGAAATATGGCAACCACTGGTAGAGCTGTATCTTGCCTAATATGTTAATGTAAGCATGGTTCCTGTCTACAGTAATGTATTAGCTGCTTGCTAGCAGAGGCAGCACAGAGACCTTTTTCAAAGCAGCTATTTAAGACCAGCTGCCACTTCCTACAAAACAATGTGCAGCTCATTTAATGAGTCCAGACATCCATCTATCAGTGTGTCTTTATTTAAGTCGGAGATTGCTAAATCTAGAGGCAAGTGCTTTTTTGTTGTTCCTTATGAGTGCTGCATGACGAACTTGGGGACAGAAAGTTCTAAAGGGGAGTATCTGAGCTCTGAAAGTGTAATAAATATGGGTTGTTAATAGAATGGTCTTGATTAATTATTTCATTCTTCCTGAAGACTTTTCTTTGGCAGCACTCTCTAAGCATTATCTAGGATTTTCCTCATTCTTGGGTTCATGCAATCATCTACTTCTGTAGTTATATGGCCTTTATCTGAGCTGGTGTCGCAGTTTTGTGTAGCTGGGTGCTGTTAGAGAACGGGGGGCTGCAAAGATGGCTGCTGCAAAAAGCAGCTAAAAGCTCCCTGCAGGCCCCAGAAAGACATCAGCTGATTTAAGGCTAGAATTGTTGCTGACCAAGGCCAAGCCAATTGGCAATGGTCACAGCGCCTCTGTGAATTACATATAGGAGAAAAAAACCCGCAAGCAGCTGCATTTTGCCACTGGAGAATGAAGTGAGAAGATGTAAGAAACTGTGCAGTCACCAAGGCTGGGTGGGGGGGCAGGGGTGAGGCACCCCAGGTGCCGGAGAGAATGATGCCCCTGCAGCCCATGGAGAAACACATGGTGGAGTGGGTGTCCCCCCACAGCCCATGGAAGAGGCTGAGACCCCACCTGCAGCCCATGGAGAGGTCCCACAGTAGATGGAACAGGTGGAGAAGACATACAGGAGATGCTGTGACCCGTGTTGGAGCAAGCCCCTGCCAGCACTTGCAGCCTGTGAAGAGAGACAGAGACACAGAGATGAGCAAGAGAGAGATTTGCACTGGAACTGGTTTGCTGGGTGGATGTTTGTGACCCCGTGGAGGACTGGGACTGAGAGACATTGTGATTTATTACTGCCCACCATAGCAGTGACCCACACCAGGGCAGCTGGGGAAGAGCTAGCACCCTGTGGGAAAGGACTCACATTGGAGAAGTCTATGAGGGACTGTCTCCCATGGGTGGGACCCCACGGTGTAGCAGGGGAAGGGTGTGTAAAATGAATGCCCCTCTGGCCAAGAAGGAAACCAACTTGTAAGGAACTGACCAAAGCCCCCATTTTTCCAGTCCCTGCCCCTCCCTGTGCCACAGTGTGGGGGAAGAAGGGAGCAAAATCATGACTAAAATCTGCTAAGAATGGAGGGGTGTGGACTTCTTTAAGATCTGGTTAGGGTTCTCATTATCCAACTCTGGTTTCACTGTGTGTGTAGTGTAATAAATTAGATAGTTTTCTTTCCTTCACTCTGTGTTGAGTCTGTTTTGCCCATGTCATTGATTACAGGATGATCTCTCCCTGTCCTTATCTTGACTCCTAAGCCTCTCAAGATGTATTTTCTCCCCTGTCCAGCTGAAAATGGGAGTGATAGACTGACTTTTGTGGGTGTCTGGCCTCCAGCCAGGCCTAAACCACCACAGCTGACATACGCATGAATCCATTAATGCAGGCAAAGACCTGAGTTTGGCAAAGAGTGTATGTATTTGCCTCAGTCCACTTTGGGTAAGCAAGTGACATGGGTGTATGCATAATACTAGGCTCAGTTTAAATGTTACAATGAGTAGGAAGTCCAAACACACTGGTGAAGCAGAGAATTCAAAATGTGAGGCACGGGATATGAATGCTTCCACTGGCACATGGTACTGTTTATATATCCTGATTGGATGCTACCACCCTTTGAAATACGAAAACAAAGGACATCAGCAAGACATTTATGATATTTACTGAATTCATTAACCTTTTTTAGAACTGGTTTTGAACAGGAAACAGAGTAAGCTCATAAGAAATTTGTATTATCTCAATATTTAGATATAAAAATTTTCAACATGAATTTTTGTATCCTCTCACTCAATTGGAAAATTTAGTTCAGTGTAACACCAGATATTTTGAATAACAGTTACAGAGTTGTACTATAAGAATTTAGCATCTCAAAATTTTGGATAGAGGGTGTGGAAGCGTTTTTTAGCATTATTCTTTGGGGTAGTTGGCTTATGTTTTATTTAAAGTGTAAATACTTTTGTTTAGAGTTAGCACCACAGATTTGGATGCTTACAGGATTCTGATACTTCTTTTATTGTGTGTTTCCATTTTAAAGTGCAAATACGAATGTAGAATTTAGCTTGGTTTTCTCTTTGCAGTGGTGTGTGGTTTTGAACTGAAATGTTATTGAATTATTGAATCAATTCTGTCATCTTATTTGATTTTTTAAAATTATTTTTCCATACCAGTATTAGATGTGAGTTTAATCACCATAATTGATAAAGGAAATACTGTGTTCTAAAACAAGTTAAAGATATACCTTGAAAAATATTTCTCATCTTGATGTGTAAAAAAACAGTAAATGAGAAACTGCAAAATAAGCTTGAGAGTATCAAAGGTCTTATTTTCACATATTATACAGATATGGAAGAAAAATGAAGTACAAAACTAATTGAAAATTGTATGAAAAATGGCTAAAGGTGATAATTCTCTATTTTGACTGACTTGCCATTTTCAACGCAGACATTGATATATACTGAGTTCTGGGACAAAGGAATAAGTTTTCCCTTATTCAGTTGAAGTATCTTTCATAATAGGCTTTCCTATTATGAAGTATACAATCTTTCAGGAATATACATACTTATTTCTTTTTTTAAGCAGAAGTTTTCTGGTTAATAAAAATGTTGAAATGAGTGCATGCTATCTGCATACATACTGGAGGAAATCAGGAGTTTGTAAGACAAATAACGTTATTGTTTACTCATTGTCGTGGACATATGGCTAAGTTTATTGGATTTCTAGCACCTAAGAAGGACTTTATCTCTTTTCCAGAACCCTGAACATATATTTGGAAGTTATCCTGATATTTTTGGGATGAAGAACACAGGACAGCTCTTCAATAAATAGAAGGTACTTTGAATCTACCTGTATGTATCTCCAGTCACAATGTTAAATTATGTTTGCATATCCTTGTTTGCAACACTATATGCTCTGATCTGTTAATTTTGTGATCAGCTTTTCTCTTTCAGATGATTTCCCAGCATTACAGAAAACATGTTCATGCTGTATATCAAGCTGGAGCCTTAACAGTGCCTATATTAAACACATTTCCTTTCAGTTTCTCTATGTTATTTTAATTATTCTCCAGCACAGGTTTCCTAGAGACTAGATCTTGCCTTCAAAATCTCCAGAAGCAGGCCACACTACCACTTTTTTATTTGCTCTTGATAACCTCTGAATTATCCATGTCCATTCTAGGCTCCTTAGAAGCATGGCAGAAGCTTGCAGCACAGAAGCTTTTTTTCTGGAGCATCCCATGAACACTTCGGACACCCTCTTGATGGAGCTGCCCAAATGCATGTACTTCCTAGCATAGAGAGTGAGGGTAATAAAGACCCATCCTTGGGGCTGACTGGTGGGGCACCCATTGCCTCAGTTGGCCTGTTCTGTGTAGCTCAGATGCTGATTACAGATTAAATTTTTTATCAGTTAAAGGAATTCACTGTGTTTCCAGGCAATGCTAACATCCAATAGGCTGCTGATAGAGTTGGTAGGCTAAGAGCTTTTGCACTAGATGCTGGAGGTTTGTTCTGTGTGTGCTAAACAGGAGACCATTGGGATGTGCTACCAATGTGTGGCTGTCTTTGCAAACTGACTTTTGCAGACTACAGATTTTCTTAAATCTTTGTGTGGGAGTAGCTGTTGTTCTTCATTACTTTGTACCATTGTGTTCCGTGCTTGATGTCTTTAGATTTCACATCTTTATCTTCTTTTTTTCAATCTTAGTTCAAGTTCACAGCCTTTTATAGTCACAAATATAAGATTTTGTCACCTATTCCTAGTCTTTCCTCTTTGCCAAAACTTCCAGCACATCCCTCTCTTTTGCTCTTCTCTACCTTCCTGTATTTTCCAGTCTCAATATGAAGTATTTCTTAGGTGCCATCATATGATAAGCCAATCACAACTGAGGTGCAATGCTCTAAAGCATAAATCATCATCCAAGTTACTTGATTACAGTTTAGTTTTACTCATATTAAAAAAAAAACCCAACCTTTTAAAAATGGAGATAGCAAGGAATTTTAGCTTACTGTTTCCAAAATTAATAAGGTGCTATCATTACTTACGGCAACCCAATTATGCCAGAAAACCCTGTCTACAGTAAAAAGTGTATTTTCTTATTCCTTTACACATACTACTGTGATTAAGTTTGGCTTGCTTTTCAGGTTATTGGATCAGGTGTATCTAACTCCAAAGCATACTGAACCTGGAGGTCCAGTGGTCTGGGGCTGCAGATAGGTGGAAAGTGTCATAAGAAAGGGAAGCGCAGCACAGCAAATTGAATTCAGCTTCTCAGGTGGGAGAAAGACATTCAGCTAAGGGCATGGGCAGTACAAAAGAAAGGCAACAGCACAGAGATTTACATTGGTCTTCATCTGCCTGCCTTCTGCAGAGGTATTTTGCAACATGCCTGGCAAACACTGCAAGTCCACAGCTTTACTGCATACCTCTGCAAGAAAAAAGCCTTAAGTGTGAAGACATGGACACGCAACCCAAAACATACCAAGTGAGGTAGCAGCGGACTGTCATATCTCCCTTAGCAATGTCAGTAAATGATCATTTTGTTTGTTTGCATTGTTTTTTGTTGTCTTCTCAGGATTAGAATGATCCTGTCTTAAGGGCAGATGTGGGTGGCCACCTCTTTCTGACTCAGTCAGTCTCTGCTCCTACCCACAGGCAGGAATATCTCAGCAGACTGCACTTTCCTGAAGCATATAACAGACAACTGGTTTTGTAGCAGTACAAATGAGGACCTTTTCTATAGGAAATTTTTGAAAGAAGCTAAAGGTAATCCAGAAATTTTTAAAATAAACATCTCCACCAGCTGTTTATTTTGCGCAGGTGAAAGAAGACTTGCAGTTGTTCTTGGAGACATGACCACTGTGCTGATATTCTGACTCTGAATTTATTCACCATTGTGGCTTATATGGCAAAGAAAATAAGGGTTAACAAAGCTCCTGTGTTACCCTATCAGCAGGGTGACAGAGCCTTTACTAGCAAGTACTTAGCATTTGGCATTTTCATGTTTTACAAAGGAGGACATACCACGTTCTGTTTTGAAATGTTCTCATGAAAACCTTGGTTTTGACTTAACTTTATGAATCTGCAGTTCAAGTACCACAGGGACGTTAAAAAAAAATAAAAAATCAGTTTGCTGACTGTGGGAAGCCTTTCAGCCTTCATCGACTCCACTCTGCTCGCCTCTATAAGCTCTAAAACTTGGTCCTTGAGGGACAATAAGGTAAATTTAATGTCTTACTCAGGGAGTGGTTGTGATAAATCATAGTGATGACAGCATAATGCAAACAAACCATCTGTTTGCACTGCCTGGGCTATATATAAGGCTTGTCTGCACTCAGATCCTGTACTAATGGAAGAGTAAAATAAGAAAATAGGGTATGGCTGCAACGTAAATTAACTATTCCCATGGGTAAGGAGCTGCAGTAAGAAAATGCAAATACAAGCACACTGACCCAGTGCAAGAGAGTTGCATGACCTACAGCAGTAACAAGATTCTATATGTCAAATTCCTCAAGAAAAATAAAAACAGATTAAATTAATTTAATCTTAAAAACACAATGAGGAAGCAGAAAAAAAGCAGTCTGTAACAGTGAAAAACCTAACAGCCTCTTTCTTAGACCTACAAAAGTTCGTGTCTTCCAGGTATAAATAGCTAACAGTTACCAAAGAAGAAATTCAGAATAAACAGTTCAGGTGTGGAAATTACACTGTAGAAATCCAGAATGTCATGCTTTCCAAGGAAATTAATACCTACTAAATATATATATATATATATATGTATAAGCTCTGATGGCATTCAGAAGCATCCTTTTGCTTTTGTAAAGAACACATTAATATAACAGATATGCAGGTGTTTTTCTCAACATGGGTTTCAAGTTGCAGATTTGTTCCCATGGGTTCCCTGAGGGAAATACTGTACAACCTGAAACATCAAAATATTTGAGTTGAAGCAGTTTATTACAAATTGCAGAACAGTCCCTCCTTGTAATATTTGTTCTTTAGAAAAGACAAAATGTATACATCATTTTATTTTTCCATAGTGCTGCTTTGCACATTACACATGAATGATATAAATTAATGAGTATTAACAGAGCATTTTCTTGCCAAAGCTTGTCTGTTTCCCAAGTACATTTGCTGGTATCCTTCCCCTTTCAGTGTCAATTGTTTCAAGTTAAGGGGATTCCCAAAGATTTTGCTGACTCTGAAGTATTCAAGCCCTTTGGAAAATGCAGTTTTCCCCTTTTTTTGATTCCCTGCTACTTGGGGCATGTCCAGACACCACCCAAAGTGGGGTGCCGAGCCCTCAAAGTACTTCTAGGGAAGGAAAACACCATGGCTTACAGATACACCTTAGAGGGGCTATTTCTTTACCTATATAAATTATTGCATTCCAAGGCAGGAAATGTTCTTGGCACATAATTAGGAATTGCTCAGCTAAGACAGAAAACAGCAGTAGTAAAACCTGATAGCTGGCACACACAAACCAATAGTCAGCTTTTTGTCAGGGTCACCCTGTTTGTCTTGAATTTGGAGACTTGCTGGTGATGGGGAAAGAAGGACTGATGCTGAAGAACATTTTAATGATGAATTTTCATCTATCAGCATTTTTCAGCTTCCCAGCCAGCTTCTAGGGTAAGCCAAGGAGATTAACAAGGTGGTTAACTCCCGCCTCTCGCTTTGGCAGTCACACATCGTTTTTAGAAATGCACCTGATACCCACCTCTACAAGAGAGACTATTAAAGCTGCTTGTCAGAAAAGGGTGGGAAAGCCCTGAGGACACTCTGGAGTCATGGCACAAGGCGACATGGAGTACCTGTCCCTGCTTTTTGACAGCAGTCAGAGTAGGGACCCACTGAGGTCCCCTGTGGTCCTCTCTGATCCTGCCATACAAGTAGCGGTTGTACCTTCATCTATGACCAACCCAATGTGAGAGGAGCTCTTCCTCTCATCTCCAGAGACTGGTAGCTATGAAGGGGGTTGTCCTCCCATTGTCCCTTCCTGCTGCCCCCTCCTGGGTGTCTCCCTCCTGCCCCCGCTGGGCCATGTATTCCCAGGTAGATGGGAAATGTAGAAATTAGTGCTTCTTCCCAAATTAAGAAAGTGGTTTCAAATTACCTTTCTATTGTGGCTGATAACAAACACATATGATAATATGGATGTAATATGCTTACACTTAGGCTTATACTCATAAGCTAGAAGCAACATTATAAAGTGAATTTTACTCCTTTTTAAAATTAATCTAGACACCTTTTATGACAGTTTGTAACAGACTATGCAGTAATCAGTGCTTAGGAGTCCTCCCACTGCTTATGAAAGCATGTTTAATTTTGCTTTTCATTAGGAAGAAATGAGTGATTATTTCTCACTGCAGGCAGACAACATATTAATGTTGAACTAAGCATATTTGCAGATGAAGAAAATATTAATTTTATAGGATTTACTGCTGAACTTGCATGTAGCCCATAGTGTTACCCTGTAGTTCTATAATACAGTATTGCCATTGCCAGCAAGTAGCCATAAGTGTTGTGCTGAGTCTGCAAGACCTCAGGTCTGAGGATTCTCATGCCTGTTCTGTCTGAACATTTTTTGACCTGCCAACATCTTTAGCTTAATGTGGTTTAGCTCTCACAACAAATTTCCTGATTGCCAAGTGTCTACAGCTAACTTGTTTTCCTTTGTTCTGTCTTTGTATGTATGGTATCATCATGATTTGATGACTTTACCGTTAATGATGTCGCATACAGAAACACAAGTTGAGAAGCCTTGAGAAATGAGTGCACCAAATGTAGCTGAATGGTGAGATGAGACAGAGACTGGCATTGAGGGACCCAAGGCCCACTGAAGGACTGAAGGACTCAGCTGTGGTTGGTCAAAGAAATGCAGATCTGGGGGTGGAAAAGAGAACAAAGATATAGATTCCAGCATAGAAAAAAGAAACCATATGTAATACGTTTGAACAAAACACAGAACTGCAGACCAGTGAAGAAACAGCAAGGTGTGAAGAGTGGTAGCAAGCATGTAAGAACACCAAGTGAAGAGAAACCATCAACATGAATGTAGTGTTCCTCCTGGTGAAAGGCTCCAGTTGATGAGAGCTTGCCATAACACACCCTGCTGCTGGAGCAGGGAAAGGGAAAGCATAACCACAGGAAAAGAGGTAGAAACTAAGGCGTGTGCATATACCATAGCTAATTCTGTTCTTACTTCTTTTTCCATAACAATTAGATGGAGACTAAAAACAATTAGAATTTTTCAGTTTTGATTATAGGAGCAATAAAATCTTGGCTTTATTTATGTAAGGTGTGCTTCCTCTGTGTCCATAAATAAGAGTTGAGTCTAACTCCAGACATTGACTTTAGGGAATTTCCTCTCCTTGTTCATTTCTCCTTCATATGTATTAAACTTGGTCATAAATAAGGTGTGGTATTATTCTCCATTCATCCTTAGTTTCCAGCATGGCTATCTGGTCTGTAATATTTCACTGTGATTGAAAGTGATTATATTTAGCACCAGCTCCTCCACAGCCCGGTGATAGCTGCTAAATAATAAAAAGCATGAGAGTCATTTAACATTTACCCAGCTTTAGCACTGACACCCCTAGGCACTATCGGACCCATTCCTGAGGTGCTACAGAAATACCAGCAAGCACTGCCCCAGCTCTGAGCTCCTAGTTTCTGAATGGAACCACCCATCACGTGAAATAATCCTATTTCACCAAACAACTCAAGCTTATTTCTGGCTCCAGGTCATTATTGCACTAGTGTCACTTCTAGGCCTTAAGGGCTATGTTAGTCTGTCCTTCCCCACATTTCTCATTTCAGTTGCTGCAATGACTGCCACCGGCTGATCCAGCCATGTAGCTATGACGCGGGCCACATCTTTGTTACTTGGATACAAATATCCCTTTTTTTCCTTTTCCCTAAATATAGCTGCAGCTACAAATGACCAACCATTAGTGGACTGAATATTCAGCAATTTCAATGAAATTGATTGGAGCAAAGAAACCAGCCATACTTTAGTTTCCGCACAGCATGTCTGTGGTATTAGAGTTGGAATGTGGATTGAATGCCTCACTTATAGATCACGCTACATTTCCAATACCCAAGAGAGGCACATAAACATAACAACGTAATTCCATGCAGGATTAGAAACTGTGATTCTTCAAAAGAGTAATTCTTTAAACTGTCTGCTGTGATCCCTAAAATTACAGGAGATTTGAAAGGGTCTATTGATTCTATAGCAGAACAATAGATGTCCTGTACTTAACTCCTTAATTGATTTAAATGATCCTGATGGACACCAGCCAAAGAATTAGAACAAGCTGTAAGGTCAAACCAAAGTATTCCTTTTGTACATTTCCTCAATCAAATCTTCTTATGTTATAAATTAATTTGAAAAGGAAAATGATCAATTATAGCACTTCATAATTAGAGACACACATGCAGAAAAGCTAATGAGATGTATCTGAGATTTTCCATGCTCCATGGAGGCCTGTAGTAGAAGAAACTGAATGATCTGTTTTGTGCCATATTGCACAATTTCCTTCAGCAGTAAAAGCACTCAAACCCGCTACATGGGACATTTGTCTTGGTCAACATATAATTGTTTCACCTATGACACCATTTTAGGAAAAAAACAGAAACTTCATACTTTAAGACAATTTTAACATTTAAGAGAAGGGAATACTAAAAGTAACCATTTTACCCAATAATCATCTCCTTTGCAATACGTATCTCTGGTTAGGTACAGTTAGACCAAGAAAAATGTGATAAAAATTGAAATTATCCTACCTCTGATCCACTGTTGAATAAATATCTCGCTTTTTAGGAAGGTAGCTTTTCTTGTCTCTGCCCTTTTCCTTCTCTGTCCCTCACCTTGCTCTTTCCCTGTTTCTCCTCTGTTCTCAACCCCGATGTGCACCTCAGGGCAGAGTGCGCTTGGGGGAGTCAGTGTGCCGCCTGTGCAATTTGGGACAAAATTGGTATCCCGCATCGGTACAGGTGCAGGGCAGTCCCTGGAACATCATGGAGGCCTCAGCAACCCTCTGCTGCTTGCGATGGTGATCTCTGTTCATGCCTAGACACACTCTTTGGTTGAGTACAATATCATATTAATAGGCCTTGCCTCAAGCGAAGTTGATAGACAATATTGCTGCTTTGCTTTTCTCCATTGTTCCTCGTTCCTCTGTTCCTTCCCATTAATTTCCCCTTTCAACTCCCTTGTTATCATGCTCTTATCGATCATTAAAATATTTATAGGGAAGTGCAAACACTGAAGTTAAGTCAACAGGAATCTTTATGCCAATAGCACACATTATTGTCCCTCATGAGTCACCTTGGTTCAGGTACCTTTTACCACAGGCAAAGAGACTTTGCAAGCTGGCTGTAGACAACACAGGGAAAGCACAACAGCTATTTATTGGGTAACACATGAGACCAACACGGGCCAGGCTAAGCATTAATATGCCCCTCAGGCTGGACGAAAATCCTCTGCAGGTCAGTCAGGGATGCACCAGTGAGCCTTTGCTGAAGCCTGGAGTAGGCTGAACCTCAGTCTTGCTGAGTTACCCTCGGTAGGTTCCCTTTACCCTCTCTTTTCCCTTTGTTTTTTATTTTTTGATTCTTCATGTTAGGGGTCTTGAATCCTTGAGTTGTTATCTGTTATATCCCCAGCAGCTGTAGCCATGAGATTTCTTGTAGTTTGGTGATTCTAGTTCCAGGACCTTCTCACACCTTATACACTTTGGCAGTCAAAATAAGCCCAGGTTCCACAGCAGTGCTGCACTGACACCAGGCTTTGAGTCAGAACAGCTACACCTCTGGGTTCAACACACATGTGTGCACGTGTGCGTGCGTGCACACACACACACAACATGGCTGTCTTCTTATCATATTTGAGCTGTTTCCAAAAATTTGGAAACCAAACGAAGTTTCAAGATTGATCCTTTACTACAGGATATTCAGATTGGTTTTGTACCTCCTGGAGAAACCCCTGGGAGGAAGCACAGGTGGTCAGGGGAGCATGGGCATGTCTACCAGTCTATACCAGATCATCACGGCAGGCAGGATCCCTTCAAAACCCATGCGTAGCATATCTTCTGTGGTCTTTGGGGTTATATTACTGCATTTCGTGGGGAAGGAAGAAGATACCAGCATATCCAGTTACACAAGAACCTGAAAGGTGTTTCAGTGAGTTCCTGTTGCTGGTGACCCCATCCATGACCTGTAAAATCCTATCTGAAGAAATCTTGTCATAACTACCTTTTTTATGTGGCAAGACACAGAATAAAAATTTAAGCACCATATCCCAAGATGATGTGACTCCAGAGGTTTGGTGGTGCCACAACAATCTATATCAGCCCAAAGCCCTAAATCTAATAAAGTGCATAAAAAAGTTAAATGAAATTAATTCATTGCATGACATTGATAACACGAACAAAACTGGCTTGTTTTCTAGAAGGAAGAAGAGCTTGTGCTTCCGCAGCAAATCTTGAGCCTTTTCAGCAGCATTTTTTGGTTTAGCAATTTCAGAGCTATTCTTTTCACTTGCAACTGCTTATAGAAAGCTTTGAGACTGTAAAGAAGTTGGTAAACTTACATATTCTTATACTACTCCAATCCACTGCTTAAAACAAACCACCATATTCCTGTGAGTTGACAACCACTTGCAAACAAGGTACTGGGGTTCAGCAGGTTAGAAAACTATGTAGCAAACAAACATGGGCAAACAGAAACAGAAATTTTCATGCCCTACCTGACTAGGTACTACCTGCTTTTCTATGGAACTACTGTGACCACAGCTGGCTATGATAATGAGCATTAGCTTTTTGATCTTCATACTACTAGAGTCTTGCGGTAAGGCAAAAGACTTTCTTAACAGCATGGAGAGCACACAGGTTGATCTAAGAATGATAAAAAATTTATATTGAGGCAAACTATTCAGGTGAGGTGAGCTTTCAAAATTTTTTGAGCTTTGGGCAGGTTTTTTTCCTAGTTATTTCTCCTGATTCTTGCAAAAATTTTTATTTTACTTTTTAATGGGTATTTTCATAGGAAATGCTGTATCTTTAAAAAAAATCCCTTATTCTTATGGAGATAAAGGAAGAGTTTTAAGCATCATGCAAATCATTTTGATAGGTCAAGAATAGTGGGTTTTTTTCAACAGTACTGTATGACAAATATCAGAGGTGGAGAATAAAAGAGAGTTGAAAAACCCAGATAGAAAGTATGAAATGGGAATATGAAGATGATAAAACATTCCTTGTTTCCAGTAGTATCTCCAACCGCTAAATTATTGAGAAAAAGGTGTAACTGAGGTTGGAAGGGACCTATGGAGGTCAGGTGAACCAACCTCATACCCAAAGCAGGGAAAATTAGTCAGGGTTAGTCATGTCCTTTACCAGTTACATTTACAATGTCTCCAAAGTGGGAGATTTCAGAAAAAATCGCTGGGCAAATGTTTTGATCAACAACGAGAATTATTTTTTTGTACATCTAATTGAGATTTCTTTGCTGAAATGTCTGTTGCCTCTCAGACTTTCAGAGCGCACCTGCAATAAATGTCTCTTCAACTCTTTTTTGTTCTTCTTCACTACCCACATTACTTTTTTCAGCACGCTTTCAGAAAAATATTATTTCAAGAAAGAGGATGAGAGGACTGAAGAAAGCATGTTCTAACAGAGAAAAAGAGGAGGCAAGAGACTACAGCAGAGCTTCTGTAGAGATTTGCTGGAGGTTAACACCAATTCTAATCCAAACACTCTGCCTGCCCCGGAGTAAAGTTCATGTATCATTAGCTTCTGAGTTGTTACTTAACACATATCTTATATTTAGCCATGTCTCTCCAAGCAGAAAGAAGCAATGAATATTTTCAGGGAAAGTTTTCCAAACATTAATTTATTTCTTACCAGCCTGTTTTTAAAAATTGTTCCTCTAAAGGGCCAGAAGCAAGGCCAGGGGAGAAAACGAAGACCCTAATTAGCAAGCTGAATACAGCGCTTGTCTGGAGTTATACACCATTTCAAGTGAGCATACACTACTTTCTGTATGAGAGGTTTGCTTCAAAGCCTCTTATGCTGTTTCATGTGAAACTCATGAATTGTCCTGGGAAGAGGGGGTGGATACAGACCCCCATCCCAGGTAGAAGTCATCACAGAGCAGTAGTTCTCACCATTTGGAGTATGTGGTCCTCAAAGAGTGCTGGTTAAAGGATAGCTGCCTATGACTATGAAAGGGGGAAAAACCATGAAAAGATTGAACCCAAAAATGTGAGGCTGGTAAAGTGCAATCTGGCCCAAGATAACACTATTATACAAACTCCTTCAGAGGTCAAGTAAGTACATGTAGGAGTCTGATCAGTTATCAAGTTTTGGGGTGGGCCCTAAGTTATGGAGTGAAGGATGCAGGCTTGTACAGAGATTCACTGTTCTGATGCTAACTAAATGGGTTTCACTAATTTTGGTCAGGAATTCCCTTACAGAAAAAATAACCTCAGAACAAATATAGATGTTTAAAAGGGAGCTGTCAAGCCCACAAAGAGGACAGTATTTTTTTGATAATGTACCAAGACAAAAAATATGCCTGAGATTTTCCATCCAGGTGTCCTGAGTCAGCAGACTGGAAGGTTAGGTACACCCTGACATGGGGATTACATGTGAGGACATCCTTCAATGCAAGTGCCAGATTTGAACTGCAAAGTCTTTACTTTTCTGCCATTATACTTATCATTTAATATGAGAAAAGGTTGAAAAATACACATCCTAAATGGTTTAAGTAAAGTCTCAAGTCTAAAGTTTCAATCAAGGCATTGCCCGATGGTCCAGGGAGGGGATTGTCCCACTCTACACTGCGCTGGCACGGCCTCACCTCGAGTACTGTGTGCAGTTTTGGGCTCCACAGTACAAGAGGGATGCAAAATTATAAGAGAGTGTCCGGAGGGGGCAATAAGGATGGTAAAGGGTCTGGAAGAGAAGTCTTATGAGGAGTGGCTGAATTTCCTTTGATTTGTTCAGCCTGGAGAAGAGGAGACTGAGGGAAGATCTCATTGTAGCCTGTGGCTTCCTGGTGAGGTAGGGTGAGCAAAGGGGCAGGTGCCAATCTTTTCTCTTTAGTTACCAGTGATAGAACCTGAGCAAATGGCATGAAGCTGCACCAGGGGAGGTTGAGGTTGGATGTTAGGAAGAGGTTCTTTTCTGAGGAGGTACTGGAAGGGAAGTGGTCACAGCACTGAGCTGGACTGAGTTCAAGAAGTGTCTGGACAATGCACTCAGTCACATGCTCTCACATGTCTGGCCCTGTGTGGAGCCAGGAGTTGGACTTGATGATTCTTATGGGTCCCTTCCAACTCAGGTTATTCTATGATTCTGTGATTATATATAATGGCCTTGATCTTTAGGGGATATTGTAGTGGGTTTACATGGCAAGGTTTTGACCATGGAGTGTCTTCTCCAAGAAGCTGCTAGATAGTTCCCCTATGTCAAATAGAGCTAATGCCAGATGACTCCAAAACAGACCCACCACTGGCCAAGGCCAAGCCCAACAGTGACAGTGGTGCCACCTCTGGGATAACATAGTCAAGAAGCCAAAATAAAAGAAGCAGGAGCTTTTGCAGACAGAGTGAGAAGATGAGAGAAATTCTGCAGACATCAAGACACCGACCACAGGTATTTATGTTCAAGCTTGGTAATTATGTAACCACATGCACCCGTATGTCCAGTCATATCAAAAGACATCATCGGTGTTGTCTGAAAACCAGAGAGAGCACAGAATATACCTATCATGAACAACAATGAATTTTGAATAAAAACGGTCACCTTTAATGAAAGCTTATGTAATAGACTGGATTTATTCCGGCAGGGGAGGTGTATACAAAAATACTGGAGCTACCCCAGTTCCTCAAGTGCACACTCTGGGGAAATCATATGGCATTTGGCAACATTAATTGGCTTATGCTGTAAATTATTCCCAGCTTTAAAGCCTTTAGGTTTTACTACTATTCATTAGTTGGGTTTGTTTTTGTATTCCAGCGAGGCCCACAATGTGATTATCAACTTGACTGAGAGAAACAAGGAGAGCTTCAGTGCATGAGTACAACAGCAAATTTTGGTCTGTTTCATGGCCAGTAAAATGTTAAGGACACATCACAGATCAGTTCACCCAACAGCAATAGTGACAGGATCAGATTGTAGATGCCTCTTCTTCAGTTCCATCTGGTGTGAACCAGCCAATTAAGGTAGTGAATATTTCAACATCTGACTCTTCCCTCATCCGTATACGGCAACTTGTGGGGTCTTCTCATTTCCTTTTCTGTGTTGAATCCCAGCCTTGAAGCTCAGGTTCAGCTGATGTAAGCATTCTGTTTCTAGTGACCACCTGTGCTTTTATCTACATACAGAAAGTGGTGGGAGAAGAAAGCTATGAAGCCATGTAGGTACCCATGAATATTATCCCTGAGGTTGGCGTTTAAGGAACAAGAATTTTCAATCAATTACAATATCAAAATTGTGTTAAAAATAATAATAATTTTTATTTTTAAAAAAGCAGCACTGATTTATTTTTCAATCCCCAATTTATGTTCATTAAAATCAACTCAACATTAGTCCTTATGCTCACTAATTTTGTAATATTTAACAAATCTGAAAGCGGCACATGCAATAAATCATGTTCATATGCAGAACCAGACAGGTTTTATAGTTTCAAGTTGTATTTTGAATCTTCAATAGCTGAGCCATTATTTATGCTTCCTTATTAAGTGTTAATTTCCTCTGAAATCTAAATTCTGTCTTCTTCTCAGAGCAATGCTGTGTACCTAGTCAGTAGTAGACTCACAATGTTTTCTTTTTTGTGCTAACTGCATATTCTTACAGAAGTTATTTTTGTTCCAAGTGTCGTTCAAGGAGGGTTTCTGGGAGCTGCAACCTCCTCCCTTGTTTGTTCTTCTACAAGGCCTAGACAGGTTTGCTCCAGCTGTAACAATAAAAAAGGTTTCTCATAAATGTATAAGAGAAAAATATTGCAAAATTTTGTATAGATTTTTTTATCAGATGATGGGTAACTAGATTAAATTACTGAAAAAAAAAAAAAGGAAGGAGGTATCAAAACAGGACAGTAGAAATAACTTGTCAAGAGGAAAAAAAGTACTTAAAAAGGAACATGGGCAGATTACCTGATTCTTCTAGGCCACTAGGAAGTTTATCTAATGTATCACTTAGTGTACATTTTACAAGCAACAATTTTAAAAGTCATTAAGAGAATTGACAATGAACTGAGGGATTTCAGAAGAGGAAACTGAGCACCAAAATCCAAAACCAGGGGTCGATTACTTAGTGCACTCTATATGTGGCTCAAAAGCAAAGGAGTAAATGTGCATAGACACACTGCACATGTACGTTTGTTTCACATTAAAAAATCCATAAATGACAAGTTGTGAATATTTTTTAGAAAATATTTTGCAGTAAAGCACCATTTTATTGTTATATGAAATATTAACTAATGAAACAAGACATTGCTGCTATAAAGTACTTTAAATAGTCAAGCTTCATGACAATAGTGTGTTCTTGCTAGCAGTTCCTGTTGCTTTAAATAAGAAAGGATACATCTTCCTCAAGAGTACCTGCTGAAAAGAAAACAAAAGATGACTTACTGAACTGAGGAGAGACATTGCAGTGATAAATACTTCCATTTATAATAATATTTATAAATTGTTTGTGTGACAAGGTTGTTGGTAGTGGGGGCTCTACAGGAGTGGCTGCTGTGAGAAGCTGCTAGAAGCTTCTCCCATGTCTGACAGAGTCAGTGCTAGAGGGTTTCAAGATTGACCTGCCAACTGGCCAAGGCTGAGCCCATCACTGATAGTGGTAGCACCTCTGGGATAACATAGTTAATAAAAGGAAAGAAGTTACTGCACAACAATATTGGAGCCAGAGACAGGAGTGAGAATATGTGAGCAGAACAGCTCTGCAGACACCAAAGTCAGTGAAGGAGAAGCTGCTCCAGGGGCTGCAGCAGAGATTCCCCTGCAGCCTGTGGAGAAGACCATGCTGAAGCAGAATAGCTTTCCTTCTGCAGCCCATGGAGGACTCCTCATAGTAACTGGTGGATGAACCCAAAGGTGGCTGTGACCCAGTGGGAAGCCTGCGCTACAGCAGGCTCCTGGCAGGACCTGTGAAAATACTATGTCTTGATAAACTTTGAAGAATGCTATGGCATTATGGAAAAAAATATTTTAAAAATTTACTTGAAAGATTAAATGAAAAGTGAAGAAATTTTATTAAAGGAATTCTATGATAATACAGCTGAGAATGAAGTGAAGGTTTCCATTTTACTGCAAAAGCGTTTGGAATCATATTTAGTTTGAGACTCATGTGAGTAATCACTGTATGAGATCAGTTCAGTAAACACATAGATTATTGTTTTCTGTTCTGAACATAACAGATAAAAATCCCGGAACCACTAGTTGTAGCTTTTAAGACAGAGGTGAGAGAATAAAATAAGTGGAGAAAATGTTTGAAGTGAAAAACTGAGCACAGCATTTCATGTAACTTGCCTGAGCATTAATGTGTGACAATAACAGAAGAGCGATGTTCAAGCTGGAAGAGTCAGCAGTGGGCATCTTGATAAACTGAAGGCAGCAAACTATACCTTCAGCACTAGGCACAATCTCCTGGCAGTTAGTCACTGGGTTGAGATGCAGACTTCTTAAAAAGGGTTGGAAGCAGAACAGATTGGGATATTGAATATTTTACACTAAAACATGCACTGTTGTGACTAATCTCCTGGATGGGAACAGGGGCAATCATAGGCATTTTTTTGACTCTTCTTGTCTGTGAGAATATAAAATTTCTACCATTGAACTGGACTTACTACTTTGTCAGCTCAATTTTCATACAACTGTTTCGTTGCATCTCTTTAGCATTTGCTTGTATTCAGATTCAACTTGAGCTGCTGTTCTTTCATTGAAGACTCTGTTCAAAATTCTGAATTCTCTTTCCATGTTTGCCTTTTTGTGTGAGACTCAGCACTGCACTTCTTAGTGCTGCTTCATAAAAGTAATTGCCCTGTCATTCGGAGGGAATGATTGCAAAGTTTTTTCAAGCTTTTCATTGTTTTCCTGTTTCTGAACAAAATATCGCTATTTCCAATATAAACAAGACTCAACATCCTCACTGATTTGGGTCACTGATGTTTCTGTGACAGAAAACAGTATGTGTTTGACAAATTAAATGTAAAATTTAGCAAATAGAATTCAGAAAATATATATGCTGTTGAACTGTCAACTCCTGTGAACAATATGTCTGTGGCAATACCTTCTCAGTCTCTTAGAGCAACTTTCTGAAAAATATTTGGTCTTGTAACTGGCACCACCATAATTGTCAGAATAACTTGTCCTGTACCTCACATAACAAATAGGTGCAATCAAAGGCATGCATCTCTGCAATAAGACACACTGTACAAGCCAAACCAAAAGCAAGAAACAATCAGTGCACTTTCTGATGCCTTATTGTAAACTTAGAAGGTGCTGCAAAACATCTGTGACATGAAGCTAGATATCCACGAGGTACCAGAATGATCATGTCCCAAACAACTGTGCTTGAAGCAGTAGACAAGAGCTACTCATCTGTAGCCAACAAGTGTGAAACAAATGTTGACTTTTTAAAAATGTCAATAGCAAATTCTCTCCAGCTTCAAGAAAGACCACATTTCTAGCTTATTCCCAGCTATAGTAAGATCTTCTTGTTCAAAATCTAATTACATCTCTGAATACCTGCTTCTAAACATGAACAGAGTAACAATTTTCTACCTTTGTAGATTTGCTTTTTGATTTAAAAATGGTAAGTGCCAAATGTTTATTATAATCTAAATAGGTTTGGTATAATCAGGCAAAGAATTGATTATACCTCTGGCATTTCTAGTACTGTAATCTTTATTAAAAAGAACCTACTATTACATGCATATTTTAAAAATATAAAATTTACATGTAAAATATAAAATTTAGATTACTGTAATAAACCAGGATACATATATATATATATATGTGTGTGTGTGTGTATATATAATCCTAAAGGTTCAGTAGTAATAGAATATAATATGTTCACATGTCCTGGATTTGGCTAAGAGTTAATTTTCTTTCTACTAACTCGTATTATGGTTCTGTTCCTATGTTATTCTATTCAACTGCCTTTATCTCAACCCAGATGGTTTCTTTCTATTAGTCTCCTCATCCCCAGGGTGGGAGAGAGGGGAGAAGGTCCCTTTATGGTACTCAGTTACCAGCTGGGTTAAACCAAGGCAACATGTTATGATTTCTCTAAAAATAAGATTCATATGTAGTGTCCAGAAATTTCACACAACGCTACTAGGAGGCTTTGAACTGAGATTTAAATTATAGTTTAAGTGCACTTTTTTTTTTCCCCACTTGAATGATAACCAATAAAAATGCAACTCTTTGTTCTTACCATCTTTCTACAGAAAATAAACACACATAACAGAGCTTATGTGTGTAGCTTCATTTGTCATAAACATTTTTGTCTCTTGATTTTTATGCTTTGAGAACAGGAGTCTACAAATTAATCCTCTATGTGCGCTTATTTTGAAATGATGAATGAGTGCCAATGTAGAGAAATTTTTTTTTATAAAATGGTATATGATCAAGATGGATTAAAATTATTGTATCTATAACTGTGGTTTTATTTACTTTCAAAAGCAGGATTTGTGTTTTTTGCCTATTTCATATCAGATAACAATCCTCACAGTTTATCAGTTTACCCATCTGTAAGGATCATCTGGCTCTGAGCTCCATCAAATGGTTTGGTAATGTCAAGTGCACCAGGTGACACATGGGAGGTTGTAAAAGCAACTCAGCCTTGGATTGCCTTGAGGCCCCATCTCCTCATAGACATGGGGAGTTGTGTAGATAGCTAGAGACTAAATAGGGCAGAGCTGCATTATTTAAAGAGCCAAAACCTGGGTTGAGCCTTGGAATTCCTTCAACAAACAATATACCCTGAGTCCAAATCAAGCCCTTATTCAGCTGTCTAACAGTAAGATAAAAGGCAAGCCAGAGGGTCCTCATTTGCCTTCAGTGGGCCCAGATGCAAAGATAAGGTGTAAGGTAAGGGGGAACACCGCTAATGACAAACATGGAAGGTGGTATTGTCCACTCTGGCACAGTCTTGCCCACTGTGAAATAGATAAAAGAAATAAAAACAAATAAAACCCCTTGGATTTGGGCTGATCCTTAAGGTCCCTTCCAACCCAGACCATTCTATGTATCGAGAGCCCCTTCAACTCTGCAAGGAGACCCTTCTCCCTTTGCCAGGGTGTTGGCTAAGGTAACATATTGAGAAACCTCACCTAGAGAGATGGGTAAATGAACATTTGATATGCTTTAAGTTTGTAGTCTCGGGTTATTGACTAACACACGTGTAGTATTTAGGACGCTTGTGATAGTGTGTTCCATGAATCTGCTGTGGTTGTATACTGAATCTTGTGAGTTGCCTGCGGGCAGTTAACAGTCATAGAATCATAAAATGTGTAAGGTTGGAAGCTGCCTCTAGGGGTCATCTAGTCCAACACCCTCCCTGTAGTAAGCAGGGACATCTTCACTAGATCAGGTCTCTCAGAGCCCCATCAAGCCTGACCTTGAATATCTCCAGTGATGGGGCATCCACTACATCTCTGGCTAACCTGTTGCAGTGATCTACGGCACTCATATTGAAGATTTTTTTCCTAATATCCAACTTAAATTTCCCCTTTTCTAGTTTAAAATAGTGAGTAAAGTGACTCTGTTGCAGGCTATAATACTGCATTTTGTCCCTGTTGTGTTGGCAGTAGCATGTTTTGTGAATCTCTTGTGGTTGCGGTAAGTGCAGTCCTACTTCTAAACTGCACTAGTGCATCTCTCCATTGTATCCTCCATTGCATGGTAAAACCTGCAATAGTAATGTATTGAATCTGTGTGTTTTCAATAAACATATTGGTTTTTAAACCCCTGCAGTCTTTCAATCACACCATCTCATGTAGTTTGAACAGAACTTCCAGAGCAGAAAATGGATACAAAATTTTATATATTTAGGTGGGAATTCAGCCATATAAAGGCATAATTTTTGTTATACCTCCTTAGTGAAAGACTACAAGAAATGAACTATGGTGTTACTACTACACAGCCCCAGTGTAAAAGATAGTTCTTTCACACTTCCACAGTGTTCTGTATTGTAAGAGATACCTTAATCTGAGAGTATTCCTGAAAGACAAAGCTCTACACTGCCAGTAGGGATGACTATTATCCTTGTTATCAAGTCCTATGGCCAGTTAAACAGACAAACAATATTTCTATGTAATCACAGAAGAGATCTTTTGTATGCATTTAATTTTAGTCTGAGTGCCAGCATCACAGCTGTCATTACATTTCCAGAAAATCCCTCCTGGCACTCATAAACCTAAGATATTTTAATTTAAAAATAGATTGCTTCATTAGACAAAAAGGGGGAAAAAAACACCAGCTAGTGGGATTTCCCATTTTCAGATATTTCAAGTGCACTTTTTTAACCTCAGAATCTGACTATCTCTATAATTTTACATGTCTTTGAGACAGGAAGGACAAAAGAGAGTTTATAGCATAACATTAGTCATCTGTATAGCTAAGGCAACTATTGGTATAAAACAGTGATATATTTTCACAATTAAAACCAGAAGTTGAATAAAGATAATGAAGCCATGTAAGTACGTAATGGCATTGTAGTGTAATACTTTCTCTATTCTACCTTGCTTATCAATGCCTCATACACTAATAAAGGGTCTGATACTCCAAGAGCTAAGAATTTTGGTACCCAGTCACCTGAACCCTTCAGTTAGTGCTTATTTTTAAGTGTGGGTAGCTCTGTGTAAATCTTGTCAGATTACTTTATCTTATGTTACTATGAAGAAAGTTCTCATTTTGCCTAACCCTCTTGAGGCTACTGAAAAGAGCCCATGTGGCAGCTGATCATTTGGGGGAGGTCATCTGTCCTGCAGATTACTAAGAAAACACCACTCAATTGAAGAGATTACATGGGTAAGAACATCCCTGTACATGTAGATTCACATTTTGTACTTTCAGTGTCCCCTAACAGTGAAGACAAATGAAAGTAGACAAACAAGGACCCAGAGCTCACCTCCTTGAGTCTCTGTAGTCATGGCCCTGGACACAATAAATGCTGGGGCTTGCTTCTGTATTGAAGCTGTTACAGAGTTGTGGACTCCACCTTTGAGAGTCAAGATGCAGAACTCATGCCCAAAGTCACCATAGACAAGGTAAAGTGACTTCACAGATGTCTCTGTGGGCCAGCGGGCCTGTGGCACAGACAGCCCCAACAGCCTTCTGTTGTTGCAAGGCAAACAGCTTGCCCCTGTGTTGCTCCCACATCAGCCCTGAGACACAGTGCCACCAGAGTGAGGCTTGCAAACAACCTCAGGAGGTCATTTCTCGCTGCTTTCCTCAGCTAGTGTGGGAGACCTTCTCTTTTGTAAATATTGAGCTTTTCCGGTCCTTTCTGTGACTCTGCCCTTTCCCCAGTGCTCCTGTAAGAAGGCCCTTTTTGACTATCGCAGTCTGTGGCCAATGAAGTTATCTGTGACTGTCATTGACTGAGCAGAGCTTCAGAAGGAGTAACTGAAACCCAGTGAGGCTATCTTAGTAGATAATTGATCTTAATTACCGTTAGTTGCTTTGCATTGCTCATGAAAGAAGCCACAGAAGGAGACAAGGCTGTGATGGCTTTAGCGACTGTCAGAAGAAAATGCTATGAGCTGCGCTGGGGGTGGGAGGGTACAGTAGGCAGCAAAAAAATTACCTAGGCAAATGAGAAATTGGGTCAGCTCGTTCCTTTCAGTTTTACATGGTTTTAGAGATGCTTGTCCGTTCTGTAATTCTGGCCCTAAGGACAGTGATTTGGAGCAATCGGGTGTTGGCACTTTTCTGAATACATCAGCTAGTAAAAGCACCAGTTTATCCTGCTGTATCAATACACTGACTTCAATAAAACAGGGAGTTATAGCACAGACAGCATCGTGTGGTACAAACCTCTTTAATATGCACTGGATATTTAATATGCATCGGATACTCTGAGCAACATTTGCCAAAAGAGAAAGCAATAATGGCTCCGTATTATTTATGATCACTACTGGTGGATGACATTCTTTCCTTTCATGTAAGTGTATCATACAGCCATTATTCTGGCAAAATTCCTATCTGGGAACAATGAGTCTTACGTAAAGAAAGGGAAGTGCACTTCCTATAGAGGTAATTGTTTTATATAATTACTAATTAAATATTTACTTTATTCTCTGAAAGCTCACTTCATTGTAACTTTGAAAAATAAAAGCAACAACCCGTTATTCTGGTTGAAGAATTTTGTTTCCTGGTAAATAAAATTACGTTGTGCCAATAAAGTTGGGACTGTAATTTGCTTGTGAATGAGAACTATGTAGTCAAGTATAACTGAACTGATAAATATTGCTTTTATGTTCTGGAAAAGGACATTTTTTATCAAAGCCTAATTGTGGAGGGAGCAACACTGAATTAACTGATGAAATATAGAAGTCTGTAGCAGGCTGCTTTAGCCTGGTGAGATTTATTAATCTCTTCCTGTTTATTGTGTGGAAGTTTGTGCTGCTACTGAGCTGTTGTGTCCCTAAAAATCTGACCAAGTGACAAGTGAGAGAAATAAAACTCAAAGTAAATGTAGGAAATCACCAGCTTCTTTTCAGGTTTTAGAGGGTTATACTATGACTGCATTAAAAATTCATGTGGTCAGGCTGACAGAGACCAACAGGTATGAGACAGCCTATATCTGTCCTGTGAAATGCCCTTTTCCTCCAGAACATGGCAGCCACCTTCAGCCTCTGTCCTTGGCAGAGGCTGACATCCAGGTCATTCCAGGGCCAGACAGGAGGACTGAATAGTTTGCCTGGGTCCATACCGTCCATCACAGTTTGACAAATGACCAAAGACCAAACAATGCTCTCCGGCAATGCTTTATTTACTAGTGTGGGTATACCCAGAATTACTGGACAAATTACTCCTAAACCAACCATTTTCTAAATACCTAAGACTGAAAATAGAGACAAATCATTAAATGCTTCATCATTTTAATGTATGACGTTTTATAAACCCTAAGATTTTTCAATCACTTCTTGCAGCTTCCTCACAAAGTTGAGATTTCCTTTGTCCTATAGTAACCAGAATCCTGTTCTTTAACCACATTTACCAACAGAACATAAAAGTTCTCCTTTTGTTTTTCTTTTCCCATTCCCAATGACACCTCAAGAGTCTAGAAGAGTCACTGCAGGCAAAGTGATGTAAGGCAGTAAGGAGAGAGCATTCATGAAAATGAAAGGCTACAGCCTTCATATGTCGGGCATCCAAAAATTGGCCTAACTTAAAGTTTTGGTGGGATACATTTGTATGAAGAGCTAAGGAGCTGCTGTTTTCCTGCAGTAGTCTTACATGCAGGGACAAGAGCTTTGTCCAGTGCAAAAGCCTCAGGCCCAGTCCCTGCATGAAGGCTGTGAGAACTGTGAGACCTTATAGATATTCCCACCTTTTTTGGCTAAAATGTTTTCTTGTATGTTCTGTCATAAATCTAAGTTGTTAATGGGATATGGGAATTCTCATCCATGCTGGATCTCATTAAGAGGCTTTGTCAGTCAGATAATTTTAGCTATGCTTTACCTTATAAATTTTTAGCAACCCCCCACAAAATTCTTAGTAAAAGAAAGTTTTAGTATTTGACACTAACACACCATAGTGTATAGAGCAGTAACAATGTCTGCTAAAGTAGAAACCTGCTGAACAACTTCAGCTTGTGTTACAGTACTTTTTTGTTGTTCTTCATGCAAGATAAACACAATCTGGGAGAGTCTTTCGTCTCAGCAGACAGGAACAAAGTGAAACACAGGTTTTAGTAATGGCATGGAGGAAGTGTTTAAAAGATGAAAGGACAAGGGTAAACTTCAGGTAGCAATTGAAGTGAGCTGAAAGTTTGCCTTAATTTATCTCCACTTCACAGATTTTTGAAATAATTATGTTGTATCAGTTTCTGTTTAGGTCAACTTCACATACAGCATGCAACCACTTATGCTAACAGAGGACTTTTCTGCTTCTCACACCACCCCACCAGTCAGTAGGTTGGCCAGGATGGATGACCCCCACCATACCATATGGCATTGGGCTAAGCATGTAATGCTGGGGGAAGCTATCCAGTAGTCAAGATCACTGCTCAAAACCAGACTGGACATCCAGTATTGGTTTTTGGCTTTCACTCCACAGGTGGTAAACAATTGCATTTCTCCATCACTTAGAGGTTTTAAATATATAAATATATATTTTAAAATTATTGTTATTATAATTTTTATTATTATTGTCATTATTGTTTTCTTCCTTTGTTATCCTATTTAACTGTCTTTTTCTCAGCCCACAAGTGTTTTTTACATTCTCCTCCCCATCCCACTGGAGGGATGGGGTGAGCAAGTGGCTGCCTGGTGCTCACTTAACTGGCTGGGGCTAAGCCACAGCAATGACTTTTCTAATTTTCCTGCTGACTTGTAGGGCTGAGCACACCACAGTCTAATTGAAAAGCAATACTTGAGTTAGTATAAGAGTATAATCAACAGCTCTTGTGAAAATACTTTCATTTCTATCAGCAGGCTTTGCTTGAGGAATTATGACAAGGTGAACTACTATCATTGTCTCAAACTCATCTCTACTGATCATCATGGAGTTTCCCCTGAAATTCAGGGAGCTTGGTTTTCTAGAGTGGAGATTTCAGTGTAAAATCTTGTGGGAGCTGAAGTGAGCACAGTTTGTGCCATATTTCAAGAACCAAAGACAATTTCTCATGTATTGTATGTCAAGCTCCCTGTTTCTGGCAAAAACTATCCACTTCGGTGCTGTGTGTTCAAGCTGTTTTATTCACAGATACCTTGATTTTGTATAGAGGGGAAGCAGTCTTCAATATTCATAAAATTTGTCCTAAGAGCAACAAGCTGTTTATTCTGCAGAACTCGGATACAGACTTTGACTTTCTACACCTTGTTGGCACTCAACACGAGAAATTGTATGTCAGTCAAAAAGCACCACAGCTTCATTCCAAGTACAGTATTATTTTCTTTAGATTTGAGTTAATTTATTATCTTCTATAGTTACAGGAAAACTGATGCTGAGTCAAGTTCCTTTGAGAATGAAAAAAAAAAAGCCAAATCAGAACTATGTACCTTTTTTTTTTTAAAGTGATATATGATAATGGCATTTGTCTCATAGTGCTGGCAAACAGATTTTGCATACAAACTGCTTGGGGAATGCCACAGTTGTATTATTCTGCTAGATTCTGGACAAATCCATACAAGACTCACCAGCTGTTCAGGTGAACAGTTATAATCTGTCTTTATGTTTGTGGGGTTTCATAAAGGATATGAAAGAAATAATATTTTGCTTCCTGTTCAGTTGGGGAAAGATGACTTGCGGAAGGAATGTAGATGAGTTCCCTGTCCCCTGGCTTCCACTAATACAAAGGCTCCAAGAAATTACAGAATACAGTAAACTAAGAAAAATATCTATAGCAACAGCACATTACTTTCAAGCTGACTGAATTTTTCAGAGAATAAAGGTAGCCTGTATGGCTCTGGTTATTAATGAGATTCCAGAAACCCAGCAGTGGAAAGCGCACATCAACTGAGTTTCTCTGCTGAACTGCAGCAATTAGAATAAGAGAGCACTGGCTGATGTGGGATTTTGAGAGTTGACCTCTCCAGCTCAGAAGTGCTGGGTACAGACACAGCTCCCAGAAAACTCCAAATTCCACATTGTCTATGCTGCTGGCAACTGTCCTCAGGAGCCCCATACCCCTGAAGCCCCAGAGGAAGTCAGGATAAATGAGGAGTATGCCTTGGTGATGAATCATAGAATCAGAGAATCATAGAATCAGAGAATCATAGAATTGTAGGGGTTGGAAGGGACCTCGAGAGATCATCGGGTCCAACTCCCCTGCCAAAGCAGGCTCCCTAGGACATTTCACTGAGATAGGCATCCAGACGGGTCTTGAATATCTCCAGAGAAGGAGACTCCACCACCTCCCTGGGCAGCCTGTCCCAGGGCTCTGTCACCCTCACTGTGAAAAAGTTTCTCCGCATGTTGGTGCGGAACTTCCTATGCTCCAACTTGCAGCCATTGCCCCTTGTCCTGTCTCCACAAACCACTGAAAAGGGGCTGTCTGATTCCCCCTGCATCCCCTGCTTAAGATAATTATAAACATTAATTAGGTCCCCCCTTAGTCTTCTCTTCTCAAGGCTGAACAGTCCCAATCTTCTCAGCCTTTCCTCATAGGGGAGATGCTCCAGGCCCTTAATCATCTTCGTAGCCCTTCTTTGGACTCTCTCCAGGAGATCCCTGTCCTTTTTATACCAGGGAGCCCAGAACTGGACACAATACTCCAGGTGGGGCCTGACCAGGGCAGAGTAGAGGGGGAGGATCACCTCCCTTGACCTGCTGGCTACACTCCTCCGGATGCACCCCAGGATCCCATTGGCTCTCTTAGCCACCGAGGCACACTGCTGGCTCATGGCCAACCTGTCATCCACCAGGACCCACAGGTCCTTCTCCACTGAGCTCTTCTCCAGCAGGTCATCCCCCAGCCTGTACTGATAGAAACGGTTGTTCCTTCCCAGGTGCAAGACTTTACACTTGCTTTTGTTGAACCTCATCTGGTTTCTCCCTGCCCAGCTCTCCAGCCTGTCCAGGTCTCGCTGGATGGCAGCACAGTGTTCCTGCGTGTCAGCCACTCCTCCCAGCTTTGTGTCATCAGCGTACTTGCTGAGGGTCGATGCTATTCCCTCATCAAGGTCGTCAATGAAGATGTTAAACAGGACTGGACCCAACACCGAGCCCTGGGGAACACCGCTAGTCACAGGCCTCCGGTCAGATTCCACTCCAGAATCTGAAGACTAGCTTAGGGATCATTTAAACAGTCTGGACATCCATAAATCCATGGGTCCTGATGGGATGCACTAGCAGGTGCTGAGGGAGCTGGTGGGTGGGATTGCTCTCCATCATCTTTGGTAAGCCATGGGAAATAGGAAAAGTGCCTGATGACTGGAGGAAAGCAAACATCACTCCAGTCTTCAGAAAAGGCAAGAAGGAAGACCCAGGTAGCTATAGAACAGTCAGCCTCACCTCCATCCCTGGGAAGGTGATGGAACAACTTATCCTCAGTTCAGTCTCTATGTACGGCAAGTCTCTTTAGCCTGGAGGAAAGTGAGGGGTGACCTCATTAATGTCTACAAATATGTAAAGGGTGAGAGTCTGGAGGATGGAGCCAGGCTCTTCTCAGCAATGTCCAATGATAGGACAAGGGGCAATGGGTGCAAGCTGGAGCACAGGAGGTTCCATGTGAACATAAGAAAAAACTTTTTCACTGTGAAAGTGACAGAGCACTGGGACAGGCTGCCCAAAGAGATTGTGGAGTCTCTTTCTCTGCAACATTCAAAACCCAGCTGGACATGTTCTTGTGTGATCATGGGCTGGCGGGGGGACTTATCTTTCAAGATCCCTTCCAGCCCCTAACATTCTGTGATTCTGTGATTGGACGTACAGCCTTTTGCTATCATTGCTTTTTCACATTTTTGGGCTGAAATTTTAGTAACCTGCCAGAAGGACACTGCTACATCTGAACTGGGCTTTCCCTGAAGCTAGTCATGTAGGTAGTGCACTACCCAATAGTCAGAGATGTAACAAAAGGGACCATCACTTCAACTGCAAAGCTGCCTGTCTTGGTAACCAGTCTGCAATCCCTTTAAGAAGCTAAATGGTGATTTTTCCAAATAGTTTACATGAAGATTTTGAAAGTTGCAAAAAAAGAGAGAATAGTTGCTCTTTCTTCAATAATTTTTAGCAGCTGAAGCTGAAGAGAAGCTGTTTAGATAGTTACTTAAGAAGGTAGAAATATGCTTTACTTTCAAAAATTGATACATCAGTTTCCTGTGATTTGTAAGGGCTTTGTCTTTTAAAGAAAAGAGCAGACCCAGCCTCCTAAAAGCTCACCATACAAGTGGATAATGGGATTCTCTGTGAACAGTGTCTTCATAAGTCAGGTCTTCCACCCTCTCAAGCATTCTGCAAAAGAATATATTTAGTTATGATAGCAACTTGAGGAGTAGTAGGTGGATTTGGGGGGCAGTAGATGCCAGCTCCTGAGATACTAGGGTAAAAAGTTTAAAATCCTGAGAACACGCTCAGAGAACCTCAAAGCATATGAAATAGATAAAGCATGTTTAGCTAACAAAATCCTGGATTGAAAAGAAAATAAAAATCAAGCCTCAGACTGAAGTAACCAGCATACAGTGCTGGTATGCCAGGGCAGAAGCAGCATTGATGCAGCACAGTGCTGACCCGTTGGCTCCTGTGAAAACACAACACAGAAACCCAGCACAAAAAACCCAAACAGAAACCCAGCCTGCGCTTCTCCGGGATCGCTGGAGCCTGTTAGCTCCCTCAGAAATGCTCCTTCCTTTTTAGGAGTATTTGATGAATGGAGTTAAGCTTGTGTGCTCCTGCAGCTCCTGTCAGGATCATGCTGTGCTCTGTGCAAACAGAGTAAGAGACAGTCTGCCCTCAGGGGTTTGCCTGTTCTTTGAAGGTGAAGTGTGGTGATTTGGGTTAGCAAACAAATAAAAGGAACAGAAGAAATAGTGAGGGATGATGGCAGCACTGGAGAGGTGTTCATGTGTCAGCAAGCTATATACTAAAACTGGCAATAGCTACTGCGTAATAGCTACTGAGGCTCTACCTCTTCACAGATCTGTAAAATCAAAAAGGACCGTGATGGACACCTGGTTTCTCTTCTTTCTTCACAAATGATATATCTCTCTGCTCCTGCAGTAAAAGGAATTACTGTTTCTTGCTGTATCAGTCACTGTGGCAGCTCTTAACCTCAAGACTTGGATTAATTACTTTACTCAACCTTTCCTCAGAGGCTTTCTGGGCAAATCTCTTTTTAGGCTGTTTGAATTTAAGCACTTGAATTCAATATAAACCAGGTTTAAAAACTCCTCCCAGGTGATGCCTAAGAGTGAAGGTATTTCCTCCCCTAAGCTCTTGCAGTACTTCTTGTTCCCAGTGGTCACTAGTTCAGTGGTGTCAAGCACCTGTACTGGCCTGAAGCTCTGCTCAATCCAAAATTATGTTATCTGACTGCACAGAGCAAAAGTGCCTTTTACATTTTTCAAGGAGTGTCTACTGGAAAGTGAAACCTCTGACTTTAGTTTTTAATAAAGTAGGTTTCCATTGTTACGGTATGCAAGACTTGGTCTTAGAGTCTGAAAACTCTTTCAAGGAATTCCAGTACAGATGCTTCAAGTAGCCTTGGCTGGGTACATGCTGAGATGGAGAATCAGGAGCTACCATTCCTTTTTTGTTGAAAAGTTCCAATTTACATGCAACATTTAAGAAGTCATCGAGTCAGAAGTTGAAAACTAAGGAGAGATCAACACTGCAATCTAAGGGCCATACCCCACAGGGACTGTATAGCAGGTTCTTGCTCTACTTTTTTTTTTAACCTTAAACTACAAGAGAATGGCAATGCATAGGAACAATGAAAAGAGGAAAGGAAATCCCATTCTTCCCAGTCTCATAGAGCTGCTAATAATCTGTGCATTCTCTTTTATTTCCCCAGGTCATAAATCAGAAAGTATGCCATTCAAAGGTGAAGACATCACTGTTGAGATTGGAGAAATGCCCATTCCTTAACCAGTTAATGGTCTAGCACTAAGAGTCAGGCATGAGAAGTGTCTAGGCCTGAACAGCATTTACTAGCTGTGTCTTCCATAGCTTGCTGGAGCTCCAGTTATTTAATATCTGTGAAGAAGAGGCATGGATAGATATTTTACTTTTAAAAGAAAGATATAGCTTCCTGCTTGGACCAGGCCATTGTCCTCCATTTGTAATATCAGGAAATCTATCTACCGCATTTAAAAAGGTATTTTAAATAAATGTGAGGTACATGGGCATCATGAGAATAATACCACATGAGTATTTCACATAAAATACTATTGAGCATAGGTAAAGAACAGGATCTCTTGAATGGATATCTACCAACCTGAGAGTTAAGTGGAGATTAATTTATTATTTCCTTCGCTAATATTAAATTAGATAATAGTATTACAGGATAAAGCTTCCTTTAAAACTGTTCAGTATGGACAGATGTGCTCCTGTCTGGTGCTCTTGTCCTTGCAAAGAAAGCTGAAGACCACAAAAGAATTCTTCTCCTTTGTGTCATTTTCACTAGCTGAGACTCAGCGAGGTGAGTGAATGAGTGCAGAGCTGGCACAACACACAAGAAAACCATAGGATATTATTTGGGAGAGAGATGAAGGCCTGGAATAAAATTCCCTTCTTGATCTGGATGAACCCACATCTGTTGATAACAGTGCAATTTTCCTGAGACAATTAAAAAACAAAACAGCTGTGGAGGATGTTGGGAAATAGTAATGGTAGGAAAGAAAAGACAAACTTATCACTAGTTTTATGGCTGTTGGATTTGCATTTATGCCTGATATACATAGAATTTAAGTCCAGAGGAGGCCAACAAATTAATCTGGGCCTTTTACCCCATGTACAATATTGGATTTTTCCCTGTATTTCTTGCTTCAAACCAGCAGTTACATAGAAGAAAAAACACAGCCTGACTGCAATGACAAGAGGGCTGCTTTGCTGTTTCCAAAGCAGAGCCCATGACATCTTACTCTAGGTGAAAAGAGTGCCAAATCTCTTGCTGGTTTTGTTTTATTTTAACATAATTTATATCATAATAATTTTCGGATGGAGCCACTGGTGATATCTCAGGTGAGAGTGAACACAATTCCTTTCCTTTCCAAGGCACCTGTTTTCAGACTGATGGGGCCCAGGGAAGCATGGGCTGGTTTTCCCTCACCGGCCCTGCAGATGAGCAGATGGCATTTCCAAAATGCAGGCTCACACCACACAGTCAGGTTTCTCACAGTAGGATGGAAAACAGCATCTGAAAGGCACAGGTGCAGTAATGTTTGCTCCAGCAATGTCATCCCTCACTGTGCAGAAGCATGCTTTCGCCTCTGCTTCCAAATGGTTTTAAGCTCATGCCACATGTCAAGCATATAACAGCTAACAAGTTAAAAGCGCTGCATGCTAAATCCATTCAGCTCTGACAGCTAAGGCAATAAATGTTATACTTTGGAAGGGAGGTTGATGCTGCCTCCTGGTCCTTGCAGCCCTCATTATCCAAAATATGTTTGTGGTAGAAGTATTCTATCTGCAGTTACCAGAGAAGCATATCCACAATTTTATTTTTTTTTTAAAAACACAACTTTTTTTTTTATATATTACAGTGTTGTGAAGATAAGGTGGTGTTTACACTCTTCAGATGGGAATTTCTCATAGAAATTTGCATAACCTTTTAAAACCTCAGACATAAATAATGCTATGGCTAGAATGGTGTCCTGCAGAAATTAATGCTCATGTTTTCCAGTGAGGGTTAATTCCCAAAGAATATAAGGATGACCAGGATAACTCCTTCAAAACAAAAAGCAAACCTACATAATTCTCATACATCACTGAGTTCTCGATAGAAAAGAAACATTTGAAGAATTTATGAAGCTCCATATCATAGCAAGAACTCTTTGGAAGGAAGCCATGCAGAAAGTACATCATCAGGGTTTTTTTGTAGGGAAAGGGAAAATCTTCACATATACATTCTATGTTGTAAGCCGTAAAATGCTACAGTATTTCATACGGTGTGATTATTCCTTTCCAAAACATACAAAATACGAATTCAGTATTTCAAACTGCAAATACGTCCATTTACAACACAGGAACTTATTCTATTGAAAGATCATATCAGGATTTGTTATTTTTGTAAAGCAACTTTGTTTCTTCCAACAAAGATGTTTTACTTAAATCAGAGTGAGATGCTCTGAGTTTTGATTTAACTTTGGTCTCAGTTATATTCTAAGTATATATGCAAGGTCACCAACAGTGGAACGTTCAGATGTAAAAGTTCTTGAAATGACATATGAATCTTCTGTATTTTTTCAGTTTTCATACTTGGTGCTACAAACTTCACAAGTCACAGATTTTTTTTTCCCCCACTTTCCCTTAATACACAATGCCTGATAATCAGTAAAACTGTGATGCATCCCAGAACTAACTACACAAGTTTGATTTTAACTTTGAAGTCTGCCTTCACTCAAATATACAACATTTGATTTTTACAAAATGAAGAATTGTTTACTTTTTTGGTACCTGAATGAAGTTTGTCATTTTTAGGATTAAAGGTCTTAAGGGAAAAAAAAAAAAGTATGACAGGCTCAGATACGAGTGGAAGTTTAAACTCCAGGCTAAAGATACAAGTAATTTCTAATATGCATACTGACACCCAGATAGTCAATATCTTAGGTATTAAAAACCTAACTTGAGCTGCCAGAAAGATGAAAAACGTTATATTTTTAGGCCTTGATTATTTGTATCTCACTAAAAAACCAAATTCTATAAAATAAAATATATTATGAAGAACAAACAGATCATTTAAACATCCTCTGAAGTTAATTCAAAATTTTGTGTTTGAACATATGCTTCTCAACATCCCTGTACTTCTATTACTAATGTATTCTTGCAAATAAGCAAGACTGGACATGAGCTTTCATCCTCAATAAAGAAAAATCAATACCTATTACTGCTTTAAATATCTTGAAGATACTTGCAAAAGCTGCTGCTTCTGTCTTATCTTTGGATCTCACATGAAATTTTCTATTGCTTCACCAAGTTCTTCTGTCGAACACTAAAACTGAGTTTAAAATTTAGATTGCACCCTAAGTAAGCCCAAAAAAATATGCAGGAATAACTAGTATGGGATGACCAGGTTTCTGCAGATCTATTTTCTTATAAGCAGGACAGTTGCTGGAGAAGGGGAATTTGTGTAAGATTAATGCAGTGATACAGGAAATTTAATTCTAGACGCCTGCACTAGATGTCTAAGGAGTCAGTTTTTCTAGACAGTTAATGCAGAGATGGTTGACCTAGAGCAGCCCAGCATAGGGACTTTGACTCTTTTTACTCTCGAGAATATGGAAAGCAAGCTGCTTAAATCAATGAGATGCCTCTAGTTGGAAGGTCAGACACTTGCCACTGTAGGTGTGGGCAAAACAGGCATTTTCAAAGCCATGATGAGTGCTGAGATACAGCAGGTGTCCCAAAAAGGGACTGCAGTAGGCTGTTCTACCTGCATTACACAAAGCTACGTGGTACAAAAACCTTTTTTCCAAGCAATTGGCCAAAGAGTCTGAGAAGCAGCTCCTGCAACAGGAAATGAGGAGATGGAGATGAAGGGAAAAGAAGAAAGTAGGTGAAGAGATACCTTCTTACCAGAAAAAGCTGCCTTCTGTTTACCCTTTTCCTTGATGCAGAATAATCCTGTCAATTTTGCTTCTACTGCTGAGAAGCCTTCCACCAGTCCTTCTCCCACACATCTTGCTGACTTACTCAAGACATGAAGTTGTTTCTCATGGTAAGTATTAACCGCTCACAAGAAAGTATCCTCTTAATATGCTCTTTTAATTAGTATTGTTTAAAATTAATGCATTCCTCAATCAAAGCCACTTCCCACAGAATCTTTCCACATATTTTGATAGAACACTTCTCAAACCATAATTTCTTTTTTTTATTCCCAGCAGTGGGAATTGCCTCTCCTTTTGTATTTTGAAGTGAGTCCAAAGGAACATATTAGCAACCTGTAAGAAACTCCATTAAAATGAAAATGCACAAGTAGTCCTTTTACATGTTGAAGGGCATACATCTCCATTTAGAAATCTGGTGTGAGTCTTATCCTGACTTTATTCTCAGTAACCCTGGTAAGAATGCCAATAAACCAATGGAGCTGCTCCAGATTTGTGCTTATGTAGCAAAACAGAATTCAGATTCATGAGGATCGGACTGATAATGCTTATCAATTACCCGTTCCAAGCATGGTCACTCCATGACTGAAGACACTACAGTCTGTAGATATTTTCCCTAATCCAGGTTTAGTGTTAATGTTGACTTTCTTACATTTCAATTTATGTAAGGGTATCGGTCTCTGGCATCTGAAGGAAAGGAGAAGCCTCAATCCAAAGTGTTTTGTTTCTGATTTGTTCTGCAAAGTCAACAGAAGCCTTGTATTTTCCCAGCAGAAAGGTGCAGGGGCATTTTACCACAGAGCTGACCTTTTCATGTTCTTCTTCACTGCTCTCTCAGGGAAGCTGATATTCCAGTTCCAGCACTGTCGATGCACTCATAGTGTTACACAACTCCTGGGCTGGAGGACTGGGAGGGGGTAATAGAAGAGAAATGCAAAACACAACCCATGGCTAAATAAACCATTTTTCCTCAATATGAGAGATTTTTAAAAAAATGCATCTCTTGGGGATAATTTCTGGAAAATAGTGGGTGCCAAAGGATCTGATCTGTGTATTGCAGTGAGGCAAAGGTGGGAAAAGCACAGAGGGACAACAGAGTAAGAAGGAGGAGCAGAACAGCATTGTACATTCAACTACAGGTTCTTTGCCTTACAAGGGCTGCAGACATTGTGGAGTATTTGCGACTGAGCACACGCTCTACTATCATTGTGGAGGTATTGTCCCCAGTCTCTGTTTCATGATAGGAACCCTGATTCCGGCACCTCGCTTACTCAGTCATTTCCTCATGCCAGCAATTCCTGTGACCAACTCAGGACTCACTACCAGGATCTTTGAGGTGACTTTAGTATGATATCATCATGACTCTTATGATATCTGATGTTTTCCTTTTAGCCACAAATCCTGAGTCCATGCCAATCATAACTTTCAGCTAAGAGGAAAATTTCCCTGTAGTTGCAGGGAAAAGCTTAAAAATGTAACCTTAGTGAACCTTACAGGTTTCAAATCAAAGTGTTAAAGGCAATTCTATTACATAAATAAAATAAAATATAAAATAGCATAATTTCTGGGTGTTTGTTTCAGTATTTAGATTGGATTTAGTTGTCAGTTAATTTGCTTTTTTTTAATAAAAAAATAATTTGTCCTTGGATAGTATAACAGTACAGCAAAATACATACATGTATTTTTTTAAGGCTATGCAATACATTTAAAAATAAAACTTCTCTTGTTATGATTTTCTAAAGGAAGAACTGCAACTGTGCTGTTGCATAAGTAGCTCTGTTGTCAGAATTGAATTGCCCAGCAAAGCAGAGAACAAAGTCCTATTGTGCAGCAGCCTCCAATGACCTCATGAATGACATGCAGTAATTACCTTGTTAAGAAAAATACTCTCATGCAGTCTCTACTCTCAAGAAGATATCAAGCACATTTTCATGAAGAACTTCATGGTTTGTATAAAGAGGTAGAGATTGCTGTAGCTAAAGACTATGTCAATAAGGCTAATAAAAACATCACCTCATCAGGAGAAAAAAACTGCTTCAGTTTACTCTAGAAGGAGGATTATTTTTTTTCCCCCTAGAATTCTGGATTGCTGTTAATGTGTTGATTTGGGCTTTTGTATGTTAAAAAAAATGCTCCCCTGAGAAGACACATGGGATCATTCACACAAACATTGTCACAAAACATTGGCTCTCTTGTTCTCCATGACCTGGAACAGTTAAATAACTGGCCTTTTGTTTTCTACCTTCTGGAAAGCATCTGTAACCTTGTCTCCTGGTACACATTTCTAACCCGAACTATGTATTCACCAGTTATTGCAGCAACTGTCAACTTCCTCAAACACTTACTGCTGTGAGGAATTCACCTGATCTTGTATGAGAGCCAACTGTCACAAACAATATCCAGAGGAATATTTCTATGTTGTTTGCACAACATTCATTTTTCTTGCGTCCTGTCCCTAAAAAACTCAGGACATGTGATACCCGGAAAGGCCTAAGCAGGCAATAAAGGATCATTCCTTTGCCATGTCCACTGTAAATACCATGCTGACATTTCCCTAAATAAATGAGTAAAACTGCATGTGTCAAAGTTACTTTTCATTTCAATGAATACTAGCATGAAATGTGAGAGGAAAAATAATTTATTTTTTAGTTCCACAGGTTATTTTGGATAGGGACTGTGAAAAGAACAAGGGTCTGTACCTTTAAGATAAGGTCCTGATTGAGGAATCATTCATTCTTTCTGTGGAAAAAGGACACTGAGTATGAAACTAATGCCATCTTATACAACACAGTCAAGATCACGGACTTATGCTTTAATAAAGGTTCCTTTGTTGTTTGTAAAAAGTGGGGTTTATTGTCCAGCATTCAGAGCTAGAAATCTGTTCCTCTCCAAAAATGTCAGTCCGAAAGCCTAGCTATTTCTGTGGAAGGGAGCTGGCTGCATGATGAACCTTATGAAACTTTTGTTATACAGCCCTCAAGGCCTGGAGTGAGACAAAAGATAGCACTGGGCTGGGACAGCTCTGCAGGGAGGCACCAAGAATCTCCCTTTCCTCAGCATTTATTGCAGTTGAGCAGTACAGGCGCTGGTAAGCAGCTGGTAAGGATGGACTGTGTATCAGTGAGTGAGTTAAACTCAGGTGAAATTTAGAATCCCTGCCATGGTTGCTTGGGGCAGGAGGAAACGATAACCTCTGGTGCTGTTGGGCACCGATTCGCACGTGTGCAGAGGGTGGAAGTTGGTGTCTGATTCTGAGACAAGCTGAATATAACACTTCACACAGGAATGTGCTGGGTTGTTTGGTTTTTTTTTTTTATCTTCTTCCTTGCTGGTTGTGCTATCTTCTGATTAGCCTCAGTCTCTAGTGAAATACTGCAGGTTACTGGCACACAGTGTGTTTAAAAGAGAAGACAGCCCTTCATTATTTGAATAGGTAGTTGTGTTTTTCTGTAATCAAAGCTAATAGGAGCAGTACGGTGTTAAGAGAAAGAAAAATGGCTTTGTGAGACAGAGAAACAATTATTGGTGGATTTTTAAGACTCCAGGTTTTCATAAACATATGCATCCTCAATAATATCCATCCTCCTCTTCTTTTGGCTGCCTTGGCTACTCTGAAGAGCCCCCTCCCCTCCAATTAGAGAGGATCCGGGAGAGGACAGATGTACAAGACCTTGGAGCTGGATCATAAAAATTCTGCAGACTGCAAGTTGTGAGTTATCTCATAATTATGCAATAACTCATCAGAGGAAACACTTTTTGCATTTTAGACAATTCACCATTTCCTATTTTGGTAAGATATCTGACAAATTATTAACAGAGCTTGTTGCTATCTTACCAGTAATTACTATATATGTGTGTGCATATATGTGCATGTGCTTGTGGCTCCAAAGTGCATATTTGCTGTACATGCATACATAAATTTCCATTTGTCATCATCTCAGGGTATTTTAGTATTTTGACACTGATTTTATCCTCCAGCCTTAATATGCCCATTTCATAGAAGAATTTAAAGCCTTCGTGAGAAGGATTCCTAGGGGTCAGGTCATCTTTAGGCCAATAAGTTTTATGTCTTTATGTCAGAATAAATAAAGCTGTCCTCACACATCTGTAATCACTCTTGCACTTTTATATTTGCTTCTCAGCCAAGGTGCAGATACTCTGGTTTACCATTTAGCTCTTTCCAAGGACACTTCATTTCAAAAGTAATTAAACATAAGCTTCATGAAACCTCTTTTAACTTTACCTTTTGCTTAAGTGGAAAAGTACAGAAGCACAGCGTGATTTTGAATACAGCAACCAGCCTGAATGCAATATTCCTTGGCTAATCTTTGCTTTAGCACATTGTGCTCTCTCACTCAGCAGGTCTCTGCAGTTTGCAACAATCAGAAAAAAGTTCTGAAAGTAGACCCATTCCTGTCCTTCTAATGTTCCAATTTCTCTGTTGCTATCTGCTCCTGATTAGAGACTCCTTTTCCCTGTTATAAACCAGTTCTCCTAGGTAGAAGCCATTTTTTGTGTACATTTCTGTAGAGATGAAAAGTGTTTGGCCATGGCTGTGCTTTTCTGTGGGTTTCAGAGCAGTATGAAATGCTCTGAGGAACCACCAAGGCAGACAAGACCCCTTCAGACATTTGGAAACAACTTGATTTCTAACAGAAAGAGCTTCTAATGCCAGAGAAACCAGAAGTCAGTCCTAGGCCTATTCTCCATGTCTTCACAGTTATTTATATCCCAGTCTATTGTGCTTATGTATTAGCAGCTGGGTGATGGACAAAAGCATGCAGGGCCATGAGAGTGGAGAGACCATCATATTGTAAGGTGATCTACTAACTTATGTTCTGTTGGTGACCTACCATTTTACAAAGGTAGTTTATTTCTAAAATAAAGAATGGGTCAGAGATGAATCAGGAAATCTTTACTTTGGAAACTAATACATTCAGGAAGGATGACAAATGGTGATGCCTGAGCAAACTCCTGGCGTCTGTTGACTTGCTTTCAACTTGACTGAAGCTCAATGTTCTGAATCTATTTTCATATATATAAAAATAGAGATGTGTATAGTTTACATAATGCATGGTATAAATATGGTCTAATAAAATTCCTGCTTTTAAAAGCAACTAAAAAGTGTTTATCTTGAGTTCTGTCTCTCCTTTTATCTTCCTCTGCTTGGTTTCCTTTGTGCCAATGGTACAGGACTCAGAAGTACAACAGATCCTGGCTGCATTGGTTCATCTGGAACTTATAGACATAACTAGTAACAGCCTAAAGTCATGTTTGCACTAGCAAGGAGAATGGTGAGGCTCTGTACAGCAAAACAGACGGTGGAAGGACCTTTGTCTGTAGGATAGTGATTTTTCTCCAGACAAATTTATTTTGACTCCATGAGCTGATTGCCGAATAGCATCTGCAATTCGTTGTATGATCCCAGAGTTCATCTTCCAGTTCAGTTTTACCTAAAGGGAATTGAGTGCCTCTCTGCTCTGCAAACCAGGGTGCAGTGAATGAAAACAATTACAAAATTCACTTGGAAAGCATCTATCTGAGCCAATCTAAAACAGACATGTGAATGCACTCTCACACACCTAAAATTAAGTTAAATTCTTTGGCCTCCAGAAGGATATACACAACTTTACTTTGGGTGTCTAGAGCATACAAGAGAGCATATGACCTGATTTCTTCCTCTAATGTAGGATTAACTATAATTTTATTCTAGGTTTTTTTCCTAGCTTGCTTGCTAAAACCTCCAAAAACGGAAACTCTGTCACCTCCCACATAATCTTACTAGTATGTTCACTCTTGGTTATTGCTTCACTTTACAAATCCTTCTAATAAAGATTAATCTGAATCTTCCTTAATGTTGTTAAATCTACTGCTCCTCATTCCATCTGCCATGGACACAGATCATTCTGTTCCTTTTTGAAATAACTTTCAGTCTCCTTGAAGATTATACATAGCCTTGAGGGAATTTTATCTGTATACATATATGTATGTGTACATGTGTATATATTTTCATATATATAAAGCTCAAACAAGGAACATAACATTTATGGCCACTCCCATCCATCCAAACTACTTTTTTTCTTTAGACAAATTAATTATATGTCCCTGTCCTGGTTCTGGACAGGCCAGAGAGCACCTTCCCAAGCAGCCAGCACAGGTGAGCTGAGTTAGGCGCAGTTGTTTTCCATACCACCTGACATCACTCCCCATAAAAGAGACTGGTTGGGGAGGGGAACTCCTGGGTGCCTCCAGGGTAGTCAGAGTGTGGTTGGGGTGTTGGCTTGTATAGTATGTTGTAGTCCTTGGGTTGGTAAGGTACTCTGTGTTATCACTGGGTATGAGTGTAATTGTACTCCTTTCACAGTGATTTTTGTCAGTAAACTGTCCTTATCCCAACTCACACAGAGGCTCTCTCTCTTTCTCCTCTGTATGTGAGTGGCATGTGGTGCTCAGCCACTGCTTGAGGCTGAACCACCACAGTCCCAAATTTTTGCTATGTATCAGTTATTCCTTGCTGTGCTTATTAGAAACTGCCCTTAAGTTTTAGTGCTGTTGTTTTTGTATTGAGGGACATGTCTTAATTAAAAAAAAAAACCTTGATTTTTTTGTGTAAAAATAAGTCCAGTTTTGGGTTTAGTTTTTCGAAATCTGGTGACAGACTAAAAATAAGATATTTGTTTCTCAAAGAAGAAGAAAGGCAACCTAACCAACTTTGTTTTCAGGTTTCTCTGCACCAGTGTTAGCACTGGGTTTCTGAACATCTTGATCTTTCTAGTGTACCCTTCAGAAAGCTGCACCTCCAGCAATGTAGAGTGGTGCAGATAGATATGCTCATGAATTTATGCTGGTTTATAGGAATGTAATTCTTGTCATCACTTGTGTGATACAAAGCCTGAAGTCACTGGTGGGATCATGTGGGGATAAATGAGTAGGGCAGGGTTTAGACTCCAGCCCTTTTCATTCCTTTAATTCTTACATGTGAAACCTAAAGAGGTTTGATCTTGTTTTAAATACTTTACCCTTTGGGCTGTTAAAATTATTTTTAATTTACTACAAGATGATTCAATAGATCAGTTTATTATTGACTAGATTTAGTATTCTATATTGTTTCTCTAATGGTTCTTAATGGAATTAATGTATTTGTTCTGCTCTCTGCCAGGAAATGAAGACAAGAGATGAAAAATACTCTGACTAATTAAAGGAAAACACTTTCGTGAGAGGTTCCATTTTTTCCTAGTTTATTGCAGGGCAAGGAGGGGAAGGGAATCCAAAAGCATCTAGCATATGGAGGCTTTATTGAAGGATTTAGTTTCATCCATAATCCCCATATTTTCCTATGCTTTTATATGTAATTAGTCCAACTATAGCAATATCCCAACTGACTTCATTTTTATTTAACTGAATTGCAGACAGCACCATGAACTGTGTATTCCTCAAAACTAATATCAATTCTGTTTAATACCATGCCTTGCAGAGTTTAAGCCACTTCACAGATGGCTAAATAACCGGCTAAACCTGTATTATAATTCTGTGCCAAGTGATAACATTAATAAGAGGAAACTCAGTGAGTTTGCAGCTGGTAATAATTATGGTGGCTAGGAGACCAAATGTTTCCTTATAGCATTGCTGTTACAAATCTAGTACTCTTCTAACCTCCCACATGGAAACAAACATATTCGCATGAGAGACTGGTGTTTTTCGTTGCTGTTCTACTGCAAGTTTTACATTTCTGGTAGTAAGAGATCATTTAAGGTTGAAAAGAAAATCCAAGGGTTTCTTTTAAAAAAAAAAAAGGGGGGGATGTGGTTGTGGTTGTATTTTTCCTAGGGTAATCAAGAGAAGTATGTACTTTACCTTTGTCAAATAGTAGTCAGAAACAAAATAGTCTGGGTGTTATACAGAGTGGTTGTTGTAATTAGCGTAGTCACAAGCATGAAAGTAACTAGTTCAGGAGTGATTGAAAATTATTATTCCACTGTGGTGCTTTTACATGCATTGCAATTTATGATAACTGCAGCTGATGCACTTTACCAATGTTAGTAGAGGTGCTGGACTTAATGAATGGGCTCTTAAATCATTATATATTTACAAATGCTTCATAATTTAAATCACACTGCCTTCACTAATACCCATTCAACAATCTGCATGAAGTGCAGTGCATATCTGTGTATGTAGCAATCTTCATTTGACAGTGAAGTTGGTTTTGGTCAGGTCTAAACAAGGGAATTTGAATGTGTGCAGTATAGCATCTTTATCAAATTCATTAATGATTTCTCACTTTATTTCTGCACTGGATATAGAAAATAAGCTGAATATTCCTAGTATAGAATCATAATTGTCAATTACTTAAAGCTCATATAAGTACACACCTACTAATTTCTACCACATGCGAAGTCACATGTTGCTACCTCTGATAATGTTTTCCTAACAAATTTTGTGATATGGTGAATAAAATGTCCAGCCCCTTTTTGTGGGGACAGATACTGCCTCTGAGAAAAGAGTCAAGGGAAGGGATTGTCATCCCATCTTTGAACTCTTTTATATCAGATGGTAAAAAGAGTTCAGTAAAATCTAAAGAAATCCAGAAATGATCATAGCAGCTCCAAATTTCTTGTGCCTTCCTCTGAAAATCCACTGTCATATGATCCCTGCTTTAGCAGAGACAGCTCTGATGTGTGATTCTTCACCCACTGTCTGTCGGGAAGGTCTTACCCACATCTTCAGAAAGGTAATTCGAAGAAATCTAGTACTGTAACTTGGTTTTTTGTTAGCAAAAGAAAGATATGCTTCCCACTTTCTTATTCCAACATGGTTTGCTCACAACTTTTTTAAAACCATTGACCATTAGTGACTTTCAAATGATTTCATGATGAAAGCAAGATCACATGTGAGTTCCATGAGCAGAGAGAGACTTCTTAGTTCAGAGAGGAAAAATAGTGACTCACTATTATGTTCTTCCATCAAGTGAAGGATGTACCTTGAATGCTGGGCAGGTAATCTTAGGGATTTTTTTTTTCCTCTTGTATTCTAACTGCTATTGCTTGAAATTTAGTAGCTCAGTCAAACACCCCCTTAACTGATTGCTAAGATCTTGGACAACTATAGTTAAAGTTTTATTTCTCTCTTGTAAATGTACTTGCTGAGTTAACTTATTTGGAAGCTGGCTGTAACTGTATTTTTCCAGATGACCTGATAAATGGCTCCAGATTCTCTCCTCTGAATAAAAGCAAGTCCATGAGCTCAGCTTAAATAGGGAAGAGAAGAAAGACTTTTCCTGTCCCAATTAGTGCTTGTTGCTTTAGTCAACAGCACTTTGTGATACTAGCGTTTCATCCGCCTATTCTTTTTGACTTTGGGAAATGTAGTGATTTATGTGCATGGGGGAAGTTTTGACTGCACACTAATTGTGGCTTGTCTTCTGATTGGAAGACCGCGTACTTCTTCTGAGCAGTCCATGATCTTTCAAATGGCAAAAAGTTCTACATAGAATTCACCATTTGTTACTGGAATTTAAAAATGACACAAAAAGGGGATGAAATGAGGTATGTAGAAGAAAGTGAGATTGAAATAGAAACATGGGGAAAATAACATCAGGGAGTAATTGAAGTCAGACATGGGGGAAAAAATGCATTAGGTCAATTTTCTCAGTAGGACACAGTATGAGACCTGGGCACAAAGCCTATTTGGTGCAGGGCGAAACTGTCCACTGACTTCAGTGGATTGATAGAAGGTTCTTGTTTGGGCCAATCTACTTCATAAAGAGCAGAAACAGCAATGTGCACAGAAGTAGATATTTAACATGTTCCCCAAGTATAGATATTTGTGTAAGCTCAGAAATTCTCCATGAATGATTGGACAGTTTCTCCCAGTGCAGTGCTGGAGCCCAAAGAGAGAGTACTTTTCTTTTGGAAGTAGAAAAGAAAAACACTCGAGGTTCAGGACATGACTGACTGTGTCTAGTTTTGAGATACTATTTAAGTCATGCTTTCCCAACTTAGCAAGGAGTATTCTTTTCAAATATGACTTAGCAGGCTGGATACATGAATGAGTGAATGTTTTACTAATGAAAATATAAACTTCTAGGGTTTGTAAGGAGTGTTAGCTACTGTTGTTTAACTTCAGCCAGCAGCTGAGCCCCATGCAACCTTTTTCTCACTCCTCCCTGGTGGGATGGGGGAGAGAATTGAAAGAGTGAAAGTGCAGAAGCTCGTGGATTGATGTAAAGATCGTTTAATAGCTAAAGTAAAAGCCTGTAACAAGCAAAGCAATAGAAGGATTTCATTCCCCACTCCCCATTGTCAAGCAGGAAGGTGTTCAACCATCTCCAGGAAAGCAGGGCTCCACCATGCGTAGCAGGTACACCATCACTCCAAACACCAGCGTCTTCATGCTCTTCCTGTTCCCCAAGGCCCTTGTAAAATGAGCATGTTGTCATATGTTATAGGATATCACTATGGTCAGTTGGGGTCAGCTGTCCTGGTTGTGTCCCTTCCCAGCTTCTTGTGCACCCCCAGCCATCCTGCTGGAGGGGTGGTAAAAGAAGCAGTAAAGACCTTGGCTCTGTCTAAGCACGGCTCAACAACGGAAACATCTTTATAGAAAAAGAACATCTCTTATTATCAACACTGTTTTCAGCACAAATCCAAACCACAACTATACTAGCTACTCTGAAGAAAGTTATCTTCAAGTAACAGGACAAGTACTAAGTGATAAGGGCTGTGAGTAAATTTCAGGCAATTTGAAGGAATTCACCAACTTTTCCAAATGTGTTCCTATCAATGGAAGTGGGAAATGCTACTAACACATTTACCATGGATAAGTGCAGGTCTACATGAATTTTCTATAGAGCAGCTAAACATCTGAACATCATATCTTGCTTTGCCTCACAGTTTGTGTATAGTGCAGCGAAAGCCTGGTTTAAAGAGCAGGGACAAAACTTTCAAAATCAATTTGATTAGTCTCCATATCACAAGGGTACATTAGGAAGTCTTGCCTCACCCCTGTTTTCTGAAACTGAAAATCATTAAGAACTGAAAGATGCCAACAGATTAGGGAGGCTACCTGTTACCTAAGCCCAACCCGGTATAGCCCCAAAATACAAATCTTTACTTTATCATGGAATTATTTCCTGAAATCTAGTGGCTGATGTCACACAAGAAACACAACATTTTTGAACAATATAGTCCTCATTAATTTAACCATTTTTCTCTCAGTAGAATTTGTACCTAGAGGAACATAACTGGGCATTTGTGCAAGATAGCAATGCCTGGGTAAGAAATAAAAAAAAAAAAGAGGAGAATAAAATGAAGCATCAGCATGTATTTTCATAATTTGCAGGAAACTAAATCTGACCTTTTGAAGCTTTTTCCTGGCTTTTTATACTGCCCTCTAAGAGAGAGAGCAACGTCCTTTTTCCTTTTGTCATGACTGTGCAAAGTCTTCTTCCCCAACAGAGGTAGCCACTCAGATAATATATATGCTAGGCCACATGCAGCCAGCTGTCACCACCAGTCTGAAAACTACCACAAGCCTAATTAACACAGTAATGGGTTTTCCACTCTATAGTCTCTGAGTGACAGTATAATAAGAAACTCTATGGTGATCCTATAAATCAGAACCAACCTTCATCTTAACAAGATACAGTTAAAGCATTCAAAAAAATAATTCTGAGGATTTCAGTATTTAATATTTCCAGTGGATAAACATTATCACTTGTTTATGCTTATTATCTATATATGAAAATTCCACAAAAATCAGTTCTGTACTGTGGACAACTATAAAATCTAAAGATTTTAAACCATCAGGAATCCTCAATCTGGCCTCAATTTAGTACTTAATATGTAAATTTAATATCTGTAAAACAGCTCCATTGGAATTAATTGGATCCCTGTGCTTCAAATGAAATAACTTGAAAGTAAGCCACAGAGCACAAGCTTGTTGGCTTTTAATAAGGTCCATTTATGTTTTTGAGCGAATTAGGATATGATCCAATAAAGCAATTGTGAATGCACTTTGAAGTAGAGCAGGTGTTTAAAGCCTCATTGCATCAGGATTTTAAGGACACACAGGGTTAAAAATTATAATTCCTCAGCACTTTAATTCCAGGACAGAAAAATGTCTTACCTTTCTCAGGACTCTAAATCCTTAATATGTCTTTTCTTTATTTTTCTTTCATGGGTAAGATGCTTAAATATGGACTTACATGAAACATGAGCCAACATAACCTATATAGTTCTAGTTCCAAGGCCTCTAATGTAATGGCCAGACATGACCAAAGAAATGTATGGTAAGGAAGGAGAAAAATTAAATGTTTTTTTTCAAATTGAACTTTGAACAAGTATTTGAAAGATTATTCATCTTACAGATTTTATGAAGATTTATCTGCTTACATATGGCTAAGATAACTTACTTTCTTTCCATAGCACAGAATATTTGAAGTATTTTTGAGGTTGCTGCGGTTGTTCCCAGAACTTTTTAGATCCACAGATTATAGGCAGTTTAGTTGTCACTTGTCAGGCCCCACCTGGAGTATTGTGTCCAGTTCTGGGTTCCCTGGTATAAAAAAGACAGGGGTCTCCTGGAGAGAGTCCAGAGGAGGGTTACAAAGATGATTAAAGGACTGGAACATCTCCCCTACAAGGATAGGCTGAAAGAACTGGGCTGTTCAGCCTTGAGAAAAGAGGACTGAGAGGGGATCTTATTAATGTTTATAAATATCTCAAGTATAGGACACAAGAGGAAATAGCCAGCCTCTTTTCTATGGTCTGTGGAGACAGGACAAGGGGCAATGGCTGCAAGTTGGAGCACAGGAAGTTCCACACCAACATGTGGAGGAACTTTTACACAGTGAGGGTGACAGAGCCCTGGGACAGGCTGCCCAGGGAGGTGGTGGAGTCTCCTTCTCTGGAGATATTCAAGACCTGTCTGGATGCCTACCTGTGTGATCTGTCCTAGGGAACCTGCTTTGGCAGGGGGTTGGACCCGATGATCCCTTGAGGTCCCTTCCAACCCCTACAATTCTGTGATTCTATGAATGAAAATCATACCCCCTTATGTGTTATTATTTAGCCTCCTTAGAGTGTAAAATCACCCTCTAGGTTCAATGTTCAGGTAAGTGCAGGCATGCACACTTATGCATGCACGCGTGTTGACTGTGCTGAACAAGCAGTTAGACAAAATGGCAATACAAGGAAAGCAAAGAATTTGAATAGAATTAAGTCTGTTGTGAAAGCATATGAGAATTGGTGTGTGTGTGGAGTGTGGGTTAGTATCTTTACAGATGTGTGCACAACGTCTCAAAAAGATCGAATCCTCAGCCACAACTGAGATTTATAACTGACACTGAACTACAAATAAAGAAAAATAGAACAGATTTAAGTCTCACAAGATATTAGATTAGCCAGTCAACAATCTCAAGTAGAAATATTTGTTGCAATTCTGAGCCAGAGTAGGTGATGTCATTCTGACTGTTTGAAACTCTTAAATGAGCTGTTGTCAGTGCAAACGTTTAATAACAGAACGATTTATGAAAAGTGGTCATAGCGAGACACTGATTCTACATAATATTTCAACCAAGAGGAAAGAACTCTGAGGCTATCAAATTGAAAGATAACTTGGGTATGAGTGAACATGACATAGCTTCGTGACCCTTCTGAGTGCACAAATCAGGACAGAATACAGACAATGGTATGAAAATTAGAGAACTGGAAGGAAAGGTGATTTTAAGTGGCTTGTATGAGGAGAAGGTGCTAGAAAGATTAGCAGTTAAAAAGAATATTAAGGACGTACAACTGAAAAACTCTTAAGTACGATGAAATAATCTCATTGCCTGTTTAAGCACAACAGAGAACTGCATAGAAAATGGACACCAGGTCAATCTACTGAGGTTGTGTACAAAACCAAAGCACTACAATTAAAGTTTGGATTAGAAAACTGAAGTTACAAAAAGAAACCTGTGGAGTCAATGAATGGCAACTGGAAACCACTACTAAATATTCCAGAGGTAAAATAAAAACAGGAGATGGTTAGTTTGCCCCTGCAGAGATTGAAAGTGATTGACATATGATGCTAAAAATTTCTAAACAATTAATGACTTTTTTCACTCTCTCTCTAAAATGATTACTTGCTATCAGACACTACTGTAATTAATATCAGGCATAAAGGAGCAGGATTTCAGCCTTGTATAACAAGGGACAAATTGATACTTGACTTAATCAGATGTTTTCAAACTGCCTTCATCTGATGCCTTTTGGTTTTTTAGAGTGCTGAAAGTATTAATTAATAAAACCTCAGCTTTAAGTTTCCTATGAGAAGTTGTGACAGTTGGAAATGAAAAATAGAAAAAGGAAAAAATAATGCATTGCTTTATAAAGGAGGTGCCAGAAGATTGCAGATATTCTAATTTCCTCTTCTGAGAAAGACATGGACCAAATGAGCAAGAAATCTGTGAATACCCTGAGTAAGAGGGATGAATAACAACCAACCTTTGTGTGTCAGGAATGAATCATGCTAAAGCAGCTTAATTTCCACCTACAGGAGGTAAAGGCCTTATGGATAGAGGAGAAGCAGTAGATGTCATATCACAGTTCCAGTAAGGATTTCTACACAGGCTCATGTACCTTTCCTTGAAGGACACTGGAAAAGTGTGGTCTAAATGAAAATGCCACAGGAAAATGGAAAGCTGAGTTGCTTCCACCCTCCACGGGGTCTCTTCAGGGTTGAAAGTGATTACATGTTTGCATGGACAACCCCCCAGAAGCAAGCAGAAGTTTTGCTCATTAAATATGAATGGTCACCAAAGTAAGACATCTAGAATTATTAGCATGAAATTAAAAGAAATCTTGGCAAATTTGAAACAAAGTCAGGAAAAATAAAGTACATGCTATTTTTCTAAGGCAAGTTGCTTTACATAGACAGGAATAAACAAGCTCTGTCATTGGCAGAAAAAGATCTGGAAAATAACCTAACTCACAAAGATAATAAGAATGAGTAATCTTGTTAGGAAGAAAAAAAAGAAAATAAAAATGGGAAAAAAGGCAACCCCCTCAAAAAAACTCTATGCAGAAAAATTACACCTGCAACACTTGAAATCATTACTGTGATAAGGTCTTAGCTGGAATATTACAGCCCTCTTTGGATGCTACAGCAAAATTATTTTTGAACAAATGGTGATTCTTTAGGATAAGCACAGATGCAGCAAAACTGACCTGCAGATATGCATCAAAAATACCGGACTGTTTAACCTGAAGGAAACAAAAGTGAAGTGAGATGTAGCTCTCTTCAAATATGTTTAAAAAAAAATTCAAAAATTCAAAAAAACAAAGATGACTTTCTGTTCTACTTGTCTGTATTAAAATATTAGGCTTAATTTACATATAATTAACAAATGCTCTGCTTTTCAAATTATAATGAACACAGTACTGTATTGATTAAAGTGGTTGTTACAGTTGCTGTCACTGGAGGTCAAACCACTTTTGACATCAGTGGATAAACTAGGCATAGATGTCTTCTTGCCTAGCTTTAGATGCATGTCTGAGCCATTTAACTCCTACTCTGCATTCAACTAAACAAAATGGATAAATTTAATGACCAATTAACCTGGATCATTATAGATATTTGCTGCGAGATGAGAATTTTTTTCTGCCATTGTTCTACTAACACTACGGAGATTGTAGGCAATGAGAGAGATGCAGACATCTGTATTCCATATACCAAAAAAGAATTAACCAACTTAAGTTGTCATGAGGCTTGTCAGTTTGGATAGGTCCAGTACAGCCACCAAGCAGGGCCACACAGGTACTAGCCATATTAATGACATGGAAATCTTACATTTAAAGTTTTCTGAAAAACCCAAAGTACACAACATACAATCTGAAGTTCTTTAGAACAATATTGAATATAGAAATTATAAAAATTAATTCTCCAGTTGAAAGTTGAGAGTGTCTGGATTTTTGTTTGATTCCTCTTTTAATCGATAAGATTGTTTTCAATGAGGCATAAAGTAAAAGATTAGAAAATTAAAACTTCTTTTTAGCATTTGGAATTTAATTTTCTGATTTTTCTGTTATCTCAAGGCATGTACCAGAAGAAAAATGTACTCATTCATAATCTATTTATGGTCTTGCTGTCATAGTAGTGTTCTTTACCTTAAGGTTTAACTTTTCTGTTATTTGAAACAAAATGTGATTATTTATATATCAGTGTGTAATTAGTTGTTTCTATTGATATTATGGGTTATTTATAAAACTTATTCCTTGAACTGATATATGCATGCAATAATAGTAGCAATCCAGTCATTTCTCACAGTGAAAAACTCTGATTTTTCTCCAGAGATAATGAATATTTTAAGTTCATTAAATTATCAACAACAGACCAAAAGTTAAAATTGAAGTCTGTGATGGAGATTAAAATAATTTCTCTTACAAAAGAAGCATAAAACTTGCTTGTGAACCAAGCAAATATAGACTATATAGGCTGGGCTTCCTGGTTGTCCCCATGCTGAGCTTTTGCTTCACCCAATGTAATGGCACAACTTTAAGATGGAAGTACATGCTGGTTTTGGTCTAAAACTAGCTTAAAAAAACAATAGTGAATAACTGCTATCATGTCACTCATAAGCTTCTGCCATTATGTCACTTACAGAAATTCTGTAAGGGGAGCAGAAAGTGCCTTGTCCCAACCTGGTGAGTCAGTAGAAAGGCATACTTGGATGCCTATGAGAGCAAGCTTGCATGGGGAAGGAGGGGCATCTACCTTCAGGTTATGCCCAGAAACACTGCATAGGGTAAGTTTAGACACCAGCTGAAGTAGCAGTCTGCTGCTGTTCTGCCTGTGTAGGCCTACTGATGTCCACCAGAAATTAAAGAGGGGGCTCTGCCTTAGTTTGACAGTACTACATGCAGACAGATGGTTTCCTTTGTTCAGCCAACTCCATGCTAAAACTCCAATTTCTCTGGAGGGCAACAGTGATATTCCTCTGAGAAATAACAACTTCTATCAATGTGCATAGATCCCATAATTTCAAGTATGATCCTCTGTGTGAGAGAAAGTGTGGACTGAGAATCCATTAGCAAGTGGTGTGTATACATCATGCTTGTATTCTTTCTAGAACATGTCAGGTATGAATGATTCTGTAAGACAACCTCAGTATCTTTATTACCATAGGTATTGCTATAACATCAAAACCACTTGCTGCAGTAACCAAGTGAATTTTATGGGGTATTTTTTCTCCAAATAGATTTTTTTTTAAACCACTCATCCATTAAGAAAGTAATTGCATGGAGAAGAATTTTAGAGTTAAAAAGAATTTCAGTTTGCCAACAGGGAACTAGAAAATGATAAAAAGCTACAGTACATTATGTTTGTAATTGCATAGAAAAAATTTACTCTAGAATGTATTTGTAAAGGGCAAAAGCTTGAGTAGTTTGCTTTATCTGTCTTTGACGCTATCTTACATGTTACTAATCCTACACAACTGCCTTCCTGACTTTAATGGGTGTCAGTAGATACCAGCTTACAGGGTCAGGAAGGGTAATAGAAACCTGCAAGTGCAGTACATCCCTGCTAAAACAGCAGTAACAGAACAAGAGCATACAGCAGGATCAGCAGGAATGAGCTGGAAACCTCATCCCCACCAACTGCACATCACTTCAAACATCCATGCTGAGGATATTTTCTTTTGTAGGATATAAGCTTAGACATGTATTTAAACCATTAAGCAATAACTAATCATGTTCTGAACTTCAAAACTATCAGGTGAGTTTATTTCAACTGAAGTGGAAAAGCTAAAAACCAAACAAAGCATACTGAAAACAACATCTTTATTAATGTTTGCCATGTTACCTAAACTGGCATAATACTCGATGTATACAGTGAAAAAGAAAACCAAGAGAGCAAGCTGGTTGCAATAGCTTTAAGCAGGTACAGTTGTCAATTTGAAGTGCGTTGAAAACGAAAACAACAAAGAGTCAAATGCAAAAAGACAGCCTGCTTTAAAAACTAAATCAGTGTAAGATCTCATATGTGTCTTCAGGCACAAGTTTACCACTGGAGACATTGGCAGAAAGCTTCATGAGAAAGGAAGAACTCCCGATTTATTTATCACTTCAGGTGAAATTGTTGAGTCCAGCTGTTAAACACAGATAAAAAGTGATATAAAACTTCAAGATTATGAATATTGCTGAATGCTGGAGTGTTTTGATACTGTGAGTTTCCAGGAAAAATTACCTATTTTTATAATGTAATTAGAATTTCAAAAATCAGATTTTATTGGGGTTTTATACCTTCCTGAAGATATTACTCAGGGACATAGGTAAAGCCTAAGTTCCATGTTAAGTTTAAACTTCATAGTAACAGATTGTTTTCAGGAACTATCCATATTGCCATGCAGGCTCATCATGGGCAGTCTTTCCACGGATATATCAGTTCTGTCCAAGTGCCCCTTTTCCTGGCACTACTCTTGATTCCTTTCTTTATCTCCTTTTCTCAAGCATGTTAGACTGTCACTTCCTTATATACTCTCACATATGCATAGTACATAGCTACATTGAGCATAACACAGGAAAATCAAATTAAGCTTTCTAGTTGGCAAAGAGATGTTATTTCCTAGTCACTGATATTGTTTATAAGGTAAATGTGATAATTAACTTCTTTTACATTTAGAAATTATATCACAATAGCATTGCCATAGTATTTATTGTGATGGTCTTAATGAATAAGCTTTCAAAAAATAATATAAATCCATTTGAAATCTGTATTCCGCTTTCATACTTTGGAAAAAAAAACCCCAAAGTTAAGAAGAAATCAACTCGATGTTATGTTCTTAAATGTGTGAGATTTCCAGCTTCATCAACTGCAGCTGACTATGATTACCCAGTCTTTAATAATAGTAAAATCCATTGCAGTGCAAACTGTCTTTTCAGCTTCATACATCCTAAACTGACAGTAACAATTTTTGCGGTTTAATTGTGATCATAATTATAGTGAGCAGTAGAATGAACACATAGTACATCATTTGATGGCAATTCCTTTGTAACAAAACGTAACAGTCTTCCTTGAGAAAAAGCCTAAAGCTTTGTTTCTCATTGTTCTGTTGCACCTTTAGAGCTCTAGTATTTCAAAAATATTCCTTAACAAATTACTTTATTAAAACCTATATGTGGGTTGCCAGTACAAATTACTTAATAATTTTATTGTGTTAATGGAATAAGGAGATAGCATGCATTTATCATTGTAAATGAACTGGAGGTATTCAAAAAACCTAACTTTTACAGTAAATCTTGATGACAAATTGACATTTCATTCACATACAAGATACAGTCTTCTACCATGTAAGTCTACAGTGGTTTTTACCTTCTACAAACAACATGACAGTGACTGACTGTTGAGATATCATGGCAGTTCCCAGATCTGCAGAAGAGTGACAGCAGTTGTGGATATGCTTTATCTGCTTTGCATTTAATTTCTCTCATGCATTCAGCAGTAAATAATAATAAGCCTTTATAAAAGCCCTTCTTTCCCTATTTTGTGCCTCACTCCTGGGGTAAAACACTGGAATAAAACACAAAAGAGACAGGAAAATTACTTGAGTGATGTCCGTTCCCTTCAAAGGCATCTTAAACCAATTTAAAACCCTGCTTTAGGTTGTTTCAATGCCATAACTCCCCTTTCTCTGAAACATAAATAAAAGAATAAAAGTAAAAGCATTGTAATCCAAGCATTTATCAAGGGTTGATTTCTACTGTGCTCTTCTTAGAACATCATAAAACTTCAAAAGCAAAATGTATGTGCCTTCATCAGGATTTGGGGGAACATCTCATGTACATTAATTTCTATGAATAAAACATTAGAACTGAAACTTTCAGTTTATCAAAAGGGACCACGTCCTTCCAACCTGTGTAGCAATATAAACATGATAAATATTTTTCAAGTAGGGAAACAAATCTCAGGCTTTCAGAAGTCAGGCATAGGCCAACAGTGAGTCTGTACAGCAATTTCTGCTTGGGCCTGGAGCATCATGTACACTTCTTCTTACATGAAGATATCAAGAGGATTTGCAGAATCCATAAGAAAGGCATTAAAGAGTATTATCCTCTCTATTCTATTAGTCTCTCAATCATTGCTACTCCTCTGGCAGCTGGTTACAACTAATAGAAATGGAATATGTATTATACTATTAAGACCTCTCATTTTCTGAATTAAACACATTGTACATGCATGCAATTCAGTAAAATAAAAGACATTTCCTTACACAGGATGAGATTAGACAACTTATTTTTCTTTTTTAATATCAACAGAACAATGGCTCTTCACAAAACTAATTGAAATCTGCATAAAACCCCCATAACCACTATTCAGTCTGCAGAAGAAAGGTCTATCATAGCATTTTCTATAACACCTGTGTAGTGTCTAGGAAAAGGCACCTAAAAAACATCTTTAAAAAAAAAATCCTTTTCTGCATATTACAATATTTAAAATATTCATATTTCTGTATTAATTTGAGAGGTGAATTTTGGATTTGCTTTTTACTTTACAGTCTATACTGCTTCCTAAGATTTACAATATTTATATATGGGGAAAATAATCTCTGTCACTTCTTAATGTGTTTGACGTTCATCAAGCATGGCAACAAGTGATGTATATCAATGTCAGCAATCTGAAAGCACTTCGAAGTTTTTACGTTTCAAGTTTTGTATTAACATAATCAGGAAAGTAATCATCTTCTGTTTGTCACAAGTTTTAATCACCCCCTTTGAAGGAGCATTAGAGAAATCTCACTATCTGTGTATCTTAAAACAGGCATTATCCAAGAATCTGGCCACACACTGGTGATAGGCTCTGCAATGAGCTGCAGGGTCTCTTTGCTGTGGGACATATGGCCAGCCCTCTTTGCCTCTTTTAAGGGAGAGCAGCTCCCTGGCTCAAGCTCCTCTGTTTTATTCATCTTCACTGGAGGCAACTGCATGGTCAGGAGTAAGGTCAGTAATTACTGCAGTATGGGAAGCTCACTGAGCTGCACTGGCTCGGGGCAGGATCTCTGCTGTTTTCTTTTCCTTTCCCTTAGTTCTCACCTCTTTTTTTGTTTCTTTCTTAGACTCAGCTTCCAATTGACCTACCACCTGCTGCCCATCACTTTCCTGGAAGAAAAATGTATCCCAGAAGATATCCCACCATTTCAAATCTCAGAGTAAACACTTTACTTTTTCAATGATATACTGTCAACTGTCATAGTGTCCTTTTAAAAACTAGTTAGATCAGCTCCAAAGAAAGGTTTTTTAGCTTTCTTCTTTTTTTCCTGTGTTACAAAGAAAAGCAAGCAGGAAAGTTTTCATGCATGAACAACCTCTAAGCCTTAGGATAGTATGAATATATGTTTCTGCACATGCTTCCTAGATCTGGTATATGTAAGGTAGTTTGCCTCGCTGTGAGAAGCAGCCTACCTGCATTTTTGTAGGGCAGGCATATGAAAACCTCTGGCTGATTCTTTTCAAATAGCAGGTGTGCTGTAAATTAACAGACTTTCTTTGCTATAACTTTCCTTATCCATGCCCTCTATTCTGTCTTCTTCAGTCTTGGCTTCTCGCCTCTTTGGATCACATACCTGCAAGCTTTCAGTGACACAAGTTGTTCTTTTTTCAACTGAAAGTGCCTCCTAGCTCTACATGCATATTCTCACAGCCATTTTCCTTCATGTCAGTTAGCAACTAGTGTTTGCTATGTGGTGGTCTGACCCTGGCTGGAGATGCCCACGAAAGTTGCCCTATCACTCCACTTTTCAGCTGAAAGAAAATATATATCAAGAGTCTTAGGAGGCAAGATAAGGACAGGGAGAGATCATTCTTACATCTTCTCACTCCTTTCTCTGGTGGAAAAAAGCAGCTGCTTGTGGGTTTTTGGTTTTTTTCTCCTAATTGTGATTCCCAGAGGCACTAGGACAGTCACTGATTGGCTCAGCCTTGGTCAGCAGTGGGTCTGTCCTTGAGACCATCTGGTATTTATTCTGTCAGGCCAAGGGGAAACTTCTAGCTACTTCTTGCAGAAACTAACCCTACGGTCCCTCCCTCTTCCACCAGAACCCAGCCATGCCAAACCACAACAGCTAGATGCTATAATTGCTGGTTCTTTAATGGATGAATGAATATGTTGATTGATACCTTAGAACCCAACCAACCATCCTCCCTCTTCTGCCTAAAATTCAAGAGGTAAATATGTATACAGATTTGAAGAAAGATTTCATTCTATGAGAACCCTAACATTAAGGAGGACTAATTTTGCTTAAGTTTAAAGATATGAGATGTTGAACAACTTATTATTCTGAATTAATTTGTTCTGAATTTAAACATGTGAAGATAAGCACCTAGTTTGAAGTTGTCTAGCAACCACGCATTGTTAGAGAGGAAAGGGAGGTATTTCTAAACTGGCACCCTTGTCCCTTTCTGGGAAACCCCGAGTGCCAGATCAATCATATGAAGAGTTGTTCTTTCCCCTGTTTTTCATGTAGGAAGCATAGATGAGATGACTCATTTAGGCTGTCTTGCCTGACTTGTAGACCCTTAATGAATCCTGCTCAAAGTATATAAATGTTTTGGGTCAAAACTCTCTCTCTGAAATTAATGGAAATTTTTGTCAGTTTACTGCAGTCAGTTTAACATTTAACTTTTAACCTCTTACTCAATCTGGGTCCAAATATTTAAACCTCAGGATTGTTTTATAAATATACCAAAACCAAATGGAATGTTTTAAAGACAAAAGCATGCTATGCAATTTTACAACATTTGCACTGTAAGTAATTTATTTTTATAATCCCCAAATCAATAGATAAAAGCAGTAAGGATATTTATCAAGAGCATTATTATGTATTTTTCATTACATGAAAAATAATGCTAATCATACTCACCAGTGTAGTACAGCTGAGAAGACCTGAATTTAGAGCATTTGGGTAAGGTTTCTTCAAAGAATAGACTTTTCGTCTAGAAAGACAGAAGGCTAAGTTCTGAATAAAGAACTTTGAGGAAAACCACTGTGGTAAAAGAGCAAAACAGTTCATAATTTGCATTTGTTTATGACGCAGTCCCATGAGTGTTAATCACTTGGAGTCATTGGCAAGGGTCTTTAATATCTGTGTTTCTGGAAAGAAAACTTTCTGACAACTTTCTGTAACTGCTTACAGAAATAGTTGACTGGAAAACCAGGAATAGATAATAATAGTGAAGACAATTTGTATTTATGCCATTTTCCTCCCTAATTTATTTCAACTTTACTGTCAGAATTTGTTCTTTGAAATTTAAGTTTTAGTTGAAATTACTAGAATTTCATGCAGAATGTATCCTGATAGTATTTGTTACTGATTTTCATCCGTTCTACTGTGGACTATTACTGCTTTCAGACTTGCATATGGTTGGTGGAGCAGCATTGTCACTCCAGTTTCAGTCTGTCATGCTGTGAAAATGAGCCAGGTCATTGACAACTTAGTCTGTGGTACAGAAAATGAGAGGCACACCATGGTTCTCATGGGTTCAAGAAGACGCATCCATGCTCAGTTTTGAGGTGAGATACATTTATCACTTCAAACCATGTTCTGACACGGCAAAGTACATACACAAGGAGTCATAATGTAGAATAACTCCTAAGAGGAACACTACCACATGGGATGATGATATAGCAATGAGCAGACATTCTCAATAGGCAAGTTTGTCAGATATTTTTGAAAGAAAGGAGATATAGGGCAGTCACCTGTGAAAACCCATGGCACTCACATTATAGATTCATAAAGTAAAACCATTATAGGACAACTTTAGACATGAAATAACTACCTAGGTACTCATTATGACAAAATACAGAGTCATAAAAAAACCAAAATAACTATTCATTTGGAATAATTATGTGTACATCTTTTTGACTTCTGAAAAGGAAAATGTTGAACAGAAATATAAAAAGACATTTTTGTAAAATGAAATTAAAAACATTTCTTCTTGAATGTCAGTTGCAATACAATTAAATTTGACATATATTTTCCTGACAAAGATGTTTTTCTTTTGCCTTGAATTTCAGTCTGTGTACTGCAACAATACATGTATTTTTTGAAGTATATTATCAACACAAAAACAGGATTTCTATCAAGTTCTGGGCTTTTGAAATGTTCATTCTTTGTAATTAAAATGCAATGAAGTCACAATACACTTTTCAGTATTTATAACCTCATGGAAGACAGTATTCCAAGTGCTGAGTAATGACATGTGGGAAACTATCTGTTTTTTAAGTGAGTCAGCCCTACAAAAGGGTGGCTGTTTAAAGTTGATATATATGAAGCAAAGCAATGAAATAGGAAACAGTAACGTTTTGACTGTTTTTTCTAATTTCCTGGAGTCAGTCCACCGGAAATAGAGCTTCATAGTTGGTAGTACCTCAATGGGATATTCTTTTTGTCATTTACATATTATCAATATGTATTTTATTTTTCCATCACTAAAGAGGAAAGTATTTTTCTGTTCTGTTCTGCCTCACTTTAGTTGTTATGGCTACTTCATTTCATTTGAATAGGACAATGAGCTGAGGACACGGAAATTTTTGTATCTAGCTATTCCTGCTGGAACACCAAATTCTTAAATATCACTGAAGAATAAGCTACTTTAATAGCACAGCAGCTTCATATTCTCCCAGCACTGCTTATTTGGCTTTTTTTTTTTTTTAATTTAACTTCTTATCTTAACCTTGATCCTTGTATTTAGCCCTGAAGATGTAATGAGTCCACTAACTTGTGATTTGACTCATACAATTATCCTTCTGGAGTGAATGACCCAGAAGAGTCCCAGAAGTTCATATACAGTCTGGAATTGCCAGTTCTCAGAATACACCTCTTTCCTTCATGGCTCAAGAGAGCCACATGTCCTTATTTGATAGCAACTCCCCAAGATTTTTCAAAAATTCTATTAACATTCCATATGTTTTTCTAGATTATGTTCTGTTTCTATAAAATAGCATTTCCTTGTAAACTGTTTCTAGTGACTTTCTGGTATTATGTAATGGGTTTGCCTTTTCCAGAACAAGGATACAAATACAGAATTGTGATATTAATCTTTTATTTAACTCTCACTCAAACAAATTACAAAGTAAAACAGGAAATAGAGCAGTGATAGAAGAATATATGGGAATTATTTAGAGGAGTTTATTAAGACTAAAGCACTGGAAATAGTTTTACCATTAAATGTCAAAATATTTAACAGATTAACTTCATTTTTAAATAACGTAATTTTACAAAAAAGCTATTGCCTTAACATTTAAAAATGTTAAATCTGCCCAAGTGATCTTGAAAGCTCCTTTCAATGGCTTTACATTCAGCAATTTTTACAATGTGAATGAAGAACAGGGTCCTTAGTCAGATCCAAGTTACAAGGACACAGCTGCTTTGATGGGAAAGTTTCCAAAATAGTTTTTCAGTAGTTCACAGGAACAATCATATTTAAACATGTGACTTTCCAGTTTGCTTGGGCAGACAGATGTAAAACTTGCATTCCCCCTCCCCACCCAAATCTTAATGCAATTAATTAGTGACAAGGGGTGGTTCACTGCAATATTCATTTCAGGAATAGAAGTCCCACTATATTCAACAAACCCAAGATTTAACTCCTTGAGTTTTGCTTTTAATGTCTGAGTTGAATAAATCAGCAGCACATTAATGAAAACGAAGAAAATAATCAGAAAAACCCTGTGAAAACTGTCTATTTTTGGAGACTTTCCTCTCCCAACAAAAACAAAACATGCAGTTTCATGTAATTTTTATCTAATAACATAATTACCCTCTCCTATGCTCAAAATTCAGCCAATGCTTTCAGGAAATTTGGCCTTTCTTTTGAGATTTAATTACTTCCAAATTTAATAAAATAGCATGAAGTTTTCAGCTTCATTCATGTTCCTTTAATTATTTATTTTCATGTAATCATCTTATGTAACAAACATATTATGTGCTTCAGGAGGATACCTGCAGAGCTGCTCTTTTGAATCCTGTGATATTAGGCCCATATGTTCTTGCATGTTCCTTGATATGAATGGATGCCAGGTGCTGACACTACCTCTGTTAAATCATTGTGCAAAGGGGATTTTGCAGCATGGCTTCCCTAGAGATTCAGACACAGAATTTCCAACAATTTCCAAACCTTCCACCATGAGGCAGCTTTACCAACTCTTTGGGAATATACTTTTCCTCCATTTAAGAAGCACCTAACTGTGGAAATACAAATATCCTCTTGTAATCTCCTACTTAGCAGAGGAAAACCATGTATACAGCTAGAAGAAGAGGCATTCACTCTCCTTTTTCTGTCTTAGATTCCTCAGCATTCCCAAATACTTTTTGGTCTTACATCAAGTGAGTATTGGATACTTCATGCAGAAGATATTTTTGAAGTGTGTCGTTCAGAAAACTCATCACCTTGCTTTCTCTGTTCACAATTCCTCTTTACCTATCTAACATTCTCACAGTGTTACTTCACTTTTTTTCTTTTATGTTTGGTCAGTAAAAGAAACATAAGTAGGAAAACCACTGTGTAGCTATCAGTCATCATGGTATACCATTTTCTTTTTCCAAGGATTTAAAAGCCTTGTTGGAAGGCATAATGCTAGGAGTTTTCTCCCATGGTTCATCAGGAAGAGAAAGCTGCTTGTTCTGATGAAAATAGCAGAAAATCAGAATGATAAATGCTTATTTATTCCTTGTTTTGGTGAACCACAAAACATTTGATTTCTTACAGCAACTGTTGATTTTAGTGTCACTGTTCAGCAAACACTCAAGGCCAGAGAACATCTTGTTTCTGAATCTCTTTCCAGTGAACATCAGTCACTCATTTAAAGGTGATCTCAGCTTTGAGTAGCTTCAAGTAAGATTGTTTTGCCTCTGTGTCTTTAAGTTTAAATGCTGTTCCTCTGAAATGCTTTGTAGGATATTTATCAATTTCTATTTCATTAAGAGGAATCAAAATACTATTGGACAAAAAAATAGCAGAAAATAATGCAGTTTTGTGCTAATTTCAATGTATTAGGTTAACATAAGGACACAAGTTATTGAGAAAAGCTTTTGAATTTCCTACAGTTTGTTGCTACTTGGATTTCCCACTTTGCCTCTATCTTCTCCTACCAACTCTTTCTCCACAAAGACATTTACTTTCTTCTTAAACCAATTTATTATGTTCTTTACTTCAGCAGTCTTAGTTGGTTCACACAGTTTTGACTCTTTAGCTATAGACTCAGATTTCTTTTTTTTTTTTGGCTTTCAAATCCTGGATAACAAAGCTGATGGAAAGAAGTGAACATGCTCTTATAAAATAAAATCCAGAATGAAACAAAGGCCTAGAAATTCAAGAGAAGAATAATCTCATATTTTGTCAAGAACTGTGATCTGAGACAGATAAGAACTTGCTCAATTGAAATAAAATTTCTGCTTCTTTGCCTAAATGGCAGAGTTCAGTTTCCAGTCCGGTGCTCTGAGGCCTTTAATCCAGGTTTAGAAATGAGGTCACTATTGATGATCACTTTCAAATGGATTTTTAGCCTGATGTGTGCACCTGAAAGCCCCCATGAGGCAGTTGTGGAGCAGATAGGCATTGCTCCCCTTTGAGTTCACATCCCCTTTGAGTTCACATCCCCACCACCATTGATCCCATGTTTCACTGGACATAATTCTGCCCTAGCAGAATATGTCCTTGTCATCTCATCTGCTCTACTGAATAGTTTGGTCTGAAACTTCATTTTGCTGTAAATGAAGCAGAAAAAACTGTATAGGAAGGGATACCTTTTTGAATGAGAATGCTTCATTTTGTCACTTTTTAAGCAATGAGGTGGAGAAGGTGGTTTTAAGTATCACTATATTTGACACACAAACTTAAAAATTATGAAACAGGTGTTAAAGCTTACATAGAAATATTAAAATATATATTTAATTAATGATGGACTTACTGTGCCATGCAGTGCTGCTTTAACTTCACCCATGTGTATATTTAATACAGGTTTATTTTTGTTCTATTCATTCTGAGTGAAAGCTGGCTTGGTAAGTGCTAGTAGCTAAAATTATTGCCTTCCACCAGCATTAATGAAGGAAGTAAGTTTATCAATGTAATTTATGAGCCTAAAAACTAAACTTTGTATTTTTTATTTTGTTTCTTTCTTGCCTTTTCTGTCTAGTGTTACTGCCCTAGTAACAATGTATTTATACTGTCTCAGTGAACTTTTCACTTTTATCTCTATCACTGCTATTCTTACTAATCAATGACAAATGCAGGTCTAGTGCTGTGCCCTGGTGCAGCGGGGGAGAATAAGTGCACTGCATTTCTACAGGACCATCAATATTTGGATAAGCCTCCTTTGGATCTAGTGTTTCAGTCAGTAAATACACTCCAGTTCATAGGGCAAAATAAGTAGACTCTTATCAACATGCTCATTCAACATTTTTAGTTAAAAAACCCAAAACAGAACCACAACAGCAACAAAAAATGCAGAAGTTATTTTACATAGAGGTCATCTTATATATCACTAAAGTTTTGTCAATTGAGAATTTATGATACATGAAGTATCTTTTCTTGAAGTAAATAAAAAGTCTATTTTCTTCTAAATCAAAATGCAATTCCACCTCACCATTTGTCTCCTGTTTGCCATCCTTTTGTCCAAGGGTAAGGCTTATGTCATTCTACTTTTTAAGAAATTCAGTCCTTTGAGGTGGTGATGTTTAAACAGTCTCTAACGGCTAATATGAAGTGGAAGAGTAAGGTCTGGACACTGCTCTTGAAGCTGCTTCCAATTTAACTGAGATCTGGTAAAAAAGATGTTGTGCCTGAGAGAACAGAAAGGAAAATGCCTGGGCTGGCTGCTGGGGGCCTCTACACAAAAACAAGCACTGAAGGGAAATCTTCAAGAACTGTAGCCATCAAGGGAGGATGCTCGTGAATTCCTGATTGTACTACTGATTTTCTGTGAAGTGGGATTCAAAGGGCACAGTCATCATAATTCCTGACACAAATGATCCTTGTCCATCTCTGAAAGGAATGCACAGCATACCCCGTGCAGTACAGATATTTTTCACCTGCATAGAAGAAAATTCATAATCAGTATAACCAAATTTTGTGTTATGCTTTAGTGCAATCCATGTTCTCATTGCGTCCAGCACAGTAAAGCACTGCAGATTTTGGTTATATAATGAAAGAGGTTGCTTTAAATATCACAGTAGCTAACCAAAAATTACACCTGGAAGTTGAACGCTTTGTAACACTTTAGGCATTGATGGGTAAATTCACTTGCATTAAAATGATATTCCAGACTAAATCTATCAGGAAGAATTTATTTTGGTGAATTTTCTCCTAAGCTATAAAAATAAGAGCCAGCTCCAGAGGTCCCTCTAGGTAACTCACTGTGGGGTCAAAAAGCTCTGCGCAACAGAGACTTGGCAGAGACTCCAGCTGGGTTCAAATGCCCCCTTAGATATAACTACCCTTACGGGCAGCCGCAGGCATTTGGGCTTTTCTGTCTCTGTCACATCTCGTCTCAGGGATGATGGCCAGCACAGGTCACTTGTATTTCAGTGGCAGAGGGGTTAATGGGGCACCCTTGCCCCTGCTGAGATGTCTAGCAGTGTTTCTGTCAGAAATTATTTTGGAAGTTGTCCTCAACTTAACTGAAACTGATTCACCAAGTGCTGACAACTTTTTCAAACTATATCTCACTAGAATCAATTTACCTTTTCCATTTCCAACAGCTGAGACAACATTTACTTATGCATTTTATAAGAACTTGCTAAATTAGAGTTGCTATGAACTTTCTATCATGTTTTAAGACTGGATCTTGACCATGAAATTCCAGTACTGTATTCATGAGGCAGAGCACCAGGCAATCACTTTGCAGTTCTTGCTATGGGCCACCATAAAATGGAAATGCATTCTCACTTCTTGCAAAACAGAGGCTTCCAGAGAAAATGAGATTCAGATTATTATTGTAGTTACTTGACATTCACACCAAGAAATTTTGTTTCTGATCCAAACCAAATCTTAAAATTGAAATAAAATTTAACTATCAAGGGGCAATTCAAATCCTGTTGATTAACTTGCAATTATAATTTATGTCTCAAAGACAATTTCATCCAATAATTATATCTATTCCTGCATGGAAGAAACCTTGCTGGAGAGTTCTGGCATATTTCCTGCTCACCCTACCCTTCCCTCCCTCCCTCCCTCCCTCCCTCCCTCCTTTCCCTGCTTCTTTCTCCCTCTAAAACAATAGGGATGATACACAGAATAGAGAAATAGGTGTAAAATTTAATAGATTTCCTCAACAAACTCTTTGCTAGTGTTTTGTCTTCATTTCATAGATAATAGAGCTGGGTCACTACTGATGATCTAAGAGATATCATCCTGTATTCTTTGTACTACTTTACCTAAGCTGGGTTTGGAGCACAGCAGTGGTTTTCTTATAACAATGTCTATCTTCTTGCTCTAGAAAAAAAGGCCATAACCTTCACATTTGCTGGAAGTGTCACAGAGTTAAGTCTTCTTCCAAGAGGGCAAATCTAGAGATATAAATTCAGAAAGATTAAAATGCCAAATAAAAAATGCAACTAACTCTTCCTTATCCACAGACAAGTCTTCTGTGGCTCTTCACTCCACAAGGCACAGCCTTTGTCTTTTAGCACCAAATTGCTCTGGGTAGAAACAACTTTTCCCTTGAATTACATGCCTTTGTCTTCTTGGTGGGTGAACTACAGGCAGAAGTATCCTACTGCATCTTCATAGACTTCCTCAATTGACAAAGGGTCACATATGTTATTTGTATGAATTATCCAAAAGCAATTGCTCACCTTCTACTCCCTTGTATATAGACAACAGGACTATGGCACCTTTGACTCCTTTAGGTTAGGTAAACAATAGAAAACATGGCAGGTTGCTGACTGATGACAAAATGCTAAAATATGTGGAAATAAAAGAGATTTGCTACAGAAGGAAGTTTCAAAGTAAGCAGCCAGGCAAATGATAAAGATTATTTTTTCCTTCCTGTGAAAGCCTAAGATTTCAGATCTTCCCTCCACCCTCCCACTTTGAATTACATCAAGACTGATGTTTGTACTAAAGCAGAAAACACAAGGGGAAGATAAGGACCTCTGGTTCAAAACCAGCTTGTTCAAAACCACCTTATTCAAAAATAGCTAACCATCCTTTGGTTACTCTGTTCGTATGTCTACCATGGCATCGGGTTTCCGGTTTATCTAACATCAAGTTTCTTTGCATTTTTTCTATTAACACTAATTAACCTTGAACAATCACCTGAGTGATAATGGCTTTTCTGGAAGATACGGGAATTTAGTTTTGAAAGAAAATGTATCTGAGTACATTTAATTCTTAGGAAAGCTAAATCTATTCTTTTCAGACTTAGAACTAGTCACCCACTGATATGTATCACAATGTAAGGACCAGATGAGTATACAAAATACAAGTTTCTGAAGGCAACTTTTTTTCAGATCTTGAAAAAAGGACCACTTCTGTTTTATAACACAAGCTCCCCTTTTCCATTTGAAGAAGATCTTTATTATCCTGGATACTATTGCACTGTAACTACACAGCTAGGAGAGCTTGTTAAAAGATATTGCAGAGAAAAGTGAGTGACTTTCATTATTTGCTCAGCAAGAAATGTGGAAATACATCCTACCACTTTTTCAACGCTCTGCTGCTTGCTGCAATTCTTTCATCAGCTTGCCCCACACTTTTCTGAAATGGCCTCTTTGTCACTGTAAGAAAACATTGCTTCTGTAAAGACAACTACAGTAAGAACTGCAGGCAGGTGAAAGCAATGAATATTACTCCAAAAAGATAGTATTTCTCATGTTTCATCTTTAGGGCAGAAAAAGAAAGAGAAAGACAAAGAATTACAGTATATGAAAACAATCTTGACTTTCCTATCACATGAACGTCAGATTAAGCAAATAATGACAAACTCTGAACCTAATGCAATTACACAAATTTGTAAGGTGGAGCTAATCACTCTGTGAAACAATTCATGTGTTTATAATGCAGCTATCTGTAATTTTATTATGGAGCCAGGAATTGTTTGCTTTTAAGAGTTGTCAGAGACTTGCTTAGAGAGGTGAACCAATATATTACTAAACATATTACCAGAAGTTTAAGAGAGGTGGTAAAGGTTGTATTTTCAGAGTCTTCACTATTAATCAAGTCTGGATAATACAGACTCATAACTGGTCTTTGCTGAGGTACTGCTCATGAGAACTTTCCTATGATCTTTCAGTCGCAATAGAATAGGACCCAAAGTCAGTATCATTTTCTATCCAACAGCCCTACCAGGGAACAAAGATTTTTAGACCCCAAATATGGTGATATATACAGATAACTAATATATCTAAAGCCTGATTGTGCTAATACAGTTCTCTTGCTGTATTAGCACAATTCTCCTGAATTGCCATCCCCCCAGAGATCTCTGGGAAGGGCTTCTGTTAGCCACCAGGCTCATATCATGTCCTCACTTGAAAATTTGTCACCCTGGTGAATACATTCACTCATCAATATGCTGAACAGCCATTCTGGTTAGCCAGGGCATGCCCTCTGAGAATGTAAAGAAATAATGGTTTAATATGCATAAATGTTTGCAAAGAACTCTCAGTGCCTTAAAATTAAGGTTTTTACAAGCTCAGCCTTTACTCTGAGGCTCAAACACTGCTGCTGCAGCTATAACTGCACTTTCGATAAGTGAAGGCTCCTTGCAGATCCTTTCTGAGATAACGTGCCTTCACCTAATGCTTTGAGAAGCATTATTCTGTCCCTGTATTTCTCCTTCTGGGAAGGACTCAGGGACTCAATGAAGACAAATCACAGAATCACAAGGTCAGAAAAGACCTTTAAGATCATCAAGTCCAACCATTCACATCCTATGCTAAACCATATCCTTAAGTATCTGATCTATTTACTATTAAAATATTTTAAATCTTTTACGATTGCCTCTGGTCAGTTAGCCACAGATATAAATTCTTCAATGGGTGAGCCTGCTCAAAGCTGGGTTCTCCTTACCTCTCTGCAATGGGAAAAATGCATTTATAGACTTGCTGTGACTACTTATTGTTGGTTATCTCAGCACATAAATCTTCATCACCAAGATAGCAGACAAGGTAGTCATTGACTGTTTCTTGGGGCCTAAGTGCCTGATTAGAGCTGCAACTCCAGGGGCAGTTTTTTTCCCAGTTTGAAAATCCAGTTACTGTTCTTCCTTAAATTTATTAATCCCTCTTCAGGCTTATTTAAACTGGTCCTTTCTCAGGTACTGTAAAACTATACTGGTTATTCTAGTGAAACTTCAACTGTGAAACTGTTCTAGTACTGTGTGAGGTAATACCCTCTGCCTGTCTGTGAGCCTTCATTTACCTTAAAAATTTAGTTTTCTGAAAAGAGCAAGTCAACCATTTCCCCTGACAGTTCTGTCCCTTGAGCCAAAGAGGGAGAGAAGGCAGTCCTCCAGCAAATCTCTGCTAGTTCCCACCAAAGTCCATCAGGACTGCAGATGAGTTGAGTCAGAAAGCACTGCTCACTCCCTTGCATTGTTAAGATATTGATGATGTGCTGAAACCTCAGTTTCCAGTAGGGAGGAAAAGTTTTTTCTCACCTTTTTCTTGAAGTCCTGTTTCTGAACCCTAGCTACCTCAGGCATCCATGCGCCGAAAGCAGAAGCCACACACAGATGCCAGGTGGTCACCAACACTAAACTCAAACTCTATAGCTTGCAGACATGACTCCCCCCAGGCTGTGCCCGAGGCTCTGTTAAGCACCATTCTTTCTCTGACACCTGCCACTATCTCACAATGCTATAGACTGCTTTAGCATCTCCCCTCAATTACACTTCCACTTTCTAGCAGGAATGACCTTGAGTTTCAAGCCCTGTTTCTGTAGTTTACCCACTTGTCTGACACTGGCTGACACGGATGCTGTTGGGCATGAGGTATTATTCTTGCCTAACTTTGCTGTTGTTATTAAACAGCAGGTGGGCAGTAAAGGTTGAGGAGAAAATATGTTTTTGAAAATTACTTTTTGTAGTTGGATTGACTCCATATAGTTACAGTTGTATCTTCTTTTAACACAATTACCAAAGTGAAATCTGGTGGATAATATTGCAGAGATTAAGACTGATAGAACTTTGAAGCTGTACTCCTTTCTTGGGACAGGAGAAATAAATGTCAAACTAATATTTTTATAACACCCATTGTAGGATTTGTTAATTTTATTTTGAAGCTGAATAATTTGTTTATTGAAAGGAACTAATTTTTTAAAGAGTGAAGAAAACCCTAATGCAATTATTATTATTTTCACTGTAAAAAGATGCATGGTATCTGCTTCCAGATTTTCAGTTCAAATCTAAATGGAGTGATAAAAAATTAAAATGTGAAAGCTGACACTGACACGTCTGAAATGAGCTTTCAATCTAAAACGCAAAACTAGTTACATTTAATTTTGGTACTATGAATAAAAATAGCAACAAAGTTCAGCAGCACATGTTAATCCAGAGCACCTAGCAAGATTTTCCAAGCTGCAGTAAGTCCAGGAAGCCATGAAAGCACTTTCTATATGATGACATATATGAGTGCTTCTGGTAAAATCTTTTTTTTGCGTGTATTTTCAGGATTTAACAGTACCAAATAAGGTGGTAGCATCCAAATGTCAAAGCTCAATTATATTCTCAGTCTGCAGAACCTGTGGCCATCCCATCAATGACAGTTTTCCATTACTTAAAGTTATAAGTTTCTCTAAGAAAAAATAAAATCTGGGATTGTTTGTCACCTATGTATTTTTTATATATTTTATATAGATGTCCCACAAGAAAAAAAAAACCATAAACAGCTAGGAAAAACATGTTGGAAAAAATTATGTGTGGCCAAATTTTTAATGCTGGAGTTTGTCATATCTATTTATATGTCTAAGGACATTTTCAGAGGAAAAACACCTTACAGCTAGAACCAGGAGACTTTTCCCTTTCCTTCCCATAAATTGTTATCTTTGCCAGAAATGTGCATCTATCCATCCTGAAATCAGTTAAGAATTAAAGAAGCAGTTGAGACAAAAAGAAAAATGTGAGCCTTCCAGTACCTGAAGGGAGCGTACAAACAGGAGGGGAATCAACTTTTTAAAAGGGTAGACAATGGCAGGACAAGGGGGAATGGATTAAAGCTAAAGGAAGGTAGGTTTAAATTAGATATTAGGGGGAAGTTTTTTACAGAGAGAGTGGTGAGGTGCTGGAACAGGCTGCACAGAGAGGTGATGGATGTCCCATCCCTGGAGGTGTTCAAGGCCAGGTTGGATGGAGCCCTGGGCAACTTTGTGTAGATCAAGGCCAGGAGGTTGGTGAGCCTGCCTGTGGCAGGTGGGTTGGAACTCTATGATCCTTGGGGTGCCTTCCAACCCATGCCATTCTATGAGTCTATCATTACTCTCCTCTACCCAGAAAGGCTCCTCTTCTGGACATCGAGACCTTAGGGTATAGCATTTGCGCAGTGATTAAACATACTCATTGTTTTAAAAAGTTGTGTCTTGTTTCAGGTTTCAGTTGCCCTGGGTTTGGTCTGCAGCTACTAGTCCTTGCTGCTCCTCTCTCTTGACTTAGAGAGTCCTTCACTTTCCAGGGTTTTCTCCCTTTTAAGGTACTTATGTCCAGCATTCAACTCACTTCTCAGACTCCTTTTTGATAATTTAAACAGACTAAACTCTAAGTACCTGAAAAGGATTTTCTATACGCCTCAACTCATTTTTACAACTCTTTCTGGCATCTCTTCACATTTTCAACAACATTTTTATAAATGTTAGACAAAAATCCTACATGAAGTTCCAGTACAAAAGCAAAATTACTTGTTTCCTTCTATTCACACTTCTTCTCTGTATCTAAGTATTGTATTAGGCCTTTTTGACCCAGCATTACAACGGTAGCTCCAATTGAGTTGTCTATCCACTGTGAATCTCTGCATCATTTTCTCTGAGGCATCGTTTTCCAGGACACCTATTTTCCTGCTCTATTTCTATGCTTTCCATTCTTTTTCCCCCCTCTTTTCTCAATTCTGTAAAACTTCTCCTTTGGCTGTATTACAGGTTTTTATTCGGACAGGCAGGGTTTATCAAGCAATTCAGTCTGTTCTACTGAACAATGTTGCAATGCAGTAAGCCCTCCCATGCTGTTCGATAAAGTCTCCCTAGAGTAACTTCTCTCAGGGTGTGCTGGGAAGAGCTGGCTTGCTACTGCGCTTTCAGGAAGGCTCTACTGTGCCCACTCCACTCTCAGAATAATTGTAATACAGCATGCTCAGAACTAGATGAACCAAGCATTTGTCAGTTTCTTAGCCATTAATTAATAGTCGCACAACTTGTGCCTCTTAACGTGAAATTTCTTTACCTCTCTTCGAAGTTTAAAACAAAAGCCTAGAGCAAAACCAACAAAAAATGTTTATCAATTATTAGACAAAAAGAGACTCAAGTTAAGGCTATGGGTAAATACACATTTCTAGAATATATATAGCATCCCTGATGAAAACTAATAAGAAGATTCCTCAAGAAGCTTCCTCAAGAATCCGTAGCCCAGCAAAAAGTCACTACAATCCCTATAACTAAGGTGTAGGACTATATATAAAGACAAGAGAATATAGGCTACTATCCATAGTAGTTCAGACAATTTTATTTTTCTCACTACCTATTTCACATTCACATGAGTATATATTTAACATATATACTTGTAGCATGTGTTTTTATACATAGTACTTATTTAAGAATGTTAACAAAGCCTTTTCCCTGGACAGGAAATTTTCAGAATTTTACACAAAAAAACCCAAACCAAACCAAAACATTTCCTCCTTAAGAAGTGGCAATTCTGTAAGGTTTAACTACTTTCCCTACTTTCCACATTTTTTTAAGAACCTTATAGAATGACAATAGATTTAATTAAGCTCTAACTGTACAACAAAGATTATCCCTACCCACCGACCTGACCCTCCTCTGATTGCTCATCTTCTGCTTCTAGGCTGCTCAACAATTTTTAATTTGCAAAAGACAAAGAGCATACTGTGTGGGATTTGCTTATGCATTTAAAACCAAATTAGAACACGTATGTATGTACATTGCTTATGCAGTATTCATGCTCAAAAAGGACTTTCCCAGAGACCTTTGTGATCTTCCCCCACAAAAAATTCAACCACCCAGGGTGGTTTGTGGTTTAGATGTGCTCTTAATCTTCTCCTTATGCTACCTCTGCTTTTCCAGTATGATTCATGCCTTTGTTGTTGAGCTGCTTTAGAAACTAACATATAATTGAAAGCTATACTATTAAATAAAAAATAGCTTTCTCTGACTGATGGTTGTTACAATTGGTTATACAAATATAAGCTTACGGTACACCCAAGGAATGTATTGGAAGACATCTTTCTGAACACAGCTTTAATAAAAAATAATAATTTGTGAAAATTATGTCATGCCAGTCTTTTAATGAGAGGCTTATTTTTTTTATATTCATTATTCTCTGTTCTACACTCTGAATATCCCAAGAACAGGGTCTTTCTTTCCAAAATCAATTTTATTACCATGCGAGTTGGAGAGGCTCTAATTTGAGTGGGGAAGAAGCACCTGGGAGGCTAGAAGTGAATATCTATTAAAAAGCCAATTGAAAACTTAGTATTTTGCAAATTAAAACCCCCCAATAATTCATAATGTCTGAGATCTACTTTTGGGGGTCTTGACAGTCTTTATGAAAATCAGATAAATGGCCAACATTCAGAAAGATCTGAACTCTACTGTGGCTTTTAATAAAAATTCTAATTTTTCCAAGGTTTAATTACAATGTTTAAGAAGGAAAAATTTACATTATTCCACCTGTTTTATGTTTAGCAGGGTCATGTAGTAGGATTACAATGCTCTGCTGTCACTTGTCTCTCCCAGACACATCCGATTCCTATGACGTCCATGAAAGAAGAAAATCAGGATAAAATGAATATGGGTCAGACACCAACAAACATAGACTTTTCTAAAAAACGCTCATGGGAGTATCAACTGTTGGGTTCAGGAATGGTTGAACGTGCAATTAACCTTTTAAAATACTTCAGAAAGAAATTCAAGTAGTGAAAGATAATCCTGAAGTTAGTTCCATCTACTAGCATATGTTTGACTTTCACAATTTACACTCTCACAATGCACATTTGACTCTCACAGTTTACACATGCTTGGTGAGAGTAGGGGAGAAGAGGACCAAGCCTTACTGCTTTGTCCCTAAGGATCATGAAGTATGAATCACAACGAGTAGGCCATTGCTGCAGGAATAAGTTCAGCCTATTTGTCAGTGAACTAACACAAATACTTAACCAAGTTACCTCAAGAAAAAGTCCTCTCTTTCAAAAGTTAATGCAAAGAAGGCAGAGGACAATGAGCCCGTCAAGAAAGGTATTAATAGTTTGTACACATTTTTAATAGATGACTTCATGAATCCCTTAGTGGAAAACCATAGTTGCATCTAATTTACTACTCTAACATACATTTTTAATTATCTATTGAAGAAGAAAATAGTAAATGGAAAGAGGACCCAAATAAAGATGAGTATGTACTTCTGTGCTTGTCTGGGTTGGAATCACGGTCTTAATATGCTTATGAATTCATTCACAAACATACTTCAATGTGGTTTTGGTTTGGTTTGGATTTTTTATCAGATATTTAGTTGTTGCTGTTGTTGTATTATGTGTTTCTTTTTAAACAAAAAAAAGACATGTTCCAGATGACTGCAAATTGTAATCCCACTTAAATTTCAGCTACTTCAGAAAAAAAATAACAATAAAAAAGTATGGATAAATATCAAAACAACACAAACATGTTGTTTCGGTATTTTTAATATGAAGCAGTGAGGCTTTTATCTGGAATTAAAAAGCTTGAATAAGACATTTTCCTTAATTCAATATTATGTAGTTGTTTGGGCTGGGAGATGAGAGGAGTAAGGGATGGCAGAAGTACATAGGAAGATGACACACAATTCATAATCTAACACAATACTCTGTCTGCTTTGAAATTCTTCTCAGATATGATTTTAAATTACTCTGTATCCCTAGACTGCTTGTAAACAGAAACTTTGGAAAGCATTTCAGTTTAAGCCTTGAGAAGTCTTTGCCCTCAGTGTATACTGAGTCAGTCTTATACCTCTAATAGTTTCTGCCAAGCCCTGTAAAGGTGCAACTATGAAACATTTTGAATTATGAGTCTGTGTTCTCATAAGAACCTGAAGAGCCATGGCTTTACTATTCACCGATGATCCTAAAAAGTAAATAATTATGTCTTTCATGTCTCCAATTTTTACTTTTTCCTTAGAGTGATAGCTCAGGTTCATTTCTGTCAAATGAGGAGGCTCAAGGAGGTAGAAGAGGGGAAAGTACAGACTCAGAATACATTTTTCTCAGGGTTTTGAATCTCCAAGTATAGGTTATTATTTGCATTATTCATTCATTCATTCTCACTTGAACCTTAAATATGCTTTTTCTTCTTTCTACTAGGAAATTACATGTTCTTTTGTAAAGCACTATTAGCATCCTACTCTTCCAAATCTTGAGTTTGAATATTATACATTCCTCATTTCTTTTATACACACCCCACGTTTGTAAAGTTGTAGTATATTTTTAGAAGTTTTGATTCATTGTAAAAGTTTCTGCAGAACATATGTTCTGAATAAATTTACAATGAATTTGAGGGTATATGTAAATATATATTTTGACAGGGACCCAGAAGATATCTAGTCAAAGTGTTTGGCTATACTCAGAGTCAGAAAATAATTTTATACAATACAGCAGTGAAATGATAATATATCTGCAGTGTGTATGGATCATTTATTGTATGTCTTGTCCATGTATCTGTAGAAAACAAGGTGGATATATCAACTCATACAAAGAAAAATACGTTAAAAGCACAGGATTTACTCTTACCACAGTTGCCATCTTAATTCATTTCTCCATGACAAAGTTTAGGGTTTTTTCATATATTTCTTTCACACATACACATCCATAATGTAACTGTTGTAAAATAACATCTGTGTGCATCTCTTTTATATGTTTTCTGTTGAACAGGAAATCAAGCATGTCATTTTCAAGATGCATATGCCATATGCTTCTTATTTTTCATCCTTGGAAAAATGTTATCTGTTGTCTTTGGAACATCTTATGTCTGAAATGATTTAGTCTAGGAATTGAATTTTTACTCTATTTTTGTGGGATCATTCTATGACTATTTCAGATGATATACATGGTCATAATATCACACAATAAAACAATTAACCAAAAATCCTTTTGTATGTCAAAAACAATAAACTGTCTTTCCAAACATAATTAACCAGATTTTAGAGATCATGACCAGTAGTTTTTAGTTTTTCATCAAAACTAAGACATATATTATTAAATTTGGAACAAAGGTTTGGTCTTCATATTGGAGAAATAACTAAGAGCCTTTGTTGTCCACATAGATTTTTTTATTGTAGTCTGACAGTCCAATTGTGAATAAAACCACTTCAGAGCCAATTATAAACATTTTAATTTATTTTCCCCCCAAGAAATAGAATTAAAGAGTTCTATAGAAGTTTGTGGATTTCTTCATTTTTACCATATCCACCTACTTATAGTTATTATCTTTTTTAATGTATCTTAGGAGTTTTTGTTCTTGAACAGTCTTGAAGGAGGAGATCTCTTTGCCAATTATCCTGTATTTTTTTTTATTATTCTAAAAATATGTGATATATCCAAAACTGTAAAAGGAGGTATTTTCTCACTTTAATGGATTTTCACCTATATCTTGATGGGATTTTTTTGGTTTTTTTTTTTTTTTTTTAATTTCTGAATTCAGTTTTGCTATTTATCATTGCTAGAACTTTTTAAGGAGGAGTACTTTGCTAGAATTTTGAAAATCCACACTGAATTTTATCTGTGTCTTCCACACCCAAAATGAATGAGATACTGTGCCTGGACGCAAAGATACTGTCTTTTCTCAGCCCATGTCTGTCAGTACTTTACAAAATATATCAACAAAACTTTGTTCCATCCTTATGTGACATTGCATATAATTAGTTTATGAGCTAATTTGAGATATGACCTGAATAGCACAGGGCAGAAGATAAAGTTGAAGGACAATGGCTAGCTGTAGAAAAGGAAAGATAGAGATTCAGTGGAAAGTATTTTGCTAGAGTAACTTGAGGATAGCAGTTCAGTAAATTATGGATCAGTTCTCAAAGCCATCCATAGAGAAGCGGAAAAGACAGTTGTGCTGAGGACAGAAATAGTATTGGAATTTGGATTAGTCCTAGGAGACAAGGAGGCTGTTGGAATGATGTGTGTATACTTGGATGCATTTTCCTGTTCAAGTATTAATCATCTTTGAAAGAAACTGTGAGAAAGGTGATATCCTGAGATAAACTAGGGACCAAGGGAGTTGTTACCAAAAGTTCTGTATGGCAGGAAGGGTGAGTACTTTTCTGAAGAGAGACAGAGCAAAGTGGAAAAACAAGGAGAAGTTTATGCTGAGCCATTTCACAATATTATACCCAAAAAAATGCTGTAAAATTCTGTAAATTAGGAACAACAAACCAAATCAGCCCCAGGAAACTTCCTGAAAGACACCTGTAGAATGGGAGAGGGGAACAGAGGATGGAAGTGTTACACAAATCCTCGCTCTTCATTGGTTACTTCCGACACAACTTTGAGCTTGGTGAACCCTCAAACACATCTGCTAGTTTCATGTTCCTATAAATGGTATTTTGCTTGCCTTCATGGTTATTATCAAAATAAACCTACCATAAAAGTGCATTATATTAAGCTTCAGAAGTGGCAGCAAAGAATTACACATAGACATTGTATTACTGCAACTTCCTTTATATGGTTTTTTTTCCTTTCTTTCTGTTTTATAAGTTCACAAAACTTCAGTTTCATTTCTGATACATGCTTGAAAAAGACAAATTCCTACGACTAATATCACAGTTGTCATCCTAACCCAAAACAACTAGAACAATATTTCTGGAACTAATTCCCTTACCACACCTTTTGAAAGGCTTGAAAGGTGTGTTGCACATTCAGAAAGATTCTTTTTAATAATAATCTGAAAGCTAATCTCTATCCATTAAGTCTGTGAAGGTAAGGACTAATGCCACTTCCTTTGACACTCATGAGGGTTTTTCATTCAATTAAAAAAAAAATATGTCTAAAACAGGCTTTTATTACAGTCAAAGCTACAGAATCAGGCTGAGAAGATTGATGTGTCTTCTTTGGAAATTTTTTTGTGTGATATCTATTATATTATAGGAATATTTGCTATATAAAGAGAGTGTACATCATGTTAACAAATTTCCATAAAACCCAATCAGTTTACAAGGCATAGAAAATATGGAGAATTGATTTTATTTATTTATTTAGATTTTTTGACATTATTTCAGCTCTGTATAAAGCAAAAAAGGCCCCAAACAAAAAAAAATTAGTTTCTAAAGTTTAATAAAATAAATGTATGCATATGCTTAATATTACAGATCATAGATAATCTGACTGCATTTAAGGAAAGAAGAAAATAAAGCATATTATTGAAGGTGACAGTTTCCAGTTACAAAAGACAAGACAACAAACACTCCTTACTACCAAGGCATTAGTCTTTTTAGGCTGGTGTGGAAGACAGTTTAATCCGGCCAAACAGTGGACAGAATTAGTTATGGAAGCCTAAAAGGAAGAAGAGAGTTTAATACACATGTTATTTGATTCCAGTGTTCTCCCAGCTGAATGTTTTTGAAGCCATGTATGTTTGTGAAATATTAGAAATGTTACCGGTTTGATATCCTGAAATTAGCATCTTTTTAAAATTCATAAGAATACTAATGTTACAGAACACTGTTCAAGCTTTAGGCATATGCAAGTATTTGTTGCACCTTCTTATTTAATTCAATTGTCTTCTGTATATCCTTTTGAAGTAACTTTTTAATTTATTTAGCTGTGAATCTGTATCTAATGAGAAAAATACTTTGGAAAAGTGTAGGATAAAATCTAGGGTGGTGCTAATCTCTAGTTTAAGAGGATAGGCTCAATAATGGAAAAGAATGTAAAGTAAAATCTGTCTTCACCTTTGTCAGTATAGGAGTAATAAAATATTGGAATCAAATACTTTTGGCTCATACAAAAGATCTTTTATTTTAAGATGAAACCTTTCCTTATAGTTTGTTTTTAAAGTCATTAAGATTATTCAAAACAGTTTCTTTAGCTTCTGTTGTAATGAAGTTTCAGGGATCAAGCCTGTTCTATTAAGAACTAACATGGACTACAGGAACATCTTCCCAAATTAGTAATGATAAATAAAATAGCACCAGATCGATACTTCAATTGTTCAGGTTTGATTAATTTTTTTTTCCCTAATCAAATTTCTATTTCAAACAGCTGTATCTACTAGACCTCTGTTGGGTAGATTTTAAAACTTTTTTCCTTACAGAAGGTGCTAATTTTCATAATGCAGTTATAATATATGATCTGTAGCTAGGTTCTTTCCCACTTAGATCTTCCCTTGTTACTAGCTTCAAACAATGAAAATTGAAATATGTAATCAGGATGAAGGAAAAAAGTAGCAAAGATTTTGACCATCTAAATGGATGTAAGTTATACAAGGAATTATATTGACATTTGCACTCAATCTATAGTGCCTGTGACTTCTCCCCTGCCTAAGCCTTCCAGACAGAAAACTGGGGGTTTGTGGGGTTTTTGTTGGGGTTTTTTTTGGTTTTGTTTTGGGTTTTTTTTGTTTCTATTGGGTTTTTTTAAATCAATTAATAAATTTCATTACAAAGGACAGAAGGATGTTGCCATGGTGGGAATGAAGAGAGCAAAGAAACCAACCTCTGGCTGGTCGCTTTCACTGTCAGCTTTACCCCTTAAGGAAGGTTTTGGAAATGTCATTCTGAAAGCTAATTCCTTTTTTACTGACAACAGAGAATATTTAAATACAATTGAAATATTCACTTATTTCTGTGCAAAAATAATAATCAAGGTCCTTCACTGCTTCTCATCTTTTATTCACTCTCTGAGATTCATTCCTACCTTTGATCATCCCATGACACCAGCCTCCATCTTCCTCATGTTTTCATAAACATGTGCTTCCTTTGATGATATAGTACACGACTAGGAAGGTTGGTCTATTTAAACACCTGCAGAGTAAGAATTTTATCCTCTTCATTGTCCCTTCTAAAATGCATTTTTCCTTCCAGAATACCTAGAAAAAATTGCAATGCCTAGGCGTCTGCTTTTTGCAGTTATCAACAGTATCTATTTTGTTGCCTTTTCTCTCTGTATTTTGGAGAAATAAACACAGAATATTGCACTAACCCTCTTGTTTTCTCTATTCAGTGATTTCTGGACACAACGGAGGGATCATGGCACTGCACAAGAGATCTACAAACCATAACACAATTTTTTTTTGATCAGAGTTTCTTGTCAGGTAATCTTATTTATTTGACTCCTTTTTTTTCATTTGCAGTATGTAATAACAATGTAATCTTACCTTTGCAATGTGTTTGAGCTCTGCAAATGAATATTGCAGTATCACACATAAACATTTATTATCCCATGGCTGAAATACCAGAAGGCAAACATGACAAAACCAAGCACAGTATGCAGAAGTATCTGCTACACCTACTACACATCGTAAATGTACAATTTTAGTAGAAATTTGTGGCTAAATTACAAAATATATAGTGAATAATTCAGGAGAGGTGGATACTCATCTCTACCCAGCAGATTTGTTTTCCAAAATGATCCATGAATTCCTTTTTCTGTTGGATACAGGGTGAATGAGGGTACCCTGAAATCTACCCAAGAAATCATATCAACCTTCAGTAAAATAAAAGCTACTGTAAGCATCGGGCATTTTTGTAAAGGCAGGAATACTCCCTGTGCTTCCAAAAGGAGATGGGAGCCCATAACATGGAAACATCATGTGCACCCTGACCTGGAGTATGTATGGAGTTTCCTCTTGCTTTAAGAGGTGTGAAGGTGGTAAAGGAAAGTAAACGTGAGAGATCATGTGCATTTGATATTTATGAAGCACAGGAGAATTATTTATAATTTTGCTTTATGTGTGATTCAATGATTTCTGAGATCAGGCAGACTAGAGGATAATTTTGAACACTCCTATGACTCACACATGTCTGCATATATTAAGTAATAAAGCATGCTTTTATACCAGTAGAAAATACAACAGACAAAGGAAATAAAAACATGTTTAAAATTTGTTTTACTTCAGCAGTTATGAAAAATTCATAAAGAAAACACTGAGGAAATTTTAGATGTCAGAATTGAAGCAAATAGCACACGCTTAATTCAGTTTTCCCTTGAGAAGCTGTCATGACATCATCTTTAAATATTTCAATAACATTTTTCATTATATCACAAATTGTTTTTAAACACTGTCTAAAACCACCAGTGCTTATTACGTGATCAGAAATTCATTCCTTTATTCTGGCTTCCTCATGCAACACATGTCCTTTACTATGCATGATCTAAATTCTGTCATTTATACAATGGGATTTTATGATACTTGAAGCAACTGATGATGGAGAACACATGCAGAGCTGTATTTCACAACATCCATGTGATGTGAATACTTACTGTTAGCCTTAGCAATTGGAGCTACATCACAGAGAAATAAGAATAAAACCTCCTTTCCAAGAAGAGAGTACCCAGCCAACCACCCTGGAAACATTTCATTTAAGTGTGCATTCTTAATTTTCTGGATGACCACACTAAGTCCCTCCGAGCAGAAGATGTCTGCATTGTGCAAGACACAGCTGGCACTTGTCTCACACTGAATAAGCTCTAGATCCAAAAACAGTGTGACTACATGACGCCTGAGCTTAAAATCTTTTGCCACGCCATGACAGGGGCAGCAGGTGGGCCCTTTAAAAAATGGACTTGGAAACCTTAGGAAAGACTTTTTTCAGACTTTCTGAACTGAGGTTACTCAGATAATCAGAAGGCTCAAGCTGAATAGCTTTCTCCCTTACAAGCAAGTACGCATGTGGAGGAGTAGCTAGAGACTGGTCCAGACTGTGTGCAAGCACACCTTATTTTATTGCCTCTGGATTCACGGAGTTGACAAAATACATCAACAATTTTCTAAAATTGTCTGGAGGTTTGTGTGGCTTCTATCATTGCTTGTGGCCTGATGTTTCAGAGAGGTTTAGCCACCCAGTTGCTAAAAAATACTCTTTAAAGAACTGAAAATCATCAGCCAGCCTTGCAAGAACAGACCAGGGAACACACGCATGTGAGTATCACTGCTCACTCCTGGGGAAAGGGTGAGAAGCTTTGTAATGAAAACACCCTGGAACACAACCTAAGCTCGTCTCTGAGTCTCTGCAGGGAGACAGCTGGTCACGCTGATGCGGCAACACATTTCACACTCCTTTCTGTGTAAACACTGTGCTCCAACAGCCTCAAAAACATGCCCTTGAAGGCCGGGTCTGGCAACAGCCGCTTTGTTGAAGTTGCTGTTGTCAAATAGCACAGGTTGCACACTGTTTGCTGTAAAAGCACAGCCTGCTTCTGCTGAAAGAGTTCCCAGCTCCAAACGCTGCTACGTGGATCTGTTTTCACAGGAGTTGGCATGATACACTACCTATTAAAAAACCAAACAAACAAAACCAGAACTGTAAAACACACCCAGCACATTGTTGTCTTACTCTGTGCACAGGCATTTTGCACGTTACCAATATTATCCTTCTGCACTGGCTCCATAGTTCATCTGGTACTAAAATAGTCAGAGAACCTTGTTTTGCAGATTCACAAGCATCAGTATTAATTTTTTATTAGCATTGAGCGAGCTATAGGTGATACCTGTTTGTTGCAGAACTTTCCCCCTACATTCTCCCTTCATAAAAAGCTTAAAATATAAGAAATATTTATAAATATAACATTTCTAGTGATTTACATCCATTGTCACATTCTTTTCTTCCACAGCACCACACTGATCTGTCACAATTCCGCTTCCACAAGTCTTTGTTGGATACTGACTCCGTATAGGGTCACCCTGTCTGACAGGAAAAAAAAATCTTGGAGGGCAGTGTAAAATTTCACAAGAAGAAAGAAGCAACAAAAGAAAAGGAAAATACCAAAAAACTCCCATTGTTACTCAGTAAAATTGGGCATACTCACTTCATGAGATGTATCTGGTATACATATAATGCTACAGTTGATCAAAGAAAGCCAGGTGTGACAAACATCTGGAAATCTTTACTCTGTAACAGCAAAGGAATAGTGCTCATGCATCACTACTGGTGCATGACATGGGTTTCACTAAGGTGAATTCAGGATCTTCTGCTTGCAGTCTTGAGTCTACAGAAAGGTAAAGAGGGAAGATACACGTAGAAGCAAAACTAATTCTGAATTAGACACAGTGGCTGGTGAAGCAATGAACCAGGAGACAAACACCTACACAGACAGTTCAGATGGTAAAAGTGCATCTCGAGCTCTATGGAAACGTCCTGTCATGCTGCTAAACCCTGCAGCGATGGAAGAGCTTTGCTGCGGCTTGCTGTGGAACAGCTGAACCCACCACATCCAGCAAACAGACAGACCCTGAGCATACACCAGACTGCAGCTATTCGCAAACTAATATCTTGAAGAAAATAGTCACTGATTGTAATTGCCTTTCAAAATTACACCGGTCATTGGCAGACACTGATTAACTTTCATTTTGCAGCTTATTTGAAAATTAGTGGCTGACAATGCTTCTTTTTAATTTCCTTAGGAGGATAATGAGACAATTTTACACAACCCCTTGCCATAACTGTCTATATGAGCGGAGAAATAGCTGTTACACACTTGGCCTTTTACTCTTTGTAAAATTTTATTCTAGCATTGAATTTTGGTTTTGCACACATGGGTTTTAAATTCCAGGTCTTGCTTTGAAACTAAAATAAATTTAAAAAAAAATTAAAAATCCCTATTTGAACCTAGCATAGGTGTTGCGCTTCACTAAGATCCATATCAGTACTATGCTGACCTGAGATAGCATGATTCCAGCCAAAGAATCTTTGCTCTGTCCAAAATCCTAAAAACGAGCTTAGTTAAGTCCTCCTCTCAGTACATATTTGGTGGATATCTGCTTAAAGTAGAGAGAAAAGATCTTTTGCTAATGGTGTAATTTAATATGACAGAGGTCAAATAGAGTCGTTTGTGCAAAAGCAAGGCTTATTCCCATTTATTCTCAAATCTCATCCACACATTTTGCGCAGATCTGGGGGTCGGTTACCTAGCACAGCTGCACTTTTTATGACAACGGCAGATTTTCTTAACAAAATTTATTCCTTAATTTGTTCACTGACCATTATACTGGCTTCAAATCAAAGTGATGCTAAAAAGCATTTTGAAGAATAGCCTGCGTTGTCAATGTACATAATTTCTACCTAATATTTCAAGCAGCCATCAGCATGATAATCTAATTTTTCAAAGCATGTTCTGGTTTTTATTTGCTTTAATTTTATGAACCTTTTATTATTTCAACTGCAGGAAAGCAAGATACTAAATGAAGCTGTAAGATAGTTGTGCATTTTCAGATGCAGGTGGGGTTGAGCAACATTGCTGACCTGCATCACCTTCATCTCAAACATTTAACACCTCACTGATCCTATTTATATTACCATGCATATTAGATAAATTGGAGATTTCTGAATGATGTACCTTCCAGGGTTGACAGCAGTGAAGGGTTGATTTGCTTTTTTCCACCAATACACTTGCAGATAATTATCTTATTCCCTTAAGCCATTCCTGGACCCCATCCTGTGGAGCCTTGATTTAATTTTGAATAATTTATTGAAAGAGATTCCCATCACAAAACGTGTTTCAATGCTGTTACTGAATTCAGTGCACCTCTTCACATGGTAATCTACTGCTTGGGATGAATAATGATTGCAGAATCTATCCTATGACATATTTAATGGAGAAAATCTTAGGTACACAGGTTTTTAGCTTCACAGAAGAAGCAGTTATATGAGGTTTCAATCTCCATCAGTATTCAGACACCTCACGTTGCCTTGAAAGGGCTAAGAAACATTTATGCACACTAGCCCACAAGTTTCTTTGGAAGGATAATGTTCTGAGATGATGTCACAAAATATCATACTTGTTTTCAAAGTGATAGTGCGTTTATGTCCTTCTGCTCTGGCCAGTCTCTGGGAGCTTCCACACATCTTGAAGAACTCTGCCTATAGAAGGTGAAACCTAGTCAGGTATTTTCTGGCTTTCAGATGCAGAACTGAAAAAGCAATAAACTTTGCTTTTTCAACCCCAACCATACTTACCTGGGGGGATTTTTGTTTGTTTTATTTTTTCCTTACGTATGTTCTATTGTTAAAAAAAAGTAAATTCTACATAGCAAAAGTGTGAGGTGCTTAGGAGTTACAAGCTTGTTCTCCCTAAAAATTTCTGTCCTGAAGGAAATACCAGGTTGGCAAGACCTTTAAAAAACCCTTGGCTATTTAATAACTCCTTTAATGACTACTAATTGTTTAAAATAGATAGTATCTTTAAAATATTTATCTTGCCCTTTTACTTTTCTGGCAGGATTAGAACATTCTGATGACTCATTCGTATTCATCTCCAGTGGATAATTTGGCTGCACCTATTTCCATGAAAATATTACCTGCCGAACTGTATTCACTATTATTCCACCTGGTGTCCCAAGTTTCAACAAAATTTGCTTCTCTGCATATTGCCCATATTGTGCTAAGATTTTTTTTTTAATCTGGAGAGTGAATGATGTTTTATAATCACAAAGCCAACAACAACATAAAAAACCTTACTACAGCAGAGGCAGTGCTTAAATCAGTTTCGATTTTAATTTGCTGCTTTAGAGACGTCTTTCAAATGTCGTTATAGGGAAAACTGGTTCATACACTGAGGTGCATTTCATTAATTTATGAATAATGGAGTAGTGAACAGGCATATGTAGTAGAAAAACAGTGTGAAATAGTCCTAGAACATGCAAAACTCAGAGAAGTAGCAGCTGGAATTAAAGGAGAAAGAAGAAATAATATTCATTGTCTGGTATCTTTACCTCTTATCACCTTTTTTTGTCCTTCCCCAAAACGATGTAAAATGTTCATGTTTGCAATTTTCTTTTCTCATCTTGACTATTCCAATTGCTTTTCTCATCCCCTTGTTTTTCCTTCATCCTGTCCCTGGTGATGATAAACCTCAATGCAATTATTATGATCTCTATAGGTGTCTTCATTTCCATCATTCACAATCTTGCTGTTTCTTTGTACTTCATTGTATTACCTGAGAAAGTAATTAAATGGCTATAAAAATTTTGCAGCCTCAGTATCCTTGTGACTTCAGTCTTTCAGATCTCAGAAATAAATACCGACTACCCTATGCTAGGTCACCAAGTAAAAATTGCTGTCTTGGTAAGATTTAGAACAGCTTTAAGTCAATTGTTATTTGTTAACCTGTATGAAAAGTGATCCTAGTATACTTTGAATCTCTGGTTGCTGAGGTTATGTATTAAAACCTTAATTACTCTTGATATTGTCAGGCTCCCAGCTAGCAAGACATAAACAAGTAAGAGAAACTAAATTACCTTTCAACAAAAAAAGCATTTCTTAGTTTGTTCTTTTCCCACACTGGGACTGAAGCACACCAGACAGAACAGTATCTGCAAGTTCAGTAATGGCAAATTCACTGCTCAGTTCAGAGAATACTGGGTTTAAGGTTGTACAGTAGAACTGGGATTGTGACACATGCTCACCCATAAAGTTAAAAACCGTGCTGCCTGCCCTTCTGCAAATACCAGACTCTTAAGTCTCCAGAACCCTCTCTCACATGTTTTTGTCCACTTACTAAATTAATCTTTGAGAGTTCAAATGTTAAGAGTAAACCAACTTTTCATCTTTTGGCCCAAGAAATTAAGTGTGGGCTAGGATTTTAAATTATGGTTAAAAAAATACGCTAGGCTGCAACTTCTAATTAAAGTGGTATTACCACTCTTCACCACTGTAGTGACATTACAGCACCTTCATCTCCCTGGATGCATAATGATTGAAATACTTTCCATAAAATAGTACTTGTGCAGATGGTTTGTATCTTTCTGTGCTTGAGCTTTCCCAGTTTACAATAAGTAATCATTCTTAATAGATGGAGTAGTCAGTTGGTGCTTGAGTGCTTTCAGAGGAATGCAATTCAAAACAGCAGTACAGAATTTCTGAATAAACTCAGTCCCATTCTCTTATTTCTACCATCTACTAAGGTCACTTATCTGGAAATGCAATTTTGGTACAGGATAGTCCACAGAACTGAGTGACTCTGATAGCAGACTAAACAAGACAACATAAAACTTTTCCAGTTTGCCCCTCTCCACATCAGACTGTATCACAGTTCATTCTTTGTCTCTGATCTCACACCATTCTTCCATGAGAATAATAAACCAGAACTAAGAAAACCAACAGAACCCTTTTTGTTACTCCCATCTTATCCCTGTTAAAATACTATTTCTAACAAAGAAAAATTATTAAAAATTATTAAAACAGAATTACTGTATTTCTTTTACTTTAATTTCAGAAATATTATATTTAATATGGAAAATTGGACTGATGAGTGAAGTACCTACTGGCACAGGTGATGAGCAATAAAGTATTTATCCTCACCACCATAAGGGAGCTCAGCTTTCAGTGAATAGAAGGGCAAGGCCTTGTTTTGTTCAAAGGTCTTCTCTGTTTGGATAATAAATGTTCAAAGAACTTCTGTATTGAAGAACCATATGAACAGTTTATTTCAGTAGCATCTTACATTCTGCTTAAGGGAGGAAAAAAGAATGTAAGAAATACAGTGGTTAATAACAACATTGTTTAGAAGTTGCATCATAACCTACCTCTTGCGCAATTGCATGTATTTTCAGTTAACAATAACATTCTGTGAATTAGGAAGAATAAAGAGGATCATTCTGAATGAGTTTTTCTTTTATAATTTATAAAAATTATGCACACATAATAAAGCAGGGATCAGAACTCAGGGAAGAGAGTTCACATTGATAGAGAGTTATGTTATCTGTTTCTGAGCACTGCAACCAATCTTTGCTGCACTAGAACAGTTTAACTAAAGGCAAATACCCTTAACAGTCTGCTGATTCACACTTCCTCTGAGGTGATAGATACCAAGATATGTCTCAAAGACTTCTCTGACCACTATCTCACAGATGTCAATGATAGTAAAGAATGCAATTATTTTTTTGGCCAGATTCAAAACTTAGGTTTTAGACCTGCTGCTAAAATAAGTACTGGACTGGCTTGTCTGGAGAATGATTCTTTTTGAAATCCCAGCTATCCTCAAAGTAGAATCATAACTAGAAATCTTGGCAACTGGGCATGTAAAGAAAAGTTTTCCAGGTTCTCTAGAGCTGGGCAGCATTTGCGAGGGGGAATTTCAGGACTGCTATTCCTAATTGCAACAAAATCTTGCATTTGAATCTGTCCCTTTGTGACTAGTTAATATGTCACACATGCATTTACCATGGAGTAAGATAGAAACGTAGCAGTAATGACTTTCTGAACTTCTTGTGGGTAACAGTGGCTATTGTATCAGTAGCTATTGTCTTGTTCAGTGGGCATAATTTATTCACCAAGATATATTTCTTTGCTTTAATGACTGATTATTTATCTTTCCTAGTAAGTAATAAAATTGGTCTTGAAAGCTGTAACAGAAAGGTCAAGGGGAAAAGGGCATTTGACATTTCTATGGTATTTTCCTTTGTTATAGAAATAAATATGGTACAAGTCATTCCCACAGAAGCAATACAGAATGTGAACATAGCTCAGACAGGATGTATGGCCATATAAGGATCTTAACTCTGCTTCTCTAAAAGTCAAAACTATGGTACTAAAAGGAATAACAATGGAATAGTATAGCTTTGCCCATATCAAGAAATCCAAAACAGTCTGGCATAATACTTAACATTGTCAGATAAGGTTTCTATCATCCTCCCCTTTAAAATCACGTAGAGCCTTGCGGATATCTCAATTTCTGCCACAACATGATCCATGACCAATGTAGGCTGGCAGTATAAGGCTATGCCAGCTTGTGATAAGTAAGCAATAAAGGTCAACATGATTTTCTGCAAAGAGCCATCATAAGATAAAGCTGGGATGTAGCATTTCTACTCCATATAGTTCATGTCATACTTAGCATAAGGTGAAGACAAAATGAGAGCTGTCACAGGTTGTTTCAAGTGCTCAGAAAGAGAGAAGAGAATGGGAATTAATGTAGAAGGGTTATGAGAATTGAACACGCACTAAATAAGGAGGTTAAAAATAATATATATATTTTTTGTATTTAAAAGGTTAGAGGCATAGAATAAGAATACAAATACAGAATACATTGCAGAGGATGAAGGGAGGTAAAAGCCTCTTTGAAAGACTGAAGAGGTAGTTTTCAAAACGCTTGCAAAACACTGTGGTAGACTCCATGATAAACCCTAGATTGGTGAGGGACAGTGGAATAAAATACATATTCTTCCAGGATATGATGTGCTTCCTAACTAGTCTTAGACACATCAAATGCTTGAAATGCCCTTACAGTTAGACCAAAAGTATGTATTTTACCCCTTGTCTAAAACTTGATGTTGAAACAGAGGAGGGAAGCCCAAGCATGGGGCAGATGGTGGGACTGGAAAACCACATGGCTATAAATGCTCAGTGGGTCCAACCATCTCATGGAAAAAAAATCCTTGTAGTACTTGAGATTCTTACTGTATGACCAGCAAAAACCTCTGAGATTTTATCTTCTATCCTTTTCTTTTTAATTTTATATTATTTTATTTGTCCAGCTGATTTCTAATAGTGTTAAACACATGTATTTAAGTACATCATAGCTGTTGCAATACTTTTTTTATTATCAGCTACTGATATGCCATCAGTAAGGAAAGCTAAATACACCCAAAATAAAACTGACAGCTGCATGTTGAATAATATCATCTTTACCACATGCAGAATATCATTAGGTTATAAAATGCTCTGTGTCCTAGGAACATTCTAATGCTAAACCTGAGGACTTCAGTCAGGAGAAGCAACAGTCAGTATACATTGTTACCAATTTTTTCCATGTCAGAATGTAAATAAAGGCTCATAGGTATATATGCAAATTAAAACATATACACAGTTCTTTAAATCTTCTAAAACAGTACAAGAACTTCAGCATCTGTTCAAGTATTAGGGCTTTTTAGGCATGTTTTTAAATAAGAACATAATCCCAGCAGTTTCACTTACATAGAGTTTGAATCTATATACTAATTTAAGGGGACTTCTATAAAGAGAAATGTAGATACATTTTACTTGACATTTTTTAAAAAAAGATTGTATACTATCTTTTCACAGAATGTAGCATCTACTTCAAGCTAAGTTTCTTGAAGAGCTCATCTCAACAGAGGCATTTAATAACTAGGAAGGTATTTCAAATTATCTCAACATACAGAAAAACCTCACTTTCAAGTGCTTCCCCTTTCCTCTACTGTCAAACTCTAAGTAAATGTGTATAGCGCTTGAAGTATGAAGCCTCTATAAACTAATAATTCTCCTTGTATCTTTACATTTCATATAAGTGTTTTCAGCCTTGAAGGCAGAAATTTGAAGATAACAGATTTTTTTTTTCCCACACTTACTGCCAGGTCTCTCTCTCCGTGTAAGTAAGAATTTTTTTAACTAACTTTAGCACTGCTCTGCTAGACAGTTTCCTTCAAAAGATATTTGTTTTAACTTTTTCTTCCTGGAACATTGTCTCCCAGTCAGCAGAACTGAAAAGTATGTTAAAAATTCCTGTTGAAATTCCATTAAGTTTAACAGTCAGTTTTACAATTATTTTTTTTTCTGTGAAATTATATGTTTAAATAACAAGTAATGGCTTTTAAAATGCCATGTGACACAATGTGCAACAGTGATGGTTCTCCACTGAAATTGCAAGATTGAAACAGGGGAGGAAATGTAGCCATAAACCTTTTCAAGTAGGTCCCATACATTCCAGCCCACGTGGAGAAAACTACTTGTTTTGCTAGAAAAAGTATTTTCACAATAAGGGAAAAGGAGGAGAAAAAACCCAACAAAACAACGCCAAGAGGTTAGTAGGAAAAATTTTATTTTCCTTGTTAATGAGGCTGAATAGAAAAGATAGCATTATGTATTTCCCCCAAGGTATCAAAATACGAAACTAAACCTGCAGCAAGTGAGTTTCAATGCATGTTTTAAAAGCTCCTGAACGGCTCCTAGGATTTACACACCTGAGTAGCTGATAGCAACTTTTGTCCATATCAGATACGGCATTTGATATGTAATATTTCTTTGGAAGGAAAATAGAGTAGCTCAGTAGGAAACTTTGTACATACATACTACTGCATATGGCACATGTCTTTCGGAGGCTCACCTCTTTTTGTTGTCTTAAAGGGATTACTGAGCCCATATATTCTGGTATCCACAACCTGGACATACTGCTGTCAGCTCATTCAGGCAACTTACCATAGAATCACTTAGGTTGGAAGAGACTTTTAAGAATATTGAGTCCAACCACAGCCTAATCCTTCCAAGTCCATCTCTAGACCATGTCCCCAAGCACAACATCTACACACCTTTTAAATACCTCCAGGGATGGTGACTCACCACTTCCCTGGGCAGCCTGTTCCAATACTTGACTACCCTTCCAGTAAAGAAATTCTTCCTGATATCTAACCTAAACTTCCCCAGGTGCAATTTGAAACCAAAACACATCAGACAACTTATGCTTTCCTCATACATGCACTTACATTCAGAATGAAACTTACCAGTGTACTAAATGGTTTCTACCTTTAAAATTAGACACAAATGTTCTGCATGTTTATTTGGACTAGACATATCAATTTTGACTCATATGTATCTCCAAACACGTATGTGTATACACAGTGTTATTCTCCTTTAGCGCTGCTTTGACTCACAGAATTGAAAATTATCGGTCAAGATAATCTATTTCAGATTATTACCAGAGAGATTTTTTAGAAAAAATAACCCTAAAACCCTGAAAGCAAAATCAATCCAGCTTAACCAAATTAATTATATATTCTCTTAAGCTAGCATAAGATAACAAAGACTGTTTACAATGATCCCAGTGAAAAATCATGGGAAAAATTCCAGTATTTATTACAGGTGTTTTGTTATGCGCATGACAACTGCCAAGCCTTGTGTTCCCTTACCCATATGTCTGACAAGATCCCCTTTACATTCAATTCAAAGGGCTTGTGAAGAAAGTTGAGCGAGCCCTATCTGAAAATAAGAGGGACTATGATGCTTTAGAAATCAAAGGTCAACAACATTGACATGTGCTGTTTCAAAGTAAACTATTATCTTAAAATAGCATACATGGTGTAAGTACTACTTGGTACCCTATTGAACAGAGAGGTGAGCCTTTATTTCCAGACCTGTTTCATTTTTTCATTGAATAGGATGGATTCATGATGCATTGATGTCCTCCCACTTAAAGAGCTCTCCAAAATGGATGCAATTTAAACAGGCCTGTCCATGCCATTATCCTCCAGGAGGGGGAAAGAAAAAAAAAGTTAAAGATTTCAATCTGTAAAGTTAATATAACACCAGGAACAACTCCCAGGTTTCAAAATCTATTACCTACAACTGTCAAGAAAGCAGTCCTCATTGATACGCACCCTTCAAATCCATATCCTAAACCTCATACTCCTCAAAGATAAGCACTGATCCTTCATTGTGTGGCAATGGGTGTCTATCAGTCAAAAAGGCTTTATTAAACTCTCCTGGATCTATCTGTATATGAATGATCAAACATGATATTCCTCCTAATGGCAATCTGAAATACCTTCTTTGGTAAATTGTTATGTTATGGGATACTATATTTGTCAATTCTCTTAAGTACACAGACATGAGTACCCTTGCAGGGGAAAAAACAACCCCAAAGCCCCAAAAGCCAATCCCAAAACCACCTTTATACAATGAAAAGCAATAAAAGAATGGCTTAAAAATTCATTGAAAAGACAAAGCATTTGTCATGCTATAGGCAGGCTCAGGCATAGAGAGTTTGAGCAGGTCTCCGTTTTCTAAGTCCTTTCAGAATTGCAATGCCTAAGCTGTGCCCCCATTCCAAGCACCTATTGTCGCTAAAAAAGTCTCTTGAAAATGCCATGAGTCAAATTCTTTGGTAGAACGAACTAGTATGCTCCAAATCTTGAAGAGTTTGTGTTCCCGTGCTCAACTATAGCCAAAGAGGTCAAACTGGTATCATTACTTTGAGATACAGAAAGGAACAGGGTTGCTGAGAGTTCGTTAGGTGCACAGATTTTTTTTTGTGTTTACTTACTCTGCTTTTGCAATGAGTTACACTGTTTGCATATGATTTAACATCGCCATATAGTAATTTTAGCTTTTACCATAACAGACCTCCATTTAGCCAGAAATAAATACATCTTTTCATCAGCTGAATTCTGGTTCAAGCAATATCATTCACACATGCCTTGTATATTTCTTTTGCATGAACAGGTCTGTAATAATCTAATTGGACATCTCTCTGAACTGGCATGTAACAGAACTGCACAGCATCCCATACACTCTGTCACAAACATCCTTGTTTGCAAATACATTCTGTAATCAAGTAAGAGTAGCACAATGGCAAAAGGGCACAAGGGAAATGTGTCCAAAATGATGGAGAATGTCATCCAAGACCTCGAGAAATGCATTCAGCTCTTTCATGGCCAAGGTTTGCTGGTCTCCACTATGGTGCAGCTGCCACCACATTCTTAAGGAGCAGCAAAATCTGTCAGTGGAGCCTGACACATCCAGCAACATTTTTATCTTCCCAGGGCCATGCATTTTCTTTGAGCATGAAAAATTTCTTTAATTAACAAGTTGAAACTATAACGTCAACCCACTTCTCTGGTTTTTCCCTGAGAACACACAACGCAGATTGTAAATACAGAAAATATACTTTACTGTACAAAGGACCTCTGTGGTCTTCCCAGAAACCATTTTTCAAACAAACAAAATAAAAATATTTGCAATGGAATGACAGACACCCATAGGACTATAATTTGTAGCTCTGTGGTGACATTAATAGCATGTGTGCCTACTACCCGCAGCTCCAATTCATGCTCTTTACTTCACAGAATCACAGAATCATAGGGGTTGGAAGGGACCTCCAGAGATCCTTGGGTCCAACCCCCCTGCCAAAGCAGCTCCCTAGCTCATATTGCACAGATAGGCATGCAGACGGGTCTTGAATATCTCCAGAGAAGGAGACTCCACCACCTCCCTGGGCAGCCTGGCCCAGGGCTCTGTCACCTTCACTGTGAAAAAGTTCTTCCTCATGTTGGTGCGGAACTTCCTGTGCTCCAACTTGCAGCCATTGCCCCTTGTCCTGTCTCCACAGACCACTGAAAAGGGGCTGGCCGATTCCCCCTGCATCCCATGCTTAAGATAATTATAAACATTAATTAGGTCCCCCCTTAGTCTTCTCTTCTCAAGGCTGAACAGTCCCAGTTTATTCAGTCTCTCCTCATAGGGGAGATGCTCCAGGCCCTTAAACATCTTCGTAGCCCTTCTTTGGACTCTCTCAAGGAGATTCCTGTCCTTTTTATACCAGGGAGCCCAGAACTGGACACAGTACTCCAGGTGGGGCCTGACCAGGGCAGAGTAGAGGGGAGGATCACCTCCTTTGACCTGCTGGCCACACTCCTCCTGATGCACCCCAGGATCCCATTGGCTCTCTTAGCCACCAGGGCACACTGCTGGTTCATGGCCAACCTGTCATCCACCAGGACCCCCAGGTCCTTCTCCACTGAGCTCTTCTCCAGCAGGTCATCCCCGAGCCTGTACTGATACAAACGGTTGTTCCTTCCCAGGTGCAAGACTCTACACTTGCTTTTGTTGAACCTCATCTGGTTTCTCCCTGCCCAGCTTTCCAGCCTGTCCAGGTCTCGCTGGATGGCAGCGCAGTGTTCCTGCGTGTCAGCCACTCCTCCCAGCTTTGTATCATCGGCGTACTTGCTGAGGGTCGATGCTATTCCCTCATCAAGGTTGTCAATGAAGATATTAAACAGGACTGGACCCAACACCGAGCCCTGGGGAACACTGCTAGTCACAGGCCTCCAGTCAGACTCTGCTCCACTGATCACAACCCTCTGGGCTCGGTCCGACAGCCAGTTCTCGACCCACCTCACTGTCCACTCATCTATCCCGTGCTCTCTCAGCTTTGCTATCAGGATGTCATGGGAGACAGTATCAAAAACCTTGCTGAAGTCAAGGTAGATGACATCCACTGCTCTCCCTCCATCTACCCAGCCGGCGATGAGATCATAGAAGGCTATGAGATTGGTCAAGCACGATCTCCCCTTGGTGAATCCATGCTGACTACTCCTCATGACCTTCTTCTCTTTCAATTGCTTGGAGATGGCATACAGAACAAGCTGTTCCATCACCTTTCCGGGGACAGAAGTGAGGCTGACTGGCCTATAGTTGCCAGGATCCTCCTTCTTGCCCTTTTTAAAGACCAGAGTGACATTGGCTATCCTCCAGTCCTCAGGCACTTCTGTTCTCCAAGACCTGTCAAAGATGATAGAGAGCGGCTCAGCAATCACTTCCGCCAGCTCCCTCAGCACACGTGGATGCATCCCATCTGGGCCCATGAATTTGTGTGCATTAATCCCTTTGAGATGCTCCTGGACCACCCCCACCTCAACCAGAGGGAAGCTCTTCATTTCCCAAACACTCCTACTTTCATCCAGTGTCTGTGGGTCCCGAGGGGCCTTTGAGGTGAAGACCAAAGCAAAGAAGGCATTCAGTATCTCCACCTTCTCATCATCCCCAGGACACCTGCCTTGTTCAGCAAGGGACCTACATTATCCCTGGTCATCCTCTTACTATTCACATATCTAAAAAAACCCTTTTTATTATCCTTTATGTCTCTTGCCAGCTTCACTTCCAAGTGGGCTTTAGCCTTCCTAGTTGCATCCCTACAGGCCCTGACAACTTTTTCCACAACCCTTTTTCCACAGTTCATAGATCTTCTGCTTCCCTTTGAGTTTACTCATTAGTTCCCTGCTCATCCACGCAGGTCTTCTGCCTCTCTTTCCCGATTTCTTGCTCAAAGGGATGCACTGGTCCTGTGCTTGGAAGAAGTGCTGTTTGAATGCCAGCCAGCTCTCACAGGCTCCCCATTCCTTCTAACAGCGTAGCCCATGGGATAGCCCCTATTAGATTTTGGAGGAGATCAAAGTTAGCTCTTCCAAAATTCAGGGTAGCTATCCTACTTTTTGGCTTGCTTCTTCCACTCAGGATCTCGAACTTGACCATTTCATGGTCACTTTGTCCTAAGCTGCCCCCGACCTTCACTTCCCTAACAAGCCCATCCTTGTTAGTAAAAACAAGGTCCAGCACCCACCCTCCCCTCGTAGGTTCCTGCACCATCTGTAGCAGGAAATTGTCTTCAACATACTGCAGAAATTGTCTGGACTGCATACGACTGGCCGTGTTGCTTGCCCAGCAAATATCTGGGTAATTGAAGTCCCCTATAAGGACCAGAGCCTGGGATCTTGAGGCTACTTCCAGAATGCACTATCAACCCGCTCCTCTTGATCAGGGGGCTTATAGTACACACCCACGACAATGTCACACATACTAGCCTGCCCCTTGATTCTTACCCACAAGCACTTGACGGATGGTTCATCCTTCCCCAGGTGGAGTTCAATACATTCTAGCTGCTCTCTAACATAAAGAGCAACTCCTCCACCTCACCTTCCTAGCCTATCTTTCCTAAAAAGCACATAGCCATCCATGACAGCGTGCCAGTCGTCCAGGTTATCCTACCACGTCTCTGTGATTGCTATGAGATCGTGGCCCTGCGACCGCACAAAGATCTCTAATTCTTCTTGTTTGTTCCCCATGCTACGTGCATTTGTATAAAGGCATTTTAGTGGGGCAGCAGATGCAGGTATCCTCAACAGATCACAGTGAGATTTCCGACGGGGGACAGGCAAAAGTGGCTTCACTAAGGAGTCCTCAGGGTAACCCACAAAATTTTCCCTACTCTCACGTGGAGCAACACTTGATAATCTCTTCTGCTTTTGCACAGTTAACTCAAATAATATCACACTAAAACTGATTGGAATGATGAGACTACCTGTTTGGTTTTCCTCAAAAAACATTAGTATGTTTTGCACATGAAGAAATACTTGCCAAAAAGGACAAAGTTTTGGTCTTTCTGCTTATTAATATGTATTCTTTATAGAAAATAATTGCAGCTGGCAGCAGAGAACAAGCAAGAGACCTAGACTAGAGGATCTGGGTGAATTTTGGCTATGATATCCATAGCTATTTTGATTTTGCCTGTCACAGAAACAGCTGCATCAAGCAAACATAAATTGGGATGAATTTTCCTGAACTCTGACAACTCAACAGTATGTAAAATTTCCAGTTGGTGCTGTGTGAGCCTTGAGCTCTGTTTGGCAGAGCTGGTGGTGGCTGCAGCATACCTACAGGGACAATCTCAGTTGTAGACATACATGAAAGACCAAGACTTAGAAGCGCAGTCTAATGCTGCTCAAAGCGCATTTCATGTAAGGTCATCAACTTTACTGCCAAGGATACTGACTTGACAGTTGCTACTAGCCTGCAGAGAATTGTAATGCTGTATTCCAGCCATAAGTGAGTAAATAAATAATTTTCCAAGTGCTGTTTTTGCTATGTTGGATTATACTTTAGATTTTTTTCAAATGAAATTAAATTCAAGATCAGTTAGAGTATAACATATAGTTGCAAACTGCAGAGGCTGAAACATTGCGTTTTAGTCATATAGCTAGTTCTGAAGAAAAGTAGAGTTCACTCTTTTTAAGCCTACTGAAAAAATACACTGTGTAGTGTATTGATAAACTGAGAATACATGAATTGCAACTACTCTAAATAAAACTTTCCTTATTATTTCCAATGCTACAAAAAAAGAAGTGATTTAACATTATCATTTGTGAGACCAAATTTTCAGTGCATACAGAAAACAGAGTAAATAGTGCAATCTTTTTTCTCCATACAGATTTAAAAAAAAAAAAATCACCAAAAACACCCAAACAAAATGGAAATGTCAAATACATGCAGTTGGAGAAGAACAGATCTGATAAGCCTACATGTATTAGCTTCAGTAGCACATGTAATTCTTTGTTTGGTTGGTTTTCTTCAAGATCAGGGAAACAGAACGGCATGTGAAATTCAGTGTAACCAATTGAGTTCCTCTACTTAAGTATCACATTCAAATATAAGCTGTTCAGTTGGTTTGTAGCTTTATACAGTTTAAATACAACAACAAAACTTCCAATACAAAGTCCAGGACCATCAGGTTAAAGGGATCTTTCAATCATGACTTTCCATGACTATTAAACCTTCATTCTTTAGTAGTCAACAATATCAAAATCCCATCCTCTCTACATTCCCCCCTGCCCCATCATTTTCATTTCAGATACAATATAAGAACAACAAAAAGGGATCTTAATGAGTATATTTCCATGATACCAACCTTACTGGCCTACTCTTCAAAGCAGCATTACAGCCAGCAAAGTTAAAGGAGTTTAGATCTGGAAATAAGGTACAAAGTAAAAAATACAAAGGTAAAACATCAAGCTGTTATTTTATATACAGTTTCACATGTTTTCATTCTTTGATTTGATTGTAGTTATCAAGTCATCACACTAAATTAGCTGAGGAAACAACCTATTTTGAATAGATTTTTGAATAATGCATGCTTCACTTATGGCTTGGGGTTTTGGTTGGTTTGAGTTTTTTTGAAACTGACTAAGTCAGCAGATGATATCTATTTATACAAGGAATGATTTTCATATATTTTGGCAAAGATAGTCAAGTTTATAAGAATGGTGGAACAATATGATTATAATTTTTCCCCAAGATGCATCACACATCTCTAAATAAGTGGAAGAAACAATTTAAATACTATGCCAAATTATTTTAAAAAAATAATAATCACAGACAATAAGTGCACTATCTGAGTTTTCTAGGGAATCCTGCCCCTGCTCTGTTCTATTAGGTCACATGGAATACACTTAATAAATGAAACATATCTACCTATCCAATAATGAGAGAAAAAGAAATAGAGAAACCTTTTTAAGCCCCACACTTGTGCATGACCCTTCATGTTTCTGACTTCACCTTCCAATTTCTAGCTCATTATTATACATTAAACTGCTCCAAGACATTTGTAGGCAATATAAAAGAAAGCATTAGCTTAAACTACTGCACTTTTCTCTCCTACCTCGAGGGCAAGTTGTTAAGTAGCTGCTGAAACAGTCTGTGAACTCCAGTCCTCCTGCCAGTCATGAACTCATGAACTTTTCATTGAAGGTGCTGATTTTCACACAGCTGTCCTCAATTCACATGTTCTCAGGGCAGGATCGAGGTAGAGTGACTAAAGCAACTTCAGAACTCCAATAAATTGCAAGTGTGTAAGTCTTGCCCCATAAAGTTGTAGAATATGCATATATTTATATATACACTCAATGATCTATTCAAAGTTTAAGGGCCAACACAACAAAAAGAAAACGCAAAGTGATTCTTTCCTTGTTGTCATACTTCTGTCTTCAAATGGGTAGGCATAGGTGACTCTGTGATTCGTTTAGAACATCTTTTAGTCACAAATGTTATTCTATATTAAAAAAATCCTTTAAAATTACATAACTGCTATGACATTATATTTCATTTTAAAGCAGACTAATTGCTTGGCAGAAGTTTGTGTTGCTCCTTTACATGCGAGAATTTTATAAAAATTATCAAACAACATTCAGGAAACCACCTGGTGCTCGACTTAGGAAACCCAGGTGAGATCTCACTGTCCTGCAGATTAACACAAGGAAAAAGATGCACTTCTTGCTTGCCTTCAAAAGGAAGAAGCAGCAATGCTTGGGTAAACACAGTTTCCTTCCCCCAGGTTATGAGGAAAGGCTACACAGGCCTCTCCTCCCCTCTGAAAGTCTGCTTACTTTTTGAAAATCAAGAGGTCAGTAGCTGTCTGTCAGGCAATGTACCTCATTTTTTCCCAATATTCAAAAAGGAGAAGCACAAGTCTCTCACACTAGCAGGCTACACCTGCCCTTCCCACAAAGTTGCTGACCGCCCGCAGCAGAGGGCAGAGCTGCTCTCAGGCCACGTCCTATCTGCCCCTGACAGCTTCTCAAAGGCATTTGCACGGCCAAGCCAGTACTCTTGCACAGACCCATGCCACAAAGACTCATCTGCTGACTTTCTTAGTCAGTTTCAAAAAAAACTCAAACCAACCAAACCCCCAAGCCGTCAAGCTGTTATTTTATATACAGTTTCACATGTTTTCATCCCTTGATTTGATTGTAGTTATCAAGTCATCACACTAAATTAGCTGAGGAAACACCCTTTTTTGAATAGATTTTTGGATAATGCATGCTTCACTTATGGTTTGGTAGCACTGATAGTTCTGGATGAGTAAAGGTTACTGAGAGGAGGAACAGTGGCTGACACTGCCAAATCTTTCACTTTCATATGGTTCCAACCACAGCAGACAAGTTTTGAAGCACAAGTGATGAGTGCTTGCTTGGTTTTTATGAAGATATTCAGCTATTGCCAGTTTAAGAAGGCATATTTGTTAAAGAGAGGATGTTACATGACATGAATTTGCTCCGTGGAAATGTTTGTGAGCTGTAGCAGTAAGTCTTAACTGGTGGCATGCATAAGCAGCGTAGCAAGGGAATTAATTGCAGAACTACAATTCTAGTTTTCTTTTTGGGGTGATGCTGATATTTTAGAATGAGCCCTGTAATACAGACAACCTATTTACTGATAAAATGGCTAGGTATGCGACTGCCACACAAGCAGCTTATTTTTCTCTAACTCTGGGCTACAATTATATAGCAAATTTTTCCTTTTTTTTTTTTTTTTTATGATTCCCTCATTGCAAAATGCCATAAATATTGGCTGTGAGATGCTCAGTTTTCTCTGTGATCAGAACAAACACCATTTTTGGTGGTCCTCCCTCTACTCTTTTCTTACTAAGACATAGATTCAGAGGATTACAGTGAACTAGGTTTAGAGATAACTTCTTGAAGTTACCTGCTATTCTCTTCTGCCATAATACAGGATCAACTAGCTATGAGACGATCTATGAGATCTGCTCCTGTGAGATGTTCCCTGGCATACTCCATCCATCAAAGGACCCATCGGCCTACCTGAGTAACCACAGAGTAACCACAGCCTCTTTTTTTTTCCTGAAATCTTCTCTTGCATGTAATCTAGTCTTTGCTTGCTGGTCTCAAAACCAATGATTAAACCACTTGTCCCATCAACAGTCAACTTGCTTCCTTGCTTTTTGAAAGAGCTTTTTCCTGTGTCTTAAGATTCTCTTCTGTAGTCTTAAGTAATGGGTTTTGGGTTTTTTTTCTGCTCTGTGCTTCAACAGCTTTGTTTTTTCCTTCCGGCTCTCCCCTTGTCTTTCTCACTTTGTCAACACCTCTTTTGAGATGTGCTACCTAATCTTGGTTACAGTATTCCCACTGAGCCCTACCAGTCCTGACCAGAATAGCAGGGTTATCCATGGGGCTTACTTGCAGCTCTCTTGTTTACACATGCAAGTTTCTCTTCTGCAACAACACAACATTGTTGATGCAAGTTCAGCTCTTTACCTGGTGAACATCTGTTCTTTTCTAACTTACTATTGCACATGCCATTGGAAAACGTATTAGGGGTCAAAGATTTCTACTGTCCATGCCATGACAGTAAAGAAGTTAAAAGCCAAGCACGTTTGACAAGAACCAATTTAGTGAATCACATTTCGTTGTCTTTGCCAATACAGGTTGGTTTGGGTTGGGTTGGGTTTTTTCCCCCAGAAAAGCCACCTCACCCCAGGAACCAGCTGTTTCAGATCTGCAAATTAGATTATAGATGGACACACACACTTTGAGCAAGTGACATTCAGAGAGATCAGATACAGTAACTGGAAAGTTGATGCACTTCAGACCATAATAAAAAACACAGCAGAGGTTTTCTTCACACATCCACATTTCAGCAGAAAAGCGAGTCTCCAATAAAATATTTTTTAGATGTTGAACATTGTTTCTGAAGTGGAAAGAAATAGCCAGGGATATTTGTAATTCAGGAGGTTGAGGCAACCAGTACTGGAGAGATGTTTTCTTGCATGGTTAAACATCTTGACTCTGTGTCCATGCTAATAGACTTTTCCTGTGGTAAATGAATGGGGTGAATTATTTCATCCAAAGCATCTGATTTCCCTCTAATTCTAAAAATCACCAGTATGTTATGTTGCAGTGAGATCACACCAGGTTCCCTGACACTCTAAATGTGAAGGACCTATCCAATGCTACTGTCTAATGTTGCCACCACATAGAGAAGAGTGGAGGAAGAAACGGTCCAATCAGGAGTCCATTAAGGACAGCTAGAGGGACTTGACCTGTATATTCTATTTTTTTCACAAGTGCATGCAGTTGTGCCGGTTAGAGCCTGCTCTGAGATGATTAGAAGGAGCATAAATGGCTGTAAGTATAGAAATCCATGTAGGTATGAGTGAAGTATCAGCTGACACTCTTATCCAACACAAGAATTCTGATTAATATATTTTAAAACAATTCAAGTAACAGTATGCAATTATTTGAATTTCAACTTTTTAAAATTAAGCATGTGGTTAACTAATTGATTCACTTGAATCAAAGCTGTGCTTTAAGATTGCCTGTTTTTTCTGTTCACTCCAAAGTGACAAGAGCTCTTAGTTATTTCTTGGACTAATTTACCCTGTGAAGCCTCATATATCTCTTTGCAAGAAAACCAGCACACTTGACACAACAAGAAAGCTTTTTCACTCTTATTAAAGTGTCCTCCTTCCTGCTTTGAGGACCATGAGTTGCTGGGTGGTGTCTTCCATGGTTTAACCATCATATTGATACGGGATGTCTGCAGTATAACTAGATATCAGAACTGCAGGTCAAAAAAAAAAACCCAAAACAACCAAACCCAAACTGTCAAACAAACTTCCTAACAAACTTACACCCGAATACAAACTGGAAATCAAACCCTTCACCATGGCTCTGTCTTGATCTCCTATGCCTCTACATTTCAGCATCAGATACTAGAAGTTAAGGTGTATTTCCAACAGAAAAGAAGAAGGAAATGCTGCAGTGCAGAAGTGACAGCACTAAAAGCCTAGGTTTAGCTTGTAATCTTCTTATTTATTAATGTTCTCACCTCCTCAACAAGCAGGGAATTCGAGAGCTGAATACCGGAGGCTCCAGGGAATGTAAAACATCCTCACGTGGATTTTATTCTCTCTCATTTCTCATTTGTTTCCAAAATGAGTTAATCCATCTTTAGATGCTTAGGGTCAAACTGCAGATATGGAAGTCAGTGAAGGAGTTTGTGCTAAGAAGTGAAGGTAGGGCAAAAAGATGGGTAAGCCCCTGTACAGCTTGAGAACCACTTAAAGAGTGCACTTTCTCAAATAACTAAATGTTAAGAACTCCTGACAGCCAGAACATCCATTACTGTTAATACCCATCCAGCTCTCATTTCCTACCATCACATTTGCTTCTACATGCTAAGAGCACAGACATAAAACCCCTTAGATTAAAAATCCATATGTTCTATAGATTATCTTCTATAAGCAATATTTTGGGTGTGAAATAATAGGAAAGGTAGCTAGAAAAAATAAATTGAGCATTTATCCAGCTTTATTGTCATTTTTGTTTTTTAAGATGTGGACAAACTGTTTGATAGCTTGTGACTGATAGGAAAAAACCCAAATATTTGAGAGACTCGAAAGTGCAATTCTTCCTAAAATTATCACAAAATAGGTAATCATAATGCAGGAATAATTGCATATTGCTGTATTACTGGGGGTTTTGGTGGAGGGGGCAAGAGGAAGGATTACAGAAATAAATATATCAATCTACAAGTAGCATAACTAGTAAAAGGCAGAAACTGTGCACTGTCCTAAGATATCTGAGGTTTTGTATAAGACAAAATGCTACCTCCCCAAATTATCACCACTTTCCCATTGAAGAGTATTGCTCTGTCAGATCACAGAATAACAAGATTGGAAAAGAGCTTTGAGATCATTGAGTTCAACCTTACCTGTCCTTTACTAAACCATACTTCAACACATCCAGGGATGGTGACTCAACCACTTCCCTGGGCAGCCTGTTCCACATCCTGACAACTCTTTCAGTGAAGAACTTTTTCATAACGTCTAATCTGAGCCTGCTCTGGTGCAGGTCTGCCAGCATCATCACACATGTTCTTTTTGGTAACCTGCTGCTGTCAAATGAACTTGGTGGGGAAAAAAAAATAAATCAACAAACAATGAAAAGTGGGCATCAATCTCCCTCCTGAAAGCACTCAGATTCATCCAGATCCCTTTGAGAGAAAGCAGGTAGCATAAGTATCACATGCAGCTTTGCTGATGGCTATCAGGACACAGGGACCACAAGTGACAAGGAGGGTGCAATGAGGGCATAGGCAGCAGCATCTTTTGCTGCTGCAACCCAACCTCAAATGGAAATCTTCTGTGAACACCGCTGATTTGGCACCAGCACCTTATCAGTGTACTTGGAAGGGGAAGTTTATAGCTCTTGCATGATCTAGGGATCTGTAACACTAAACATCTGGCCCGGTGCTTGGGTATGAGTGAGGGGCACCGACTGGGAGTTGATAGAGATAAGACTGAACCCAACTTGCACAACAAGCTTCAGAGCACTGAGAGGTTGAAAGTGGATGCCTTTTCTTTCTAGTTTGAGTGCACAATAGCAGCTGCGTGTTCTGTGGAGGACAGATAGTTGCAGGGCAGCACTGGTTTTCACTGCTGCACTCCAGCTGAGGTGAAAATACTTTGTTGGTGCACAGGGGGTTTTTTTGTGATCTAAGCCCTTTTCACCTCAAGAGTGAGTCACTGCTGTACAAACTTACAAAGCATTGAGACAGAAATCTGCACAAATGGTGGCAACTTCTTGATACATCGAGTTTGGAGGGGAAAAAAAGGATGTGTCCATGGTCTTCAATCCCTACTGATTTCTCATCCACAGACTTTGTGGGGGAAATACAGGTATGTAGTATTTACTGTGAATGTCATACTGCTTTGAAAAGTCTTATCTTCGTTTAGACAGCCTTCATCTTTTGTCACCTTAAGCAGACTGCAGAGCCAAATTAATGAGAAATCACCAACTTCTCCGCACTAGGACAGCTGCTAAAACACCTTAAAGCCTGTCCTTAAAGGTAGAAACTGTAAAGCAGTTTGAAAGAAAGACTGGGGCATTTGTTTGAAGATGTCTGTTCCTTCAATTTCATCTGTGTAACCTTGATGTAGGTGACATATTTATTATCAAAATATAAAGTTAATTTATGTGTTGCATGTACTGAACACTAAAAAAAATACTTAATTCTTAAATATGCAAGTAATAATTATAAGTGTGGGTTTTACCATTACAATAATTTTTAACTCCATTGGCATTACTCTGCACATACTGTTTCTTAAAAAACAGGCCAAAAAACCCCACATGGATATACTAGTTTTAAAATGCTACTTTCTGTAGTATAGGTATCAAAATTTTGGTGAGGGGATGTTTAACTTAAACATTAGTTTGCAGATATGAATATGCATCAAAAATGAATGACAGATTATTCAATCTGACCATCAGCGGTTAATTCTAAAATGTCTGTTGGATCCTAAATTCATTCTGGATTATGAATGAAGGGATATACGGTTCTGCATTCAGTCTGGCATTGTTTATAAACTCAGATCATACTCACCGTTATCCAACATAAATTTTACCTTCAAGCCTGTAAACCACACCTTAGACAGACATTAGGGGTCTGCCCAGAGGAAAACGAGGATGGGGGTTTCCACTTGTCATCTGATCAAATAAAACTGAAATAACTTTGGGCCCCTGGGATTACATTTCTTTCATTATATACAAATCACAAAAGATATGTTAAATAAAATGGTTTTCAGAAGTGAAAGTCCAATGAATGCAACACAGAGCAAGCAAGAAAACCAGATGTTTAAGTGCATAACACATACCCTTACTAGCACAAATAAGCATTCCACTGGGTTCCTGGGTATCTATCTACACAGAGGATGCTCCTTTAATTCACTAGTGAACACTCATTTACTTACATTTCCACACAATCATCATCATGCTATTCACCATACTTTTGTTTCCTAGAACAACCCACATTTCCAGGTTAGGTTAAGGGGAAAATTAGGGTTAAGGGTTACTTCCTTTGGTGATCTATGTTGATGGTTTGGGGATCTTATGGTATTTTATAGGTTACTAAGAAATCACTATCTCTGTTTCTTGTAGGTCTGTGTGGTCTAAGTGAAACATTGAATAAGAAATCACAAAGCTTTCCCTTTCTAATGCCATTTTTAAACTGAAATATTTTTACAACAAAATCTTCTGAAAAATTTCTGTGCTTTAATTGCTAACATACTTGGCTGAAAATGCTAAGAGATATCAAAGAGGGATTTGTCTTCTGTTGCAAATCTAATAGATACATAATGCTGATGAGTTTCTATTACATTCTAATTAGGAAACATCTGTTCTTGTGTATCCAGATCAAGTGGATGAGACTGCTTTATTCTGGAGTAATGGTTGATGAATTCCAGCAGAGAGTTATGAGTTGGGTCTTTTTACACTGTATGTTTGTTAGGGTAGTAACCAGTGGCCCTTCACAGTATGTAACAGTGCAAAATCATTGTGAGCAGATGATTCAAGTCAGTGGCAACCCTTGTGAAGCTCATTTTTCTCCTGCCTGAATGACAATACTTTTTTCTTGTATGTGAAAATGTATATTACAGCTTCTATGTCAGTTTGTATGACTTCACCCAAAATGTTATTCACTACTATCTGTTCTGAAAGGACTAGATGGATCCATAATTTGCTCATACTTTTCAGGCTTTCCAAAGTATAGATACTCTGTCTTGTGGAAAATACTGTTCCATTTATTAAGCTTTTCCTAGGTAGAAGTAACTCAAAGTAATGAACACCTGACCTTTATGTGCATTATTTATCTTTCCTGAAACATGGTACTTTTAAAGCCTTGAGATCTTTTAATTGTACAAGTGTGAAAGAAAAAAAAAAAGATAGAAATAGTGAGAAAATTATCTTCTTCAGTATACTAATGTAGTTTCTAAAACCGTGGCTCTTTCCCTTGTGAAATAAAAGTCGGAAGGACTTTTAACCAAAAAGTATAGCTGTTTAGTCTTTTTTAGTGAAAAGGTAGTTCTGTATCACAGCTGAACACCAGACCTAAGGCAGAGGTAAGACCATCTATTTTTCAGGTATTTTGGGAAGCTCTGATTCAGGACTGTCTGGTATTAGCAGTCAGACCATTTTTTAAAATTTTGATGAATCACCTTATTAGGAGTCTTAAACCACTGTACTTGAATCTAAAACCTGGGCAACACAGTGTTTTCCATTTTTCTTCATTTTGCTTCATTTCCTCTAGGAAAGCTTCAGTGACTTCATGTACTTTTCATTTTCTCTTCTCCAGATTATTCATGCAACAATTTCCTCAAGCTCAGTCAGCAAGAGTTGAAAACCTGCATTTATTTTTAATCTTATTAAATAAGAATCAAACTTTTCTCTCTTTTTTTCGTTCCCAGAGTTTAGTAATGGTAGAATTTCTTCAGGAGGAAGGCCAGGCTGGCAGAGATAAAGAGCTTTTGTTTTGATGAGGTCACTTTTGAGGCTGACAAGATCAGAGAAAGCGCAGTATGGGGTCTATGAGATTGTTCTAATGTATCTCAACTCCCACTTGTCACATTGCAAACATGATCATGATTAGGTATTTGGAAGTTCCATGTACTGATGAAAAAGGAAGGCTTAAGGTCCTGTATGCAGACAGATCCAAAGAAAAAAAGCAACAAATAGTGGAGGTTATCCACCTTGATTTGGAATAATTCATATTCCATCTACAGTTTTCTTCTTCTTTCTATTCCACTGGATTTTTCCTTTCTCTTCATTTTTTTATACAGGATTGTTCCTATTATCTAATTTTGCCTCCACTTCTTTCCTAAAGCACTTTGTCTATAATGGATCAGCCATCTGACTATACTTAAACTGTTTTCTCTCAAAGCAGTTACTGCTTCTGCTTCTCCCATGACCAATTCTCCTCTCTCAATGAAGAAAAAACAAATAGCATTTTAACTAATCACCCTTCCTCTGAAAAATCCAATATTCTCTTAGAGGTGCATAAAATACTCAGTTTTTCTGTTCCTGACACTGTTTTAATGAAACCTGCTCAGAATTATTCCACTCACAACCTTCCCCATGTAGAATGAACCTTGGTCTAATTTACTGTCTCTGAGGAAGCGAGCAATGCCAGCCAACAATGCATCAGGCATGTGAGAAAAGCACATGCATGCTCTGCTCAAATCTTGTAGTTATCATTTATGGCGTATTAGCCACAAAATAAGAGAATCCTGATATCTGCCCTGAAATTGCAACCCTATATCAAATGACGCTGTTATCTGGGCTTTCAAGAATCAGACCCTGAAACATAGTTTTCCACACATAGTATTAAGATAAAATGAAACCAGCTAGAAGGCAGGGCAGGGAAAAAAACAATGACTGGTCAACAGAAATTATCAAAAGGAAAAGTTTAATAGTTACCACAATGGTAATTTCACATGTGCACAAAATCCCATGACAGACAATGAAGACAGAGTTCCAACGGGTGATATAGGCTTCACTTGCCCTCCCAGTCAGCAGAGCATTTAAACACGAACATGGCAAACCATAAAACCTTTCAATAGCATAAACAATTTTCACTCCCAGACCTTGCCTATATTAGAAAGAGCATCGTTTGAGCAATCTAGTTCAAAAAACCAATTCCCACTGTGCTTTGTATGCGGGGACATTCTATGCTCCATTAAACATATTGCTCATATGTTATTATTTTACAAGTCCAATAAACTGAGTTTCTGAAACTGAAGTGCAATGCCTAAAATGAACTGCAACTCAACTCTTGCAAGTGTAGAAATGGAAATGCAAAGATGTGCTACATTATTTTTTTTTGATTTAGGAATATGACATTAATGTCAGCAAACAGGACTGCTTTATTTCAATCAATAAATGAAAAGGCTTCCAAAATTCCAAGAGCAGTGTACAGTAGAGGGAAATCTGACCAGAAATGAGAAGAAAAGCAGGTAAAATATTCTCTATTACATCTATGAGAATTTGTCTAGATCCACAGTTATTAATTACCGCAATATAATGTTCTTATTTCCAGATCTATATATTCTCACTCTAGCTCTGGTGATATTTTCCTAACAGATCTTTTTAAAAATAAGGTAAAAAAAACCCCAGAATTAGCAAAAGATTAGAACCTTTTGAATGACTGAATATTTATTTCACTGCTTGCAAAGAAACAGATTTGTGCCAGATTTTATAACCACTGAGCATCCAAAGGCCACCTAAGTCTCTCAAAACACTTAATTCATTTATTTCCACTAATGCAGAGTCTTCCAGCACTCTTCCACCCCCTCTGGGTAACACTGTTACCCAGGGCAAGCTACTGACAACTATCATCTAAATATAGACAATTATAGGCCTACCTCCCTCTTGACCTCCATATTTTCTCCAAGAATCCCTCAGCTGCAGGTGAAGATCAGTGTCTCCGAAACCTCCCTTCTGCATCCCAGCCACCACCTAAAGCTTCACTGCCTTATTCTTAAGACTTATTAAATTTCGCAGCCTATATTTTTCCCCTCAGGAGTATCTTTGGAGCCACATGCAATGAAGAGTACAGATGATTTCTAAGTGCCAAGTTTTCTAGTTGTACGTTTGAACTGACTTGGAAAGTAGAAGAAACTTTGTAAGGTCCCAGCAGTAAACCAGCCTAAATTGTTGAATTTTATTTCAGACAAGAACTGCCACAGTTTTACTGGACAGGAAATTCTGCATGTACAAAAATGGTCTACCAGTTTGAACAGAATTGTCATTTCCTAATTCTTGTTTTGCTAAAGCTTTATAAAACTTAGAAAGGATTCCTAAACTCACCAATGTGTGTGTGTGTGTAATTTTGTATTACAAAGGCTTAAGGTTTATCAGAACATCATCCAGCAGCTCATGTTTTGGAATTTAGTGTGTGGTCTGTTTATATGTCTCAGTAAGACCAGAATTAATGAATTTCTTACATGAGTGTGCAGAATGGTTGTCTCAACATCACCACATAAATTACCACAAATAAAACATTTACCGAATCTAGGAAGCTGCTGACATTCAGAGTTTCACATCATAAATGTTATAAGGATTTCTCTCCCATTTCATATATTAGCAATTCCACCGGGGACAACTAAGGAAGACTTTGAACTCAGAGCTGATCAAGGCAGAGAACACCATCCCAGGTCCTTTACCTCACCAGACTTCTAAGACTTGGTTATCGTGTTTCTGTCTTAGCACAGATCAAGCTATGCCACAAATTGATCATCTCCTGTTTAACATCTGACAGTTTTTTTGGCAGTCCCCTCTTGGTATGTTTGAAACATTTAGTCTAATGACTATTTTCTACATGGCTTTTGGCAAAGACAGTGTAATTATGGCTGGGTACTAAGCCAGGATATATCCCCACCTGGCTCCTGATGGCTGCAACTCTGGGAACAGCAGCATCTCTGCCCCATGAGGGCTGCTAGCGCTTTCCTGCAGCGCAGCCATGAGTCAAAATCTGAGGATTTATTCATCAGTTGGGATTGAATTGTTCAAAGCTGCTATTAGCAGTTGAATATATATGTGCGTATGGCCACCACTTTGTGCTTAAATTATTTTAGACATTGTTGTAATTTCTATCTTACTTTCTCAATGATGATTTGCTATGCTACTACAAATGAAACACTACATTCTTCTTCATTTGCAGACATACATTTCAAAGAAAAATAGGAAGAATTAGCACTTCTGAATAATGTAAGAGTAGCCTGCTAAGTTACAGAGTTCATTTAACACTGAGGCAACTAATAACTCTTTCCAACAGCAATGGTTTTGCTATGGTATTTATATATATATATAATATATATATATATATATTTATATATTTATAAAGACCAAGAAATAACTCACACATAATAATGAAAATTGCTCATGTAGTAAATGTAAACCATAGCAGTTTTCAAATTCATGACCCAATTTTCATTTCTCCGTTTTAAGTCAATATGTTATTTATTTTTCAGTTCAGGCAAAAAATAATGTGTTTCTTTTCCAACTGTCAAGGTTAATCTGACTGTTTTGTATTGTTCTGTGTATATGAATATGGGAGTTTCAGTCTGAGTAAAACAATCTATATATTTCCTTTCTGTACGTACTGCAGGGAAAAATTAAGAAATACTGTGAAGAGATGTATGTTTCATGTAACAGTGCTTTTATTCACATTCTTCAGCGTTTTATATCTAAGGATCTTAATATCCAAGTAAAATGTTATCTCTGTTTTACAGGTCAGGAGACAAACAAAAGGAGGTTGAACAAGCCAATATCAGAATCGAGATTGGAAGTAATTTGTCTCAGACCATGCTGTCATAATTAAGTCTTGTACCACGTGCCTTTCACTTCCAAGTTTTCTTCAATCTATGTAAGTTTCTGAAGGAAAAGTGGTAATATTCACCAATGAGCACTCTGGAATGCCTAACACTAGTCATGTGATGTGAGATATCTAATGCAGACTTATTACAGAGCTGCACCTCTTAAGCGTAGGACGGAGCTTGGCTAGCTTACATTGGTGAATACTACATGGTTAGTAATAATGGTAAGAGCTAAAATTCTTTCCTTATACTCTTGTAGTTTTGTGTTCCAAATGCATTAAAATAAAGTGATATGTAAGTGCTGTGTTGTGCATTATATTGAGATATTATTATTTTTCCTTAAATATTGTTCCCTCAGAAAATACTATTTCAAGGGGACTAAAAGCACCCATCTCTACATTTTCACATCTGGAATTAAAATACTCTGGATTAATGATGTTATTTAGTTGAGTGCTAGGGAACTGAGATGAACAAAAAAGAAGACAGAATTCAGCTGGATGTGGTAACTATGAAACAGTGCATTATTGCTGTGAAGTTTCAGTTTAAAGGGCTATTAGCAAGACAGTGACAATCAAAATGTGAAAACTCTGCCTTTAGCATTTAAAAGCATTGTTTTTCAATATGGAAAGATTTGGTGGGGTTTTTTTGGTGTGGCTTCTTAATGCAGTATTGGAGAGTCGTCGTATTTTACAAGTCAAATGTGTTTAATTGTAGTTAACCTTAAAGTAGAAAGATGTATGATACATAACTTTTTTTTTCCAATTGTTTGCCTCTGATTTATAAACCAGTGAACTAATGACCTGCTCTTTGTTGGTTATTTTTAAAAGGAAAAGAAGAATTATCACTTTTTATAGATATGTTAAATATTCATTAAAAATGCTAATATATTTTTTTATCAACTTAAGGGATGTACACAGCTTGCCAGATGAAAATTCTGTTGAAGCTTGTGACTGTATTTCACACATAATATGGGTTTTCACCTCATCTCTAACTTTGTTTCCCCTACCACTATGGACAGTATAACAGGATTTTTCAAATTCATATTACTTATACATTTAAAAAATGGGTTAAGTGCCACTTCTAGTTTCACAAGGTCTAGAACAAGTCTCTGAAAAAGGCAAAAAATAAGAGAAACAATTTTCTAGTGCCCTTCCCTCAGTCTTTCATAAAAGAGAGGGTAATTTTCAACAGTCAGTGTAACTGATAAGAAAAAAATCTGGTGTAGAAAATGCACGTGATAAATGTCAAGATGAGGACAGAAGAAGTAGAAAAGCAGTAAGGACAGAGTAATACCAGTAAAGCTCTGCTGGTGAAATCATCACCCTTGTTCTCAGTAGATAAGTGAGTGCCTTTTCCAGGTAAGAATCACTAATGACAGCTTGAGAAACAACAGCTTTCAGTTTTAGACAAAAATCACAGCTGTTGAAGTGACCAAAATGACAATTGTCAATGCTGTCTTTGTTCAACACTACCATAGAGTCAGGAAGTTGCCCAATTCCAATATCAATGCAAATTCTAAGATTTCTTTCAATGCCAAGTGCACATTTCCATTTTTCCATTTCCTCTTTCCAGTTCCTCTTATTCTCTTAACTCCTTATGACTTTCTTCTGTGTTCTTCATTACTGCCTTCTGCCAAGGACCATAGCTCCATTACTAGGAAGCTTTGATTCTCTTTTCAAATACTTCACAGGTGATGTCTCACTCCTGCCTTCAAGCAAGCCTAACAGAAACCACCTCTCTGCACCTTGCTGTCCCAAGAAATTACGCATTTTTAGCATAGAACAAAAGGAAGCAGAGATGCACTGTCAGTGTCAACATAGAAGCATTATCCCCAACTTTTCTTTGCTGAAGGACTAATTTTTTCAGAGAAAACTGTGAACATAGTTTCCTGAGAAAAAAACGGTCTCTCTCCCTTATCCCCAACCTCCTTGTTAGACCTCAAGCTGTGCTCAAACAACCAGTTAAGCAGAAAGACTCCTTAAAGCACTGTAGAACAAGATTTACAAGTTTATCCATGAATTTACAAAACTGAAAATATTTGAATCTATCCATTAATTTGGTGATTTTGTTAAAGGAAGTTCCTAAATCAGATAAATTATGGACATTTCTAGTTGTAAATATTTGATAGATCTTCTTGCAGAAAATCAACTCTCTGAATTAATTTTTCTGTTTTCTATCTTGAGCTGTTTGTTCTTGAGTGTGTGAATGTTAAGAGATGCAACAACCTCCTTTCTCCACAATAAGACTGGTAGAAAAACAAAAAAGGAGGGCTGAAAGGCAGCTACTATCATATGTTTAAGGCATTCATTAAGGAAGAAATCATGGAATTGACGGGTCTATCGAACTTCCACAGTTCTTTAAGAAATCCATTTCTTCAGATATTTTCCATATTTTTTCCCCTGTCTAACATCTCTAGCCAGCTAGATTCAGAAGGTGCTGAAGCAGATGAAGCTGCTCACAGAGAACAGGAAGAGAGGGGCATTCACCTGGGAGAACTGATGCTGAGCTCCAGTGGATAATTATTATAAAATATTTAAACATGGCCTGACACCTAACACAAATGCTCTAACCCTCATGCACTCCTTTTGTTCTCTCTTCATGGCCCAATTAATATTCAATTATTTCAATAAGAATAGGAGAGCTTTTACTCCCCTTTGTCAGAGGAAGAAATTAAACCTCCTTTTTATGCATCCTGAGTGAGTGTGTTAACCACAGGACAAGTTGCTTACAATAGCCTGTTCTTCAGGTTATGAAACATAAAAGGTCTGAGGACCACATGTAGCTCCAGGACAGTGTTTCAGCTTGAAAATCCCAGTCAAAAAGAATTGCTCCTTCCGCTTTGAAGCAGCTTAATTACAAGACCCTGAGGTTTGATTCTTTCATCATTTTTCACTCATTAACTGTCAACGAATTCCTTTAGAGCCTAGACATCTAATTTAAGACTTTGGATTTACTCAGTAATAGTATGGCCTAGTACGATGCTTTAATCCTGGATGCCATACTGCCCACAGCCTTTCATGGACCTCATTTGTAGTGTGAAAATAGACTGTGGAGTGAGAACTGCACCCTTCACCCCCAAGGGAACATGTCAGCTCCCAGCTTCGTACCTCAAATGCACTTCCTCCAGCCCATGAGAAAGTTTCTGCTACCTGTTTCACATGACAGACCAATTGAGAAACTGTGAAGAACAGGTCTGTCCACAAAATCTCTTAGACCAAGGTGCTAGGCTAAGTCTTCTTACACTGAGACTGTTGGCATGAAAAGTGTGGAGAAAAAGGTCAATATTGTCAAGGCTTCAGGGATGTCCAGCACAGAACACAGACCAATCTTCAAGTCTAATTTGTGTCCCCCTGTTACAAGCTCATGGAGGAAAGGAGTTTGAGGAGGGAACAATGTCCCAGAGGTCCAAAGGCAGGCAAGATACACAAAGACATGGATTATTATTATTCTTTTCACCATTTTCCCAGAACCTTATTTTATGTATGTAACCTAGTTTCTCTAATGCCATCACTTGGTAACTTTATTTTTTTGAATAATCACATGCACTCTGCACTGAAGGAGATAAAATGTGAATAGTTCATACCCTCAAATTGTAGTGGTATTTAAAACACATAAAAACTTGAATAACCTGTCAACATCATTGCATTGACCATACACTGCTGACAAAAATAATTATGTCTCTATTTATTAGCAAATATTACATAGTACTACACATTGCTGGTTTTCGGATTTCTTTTGATACTGTGCTGTAAAATCCAGCATCTCTGTCACCGTTATATTGGGTAGATCAGAGCAACTGGATTCAGGCCATACATTGTATTTCTTTACTCTCATTTTTATTTTTGTCTAGTAATTAGCTAAGTGCATTTCCTGTGAAAGGTTTTTTCATTATAAGATAATATAAAGCCATCATTTTTTAGGACGGGTCCTTTACCTATAAATATTCACTTCAGTATTTCCTGTAATGAAAAAAAAATCTGAATTTTTATTTTCTGACAACACTTGAGAATAAAATTCTAATAAGAATTCCTGAAACAGCATTTAAAGTATCCTGTTCCTTCAACTGTATTCCACACTACATTCTATTTCTGTACACTTCATTCCAATAATCTAATTGTTGATGTAGAACAATGAAAACTGAAAAATGTTCATGGAACACTTTAAAATAAAAGCAGGGACAATAGGAGAAAGAATCAAGTGTCATAATTTCTTAATGTGATGAAGAATAGTGGTGTCCAGTTTTATGATAGACTAATTTTCATAGTTTCCCATGCTATGAATCAGCTTATGCAAGTCCAGTGGAGACGTCCTAACATTTCTAGCTCTGACAGTTCATCACAAAAGCCATTGTTCAAAGGCCAACAGGATTATTCAAAGGCTGAGACACAATCAGTATGCAAGGGGCCATGAGTATCACAGTGATTTGAAGAATAGGACTGAACTGAGCCAAGGGGTCTTTCTATGTCCAAGGTGTTTGGGAGAACTGCTTGTGCTTCCATTTAGGTGAACCGTCATATATATATATATATATATATATATATGACCTGAAGTTTTCCCACTGTAAGGAAAATAAACAAGGAATGTCCATTGCAATAAACTAACAATCCACAAGGAGTGTGTTGTAGTTTTGTGTGGCTGGGTTCTGGTGGAGAAGGGGGAGCTGCAGGGGTGGCTGCTGCAAAAAGCAGCCAAAAGTGCTATGCAGGCCCAACAGAGTAAACACCAGCTGGCTCAAGGCTGGAGTCATTGCTGACCAAGGCCAAGCCCATCAGTGATCGTCACAGCACCTCTGGGAATCACATTTATGAGGAAAAAAAATGCAAGCAGCCACTTTTTGCCACCAGAGAAGGGAGTGGGAAGATATAAAGAACTGGCAAGACACCAAGACCAAGGGAGCAAGAGGAGGAGGCACCCCAGGTGCTGGAGAGAAAGATGCCCCTGCAGCCTGTGGAGAAACCCATAGTGGAGCAGGTGTCCCCCCATAGCCCATGGAAAAGGCCGAGACCTCACCTGCAGCCTGTGGAGAGGCCCCACGCTGGAGCAGGTGGATATATTCTGAGACACACTGTGACCTGCATTGGAGTGAGCCTCGGAGAAGAAGGGACCCCACGGTGCAGAAGGGGAAGGGTGTGAGGAATGTCATCCCAACACCTCCCCTCCCTCCCCCCACCCCACTAAGAAGGAAAACAACTAGTGAGGAACGGATCAAAACCCCCATTCCCTGCCCCTCCATGTGCCACAATGGGGGAATAAGGGAGTGAAATGTTAAGTCCATGAAGAAGGGAGGGATGAGGGGAGGTGCTTTAAGATCTGGTCACACTTCTCATTATCTCACTCTGGTCTCACTGGGTGTATAGTGTAATAGAGACTTTTCTTTCCTTTATTCTGTGTTGAGTCTGTTTTGCCTGTGATGTTAATTGTGGAATGATCTCTCCCTGTCCTTTTCTTGACTCCTAAGCCTCTCAATATGTATTTTCTCCCCTGTTCAGCTGAAAAGGAGAGAGAGAGAGAATGACTTTAGTGGGTGTTTAGCCCCCAGCCAGGACTAAACCACCTCAGAGTGTAAAGGTGTGAACAAAAGTAAAAAGGAATATTTTTGCAAGACAATAATAGTTACTGAAGCACAGTAGTCTGTTAGGAAGAAGCTTGAAATACATTAGGATCTCTTTTCTCAGCATAATAAGTGATTATTCTGGGTTCATGACTCAGTTCTTTAAAACCAATAGTTTATAATACTTTAAGTAATAATACAGAAATTATAAGTTCAAGCCTTTAATAAGGGCAGCTAACGGTCATAGATATGATGAAAGTAATGTCCCTAGAGAAAGAGGAATATCATTTGTGGACAGTATATGCTTATTTCACAAACTAACAAGATCAAAGGACACTGTGGACTTAGTCCTAGGAATCAAGCCAGGTAAAATAAATCATATTAAATCTGGCTGGCATTCAGAATCTGGTCACAAGATTAGCAAACTTTAATGGAAGATGTCACTTCTAGGGCATTTTAGAAGCAGGCTTGTGTGCGGATAGTTTACAGTATTGGATACAGAAACTTTGAGAGTATGTGGATCTCTCCAAGACCAAGGACCTGTGCTGCATTTCCTACAGAATCCATTGCTGATTAATAATACATCACAGAAACCAAACTACCTTTTTGTTAAACAGGCACACACAACAAGAAAATTTGTTTAAAAGTATTCTGTCACATAAAATGGTGGAAAATGAAGAATGGGAAAGATACAGGAAAGGGTCTGTCATACACAAAGCTGAGAATTTAGTGGATCAATTAATAAACTCCCATGCAATATACTAACAATTTGACATTGAGAAAATGAGCTAATGGAGAGAAAAGTGTTTCCTTTTTGTTTGTGCTGAGAAAGTTTTTTAAAAGTTTTGTGAATTCTTGATGATGCAAGACCAATTTTAAAATTTTAATGTACAACTATACACGTATATCAGACAAGTTTTGCATTAGCAGAGTGAACCCTTGTATATGACTCCTAGTTTCCACTTGCTCCTTGTGTCCTGTGTCAGCATCTGGGTCTCTGGCAGATTAATAGAGTAGTTATCTATTACAAAGATGTGTTGGGAGATTAGCATATTTTTGCCTAGCAGTTCTTCACTGGTTCATTGCAAAATACATATATATACATTTACCTAATTATAAATAATTATGGAAAAGTGATTTATGATAAAATTATTTTCCAGAACCACAAGTCAGAATCCATGTAGATATTGATTTCAATACTTGTACATGTTATGTCTGTCCAATTAATACATTCAAAGGTATCATCTTCACATTAGAAGCTAAATAAAAACCCAAGTATCTACAATGGCTTTTTTAGAAGGATGTTAAAAATTTAAACAGGAACCTAATCTCCTCTGAGCGGTGACTTGATGATAAATGTTCAGGAGCTTAAGCAATATAGAAAAGTTCTTTTTTAATATTAGATTTGACGCTAAAGGTAGAGATTCAAAGGATGATACTTGTCTAATAATAATAATGAATAAAATTTGAAACAAAATTCTATTTTCATCATGTTTTACTTTTTTATCAAGGTATTTGTAGCGATTTCATTTATATTAATGACATAACTTTTTGAGGTGGTAATATACGATTGGAATGAGAGTGTAGATTAACTTTATCTGGTGCCTTTTCAAATTGAAACAGACTTTCATGGAAGAACCCTTGTAAAAAAAAAAAAAAACAGAAAAGTGTTTGCTCTCTTGCTTTCCTTGGTTTGTAATAAAAGCTTTGTGGCAGACAGATGAATCTGCAGCTGCACAAAAATGTTCAGACTCCTGATTACAGTTGATTCTTGTTTTAAAGAAACATGGGAAATGGGAGATATTAATGCAATAATTTTCAAATGGATATACTGTGATGATGCCAGTTAAGATTTAGAATGAAAAGCATCAAATAAACTGATAGAGTGAAGCCAAGGGTGACTAGGTGGGACTGAACAGAGTGGCAACCTAATAACTTTTGAAAGGCATAAAAGCTATGAGCCAAATTATAAATAAAAACAAGCAATAAACATTCTAAGCAGATCATCCAGAATATAATGAGATTTTGGAGTAGGGGTTTTTTGCTGTTTTTTTTTTTCAGAGTGACATTGTATGTAATTTAACAGGCTGGGGAGATGACCTTGGTAAGCACTACCTTTCCAACAGTGTCAATAGAGGCATGTGATATTCAAACTCTGTGTAGGAAGGGGCCTACCTTATAAAATTAAAAAACAGATATTTTAAAAGGAACCAGATCTTGGGAGGTATCTTAAATAATCCAAAATTCTAGTGTCCTTAATAGGAACTCAGGATGCTAATCAACTTTGGGAAAGAAATCTAGGAAATTAAAGAAAATAATAATGTGTTGTTCCAAAGGCAGGAATCCAAACAGATTATGTGAGCAGGGCAAACCAAGAGCAAACCATGTTTATGTGCACAAGATCAATGCACGTCAGCAACACTTCAAAAATTCACCCTACGATACATTAAGAACTACTCTAAACTGATCATAATGAAAACCAAGCAGCTTTGGAAAACCATGAAAGAGAAGATAAACAAAACACCTCTTCATAATGAAGACATATGGGAAAAGTGGAGGAATTCTAGATCGGTCAGCTTAAAGAGTCAGAAAATTACTGGAAGACATTATTAAGTAATGAAGTTGTAAACACTGAGATAATGAAGTACAAAATAAAACAACCGCCCACCATAAAGTCGTTGAGACAAAATCAAGCCAAAGCGAATTAATTTTGTTTCTCAAAGCATAAATAAGGAAGAAACAGTTGATCCTATTGTCCATACACTGTTTTCACAAACGGACTATGAAAGTGTGATATAGATAAGTCCAACATGATTTGAAACTAGTAGCAGTTAAAGAGTGTATTCAGACGACAGCTGTCAGTGACATGCTCTCACAACTGCAGAACCCTCAGGAGGAACCCAAACGTGGTCTGCCCCTAACCAGGTTCTATCTAAGATTTTCACTGAAATCTTGGATGAGGGTAAAGAAACATGTTTATCAAATTTGCAAATGATACCAGCCCATGAAGGGTTGGTATCATTAATTGGAAGCTTAATGCATTAAAGCACATCTGAAAAACATGTTACCAATACTAAACAAATAATTAAGAAGTTGCCAAGTAATTTGCCTAATATAAATTAAGTAACTTTAATCTTATGGTGAATAGTTCCTTTTTATTGCTCCTCATTTACCTTAGTGAATTCATTAGCAATTATTTAAGCAATCTACACAATACTGTACCTCTGATTAATGATTAATACCATGAGAGAGAACTTCCTCTACATTACCCTTCTATTAAGAAACAAATACAGTACAATGACTGCTTATAAAATCTCAGCCCTGATGGACTGCAGGGTGGGTTAAAGTCACTCACTGATAATCTATACAAGCCAAAGCGAATGTGGAACTGGTCAGAGTGCAAACATGATGCCCAGCCACTGCAGTTAGAATGCATTTTCTTCTTTTGCATATGGTATCAAAATTAAAGAGTGACTACTATTAAGAGATATTTACCCAAATATATATTTCTCAAGATTCAATTATCTGTTCTTTCTTTGAATATTGTCTTTCCTGAATTTGGAGCATTGTTCTTCTCTGATATTCTTCTCTGAACTGTGTTTCAAAGGTTGTAGATAATCCTACTCTGTTCCTGGATCTAATTAAAGGTTACTTGCAGAGCTGATCTCTTTTTTGGAAAGAGGAAAGAGACCACACAGGGTAATGATCTGATCTAACTGTGAACCATCTGCTCCATAGCTCTTCCAAATATTTACAATTACTTGCTCAAACCAGGGGAAAAAATTGGGTAAGAAACAAAACAAAAGATAAAAACACATAGATGCCAAAGAAGTATAAAATATTATCTCTATTACCACTTCATCCTCCAACAAGTTAAAGAAAAATGGATGATCAGGTGATCTGATTACTTATCATCTTCCCATTTGCTGGCCTTGTGCTGTGGGAAGTTTGTGAATACTTAAGCCTTTATGATTTGCCCACTGACACATGGGGCACAAGGAGAAGATGAGACAGGAAAGAATTTGGCTCGTGGCAAGAGATTGATTTAGCTTATGACAAGAGGTTGATTCAGCCTTTATGGCTGATGGAGAAGGCTCAAAAAAATTTCACCAGAAGAAACTCGGAGAGTGAATTACCTAGTTATCATAGGACTAGGAATTAACTCTGCCCTATTTGGCCCTCAAGATCTGCTGATGTGATTGAAGAACTTGCTTTGTGGGTAAAGGAAAGTGATATCCAAGTTACGGTAGTACTTTCTCAAGCAGACGGATGCTAATAACAAAGGAGAGCAGATTTCTGATGTTAGAGGCCATAAGTTGTAAACTGTAGCTTCCTTGGGTTGGTCTTCAGAAAGGAGAGTGATGGGCTTGTGTGTTATGGTAGGAATTTGCAAACGTCAGAAATAAAATGGGAATCGTAGCTTCTGAAATTATTAACTTTGGGGTACCTTTGACCTTACTCTCTATGTAATTAGCATAAAGTGGATAATAAGCAAAGGAGCTTGATTTCAAAAAGAAAAGCATATCTGAAGGCAAGATGTAGTATCTATTATATTATCCTTTGCAGAAATCTATTATACTATCCACGTTTCTGCATGGATAGTATAATAGATTTCTGCAAAGGATAAATATTTACATGGGAGAGGCCTTACTTTTTGGAGTTAGTCAGATTTTGAGAGTGGTCAGCAAGACCTATTATGGAACCAGTGGAGTAGCCAACTTAGATATCGAAGTCAGTGTCCAGATCTAAAATGCTGAAAGTGCAGCTAATGATAGAGGTTAGTGTCATGCATTTTGACAAAAAGAGTGGAATTTTTTTCTTTTCTTTTTTCTTGTGACTGATTTTTGAGGACAAGATACCTTGGTATAAACTGGATTCAGTATTGATGATTAATCAATTAAAATTTTAATGGGAGAATTGTTCCAGACCTTTTAAGAAAGCAGGAATTAAAAGAGGAAAGAGAGAGGGGGGATGTTTAGTTATAAGGTTTCAATAAATGGTAATCGATGACATACCTTAGCAATTATTTTCAACATTATTACTTAGATGACAAATAGGCAAAACAAGTAAAGCTTTTTATAAGTAACAATGAGATAACCTCCCTCAAATCTTCCTTTTTTACAGTGCTCCTGCTGACATTTATCATGAGGCACCTCTCATACTACAGGCAGACTTTCATTTAGTATGGCGTGAGAGTGCAGCACCCAACAGTAAGGTGACCAGCACTGGAAGAATATGAGCAATGTTGGTGGTGAGTTCTTAGCTGTCACACTCTTCCACAAGTAAATGTTGGCCCTAAATTGAAAGAGAGAATGAAGGGCTAAGATTTGACTGGAAAGAGAAGGATGAAATGACAACCCACTTAAAAACATGTTGGAAGGCTCAAAGATGTACGTTGAATTCACTGCATCCTGATATTTCTGTAATATTAAGGTCCACTCAGATCACATTCAATCCGTCTTTTCTTTCTCCTATGAAACCTTATGCTATTTTTCTTTTTTTTTCCACTTTATTTGCAAACCAAATCTGATTGATAATGAAATATTTATTTCTCATAAGCATCCAAAAATGTTAAGGATATTGGTGCGTATTTTTTTCTGTCGTCTTTCTCCTAGAACATTTCCTATGATAATTTCTTTTAGCAGAGGTCTGTCCATTGGTTGGAATCAAATGAAATGTGGGCAAAATTAAATTATCTTATTTTCCCACTTCTGTTTTTAGGTGGGACAACAAATTCAATCGCTGTGTGCTTCTCTTTTTTTTTTTTTTTTGGATGGAGGGAAAGAATGAGAGCAAGAAGACACTCGAAGGTGTTTTTTCAGAGTGAGTGATGGACTTTATCACTTACTGCTGCTGTGAAGTATGGTACCATTGTTTTATCCCTGTGGCTTTGGTACAGCATTCCCAACATTTTGCAGATGTTCCTAATTGCCTTTTGGAAAGGTAAGTAGCAATTTGTTTTCAGGGTTAAATCACACCTAAGCTTTTCCTGAGTAAAGAACTGCCGATGTGATATAAAATAATTTTCAAATACTTGTGGGCTTTTACCTCTTAAAGACTGAGAAGACAAAGCCAAACTCTTTTTCTTTCATTTCTGCATGGTAGGGGGTGAACATTTTCAGCCTCTTCAATAAAAATACATAATGCCCTGTAAGCCTAGATTAGATGCTGGTCTCATCTGCATAGAATATAGCTTGAAAGACTTGTTTCCAGGCATTCATACTGTAAGAGAGGGAACAAACAGGACTCCAAATAATAAAGCTAAGACCACCCACAGTGTAAACTGCAAACTTACCACTAACAGGTTTTTGTGCAACAGCTGGATCATTCTCACCTTACTCTGTTTTCATGCCACTTGATAAATTTCCAACTGAACTCCTGGAAACAAGCAGAGAAAAGGAGAACTTTTCACCTTTTTTTCTTGACTTAATCTTTAGGGAGGTTTCTGTCTTTTGCTAATTAGTCTCACAGGATGCTATGGTTTATGAGAAAATGTAGTAGCATTTCTAATTGCATAAATGTTTTCCTGATATGTCAAGATGGAAAAATACCAGAATCAACCTCTGGGGTTTTCATTCATTGAAATTCTTATTTGTTTAGAGAAACAAAAGCCATGTAACAGGAGAAAATTTTGGAGTGTGAAGCCAAATGACAAGCTCCCCTCTGTGTTGAAGGCCATCTCAAAGGCCTGCCAAACCTCACCTTGGCTAGGGAGTGTCAAAGCAAGACAGTGTTGGGCAGGGGTGGTCCCACCATATTTGGAGAACCTTTGCTGGCAAGATCTTCCGCATGTTGCTGCCTTTGGGGTGAAGTCCTGACCACCTAGGTGGTAACTAGGACTGGCTTTCCTCCAGATCTGGTACTGTTCTAGCCTCAAAACCACAAACATTATTGTGCTCATGTTGACAGTTTGAGCTGCTGAAAGCAGGTCTTCTGTTTCAGGAACATTTAACTCTCAGCATAGCAAGATGATGCCGGGATTTTGAGGACATTTGCATGTGTTACTACTTCCACCCACCCCTGGGGCTCCCTCCACCTGCCCACAGCCTGGGACTCCATGTCAGCCCTGTGGGGCTGCCCCAGAGACCCTGCAGCAGGGCTGGTCACTAGCTGCCCAGAGGTCTGCGCTGCTACGACACTGGCCACCCTGAACCAAGCCCATCCATGGGCTCACATCCCATCCTTACCTTGGGAGGTGTCCAATGCCTGTGGCTGTGGCTGCCCGGAGGGCAACGTGATGGATGCCAAGAGCTGCAGCTGCAGGGCACTCATGTCTGAGGTCTTCACATAAGGACATGACCCTCATGAGGGGCACAGCTCTCCAAGCTTAACCCAAATACCCAGTGTTTTTGTGTCCATTTGGTTTAGGTTGTACACCAAACTCATCCATCTAATTCCCCGGGGTCTTTTGAAAAGCTTCAGGCTCAGAAGCACTAAAATAAATTCTGACTTTTTGTACTATTTCTACGCTAATTTCTAAGATTAAATATACTACTCTGGTAGAATTGCTTCAGCTGTGAAACTTCTGAAATAAGTCAAACAACCGAAACATGGAATGAAGCACTCCTCATATTACAAAGTACAACCCTTGTTGAAAATCATGAGAGGAGTAAACATTTTCTCTCTTTATTGCCTTGAAGCACAAGACCAGAAGCAAACTTTACAAATATTTAATACAGCTTATAAATTACTAAGGCAGGCAAAAACTAAACACCAGGGAGGGGCAATTTCACTGTGAAAAAATCCTGCACTTTGCTACACAGCCACCTTTTTCTGACAGAAACAAAAAATCTGTCTTTCATATCTTGGTTTCTATCAACCTTGTACCAGAGTTATCAAGGCCTCACAGGAAAGATGAAATTGATAGAAATGTTTCTGTCTAGTCATCCTGTCCAAAGCCCCAAGGAAAAAATTAAGAAGCTGGCAGAGAAAACAATTGATCTGTGACAATGGAGTTATTACTTAGGAAAAAGCCCTTGCCCTTGAGACAAAGGGCAAGTACATGAAATGAAATGCTGTTATTTAATGTATTGTAATAGAACAGCAAGACCTTTGCTAAGTAAGGACAGTAGCATAGATCTCAGATAAAGCTCCAGCTTCTTTTGCATTTTCTTGTCTTATTTCCTCCTTTGGATCAGTTAAGTTTTTCTTAAGAATCAAGGGTTTTCCCTCTAATGACTGTTTCCCCTAGGTTGAAAAGCTCATGTTGCCTTTTACAATTGTTTGGAGCTTGCCTCTCCTTTTTTCAGAGGCAGGACAACATTGCCATCATGACCACAGGGAAGTTAGTTAATAATCAAATGAGGTGCATCACAAAAGCTTGTCAATCATGGCAATAATCAGATTTACCAAATGCATGTTTGCCTGACCCTTTGTAAGGAACCGTGAAGTCTACAGCAACAGGAAAGAGGATGTATTATCTGCATAAACATGCTTTAAAGTGTATGCACAGTGGAGACTGGTATTCTTAAAATATTCATGACAATATTCAGACTCAAGCAGTGGGGTTTTTTTCCTCAATATTGCAATACCATGACTGTATGTTCAGTAGTTGGAGCAAGTTTCATGCAGACCTTTTACCTTCAGTTAGGTCACCAAACCTGTGTGACCTGTTAAGCTACAGGAACCCATTGCCTCTATTATATTGGGTGTATATTTGCACATTTTTTTATATAACTACTTTGTATTAATAACTACATATCTATTTCATCAAGTCTGGCTACTGATCTAGGTCTGAGTAGGAATTCACACACAGTAGCTAGGGTGGCACACAAAAGATAGCAACAACTCGTTAACATGGCCTCTGTGTTTCTGAAGTCACTTCCTTGTAGGCACTTCCTGTATTCAAAGCTCCCAACTTTCTTCTGAAATACATGACTCCTGAAGAATTTTTTGCAAAGAAATATGAAAAAAAAAATAAAAATTGTCAAATGGATTATGAGAGTGCAAATGTAGAAAGATCTTTATTCTTCAACAGTCACAGGAACAGAGTAGTTGTAGTTAACAGAATAATTTAATTCTTTTCTGTCGCCAGATACTAAATTTTGAAGGTTTGAATTTCAGGGAAGGTGTGGAAACTCAGTTGGTATTTAGCTGGACTTCAGTGTTTTGACTGATTTTAATTTCTATCTACTCCTGTAGAAGAAAATGTTATCTTTCTAAAATATTACATATAACAAATTTACTGTTGTTTAACTTAACACTAAACAGAGATGGTGGCAGTACCATTACTTCTAGTGCTTTCTTTCCTTTGGATTTCAAAATACTTCACTGGGGAAGTTGGTGTTATTTTACAGATGGGGAAACAGAGGCACAGGGAAGGAAGTCACCTGGTTAAATTCAGAGCTTTTCCATTTTAACTAATGTCTGTTTACAAGACTGTATTTTAATGTTTTCCTCGGTCACAAATCTTTTACTTGTAAAGGGAAAACAGTGTTAAGAAAAAAAAATTCTAACACAAAGCAAATTACTGTGGCCTGGCTTTAATTTTATTAAATTATTTCAGAAATATAAAAACATATCTAAATAGGAGTTAAATTCAAATGAACTAAACAAAACCAACTTCCACATCACATATTGTATTATTGGTCTACAAGACTAGATTTAGCTTTCATGTAGCCTCAGGTTTCACTGCTGGTGAGTTAGATTATCTAAATAGATTTTTGCCTGCAGCACTCATATCTGCAAATCAGTTCTGACCAGACCTGACCAAAAAATTATTCTTATCAAATTTCTCTAACTGAAGAATTATGACTTTGATAGCCTCAGCTGTAATTCCTAGAAAAGGCAGTTACTATCAGGAAAGCTGCGCTCATTTAGTATACATTACTGAATAGGTTTTGTCAAGAGGCCAAAACGTTGGGGAGCAGCCCCTGTGATACAAAGGCTGTGATCTGAGATAAAGAGCCAGAGCTCAGCAGAGCTGAGCAGAGCAGAGCTGCTCCTGCACACAGCTCTCTCTGCTCTTCCAGTGCCTTCTGCAAAGGGCAGAAGCTGTCAGGGGACAGACCTTGTGTCATACTCGCCGTTAGTCACAAGCAGGTTTTGAAGGCTTGATGCTTTGCCTGCTGCAGCAGGAAGGGCTGCAAGGTTCTCTTTTGCCCAAGTGAGGGAAAGAAAGGGCGGGGGGAGAAGATGCATCAGCATTAGGATCAGAAAGCAGCTTGTGTTAACGTTTTTCAGATACGTTGAATGACTGCTCACAATTCTGACTGAAATCACGGGACAAGCATGCCTGAGAAATCATCCCTTCTGTTGCCTTTGCAGCCGCATGCACTGCCCGTTTGACCTCTCTAGCTGACAAGAGCTCGACGCTTTTATTTGAAATAAGTTTCAGTCCTGTCATCCTCTATACTGAGGAATATCTCAGCAACAGATTACAAACAAAACATCTTTTTAATTCACTTTTAAGGTTGCCTCGTGTCTTTCCAAGAGATTGAAGCTGGTGATACAAACTCAGGAAATTAATCAAAGTTCAGACTCTGCTTCTCTAGAGCTGGCAACAGGCACAGAGAGATCCCAGCCGGCAGGCAGGAGTGCAGTCAGTGCCTTAGCTATCACTGCACTGGGGACTGATGTGCTGAGTCAGCTTGGCGGGGATATCACTGTAATCTGAAGAGACCCGGGGTTTGTTTCAGGGGATGAGACAGTGCTGTAATTACGCTGCAGTTGTGGCATAAAGAGTCCTTGTTCTCTGGGATTTTGATGAAAGGGAGCGGAAGCTCAGGTGAGATCAAGGCACTGCAGTGCAAAGATGTACAGAGAGCATCCCCACAGAGCAGAGGGCTCTCATCTGCCAAGGAAGGATGAGAGAGCATGCTCTGGAGATAATGGTGCCTGGGCAGAAGACAGCAATACATAACAGAGGTATAGCAATACACAGGAATCTATGAATTAGAAAGGTTGGGATGTAAAAAGAACCACAGCATTTGAAAACATATTGCTTGTTTATTTCCAGCAGAAAGCTTCAACTGCAGAACAAATGCAAGTCGATTACCATCCAGAAGACCTTTGACTTTAGCAAAGAGTGTATGGCTTATTGAGATGGTGTGATTCATGCTCCTCAGAAATGGGTTGCAAGGCTGTGTGTTAGGGGCATGCTGAGAAGCAACTCAGGGACAGCAGGGAAGTTTCCCCGACAATTACCCTGCCCTGTATAGCCCAGCTTTTGGGTCAGAGGCACAGAGGACATCTTTCTGTCAGCAGTCTGGCATTATGAGGCAAAGGCAGATCTGCCTCAATGACCTACTTCTGGGCAACACTGAAGTCTTGCTTCAAGCTCTGCTAAGTCTTTGGATATTGACCTAATATTAGAGTGAAACAGTTACTGACAAACATCCGGGTTTGAAGGTTGAGTTCACTTTTAAGAAGAGTTTCTATTTCCAGACATTTAGCAAATTTAAAACAAACAAATACGTGGGCTTCAAGGTTTTGCTTCAAGTTTAGTAAGCAAGGGCTTCCTTGTGATATTTTATTCTTCCTTTTCCAGTGAATGTCAGCGCAAATCTGAGAGGGTAATCATGTGGAAATTAAAAGTAAAATAGCAGAGGAGGAAGAAATATGCTGTCTAAACATTTCAGAATCTAATGTGATAGTGTGCATTAGCAGAGCATGATCTCTTCTCATTTGAAATGGGAACACTGAAGTGTGAACGTAATTTTGATTTCTTAGTTGTTCCTGAGTTTTCCAATGTTTGTAATTCTACATATGGTCTTTTCTTGTCAGTGATGTTTTGAAAATCACATAGTGCTCCTGCCACCAATCTGGATTGCAAACCTTGAGGTGTATGATCCTGCCAACTCCCTTTGGCAGCTGCAGAATTTAAAAGGGGGCATCCACGCCTTCCTGGAGGAGTTTACCTGGCTAACGTTACTACAACATGGGTTCCCCATGCATTCCTATAGTGGTTAAATACAGTAAAACCAACATTTTGGAAAAATGGATGGAAAGGTGTTCTGGAAATACTGCAATTTCTGACTATGGACCTGTAGACTTCCTGAATGAGAGATACATGAGGTATGAGACAAGTATTTGGCTGGAAATATTTGAAACCCTAGGTTTACTAGTACAAATACTCATGAAAACGAAAGGTTATTTCACATATCCACTTGGAATTCAATATTGGTTATTTAAATGAGCTACCCAGGAAAAAAAAAATTAAAAAAAAAAAACAAAAAAACCCATCAAATTAGGCACAGATTCAGTCCCTCAGATATCCATAAAGGAAACTCTGTTTTTTGGAAATAGAAATCAGGTTCTCTCTTTATTTTCTTGCAAGAAATATACATGCTCCCAACACCACTCTGCTGAATAGTAAAAGCACTCAGATGACTAACCTGGACTCAATGTCCCATTTTTACATGGCTGAAGTCAAATGAATGACTGAAGTATTTAATCTGAACTGCACACCAATAATCTCAATGAATTTAATCTTAATGATTTAATCTTAATGGAATGCTATTTCTATGCTGGGACATAATATTTCTAGGTATTTTTGTTTTCTTGGGAACTTTCATCATTTGAATTTTGGATTTTCATTTGAACTTCCATTCTCTGTTGTAAGAACAAACCCATTTTGTGTATGGACAGGTTTTAAATTTGTTGAATAATAATAATTGTTTTGTGCCAATAGCAGTAGAAGAGTTGTCTCTCAATTTCACCTTTATCCTCTTTTCAGAGGAGGAAAAAAGTCATAAAATCTGGCCACTTAATATGCAGGGGAGGTAATTTGTGCCTTCAAACCACTCAACATTAGAAACAAACTATGCAGGTTTGTTTCCTGTAACTTGAAATTTATAGTGCCATTCAAAATCAGAATTAGAAGAGCAGAAATAATGACCTTGCTCTTTAGTCATGGTTGACTAAGCTTTTGAGAGACATTGGTCTCAGGAAACTAAAATCTGGTTCTTGTTATGAGCAAAAGAGCTAAGAATTTATTTCATTTAAACACCTTGAAAATAGAGGCTTTTTGTATTTTATTCTGAATCTGCTCAGGAAACAGCACAAGACAGCAGTAAATAGTCACATAAAATGCACTCAAAGCTATCATACAAACTGTCTTATGATTTGCTTTTTAGGCAGCCATTTTATTCTTTTAATAATAGCCAGGAATCTGGCAGAATAAAGGAAAGGAAGCATTGGCGCACATACTGTTGGCTGCATTGGAAAACAACTGCTTTAATAATCTGTTTATCTAGCCTCCCTGGTCTCCTGTCTCATCCAGAGAATCTCCAAGGAAATGACTGAAAATAAGAAGGAAGCTAGAAACCATTGAACTTGAAACTCTGGGGTCAGGGCCTGGATTAAATCACTGTGAGAGGCTTTGAACTGTGGTGTTGGCTCTGACCCCCAGGCCAGGGCTGTTGTCACTGCCCTTCTGGGATGTAATTGGAAACAGAGATACGGACTGCAAAACTTTTCCTGCAGTGCTCCTCCGAAGGGCAGCAGAGGGTTGCATCATAGGGATCACCAGCTCAAATGGAGAAGCTTTCTGTCCATCTTTGTCCAAGGACGCGTTTCTGCCAGCTTTGTCAGATGGAAGGACAAGGCGAGTTATCCGAGCAACAGCCTTGCTAAGGTGTATGGCTGCTGGTTTTAGTTCAACCTGCTCCCGGCTAAGTCTGGTATGGCCTCTTCAACCATCACGTCCTTTCTCAGAAGGAAGGACCTTTTTCTCACCAGACAAGAACCCAAATAAGGCAAAGAAAACAAAAGCATGATTTGTAGTTTCACTGTTGTCGAGTCATACCACCTTGTGGCACTCGGAGGAGGAATTGAATGTAATCGCACATCAGTTAAAACAGAAGTTGCACTGATCCCAGGTATTTCCTATAGTAATCCTTGAATTTATGATAAACAGGTATCAGAGTCTGAATCAAACTGTAATGCCAGCTATGGTGTCCAGCCTGTGTGATTAGATTTTATACATGTAGTAGGTGACATTGGAAACTCATTGACGGCAATGAATATATCTTCCACAATGTATTCTTTTTAAAATAGAGGGAATAATTATAGTATTTTTAGGATTTTTCTTGGAAAAATATTAATATAAAGAATGAAAAGCAAACATATGGAGACTGTGTTTTTCATATTTCTTCTCTTCTAGGATAAAAAATACTTTTAGTGTGTATAGAATTTAATTTTGTTGTGAATACGTGTTTGGAAATGAGAAAAGGAGGTCTTCAAAATCAAACCACATTTCACACTCCTGGTATTTCTTCTTCTTTCCTCTGGATCGCAATTAGAATCCTGTCACCACATGATCATGATCATGTGAAATTGTGAAATCTAGGAAAGGTTGAAAAAGATGAAGAAAGGAAGGTGAATGAATAAATGATAAACACTTCCCTGTAACTGTCATTTATTCTCTGCAGGGAACAAAGGCCAGATGCGCCCCAGAGAAGCTGTGATGATATAAAATTTATTTGTGAGCTAATTGTGCTAGGAAGGACACATTTGCACAAAACATTAATTGGTGCAAGAAAAAGCTTTGCATACATGAACTGTTTTCAAAAGCTTGGTGTCCTAAGCTGTATCCTACATGACTAAGTGATAGGTGACATTCAGAGTGATGAATGACACAGAACAAATATGGATTTCTAAGTCAGGCTACCCAAAACTAAACTTTTGTTGGTTTGTTTTGGGTTTTTTTAGCATAGTATTTCCAGCTTTTATTCATTTAACAAGCAGAGAGAAAAAACATACTTCTTTGGAGAGGGAGAAAGGGGTATAGCTTAGAACTGTCCCTCAAGGTCACTGTTGCAATATAATGCAGACAGATGAATGAGGAACAGTTGTCAAATATTTCCCAAGCACCCATTCTGCTTAGTTTGGAGAGAAGAGGTAAAAATGCTTTTACACATCATTAAGCGTGCCTGAAGAATACATGTATACAGAGTGTGAACATGCTACCTAAGACATTCTGCTCTTACTCAAGCTAATGGAAGTTTTGGTAGTGTTTAGCTATTCATTAATTTAAAAGGATGAATGGTATTTTCTTATGATCTGAATTAAAGAGGTGCTCAGGAAGGGAAGGACGCCATGCGGTGACAGGAGCATATTGAGAACTGAAGAAAAGGCAGGATTAAAAGAAACAGAATGAAGTCAGGGATACAGGAAGGAATTTTGGATGGAGCGCTACCTTATGGTGATGAGACACGGTAGTCAAATATATGATTCCTCACAGCAAATCATTTATACAATAGCTGGCTAGAAGTAAACAAAGCCCTGGATATACTCAGTGTTGCCTGGTTCTGAGGGCATGCATTAAAACAATGATCCCGCAAAACAACGATCCTGCAGACACATTTGTTAAACTTGACTTTCACCCATGCTGAGATTCCAATGTCTCAGTGCCCTGACTAACTCTGCTGAGGCTTGTTTAGACTTGTCCACGTATAGAATGTTCAAGGTCCTGAACCCTGTGCAGGATCCTGACAGAGGTAGATACATTTATATTCAGCACTGGCATGTATATCCTAAGTTGTCATTAATCAGCAAAGATTATTCCTCTTTCACAGAAGTTGACGTGCTGAGTGCTTGTTGCTGAGAAGAGCTCCTTTTCCTGAAACAGTAGCGCTGGCTGACAATTCGGGTGTGTTTGATTTTCCAAGCCATTCCTCCTTAGGAGGTATCATTGCCCACGGGCTCAGTGCCAGTGAAGACGATTTTCCCCTCAACTGCGTATGTTCCTTTATATAGTTTTAACGTTCTCCAGCTTTATATGATTTACAGCAATTCCATCTTTAACTTTATGGAATGGCTTTACAGTGTCAGAAAACCTGTAGCCCTGTGCTCTAAGCAGTAGAATTCCTGGAAACCTAATTTTCTGTTGCCAGTACTTTCTGGGAATACTATATATGCTCTACTGACTCACATAATTTTAGACAGGAAAGACCTGCTGGTAGTCTTGCTTTTCCCTCCAGGGCAGAAGTGTTTCTGTGTAACGTGCTATCATAAAGGTCAAAGGGAACGTTATTATCAGCCAGTTTGTCTCATATTATGGCAAACTGGAGAATTTCATTCTGCATCACACATAAATTTAAAAAAAAAACCCAAGAATGGCTTTAGGGAAATTTTGGATTTAAAGATTTCAGGTGAAAAAGAAACTGTCATACCTTCTATCAAAGGGGTGACAAGCAGTCTAATTTGGAAAAAAAAAAAAGTTACTGCTTCCAATTAATTGCTGAATAGGAGCCTGGGGTACTTTCCGCTGTGAGTCTGAGCTCACTATTTGAACCATGTTTATATTCTATAGATGGTGTATAGATGGTGTGTGTGGTGCACTGGTGGATCGTGGAAAAAATGTGCCATTCAAACGTTGCTTTTCCCAATGTAATAAAGCATGGTTTTCCTCAGGGAGCAGCATCCCCCTGCTGCAGGGTCTCCAGGAGCACGGAGGAGCTGCAGGAAGCTCCACCTGGATGTTCCAGCACAGAAGAGGTAGGGCTGTGAAGGAATCTGAGAGGACTGACAGCAGCTTTTGTTATCAAGATCGTGCCACACCATTAGCTCTCAGTTTATGCTCATGTTTACATCTCCTGACAGCTGAGTACAGTGCTACGTGAGCAGTTACTGTCAGGGTTCTGTCTGCAGTTGCATAGTCCGTGGTTAATATGATCTTGGTCTGCAGTTGCATTTATTTTCATCATCATGGACCATCCAGCAGACAGGGAGTTGTTTAAAAGTCAGGATTCCAGTGAGGTTTCAAATTGGATTAACTCAGTTTTTCTTTCTGCTTCTTTTCCAACAATACCTTTTTGTTGCTTTTCTCTACAAAATCAGCAGTGTTTGAAACCTTCTGGAAAAAACTATTTTAAATGAACTGCAGAAAGGAAAAAGTGACATATCAAGTCCTCTCTCTGACAATATCCTGTGGGAAACAATACAGACATTCACTTTGGAAAAAAACCCAACCCTTTCTAGTACCTGAATTTATCTGTTTTGAGGATCTGGTATGTCACTAACAACAACAACAATAATAATGACAACAACAACAAAACAACAACAGAAGTGGCAGTAATAACAACAGTAGTAGCACTATTACTTCCACCTATATAGAGCTTTTTTTCATTTCAACTTTCTGCAACCTGCTGACATTTCCAAAAACCTGATTTACATAGCAATACCTTCTCATGAAAATAAATGGAGATTAATTTCGTACATATGAGAAGAAAAACAGCATTAAGGGCTTAAGTAGAATCAAATATCCATTACTGTTAAGTGACAATCACTGTTGGTTGGTTTTTTTTTCCTGCAAGTCACAGTTGAATGAAATTAGCTTCAGGCTATGCAGACTAGGTGAAGGGATTGATTGCCTGAGACTATTCTGCTGCAGCCCAGCAAAACAGTTTATTACTATTCAGGAAAATAAATTTCTTTGGGTTTTGTTAATGTTAATGATGACATTTGCTATTAGAATGGCTCCTGCATTGCGTTACATGCGGGCATTTTGTTTATTGCTGCCAAAAGACAACTATCACTGGCAGCTTTTGTAGCTAGGTAGATTTAAAGGATATGTACGTATGGATCTGGCTGGTGCATTTTGTATTAAAATAAATATTTGTATCATTATGATCTATGTGGAGTTCATATTCAAGTCTCAATCTCATTTTTTTTCTACAATAATTAACTAAAATCAATACTTGTATCTACCCATCTCTCAACTGAGACCTAAATGTAATGTCCTCCTTCTCAGATATTTATGTGAAAAAGCAGCTGCAAATTTACATAGCAGTTTCCAATTTTAAGAAAAATAAGACCTGTTCTTTTTAACATCTTGATGCTAACTGGTATACATTGCATACAAATCACTTCTGTGTGGATTAGGGAACTTGAACTGTGACAGACTGAGGCATGAGAACCCTAGGATTTGCCCATGAATTTTGTGGCCTATACGTTTAGGAGAGTTATTGTACACATAACAAAATCATCCCTGGCTTCATTTAAGATCTGGGCTATTTTGGCCTTGTTAAAGGACAGAAATTAGTAACTGCATATTAGGACCAAATTCACCAGAGGCAGGAGGCAACATGGTTGAGAGAGCTCTGGCATGAAGTGAAGGATGGCTTTCCCCGGGCAAGCAGGTGGGGCTCCAGTATGGAGGACATATTCTCAGGTAGGAGAGAAGGGAAATGTCTGTTACTAAAAGTTAGTGGAAGGGTGTAAAATTCTTAGTCTACTAGGTGGTGTGAGTACTTCTTTTTTGTGATGTATGAGTTGATCAAAAATTCAGAGACGAATAGCAGAAGTAATTTAAAAGTTTTCCTTTGAAATTGAAAACTGGTACTTGCTGCCTCTGCAGCTTGGACCAGCAGGTGTACAGCACTGAAAGTGACAGGGGCATCCTTTCTGGAGGGGAAAGCTCTGTCACGTCGCTTCCCTGTAGGACAGCTTTCTCTTCTCTCCCAGATGGACTCTCCAACAAGATTTGCCTCTTTGCCAGGTGAAATACATGCATAGTGCATAGAAATAGCCTGCTGTGCTGTTTCTCAATGTGCATTTCTTAAGGCTTTCAAGCCCCAAACACTGTTAGATTGCTTTGGCTATGAGATACAGCAGTCCCGTTTCACTTGTTTACAGGCATTCAGACGTTCACAGCATGTCATGTAATTGCCTTCTTATGTGTGTGATGCCACTCACTAGTTGGATGCTCAGAAAAGAATCTTCCATACTACTCCACAAAAAAAAGTGTCCTTATCTCCAGTGGTGCAGGCCTGTACCGATGACAATTGAAGCACAGTTGTTATAACACCAGTCCTGCCGTTGTACCTGTGTGTTATTTAAAGGCTGTGTCTGTTGTCTCTAAAGCATTATACATTAATCCTACATATAGAAATCAATAAAGCAGACACCCTCTTGTATGACCCCGAGAAGCTTCTTAGCACATTTACTCACCAGATAACCAAGAAGGACCAGATAATTTTTCTGTGGCTCAGTCATTAATGTCAGTCCCGGTGTCTGCAGGCTATAAAATGATAATCAACCTTATATTAAATATTGATGTGTCTATAGTTAATCATCATATTTGCCTTTTAGTCAGATATATTGAGCAGATCTTCTAATAAGCAGGAAATGACAAGTTTACAGTCCATTAGGATTCAGTTAGGAATCAATGGCTGAGATTAAGCCTCATAAACTGCAGTAAGGCTACAATTGTGATTCTTAAATTTTAATTAAGTATATAGCTAATGGTCTACAGTAAATGAGTTCTGCTCTTTTTACCAATTTCTAAAAATCTGTTATTCTCTTCCAAATGAAGCTGTGAAATTGCAGCTCTTAATTCTTAATAACTTTTCATTTATCAGATGCTGAATTATCCATCTCTTCAATTTTCTACATCTGAATGTATTAAAGCTCTGAATAACCAATTTTTCTGATGAACTCCAAAATCCATGTCAATGAAGTGCTTATCATAGGATAACATTCCTCTGTCTCCATGAGTCCCGCAATCCCACTAAAATCTGAAACTTCCACCGAGCAAAAGAAATGCTATATTTGTCAATATTGCAAAGATCTTTCTATTCTCATTCCGCAGTTGAATTAGCAGAGTAGAAAGTAGTGAAGCAGAGAGAAAAAAGCATTTTCTTGATAGGGTTCACAAGTGACACTTACATTTTCTTGGTCCTTTAAATTGCCTGTCAAATTAAAGAGCAGGTCTGAAAACTTCTGTAATTATCTAAACTATTAACTCTAACAAAGATTTACATGTCTTTCCTACTGTGCTAAAAGGAGACCAGTTTCAAATCATTAAGCTCAAAACCTTCCTAGAGATGCAGTTACCAATGTCCCAGAGCAAGACAGCTAGTTACAAACCTAATAAAATTCTCAAGCAGAAGCCTAAGTTTGACTCTTGAATATTCCTCTGTGTATAGACTAAACTATTCTAGTCTAACCCTTTAAAATCAACTTCCCTCCCTCCTTCCCCACCATCAGATTAAATTAACAATATATCAAAGCCAAAATCTCTCTCGGTGGAAATTTAATACCATGACATAAGTGTGCTATACTTAATATGTCTTAAAATAATTAGTCAATCTCCCAAATAGTTAATTTATGGAATAATGATGGAAAGTTTGTACATACCAGGAAATGACAGACACTGTCCTCTTTGCCTTTGACTGAGAATGGATTAAATACTCTTAAAATAAATTTTAAAATGTCATTCCCATCCTATAGCTAGAACATAAACACATTTTTTATTTCCATATCGTTGATGCTGTTACATCTGAAGTTGTAAAACACAACTTCGTTTCTACAGTGAAGTTCGTTTGTAATACAAGGCTGGAATTTTGTGTAACTTTTAAGTTTACTCATACTCAGTATCTTTTATTATTTTTTTAAAATGTTTAAGTAAATTATTCATTTGCTGCGACAGAGCCAGAACCAGACAGATATTTGAGAATGCTTGAAAAGATATAAAACAGCTTCTTGTCAGTAAGAGCAAGTATTTATATTAGAAAAATTGTTTTATTGAACCTGGAAACTGAATTGTATTGTGTGATACCTCATTAAAATGAGAACTTTGAGATGACACCTCATTAATGATACCCCATTAAAAGGATACCGCATTAAAATGAGAACTTAGAGGACTAGAATTCATGAAGATTTCTAAATGAAAATTAAATTAATAATTTTCAATATCTGTAAATATGGGGGAAACATTAATTACCCAATTTAAACATTATAAAAAGTGTTCTTGTAAATTCTACAAACTCAATGCAAAATATTATTCTGTTTTTTAAAAATATGATAGGAACCTCCTTGTTAGTTTAAGATTGGATTATAAAACATGGAATTATTAATCTATGTATCAAGATATAGATGTGAATTTTGAATTAGAATTTAATCAGCATTTTTTCTAATGCCAAAAATAACAGTTATGTCTGATTAAAATTAATGATGATATATTAAGTAAGTGAAGGTTACCTAATTGCAACTTCAGTTTAAACAATGCCTGAATTGCCTAATCAAAAATTTTCTGCCTCTTGCCTAAATGGCAATTGCTTATAAATTGCTGCTTTGCCACTTTGATTGCCCCTCTTAAGGTTCAGTAAATTACCAAAGCTCCAAATGCATCAAGTGCACAGCATACATAGCTCAGCCTTCCCTTGCTACTGAAGCACACAAGGAATTGTTTTTGAAGAAATTGAGTTGTTTTGCAAACAATGACAACTCCATAGTTATCCAAATAGTGCTACCTTTCTTCTCACGAATGTAAATAGAAACATCATGTTATTTCAAAGAATGCACATGGCATTTTGAGGTCACTAAAAAACTCAAAACAAAAATAATGAGTAGAAGAATGCAGCACATAAAGGTAAGTATGTAGTTAGACAGTAATCACAGTGTAGTACACACTAAAGACTATCAGAAAACAAATTTCCAAACTGATGTAAATTGTGTGTGGGTAAATCAATTCAAATGCTTTCTTAAATTGATTGTAAATGAAAAGTAATTATTCTCACTTTTCCCAAACAAGACTACTATCAATATCTCAAAAAGAAAAGTCATGTTTTCAAGAAGGTATACTCCATCAAAAAGACTGCTTTGTCAAGTCTTTTCTCTCTATTTTTTGTTGTTTGATTTTCAGGTCCTGACTTGGATGTACAGTGTTATTTGCCAGAACACTTTGACTTGTCCCGTACTGATATTCAGAGTTCAATGAAAATAGTTCACTGTATAGGACAGACTCATATTGGTGCTTATGTTGTTCACATAGGAGCAAGAATCTAAGGTAAGAATCTCCAGTTTTACATACACAAACATCCTGAGTCCAGAAAAAAAAGTATATTTTGCATTCTGGATTCAGTGATTTTTTAGTTTCATGAGGAAACAGAAACACCAAAGTGCTTTCTTGAGTTATTTCTTGAAGTTTGACCCTTGTGAAACCTTGAGTTTCATAGAAACATTGCTAAAAAAAAGTACATTTTGAAGCTAGCTGTATGTCATGGTTGTAGCTGCCTCAATAGCTTTGGTGAGCTCTTCATCATGATTTCCCAGCTGATCCATCCACTAGTATGGGAAAATGTCCATTGTAAATGGGGTTTGCAATCCTCCACAAGCAGAGCCAAACTGAGTGGGTGCCGTGATTTCAAGACTTGAAGGAAAGACATGGAGAGAAGCTGTTCTGATGTTCAGGCTCCAATACGCAAGGGTAACTGGCTCACAGTGTGTGATGCTTGAGGTCTTTATTCAGATCATGTGCCTCTAGTGTAGCATTTAATTTGGTTACACAGTTAACATGTTTAAATAATTAATATCTAGAAACATGGCTTCTCTTGCTTCTAAAATAATTGTTTTATTTTGCAGCTTGTCTCTGGATGTTCGCTGAGAGGCTGAACCCCATAATTTTCTAAGCACCTCTGAGAGACTAGACAACATGGGGAGGAAGTCAGATGAGAAAACAAAAGGAAGGAGAAAAAGAAGTAAGAAAGAGATTAAATCAGATTATGAGGAACAAAATAATGCTGAAAAATGATGACATTCAGTGGCCAAGATGCACCATTCTTTACCAGTGAGCCATGATAAACACTCATTCTTAATTCTCTGGAGATTTTAAAAGCACTGTACTCCAGTTTTTAAAGTATGCTAGTAACCAAATCCCTTTCCAAGGATTTCACTAGGTGATTGTATTCAGCTAACAAAAGCAACATCCTATCAAAGCATCCTCACAATTCTCTTCTTCATCATTTGTGTCTGTGACACTGTGTCTAGTGGCATGTGTGTTTACTAAAGTCTGCTGGAATGAAGTTGCCTTTGACAGTAGCTGTAATTAAAGTTTGATTGACAAGGGAAGGTATTTATGCCAATAGATGAAGCTCTGCAGATCCAAAGCAGAGTTTCAGATTCTTCTGTCAGCTTTACTGGACTTAGCATACATAATTTGACTTTCTAGTAAATCTCTTAGTCTTCCAGTGAGGTTTATATCATTTGACTGTATAACACATTTTTAAATTAATGATGTGATGCATATGTATTAATGTAATCTGCAATGACCTGCTCCATGTGAATAAACACCTTCTAAATGATATTTGTGACCAATAACATATCTTAGAAATGAATGTACAAATACTAATGTCATTTAGAATACGCATTTTCAATGAATGTTAATACCTGCCATGCTAGTACTGTTAACTGTCTTTTCCACATCCATTCAGTTGCTGTGATGAGAAATAAGGATGGTTTTGGAGAACATCTAGTTCTTCATCTCCAGTTCATTGGAGGCCAAAGGGGTGAACTTAGTCTGCTCATGCTCGGTACAGACACCCATAACACTTCTCTTCAGAGATGCTCTCTCTGAAAAGAGTCACTACGATGTTTAATCTCACTGTCATTTTTATGCCTAAACCATTCATTTTAAATTTTTATATGAAACATTATTTCTAGATGTGGTCAAAAAAGGGCCATCCTCTCAATTACAGCTGTTATGTGTAGTTTTCACCATCTACTGACTACAGAGTGGTGTGCTGTCTCTGGTCTCTAGTCTGTTCACAGACACAGAACTGTGTAGAAGACACTGGAATGTGCCTCCTGGTGCAATGGACAGTTCCCATTCCCTTTGTTGAAAGAAAACAGTGAGGATGAAATCTACTGTTAGCCACCTTTACCAACTTTGGAATTATTTACAAAGTTTGCAAGAAAAGTCTGGTCATTAGCCTACAGAGATCCAGCTCGCTGTGTCCCCTTAGGTGAAATGAAGGCAAATGGCTCAGATCAACAGATACAGCCACAGGGTCAGTGGGTCTGCAAACCAAACATCTTGGGTGGCCAGGAGCCCAGGCAGAGTGGGAGTGACAAGGTGCAGAGGCAGACCACAAGGGAAGATGCTGAGGTGAGCCCCCAACTCCTAATTTTCCCTGTGGGTACCCCTCATACTATGGTCTAATAGTTTGAACTGACAGTCTGCTGAAATTAGAACTGAAACAGATAAATCCTTGCATGAACACAAAGGGAATTTGTTCTGACATTACATAACCACTTTCAAAATGCTTCCCTGACTGTCACAAGACTATGAGGAAAAGGAAGTAGACCTGAAGGTAATACTCATATTTTAGTATGATTCAACATGAATCTAGTTTGTGTTGATCTGAAGGTATATGACATATATCTTAAAATCCCAATGAAAAAGAGGAAGATCAGATTCCTTCATTTATTCTTCATGATATTTTAAGACCCAGCATAAACAAATGTCTCTTAAGATCAACTTCTTAAAAAGGAGTATGTGGGACTATTTGGACTGCACATGTACTTTCTCTTGAGATTTTAAAATGTTTGATCAGACCATCCACTTATCTGTACTCTGCTGCAAAAAGTGGCTGTTAGCACTTCATGGGGACCTAAGTTTGCCTACTGTTGTCATTTTTAGCATAAGTTTCTTCCATAGAAAACATCTTGGCTAAGTTTTATGATTATGTGTGTATCCTTAGAACTGTTGATGGACATTATCAGTACTTGTACTTTATAGTATGCCAAAGAAATCCTGTTGGATTTTTATTTTGTTTTATTTTGTCCACTTTTTATTATATACATTGCTATAATTAAGACACAGTTGAGGGCAAATAAAGGATGCACACCTTGGTAAAAGTGGGAAGTTAAGCTAGGTTTTGCATTTAAGGAAGAAAACTGATAGACATCAAAAGGTAAAGGTGGCAAAGACTGCTGGTGTGGATGCATTCATTTGCCTGTTAATATGTGATATGAAAGATAATGAAGATGCCCACGAGGAGGATATGAAAATTTAGGCTTAAAAATCCTACAGCTACATTTATTTTTGACAGATTAGGGTTTGTTCCCTGGCTTGAAACTTGAAAAGTAAAATAGAACGATAACCATTTTTTTAACTGTCAGATTGCACACAACTGAAGAAGCTTTAGAAAAAGATTGAGACCTAGAGAAGTGAAGTGGCTCAAGATAGCACTTTAATAGCACTCTCTGAACACTAGTCACAATGTCTGAATCACAGACCCTGGTTTTCTCTCTGGAAGAAGCTGATCTTCAACGTTAACTTAGAGGCAATAAACACTACATTCTCAAACTATCTGAACAGCTTTCTGAGGATGCCTGGACTTTCAAGTGAACTTGGTCGAGTGGTATGCAAAACTTGCGTGATCTCTTGCATTTCTTAGTGAAATTAGAGAAACTCTGTGACTTTATAAGACTTCCTTGGGGATTTTAGGTGAGCAGAAAAAGAAAGAAGACTAAAGCATAAACCCACAGTGAGTGGAAGCAAATCCACTTTCCAATGGGAGTATAGCATGATCAGATTTGGGTTTTTCCTTTGTGTTTTTTCTTCCACTGTCCAAGCTGAATATTTTATTCTCCAGGGCTTAACCTCTACAAGTGTTAATTAGCCTGAAAGAGAGAGAGAGTGTGAGCACACATTTAGTTAGTGTTTGCTGTAACTCCTTTCTTATTTGGGGGTTTCCTGGGTATTACTTAGAAATACAAGGTCAGCCACTAAACTTGATGATTCAACAAAAACCCCAACTTACCACTGCTGAATATTTGTCTATCACTGCTGGTGAAAACCTCACTCTAACCTTTCTTAGCACCTTATAGAATATGGGTTACATTTCTGGCAGTGCTAGCTTTCATCACAGGGATCGTCCTCCATACAAGAGAGTCTACTTATCTTTGTTTTATACCCATGTGAGATCTGGTTTCTGGCAAACTGAGCATTCATATAACCACATATTCTACCTTTATATATTTACATACAGTTAAGCAAAGGAGTAGCAAAAAACAATTACAATTATCTATGTAAACTTGATCCAATGTCGGAGTATGAACATGGCTGCAAAATCAAGTCAGCCCCAAAATGTCTCATTTGTCTGAGTAAAGACTAAACATGTTCTTCCTTAAAGGTTCACCACAAGGGTTTTAACAATAGTGTCATAGTGGTATGGGTGATTTTATTAGTTTGGTTTGGTTTGTTCTGATTCTTTTAATTGGGCATAGAAACTCTCAATAATAAGAAGGAAAAAAAAAAGAAAAAAGCCCATTAAATTTCATTCCATTGGTCATTTAGTTAGCCTTACATAATCTAGGAGAGTCTTAAATAGCCAAGATGGGGCTACACTTTTTTGAGTACAATCTGTGAACAGAGTGCACAAAAATCTTTTCTTATAACACTTTCATGCCTTTTCCTGGTGTATGTTGTTGCTGGAAAACATAGATGAAACTATTGATGTTATCAAGAGGAGTTACTACCAGCAGCAGAGCTATTGAGCATGGGACAGAAGGCTTCACAACTCTTGCTTTAAGAATAATTTTGGAAACACTGCAGAAGAAAAACTGATTGACTGAAGATTGATTTTTGGCTGAAGACCAGAAGCAGTATATCATTTGAAAGACTCCTTTGAGACTCTGTATTGCCTCTCACATTCAAGAAACCTCATATATTACACATTACAGAATACCTTCTGAGCCACGTCATTGGAAGTTACCTGCAACACATTTCTAGGGCTCAGTCTTTGTCTTGTGATTAAAGCAGTAACAGTTCACTTGCTCTTAAACTAGAAACTCATTGAATTTTTTGTTAGTTGGGCCATTAAGCCTGTAACTCATTTAGAGTACTCTTTTCTGATAAAAGTCAATTGTAAAGACTGTGCTCTGCTTAGGAATTACTACTTAGAATTAGAAAATTAAAACCTCAGCATTAGGCATTTTGGTTATTTGAAAAACTACCAGGTTTCCACCATTTCTCTGTGAGTTCCAGTGATGTGCTGTAAGGCAGAATTTTCTGAAGTAAAAGACCAATAAGAACAGCAGTACCCTCTGACGTCAAAAATAAAGATCAATAATTTACATAAGCAGCTTCTGGGAAATACTGTGTTTGTGTATTGTTCCCTCTGTGTTTGCAGCCACTTTGTTTGCTTCCCAGGTTAGCTGATGTTAGACAGGTGATTAGTTTGCTTGCTTGCTTTCGCGCAAGATAAGAAATAATAAATTGTAAACAATAAAACAAGCGTGAAACACACAACAGACAGTAACAATTTGCAGCGCACTTCCTCGTCTACTGTGAGGAAGAGGTATACTTCGGAAATAAAGGACAAGATTTGCTTTTCTTGCCCGACAGAGTCATAGACCCTGGCACCACAGAGACTTCTTCGTTTGTTCTGAGAGTTCAGATGGTCCTTTCAGAGAAACAAGTATCCAGCTATTGATGGCACATTCATAGTATGTCAAGCCTATTAGGCTGTCAGTCTTTGTTAAGATTACATTACAGTTTATTTTACAGTGCTTCATCACCCAATTGCTAATGGTCCTCCCAGAGGAGACAGAGCACACACACATGCTCTCATCCCTTCAAGGAGGTACAGCAGAGCTGCCAGGTAAAGACAGGAGTCCCTCCTGGAAGTGACACCCTATGTGGATGGTAGGGCAGCTACGCCAGCATGCACTTCACTAGATCACACTGCCCTCCAGTGCTTTCAGTGGTATTGAAATATCTTCTCATTTTGAGCACCAGGGTAAAAATTACTCAGGTCTCCAGTCAGAGGTTGATGTTTGCTTGTCAGATACCTGGATCTATAACAGACTTCAGTTAAGCAAAGTTTTGTGAGCTGTATGGAAAGCACATTAAGGCAGAAAATACCCAGCAAAACTTAAGCTATGTCTCATGTGCCTTATCACATCCTTTCTGCAGCCCTCCACTCATACTTGCTACTTTGTTCAGAAAGTCCCTGGAGAATTAGGTTTGAGGGAGAAAGAGGAAAATGAGGAAATGAGATTAGGAGTGGGAAAATGGCAACACGAATTTCAGTTTCCTTTTTCTAGTGGGAGAAGTGAAGAAATTGGGACAGATCCCACTCCTATCAAGGCCAATGACAAAATGTCCATTGACTTTAATGAGAACATGGTTGTATTGTTTTTTATTTTCTAATTTCATCTTGTGGCTGGCTAGAAAGTTTGAGTTTAGTTTCAAGTGTTGATAACAGCTTTCACACTATTAATTTACTACAGAGAAATCCCTTTCAATCCGACATTCTTACAAGATTCAAGCTGACTCAAACAGATTGCATGTAACCTGAAGGTAAAATCCACTCTCAGGGATCAAAGTGTGGTACATTAGTATGGCACATTCCTTCTATCTTCAGACTGCTTAATTAAGAAAAAAAGGATTTTAAAGGCACAACACAAAAGATTTTAAAGGCCAAAGATTTATAGGACAGCTATAGCAATTGCTACCTTACACTTACTGTGCGCTCCAGGAACAGTTTGAGGACTAATGGCAATGGGCTTCTGCTTAGGCTGAGTTTTAAGGGGTGAGCATTTCAATGAACTAGATCAGGTCCCCAAAACATCAAAGAAACATTGGCCTAATTGTGCAGAAAAAGAGAACTAGGCAAACAAATTTATCTTGGTTGATGAGTGGAAGCCAGGAGCTTTTCTGACAGCCAGGTAAATCAAAGACAAGCTCGTTTATTTCAGTATTAAAGTTAACATAAAAGCAGACTTTTATGCAGTACTTTAGATACTTTACTTAGAGGTAGACAGATGGGTAGACACATATAGAGCTAGGTAGAGGGTTAGGCAGCTAAAAATCTGGAGAGATGGAAAACATTTTGACATGGCTGTTGGGAATCAGTTATGGGAAATTAAAGGTTCTTAGAGAAGTACAGGCTTGAAAGATCTGCTTGAATTTGCGAGCCCTCAGTACCACTTCTTACTCTGTTTGCTTTTTACTAATGACACAAGTAAGGCTTGCAGCTTGTCTATACTTTTTTTACTCAGTTCTAAGAGAAAGTGTCTTTCTGTGATCCGCTGTTACTGTTAGTCTGTGTATTTCTGCATACTGGTCTGTTTTGAAGTTGTCATCCTTAAAGCCAGTGATCTATTTCAATCAAATTCAACAGACTCTGCTGAAAATAGGTGAATGCACAGAAACAGAGACTCTGTTAGTGCTTTGACAAAAAGGCTTTGTCTTTACCTCAAACTTGTAAGACATCAAACACTATTATGTGGCTCAGGGCACAAAACCTTGGCAAGGTAGGCCTCTGTTGTTTCAGGGCTTGTGAAGCTACTTCTACAATGCTATGCAGTAACATCAGGCTTGAAATGAAAAATGTAATCCCAAGTCTTGCCAAGATGGCACAAGTTAAGCTAATGAACAGTTCCACCCTTTCTATATGTTCTACTGGCAACACAGGCAAAGAAAAGAAAGAGCCCTCTCAGTATCAAGCAATGAAAGCCTCTCCATACTGCAAAGGAAATACCAGAGCTGTATCCTGAGTGCCAACTGGTTATGACATTCCTTCTGACAAGCACTTCTGGTTTTGTAACATAGGGTTTAGTTATGTACATTGGAATAAGTAAGAAACAGGAAATATCAGAGGACGGTCAGTCATAGTTTTGGTTAAAATTTTACCTTTCGGTTGTCAAACTTTCAAAAGGATTTTCACATGCTCATCTGGTATTGTAGTTCAATCCATACGGGTAGTAGAGCTGAAGGAGGACACAATAGAAGTATATCTGAGAGGACTTGCATTATGAAGACACAAACTTCACTGCATATGGGGAAACTCAAACACATAGCTGGGCTCTTCTTTTGCTTATTCTGGCTTTCTACAGGAATGTCTGGACTCAATGTGTTTTCTTCTGACATACTGGAGACAGTGTGCAAAAAATCTGGCAGCAGGACCTCTGGCTTTTTCATGAAATTAAGGTTTCCTTTGGAAGAAAATCAAAGAATTGTCACCAATGTCATGGAAGAATATGTGTGTACAGTCACAGCACAGTTGTGTAGGTAGTTCCATGTCTGGTCCTCATTTTGACTGCATGGATTTTTCTTAGGCTTTTAGAAATTTCAAAAGGATAGAAGAACGATCCTACTGGTAGAAGATTTTCATCACATGTTCTTCTAGAGCAGCTATAGCACAAGGCAAGTGGCTAGTAGTCATTGGGACCAAATGAGCAGGTAACCAACAGAGCACAGACCTGCAGAAAAACAACAACTCAGGTTCTGAAATACAGAAACAGATGGAACAGGAAAATGAAACTTCTGCTTGATGAATACAATGAATGGTGGCACCTGTGAACCAGTCACAAGGAGAAGGGAAGGAAGAAGGAACAAACAGCAGAAATGAGTGACATAGAAAAGAAAGAGGGAAATTACCCTATTTGTCAAATAAAAACAGTATAATCATATGAATGAAAGGAGGGAGAAAAAGCTCTGTAAACATAATGAAGAGGTAGTAAATGAGCAATAAAGTCAGCTACAGAGAGCCAAGTGTGTCTTCCATTCTGATCTGATGCCTAAAATCTTTTCAAGTATGCAACATTCTCTTCTGAGAGCACCTAGCCATTTCTCTAAAAACTATCTGTCAGAGATGAAAATTTATTTACAGATTATGGTGTTATTTGTAAAAGGAGACTCACAAAAGGCTTAGAATTTTCGTTACTCAAAGTGAAATATATAGAATATTTATTTTAATTCTTGCATGTACAAAAAAGGAGAGGGTTGAGACCAGGAAGATGGAACTGCATGTTCTCTGATTTATTTGTACTGTTTCTTTAGATCATAATATTTAGTTTAAACTTATTTTCATCAATGACATCTGATTAAAACCTCACAGTACCAAACCAGATTTAAGGATACGTAAACTGTCAGACCAATAGTTTCAAGGTTAGATTTTGCCACTTATATTGGTGTTAAAATCTATACAATCCAAAGATTACTTTACTGGACCTACTAAACCACTGAGAGGTGTGAAATATAATGCTGTAAGAATAACACTGGCAAAAATATTTAAATGGCTTGACAAGGCATATTGTCAGTAAGAGGAACTTGGACTCCTAATTCCTATTTCCTCACCACAAACACTAGCCAACGTGTCTTACATCCAATTCAACCTTGCAAATTCATCTAAATTGATCCCTTCTGAGCCTCATTTATTTGGTCCTTTGAGGCACTGTCAAATCAAATTGCAAAGCTTTGCATTTTAGCCTGGTCATTATTGCACTTTCTATTTTTTTAATAAATTGTACTTCAGGCAATTGAAATGTCTTCCTGCTAAGAGCTTCTTGAAGTTTTAGTTACAAACAATTTTTGCCTCATCTCAGAAGTCTTGCCACCATATGCACTTCATGCCACTTGTCTTCTACTTGAGTGGATGCAGAATGCTCAGAAGAAATTGTATTCACTCAATTATCACATAGTGTGACTACACAAAAAATCCTATTATCATCAAAGGATATTGGATTACAGCAGGAAAAGTGGAAAAAAAGAAACCCTCTGAAAAAGATGGGGAGTTTGTAAAGGTAGGTGACCCAATCCTTTTATCTAACTCCATATAAATTTCTTTGACGTCATGTTCTCTCTGAAACCCATGTGGCACTTTTTTTCTTATGCAAACTCGATGAAGTTATAGTGGAAGGAGAGGGCCACTACTCAGACTCATGCTAACTAACTTTGACTCACCTCTGTAGAATCAATAAGGTCCCCCTCCAAATAAAACAAGATGCTGACAGAGAGTTTTATTTATTGCCTTCAGAAAGCAAATGACAGAAGCTAACCTGCTGGTGAATATTTGTTGCTGCTGAATATTTGTCCTAAGTTTTCTTTTATTTCTGTCCATAAAATAGAGGAGATGCTGTTAGTGACAGAACAAACTTACTTAGCTTGAACTGCCATAGCCCTTCCTTTTAACTGCAGGGAGCCTTTCCACGCAGGCAGCAGATGAGAGTGGCCCTTACAGAATTCAAGCAGCTGTGGGACCAACCTACTTGGGATGGGATGGAGATGAGAAACAGTCTGTAATACAACTGCAGGACCCACAGCATTCCCAACACAAAACTCCTGCCAACATATACAAGCATACTCCAATTCAGACCTTGTCATGATAGTGATAGGAACCTTTTTGTTTTTTCTTCCCCTAGCTTTTGGTAGAAATAAATTAAAAACATTTTAAAATCTTGTTGAACAGAAAATACTTAATGCTCTTTGTGTCCTAGACCTTAGAACTTTTCAGTTCTTCCTTTTCAGGAAGTTCTTCCTTTTCAGTTTTCAGAATCTCCTCTTTTTCCACAGCAATAGAAAGAGTTTCTTCACAAAAACCAGTGTAGACTGTAATACTGAAATCCAGTAAAACTAAGGCAGCTCTGTGATCATGCTTCTTGCCTGGTGTGAACATGTTCTTAGCTTTTCTGCATAAAGTAGGGCTTAACACTAAAGTAGACCATAATAGACTCTGAAGTTATGTATGTTTTCATGCCAGAAAAGACAGGAAAATTATAACCAGTGGGCTATTTTGGTCACAGGAAAATCCTATCCCCTACTGTTAAAAAGAGAATACCCTAAGTGTGGAAAATGATACATCCCATAATCACAGTCACCATATAGCTCAGGCTGAGAGGGACGTCAAGAGGTCTGTAGGCTAATCTCCTGCTGAAAGCTGGGCCAGCTGAGATCAAATCAGGTTGTGCAGGACTTTATCTAGTCAGGTTTTGAAATGCCCCCTCCCCCAAGGATGGAGTTTGCACAGCCACTCTGGGCAGCCCCTATCATTGCTTGGCTTTCTTCAGGATCCAAATCTGCTATGAACATTTCGCAGCAGTGTAGATAAAATAGTAAGATATCTATGCATGTGCCATCCTGTTTTGTGTGCTGCTGTACCATTCCCCCCATGGACTTTCCCTGATCAAGGGCTATTGCCCTTGCCATGCCCAACAGCTACCTCTCCAGCTCATGGAGATAATTCCTCTGTGTGTCAATCCAGATACTGATGGCATCCGTATTCCAGCTCTGATAGCTGTTCCGTTGCTCAACAAGAACAACAGGAAGCAAGATATCCTACTAGGAAAAGCTATGCAGCTCATTTGGCAAAGATTTTACAGCATATGGATGAGATGAAAGAAGGCACAGCTGGTTTCAATTTTCTGTAGTGGAATTTAGTATTCAAAAGTATGGCAAATGTTGGTAGAAGGAATAATTCAAAACTCAGTTTGGCATCAAACAGATAGATGGCACAGATTTGGGTCAATATACTCACTTCAGAACTGAAACACAACTCAAATTTTCATTATCCATTGAAAAACAACACCACAGGCACTTGCTCTTCAGTTTTGGTTCTACACATGGCCATATACGGATCTTTCATCTGCTAATATTCATATACTGCTACAGAGGAGCACTATTGCTTCCATTGTACTGCAGAAAATTAAATAGACCTAAAATTTAATCCAGTGAGTTTCTTACTGTAAATAAGACTGACAGTATTTCCCTCTTCAATGAATTCACATTAAAATATACTTTTTGTTTCACAGAATGCTGCTTAAAAGTATCTAAAGGATAGTGCCACAGAGCTTTGCTTTTTGGATTTCCCCCCCCCCCCAGAAATATGGTTATTGGTCACGGGCATGAAAATACTATTTTTGTGTTACTGTGAATGAATGATTGTTTCCAAGTAACATATTCCTCAACTTGGGAGGAAAAAGGTAGCGAGGCTGTACACAACCTTCTGAGAACAGACAGATTCAGGGCAGATTACCTAGTAAAGCATCTATCATTACTCCATTGAGCTAAGCCCATTTATATATTTTCTAGCTTCCTTAAATATTCCTATCTCCTTTTTACTTAATTATCTTTTCCACAAGCTATCCAGCCTACATCAGAGAGGAAAGAAAATAATTAAATAATGTTCTCAGCACTAACAAATGCAGAAACATGCCCTGCAGCAACATACATCTTCTAGCTATTACAGAAGATTTTTGCTAATTGGAGAAATAAGGATAGTTCTGTGATGGTGCAGATCAGCCCCAAATTCAAGAAAGGATTATAGATGTTCAGTAATAACAATCAACCCTAGCATCCCACAAAAGCTGGAGTAGAGGGAATTTCAAACAGATGAAACCTTGCTTCTGTTTTATTGCTCCTAGGCAGGTAAGGAGCATATGTTTGCCTTCATAATCTTATTATCGCCAATCTTTCTGCTTCTGAAAAAGACTTCTCTTCCTCTTTTCACATTGTAGAGGTCAATCTACATTTATTTCCATGCAAAGGTTTCCTCTGGATCGCCACCAGGCCATTTTCTAGCTGCCAGGTTGATTTTGCTATGGGCTTGCTGATTACTGTAGATTTCCAATTCTGCCATCTGATAGTGAAATACAGCATATGCTGCTGCCATTTCTCCTGGGTGGCTGCAATCTCACGTTCGTAGGTGGCAATCGGGCACCATCTCCAGGCTTGAAAGAGTTCTTCCTCCTTGATGGGAAAGCAGCTTGCAGGAGACTGCAGTTCTGCTCAGGCAGCTCAGGACCTTTGAATCCCCCTCCCGCCCTGCTAGCCGCAAAGTGCACCTTCCACCCTAGATGTTGCCTCTCAGGTGAGATGAATCCTGGCACCTCAGCTCTTACTCTGCAGGAGAGTACGCACAGACACCGTTACCATTCGCTCCAGCTTCGTGGTTTTCCCCTGGCCGTGTGTAAAACTAAAATGCTGGTAAAAGGATTCACGTTGTTTGCAGAAGAGTTTCAGGGGAAAGGCTCATGAGGAAGGAAAACACTGACCGTGCCTTGCCGCTGATGCAAATTGTAAATGTAGAGCAGTGAAATACAGTGCAGCATGTATAAAAGTTTAAAAACATTAATAGTGGGTTCATATCTTGTGCTTAAAGAAATGTGTTAACTTCCAGAGCTTCTTAACTAAATCTCCCACTTTACTGTATTATTATGTTAATGCATAATTGCTCATACATTTTGCAGCCAAAGGAAGCACACCCAATTCCATATACACATTTAGAAAAATCAACATCTTATAGTCAAACATAACATTCACATGCACGATCTTCCATATTTTACACTCGGTACTTCTAATTATTCTAGCTAGTTGCCATGTGGAAATTTTCTTCAAAACATATTTTTTCCTTTGAATCCAAGAAGCTTTTATTCAAGTTCTAAAAGAAAACTGGGATGAAAACGAAATCTGTCCTGTAAATAGAATTAATTTTCACAAGAAGTCACGAGGGGACACCGTCAGGACAGCTGACTCCCAACTAGCCAAAGGGGTATTCCATACCACATAAGTCATATTCTGGGAGGGTGGGGAGAGGAGTGAGCAAGCAGCTGTGTGGTGCTCAGCTGCCAGCTGGGGCTAAACTGTGACAGACCTTGTACCCAAAGGGTTAACCACAGCCTTGGAAGAAAAGAAAGGGTTGTAAGCTGAGTTATTAAGGAGAACGTGTGGGAATACTGGCTCCCTCTTCTGAGAGTGGGAAGGTTCTGTACGTGGTGCTTTTGACTCAACATTACCTTGTTTGGTTCAGTGTTGGTAAAGACTGTCATGTATGAAAAGCCCTTTTCAGCTCATCACTGGTCTATTCCTGGACCAGGCGGCCCACCAGCTTCCTGGGTCATGATGGTGGAGTAAAGAAGTCTCTGCACTAAAGACATGAACGATTTCTTATTTCGGGATCTCTACAGCCTGATTCTATAAACACCTTCTGAAGGTGATGTCATTCTGGTAGTGTTATAGCAAGGGCAGGCCCTGGACAAAGGAAAAGTGGTTTGGCCACAGCTGGAATTTAATGCTGTCACTCACCTACACATCGAGAAAAAAGTTGAAAAACTCATGTGGCCAGACTAATGATTTCGCTTTTAGTATCTTGAGTAGATCTCAGGATGGTATGTTTTCATCATTCTTTGCCAGGAAAGGGTTTAAATAACTCAGAAATAACACAAAGTCCAGAATAAGAATTTTCTTGATCATGAGGCTTTGTGAGTACATACGTCTGTACAAAGAAAAAGCCAGATTAGAGTTGGGCAATGTGAAAGAACCTGATTTTACAGGGCAGGCTGATCAGAAAGAAATCTCTCCCTGCAGTGCTCACGCAAGTCTTGCCCACAGTGCCTGAAAGAGAAAGGAAAGAGAGGGAAAAGAAGAAGGGTTATTGCTGTGGCTGGTTGTCTTGTGGATATCTCATCACCAGCTAAAATAAATGATAAATGCAAACCATACCGATCCTTCACATCTCTTGGGGTTGGAACAAAACCAATTGCTACCACGCAATTGTAAAAGTATGTGGGGTTTGGGAACTGCTCTCTCACAAGTATCCACAACTGGTAAATGAAGTAGTGAGAGGGGTCACAGACACAGCACTACTTCAGCTTCCGGATTACAAACTTCTGAGATATTTTCCCATCCTTACCACTTGCAGGAATACGAGCTGCTGTGTTTAGTAAAGTTGACAGGTCTTTTAAATAAATTTTATCATAGCATTAAAAACTTTAACTGTTGCTAGGATCCAGAAAGATTTTTTTTCCTTAGAAAAGGTCCATATGTCTTTTTTTTTTTCAACTACATTAATTTTAGTAAGTAATTAAGTAATTAAAATATCCATAACTCAAAGTAACATCAATGAAGTATGCTTCTAGGATCTCTCTTGGTTTGTCACCCAGAATTACACAAAAACATTCTTTAGGCCATCAAGTACATTATGTAAATGTCTCCTTTTATAAAGCAGATAGCATACATACATGTACACACTGACATTAAATAGACAATACTGCATGTGAGGCTGAGCACATGTGCAGCATTTTAAACCCTGAGAGTTTGTCTTGCTCTGCTGTATTTTCTCTTACCTCAAAAACTGCAAGTAGCTTTCAATCTCAGCCATTTAAAAATAAAAATTAATACTATAACTTTCAAGGGCCCTGTCCTACCTTTATTTGTACTCATCAGCTGCCTCTAGTGAAGCAAGTGCTTTAGCATCTTCCAGCCATAAGTCAGTCAATATATTCATATGTCCTGATAGAACAAGAATGGTTTTCTCAGTGAAATACCTGACTCTTGAGCATCTAAAATTCCCATGTCTTATTTTTTCATTTTTAGAAAATGTCTATAGTGCAGATCATACTGTAAGAAAGATAGCTTGTGTGCTGGAAGATGTCAAGCAGCATCACAAAACTGAGAAAAAAATAACTTATTTTGCAAAGAAATGGGACCTTTAAACTCATACTATCAGAGCAATATGTCTATCTAAATTCACCCTCACAGAAATGCTATTCTTGATGTATTGTTAAGAAGAGTTTTTTTAATCAAGAAAATGAAAATTGCAGATTTTTAATGTGTTTATTTTAAATTTCCCCTCCCACTACTCAAGTAATCCACAACTTCTATTAACTTACTGAAAGTTATATTGCTAAGAGTTTCTTGTGGGTTTTGGGGTTTTTTAGTAGAGAAGAAAAGAGGGGGATAATTGTGGACTGGAGTAGGCAAATCTTCTAGATGAAAGAGACATATGCTAAAGAAAAAACCCACTGTATTTGCAGGCAGCTCTATTATTTCCTTGAAAAACGATTTCTTGAAAGCTCAAAGAATATTTTTTCTCTTTATGTCTTGATGTTAATCCCTTGCTTAATGTCTCAAATGCTTTGTAGTAGAAGTTGTACAATGAAGAGTCCAACACAAGTATCAGTTATCATTTCACTTTGCTGTGAAATGATTTCTTTTTTTTCTGCTGCACTTCTGGATGAAGTATCACTGACGGCTTTCTCTGGGGACCTCTGGGGCAAAGGTCTTATCATTATGAGTTGTAAATAAGCCCTAAAGCTTTTTTAGATGTTTTTTCCTTTTCTCCAGGATTATTGCCTCTCAGCAGACACATGACAGTCTTTCACTGCCAAATTCCATTTTGCTAAAAAATACTGAGATGGAAAAAGTTATCGGAAGCCTGTGAAAGGCAGGGATTTTCTCCTGTCACTGTGAAGGCAAGCTGGCCTGAAATGAGCTCCAGAGCAGACAGCTGTACTTTGGTACTTACACTTTCACTCTTTTTTATTCTTTTTTCCCCTCTGGACAAAATACATTTCATACAGCAGATTGTAACCTGCCTCCTGAATTTTTTAACATCTCAAGTACTTTAAAGAGAAACTGCTAAGTTCTGCATTCCCTCTCACATGTATGTATTACAATTTAAGTTTCAATTTCAGTACAATTCTTTATTAGTGACACTTAGGGATTTTAATTGCTTTCCACAGCTGTCAGGTGTAATAGAGGGCAGCGGGGGGCAGGAAGGGGGTGTGCAGTGCCACTGGCCCATCCATTCTGCCTAGGCAGTGATAAAAGGGCATCATCAGGCCATCCTGAGGGGTGTCTCATCTGCCCTCATCCCCTTCCTCTCATTGGGGTTCAGCAGGTCATTTCAGCATGTGCTGGAACTTCAGCACCATACGCGATTCCCCTCATTGCCAGCAGTGGGCAAAAGGGCTCACCTCAGCCTTAACATGCTGGCTCTTACGTAGTAGTATATCACTAACACCCACAGAAATGACAATGCGGTTCACTCCTCAGCTGCATCTGCATTTTTCACAACTGGAGCAAAACTACCATCCACTGCATACACTGAGAGGAACACTATATAAAATACAGAATAAACACAAAAATAAGGCGGGCACAGGAGCTCCTTTTTAAGGTTTTCTTAATGTAAGTCCCACTTGAGCAAGCTGTAAAGCTGTATATGGTTCTTTGTCCATTCCTTTGCTATGACTGGAAAAAATTTGCTATTTATTTATATTATCCATTGATCACAAGAGAGTGTAAATGAAATGTGGATTGGTTTCTCCCTGCCTGATGAGACCAGCCTGAAGCAGATTTTACCATGATATGGATCATTTAATCAGCACGAGGTCCATTTGTTGACTCCTGTGGAGGTTTTGGTGGGGTTTTCTTTTGTTGTTGTTTTGGGTTGTTTTTTTCCACTGGCATGGAAATGCTGGAAATGAACCGAGGGACAATTTATTTATAAATAACATTCTCTGTTGTTATCTCAGTAGCAAGTAAATCTGACTGAAATTTATTTTAAAATTAAAAAGATTAGAAAGAAGAAAGCAAACAAAGCATAATCGACATCAGATGTTTGTTTTCTAGGAGGAAGGGAAAGTATCTTTCTATATTTATGCAACTCAAGGTCTGTTTACAAATGTAGTTGGAATATTTGATGTTCTTGGAAGGTAATGATGATCTATCTTTAACATCATCCTGAGAAATTGGTCACACCAAGGCTGCTAATTTGAGATACTTCACTTCTCATGCAGTAAACCAACTTCGCAGTTCAGAAAGGAAAGCAAGCTTCACTGGTTTACTGGGGAAGAAAGGTAGAGCAGGAAAGGAAAGAGGGACCATACAAAGCTCACTCCTGCATTCCCCTTAGTACAAGTACAAGCCCTCTCAATTTGCTGTGACATCACTAGGGAATAAATGAGGAACTGGGAAGGTTCATAAGTAATTTTCATAGGAGGCATAATGTAATAGAATATGTGATAATTAACTGCTAATAGTCCTAATTAAGTGAAAGTATTTCTAATTATCAGAAAGGAGGTGGATAAAGCAGGTTAATTTTTACTTTATCTTAATTTTCTAAACTTTTTATTATAGCACCTCAGTGTCAGACACTGAAAATACTTGGTTGTTAGATGTAGTACTTGTTTGCATGGGCTCTTCCTGCATGCCAGGCCCTGTCCTTGGCAGGCAGAAACAGGAGGTGCCCCATCTCCAGAGCTGGGTGATGACAGATGGAACTTCACCTGAAGGTTCCAGCGCCTGGTTGTTTTCCTCTTTTAAGGAATCACACTTTGTTTTCCCAGGTGTCTTTCAAGGGAGAAAGTGTCTGGACTTTAAATGTGGTATGCACATAGAGCTCCTGGTTTTAGCTGTATCTGTCTGTCTGCTTTTAAATCTAGGTAAACTGTGAACATATGTATGTATACACATAGTCTTAAAAAATAAAAAAGAAAGGTTTTTGTTGCTGATTCTTTGGGTTTGCTTTTAACAGGTCTGAAAGAATTATCCAGTATCCTGTTGACTTCAAGGCACATTTCAAATTAGTGTAAGTTTTGTTCTATAGTGTTCTTTATTCATCTTAATGAAAAAGAAAGGGTTAAATATTATAACTCTTTTTGTTTGTTTGTTTGTTTGTTTGTTTGTTTAATAAGTATTACTTCATCATTTTATATATGTCCTTTAAATTCCCTCAACAGATACATGCAGGAAGCACAAAAGATGTTAAGAGATCATAATGTAACATGATGGTTTGGAAAGGAAGGATCTGATGAATTGTTTTCACAGGAAGTGTCTTGTACCAGAAGTATCAGGTACCTTGGTACTGACTCCAACCAGTGTGGTGCACTGAAAAGCAAGTTGTGAAGATTAATTTGGATTATTATGTATTCTCATTCAGCTAGATGATGTACTCAAAGCTTGTATTTTATTTTTTTTTTGTCATCTCCAGTTAAGGTAGGGATGTGGAGTAATACTGAGTGTTTGTGCATTGAGAAGCCATCATTGCTGAGCTGAGAAGTGGTGCTCCTTCTTCTTTCAGCTATCAGGAGACCTTCAAAACTGAAGGGAAAAGCCTGTGGACAAATGACATGCCTTTTCTTTGGTTTGCAGCAAGTGGGTCGTGATGGCTGCATGGGTGCCAAAAGGGCAGGCACAGAGGTGTGGAGAAGAGCTGCAACAAGTGCCCCGTCCTTGCATGTCCCTGTCTGCACCAAACCCCAAACCTCTCCACTGCCCCTGTCCTTGGTCTCTGGATTCTCCTGAACTTCACGGTTGCCTGTTAAGCAGTAGCGGAGTGGTCTGCCCTCTGCCCATAATAAGTTACTTCTTGTTCAGAGCAGATTTAAGGGTCACGGAAAAATACACAGCTGCACGTATATTCTCAAACCCCTCCATAACCTATTCAATCATGCCCCTCTGCTCAGCTGTTACCAGCTCACATCCATCACAACAATGGCAGAAGCCACACATTTCTGCCTTGAAGCTTAACTGTTTGTTGTTTTTCTTTCTGGAAATCTTATTCATAATAATCTAAAAACAACAGGAAGCAAAGCCTTTGGCTTTCACTTGCAGCATGTTTCTTTAATGGAATCAATACCCATTTCCAAGACATGTTTGTCTTGCGTATTGATCCTGCACCTCCACCTCCTCTTCTGTCTCATGTTTCAGTTCCATTGTCATCTGAGAGATTTCTAGATAAAAATTCCAGTATGTCAGATTATCCTGATTATGCTTTAAAGAGCTTAAGTTTAAAATAGGAAAACTATTTATAAAAGTGTATATAAACACACATGACTTTGGCAGTGTAAGGATGTGTAGAGTTATAAAATCAGCCTGCATAGCTGGCATGAGCAATCCAGTTCAGTGCTGTGGTCAAAAGATGAACATGCTTAAACTTAAGCAGAGGAAAGATATATAAATATTTGCAAGGAAAGGAATGGATAGGAACTTCTATAATTTATTTTATATCCTTCTGCTAAAAATAATGATTTACAATCTTTCCCCTCCCTCTTATTTATTTTTTGATTGTTTGGAATTATGTATTTAATATGACCTTGGTAAAAAGCTTCACAAATGGGAAAATATCATTTCCTTAATTACACTAAATAAAGCTAATATAATATGTTAATATGACAGTAATTTGTAAGTTTATACAACTTACAGGTTGTATAATAGCGATTATAATTAACTGAAATCCATGAACTTTTTTTTTTTAGAAATGCAGATGCAGAAATTTATATACGTGTATGTGATCCAGGCTCACTTCTAGAGAAATTAAAAAAGAAACTCAAAAAGCAACAAATAATTTTTCATCTGGTGAAAATAAAGAAGAGAATGAGACTAAATTGGTAATAAATTCTCCCTTCTCAGTTTCTCTGGGTAAAAATAAGGATGATTCAGAAAGTTCCTTACAAAAGTTCGTGGTGAATTCTGCTCTGTCACATTCTCCCTCTTTAATTATGAATATTTCTATTGTGAATTCCCCAAATGTTAATTCCCGCTTGTGCTTCCCAGAGGTTTATCACTCCACTCAGATTTTATAGGGGCTTCTGCACAGATTAATGGGTGTTCAGTGGTGGAAGATTTTGCACCCAGACCTCGTAATCTAAATGCATGTAGCACATCAATTATAAGGCATGGCACCAGAGCTAGGACTGGGACCAGCAGTGTGCTGGACAAGGTAACATTTCAGGGGACTGGAAATGTGGTTCATTCCAGCTATTTCTTCATTTCACAGCACAACTCACCCCACAGTCCATGGGGTTCCATGCTGCATTTATTTACTCTGCCAATTATTACCTTTCCCACTTTCAATTTAGGCAGAGAGGCTGAACCTTCTGTCCTTTGCATCTTTCCCTACAAATCTTGCGTGTGAGAATCCATTTATACATGCTTTTTCTGAGAAAACAGCAATCAGAAATCTCCTCTAAAGCCTTAGATACCTTCAGGATGCTCATGTCTTTATATTTTTAATAGGCTTTTGACTTTATTTTGTGTAAAGTGGGAGGAAATTACTTTTGCTGAGAAATATTTCTCTACTCAGTTCATACATTTTCCCACTCAGTGTTTAGTAAGTCACTCACAGCCTCTGCTTTGAAACAAGTTGACTTTCAGAAACACTTTACCCACTAAGTCATTAGCAATTCAGTGAATATCTCTGGCACATACATTATAAAGCTCCTCAGGGCATTTAAAAAAAACCAAACCAAAACAAAACCACAGCCTCTTATCAATTCTTTTCTTTCCAAATCTCATATATTCCAACCTAAAAACTCCAGAAGGGTAGTCAAAAACAGGTGATTCACCTTTCCGTGTAAGAAAAGGAGCAACAAGTTTTATCCCGTGTTGAAGGCGGACTCATCTTGTACCTATTCTAAATTATATATGTAATAAATATTCTGAATTCATAGCTAAAGACCAATATTATAATAAAATTAAATAAGGGTGCAGAGATGTATTAGGATTTTAATATAACTTCAGGAATGATGTAAAATTCTTTAAGTTATAGTATAGCAGTTCCGAATGAAAATACTTTAATTATCATAGAAACATTTTAGTTGGAAAATACCTTTAAGATCATCAAGTCCAACTGTTAACCCAGCACTGCAAAGGCCAGCACTAAACCATGTCCCTAAGCCCTGCATCTACACATCTTTTAAATACTTCCAGGGATGGTGACTCCACTGCTTCCCTGGGCAGCCTGTTCCAGTGCTTGAAAACCCTTACAGTGAAGAAATGTTTTCTAATAAACAGTGTAAGCCTCCCCTCGCCCAACTTGAGGCCATTTCCTCTTGTTCTATTGCTTGTTACTTGGGAGAAGAGATCAACACCTACCTCACTACAACATGTTTTTTCTTGGAGCGTGGTCATTTTGTTCAGATACATGCATAAGGAATATCAGATCATTCTTAGTTTAATCGTGGACTGAAGAAAGAGATTTCCCTTCAGGCTAATATACAGTAAGTCATAACTCCAGAAGCAAGAAGAATATGTTATGAAACTGTATGACAGATCCTTTTTTAATATTTTGAAGTTGAATTCTGAAAATCTATTATCTGTGTAAGACATAAACTCTGGAGATAACCTTCAGCAATTAGTACTGGAAAGGGATTCCTATTAACATCTGGGGGAAAAAAATTGGTCTCAGATATGCATAGACAGTGTATGAAGACAAGGTTAAGCATGGTAACATGCACAGTTTTTCCAGCAACCCCTCTTGAACTGCAGCACCTCATCACCAAAGTTGCATGTTCTGCTCTACTTCTCGTTGACTCTCTTCCCCAAGTGCAAGGACCATACTTCATATTAAGAACCTCATCAGTCATGGTCTCTTTGCCTCTATGTTGACCTAGCTTATCCAGGATAATTTAGGAGGTGGTGGGCAGAGCGACTCTGTCTCCCCTGCTAGGGAAGCAGTAACCATTCACACAATATCCCCCTCCCTGAAAAGGCATCACACATTTTTCATGCTTACATAACTGAAAGACTGCAAGGATTCAAGATTACTAGTCATACCCACAAAGTTATATGCCCATGTTCTCCAGACTCACAAGGTGTTCATCACTTTCCTTTCTCTTTCCTGTATTTCTATTCCACTTCTAGTCACATGCACTTTTTTCAGATTTATTGCTGCTTTTTCTTTTTCATTTACAGACATAGCTTAGAAATGGTGCTTATATTACCCTCATAAAACAGAAAATCAGAGGGGTAAAATATTAACCTGAATAAAACAGCATTCTGCTTTTATTTCCCATATTCAGGACAAAAAATTTAGAATGCTCAGAAGTTATAATTTGTATTAATGCAAACTATACTGGAGTATATGATCCATAAGAAATTCTGAAAAAGCATTTGGTTGTCTTCTCCCACTGGGTTGTCTGCTCTTCTGGGCTGGATTATGAGAACATACCTCCCCTAAGAGGTCTTTTTTTTTTCCCAACAAAGCAACCATTATTCCTCTACAGAAAACTCTTAGCAGGAAGCTTCTGGAATCTCTCCATCAGCAGACCAAATGAAAGTCCACAACGTAAAAAGGTTATCATACTAGCGTGGTGCCTGGAGAGACATTCAGAGAACCTACTGTGGTAATAGCAATCACAATAGGAGGTTCTACAAGTTTGCAATAGAAAGAAAGGCCCTATGGGTTAAATGTGAATTGAAACAGAATTTGTTTGCCTATTCTGTGTTTAAGATCCAATTACATTTGCCTCTAGTATATGATTACTCTCATTTTCCTGCTTCTACATAAAAGATGTGGTAATTTTTCTGAAACAATTAGGACTAGTCACCACCACTGCACCAAGGGTGTGATCAATACCCCATGCTGCCCTCCATTCCACATGGTGAACATATCCACATCCAATGGAAACTTAGTATTTCTTCATCCTTAATACCTGTTGTTGCTTTCTTACAGTGTCTAGGCAGCACAGAGGTTCTGGAAACCCTCCAAATATTTCAAGCTTGAGGAGAAAATTAAGTTTTAAGAAAGTATATCTTCTATGGTTCTGTGCAAAACCACTGAAAAAGAATCTTACAGTTCTCAGCTATAAAGCAAGCTCTGATATCAGTACATCTATACATCAGTACATCTGAACCATCTGAATCAGATGGTTCAGAAAATATTGGTAGCAAAGTTTGAATATCCCATCCTTCCATGACATCATTGACAGATTGGGTTGTTTTGGTTGGGGTTATTTTGGTGAGTTTTGTTTTTTCTTTTTATATGGTAGGAATTGCTGCGTTTTTGAACTGATTTTCCTTTCAATGAATTTTCTGATGATTTCAGCCGACTTCAGTGTTCTTATGACACTTCCTAGATTACCTGGGGTAGTTTGACCAACCTAACTCCATATCTCAACTGAAATTTAACTTGTCATCTTACTGAGGATTTTTTGTTTTGGGGTTTTTTTTGGGGGGGGGTAAGGGGGGCGGGACTGTGGAGGAGGAGGTGGCAATATTGCTGCTGTTTCAGCGATAAAGGTTATTCAGTGAAAACAAAACATCTCTGGAAATTACAGCTGCTTTCGTATGCATGCCTCTCTTATTCCTAAATAATTTATATACAGAATTTCAGAAGAATAACTTGTTACTTGTGCTTCAGTACTTCAGTTTCCATTGCCTCTCCATGGCTCCCATACTGACTGATGCATGCACAGAAAGGAAAGTTAATAGAATTACCTGAGTACTCTTAGAATATCTTTGATAATACATGACACTAGATACTTCAAAGTTTCCATGCTTTTGCTCACCAAATCACAGAATTATTGTGTTTATATATTGTGTTATTTATTCCTGGAGTGAGATTCTTAAACAGTTGCCACAGTTCATTTCATTGCAGTGGATAAAACAATCATAAAATGCAAATGCTTTTCAAACTACGTTCTCTGCAGTATTTTCTGGATCCTCCTGGGTGAAAGGCTGAATGTGACTGTCTGTCATCATTACCTGTCTCCAAAATATGGAAGCAGAAGACATTCTTAGCCAGCAGTCTGATTATGTCAGGTACCTAAAGAGTTGACAAATTGAAATGGGATTTGCTACTGGCCTTCTATCAATCAGAGGATGAGAACTGCATCCTGTGAGCAAACAATATTGTAGGCAATTTACATGGAGATTAGATATTTTTAAAGCATTTTAAGCTGCTGTACTATACATAAGAAAGCATACTGCAAGAGGATTTATAGGCATAATATTGTCCCTGTATATGAGTGTTATCTGTGTCACTGGTATTTCAGAGCTGTATCGTGCAAAACCAGGTAGTGTTTTTCTGATGAGTAAAGATATCAAAGACAATATGGGGGAAATTGTAGAAGTAGGCAGCCTGAATACAAGAGTAAAATGATGATTTAACTAGTATACCAGAGGCATGGTAGACTAAATGAAATCTGAAATATTAATGTAAAAGGATATAATTTGAACAGCTACTGTTGATCTGCAAATACCAAAATAAAATTGAGAGTGAGATAATTGTTTTGTATCAGTTGGGATGGGTGTGGTAAAGTACGTTCCAGATTAGTAGTAGAACTGGCTAATGAAATCTCAGTGATCATAGTCTATGAATATTCAGGAACAATAAAGACAACTGAAGACTACCACTCTTCAGAAAAGAAAAAAAATACTAGAATTTGGGACTTTCAGGTTTAATGAGATTAATTTTGACTTCTAGAAAAATACTGGAACAAAAAAATGAACTCCAAACATCAATGTTGAGTCTGGAGCAATAAAAACCAAATTACATCTAGTAAATCTCATAAGTAATCTGTGGAAATGTTGTTCAGATGGAAGCAGTGCCGCATGGATCCAATGATTGGGCAAACCTTCCTGAAAGAATAGGTATCAGGGTGACAGAATGGAAGGATCTAGAAGTGAGATTCTGCAGAGATTAAAATGTCATTAATAAGCAGGATGAAAGAACAGAAATTATGCTGATTACATTTGTAGATGCTTCCAAGCTGGGAGAGACTGCTGAAAGATGACTTCAAACTCATCAAACTGGAGACTATTTGAAAGAAAACAGATTTCAACAAGTACAAAATACTGTGCTTCATCAGAAATAGTTATCCATGAAGGATTTAGAACAATTGACTAAATAGCAGAAAACATGCTGGCTGTAACAGCAATCATATTTAAAGATGAACCAGTAATATTTTTCTGTAAAAATAAGCAAATCCCATAGAGGGATCTATATGCAGGACTACACCTATAGGACAGTAAATAATCCTTTCATTATCCCACTTTGTGAAGGTCTCAGCTGGAGTGCCTTGTCTATCTTTAACCCTTTGAGACAGATGCAAACCAGCTGGAAAATAGAATCGATCATCAGAAATCTAGAAAGTCTGATGACATGAGGAAAGGATAAAGGAAATGGCAGTAAAATAATATAAACAGGAAATCAAGATATTTTTTTTTTTAAATATCTAGGATGTGCCAGCAAATGTGAAGCATAGGTAATTACTGAAACAGATTTCTTGGGGGAGGTCTAGCATCTCTTTATCAGGGGATATTGAGCACCAGTTCTCAACATGTCCCAGGCATGTGATTCCAGCATGCATATTTTTTCTGTGTTCCATGTGTATCTACATACAGATAGATATTTATACTTATTTAAATCTGAGTAATTTATGCGCAGAAAAGGAGCAGTTCTCAGAGGCTAGCACTGTGCCTGAGACTCCTTCTGCTGCCACACATCTCTGCCTCAGAGTTAACATTTCAGCCACAGCTTGGGCACCAAGGAATGAAGCTTGGCTGTGGTGGAAATAGAAGGAAATTTAATTGAATTAATTTGTTTTGTCTTCTCATGTTTTTAAGCTATTAATTATTTAGCTATATATCTAAGGACTTCTACATAAGCAGAAAAAATAAAATATGGAAAAATTTTGGCAGCTCCTTTTGCAAAGGAGGGAGCTAAGTAAGGCAGTCAACCAATACAGGACAGATAATCTTTTGCTGTTTGGTTGGTTTTTTTTACAATGCATAAAGTGTTTTGGTGACATGAATATGAAACATCATCTCATTTGGAATCATACTGGTACACACCATGGTTAGGTATCATACTGCAATGAAGAGTTATATGCTGTCTGACCCCAAAATCTGTAGGGAATGAAATTTGCAAACTGTGATATTGGTAAGAATCTTCTGTAAATTGATTAAGAAGAAAGCTAATGTATCTTTGGCAACTGGGTTGTGTTAAGAGAACACTAGTTTTAGAAGCAAAAAATAAAAAGCATGTTGTTTGTAGGTAAATTTACCATAGGATTAACTTTAGAAGAAAATGGCTCAGCATTATACCACATAAATACTTAATCTTCAGTTGGATAGAATTCATGATGATAAAATGCATAGGCCTAAAGGTCATAGGTACTCAATGCCATGAGAATCTCTTGTAAAGCCAAATAAGAGATGAGGACAAAGAGTTAAAGAAGAAAATAGTACTGTGAGGGAAATCAAAGGAATAATAAATCAAAGGGCAGAAAAATAGGAATGTTCTGAAAGCATCTACCAAGTAAGATATCTGCAAGTTGTGTATTCACAGAGTGAATAATAGCAAATGCTATCATCCTATATCCAACCTATTTAGGAAGAAATTAAATGTTCTATATCTTTCTATAGATATAACCCATGGCAATTTCTGCCTTCTCTCTTGGTATTTTCTTGAGATTTCTGTCAGTAGACCCCTCCAATTCTTATTTAGCTTAGCAAAATTTTTAGTTTTGAATGTAGACCAGTGGGAAATATTGACCTACTTATCACTCTACTGTATTTAAAATTTTTCAAAATTTAATGCTTTAAAATAGACACATCTTTGTAAAAGCAAGAAAAAATTATCCAATGCTATTTTAGAAAAAAATAATCCTGTATTTCAAGAATATATTTCATTTAAATTTTCTGTGGATCATTGAATGATTTGGTATCCTTAACCTTTTCAGAGGTTGAGGGTGATAGCATGACATCTCTGAACTCTCCATGGCATTAGATGGCACTATACCCATATAGTTTATGTCCTGTCCCCCTGACAAATAATTAGAGCTTTATATCATGCTTCACAATCATTTACTAGAGATGGAGATAATTGACAGTAAATTCTTTAAATGTATTAAGTGGGTGCATTTTATAAGCCCATATGGATCAAAAAATAAAAATATTGTAGCTGATGAAACTACTGAATGGTTTAAAAGAGCAAAAAGGGAAAAGGTCAAATTTACATTTTGCCACATGTGGCACAGTAACTTATGCTGACACTGATTTCTCAAGAAATGTCAGAACACTTCCATTTTGTCTGAATTTCTCTCAAAGTATTTTGGTAGAAGATCTAAAAGAACTTAGACCAAATAAATCAAATTGGACACGCCAATTTTATTGATGACCTAGTAGTTAAAATGCATTTGAAAAGCAATCCATGTTGGGGATTCAATATATTTAAAATAATGTTGGCAGGAACAGAAAGACTTTGAATGTATTACACTAATGTGCACTTCTCTCTCTGGTATTTTTTTGTTTCTTTTCCATAAGATGCTTCCTAATTAGCACAATTATTTGTAGTGAAGTGAAATCTTGCTTTTATCAACTGCATACAAGTATTGCTGACGAATATGTTGCTGGTTTGGTTTTGGGATTTTTTTTTCAGGTAAAGGTCAAAACAGTTTTTCACAAGAACTTTGCATTAAATTTCTGATTGTGGCAAAAATGTTTTGGGGACTCATTTTTAACCAAAAAAGTTAATGGATAACCCCTTTTTTGTTTTTAATTCTCCAGAAATGTGGTAAACAGTTTAATATCAAGGTGGGGTTTTTTTAAAAGCTTGTCTCTTAGTTGGCTTTCTAAAATTTAGTGTCTTATACTTCAGAAAAATAATGAAAATAAAAAGATGACAAAGAACATCCTTACCCTATGCTGCTATTCAGAGAGGCATTTTTGTCAAGTATTTCTGCTAGGTACTACACTTGTTAGAGTTGGTGCATAATAGCAGGAGCTTTTATGGCAAACTGACACAAAACTTGATTAAATGAATGGAATGAGAAGACAATGTTAAATGATTTTACGAAGTGCTTCTTTAGATCCAGAGGAATCACTGTCCACAGAAGTCAGTTTCTATAAGGGATTATATTGGATATATTTTATAAGCTTTGTACTCTTAAAGTCCTCTTTTGAAATGATACAAGAAAATTGTGGGGGAAATTTCCACCTCCTTATTTCGGATTTACTGATATTTTTATCCATGATGCAGTGGATCTCTTTACCAGTTGTGCATTTACTAATATTTACCAATATACAATGCAAGTCTAAAGTTTCTTGCCATAACACTGAAATAAGGATTGGACTAATAATTCCTCAGTTGTTCAGTGAGAAAAGTTGCATGTACCGATAACATCTTCAGGATCAGATCATTTTAGACCATTCAGTGGTGAAAAATGAAACAACGGTCCCCTCCTTACCCTGCAAAAATCCTTCACACATTGCCCAAATATGTGAAAATAAAAAGGAAGGATAAAGTTATGCTTTTTAATCAGAAGAGTAATTTATTCTATAAGGGAAAAAGAAAGGGAGAAAATATGATACTTGCTGCTTCTACAGTGACTTCTACAACCTTAAGTTGGATGTTAATTTGGTGGTAAACATAAGTTAGAGAGCCTAAAGCTCTGGAGGATGGAGCTGTTAGCAATGGAAACCATATCTGCTCCCCATTTCCCACTTTGGAAACTCTCTAACCTCTTCTGCTCATTTTCCCAATTTCCCTTCTCAGAGGTCTCAATACCTTTAGTTGTTACATGTGAGAAACTGCAAGGCATATACAATTAGGTTTTTTAAGATATTTTTTCTTAATGCCTGAATATTCTATTTATTAAAAAAAAAAAGGAAAGCCATCTTTCCTCTTTTGATTTTATTTCATCCAAAGCATGATTAATTTTTACTGTTGAATTGAAATTAGTTTCAAATAGATGCATTCCCTGAGTCATTGGATTAATTTCATGAACTACACTTTGCATTAAATAGATCACTTATGTCAAAATAATATTGTTTCACCATGTAAGCTTGGTGAAATGCTTCAATTATCTGTCTCTGAGACCCTCAAGAGAGCTATCAAAATAAGGAAGATGAGAGTAGATCACTTCTGGAATGTGTTCATATTCAAATGAAGCTAATTTGGCTAACATTCGAGATTAAGTGCATCTTTTCCATCTCACTTTCATACACATTTTATTCTAATGGAGACAGAACAGATTTACAAGAAAATAGCTGGGTTTTCAAAAGTGGTGTGGAAAAGAGTTGACAGGTCTCCTGGTACCATTACATGTTTCTCAATAGCTTTTGTTCTTCACACCTAAATTATATTGACCTTGTGAGAATAGCTGCTTTACTCTTTGTTAAATATGTGTTCAGCTTCAAGGTTGCAGAGCAAAAAAAATACCTCAAAAAAGCTAATCTAAATACATGAGTAGGCTCAGAAAGGCCTATGATGCATCTCTGTATCTGTTTACAATAAATACACCTCTGTTTTGTTCTGGAAAAGTTTCCAAAATCAAAGAACCCTCAGGGTTTTCTTCAGGTTTTTAATCTTAAATATTCTGAAATATTTAGTTAAGCTTCTTATCTACTGTATTTTTGAGAATCTGCTGGTCTCATCATTTTTAAAGTAATGTTTCCTCTTTATTTCACCATGAAAAGAAGGACTCCAGAAGGAATAGATAAATAATAGGGATAGACAGTTTGCTGAACATCTTCCAAAAATGCAGTTGCTAGCAAGAAATAAAGTAGCACTCAAGGAAAATCAGAATGTGCTTCAAGAGACATTAGAATTAAATTCATATTGGTCAGGGACTTGCTGGGGAAGATAAAAATCTGTCTCCCTTATAAATGGTCCTCGAAGATTTCTAAATTTCAAATGTTTTTTTCCTCTGAATTCATTGTGCATAGTAGGAGGGTGTTTGTAAATATAGACTCTGTGATTCCAAAGCTTCCCAGTTGAGGTATATTCCCCATAGAGGTCTTGCTCATATCTCAGACAATGGGTGGCCAGGCAGCCTTCCCTCCTAATTCACTGAAGGCTGACGTGCCTATTTCCGAACACCAATTTCTGGGAGAATATGAAATCATTTATGATAGAGAACTATCAAATGTAGATGAACAAGCTCTCCTTTTCTAAAAAAAAACCCAAACCTTGTGTATTAAAACACTGTTGGAAGTGAAAGATTGAGGCTGAATTCCTTCATCTTCACAGAACTGAACAAGTATTTCTCACCTTCCATCACATCATGACTTGGCTATCTGCTGCTCAGGCCGTCTTTGGCTTTGCCTCAAATGCAGGGCTACAGTCAACTAGTAATTCAAGATGTAGCTGTTGAAAGAAGAAACAGGAATAATATAATTTCTCTAAGCTGGTTTATTCAGTTAGGAAGTAGAAATCCTGGGCTTCAAATTCTTTTTCAATGGCAATTCCACCTTTTTTACCAATGACTTTGAAGTCTGGATATCATGGATGAGATTGCTAGAATATCAAGTCAACTACCAGTAATACAACAGACACACCACAATACTAAACAGTTCTGAAATGTTAATAAATTGTCTACAATCTGGGATGTGCACACTGGGAAGTGGGGAAAACTTATTGTCTCCTTCCTTTGCTTGGTACAGGCTCGCCTCAGCATCTGACCAGGTAACGGCTCTGTCTGGCCTAGGAAGACGTGCTGCTGGTGTGGAGATATTTGATGGTGTCAAACCAGGCTTTGTCTGCTGCTGTGGTACCCTCTTCTTTCTCCCCGCAGTTAGATATTCAGGCTTATTTTATCCTTCCATTCAAACTAACCCCTTCTCTGTGCTGACTCCACAGTCAGTTCTGCATATGCCATCTGCATCCACTCTGCACACTCATGTTATCCCCACACAGCAATTATCATCCAGACAACCTTGCTAAGGTTAGGCCTTGTAAGAACCCCCAAACCTGATGTACTTCATCAGAAAACACGAGAGAAGGCACAGTGATACATCTTCCTGTTTGCTTGAGCAGATTCTTTGCTATCCCTAATGTCTGAACCCATCTGAATATTGAGGGGTTCAGAACAAGTATTGTGGTTCAGTGGCTTACTTCAAATGGTTTTATAGGGATGGGCTTTTTTGTTTTCTTTATCTGTGCAATGTAGCTGCTACTTAAGCGCTGGTTCTCATCAAATCACTCAACAAATAATTGAAAGGGGACTCCTGTCCTCTCTCTCTGGTTGCGTCTAATTGCTTTTTAGTTGATTTCCCAAATGAAGGCTGGAGGGTTTGTTACTTTGACTTGCAATGATAATGGGATGGGGAAAATGCAACTCTACAAAGGTGCATAAAAACAAGAATTAATTTCCACTTGAAAATACGAGCACTGAATTACTGAACACTCTTCACTTTTTTGCATCTGTCCAGCTTAACTAATAATCAAACTTCTTTTAATTTTGGATAGCTGTCATAGCAACCACTAAATAAATTCCATCAGAGGTAATTTGCTGGCTTGTAATATTCTGACATTATTATAGTGTTGAGGAAAGGAATGGAAATTATATCTAAAGGATCCTGTAACCCTATCTCCTCATCTTTTGCATGCCCTAGTGTCCTCCCGGGGACTGTTTACACCACTGTTCTGTCAAGGACAGAGTGAACCCACATCTTGACTTGGAAGTGTCTAGCATGAATTAGATAAATGGGTTTCCATGGAACTAACCCCAGCTCATGTTAAGGGAATGTCCAGAAAAATAAAACAGGAAATGTCCCAAATTGAGAAGAGACTTCCATTCATTCTGGTCGTGCATGCTCTTTCAATATTATAGCCATAATAACAACATCAGAACATCAGAACAAAACAATAATGCCGTTTAGAAGTCAAAAGTGAAATCTCTCTTGCTGGTTTGCTTCTGGTAGGTACTATTGCATTTTACTCTGTGTATTTGACCAAATCTGTGCACATGGTTTAGTTAATTCTCTTTGAAAACACTCTTGCAATTGACCTCTCAAACAGGGGCAATGTCTAACAGAAACAATGGTTCCTGGCTAAAATTCATTTTTACAAAGTTTAAGCTAATAACCCAAGAAATAACATATTCCCATCTGTCTAGAACTTTCACAGTGTTTTCAGATAATGGTGCATGGTACAATTTATAAACACTGGAAATTTGATCAGTATCTTTTGAGCACCCAAATATTTTATAAGTCATTTGCCCACTGGAATGGAAAATAATCTGCTAATGTGTTTTCAACTGCAGAATAAAAATACTCACAAATTCTGTTCACTATCACAAAAACTCGGATCCCTGAAATGTATCCAAAACTCTTTCTTAACATAAATATGCTTGTATGTGATTTAGCTGCAGCAGTTAGTGCAGTAGGGCATCTGTTATTCCTTCTCACCTAAATATTATTTCCCTGCTTTCACTGACTGTGAAACTATTTTATTTGAAATTGTAACGATCAGTGTAAAATCATCAGATGCTTAGCAACACCAGCATCAAACAATTTCATGACCTGAATTGCTCCATTTTTTGTCACTACAACTGCAACTCTTAAAAGACATCAAGATATAATTGGATTCTGTGTTAATCCTATAAATGTCATCTCCTTTACCATTGCAAAACTAAAAAATAATAGGATTTTTTCAAAGCAAACAATATTTTTAGATTTTTGTTTCTACAAATTCATCATCAAAAACTCTTGTGGACCCAGATATCTGATACGTCTTTAACACAGTGCTACACACGAGTTAAAAAATCATATGAAAATGTCCAAGGCAGGCATTAAAAGCCACTTTGGTCAGTAATGAGAAGTGTCATGGGGAGCAGCATACAGGGGAAATTTTCCCTTGTCAGAAATATGAGGATGTCTGGAGGGCCTCCAGAAACTTTCATTGGCAGTAAAAAGATGGCATCTTTGTTTTTTTAGATTCAGTCAGAGTACTCCAGAGGTTTTGCTGAAAAGTACCAAAGCAATCCAGCCTATTTGCAGAGAGAGAAATGAAGACACAAGGAAAGCAGATGACTTGCTGCTGGCCATGTATTGGGCTAGCCCTAGCATGCAGGGGAGACGCATGTCCCACTCAAGGAGCGGTACATCCCTACCAATACAAGGCTGTGGAACAGTGGGAATGGGAAGCCTTCCCTAGTGGGCATCATCGCTGCCTGGGGGCCATGCTCTGCGCTCATGGGACAGACCCACTTCCACTTAGCCGCAGCTTGGATTTATGGTCCACTCTGGTTTAGAGTTGTGCATAAAAGGAATAGGTGACTTGATTTCAGTGACAGTATTAGGAGAGCACATCTGACATTCAGATTGTTACAACAGCAGCTGGGTGGGTGACAGAGTATTTATTCTACCCATTTGGACCATAGAGTCAGTAGCCTTACAAAAGCTTTTTTTCTTCATGAGTCTAAACAGCTTTGACAAGCCTGCTGTGAACTCACTCCAAAGAGAGGGAAACTGTCAAGAATTTTTTTCTTTTTTTTTTCTTTAAAGATAAGTATTTTAAAAGAGACAAGAGTGTGCATATATTTATGTCTTTATACAGTTTGACTCATTCTTAGTCACAGAGGGACATCATCACATTCAGGATATTAGTTTCCCTGACTCTTAAATCTGTGGGAGAGACACTGAGGTCTGAAGAATATTACACGTCATTTGCGTATTTACCCAATATGTTATTTCATGTAAGCCACTTCTTTTTAATCCATCTCTTGTAGAAAACCTAGATACTGGGAAAAAAATAATTATAAAGCATTTTGAAAACTGGAGATGACTGGAGCTCTTCAGCTCTCAGCTTTAGTTCTGCTTCTCTTCCAAGATGAGAAGTGTTGGTGAATTTTTGCAGGAAACTAGCTGTTTTGGAAGAAAGTGCAGATTCTGTTTCCATAGCACCCTTTTCCAAATGTCTTTTTTTGTTGTTCTTAAATTCTGCCTTCATGAAGCTGGTTCCTTTTCTTACAGTATTTCTATAGATAAGAAACTTCTATTGTCTATGTGTCTTAACAGAGGAAATACAACGATTTATGCAGATTTTTTTAAAATCAGAAGTCCTTTAATGGAATTAGATTTCAGCAGCTCTGTATGAGAATGTAACAAGCACTAAGTGTTTCTTGACATCTCAAGCCCAGATAAATTACTCTGTCTATGACTGTTTTGAGAAAGAGCCAGCTACTGGCGTCACAAACATTTTATAATTTAAAGAAAAATAAAAAGTGTTAAGAGTTTAAAATGGTATTTCATGGAGTAAAAGGCCTTTTTAAAATGTAAGCACTGTAATTCAAGCAAAGAAGTGCACTCCACTGGATGTAAAGTAAAAGAAACCATTAGAGTCCCAAGGTGAAAATTATGGCTGTGGTTTGTGCATATACTCAATTAGAGACCACTGCAGGCCACTGCCAAAAAGTAGCGAATGTCTCTTTTCAAATCCCTTGTGTCCTGGTTCTGGCCAGGCCAGAGTCAGCCTCCCCAGGCAGCCAGCACAGGTGAGCTGAGTTAGCCTGGGCTGTTTTCCACACCACCTGATATCACTCCCCTATAAAAGGGGCTGATGGCGGCGGCGGCGGCGTGTGCGCGTGCGCGTGCGCGTGCGCTCTTGGGTGTCTCCAGAGCAGTCTGAATGTGGCTGGGGTGTTGGGTCAGTCCTCAGGTCAGTACAATACTCTGTGTCATTATTGGGTCAGTAAGGTACTCTGTTATCATTGGGTGTAAGTGAAGCTTGTCACAGTGTTATTGTTCTCCTTTCACTGTGGTTTTGTCAGTAAACTGTCATCCCAACACACAGAGGCTCTGTCTGCTTCCCCTCCAGGAGTAAGGGAGTTATAGAGCTGTGTGTGGTGCTCAGCCCCTGCTTGGGGCTGAACCACCACACCTTTAAATCTTTCCCTCTCTTCTTTGGGACAGAGTGATGACAGGTCTTCTGGGTTGGAGCCTGGATTGACTAGATGAGAAACACACTTGTCATGCTCATGCTGCATGTAAGCTTCCCATTAGAGCCCAATTTCAGCCCTGAGTTTCCTTGCATGCTATTAACATCAGAAGCCACTGGTGAGAAACTCTCTGGATTTTCTACGGTGAGCACAGGGAAAGAAGTCCCACTCCCTATGTAAGGGTAACCTCTGGGTGTGTATCTTTCTCAGTGGCAACCATCCCACGCATGTTCAGGCACTGGTCTGTTAGGCACCCCAAAAATAGTTGTTTCTGGCAAAAAAAAAACACAAACCCCTTTTTTATTTTCTTCTTTCCTTTTTTTTTTTTGAAGAACTAGCTTTTTGCAATTTTTACCTCTGAACCATTCCACCTATTTCAATAGCTTACACTGTCATGAAATGGTGGTCTTGGACCCAGCTACTGGGGGTCTTCCTGTGGGTCCTCAGGGGCTGCTGCACTGACAAGTGCACCATGTTTGTGATCACAGTCCTGCTGGTGCTCACTTGCCACTTCACAAACTACCACATGTCTACTTAGGCTGCAGACACAAGTTAATGTAATTAAATTTAAAGTCAGAGCAATTTTCTTCACATGTATGAAGTGTTTTTGCTTAAGACCTGTAAGAGTCTTGCATGCCCAAAAGTTTGTCATTCTCTAGCTATATTAGTTGCTTTAATAGAGTATATTACTTTTCCCTCCAAACACTGCTCCACAGGAAAGGTTTGAGTTTTAGCATTAAAATTTCTTCAGAGTAGAATTTTTTAGTAGGTGTCTGAAGCTACCAATTGATCTAAAGAATATTAATGCTTTACCACATTTTAATAGGCCTGGGTGCCTCTAATCTGGCTCAAACCTGGAAGCCTTGTGAGTAATGTCCTTTCTGTAGCTCATACTTGCTTTTTGAAACTGAGAACTGAACTGGTGTTATTTCAATGCAAACAGCAATACTCCCCTTAACCTACTGAAGCAGCATTAAGCATTTTTTTGTGGTTGTTAAAATTAAATTGACTTGTATACAACCATATGAAATGCAACCTTAGAACTGCAGAATCAAACACACAGAAAACTAGGATATGCTGTAGATGTCCAATAGCATTGTCACCGTGGACATGTGGTGTTATTTTCTTGTCCAACTATATACTTCAGAGTATTGCTTTCCAAGGATAAGGTATTTTACAGTATAGAAGAGATTCAATGTTGTTAAATTTTCTCTTTGGGACTATAATATTTTAAAATTTTGTCCGTTGTCATTATTTTTATAAAGAGGTACCAGTCAAAGAATGAAAAATAAGTGGCTACAAACTTTTATTCAAATCCTCCTAGATCTATCACATTTTTTCCTGTGGCCACATGGTTGAATTTTATAAACACAAATGTTTATGTAAAGAGAATTTTAAACTCACTTGAATGAGCATGTATTGGCAATACATCCTGAATTTGAAAGCACAAGTGTCAGGAGCACCAGATCACTCATCCAGACAGGCAACAGAAACAAAACCCTCCTGAGCACAACAGCCATAGAGAGGTAATCATACAGTAAACACAAAGAAGTGAGGAGTAAGTAGAAGGTTTGGACTAAAGGTAACTAAATCTATAAATAAGAATTAACAGGAAAAGAATTTTTGTAGTCAAATAACCTTTGTCATAAGAAAAACCTGGCATCAGGCTAGTGTCCTGCTAAAGAAAATAGAATTCCTGGACAATAGATGAAAATAATGACCAATAAACTTGTGTTTTAGGAAGTTCAACAGTGACTTTTCAATTACAGATTTCAGCTATGGCTATTTCACCTTCTGGCTTGAGGTGGAATATAGCTGTATTGGGAGCACAGCTCTCAGTCATTCTTTCCAGGTAGAATTTGAGGTAAGCCTCTAATCAGGGACAGCTGCAAGGAGAGGCAGAGCAGAATTCGTTCATCCTCTAAAAATCCAGCTCAGTAATAAAAGAAGACATTTGTAGAAGATCAAGTGTAGTCATAAAGAAAAGAGGGAAAAAAACCCACTCCCCTTTATTAGGAGGCTGATCATTCCTCCCATGTTGAGGAAGTACCTCTGTGCGGGAATACGGCTGGAAGATGCTGAGAGAAACCAGAGAAAACAGTCCTCTGAAAAAGTCTTAAGTGACTACCCTCCCATGATTTTACTCAAACAGACACATCTAAGATTCAGATGAGCAGGTTGTGAAGTTTTAGAACAACGAAGTACTTGATGTGTGAGGATATTTGATGTGAACAGACTGTTTGAATGAGCCCTTGCACTCAAGAAATTCCCTGGTAAGCTGTAGTCACTGGCAATGTAGGAAGCTGTGATTCATGAAAAACAGAGTAATTATTAGAGGAAAGAAAATAATTTTACATAAAATATGCATATAATCCTTTTCATTCCCTCATCTAAGAATTAATTTTATTCCTACATTTGTATATTTCAAATTAGTTCATTGCTGGCAGGTAAAACTTTTCTGCTTTTACATAAGACACCTAGTGCCTCTAGTTAGTTTACTATGAAGAACATGTTGCAGTGAGCCACTATTTTCAGACTTATTTAAATGAAAAGTTAGACAAGATTTTATATTTTTAAAAATGAGTTTGTCAATCCAGGTAGCAGCTTTCAGGACAAAACTAAAACTGTTATCTCCAAGAGTCTGGGGGTATAGTTTCATCACCTGATGTAGACTGGAAATTCTGTGGAAGTTCTGTATATTTTTTCTCAGAAGTGTTGACTGTTATGATTTAGTGTAAAATTCATAAATAACCACAGGGTCAAACACTGGGACCTAAAACCACCTACTCCTGGGCAAATATCTGAGCCAGGCCAGAGGAAACCACAACAGGTCTTTTTTAGAGTTGCACAAAATTGTGGGCTAGGAACAGCCCCAAAGAGACTGTATTGACTAGTGGTTGGGGTGCTTTCCTCACACTGCTGTGGATCCTGTCTGAGCATTGGAAGCTCAGGAACTGAACAGCATGGTCCGAATTGCACTCTGGAAGCTAAGGTATTTCAGCACTGATGACCTTTAAAGGATCTGGCTAATAATGACCTAAATCAGGTAACAGTTTATGTAAAGTTTTAATACAAAAGCCTGTAGAAAAGTCACGCTTCTTTCTTTTCTTTTTTCCACACATTTGGATAAACTATTCTGCTGTAACTGAGTATATTGCAATATATACTACTTCTTCAGGAAGGCAATCACATTCATTAAATGCTCTGCTATTGTGATATGCAATGGGTTCACTAAAATCATTGTCCCAGTAGAAAAAACCAGAATATATGCTAGAAAAGGGAGAGAAAAGAAACTCAAACATCTCACAATGGGATATTAATTCAAGCTGGTAAGTCTTTTATTCAGACTTTAATAAGCTTATACAGTGATAAGCCTGAATGGGAGAAAGGCGTAGCCCAGGACTTCTTAAACCATTTAAATCTTATTTAAAGTAATTTGGTTCAGAGATAGGAAAAGTTTCTGTCACTTACCGTTTGGGTCATGAGAATAAAAAAATCAATTTAAAAAAAAGGAAGAGGAAGGAATGAAAAAGGCAGAGGGAAAAGAACAATTTTCCATTCAGAAGAATAAGATTTTATTACTCTAAGGTCCATTTCTGAGTCATAATTAAAATCCATCAAGCATATAATATGTGTGAGTATCCCTGAACTACTAAGTGCAGACACCATGGCATATTTTTCACTTGCTATGATTAGATTAAGACAATTTTCATAGGAAATATAATGGGCATTAAATTACTTAGTGTCAGTTTTACATAGAAATAATAGTGTTGTATCACCAAGCACAGTGTTAAATAGCTCATAAACATTAAGCAACATTTTCTCAGTCTTAGTTATTCCTCCTGCCTTTTATACCAGTACTTATTGAATTGCCATTACTTTTAGGAGGATACATGAACAGCAGAGAGCAATATATTCTGTTTCAATGTCTCTTGTGTCTGCAGGGAACGAAGTGACAGAAGAACTATTGAAGTGCTATGTGGTCATTTTCACTCCTGAGTCCATAAGTCTGTGTCATAGAGGACCAAAAATGTGGTATCACTTGACTGATGTTGATTGCATGCCATATGTATTATGCAAACCAATGATAATACTAGGTTCCATGAAAGATTAATGTAGATAATGGCAGTAGTAGAAAATGAAAATTCTAAGTTGAATCGTGTTGTTTCACAAAGAAAAATAATTTTAGATCCTGACATGACAATTATTCAGGATTCCAGGGTACTTCCAAACCTGGCCAGACACTGAATTCCTGCAGCTTCCATGTTCAAATGATACTGACCAAAGCAGAAAAAATCTTCTTCCCCTCTTTGGTGAAGATTTCTGATTCACAGCACTTAAGAGAGGAATTGCTGCAATTATAGCTTAGAAATTTTCTTTAAAAAGGCAGGGAGCAGTCCAGTAGCTGCTTGTTATTCCAGTTTTCCCCGGTTTGGTTGGTTTGCTTTGGTTTTATGTCTGAAAATAAGAAAAAGAAATAAGAAATTTACAGGTGAAAATAGGGGAAGCTTTCTTGTCTGGACAGACTTAAACTTCATCATAAATTATTAATCTATACCATTTTCACTAATTATTCATAGACTCATTCTAATTGGTTTACTTGTATGCTTTACCTCTGGTACAGAAACTATTGTACCTTTGAAGTCCAGCAACAGATTATAAGGTATGTCCATATTTGCTGTTAATTCTAGGACCTGGTTTGATTCACATTTCAGTGTAATCTAATGACTTGGAAGGAGGTTCTCCTGTTTTTATCTAGTACTGGCTCGCATGTAAAGTGCTTCTGGGAAGACAGCATACCATGCTCTGTTCAGATGAACAGCCATGTTCTTTGTCCTCCTGCTTAGAAATTAAATCCAGAAAAACAAATACTACTTTTCTTCAGTGGCAACAGTTCTAATGTGGGACAAGAGTGCAGCAGGTCTGTGAAGTGCTAAACCATGGCAGTACTTAACTCCAGTGGTTTTCCCTCTAAAAAGTATACTGTCATAAGGTGCTTATAGTGTGTGGGAATTAAAGCCTATGAATCACATGCACTTTGGTACCTGGTATTCATATCTTTGGAGATTACTCACTCTGGCACCAAACATGCTTACTCTTCAGGATAGATGTGATCTCCACTGTCCTTTGGGGAATTCCCTAATTTGGCCCTTTCCTGCAGGCAGCCAGCTGCTTCCTTTTCCCAGACCATTGTGAAGGTTTAGAATAGCTCCACTTTGGGCAGGAGAGTGAACAGGAAAAGTGAAGTTAAAAGCAGTAGTCTGCTGGGAACACAGAGTGGTGAGTGACTGGTAACTGCCTTGGAGTCCACCCTGTGAAGGTTGTGTTGCTTTATTTGAAAGCTCTACTTGGGAAATGTGCTTGGCAAAGCTTCTGGTTTGTTGCTGGTGTCAGTCTGAACAGTTCTGGAAGGTGTTGCTAATGAGGCCAAACTAACATTGCTGGGATTAAGAGAGCTAGGATAATTCAAGGTTAGAGGACATTTTTCCAAAGTTTCCCTCACGCCCCTTGCCCCACAGAAACCTCTGGAGATAAACTGTTAGTCATCTCATAGGTTGTCCCTGAGAGAAATGAAGACAGTCTCATTCAGTAGATCCTATGGGAATGAATAGTTAGATGCCTTATACCTAATCAGGGTTATGCAGTTTATGAGAGATTAAGGGTGAAAACATGCAGCAGCTGAAAATGACAGCAAACTTGCTATTCAGTAAGAGTAAAAATAGATCTTCCAGTCTCAAAAAGACAAGTGTACTAGCAGTAGTAGTGCAGCCAGAAAGCTGGAAGTGCACAGCACAAGGAGAGAAGGTATGGGTAACCAAGTGTCTCAGAGGCAGATTTTTGGAGCACAGAGTGCAATGATGCACAGCACTCATGAGCTAAAATTCCTCACACTCTTCCCCTGCTCCAGCATGGGGTGCCACCCACAGGAGTTAGTCCTCCACAAACTTCTCCACGAGTCCTTTCCCATGGAGCTCTTCAGCTCTTCACTAACTGCCCCAGCATGGGTCACTTCTATGGGGTGCTGTGATGGTTTGAGCCCTGGCCAAAGGCCAGACGCCCACCAAAATCAGTCTGTTACTCCCCTTCTTAGTTGGACAGGGGAGAAAAAAACATAATTGGGCGGCTCAAGAGACAAACTCGTTAATGACGCGGGAAAAACAGACTCAACATAGAGAGCAGAAGAGAAAAGTTATCTAATTTATTACACCACGCTAAAGAGAAAACAGTGAAAAAAAGAACCAGAGTCAGGAGTGCAACCAACGATCTTGAAACAAATGCAAACCAGGCAAACGCTTTTCCCCCCACCACTCCCTCCTTAGCAGGCTTTAGTTAGAAGTTTGCTCCCTTCTTCCCTCCCGGTCGCAGCCCAGGAGGGGCAGGGACTGGGGAAAATGGGGGTCTCGGTAACACCTTCCCCCACCCCTCCATTCTAAAACAGACTTCCCTTTCAGCCATGATTTTGCTCCCTTCTTCCCCTCTCCTGCTCGCAGCACAGGACAGGGGGGCAGGGACTAGGAGATGGGGGCTTTGGTCAGTCCCTTGCAAGATGGTTTCCTTCTCGGACGGGATGGGGGCATCCATCCCACACAGTCTCCCCCTGCTGCACCGTAGGATCTCACCCATAAGAGCCAGTCCTCCACGAACTTTCTCCAAGGCAAATCTCTTCCCACCGGGCTTCATCTCTGCTATGGCAGGCAGCAACAAATCACAGTGTCTCTCAGTCCCAGTCCTCCACGGGGCTATGATGCCTCCTCCAGCAAACCTGTTTGGCTCATCTCTGTAGGTCGCTTGTGCTGGCAGGGGCTCATCCCAACGTAAGTCACGGCATCTTCTCTATGTCTCCACCGACTCCATCCAGCGTGGAGCCGAGCCTCTCCACCGGGCAGGTCGGGTCTCTGCCTCCTCCATGGGTCCTCTCCTCCGGCTACTCCCAGTGCTTCAGCTCGGGCTGCAGGGGCAATCTCTCCTGGGTACCTGGGCGTGCCTACTCCTCCCCCAGCCTTCCCGGCCTTTTGTGTCTGTCAACTGCTTACATTCACAAGCAAATATACATCACAATGCCCTTACTGGGCCAAACTTTGCGGTCTTCCTGGCACTCCAAGTTCTGGTTGGAGTCTTTGTCTCCTATATGTGATTCCCAGAGGCGCTATAAGCAGGCTTGCAGAAGATTCCAGCAGCCATTTTCTGCCGGACCTGGCCCTCTCTCAGTAGAACTGCAACAGGTGCAATCTGTCAGACTGTTCCAGCCTGGTCCCCCATGGAGTCACAAGTCCCCCCAGCAAGCCTGCTCCAACACGGGCTTCTGTCTCCATGGGCTGCAAGTCCTGCCCAAAGCTTGCTCCAACATGAGTCTCAGTGTCTTCCATGTGTCTCCACACACTCCAGAATGGGGTCTCTCCACAGCCTGCAGGTGGGGTCTCTGCTCCCCATCATCTTCCATGGGCTGCCGAGGAACACCCACTTCAGCATAGTCTTCTCTGCAGTTTGCAGGAGAATCTCTCTGGTGCCTGGACTGCATCTCGCCCCCTTCTTCAATGGTCTGGGTGTCTGCAGAATTTCTTACATCTTCCCAAACCCTTCTCTGGTAGCACAAATTGGCTGCTTGCATTTTTTCTCTCTTAAATGTGATTGCCAGAGGTGCTATGACTGTTGCTGATGGGCTTGGCCTTGGTCAGTGGTAGGTCTGTCCTTGAACTCTGCTGGAATTTACTCTGTCGGGCCTAGGAGAAGCTTCTGGCTGCTTCTTGCAGAAGCCACCCCTGCAGCCCCCACTCCTCCACCAGAACTTTGCCATGCAAAACCAAAATGGAGAAAAAAAAAACCTCTATGATGTCAGCTGCATCTTGAGTCAATTATAAACCTTAACTTACACATTAGTGGGTGTTGCTTCTCAGAACTGTACCAGGTAAAGGATGTCTGGCTGCCATTCCTGCATGAACAGTGTCTATATACTACAGTGAAATAAAAAGGTCTAAGTGAAAGAAGGGGCTTTTTTGCCATTAATTTTAGTTTTACTTTCTCCAGAACTGGATGGACATTGGTATGTGGGTTAAGTAATAGATATAATACTTGTCATTTGATATAAAGACTTTAATCAAAATACATTGCATTCTTTTCTATCTCTCACCCTCTTCCATACTGTCTTTTGAAAGCATATTTTTTAAACTGTCTTAAAATTAATTCCAAAAAGTCTGTCTCCAACTGATTGAAATGACAGTCTGCCCAGAGGGAAAAAGTCATTAAAATAATCTGAAGTCAACGAAGTTTAATGAAAATTAATATATTGAAACAAATGTAATGTGACATCTGATATTTCTAAATAATTGATTTCCATTTGTTAAATTAAACAATTGCAGCTCAGAATTATGATTCACGGCACTCTTTCCTTTATTGGTTTCAAGAAACATGGCTTACACTTAATAGATGGTAGTGCACCATTGGGTTTAAAATATATAACTTCTGGAAAAGTCTCCAAGAAATGTTGTAGTTGATGCAGGAGATATGAAAATACTTGCCAAGCTATTCTTTCACCTCTAAAGTTGATTAACTTATGGTAGAAGATGTGTCTGCAGTTCTATACTCAAATTTTGAGGCACCAAATTTTTACTGAATTTATTCCATGCAATGATTTTAAGGAAAAATAGCCTAAAGACTGTAAGAATTAAATAACTCTTTCAAAACTTGAGACTCCCCTGCAGATACTTCATGATTTGTTAAAGAAATGTTCAGGAGATGCAAGATACAGTATTCAAACTGAGGGTGTGGAGAACTATACCCACATTACCACCTTGAGAAGACTTCCCAGCTGTTGGCCTTTGCCCTCATGTTTTGATAAAACAACAGGTCTATATCAATTTCTGTTCTTTCCCACCTGAGCCATCTTTTCTAAAACAAAGACTGTGTTCATAGCCCAAACAGGAATCTAGTTTAGGCTGGACAATGAGATGAAGTTCCCCAAGTCCTTGAGAGCACATCTGGTAGAGCAGTAGGGACTGAACCATGTCCCTGATCCCCAGCTGTGAGTCCACCCAGTGGAGAAGATTGTGTCCTATGGCTGGACAGGGAATGCTTAAGGGAGTGGTGCTCACCACACATTTTTTTAAACCTCTTGGGCCAAAATAATTTGAGGATATCTCTTTTTATTCTCTTCTGAAATGGGTATCTGATTCCTGCAGGTAAATGCTTACTAAAATCTCTCTGGTTTTCTCATTAATTCTAATTTTCACTGTGTTAAAGATCCTGAAGTTTTGGTTTTGGAAATCAGAGACCCATGACCAGATCCTCCTCATTCCTTCTGCCAGTCCAGCAGAGCACATCAACTGGAACACCCCTTTTGATATTATAAAGATAAGAGGAATTTCCAGATTCAGCTTCTTTACATTGTCAAAATAATTTCTGTTACATGAGAAATCCAAATAACTGTTAAAATCTGTTTATCTTTCTACAGTGCTTTGTACACACATTGATCATACTAAAAAAAAAAAAAACAACACAACAAAAACCTTGTTATTTTAAGGCAAGACTTCTAGTAGTTGAGGAAAACTCCAGATGTTCCAGACTTTTTCATTCAGCCTTCCATGCCTGCTTTCACTCTTTGATTCCTGTGGCATTAGTTTTGACAGCTGATTTCCTCTCTTTACAGGTCTCCTCCATTTTCATGATGAACATCACGATAGGTTGTCAGGGGATGTTAAATTCAAAGGCTTTCAATATTGCTTTTCTAGCTGCCAGATCTTTGATGTTTTATTTTTCTTCTATCATCATTTGGTTGTTTGCCATTTTCCTAATCAGAAAAATAGAAAGAAGAAAGAAAAAAAAAAGGCATGACATTTCTATTCACATTTTACTAGTGAGCGTAGGCTGGCTAGGTAGAATTACCCTTTTTTACTGAACAGATGAGCAGGACAAGGATTGTATTCACACAGCTACAATTACTGAACAGTGTTTTGAAGTTGCTACGTGTAGAGAATCTTTTTCTTCTACTGAAACTTTTTCATTTAACATTTTTTCTTGTATTTGAAAGTCCAGGAGAACTAGTCATTGATAGTAAACCAGAAAGAAAAAAGTAAGGCTTTCAGTGAGAAAGGAACAGAAAACATGTCTGGTTGTTGTATTGCAAAAATGATCTGGTTAATTTCTGTGCTAGAACTTCTCTCTTCAGCATGAATTTCCACCACATTGTGGGGACATACCACGCGTCAGTAGATGACTTTAAACCACTCTGGGATGATACTAATTTTATTGTAACTAGGAGATTTCTGAGAAGGGCATGTGATTATTGGTGTATATAATGAGCATAATAATTATCAGCATGACAAGTTTAGTCAAATTATGTTCCTTGTTAAAAGGAAACATAGGCAGTGTAACATTCTAATGGTAAAATTTCATTAAACAATTAAAAATTCATCCGCCTTTAGCACATCAGTCACAGTAGAGGCAGTCCAGGAGCCAAGGTTTAATGAGAAGTTCTAAAGAAGCTGTCCAACTCACATTTATTTCCCAATCTACTTTACCATCTGTACTCGTACATCCAAATAATTCTTGGTCACAGTAAAACTCTGTTTATTGTATGGAGTGGAGAACTGTTGCCCAAACCACATAGCGCACAATAAAATTGGCCATTTTAGCATAAACTTTTTTTAGTAATGCATAAACCTTTCCTTTTTACTTTATTATATTGTGTTTTACCCCACTTTCCAAAATAGAAAACACTTAATCAAAGAAAGTTTTAAAGAATGACGTGTAACAGTAAACAATGCTGTCTCACCCACAGAGATGGCAAAGACGGTAGCATTAACTGTGTAACATCCAATGCGTTTCAGATGAATAAGGGCAAGTTCTGGGTGAGCACAGACAACTTCATTGTTTGAAAATGGTCAAGGAAACTCTGTGCAGGAAGGATGATTGCAAGTAGCTTGCAGAAAAGCTTGAATTGCAGGTTGCAACTCTTCATGTTATGATTCCACAGCTATTTTGTATTGCTCTGCACACCTATCTGCCTTGGACTCTGACTTCACAAAGCACTTAAGCACATAGGGCATGCATACATATCTACATGACTACATAAAGTGCAATGACAATTAAAAAATGCTGGATACATTTACAAAGATACTTTACAGTAAGTATATAGCTATATGATAAGACTAAATGTATGTCTTAAAATCCACTAAGAAATACTTTGAACTGTGACAATGAAATTGCAATTGCAGCAGCAAAATTAGACAGAATCAGATGTATAATTGCTACAGGGCATTATGTGACAGATTTCATTTCATGATTTGGACAAAACTAATGGTCCAATGATTTTCAAACTTAATGGGTGCCTAAGGTTATCTGGTGATATGTATGTTTGATAAAACATAAGCATGTACAAGGGTTTTCAAAGGTTTTCATCCCATTTAGAACATGCCCCATACACCTAACTCATTTCTGCACATTTAAAAATCTCTGGTTTAGGGATGGAACTTAATTCCAAAAAGCTAGCCTCTAATACCTCTAACTTTCGTGTGGTTTTGTGAATTGTAGGGTGTCTTTTTCTGAAAAGCTCTAAAAATGAAATTACAATTTCTGCACAGGGAATACGTGCAGACATCAAGATGTGCAACATCAAATGTAGAATCAAAGTAACTTAGTCGTGAGACAATCTGGGAACTAGTAGGAAGTTTGCTTCTATCCTTAGGAATAAGTAATGGGTTTAGCTACATGGATACTTTAAATTATGACCTAATTTCAAAATATAGATGGATGTCTTCATCAAGAACATGTCCTCCCCGGAGCAGACATAACTAATTTTTCTTCCTGAGTGGAAATACTGAGACTTAATTGCCATGATTGTTGGATGCCTCTTTGCAGGTGATGTTATTATTGCTGAACCTATAACCATCTGTTTCACTAAGGTCATTTATTTTTCCATAATAATAGTAATTTGCAGTACCAGGTCTCCAGGTCACATTCAGCACCTAATTTATTGTTATTGTATTTCAAGGCAAAAGTCTTATTTCTTTTCCCAGAAGATAAACTTTGAGTGGAAAAATATTCTGAAATAGTATGATAGTGCTTGTGGCCCCAGATCTGACCCAGACAATTCTGGTATTTGTTAGATCCACACCCTGTGCACTATCCACTGGTTTCTCCATGTACTACACAGCCTGCTTTGCCACCAGTCCAGCATGGTCTAGCTTATATTTATTTTTATCTTTCATAAGTAATCCTATTGGTTTCAGCAGGATAGTGGCACCATTATATGATAGGTAAGGCTTGTAAGACAAGAATAAATGCTGTCAGTAAGATAGGAGAAGGTGAATATATGTAGAGATCTTGATCTAAAAAACCCTGAAAAGACCCAACAAAAATCCTTTCCCAAAGCCATACACTTATGTCTGATTCTGAGAAAGAGAAGTCAAAAATTGTTTTGTCATATTTCCACAATTCCTGAAAAAGTGTAAGATGCTTTGTACCATCATTTGGGAAAAAAATGAGAGGGCATAGACACAAGTAAAATAATTATCAAGATTTTTTTTTCCCCCTTAAAACCAGGTTAAACTTACTCAGTTATCTTCATCACAGAGTTTTCCCAAATAACTGACTGGATTTATGATGTTTCGAAGACAAGAGGTGCACACTTTCTGGATCAGAAATTTCTACTTAACTCTGCTCTTTTGTATTTCCTGTGTTTTAATTTGGTGGAATTCTAATAAACTCCTGAGACCGTCAAGTCCTAGGATTTGCATCAGTATTGTCAGAGTTATTAATCAGAAGGCAACAAACCTAGACTTTTTGCATAGAAAACACAGGGCAAGTCACCTTGTCTCCTCAGAACATCATTCTCTGTTCAAGAAACTTGCATGGGTAAGATTTATCTTGTCTATTGCTTTTCCAGATTAGAGTCACAGTCAAAATATAGTTTATATAAGATAATGCAATAAAATGTTGGCAAAAGAAGCAACATATGGGACAAGAAATTCTGTTTACACAGTATCTTATCTTGTGAAACTGGATCTGGCATTTCTTTTTTTCCCCTTTTAATGGAGCATGACTCTAAGACTATCGACTCTTAGGCTTATGTAGTTCTAAGTAAGAGTAGACTAGAAGTTTAAAACCATATAACACATGATTTCCCTTCATTAATCAGATAAGGTCAATACATGGACCAGTATTGTACTTAATTAGCATGATACCCGATCATTAGAATTAGGGTTTATATAAAGCAAAAGGTCAAGCAAATGGCAGAAGACTGATCTGAAATAGTACTCTGCTGAGTAGGGGGTGAATGATTTTTCCAGATTTAAAAAAAAAAAAAAGAATTAAACTAAGGCACTTTTTTCCTGCTTTTCATTTTTTCCTTTTTCCTCCAGTAGATATAATGTAATATATTTTCTGTTGAAGTGTTACTGTGTCCTAGTTTTGGCTGAGATAAAGTTTTCTTCCTAGTAGCTGGCATAATTCTGTGGCTTGGATTTAGGATCTACACATCTTTTAAATACCCCCAGGGATGGTGACTCCACCACTTCCCTGGGCAGCGTGTTCCAGTGTTTGACAACCCTTCTGCTGAAAAAAATGTTTGCTGCTAATCAATCTCAAAGTCCCCTGGTGCTTGTTCCCTTGCTTGTTACTTGGGAGAAGAGACAAACACCCACCTGGCTACACCCTCCTTTCAGGTAGTTGTAGGGAGCAATAAGGTCTCCCATCAGCCTCCTTTGCTCCATGCTAAACAACTTCAGTTCCCTCACCCACTCCTCATAAGACTTGGGCTCTATAACCTTCACCAACTACATGGCTCTACTTTGGACATTCTCCAGCACCTCAAAGTCTTTCTTGTAGTGAGTGGCCCAAAACTGAACACAGTACTTGAGGTGCTGCCTCACCTGTGTTGAGTGCAGAATGACAATCACTTCCCCAGTCCTGCTGGCCAAATCATTTCTGATACAAGTCAGGATACTGTTGATCTTGGCACCCTGGACATACTGATGGTGCAGTGTCCTGGTGGTCAGCCAACACCTCCAGGTACTTTTCTGGTGCGTGGCTTTCTAGGCACTCTTACCCAAGCCTGTAGCATTGCAGAGGATTATTATGACTCGAGTGCAGGACCCAGTTGTGTTGAAAGTCATATAATTGGCCTTGGCCCATCAATCCAGTCTGTCTTGATCCCTTTGTAGAGTCTTCCTACCCTCAAGCGGATTGACACTGTTGCCCAACTTGATGTCATCTGCAAACTTAAAAAGGATGCACTTGATCCTCTCATCCAGACCATAGATAAATATCAGATAAACAGAACTGACCCCAGTACTGAGCCCTGGGGAGCACCACTTGTGACTTGGTGCCAATAGGATTTATCTCCATTTGCCACAACTCTTTGGGCCTGGCCATCCAGCCATTTTTTTTTACCCAGTGAAGAGGACACCTAACCAAGCTGTGAGAAGTCAATTTATCCGGGAGAATGCTGTGTCAATTGGTGCCAAAGGCCTCCCCCTTATTCACTAGGTGGGTCACCTTGTCACAGGAGGAGGCCAGTTTAGGCAAGAAGAACCTGTCTTTTATAAATCCATGCTGACTGTGCCTGATCACCTGCTCATCTTCTATATGCCATGTGATGGCACTCCAGATGGTCTGTTACATAACCTTTCCCAGCACCAAGTTCAGACTGACAGGTCTGCAATTCTAGGGATTCTCCTTCCAGCCTTTCTCATAGATGGGCATTACATTTGCTAACTTCCAGTCAACTGAGAGCTCCCTGGTTAGCCAGGACTGCTGATAAATAATTGGAAGTGCCTGGTGAGAACATCCCTGATACTTTGGAGGAGCTGGCAGAAGTGTTCACTAAGCCACTTTTTTTCCACTGTTATTAGGCAGATAGCCAATATGGTTTCCTAGTTGGGAGCTAATTCACACAGTGTTTTTTATTTTAGAAAAAGAAAGCTGTCATCCACTTTTCATTTTCTCTAGTAATAACCAAAATGTAGCTATCTGTTTTCATGACCCAGGATGTCATACTCCAAACAAGAAGTTATGACTACTTCTCACATTTAATACCTGTTCTTGCAAAAATGTTCCTCATTACAATGAACCTGACTCACAAGTCTTTCATTAGAAAATCCCACTTGGCCATTAAACAGTACTAATGTTTTCCTATTGTGCTTAAAAATGAATAATTCATATACTCTATGAGGATAAACTAGGATGATGAGTAACAGGGCAAAGCAAATACAGATATGTCCTATTTTATATATTTTACCATGTGCTGGCTACATGTGATTTTCTCACTTCTTTCTTGTTGGCTAGGGTGAATCTTGTTGAAGTGTATTTGTTATCTATATGAATAAATACATGCATATGCATATGAGATGTATGGATCAAATAAATGAGCTTCAGAGGGTGTCTGTGTACATTTTCGAGACAGATTTGCTCAAGGCATTTAAAAACTTCAAGGAAATTAAAAAAAAAAGACAATACTGATGAGGGAATAGTTACTTGTAGAAGCTTGTCTCTTCTGTGCACTGTCATTTCCCTGAACTGTGTCATGGCTATAAGTACAATCCTTTCCTTTTTTTTTTTCCCAACACCAACTGTTTTCAATTAGATTTTCAAAGTACTTGTTAACATGTATCACAGAAAGGGGTGAACCATGATGAACATCTTCGTGTCTCCTGATGAACCGTAACTATAATTCTTCCTTCATGTTTCTTGCCACCTTATTTATTTAAAAAACAGCAAAAACAAACCAGCAATTAATCCCTTAAAGGGGCAGAAAGAATCTGTCCTACTGATACTATAAAAAAGTAGAAGAGACAAACATAAAAAATTGAAACTTTAAATTTGTTAAGTTTTCACCAACATTACTGTCTGCCAGGTCAACACCAGATCAGTTCCCTTGACTAATATTCTCCACATCTGGGAACTGATTAGTGCAATAATGAGGTCTAAAAAGACATTACTCCAGCAGAAAATGAATTACTGTGTTTCTACATGTGTGACTGAGTATACCCTTCCAGAAGGGAAAACCTGAGCGCGGTTCCCTATTCCTCTTAAAGAAACTTAGCAGTTCAACCCTTCCTAATGATTTCAGTTATAACCAATCACCCAATGTTATTTAAAAAAAATAAGTAATTTGAGAAAAAGTGAAACCTTCATTTCATTCCTAATTTACAATGTGTTCTACTACTTCTTGAAAACAAGAAGAGAGGTGTGTCTCAGTTTAATTAACATCATTTGTGGCTCTCAGGACTGGGGAAAAAAAGAAAAGAATTAATCCTGGAGGATATAATAGGGCATTAGGGTTTGATAAAATTTCTGTTTCCAGCCTAGTTTCATTGTAATGCATCCTTAATTAACATGTCATTATTTGTAAATGTTGCCAAACACCATAAAAAGCCAATTCAAGTTTATTTAAGTTAATTAAACAGAGCTGCTGTTTAAGTTAATTAAACAGAGCTTCCCTCTGCAAAGTGTGCTGGCACCCACACCCTTCTGTGCTTCTTGGCTAGGCCTGTCCATGCCACTGGGAATTTGGCCATTGCAGGGACAGACAGAGCAGGCTCCTGCAGTGCAGAGGCCCACCACCATTGATACAGCATCTGCAGACAGGGGTGCTGACAGCCCCCCACATTGCACCCATGGGCTCCCCTAAACCCTGATGATGTACCCAGCCAGGCTAGGCCTCCTCCTGACACTGGCCTCTCAGATGGTGACAAAAGACATGGGCTCTACAGTCAGAGGCCTACACTGTGCCCTCAGGTCTGCAACAAGTGGAGTACCCTCCTGTTGGAGGGAAGAAAATACCTGCAGCTGAAGGGGAAAGTGTATTTTTCTCCTTGATGGTGCTCTAATTTCTGGCAGAGCACAGCACAGCCCAGCCAGGCCTGGCCAGCAGTGCAGTGCAGCCCTGTCACAGATGCTGGTGGGAGGCTGGGGTGTGCTACTGGTAAGTCACCTCCTTGCAAATACACCCCACTGATACACAGGACTAGGAGAGGGAGTTACACAGAAGTGACTGCGAATACTACCATATTTTCTCTGTGTCTGCTTTTCAGGCTTGGGAAACTAAGCCTGTAAGGCACAGGCCCATTTGGAAACTATGTATTGTTTGGTTAACTGTCCTGGTTCTGGCCAGGTCAGAGTTAACCAAGCAGCCAGCACAGGTGAGCTGAGTTAGCCCGGGCTGTTTTCCACACCACCTGAAATCACTCCCCCATAAAAGGGGCTGGTTGGGGAGGGGTGCTCCTGGGTGCCTCCAGAGCAGTCTGAGCATGGCTGGGGTGTTGGGTTGGTCCTTGCATCATGCAGTAAGTACTGTGTTCTCTTCAGCTCAATAAGGTACTCTGTTATCAGTGGGTGTAAGTGAAACTTGCCACAGTCTGTTATTGTTCTCTTTAAATGGTGCTTTTGTCAGTAAACTGTCCTTATCCCAACCCAGGAAGGCTCTGTTGGGAGCGGGGACCAGCATGGGGTGCTCAGCCACCACATTAATACAGTCTTCTCTTTCACCACATTGTGGTTTTTTTGGGTTTTTTTTTTTCTGTAAAATTTAACTGTGAAAGTAATTCTGACTAAGTCTATAGCTGGACAAAATACAGGAGGAAAAATTTTAAGAAATTTACCAGGTAAGAAAGAGAACCGACCAGTGTGGGGGACAAATCATGTACAGTTGCAAGTGCTGAGCTTCAGGTCACATACAGTGAGCCTCATACAATGCTCCTGAGAGACAAAAAACAAAGGAAGTCATGGAGAGGGGCCAGGTGTCACTCTTGATGTGCCCACAATAAGTGTGGCAGTATCTCAACCAGTCCTAGAGCTGGGGCCAGTAAATAGGGGCATGTATGAATCGTGAGGGGGACTTGTTCTACACCAATTACTCCTGTCAGCAGGTCTGATGCTGCTGGATCCAGGACCGGTGATATCTCTCTCTCCTTTTCTCTCTCTCGCTTTCTCCTTTTCCCTGTCCTTGAACTGAGGGACAAAGACCTGCACACAATATTCCAGGTGTGGTCTCACCAGGGCAAAGTAGAGGGGGAGGAGAACCTCCCTCAACCTACTAGCCACACCCCTTCTAATACACCCCAGGATGCCATTGGCTTTCTTGGTTATGAGGGCACATTGCTGGTTCATGGTCATCCTGCTGTCCACCAGGACCCCCAGGTGACTTGCCCCTATGCTGCTCTCTTTGTCATCTTCACAGCTCTGGCTCCAATGCATCTGACAACCCAGTGATTTATATGCAGTATATAATGTTTATGGAAGATCTTTTTTAATGGTGATATTTGATAGCCTACTCTGTTCTGTTTGTGACTCAGTTGCATTTTTACTGGCTGATACTAATTTCATATGAATCTTGTTTGCCTTCCACCTACAAGGAAAACAGAAAAGACATTGCAGCCAGAACACATTTCTTTATCTCACAGTAGTAATTTAGCACAGAAAATATCTAGCTGTCGCTATAGATTCAACAGATAAATGAAGCTATCGTTGGTGAAAGTGAAAAAATTTCATGCCTTCCTAGCAGATAATTGATCTTTGTTTTTTCTTAGTCCTGCCTGCAAACCAAACGCATTTCTTCCAGGCTACCTTTTAACTGAGAGCTAAAATAAAAGGAGAGATATCCTTCCACTATAGACCAATGGAGACAGGTGAATACGGCCGGCTAGCTGGCTGCTGTTTTAGCTTCCCCTGTGGTTGCTATTACAGCTTTTCTGTTTCTACAAAGTGTATTTGTCAGCAGGAAGACCTTAAAATGGTAGAGGAGGCTGAATTAACTTTTACTCTAAGTGGGAACTTTCTAAAGGTGGCCAGAAAGGTATTAACAATTGGGAAAATTAATGTAACTTCTAACAGTGCTGTGATGTCCCTGAGAATAAGAAAACCCGCACTGAAAGTGACAGTTTGCCTCAAAATTTCCATCGGTAAAAAATGATGGAGAAATCTCATTTTAATTTCAAAACAATTAGTTTTAATTCTATCTGAATGCTGTTTTAATAGACAAATATTGATTTGATGTAAATACCTTGAACATTACGATAAGAAGCAAGACTCACTTACTCTAAAAATGAAGGTACAGGTATTAAAAAGTGCCTCATTTGTGTTAACCCAATTATATTTGAAATGTTTCTTTTAACAATAAAGTCTGTTGATAATTTAAGAACCTAGGTAAGGGAGTCTATGAAAAGAATACTTAGATTTGGTAGATCCAAATCCATTATAACTAGAACATTAGTAAAGAACATAAGAAAGGTATTTTAAACTTTAAAAGTGTGTGTGTAATAATATAAATCATGGCTATTAACCAGATATATAAATATAGGCTTGTTTTCCTGAGAGTTAAGACTTGGGAATTGTGAAATTGATTACAGGGAGAAATACAAATGCCGTAAATATGCCTTTTTTTATTTTTTTAATCTGCCTTTAGCATATTCACAGCAGTGTGTCTGAATGAATGAACAGAATTATAATGGATAATTATGAGAGCTAACTGATGCATATAATATTGTTGCACCATATAATTTTGTAAAGAGCCAAGTACATTAAATTATTACCACAGGTATATTTCTGTAATAGGGTGGAATAAACAGAGCTTAGCCAAGGTTTTTTGGGGAGTAACATTGTAGAGAATATCCTTCCACAGCTGGTGATCTGCTGTCACAGTTGGTTTCTATCCAAGTGGACGCGACCCTTAACTGAAATGAGAGCAAAGCTTGGATGAATGACTCTGTTTGTACTTCAGTTTCCATACAGTTCTGTGCTTTGCTGACAGCCACTTTGAGTTGAGTACATATGCCTCATACCAAGTGCAAATGCAGAGCTTTGTCTTCTTCCATCTCCATGCATGTAATTGTGAGGTAGCCCCTCAGAAAAGGGAAAGGGACGTGTCAGTGATGCCAGCTAGCATCTTACAGGACCACTGACATGCTGCACAAAAGATGTATGTGTGCAAAATTCAGTTGGAAAACTCATTTAGCTTTTCATCTATGAAGGAATTACATTCAGGGTTTTTTTAATTTCTACAGTAACTGTTGAGCAAATTCTGTTTCCTTTGTCCTGGTTCCAGTGCACCAGTGGGTGTAGGTCAGAGTTCTTTTTGGTATAGGTAACAAGGGAGAGCAACAGCCATAGCTGCTTTCTCCCAACCCCATGCAGATCTGTAGATCTCCAGCTCAAATTGGTACACAAAGGGATGGATCTTAGCAGTCTGTATTGCCACAGGACGGCATGAATCAGGGCATGACACTGGCACCAAGCTGAGAAAACCTGAGATACTGGTTTTAATTTGCATGAGTTTTGTAACATTGTCTTGCTGTCCTCTACTGCTTGGCTGTAACCTTCTGCCTGAAGGCTTTGGAAGGGGTCAGGGAACCGAGATAGTAATGTGGTACTGGGAATAGATTGATGACAGTCAAATGGAGGGCTAGAGAGAACTGAAATCATAACTGGATATTTGAGACCCAATTACTGGGTAAGTAACAGGCAGTGCTAATTTCATCAGACCTGTAAGTACTGACCAGCTGCTCAAGGGAACAACAGATTCTCTAAGTAGCACAGCAGTAATTTGAACAAGCACTGGAATCGGCCCCAAAATAAAGATGTGTAGCTCTGTGAGGATATAACAGCTGTAAGATTAATGCAAAACCACAGTTTTCAAAATTAAGGTGAATTTATTCGAGCAGAGAGCGAAAAAGTTAAATTCCTTTAATATGAAAGAGGTGAAAAAAGATACAACATAAATGTGAATACAATACAGGGCGTGGATGTACCACTGGGAATTTGTGGTAACGAGTCCAGGAGAACAGTTCACAAAATCTGTTCTTAAGTAGTTGGCTTTCTGCAGACTTATGAACAGTAGTCTGTTTTCCAGATAGGTTATGTGCCTACATTGCTGCTTCTGTGAATGACCACAGACACTGTAGTCTTTACTGAACTATCAGGTATTGATTTGACCTTTACCTTATACTAAGGTCCAAGTGGGATTGAAATTTGAGATGCCGATGCCTTAAAACCCTGGAAAAACTCATTCTGTTGGTATTGTGGAGCTTGCACTGACAGGACTGAGGTTAGAGAATGGCATAGTTTAATCAGGGCAATGTTCTTTAAAAAAGAAAAGGTGGAAAGAGTGCCAAATCCCTTTTGCACCCAGCGAGTAGAGCAGCTTTGCAGCATTCCAACCAAAGGTTTGGATCCTTCCAGACCTCTCTTCCTGTCCTCCCTTACAGCTTATCAGCCAGGAAAGAAAACACAGAATACCAGAGTCTTCTACCATGGTAAAACTGAACCCTAAACTGACACTGATAAATTAGTAGTTTGCTGTCTGGAGTATGCACAGATACAAACGCATCTCTACTGCCCCTGTGCAACATCTGGACAGCACAGGGCCACCTCGACAATGAGATGAACAATGAACAGAGGAAACAATTATCACAGTGCTTTTTCTTATTGGCTATAAAAAATAATAATAATATTGGGTTTGTTGCTTATAATTTCAAGAAGGCAGATTATATCAAGCTCAGAGGCAAGACTAACTTTTAATAGGTGATACGTAAACTAGAAGAACACATTGAAGCAAGCAGGACAATGAAATACATGAAACTCATTATTGAAACTGACTATTTTCACCAATATTAGAATACCACATAAGAATAATATCCATAGCAATCAAGAAGGACAGGAAATACCATGACAGCACATCATTACTTTCCTGAAGTTTAGGTAATAAGAGTTTGAGTAGAAACTAAAAACAAGTATATGGTAATGTAGTAGGAACTGAGAGTGCATATTATAATTGAGAAGGAACTCTTGCCTTAATTCTACTTCTGAAGTTGCTCATAAATTTCTAAAAATAATTTGATTTTGACTTTCTTTTTTCCATTCTATATCTCAGGTTTTAAGTAAATTCCATCTGAAAGGATTAAAACACTTTCTTTTCCTCTGTGCAAGTAAACCACAAAGCAATTCAAAATCAGATCATTGTAGCTGCCATAGTTTAGTCCTTACTGAGATAAAAAATACAAGAAGGAATTATCTGAAAACTAGTACTTAATTATTTCAGTCTAAATAACCATCTGTTAAATGGCAATGTAGCATTTACATTCTTCAGTCTTGATTTGATTACTAAAAGGGTTGTGAGCTTCATCAAGTTTGAAGAAAGAAAAAAAAAACAACCTGCTTCCAAAGGTTTAAAGCAATGGATAGTTAAGCTGGGTACTTCAATTATCTGATGGAAATGGGCAATTTCCTTGGCATTCTCTGTTTGTTCCTTTTCAAGGTAGAAGTTTAGAATACTAAGTTTCAGAAGTTTCAAGTTTCTTAAGCCAAGTGGGTTTAATGAGAAACTTTTAGCTACTGGAGAATACCAGTCAGGGAGCTGTACTGTATGTGATCTGAGACTGTCCCAGATACAGACTGTCTCATTTCAGGATGTGACAATAAAGCAGGAAAAAGCACAGTTTGACTCTCAGATCTGGAGTTCAGAAAGCAATAAACGGTGTTTGTTGTTTTAAAGAGAAATTCCTCCTCCTAAAGCTGGGTGTTTTTTTTTGGTTTTTTTTTTCCCTCCTTGAAAGTGTACCTTCAGAGTGTATTTTAACTGCAGAACAACATCTCAGTCCAGGAATAACCCATAAATCTAACTTCAGCAGTGACACCTCTGGCAGTTTTTTATACTACAAGTGCCTGTATTTGTTTATATTAAAATAAAACATTTTTCTTTATCTGTGTCGACATTAGAAGATATGCAGTTTAATCATTCATAGCTACTTTGTCTCCAGATTATAATGGATTCTTTCTCAGGCTTTTTGTTGACACCATTAGCTGCACTGGGCTCCCTTAAACGTAGGGGAAACTCTTTCCTTGTTATCATATCACTTTATGATACCTTCCTCACTAGACTGTAATGATCACAACTCATCTATGATGTCAATGTTTGCAATTTCTGAAGCACAGTTTCAGCAATCTGTGGTAACCAAATCCTGCTACCTTTTAAATATGCAGCAAAGCAGATCAAATCCTTTTAAATAAGAAAATTGAGAGGCAATTGCACAGATGGTAATAACCAAATAATTGTTTCAGCAAATCAGCTGAAGCTGCAAGCATTAAGTTCTTCAAAAACTCTGCAGTACAGGCTATAAAATACGATATTGTGGCATGGTAAACCTTCTTGTTACCTGAACTTTTTGATAAAATGTTTACTACTTTTGATCATATGGTGATGTGGGACTAGTAGTGTACAAAAGCCAAGAGAATCCCTTAGAGATATCATATTCCTTGGTAGAAATTTTCTGGAATAAAATAATAACTTCGGTCCAGTGAGGAAATATTTTAATTTTTTTGGACATTTTAAGATATCTCAATTAAATTTTATTATTTTTGTCTCTTTTTTTCCCTAGATATATTAGGATTATGCTTATTGGCTTTCAAATATGCTCTTTGATATGTATACTTGTAAAAACAATTGAGAATTTCCAAGAAAAGCCCGTTCATTTCTCATTTACCATACTATTCATGTTTCAAAACATTCTAGATTCCCTTTGCTATGTCTCATAATTATCTCTTAGTTTAATTAGAGTGTATATGGAAATATACTATTAGAGCTGCAAACTATTATTTTAAAAGATTGATGTATTTGTTTCCTATGTGGTTTTCTGTTTAGATAAGAACAGACAAATTAACATAGATGATATAGAAATAAATTTATTATTACACTAGAGCAGCCTCTTTCATAGCTGAATTATACTTGGTTGAGTTCCTTTAAAAATGCACATTAGATTTTATGACTCCCAGGAATTAAAGTGCTCAGTTTTCTCGATTTTGTGTTCTTGGAGCTTCTGTTGTAACATGTGGTACATATTCAGAAACATAATGCTGGTGTAGCAGTTATTTTGATTCATCTGCACTCACACATCCAGAGGTCGGTGTTTATTTCTATAGCCACGCCGATACCTGCTGCCCTTTTGAGTCCTCACAAACAGGGGCAGTTGAAGTCCAAAAAGGAAACTCTGCATATTGCATTATATTTCTAATCTGGAAAACACAGTGTATCAGGTTTTGCATTTATTTACACTGGCTCAATTTCAAAAGTTTTATGTACCCACAGAACGTAAAATATTTGATTCCTGACATATACTGGGGAAAATGTACTTAAGATGTGGATGTGGTCTGCTAAGAGCTTTCATGTAAATATGCTCTTCTCCTCTAGGAAGAATGTACTTAACTTATGCAAGACAATAAAATAAGACATTTGTGCAAAGCAGAAGTCCCAATTAATGTCAAGATGGTTAAGATAAGCATTACAGTGCATTAAAAATCACATCTTTAAACCAACTTGGCTGTTACATGGGAAAACATGAAAATACAGACAAATTTCATGGTTAACATTTGAGAAACAATTTGAGCCATGAATATTACATAGCAATACTAAGCAAATGGAATAACTAATAGTACAGGAAATCACTGGAGCTTTAAATGGGCAATGGTTTGCACAAAACAAATACATCAATCTCTTTGACAAAAAGCACTCACCGAGTAGTATTTTTTAAAATGTGTGCAAGCATACACAATTTTTTCTACTATGTCTAATAAAACATGCACATGCATATTTATATATAACAAGGTGTGTATATATATACTTCAGAGTTTAAGTATTTATTTAGTGACTAGAGAGATACATACGGAGATGTGTCACTGGTTTCTTACTGAAATACACCTAACTTTTATAGCTTAATTTGTCTTCTTTGGAGTGCATTTCCCTGGGGAGAAAAAACACAGAAAAACAATCAACAAACAAACACCCCTCCCCCCCCCCCCAATACAAAACAAAAATAATCCAAACCACCTCAGTTAATGTTTTTTAAGAATGACTTTGTGCTTTTGAGATTACTTTGGAGAATTATAGTTTGCAAAGGTATTAACAGTTAACACAAGGTCTCTTGTTCATGGTAATCATCAAAGGAATCATTCACATTATTTTACTTTTCCACAGTGCAGGTGATATTCATATTTGTCTTCTAATATGGGGTAAAAAGACTGGCTTTCCTGTGCTGTCTATCAGAGCAAGAGCCTAGGTTGGCCATGCTGAATTACCTTGGAGGACGATGTCCAGGGGCAGGACAGGAACCTGCAGACTGTCCTCAGTTAGCTAGTTAGCATTAATGAATAACCTTACCTTGTTCTTATACTATGGACTGAGTGCAGTAAGAGCTGTTTCACAGAACATTAGATGAGGGTTATAGCTGTGGCTTTGTGCACACTGATTTGATGATTTGTCACTAAGAAGTTTTGGCGTTTGCAATTATTTGACAAACTTAAAATTTATAAACACTATGCATGGACGATTCAGTTAAATTGTTTGGGGGTTTTTTTTGGTAAAAATTATGACCAGTAGGAAAAAAAAAACACCAGATATTTATACTATAGTGGTATACTTGCTCATTCAATACAACATCACAATATTAATGAGATTCTTCAACTGATCAAAGAAGTTAGGTTTTGTCAAAACAACAAGTTATAAGATCTCAGTGTCCCTGATTTCAATGTTACCTCTAAACAAAAAGACATTACTCTGGAAAAGAAGAATATATAAAATTATGGGTGGTAACAACATAGGAAGTTTTATCAGATTTCAGTGTTATTCCTTAGATATTAGTAAAATATTTCAAATTGCAGATTTCTTCAAAAAAAGGAGAGTCATAAGTTGGATGAGTTGAAAAAAGAATATCCAAGGCTACACTGAGAATGAAAAGAAGTTATCTGATTTGTAACATGGGATATAATGACAGCATGGTACTTGCAGTCAGAGCAAGAGAAAAACCATTAATATGATGGTGATGCAAAACTTTTCCTTGGATTGTTTTCCAAAGTTAGCTGTGGATCAAGAATATTGCATGCCAAGTACACAGTCACACACACTCCAAGAATTGTTCAGGAAAAAAATTAATAGACTCTGAAAGGAAAGGGGTTTTTTTGTAATTTATATAAGTGGACACACTTAGTTGCCCCCGTTCCAACCCCCACCCTCCCCCAAACTATGCAATCTATTAGTTTAAAAGTTAAAGAACAAAAGGTTACAGAGGAAAGGATCAGTTAATTAGTAATTCCCAGTGCTCTGAATTTGTTCACTATTTTAATCTCACCATAGAAGAATATTTTTATTTTAGTAAATTCTAAGCAGTGAGGAGAGGTTATATTTTAAGCATTTGCATAATATATGCACACTAAAGTTGTCACAATGGCAAACTTAAGTGATTCAGCTGTACTAATGATGGTTTCATTTTTAAATTCAGAGTACAACTGCCACTAGTCTTTTTGCCTTATAGCTGAGAACTGAAGCATCTAGTTCATTTTGAAAGTTGAAAAAATCTTATTGCATGCAAAAGTATAAAACAATTGGCCTATTTGAATGCTAATTACATCTAAGAGTTTCACTTTTCTGGAGATAGAAATTCAGCCTCAGCCATGAATTGGTAATAAACTTACTGGGATGTGGCCATGAGTATAAACAAAGACATCCATGAAGAAACTAAAGCCATTAAAAGATGACAGGATATGGGAGGCCAGAGAATAAAATAGATTCAGATAACATTGTTTGCTTCATGGTCTGAAATGGGTAATAACAGAGATATGGCTACTAATGTACTGGGATTCTGATCTTCTGATATCTTCAAAGATCAGGAGTCATTGGTATAAACACGTAAGAGCATGATAGATGGACGTGTTACTGTGTCTAGAATCTAAAAGGCATGTTTTTTCTCATGTCTTTTCTCTCACTTATCATCTATAAGCTGCTAGAACTGAGTTTGGTACCTTTTTCATCTGTCATGTTTAAGCTCAAGTTCATTCATCAGTTGGGATGCTGGATGTTTTGTTATTGAGAGGAGATTGTAAATTATTCCTTGTATGCTGATGAGCCTCAGTTTATTCTCTGACATTCCTATTGTTTGTGAAGAACATAGTTGTCATGGCAGATGGTCTCTCAACATTTAGAGGACACTATCCAAGTCCATGGAGGACCTGGGGAAAAAACCAAAAAACACCTGAAACTGGACTCTTTTGTGTGGCCCAGAGCATAACAGGGAGGGAGAATCATTGCTTCAGGTTGCCTACTGTGAGCTCTGCGGCTAAATGAGTGAATCCCTGATTTATTTTTTCCAGATTTCATGGATGTTTCCTGATCATAAGAGAAAACATTTTTGAGTAAATATAGCCAACAATACCAAAAATTCGGACACCCTAGTTCAAAAGAACAATAAAAGTAGATGCTCTTAAGAAAACAATATGAAAGCTGAAAAAAACCCCATTGAAATAAACAGTGAAGAGATGATGCTTAGAATTGATGGGCTTTTTGATACATGATGTGTTTTACTTAGTTCTAAATGAATATTAAAGTACTTGTGTCAGAAGAGATTAAGGTGGCTCTGTAAAGCAAGGGGGAGAGAGAGAAGAATTAAATTCTTTCTGAAGATGTTTGCTCCTGAAAGATCAGCAGAAACAATACAACTTCAGGGAGTCACTGAACATTCCTCTTGCTAGTGTTTCCTCAACATACCAGTAATAACTGTCGCAATTCTTGAGAATGAGGTTTATCAGTGGATTGAGTAGTCACAAGTGTTTATTTATGAATTATAAACAAATTCAAGGAAAGCAGTTGCAAGAATATTTTTGCTCAAGACTTGAACCTGCACAAAAACATTTTTATGAACAGGTTAGGATTAATTTATTAATTTCTTCAGTTATACCTTGGGAGGGATTAAAGGTAGGACAGGGAAGGCAAGTAGCACCAGAACCTAAAACATTTTACTGACTGACAACATTTCCAGTCAAAAAAAGCAAGAGAAAAATCCCTGACATAACCAGTTGTCTCGTACTGCAAGCTCATGTCACAGGTACTGTCTAGCCTATCAGCCTCACTCTGGAATTATCTTCAGACTCCCTTTTTGGACTAATTACCTTTTGTAGTACTAGCTTAAATGTCTTTTGACACCAGCACTTGAAATTAATTCTGCTAACTCTGTAATCACACAGCACAGTGTTCAACCTCTCTTCCATCTGTAGTGCTCATGTCATTATTAGCCCTCAATCAAAATGAGTACAGAAGAGCATCTCATAAGCTTTCCATTAATTTTCTTCTGGAATAATAAACAATTTTTAATTCCAAACATTTTTAGAATAGAAAAACTTCCTTCCCAGATAAACAGAGTATTTTGAAAATTGTACTAGAAGGCTACGTGCAACTAGTCACAGAGAGGAAAAGGGATATTGTGCTTTGACTGTGAGCCTATATAGATTTATATCTCTTCTGGCAAGCACAGGAGCTAGTGACAGAAAGCAGGGAATAGAAGGGGACTAAAAGATCAATGCTATCACTGATAGAGGGACAGTGATCTGTGGTTTCAGGCACTGCACTGCCCCTTCTACAACCACAGCAATGGGCAGCTCCTCTACTCTTCTATCCCAAACTTCATGTTCTTCTTAGTCACAAGCAATAGTGCATTCTGTACTTAAACTTTATCTTGCTTTTCCAGGCTCCCTCTGGGAGCTAGCTACATCTGTACCAATACTTATTGTGGCAAAGACTTAAAAGGCAGGCCTGGCCGCTAAATGATATTAAGAATCCAGAGCAGTAGTCTCTGAGCAAAAGGTTTTCTTATTGCCCTGAACAAACCAATCACCCAATCCTATATTTTTTTTGTGGCAAAGGCCATTATTTCCATTATCACATTCTTTTTCCAGGGATACTGTGTAGCAGGGCCTGGGGTGTGAATCCTAGAACATGGCATTCAAAGGCAGGCACTGGGAGAGATTCAGTTCTCAGAGTTAGCAAGTATTGTGCTTCTGGATTTTTTTTTTGTTTCAAATGCATCTTAATGTGTCACTGTCATTGTAAGAGTGACTTTATAGCTATGGAATATCACTAATAGCATTGTTTTGGTTTTCATTTAAAATTACTACAGCCAGGTTCCTTGGGGAAAGTATGAAAGTATGAACCTCAGGAAAGTCCATGGAATCAACCCTCCTCCTTGGCCAAATGCACCCCCAGCCTTCCAGACTCATGATATATTTTCTCTGTTACATTTCTTATTGAGAATCCAAAAAAAAACCTATTCTGAGTATGAAGATAAACTGACTGTACTCCTTATAATACTGGAAGACAGAAACTGTACCTACTTGGTTAAAATGTTCTAGTTCTTTAAGAGAATGAAAGGTCTGACCACTCTACTTCAACTACTGTTTCGTTTAATTACCTAGAGGCAACCTGTTTGCAGACAGACAAATGAAACAAGATTTGTGCTTTGGCAGTAAAATAGCACACGGTCTCAGATGAACCGTAGGCACTTCTGCTCATGGCAGTTTTCTCTAATGTTCTGAAGTCAGAAGAACACCTAAACATAAATTATGTGGTGCTTAGAGTCAGTGTGATTGAAAATATTAATTACCTAATTTAAGAGCTGGATCAAAAAATTACTAAATCCAGTGGGAGCTTCCCCAAAGAGATTAATAAGGTTTGAAATAATGTTTAGTTTAGCCTCATTGAATAGTGGGGGTTTCTTATTTTTTTTTCCATTTCTTCATGACTCCTATTTTTCTCATCCATACAAAGGACAATAAGACAGCACAGTCCATACTTACTGTTCATCAGGAAAACAAACATTTCAAGTCTATTTGAAATTTTGGGTTAATTGTAAAATATGTGAGCTTGTTCCTTTTATATATCCTCTAGAAAGCCAATGTATTTCACAATAGCATTTAATATTAGAAAACTTATCTGGTATTTATAGTTTGTGATAAAATACTTTTGAAAAGCACCTTAACAAATAGCAACTTTGCAGCTATTAAAGAAATTGGTTGCCACTAAAATTTCTTATGAAAATTTGGGAAAAAAAATCTTAGTTCTTCTATTAAGGAGTCATAATAATTATTTTTAGATGCCTGGAAATGTTACTGTGATACCCAAAATAAATATTTCACTTGTGCCTCTGATAACAATTCTAAAATATTAATTAACATTACACTTGCTCCAAGTGTAACAGTCTAATACCAGCCCTATCTTTTTTGATGGATATGTGGGTAGCAAGGCCTTACCTTTCCCTGGAGGGTGATGGAAGAGCCACCAAAGCCATTTCCCATCAAATCATTCCATGCCATGCTGTAGCCTGGGAAGGCTCAGGCTCCAGAAGGGTATGAGGAGGGTATAGAAGGCTTTTAGTCCCTTTTCTCTTTTGGGGAAAGCACCCAGGACTGTGAAGGATGAAGACAAGGGCATGTTGTATATCTACTGCTGATTCATGCATTTTAAGTTGGTGAGAAATTTTGGGCGATTTGGGTTAGAATACTTTTTTTAGCTCACGTCACTTAACTGTATTGTAGAACTCATGGGTCATGGATATGCTAAGCTTCAACTGCAGTACATTGTTACTCATGGATAAAACAGGCTTCACAAATTCAATCCTTATCTTATCTGTTCTCTTTAATATTGCCTCCTCTATTTATTAATATTGTACACTTGTGGTGATCCTGATTACACATGTTTAAAATGTGACTGATAAAGGAGCCTGTCAGTATCTTTCACATTAATTCCAGTGTTTAAAAACGCGTGTAGGTTAGACTTTTTAACTTCATTTGGCTTCTCTGGCATCTAGCAGCTGCCTCTTGTTTCACCTTTTTCCAAAGACACATGAACGAGTCTGAATCCTTACTGGAGCTCATGGACTGATAGGTGAGCCTGGCGTCAAAAGGCGCCTTCAGGAGGGTACAGTGCTGGCCACAAATGGTATCTAGGTAATGGAGACTCCCCTTCTAGCAAGGGTGGTGTTTGATGGTTCTCGAGCTGCAATATAGTTCCACTTGTTCCAGTGTTGTCTCTTCTAAACCAGGGAACAGGTTTTGATGATTAATTTCTGATTACTTTGGTTTTGGCCAAGCTGTAAAAGAACATAGTAAATTGTTCTTCCTTAATGACTGCTTGGATTGCCTAATAAATCTTATGGTTAAATGAAGAGTTTTCCCTGGGTCAGTCTTATAACTCTTTTCCTGAAACAAACCACAGACAGTTTTAATTGGAGAGATGGAGACAAGAAAGCAAGGCAAAAAACACAAGAGAAACTAGAGTAATAAAATTAGGCTGCATGGGGATGTAGATTTATGCTAGAATATAAATCTTTTTTAAAGTACATAAAGTTATTATATATTAAAGTAGATTATGTGATGAAAATACAGACATAAGTATAGTAAAATCAAGGGTCTTGGAGAACCAAACTCATATTACTAGAAATAGATGCATCCTATACAGAAACATGAACATTGAGGAAACATTAATATTCAAAATGAACAGAAAGAGTGAAATATAAATAAAGATTATTTGAAATAAACAGGCCACTAGAGGAGTAACTCCACTTTAGTAAGACTCAGGAAAAAAAAGAAAACAGATTTAGAGAGTAAAACTCAAAATTTCATGTATTTTAGTCATTATTACTTTAAAGAAAACTAGAATAGTTACGTATCCAAATGAAACTGAATTCTAATGGAAGAAAAAATTTAAGTTCAAACCACATATACCATGCAATGGAACAAAACACAAGAATACCTAAGATGAAGTCATCAAAGTTAGTTCCAAAACTCAAACACTCAATTAAGAGACTTTCAAAGTGAGTGCTTACCTTGTAGCAAAACACATCTATGACCATTCATTATATATTCAGAACTGGAGCAGTTGAATTGATGTGGAAGGATTTTAAAAAGTTCTGTAGAAGAAAAAAGGGATCAATTACCAAACTTTGTCATATCCTTGATTTTTAGGCATATTTTTCTCTGATAAGCATAAAAATGAAATCAAGATCACTGTCATTGTAGGTTATCCATTCAAAATGGTCCCTGCTGTTCAATTGTAGCAAGAGATTCCCTTATAAAAAAAAAAAAACACAAAACCCAACAAACCAAAACCAACCAACCAAGCAAAAAAAAAAAATCACTGTTTTTAAAAGGATAGATTACTCAGCCATCAAAACTTATGAAAATGGGTATTTCAATTCTGTATTCTTTCACAAAAGAGCATGCTGGATTGAGAACCAATAACCTGCATTTTGTTGTTAATTGGTTTTGTTGTTAAAACACCCTTTTGCTTTTCTTATGAATATTTATGCCTCACTTTATAAACCCGCTCATATGCTGCTTACCCGACTTGTAGCTCCTTTTTCTGTGTCCTCTTTGGTAATGAAGTAGATGGTATTTACTTCTTCCCTGAAATGTCCTTTGTGGTTCTTACTGCATGCTCTATAACTCTTCAAAATCAAGTTTAAAGTTCAGACAGTAGAACAGTGGACTACATTCCACTATATAGTAAGGGTGCTTCAAATATCAGTAAGTTCAGTGCAATTAGGGAGTTATATAAAAAGTTGTTGTATATGCAAACACACACTGATCTAACTTCCTTGAATCAAATCACAGACAATCCATCAGTTCAGAGACCAAATAAAACATTTAACTGCTACCACCAAAAGTTATGAGCAACTGATTACATAGAAAAAATTTAGATTAAAATCATGGGTGTTGAAGATAAACAGGCTTCTGTACAGTATCTCCAGCCGAAATAATCTCCGTAGCTCACAATTTCAACAAAATAACCAATTTATTTTCATTTGAGAACTGAAAATTCATTTTTTTCCCATCATGCTTGGTACATTTATATAATGCGATTCCATTTATCTGTGTTTGAAAAGAAGCCTGAAAACCTGACTGGTTTAACAGGCGCACATGACCTTCTATAGGGGAAAAAAATCATTAAATGAAATAAATACAACCACCCCCAGCAGTACCATGTAATATTATTAAGAATAATATTTGCATTTCCTTGGCCACACAAAACCATATGGCAAGGCCACAAGATAGTTTCCTAAGTGTTATATGTTAAATGCATTTTTTAATTAGCTCTAATGGAACCAATGATTTTGGATATGATAGATTTTGCTCAGAATCTGTTATTTACATGTTCAATAAGGACAGTTTACTTTTAATTCTGCCTCAGAGCCTCATAAATATTGTAATTGTGTGGTTGGAATCACAGACAAATGTAATAATATTTCTAGAAGATACCTGTTTTAGTGAAGTTCGCCAGGTCTTATTACACAGACAATATATGCATTTGAAAATATTTTCCTCCCAGCTGGTAATATCTTAATCTGATATTTGCTTTTATATCACTTATATTCTTTTCAGTACAAAATTACTGAGTAGAAATCCACCTACTTTCATCATTCCCATAATTTACACTTAGGTTTTGATATCAGATTTTCCTTCTGAAAAACTGTGTACAGCACTAATAATGTCTTTGAGTAGGTTAATAAAAGTTGTATTAAAGCTGAAAAGTCAAACATAGTTTTGGACATGGTAAATGCTATCCATTTATGAGAAATGAGCAATTTTGAGCAACTCATCTAATTCATTGTGATTTTACCCAGCTGAGATAAAAACATGCATCACAGGATTTTGGTTCTTTTTCCTCAGTCTCAGAAGTTTCAAATCCTCCCCTCTCACTTTTGGAGAGAAATGTAGAAAATGGGATGGGGAGGAAGGAGATGAAAAAGGGAGACACCCTCTCACTGAATTTCTAAAAAGCAGTAACACAGCAAGACATGAGGCACAGCATCAGATCCCTGCTCCAAGGAACATGTAATGTGTTTGGCCATTAAGCTATTAGGCATCCATCTCACAAAATAGCTCTCTTTTAGAGTTAAGCTAGCCTAGATCAGTGGGTTAGGGCACAGCTGAGGATACCCCTGAACCTATTTTTTCTGCTTCTATTATAGGCTAGGAATTAATGAATTAATGAAAATGGGAACCTGTACATTGCTGAGCCCACATACAAGATTGACACATAAAGGCTAGGAAACAGCACAACGCTTCATTCAAAGATCTTTAAAGATCTTTGTGCCTCCTCATTCCAGGATGGTAGCTGCCTAATCAGGGGGTTGGAAAACTACTTGTGACATCTCCAGCATTCAGAGAGTTAGGTGGGACTGTAAGAATCATGCAGCACTGGTACCTCAGTGCCAGGTGCAACTAACTCAGCTGAATCTAACCATTTCCTCACCCAAACACCTTACTGATATTTCAATTCCTTATTAGCTGTTTTATTACACTGAATTCAACTGTAAGTCATATTGAAACATCTGTTGTTTACTAGCAGTTTTGGTTTTGGTAGCATATTCTACCTGCTTTATAGACGTTGGTAAACAACACTCATTTTTGACTTAGTTGTTTGCATCAAAATAGTATCCTTCAGGATACCATTGTAACTCCCAGGTTACCTATTCTCTTAAGTAACTCAGCAAGAAAGCAAGCATAATTTTTAGCTGTCTGTAGGCACATAGTGCTGACAGAGAGCTTTCAATAACTCCTCAGTGTGTCTGGTTGGCAGAAAGGGGGAATAAACACACTGTGCTCTTAATTTCTCTCTTTCAATATCTTCAGTTTTCCACCAGCAGGACCAAACCTCTGCCTCTCCTTGTCCTTGCACTGTGGAGGCAAAGAACAAGCATTCTGGTTGGGCCACCATCTACCATTTCTCTGTGTTTGCTTCATGTGGGTGAATGATAGTGACTGTTTAAGGCAATGAGGATCAGCTGCCTGTGATGCCATTGAACATGCCAAGTGGCACATCTGAGCTGATATTAGTTCTCATCCCATTAGAAATGTAGTGAGCGTAGGCCTGAATAGAGTGGGTGCGCTCTGCTCATAATCTCATCCAAGTAATAAGGCAAGATGCCTAAATGTGATGCTAATTTAAAATCTTCAAGGCACTGATTGTTTTGCTCTAAGCCTAGCTCTGTTTGTTGTTTTTCTCTCCATAATCACTTCTTTTTCCTGCATGACAGGGCCTATCAAATTGATTACTCTCCGACAGCAGAGTGACGTCTTGCCAGTTGGGCAGCCGCAAGCAGTTAGCTGGCTCTTTTGTGACTCCTGGCATCTGACTCGAAGCTGCTCAGGCAGTAGGTTTTGATGAGATTTCAGAAAGGTGTAGAGTCCAAGCCTGACACGTTCAATATGCCATCTCTCATCCAAAGTAGACAGAACAGGAGCTCTTTGCTAGAGCACTGTTGCAAGGGGGTAATTTGTTTGCCAGCTGTGAAACTCTGTCTCACTGAAAGGGAAGTGGGTGCCAGGTTATTACTTAACACAGCTACTTTACCTTCTGTTCACAAATCCGAGGTAAATGTTTGGAAGAACCAGCAGCCTAGTTTTGTTCTGGTTTAGATGGTTGTCTAATGACCAAGACAGTAGGATTTGGCTTTTCAGTTCAAATTGTATTTCATAAAAATGAAGATCAAGGGTCAGTCAGTATCCTCATGCCTTAAGATTTGACAAGAGACATGTAATTATCCATGTAGTCCGTATGCACCTACTCAGGATGTGTAGGTGATCATTTCACACTTTTCAAAATGTTTTCTCACTGGAGTGACAGACCCACAGATTCAGTTAATAAGGGGACATAAATTACCAGTCATCAAGACTGGTTTTCAGACTCTCTCTCTATTCTTTCTCTGGCTGATAAACCTTTCTTACTTCTAACACATCTGGCTCGTTTCACTTATTAATGTGAAATGAAATTATTATTTTTAATAAACAGGGCAACTGGCATCCTGACAAGAATATATGGGGTTTTGTTTCAGAAGAATCATTCTGCAGCCTCTCAGCTGCTCGTATTTCTCCTGTCTCTAGAAGTTGAGATTTCGTGTCGGCTCCTGCCTTAGAATTTCATCCCAAAAGATTAACTGAAACACTTTTGGCCTGAAAACCTTCCTTAAAACATTCCATGACCTACACCTGGGCTGATGCCACAGGGTAAACTAATTTAAATGGAATTAAGGTTGCATCCCTGGAGTTTCAAATGTAGAGTTTTTCTTTTTTGCAGCTAGCAACTTATAAACCATAAATAACGAAATATAGCTAATGACTTCTAAGCACAAGAGAATCAATATACTCAGAGTATGAATAATGTAGGCATAAAATTTAACGTTAAATTATCTCACAGGCAGAATCCAAGTACTCTTGAAACACTTAAAATCTCTCTCTTGGGTAAATGTCTAGCATGTATGTAGCTTAAACTCTAACTGTAATGTCTTGTTCTTCCCTTTGTCAGTCTCATCAGCTCATTAGATAGTTCTCTTGTCCCAAATGGTTGCACAGAGTACTGTAATCCCACTTTCCAAAACCCAATGGCCAGGGAGCACACTTAGAGGATGCATCTTCAAATTGGATAAAATCTCACTGCTATACAACAACCAGAAGTGTGATTTAATTAAGTCTGCATTTCAAACATAAAATTTAAGAGCTGGTTTAAATACCAATGGCCTGCCAAGAGTACAGACTTAGAATAGTAGTGCAAGAACACAGGATGGGGAGCCTCTAGATAGGTTTCTTTCTGTACTAGATCAAGTCCAGAAATCCTAGTGATAAAGTAACCTTACTGGGAAAGCAAACGAACTTCCTTCCATCTGGTTTAGTCATATTTTACCCTATTTCCTGGTGGCAACAAACAAGCTTAGTTTGGTCACCTAAATATTAAAGTAAAAAGTTGTTACAAAAATACTCAAAGGGGTGGTCCTGGTGACTGTGGAAAAAAAAATAAACAAGCTCTTGAATCTGTTTAAAGCACTATTTACCTATGAGATTGAACATGTAAGTGGTGTTTCCTGTGTGAGACATTAATCTTGAGAATTTACCCATTACTGACTATAATGATCAACCCATGGCATGTTTTGTCATTGTAGAGAATTAGGGGCCAAACTGATATATAGGAACTTGTTTCCATTTCAGGTCCTTTCTTATTGTGAAATGCATTTAAAATCTTTTGTGTTTGAAGTCTTCACTTTTGTGTGCTTTTAAACACCTTCCATCTCAATAGTAGTGGCAATCAAATAGTAACAAAAATTACTTAAATAGCATAATTACTTAGGAAAGTTAGTTAAGGAGGTTTTAGTCAATTGAGATGAAAGGCTGAAATAAAAACAAAGAAAAAGCTAACTTATTTTTCCTACTTGCTTTAAATTAAAGGAGCTTCCAAATGAACCACAGTTTGAGTTTGGGACTTGTATTTTTGCAATAAATGTCAAATATTTCCTCCCTACACAGAAAATAAATCTTTATATGCTTAATCCACGAATGTTTGTGACAGTTAACTATCCATTCACTAACATGTTTTTAGATATTTTATAGATAGTAACACATGGCAATACTTGTCTATGCCTTTGAATTAATTTTATTATCAGTGCTTACTAAACATTTTATTTAAGAGAGCATTTCTTTTAGAGCACAGGAATATTCTCAGTGCTGGCTGGATCAGTTGGACTTCTGTGAGCACACAAAGATCTAAATAGGCACTTCTAATAGTTAGCATCCCCCACTGCTCCACGGTATGACTGGATTTTACAAAGAGTTGGGGAAAAAAAAAATTATTTATTTGCTTTTCCTTACAAACTAGAGCCAGTGAGACCCCTGAACACAACCATCCCTAAACTCTGAGAGACACGAGAGTCTGGATTCTTCAGCTCAGTCCCCTCTTTCTGACAGCATTTATGGCAATTCCAGGCAGCTTGTAGTAAATGAGCGGGCATTGTGGCCTTGTAGGCTTTTCTGCTGCATAATTTAGCTTCAGTTTTTGCTGGACAGTTGTTGATAAGCTCAAATTGTTGTTACCCTTTAGATCTGCACTAATTCTAAGTACAGTTGGGCTCTACATTTTTCTTCCACTGACTAAATCTTTGCAGATTACCTTTAAGTTGCTTTTTGGATGACATTCGTTTTGGTTGCTATGCAAAAATGCAACTCTTCATCATCTGGTTTTCATGTACTGATTATGTATTGATCTTGTGTAGCATCTGTAAGTGTTTGCTGAATAGTTCACAAATGCAAATAAGAGAAAACCATTATTTATATCAAAGCTGATGAAAATTTCAGAGTTCACAAGTATTTCCTTGAACAGTTCTTTCTAAATATTTTTGGTAAATTAATAACATGCTGTCTTACATAGAAGCTTTCTAAAACTTATTTCTTTTATTCATGAAAAATGCATGTACTCTTTTTCTTCTGATAAACCAGAAGTTGCCCTGATGGTACCCTGTGCTGTGAAAAAACATGAAAATTATATAAACCAGCACTTGAAACTTCTCTATGATCTCCCCTTCAAAAACCGTGCACAGCAGTCAGCATAATTCTGTCAGTAGGAGGTATCAAACAAAGGCCAGAAGTGTAGCCATAAAATTGTTGACATAGGACTGAAATTATGGTATATCACATCATAGTTCAGAATATATTGAGAGTAGAAACATCTGAGTCAATAAGAAGTTTTGAGCAAGCTGAAAAGGAGGATGGAGACTGCTGTGTGCTGAGCTGTGAAGATGCAAGCATTAGCCAGCTCTTTGTGTCACCTGAGAATACGGAGAGTTACTCCAAGTGACTTCTAATTCTTGGACTTAGACCCCCCCATAATGCTTCCTATAAATTATAAATTACAATAATGAAAATATAAATTAGTCCTTCACTATACTTCATGGGGAAAGCACGTAATATAGAATTAGCTGCATATCAGCAAGAATATATCTTTAACAGCAAGTCATCAGCAAGGATTCAGGAATTGTGGCTTGTTCTTAAGCAGTTGTTTATTAAACCATTTTTCTGGAAGAAATGAAATCAAATGAATTTAGGTTTTGCAGATGAATTTCTAGAATATGAATTACAAAGCAGCATGGATCACCAGATGGTCTTTAAAGATACTTACCTTAGAAACAGGAAGGGATTTAATACGGTGAGAGCACATTCAATTTTCCATCTCAATTTACTACTGGAAGTCCTACAGTAGGAATAAAGTAGGAGACTGGGATGTGGAGACAGGTCTCCCAGATCTCCAGGTAGGAGTCAGAGAATCATGCTTCAGAAGCTGGAGCATTCCTGGTGAGAAGCAGCCATTTCTTGCTAAACTCAGCAATAGCCCAACCTTGAGTTTGAATTCTGCTGAGCTTGGCAAGCCCTGACAGTCCTTCTCCTTGTTGTTGACATCATACATCCATTACAGGATTCAGTTATACTTGACACAACCTTGTGTAATTTCAGTCAATGACCAGTATTCTTTTCTAGCATGTCCATAGAAATATTAAAATACAGGACTGGAAAAGAACAGCATGCTGTCCTTTCCTAACTCCTTTTTCATAGCCAGGTCATCTTCAAGTGATCTTTACTGGTGCTTGTCTAATCTGTTCTCAAAGACTTCCCACAATTTCTACAGTTGCTGGGGCAATTTGTTCCGGTGCATTACTACCTTCATTATTAAAAAGGTTTTCCTGACATCTAAACTGAAGCTTTCTTGCTGCCATTTAAGCACACATTTTCTTGTTCTGTACATGATAAAGTGCAAATTGTTCCCTTCCTCTCTGCAGCAGTCTTTTATGCTTTTAAAGACTATTGTACTTTACCTCTACAGCCTTATCTCCCCTGGATTTTAAACAAATCCACTTCAACTTTTTTTATTGTTTTTTTATTGTTTTCTAAACCTCTGATTATACTCTGGATTGTGTCCAACTGATCAATGTGTTTTATGAATTGTGGCATTCAAAATTGTATAATGAACTTAAGATAAATCTAGGCTACTGTTTATACTCCTTATCCATTTATATGCCCTTTCCAAAAATGTTAATGTTTGACTCATATTTGTGTTGTAATCCGTTTTACCTGAAGGACTTTTTCTGTACTATTGCTACCAAATCAGTTACTTCATAACTTGTAGCTATGCTACTGATTGACCATGCCTAAGTAGAAAACTATACATTCAACTGAATTGCAACTTATTTCTTTCCGGCCATTTCTCAACATACATTTCAGTTCTAGTCCAGTAACACATCCTCTCCTAGTTCCATTTTTCTTAGCTACAGCAGGCAGAACTAGAGTCAGTAGACACTTGTAGAAGTTCAGTTCAGTTCCTCCGTTTGACAGTGGGGTCACTTTCAAGTTTTGAAGCCAACATGTGATAGCGTCATCTAGACCACATGTCTCTGGCTTGCTTATGAGAATATCCTATGAAATAGTATCAGATTAACATCTAGATATCTGCTGCTGCTGCTTCTCTAGTCATGAGTCTTATTTCTCTATAATAGCAAGAAATCTGATTTCTTTGATATGATTTGTTCTAAATTAATCTGTGTTGGCTGTTGATCATCTTTGTTTCTTCTTTGTACTCATTTATTCCCAGAATATTTCTGAGAAATTAAAATTAGGTGGTTATTTTATAATTCTGTTTTTGGAGACCGTGCTTTTCTCTTGTTTAAGAGAAGTCTTATTTTATTCCTCTCCAGACACCTAGTAGCTCAACATTCTCCAAGAGGTCTTTAGATTAATAACTTTGGAATAATAACACTAAAACATGTTGCTTAGATAACCGCTTTAAATGATCTATGATAAGGTTTATTGTATGAAATAATTTCAAAATCTCTGACTTCCATAGGTGTTCACTAACCCCTCTGCTTTCTTTATTCTAGGCTAAAGTTATGTCTCTTTGTTATTAACAGAATCAGGTGTCAGTCACCTGATTGCAAATGTCATTTATTCTTAGAAAATATTGATGCAAGGAAAGTCATATATCTGTTGACATTCTTGATGACATTTCCAAATAAATTTCCCTCTGTTTAACTGTAGCATAAAGTTTTCCTACAACATATGTTGCAGCATATCCTGCAGCATATAGGACAGCATACATTTCCTACAGAATTTCCTTCTATCGCTTACATTACTTCTTGTTACCATTTATGTCCTTTGCTAGCTTTGTCTTTTTCATGCCTCAAGCTCCCTGATTTTGTCCCTTAGCATTATTAGTCTATCATCTTCCCCTCTAATCTGACCTATTTTCTGCTTTCTGCAAGCTTTACTCTTATATCTTGAGGTTGAAGAGGAACCCATTATTTAGCCAGGCTGATAGCTCCCATGACAATCCTATCCTTCCTTTGCTTACACAAAGTGGTGTTTCTGATTCTGCTTCCTTGTTTACATGTGTCTCATGTCATAGACTTGCTCCCCATAATATCTTAGGTGCTGGTTATCTGAGATGAAAGAACTGTGTCTTCTTGGAAATGTCAAAGGCTGTTTCTCTAGTTTATCAACATATGTTTATATGTTGAAAATTATTTCTGAACAAATCTGTAATACAGTCATTGACCTGTTGAATGGATACATATGTGTGACAGTCAAGGATAATCATGCCATAAAAACATCATTTCCAGTTCTTGTTCTTACTCTATCAATCATAAAATTCTTCAGCTAGATGTTAAAATTGTAATAGCACAGCTCAAATCATGGTTATTAACAGTACATATAAATATACATGGTAAACATTTGTAAGCACCATAAATGCAAACTTACAATAAATTGTTGGAAGAACTATTTTACCGAAAAAAAATACAGCATATTCTTGGAATTGAAAATACTCTCTAGAAAATACTAAATACGATCCTTGTTCAGAGTGACATATTCCAAAACTATGAATATCATTAAAATATCACCCCTAGTCTGAATGAAGTGCTATTTAGGAAGGCATGCTGAATCAGTTATAAAGCCTATAATACTGTCAGTGTAACATGTATTTTAACATGTATGAAATTAGGAGTCTTTCCTTGAATAGATTCAGATACCTCAGTTGCAAAGGTCTGTCTGTGGACCTCCAAAGATGAACTAGTTAAATTTTAAATAATTAATCTATATTATAGGTGACAAGAATTAAGATTTGGTAACCCATTTCCAGGAAATGCTTTGCATATTGCTATAGTTAATGAAACATAAGTATTTTTCATTTTGAAGTTGTGATTCTAGGACCTCTTAATGGAACATTTTACTTACATGCTAAGTGCATTACCAGAAATGAGGTATAAATACTGTTGGATATTCAGACAGATATTGCTGCTTTGCTCTTAGCATATTGCATATTAGCATTTAAAGGCTTCATGATCAGACTCTGAATAGCTTCAGTGAAAAAAAAGCATCTGATAAAACCAGTTTTAAAAAGCTTTTAAAAGTTATTTTCTAGCAGTATTCTGAGAAGGAGATAGTATTTTTTTTACCAGAAGTGGTCTTCTCAAGTAGATCTCTATATACTTCCTGTTAATTCAGGTAAATTAAAATGTATTACTGAATATTTTAATATATAGTGAGCCTTGGGAAGATATTACTTGCATCTCCTTCCATTTGTTGGCAAGAAGGTAAAGAATAAGTTAATGAAGAAGTAGTCATAAAGACCGGGTTTTAGCTGAAAAACAGATATGCTGAAGAAGATTTACTTTTAGCTGCATAGTTTAAAGAGATAAGGAGGAAAGATTTAGAAGTTAAAATTCCCAGACATATGTCTTTGCTTGCCTTTGAACTTTAAGTGAAACTCACAAAGGATTGGGGAACTTTGAGACACATATGAGGAGCAGAGCTGGCTGCAGAACAACAGGGTCAGCTGGCTCCAGTTTGCAGGAGATGGCAGATACAGAGCCTGGACAAAGTGAGACTGAGAGACTGAAGGTTTGTGCCTATTTATACCAGAGAAAGCTAAGACATATAGGTCTAATATATGACAAAAACCCACAAATAAGCTACTGGAAGATCAGGGTCATTTATAACATTCCTGTAAGGTAAGTCCTGCTTATCTGGAGTAAAGCCAGAAGCAAACCCAGGGAATAAACGACTGCAGGAGCCAGAGAAAGTCTGGGTTAAGTAAGGCTTAAGTACAACCCCTCAAAATCACTGTCTTCATAGAGGTCAGTCTGCAAGCCTTTGTGAAGCAAAGGTTGAGTTTAGGAATAAACAAACTCAAATTGCTGCCACCATACTCATTCAATAGTAACTGCAAAGCCAGCAACTTAAGGCATGGGAAAAAAATACGTGGAAAAGAGGCTTCACGTGGCCATATTTCAGAGAACTGATGCAACTTGAAATAATCCTTCAAAGAAAGCGAGCTTGATATTTGAGACACCCATATGCTGCATTCACCTAAAGGAAAGGTGAATACAGGCCATTTGCTTCCTCAACTTCAGAAATCATTTGTCATTCATGAGGCAATCCAGTTTTAACAAAGTATGACTGTAATTGCGTTTCAATCTGCTCCTACTGTAAGCTAAAAAGAAAGAGCTGATTTTTAGATAAGATGTCAGAAGTTGTCGATTAAGACAGTCATTGTGAAATAGTAAAAGGTCAAGGCAGTACTTCAATTTCATTTAGCTGTAATTCTCAGCACCTAGACTTCTCATAAGAGATCTATTCTCCTTTCTATTACCTATGGTTACATAACACTCACCAGTCAAGCCACTCCAAACCACTCCATCACCACAAGGTCAGCATTGCTGCACCCCTGAGGCATAGCAGACAGGTGCCCAAGGCTGCTCACTAGGGCTGTGTGGCATACATGAAGTATGAGTTGTCTTGAATTCCATAGAAAGACAAGTTACTGTGTAGCTCCAGCATCCTCTCCCATACTCTGATTACGCTCTCACTTTCCACTTTAATATTTAGCTTTTAAAGTGTGCCTTACCCTCCAGTAAGCACCTAAGACAGACAATGATACCTGACATGCTTTTTTCTTCCTGATACTTTTTTACAAATACCCTTAGGCATTTCTATGTTGTTTTTCTTGAAGAATTTCCCATAAAGCATGTCAGTGTCCAGCCCGGTACTCCCCTTGGCACAAACATGAGTCTTATTTATTTGCTTAGAGAAAGTATGCAAAAAAGATGCACTTTTAAGAGATGGGATTGTAAGGGAAAGGATTAACTAAAGGAAGGAATAAACAAACTCAGTATCAAGAAGATAAATGCATCTACTTCCTGACCATTTCTAATCTCTTATTCAAAAAAAAGACCTTCTTGCAGCTTGACAGGACTGGGACAGAAGTAAAAGGAGACACATTAGAAGTAAATGAAGGAAAGAGCTTACACTGTGATAGTCTGTCACTGAGATCTTTAACAGCAGAAGGAAACAAGCTATCAAGATTAGCATCAGGCAAGAAATCGGTGTCACTGGTAGAAAACATCTTGAATTGCATTGCTACTACTCAAGCCTGGCTGACAACAGCATCTTCACTGAATAAGATGTGTTAGATTTAAGGAAATTACAGTGTTTAGCAGTCACAATCTGCCCAGATCAATTAATTGAAATGCCACTGAAGATGTTGACAGAGAAAGGTGTTCGAGGACCTAGTGATTCAATCAGTTAATAGTCCCTATTTATTTACTAGTTGCAGGTGCAGAATTGAATAGCATGCTAATGCAGATGGATAGAAGCCTAGGCAATATTTTCTCCTTTGTGACCCAGGCTGGACACAATTCCATTATAGGTTAGAAGGGGAAGAAGAAGAGTGGCTGTGAACAATTGAATTTTGAATGCTACATGTATTTTCTATACAGCATGCCATATTTTTTAATCAATACTTTGATCTTCTGAATGTGATAGGAGTAATCCAGCCACTAGATTGCATGCAGCATGCAAAACTAAACTGACCCTGAAAGGAAAGGGAGCAGCGCTGGCCAGCCACAGAGGACATTTTAGCACATGCTAGAAAAGAGCTACTGGCAAAAGCACATAGAACTTGATATAGAAACACCCACTTTTTTTTTTTCACCTGGAACATCTCTCCTTTGATCATTAGTAACCTTCTGGTTTTTAGGTTAAAAATATTCATGGCCAATCTATACTGCTTAGATTTCTGTTGCTCTATCTCTAATACCTTCAAAGTTAAATTAGTTTTAAGACCTTGGTTATTTCCATGATAGGGGTTGGAAAGCCAAGCCAGGGAGCCTACCTGAAGACTGAGTCATTTGTGTCTGGTTTATATCTAATTCATCTTCCATCTCTTCTTCTCAGCTTTATGTTCTCACATGAGCAACCCTCTTTTATCAAAATCTCTCATTTCTGAGAATTAAGGACAAAGAATGGATTGAAATTCTGCAAATCCCTTTAGTATTTTTATATCACAAATGACACTCTCTAAAAGTATCACTAAGGCAAATCATCAAGAGAAACTAAGATAAATCATTTAGACAGAAATTGTCAATTACTAGATGGGCAAGTAGATTTTTCTTAAGAAAAAAGTACCCAAACAAAGAAACTTAAACAAACTACATATTTATATGGAGAGACAAGTAATATATTCTGGTTGGTGCAATGCATTGTAAGAAATGTGTCATTTTGACTCAGCCAGTGAACCAGAAAATTTGAAATCAGCTCAAAAATATAGGAGGTGAAGCTGCATAAATCAACTGTGAAAGAAAAACCTTTCAGATTTTTATATTAATCAAGATTACACAATACCTGAATCTTAAAAATTATATTGCTCTTTTTATTGAAATCTCCATATTAATTAACCTTCAGCTACTGTTCTTCCTTTAGTACAGCATGAAAAACAGGAAAATGTTGTTTTCGTCTTATTCATCCTCAATAATGAGTACTTCCACAGTGAGCAATATATAACATTTATGTATTTATTATCCTCTACTAATTTGTACTTTTGTTTAGTGGACTCATGTCATTGTAGAACATCCCCCACAAGGCAAGATGTTATCATTTCAGGTTGTTCTGCAGAAGCACAATAATTATGAACATCTATGGTTTTACAGCACTGTCTGATAATTGTGTGACAAATGTTTGACATTTCCTGATAATGCAGCTCCTTTAAGGTCACCAAAATAACTTCAAATATGAAATGTGAAGGGCAAGACATGATATTGAAAAGCAGTAGTAAAATCTATGTGTATCCAAACTTCATGATTTAGAAATCTTTATGAAAGGGTAATAAATAGTGTTCTTAACCTATAAGATGAAGATGTTTGAACATTTCCTATTCATTGTATCATATGCAGTAACATACAGGGAAGTCAGCAGCAATTGGAATAGCTCACAAGAGATTTGGTAGAATGATTTATGATACGCTGATACAGCTTGTCTGGGAGTCATATAATTTCAAGAAGGTGCCATGGTGCAGTTGTACTTCAGTAACTGAGAAATGGGTGAGATTGGGCTGCAGCTGGATTCATCACAGAAACCATTGATATGATGCTGGAATATGAGAGCAGAGAAGCAACTGGAGGAGGCAGCAGAGATTTTAAAGATGACTCTTTAGTTTGTCACTAAGACTGGATTATAGGCTTTTGATTCTAGCACTCAGACAGGAGCACAGCAAGTCCAAGACATTTTTCTTCTCTGCGTGATCTTGAGAGTGTTGTGATAAAAAGAATCAGTGTTCTTTTATCCCTTTAAGGATTACACTACTGAAATGAAGCATACATGAAGCTTTAATTTAAATCCAGGCAGAACCTAGCATTGATTTTCTTGCTGAGTTTCTACATTTTAAAAGATTTTTACAAGAACATAAAAAAACCCCACCACCCTTTAAGAGGCCTGAACTTTATTATGAATAGGTGTCTGGTCATGGTATAGTTAGAGTCTGAAATGTGGACTATAGCAACCCAGGACCAATTTTTTTTTTAAATTTGTGCTGGCTAATTACTAATACTGACCTGTAAATAGACCATACAACTGTTTTAAGTCATGTCTCTCACTTGCTGAGATATACTGTGTCTCCTTTCTAGCTCTCCTTCCCAGGGTTTATTTCAATGAATGCTGGAACAGAGAGTGTGATATTATCAATGGAGGTGTACAGGGGGTGGAAAAGGGAACACAAAACTGAATACACACCTGGACGTCTCACTCCACCCACCTGGAACACAATCAGGGCACAGAGTCAGGTCTACTAGCTAGGAAATACTTAGCTCAATTACCTCTTATTCATTTGCCACACCTGAAAATGTGCTACACAAATACTTCAGAGGTAGTTTGCTTTTGCTTTAGTTCTTTGGGATTGGTGTTTTTGAGTATCTAACACTTGTGAGTTACTTTGGGTTATTAAAAAAGTATGGGTAACAACATTACCAGTTGTTTGGAGCACTCCTATATCAAGCATGGAAAGAGTCTTGCTATCTAGTAAAACTAGTGTTTTCGAAAGGAAAACAGAGTAGATGAAAGCAGAAAGGTGTTTGAATTAAGAGTTATTTGTTGTGCTTTCTACCTTACAAGGAGTAGTTTTCATTGCAAGCTACTCTTTATAAAATTAGTCACCCTCACTGTCTTATCTGTAACTTTCTACAGCGGTGAAGTAAGAAACAGATGTTTTATCAGTGGATGTTTGTCCTCTGATAGCTTCAATGCTATCCACTATGCTGACAAAAGGAGACATTAATTTTATTACATGATGAATCACCACTCTCCCCTGTGTAAATACTTAGACTGTTATTTGATACTGTTACAGCTCATGATATCTATTGATGACAGAGAAATTCTGCCTTCAGAAGTCTTAGACATTACAGGCCCAATTGCTTAATCCTTTCAATTAAAAGAATCATTTTGGTTTGGGATACTAAGTTCATGTAGTATTTTACTCTGCATTATTACCTAGAATGCAAATTACTGCCTGCGATTGTGCTGGCAAACCAATAATCTACGGGGTTACAGAATTAACTGTTTCCCTGTTTTCTTTACCTCTTTCCTCTTCTCTCCTTCCCTCCCTGGTGAATAAGACACATCCATGGAGAAGAGTTATGCTCTCACAGTGGTATAACTGTTCATTGAACTTGGGATATGAACAACCACTTCCTCCTTCGTTCATACAAACATTTGAGGAGTTCCTGCCAGTGATCCCAGAATAGCGCACCAAATGATGTTTTTACTGTGCAAATAAGTGTGAATATGCTCAGGATTTTCACTGCCTCTGTAACAGAGAATCCTGATGGAGAGTCTTCAAGGGGCTGGAACCCATTAGAAGGTGCCTGGCTCCCCGGGCTGTGAAGGCTCTGAACCTTAACCATACGCTCCCCAGCTGTGCTGAGCCACAAGAAATTTCTGAGCCCACTTGGCCCATGCTGCTCCCAAAAGCCACCTCCACAGTTCCTCCCTCTTCCCGGGTACCATGTGCTGGTATCAAGGGTGCCAAGAAGCTCGTCCTTTGCCTCACTCTCAAACTCAGGCAAAATTCTTTATCCCCTGTGTGAAGACTGCCCATCTGTGGTTACTTCCCTTTGTATCTGTCCTACCCAGAGCTGCTTGAAATCTCTCAGACAGCAGGTCTTTATGGCCAGTCTTCCATTGCAGCCATTCTTAATGTTCACATCTGCAACAGACTCCATCAGAATCCTGATGCATCACTTGTTTTAAGAGCCAAATATCACACTGCGGAAGGGAAATTTTTGACACAAGAGTGTCAGATGGCCTTTGAAGGAGCTTGCAGGATGTCTGTGATGGAGAAAAGCATCCAATCTCTCTCTCATCTTAGCACAGAGATGGCATAAAAAAACATATCTCTGCCCACCACAGAGTGAAAAAGATCTGGATGACATATTTTTCATCCAGTAATATATGCAAAAACTTATTTACTTTTTTCTTTTCTATTATAAAACCTGAAATCTTTTAATGAGTACTCACGTTTCCTGTTATCTTCATCTCTACTGAAATGTCAAATATGTTTAGTAGATATTTTCAGATTGGAAGTCAAGAAAGAGGATGTTTAATTTGTTTAATTAGCTATAACATACAATGTTCACACATGCCAATAAACAGTCTGTGGAAGATGATATTTTCAATCATGTCTGCCAGTTATGCATATGCTTGTTACAACTCTCTCTGAAAGTGGTATCTTGTGTCTTCATACTCTTTTTTTCCATGTAAATGACAGGCACCTTATCAAGTAATAGTAATTAAAAAAAAATCATGTTGGGATACTGATTTCCTCCTTTGTTTCATGCCTTGAGGCATCAGAAGCAATGAATTATTCATTACCAAGGAGCATTGCACCAAAGCTACTTTAAACCACCTGTGAAGAACATGGTTTACTGAGGATACAGCATCACCATAATGGAGTTTGTTTAGTTGGCACGGGACAGAATAAATACCTTGACCCAAGTTTCTGATTTCTTCACTAGAAATTAAACTATTCTGTATGCTTTTGTCAGTATTGACAGTGTGAGTTGTTGGACCAAGAATAAAGTAGAGCATATTGCCATTCAGAAAATTTTCTGAAGAGGTAATAAGGAAAAAGTAGTATGTAATGGATATGCACGTAATTTCTAAACCAATTATTGTCATCATTGGGTAATTTAGTAGGTATTCACCTCGTACCCCCCACCCCCCCATGCAACTGTTTGGTTTTTTTACCCTTGATGAACAAATGGCTCTTTAATATAGAGCCCCAGCAGAAAGATGCCTTAACATAAAGCATCTTTTCTATTGCTTTTAATCTTACCCTGAGGAACAATCTACATGGAAGCTTAGCTGACTTTGCAGGAGATCAAGAAGCAATGAAAACATATTTACCAAGAAGTACTTGTGGCTTAAAAATTTGGTGTGACCCAGGTGCCTATGATACAGCTATTCTTAAGGGACCATGTAACCTTTAAAACCAGAGGCTGGATAAGTACTTTTAGCTGATGGCTAAACAAAAGGGAATTTCAGAATTTTATCAACTGTTCTAAGGAAGATGAGCTGTTTAAATGAAATCATTACATACTCACTAGGGAAACACAAAGGAATTGGGATGCCAGTAGTTTTATGTCATTATAAACATTGCAGAGATAAAAAGAAAAATACAAGTCTCAATCATTTTCTCTTCCCCAATCAAAAAATTTATAAGAGAATTTGTTTTAATGGAAAGTCTTGACCTAAGGCATATTTTGATTAGGGATTATATATTTGCATATTTTAATGAAATAATAAATGCCTGCTGTATGTAGAAGGCTTACATATTTTTCATATAAACATTTCTTCTTTCTTCTTAATTTACATAACAATTCCAGCCAGTTTGTTCCATTGAACACACAGATGAGATAGAGGGAGATGCAGTCAAGAGGATATTCATCACGCATTGCTAAAACCTTAAAGTTCTTTTTGCACTGTAGAAAATAGTGGATCCTATTTTGAAAGAAAACCCCTGCAAGAAAACAAGATCTCCCTTAATGGCAAGAAACCCCATAATAAACAGAGAGAACGCTGGAGGAGGGGGAAGCAGCTTCAGTGTTTGCAGGTAGATCTTGGACCTTACATTCCACTGATTAAACTCTTGCTAGAGAAAGAGGCAAGAGTATTCAGTGGTGTTTCTCACTTGTGCTGAGATAGATATCCATGTATTAGGGGGAATGAGAAGTACTGCAGGACAATTACAAGAGCAACCTCGTAGGTCATTAACCTAAAAGCTACACTACTGCAACCTTTCAAAGTAAGTTTGGTTGGCCAACTGCGATGGGTCAGGAACTTAAAACCAACTTGTATCTAATAGCAACAGCTTTGTATTTTGTAGTTGCTTCAGGTAGTGGAGGTCTAGACCTGACAGCCTGGGATTGCTCTTGATTTAGTGCCGGTTTTGAAGTAGGAAAGTTATTTATTTCCTAATTATTTTGCAAGTTCTTACTACAGCTAGCAGCTGTAGAAAACAGTAGTTCATATTTTTTCTGTCACCTTGTCCCGAGAAGTGACTCATCTGCCAAAGACATTTTACCGTGAGAAGTTCATAAATCTCAGATGAATAACAAATAACCAAGGAAAAAACAGATGCCAGATTCTAAATAGCTATTTGATTTATTCTATTTAAACTTGTTTTAAAATGTTTTGTTTGTTATATTGCAAAAATGAAGCTGTTTCCAGGAGAAATAATGAAGTGGGTTAAGATCCACCTTTCCTTTTTTCATTTAGACTAGTGAAAAAACAGGTCTTATTCTTCTGATTAATTTTGTTTATGTATTTACAGTCTACATTTAAAAAACCCAAAAATTTTAATGTAAAATGTTTAACTCCCCACATAAACCCATGCACATCCCATTTTCTGTGCATATAAAGAGATGGAATGGTCTTATAATAAAATTTAATTTAAGACTTTGAAGTAGACCCTCTGTATTACCAATAGCTGTCAAAAGTTCCTCTATTAGGAATTCTTAGGAAAGCTGTAAATAAGAAAATGGAAAATGTCCGTATAGGCACCCATATATCAAGTACTGGATGCATGTCTGGACCCTGACTGTGTCGGGATACACTAAAACTTAAGACTTAATCTAGTTATATAAATACTGCTGTTAGAACTTCTTTTTTTCTTTTTTAACTAATTTATTTGTTCCACTACTTTTCAATGTCTAGGAATTCTATTTTTAAAAGGTAATAATTATATACTGAATATCGTGTCTACTGCTTGATTGTTCCATAATCATCTGTGTGCCAATGGCAAAATTAATAAACACACAGTCCAGAAAAACTGTTTCAAGTGCTGATATCATTTAGGGAAAGGAAAATGTGTAATAATGAAAGCTACAAGCCATAATTTTATTTGCAATTAATTATGATTTGAAGAAAATATTAGTGGACTGAGTCTGTGGCTATTCTAGTAAACCACCTGGGGGGAAAGAAAGAACTTGAGCTCATGGCACATGAACTTCCCCACATGTCCTTCTCATCACGGTCTCCTCTGCCTGAGATTTGACCTGAGCCTGCTAGACACAGTTTGGGAGGAACAGTCTGGGCTAGGGACTGCTTCCAGCAAATTATGTGAATAAGGTTTAATCTTAGTTTGAAAGGCAGGTTCTTCTTGTGTGTCCTTTGTAACACATCTACATACCAGCAGGTGCACAGACCTGTCCTAACTGTTGCTTGAATTACAGATTGTATTGTTTATCCCACATATTCTGCTAGGTGGAAGCACAAGTATGCAATTTTGAGAGCAAACAGAAAAAAAAAGGCTGAGAATGTTCCTCTCCAGGTTATCATACGTTGCTGTCAGACTGGACTTTTAGTCAAATGCTAAATCCACACACAGCTGCATTTATTTTTCTTCATCCTTTCTGGAAGCCAGCAAGCATTTCATGCTTTTTGCAGTCTTTGGGGGCAGGTTTCACAGGCAGATAAAGGCCTATAATGTCAATTTTTCAGATTAAATGTTGCCAGCCTAAAGGTAAGGCTCAGACATCACGATGTGGTGACCACCTGATCATCTCAGATTGGTAAATATGAGGAAGGGATTAAGAAGAAAAGATGTTTCTCCAATGAGAGAGATTTCTTTCCGGAGATTCATTGCACAGATATAGAACATAATCAAGAGCTTCATAAATCTTCAAGGATCTAATTAAATAAAATAAAATTTTTACATTAAAACAACATATTACATTAAAAACACCTGAATAAATTAAATCATTTGAATATTACCCATGTAATTATCTTGTGCAACTAAACAATGATCTTAGAATTTCAGGGAGATTATATTAGTTCTGTATTTTCTTCCTGAAAAATGTCTTGTTCAGCTGTCACTCTTCAAATTCATATGACTTTTCAATAGTTTTACACAATGAAACATATATTTAGCTCTAACGTCTATCTTGCAGCTGCTTTTTAGAATTCTGCCATTCAGAAAAATGTGGATAAGGAAACAAGAAAGAATCTGTATGTTTTAAAATAAATATGGAGGAGCAGGATTTGTAAGGAGAGGACATCTCTTTACTAGTTTAGCTGAAATGGCTGGAAGAATTCAGATGCTCGAGAGACAAAGGGGAACTTAATGAGGAAACTGTGAGCCACAGTGTTTTTTTCTGGGGTTTTTTTCCTCTTTCATCTTTGCTTCAGGAGGTAAAATTTTCTCCATGTTGCCCTTTTCACATACTTTGATCCTTACAGTTACCATAGCACTACTATTACTACTACAAATAATAGATGTTCCCTGAACCAATTTGGAGAATCTAAGAAATGAGAAAAATAATTAAAAGCTCAGGGGTTGCTTACACCCTTATTTTAAGTCTTGATTTCTTTTTAAGACGTTTTGAAGGAATCCTCTAAGCTCATATTGCCGGAGTTTAATCCAAGGTCTCCTGTTGGACCAATGCACTTGTAGTTGTCCTTGGAATTTATAATTCTTAATGTTCCCATTCTTGATAACTGATTAAACTGTGACTTTTATTGTCATGCCTTAATCCCTGGTTTATACACAATGGCAACAGAAGTAGTTCTGATTATGAAATTTAAAACTGTATGACATACTAAAATGTTATAATATACTGAATGCTGAAAACTCCTCCTGTGTTCTCTGAAACATCTTCTTTTTTTACTTCCTTGACTTTAAAGCAAAGTAGTGCAGACTAAATAGGGGTGCTATAATAATTAGTGATTGCAAAATTTAATAACAACACTTTATCAACCTCTTAAATAAGATATCTAAATTGTAGTCTAAATATGCAGTAAAATCTCTTACTTTCATGAATAATATAACTACACTGTCAGTAAAGATTGCCTATTTATCAGTGAAACTTTTTTGAAATGTTTATACACTGATACTGATTTCAGTAAGATTTTGAAAAAATTACATCATTCTGCTTAATACATTTGTATTTTTTGTCTTCTTTCCACAAACCCTTCTGTCCCCAGACATTTACAGTACCATAAGAAAATTAATGTTTGTGATTTTTTTTTTTTCTGTGTGTCTAACAAGTCAGGTTTTATTTGGGGCTAGTGAAAATTTTTGGGTTTTTTTTTTCCTTTCTGGTGTTTCTGCAATAGCATATAATGTATAAAAGAGATTTCTGATTCGCCTTTTTCCCAGCAGTATTTTTAGAATGGAGACTCTTTTCCACAGTACAGCTTCTTTGTAACTGGGAAGTTACACAGTTTGCACAACAGGACACAAGTTAAGAGGAAACTTTATTTAATTTTAGCCTTTCTTTAAAAATATGGCACTGTGTTTGCTGGTCCAACCAGCCAGCTCTACCGTTCCGTCCCCTCAGGCTCTTTTGTGCTAAGGACTAATATATCTAAGGTTTCTAGTCCTTGCAGCTGGAAGAAAGCCTTCAAACATCATTCAGTCATCATACGCTCCACTGATAGTAAGACTGATAGATTGGGAAGTAGAGTTGTGCAGTTTCCAGTTATCTAAAAGGAACAGTGATTGATTCTAAGTCAAATTATGACACCTCGGTGCCAGCACTGTTAGTAGCTGCACTGACAATTACTGTAGGAAGAGAATCCTGCTGCTGTGAGACTGCTGAAGAGACTCAAGTACTCTTGAGGTTTACTTTCTCCCAAAATCAGTTTTTAATTTGAAACAGTATGGGTCTTCCATTATAATGTAATAAATATACTGTAATCTCAGTTTAATTATATATCCATTAATACACATGGTTTATTTTGCAGGAAAAGCTATTAGTCAATTTCCCAGTGCTCTGAATTTTTGATGTCTTTTCTAAGTTCTCTGAATTAAAGAAAGGTGTCTCAAACTGATCTCTGCAAATACAGGTGAAAATAAATATCTCATGTATTCAAGCCCATTTCTCCTTTAGTCCATGCACTGGGTGGGAAAGCACCTTCTTTTCAAGATGTCATCTGCAGTTTGAGGTGGTACTCCTGTGTCACAGAAGTGTCACATTTTTTTTGCATAATAGATAGGTATATAGAACTTGGCTATTTACCCACTATGACTTCCCTGTCTGATACTGTGAATCTCCATTTCATCCCTTTGTTTTTACTGAAACATGAATAGCCAACGGCTTGTATAGAAATAGGTTTTCCAGAAACTGTAATCATCCTGGTGAACAGAATCTACTTGTCCCACTTCCAATGCAGCAAACTCTGTGAGCTGGATGGTGAACATCTCTCACTGCCCAGCTAAATTACATTCCATAAAACAAGCTACTTGTAAATGAAACTAAGTATTGCTTACAGTCAGTAGAGGCAGGTAATTTCTCTCTCACATGCACACAGTCTTCTGTCACAGATAATTCTGTTGCTGTTTCAAGTAACACAGCAAATTCAAACTCAGGCAGCAGCAACAGCATGGACATAAATTAAGAAAATTGTCACAGAGTTTCCAACTCATAGCTTATCCAGTCCAATATCCCATTTACAGAGGTTAGTACTAAAACCTTTATAGGAAGATATAGCCAATTGTGCATGAAAATGTGCCTAGTGCGTTATATTTCTTTCTAATCCTAGCAGAATTGCATCTAAACCTTCAAGCATAAGGGTGGCTATTTTTTTTTCAGATGTTCGAGTATTAATTGTTGCATCTCAGGCTAATCTTTAGCATGCCCTTTTGGAGACCAAGTAAGCATTAGGCCTTGGCATCTTGTAAGTAAAAAATCCCTGGCAAATTATATTGAGAAAAAATAAAACAAAAAACCAAAATTGTAACACCTATCTGACTTGCAATGTTCTTTACTTTTCATACATCTGTTTAAATCAGCAGTCTTAGAAAAGATAAATCAGTGAGAAACTAGTTGTACTTCCTTTTCCTAAGACTGCTGAATGCCTTCTCTTTTGGTTTTTTTTTTCCACCTATGGGATACAAGAATTTTTGTGAAAAAAGGCACATTTTGATATAACCCCAACTTTGTTACTGAAGTACAAGTTGGAAGGGACCTTCAAAGGTCATCTAGTCCAACCCCCTGCAGTAAGGAGGGACATCTTTGCTAGATCATGTTGTTCAGACCCTGTCAAGCCTGACCTTGAATAACTCCAGGGATGGGGCCTCCACTACATCTCTGGGCAACCTGTCCCAGTGATCCACCACCCTCATATTGAAGAATTTTTTCCTGATATCCAACCTAAATCTCCTCTTTTCTAGTTTAAAACCATTACCTCATATCCTATTGCTACATGGCCTTAGAGAGAATTCCATCTGTATCCGAGCATTGTGCCTATAGAGTGGCCTTGTCTGAATTAAAAGCTATCCAAAACTCATTAGCTTGTCTTGCAGAGGTTTTTGCAAAACACTTTTTTGGTATGACTAAGAATTTGGGGATTGGCCACTTCAAACTTCTTTACTGTCTCAAATTATTGATTATTATTGGGGAGTATCTCAACTGAAAGACATTAATTGCTAAGATATTTTTATAAAGTTTGGTTTTAATCTACAGTTTGATAAATTTTAAGGTATGCTAAAGAAATCCAGGTAGCTACCAAAGACACAGAAGGGAGTTTAATATATTAAAGAACTTTTTATTAGGCAGCTAAGTTGAGGAGACTCCTAATATCACTGGGGAAAGCCCTGATTCAGTTTAAGGAGTTTCAGGATAGATTAAATGAATCTAGACACTGTGGAAGACTTTCAAGACAAATTTGGCAATAAACCTCAAAAACCTTCCCTAGGAAAGAACAGAAGGCATGTTTAAAGCTTGAAACCCTGACTAATGCCTTGTGAACAAAGAATCCAAAATTAACTTTGCTACAGGAGAAGACTAAAGTTTGTGAATGAAAGGTTTATGTCAGGTCAAGCATAAAGGTGATGAAATAATCTGAGTTGCATGCAGAACAGGGAACTGAAATGCAAGGTCTTCAAACAGTGTTATAATTGCTGCTCTTGTGGTAAAAGCTGTAGACCAGAACATTAAGTACTGATACTCCTGTGACAGCAAGGTCTGTGTACTGGACGAAGTGTGCAGTGATAAGTAAATAAACATTGGTATTTTGAATGCTGGTTTCTAGGGATTAAAATTAGTCTTTATTCCCCAAAAGAACAAATTGTCCGCAAAGAATAAATTGTCAAGCTTTGCTTTCCCTGTAAAATACCATAAGATAGCAGGCTCAATATCACATTATTTAATCTGTTTTAAGAGCATTCGAAACAGAAAATGAAATGCTGCAGGTATACTGTGTTCAAAGGGCCTGACCTCGTTGTACTAACGATAAATCAAGAGGAATGCCTTTCAGATTATCAACTCAATTGGCTTTAAGCAGCATGAGATCACAATCATTCCTCTGCTATTTAAAGAGAAACCTTTTTTGGACTACATGACAGTGGAACAAATTCAGCAATTACCACATCTCAGTACTGTAAGAAAGAGAGAGGCAAATTAGAGACTGGCTAAAGCTGAATGACACAGAAGACTGGAAAATATTATATCCTAAATCAGGTAGAAGGAAATAAAAGAAAGAAATTGATAAAACAACAGGAACGATGGGTTTTAAGAGGGAAAGAAGAAAAAGTCTCAGTGGAGGCAGTATGAAAAGGGATCTTGAAAGAAAGGGATGAATATCCTGTCTTAGGTGGATATGGTGTAAAATGAATATCAAATTGACCTGTGGTCAGATCTAAGCATCAGAGCACATGTTCTTTATCCACCCATGGAGTCTTAAAATCTACCAGCAAGGGCATCTGATGTTGACCTTTTCCTTGCTACTACCTGGTCTGTGATCAAAAGTTTTGCTAGCTCCAAAAGCATGACAGAGCCTTTCATGTCCATGCTATTCTGTCATGCTGCTGCTCATCTTTGCACCAAAGGGTGCCATGCCCAGGCAGCCAGTGTCTCACACCTTTGTAGTAACATCAATGTCCCTTTAATAAAAAAAAAATACTAAAAATCTTTCCCATAACAGAATTACCTGGGTTAATGGGCCAGTAGGAAAAAATTAGAGCACTCTATTAGCATAATTAGAGAGGAGAGTAACTGGGGAAAAGAGAGTCTAGAAAATGAGATGTAGGGCAGCAGTCTTTGGAGAGTAGAGGCAGAGGGAGGGGAGATGTAAAGCTTTGCTTGATCTGAGGTTTTGGCAATTACTCAATCTTCTCACAGAGATGTGAGGATCCAGCAGTTACTGATTCACTTACTAAACATGCAGAACTCAACAAATACAGAAATAATTACTGAGCTTATTAAATGGAGGCAGGGAGAAAGTTCATGATATCCCATAGCTGGAGAAAGGTAAATGTGGAGAAAAGCTCAGCAAAGAAGCACAAGGTGAAGCTCAAGGAGCAGAGGAACAGTCAGAACTTTTTGAAAGTGATGGTAAAGAAAGATTTTGGCAATGGAGTAATCATTAAGGGGTCAAAGAATAAGGACAGACAAATGAAATCAATTGTGTAGGAAAAAAAAATAACAGAAGATGATGCAAAGCAGACACAAAAGAATAAATGGACAAAATTAAAATCAGAATCAGCAAAGGTGGTAGAAGAAGGAAATGAAAATAAGATAGGAGTTCCAATCCATAGCAGACAGATACCTGGCTGGCTGCCTCAGCAAACCCAGGATCTAGGTGCCTAGAAAACATCTGGACAGCTAGAGCACTGTGTTAACCCAGCATTAGCCAAGGGGGAAAAGAAGTCAGACAGGTCTGGTTACTCCTTCCTACTGTCACAGGTTTGCTGGACAGCCTCCAGCACTGCTTGAGGCTCTCAGCCTGAGGAGACTCAAAGGATGAGCCTCCCTTCACAGTCACACACAGGGGTCCTGCTGCCCTTTCAATAAAGACCACAGAGATTAATTTACTGCCTGGAGAGGTGGGATCAAAGCCTTGTTTCACCTTAGGTCAAACATATTAATGGCCTACATAAAGACTCACTGCACTGGAGAGAGAAAAAATAGCTTTGAGTTATGACATACATGTTTGAGGAAGATGATCTTGAAGCTACATTTTAGAATCTTTTAAAGTAGGAGTAAATAATTCCCTATTCTCTTTGTGACAGTTACTCTGGTTATAACAGAGCTGAGACAGTAACAGAATATCAACCAATATTTTCTTCCAAATCATCTGTAATCTGAACAGTTTTAAACTCTGTCTCCTAAAGATACTGCAGCTATTTTTTGCTGGTTCAGGACAGCAGCTGCACTGTATTATGGAAGCCTCTTCTTTATTTATTTAATAGACAGTTCCTGTCTCTTCAATGGTGTTCAGTGTTGGAGAAGGTATAGGTAGCTGCTCATGACAGGACAAAAGATACAATAGTCCAGTCTAAAGGAGAGTTGAGAAATCTTTGCCCAAAGAGAGAAGCATGATATCCCCAACAGGTGGTAGGAAGGGCTGAGGTAAATGGATGAAGTCTTTTTAAATGTTCATTAGCAAACCAAAGAAACTACATGAGGTATCGCCAGCACAGTAGAAATTATTGCATCTTTTTCTTCAAACATCTGCTTCCTGTTTGAAGATTTTTTTTCCCCTTTCTCCATGCTGGAATTTTGCTTTTGCAGGTGTTTCACTGCCAGAAAACTTTTACTTCCTCACCCATTTCTCAACTTTTCTTGTTTCCAAGTTTTCTGTCTGCATCTACTATTAGATTTTTCTAGCTCAAAATTTCTCCTCATATTAAAAAGTTCATAGAAACTGAAAATAATTTTAGAATTTTGCACAGGTCCTGCTAAGAAACCAGCAGTTCAAAATTGTTCCTGACTGCAACATGAAGACTGATTTTGTTTCATAAGACCATTAGTCTCCTGCCATTAAGTAGTTTTCATGATTAACTGACTATGGAGTCATGACAGGAATAGAGAATGTTCCTTCTGACTTATATCTACAATGAGAAAGGGCACAAGTTACTGGAAACTGAAAACTCCTTTTTTAAATTTGGATACTTATGAAACAGTGAAATGTATAAACCCTGAAAGATTCCTAATTAGGATTTGTGTGCAACAGGAACAATTTTCTCAAAAACTTGCATGATATCTATATGTATAAGCATTATTATTCATCCCTTGAGCATTGCATCCCCTATGGAAAAATCTATTTCAAGCCGAACTTTGACCACTAGACCAATTTTTTCTCTTAAATTTGTAAAATTATGGAATCTGTTTAAAATTAATAGACTACCAATATCAATCATGTACCATTTATCAGCATCATCAACTGGTGCCACAGTGCCACAAGAAACAATTTATACTGAACGAACTGTTTATAGTGAACAAACTGTTAAGGCAGCCTCAGAGTCCTTATTTGTTAGAAAGGGATGGATTTTATTGGTGCAAAAAGCATGTCGCCGTTACTGTACTTCCAGACAGGATTCAAAACAGTACTTATCTCTGAAAACTTAGAACAATCAACTTCAAAGCAAAGCTCAAGGAAAAACAATGTTTAGAATATGATGGGGGCAAAAGGGAACAAAGTCACAAAAAGATTATTTTTATTGCTATAATTTTCAAGACCATGACCTACTCCTCTTGACTTAAGGGGGAACTTTGTTGGGATTTGGAATACAGCTCCTTTTAATTCTTCACATTTATTCAGACTCCCTCTCACCCTCCTTTTTTCACAAACCCATAAGCAAATATTTCTAATTAGGTAAAAATGGAGCAGTATGTCTATAGCATAGTAGGAAAAGCATAATATTCATAATTTAAATTTGGTATTCAAAAACCATAGTCAACTAACCAAAATATTAATAAAGAACTGGAAAGGAACACTTTCCTGAACCCAGATGATAGCATGTCCTTGAGCACGGACACTAGTGTATACATGTGAACAAACCACATTTCACCAGATGTAGCTCTTTCTTACTATATATAACATTGAACTATAAACTAAAGCAAAGAAACCAAATTTGAAAGTGTTTTTCAAGCAAAGATACGTATTTACAAAAAACCAAGCCAACAACATAGGCACAGAACAATCTGGAGCTGACTGAGCCTTTTTGGTTGAAGTTTGATCTGTCCACGAAAACCCAACATGCTTATTTTTCTATGAACTAATATCATCAAGAAGTGCCAGATTTTATTGGGTTTTTTTCCTGGTAAGAGAGGGAAAAAGGATCTTCTGTTCATTCCCTTGAATAATGGAGTTAGTATTGGTGAAAAAGAGGGTTTTCTACAGACCATTTTGTGGAAGTTTCAATGAAATTCTAGAGGACTTTTTCTGCCAATAGTCCAAGGGCTATATAGCATCAGGGCATCAAATTACATACACCCTTGGAGATGATAAATCACAAGAATATATAAATTCCCTTTGTATGCCCAGATGTAACTATTTCTCTTTAGCACCTATTGTCCATTAGCAGTACTTTTTTTGCATACAAGTTATTTTAACATCAACCTGAAGTATCTTTGTTCATTGTCTTTGGAACAGCAACAACAACAAAGGCCTTTATACAAATTCTTTTAGACTATTCGACAGACTTGCTGTATGAATTATCTCTTTGATGATGATTGAGTCTTGTAACCTCTGATCTGTTTTGATGTAAATCAAAATGTAAACATTTATCTTTAAAAAAGATCTTTTACCCATTTGGGTTACAGATAAGCTGCTCATAAATCGCAAGTGCCTCCAATCAAAAAGGAATTGAAATGAGTACCTCTGAAATGTTTTGGGGAGCAATTAAGGGATGTACAATGCGAACAAATAGATCTCAAGATTAGTCCACTGATCAGTGTTCCATTTGAAACATCTAATGAAAATAGACATCAGACAACACAGGACATGATCAAACCTGTTGAACCTTTTTATCTTTAAAGAAAACGAGGTTAAACAATTGTGCCAGTTACCTTCTCAGTATTTGTGGCATAGGAAAACTACAGATACTCCATATTCTTTAGCAAGCCCCATGTCTGTTATCAGCCTTGCATATACAGAGAGACAATACCCTGTCTCCCCATAGGAGTACATGCAGCCGAACATATCTAGATGTGATAGTGATCCTTGAATGTGTTTGTTGAAAGTAGTTAAAAATAAACCCTAGGAGTATTCTAATGCATTTACTAGCTGCTTGGTGCTGTCCTCCTTTCTGGATTGTCTCCACCTTCATTCTTTCCATTCCTTTGTTGGTTTTTTTGTATTTTTGTGACTCACAAGCGATGTTGAGCATATCTGAAATTCTTAAAACAATGTATAACACATGAAAATTAATAGTATCATAGAATCACAGAATCGTAGGGGTTGGAAGGGACCTCCAGAGATCATCAGGTCCAACCTCCCTGCCAAAGCAGCTCCCTAGCTCATATTGCATAGACAGGCGTCCAGACAGGTCTTGAATATCTTCAGAGAAGGAGACTCCACCACCTTCCTGGGCAGCCTGTCCCAGGGCTCTGTCACCCTCACTGTGTAAATGTTCTTCCGCATGTTGGTGTAGAACTTCCTGTGCTCCAGCTTGCAGCCATTGCCCCTTGTCCTGTCTCCACAGACCACTGAAAAGGGGCTGGCTGATTCCCCCTGCATCCCCTGCTTAAGATAATTATAAACATTAATTAGGTCCCCCCTTAGTCTTCTCTTCTCAAGGCTGAACAGTCCCAATCTTCTCAGCCTTTCCTCATAGGGGAGATGCTCCAGGCCCTTTATCATCTTCGTAGCCCTTCTTTGGACTCCCTCAAGGAGATCCCTGTCCTTATTATACCAGGGAGCCCAGAACTGGACACAATACTCCAGGTGGGGCCTGACCAGGGCAGAGTAGAGGGGGAGGATCACCTCCTTTGACCTGCTGGCCACACTCCTCCGGATGCACCCCAGGATCCCATTGGCTCTCTTAGCCACCAGGGCACACTGCTGGCTCATGGCCAACCTGTCATCAACCAGGACCCCCAGGTCCTTCTCCACAGAGCTCTTCTCCAGCAGGTCATCCCCCAGCCTATACTGATACAAACAGTTGTTCCTTCCTAGGTGCAAGACTCTACACTTGCTTTTATTGAACCTCATCTGGTTTCTCCCTGCCCAGCTCTCCAGCCTGTCCAGGTCTCAATGAATGGCAGTGCAGTGTTCCTGCGTGTCAGCTACTCCTCCCAGCTTTGTATCATCGGCAGAAGAAAAAAAATCTGTCAAAAAACAAAACTCTTGTAGAAAAAGGTAAGAGGAGGGAAAGGCAATTAAAAAAAATGTGCCTTGAGTCTTTTTAACCTGTTGGAGCTTTACAGAGCAAAAGAAAAGACAGAGTAAAAACAAAATGGAGAATGAAAAAAATGAAAAATATCTTGAATATAGAAATTCTGCCACTAATAACTAAGAATTTAGAAAACTTAGTCTCAAATTCATATAATGACATCGCAGCCTTCAACTGAATGGACCAAACTTGAAAGCCGAAGTCCAGAGCATTAGTGTAGGTGAAAGACCAAGAAGCATGTAGGCCAACTCCTTTTCTTGTTCAAGGTGGGAAAATCCTGATTTTCCCCATCCATCTGACTTGCACAAGTCACACAATTCAAATATTCCACCTGGTCATAGTCAGCAACTTACCCATGCCTTTGCTTGATACTACCAAAGGAAAAAATTTTTTTACAAAACAATCAGTTGGAAGCTAAGTATGTTATCATCAATCACTTAAATCTACATAAACAATAGAGGATAAGTAAAATAAGTCACAAGTGGCATCTACAGCAGCACGGAGACTTTATGGATGAAGATTCAGGGAGCTATGGATTCCTCTCTTTGGGAAGTTTGAGCAACTTGTTGCTGTGTTTTTCTGTTCCTGCAGTGAAGTATTTATCCTTTTTTTCACTGTGTACCTTCAGCAGTACATTAGATATGCTTCAAAGAACAAATCTGCTAAATATATACCTATTCTAATAATTACGGGCACTTGGGGAAAAATAGGAGGAAACTACAGGTATTCAAGGCAGGTTCAGTAGAAGATCACAGTAGTAAGAGTTTCTTCTGCAAGTAAACTTCAACGCAGGCTTCAAGTCATACAGGGCTCCCCTATGCCAAGGAATCTCAATGTGCTCAGAAAAGATGTTTCCACTATTTCATAGCAGAGCTGTATGAAGCAATGATAGTTGCAAGTGGGATGAAATGTCTGTACATTCAGTTCAAAGTGAATGAAAAAGTTAAAACCCTCTAAATGTCTCTGTATTCAAGAACTCAAAGCAAAAGTTGCAGGTTAGGAGGAAAAAAGAAAAAGCTGGTCTGTGAAAAAATGTTAGCAACTTCTATAATAAAATTATTTATTTTCAGATAAAGATTTTTAACTTTTACTGTATATTTCAGTGTTTCAAATTTCAGTCATAAGGCAAACACAGATTGAAAAATCAGGCAAGCACAGTTAGATCCATCATACATACTAGTCAGTTCTGTCTCCTCAAAAATCCAGGCACATAAAACCAGTGATACTTTACATTTTATTTGTAGGTAGAAAATCAAATCAAGTGGAAACAATAGTACTGTACACAGAATATGGAAGGCAAAATTTTATTAGTAAAGATCAATAAGAGAGAAAAATATAAAGCAGAGATATCAAAATCAAATCACACCTCTTGGAGGCCTGATCCAATAGTGAATGTGCACACGCTTTGAGGGAACAAGTATTTCTCTTCAAGAAGATAGGCCTGTTTCTGCAAGACCACATTACATGAGTTTATTCAAAGTGAATCTGAACAAATAATTTCTTTGTGTGAGTCAATATGTATCCTCGATTAACTGAGAGCAAAGGGACAAATAAGGAAGTAAGGTCACTGTGATGAATTCCCAGAGATGAATTTTTGTACATGCATCTACTTCCTGCTTAGAACAAGGTACACATCTGCCTAGGTGGATTTTTAAAGATGTTTTAAATCTACATCTGGACAAGCTTAGTAAGAATAAAATTGCCCAATTTTCTGCTGCATCTCTCACAGTTTTTGAGCTATAGTACTGCCATAGAAAGAGCTATATTTTATATGCAGCTTTGTGATTGGCACCCTGAAATATTTGAGGCTGAAATTAGCGTGAAATTAGGAAAAAATTTCTTTTCCTTTTTTTGGGAAATAATTCTTAAATTATGTTTGTTGAAGTCCTACTCATTGAGAAGTTAATAGATCTTGGTCAGTTCATTATCTACTAAATTCTGATACAGTCTTAATTATAGCTGAACAAATGCTGATGGTATGAAAATAGTATGTTTTCCTTAAGATATGCAAAAATGTAGATTACTTCCTTTACTGACAGAAATGAGGCTTCTAAGGAAAGGAAATTCTCAAATATTTTGTATCACTTCCTGTCATTTTTATGAAAGTTCCCTTCCCATTACACACCAAGAAACTAAAGGATTTGGGAAAAAAAAATCCTGAAAGCTCCGTGAACTTGTCTTACAATGTTAAGCCAAAGACTGAATAGTTGGAAACCAAATATACTTTTGTTGAAAGATTGGATTATTGAGATGATGATAATGATCAGACGTTTCATATTTTTAGGAGAATATTTCTGAGTCACTGCCAGTAAGTAGACACACCTTTCCTACTAGTTAATAACACAACTTTCACAGATGTGGTATACCAAGAGGTTAGACCTCCGGTGCATGTTGAAAAGCACTTGCGTGATCTTTACTTGCAGGTGGAAAATAATGCACCACCATTGAACATTTGGAACAAAAACAAAAACAAACAAACAAAAAAGAAACAGCCTCAAAATATAGAATAAATGCTGAGAGAGGAAAAATTCAGAAACTGAAGTGTGTGTATATCTTTATATATATATATATACACACATATATATTTAACTTTGTACATTTTATTGAACAAAAAAGCCCAACCATTACAGCTTTACAGTTTAAAAAAGATTATTTTAAAATTCTACATCCTAGCCATAGAAACAACCTAAACTGGAATTAGAAAAGATTCTTCATTCTCTCCAAGCGCATAACAAGAAAAGGGCTCCAGTAAGCATCCAATAAGAGCTTAGAATCTGAAACTAGAAAAAATTTCTCTATATCTCTAAAACATAGAGGGCAACTGAGGGCTGAGTCAGGAATGATTTAATGGAATTCTGCTGTATGGGTTTATTCAAAGGTCAGACAACATAATCAGAACAATCCCTCCTGGCCTTAAAATCTATGCTTCTCCAAAGACATAATTGATGATTATGCAATAACATGTCTGTGGGGAATATTTCTTCCTACTCTGTTAAATGGGTAAGCTTATATTTGATCCCACGTCATGAGTATTGATATCCATTATACATTTTCAGCTTAGCTAATGCAATTATGCATGATATTACAATTAGTCATATATATCCAATTGTTTTCATCCTATTAGGCAATTATCCACAGTATCTTCTGACAAGCAGTTTCACTGACTAATTATTTGTCATACAAACTGTGTACATATTTTTAATTACATTAAATTTAATGTGTTCTCATTTAATTTGGCCTATTCCCATTCTAGTATTCCATTCCAATACAATATAGGTAACACAAAGCTCATGTAAATTAAGCTATGCAAAGTCTAGAAATGCTTTAATCTATAAATATTCTATAAATTTTATCACCTATCAAATACGTAAATTCTCTAATTAACTAAAAGAGAAGTTGCAAAAGAGGTAATTTTTACTAGAGAATGTAGCAGTCTCTGAGGAAGCAATGTTCTCTTCATGGTGTACTTATATACACGAACATATATAGAATATGTATATAGGTATTTTTAGTACATATATGTATATAGGTATTTTTAGTACATATATGCAGTTATAATATCAATAAAAGTGAACTTCTGACATTTTAGGATAAAATTTTATAGATCTATCAGCATTTTATATATATATATTTATATATTTTTATATATATATATGTTTATATATCAGCAAATACTTGAGGATATTATTAGATTCTTGGAACCTTTGCCTACATAGATAAGTGGATACAAACATCATTTCCCAGATATCTCATCTGGGAAATAGTTGCTTTCAATAGGACATGGCCAATCAGTGCTGTGCTCATAGTTTTTAGGTATAAAGCAGATCTCACAGCAAATTGATCAGAATGAAAAAGACAAATTCAGAACACATTAGAACTGGGTTTTACATGAACATCCCAGTTTAACAGGGTCATAGCTCAAGGCAGCTAAAGAGTTTAATGAAACCTATAGCGAATTTGCAAATGTACACTGTATGTAAAATTCTTGTATCAAAACCACAGACAATAAATACTACATAAAACAAAAAACAGTTAATTGTGTCATATAACCTCTATTTTACTGTCCCTCTGAGAGTTCAGGGCCTCATAAGTGAATCCTGGTTTCATCCTCCCCATTTGATGTTTCTCTTTACCTCCAGAAGGAATGGTCATGCTGAATATAATACCAACAGAACAACAAAGGAAAACTCTGGAGCCTTTGCCTTATATTCCAAGGCTCCGGTGGTATAGATGTGCTGTCTCAATTGTATTCCTTTATTTCTTGTGTATGGCTAAAAATTTTTGCCGGACTAAAAACATTGCCATGCAAATTTAGACCTTCAGTCTCATTCTCATAGAATCCATACTATGACACCTAAGTAGTATGAACTCATTTTAAATTTACTGTAAATGTAGTATGCTGCCTTTCAAAGCCTACCAAAAACTACCAAAGGTTTATAGAGTAGAAATGAGAACTCAAATGTTATTTTGAATACGAAAAGCCTTATGTGATTACCAAATTATGCCCCATATAATAGCTTCAAGAATTACTTCACCTGCGGGAAATATAACAAACATTGCTTTGAAGGCAGTTAATTTTGTGACAAAAGCAGCTTGTATGGGTTTTACATAAAATTATTTTTATGCCAGTGCTCCAACATCTGCTTATCTTTTAAAGTACACTTACCAAATAAATCCCCAGCTAAGGACTTGTACTTCCTTTTTGCTTGCTTCAAGTCAAGTAAGTCACTTTATCTTTGGGTACTGCTTTGTTGCATTGTGTACAACAGCGCTCTAGTATCACTGCTTTTCTGCAAGAACTAATGCACTTTTTGGGTTTGGGGGTCTTTTTCATTTGAAGATAGAGCTTATAGAAAGTATAATATAGGCATATGTGGTTTTTTTAAATCCTATGTGAATAGATTTAATCGTTGCATGAGGATAGATTCAGTAACTTCAGTTGTAAATTAGTACTGCCGCAGGTTACCCAGAGAGGTTGTAGTGTTCTTCCTTGGAGGTATCCAAACCAGATCCCAGATAGGACACATCCCTGAGCATCCTCCTTTGGGTCACCCTGGTCTGAGCAGTAAGGCTGGACCAGACAGTCTCCAGCAGTACTTTCCCACCTCAGCCCTTCTGTGATGCTGTGAACTCTGACACAGCTGTCCCTGTGTGCCAAAAGCCCAAAGTTTCCCTGGTGCAGGCATCTGACTGGGCATCCTTTGTGCAGATTTTGCATACAGGATGAAGAACCATTCAGAACCATCAGCTAGAAGAAAGTGGTAGGTAGAGAAAGGACAATGAGCAATAGAGACAGCACATCTGTGTGACTTTACAGCTGAAATCTTCAGTACAACACAAATCCAAAGCACTTGTATTTTTTAAAAGTGCACTGAATTATGCTCTGCATGCTCCACTCATCATACAAGAAGCCAGTGCTCAACATCCAGGCACCTAACTTAATGGTGTGAATATTCCCCTGAGACTTTAAACAGGCCCTCTTACCCTTCTGAAGAGTATGCTCTCACACAGCTAAAACAAATGCATTTTTACAGCTGAAGATATTCCCCCCATACCTCCTTTTCTGTTAAGAGAAGGGCCGAATGAGAAAACGCAGCAGTAAATTACCCTTGGGAGGAGGCAGAGTGAACCTCCTCCCTAGAGCCCATCCTGACACCAACATTAAGCTGCTGATGGATTTGATGAACACCAGTGTTTCCCAGAGATTTAAAGACAAAGTACACAGGAATAAAGACACTGCTACACAAATCTTAAATAATTATAACACAATAGTTCAGAGACCTCACTGAAAATCAAAGGCCTATTTTTTTGCTAGGTATTATGCAAACTTGTACAAACACTGCTTCAGTGTCCAGTTTATGAAAAGTACTGCACCAATGACAGGCTTCAGATTTAAAATGTATTATTTCTCCTCTTGTCATTTCCCATCTTTTTCTGGGATAAGCTGGCAGATCTCTGAAGAAGAAAGAAAAATACGACCAAGCACCCTGGTAAAAAATCACATTGTCAAGAAAGTGGTTTTCCCCTTTGCTGATGTCTTGGATGGCTTTGAGTACAGTATAAAATGTCTTCTCTTCTGCTGAGTTCATTTGAATTACAATGCACAAAGAGAAGGTGAGAAGGAGAGATATTTCCTGCTCTGCTGAGTTTAGCTGACTCTAAGATTGACAGTGCTGGAGATGGACACGGAAGTTCAAAATATGTCAGAAATAAGTGTTTAATGTTTTCAGAGGCTTTCTTGTAAGGGTAGTACTCACATTAGGACACAGCTTTGTGCACATGTGTGCATAGCTATGTCATGTTGAGTAAATCCTTAGAGTGTAATGGAAATAGTCCAAACGTAGCATTTTAATCAGTAACAGAATTTTCCTGATTCTGTAAGGATTACCCAATAAGACATGAGATTTGGTGTACTGGACAACTCTGTAGATAAATAATGATTGAGACTTTGTAAAATAATTGGCTTCAAGAGAGCACACAGCTCTCAAAAGTGTAGGTGAAGAGGAAACCTGGGGCCGTACCGTCCGCCCCTTCCTCTGCTTCACATAACACCTCTAGAGCAAGTGTTACTGGATCATTCCTGACAGGCATTTCTCTAATCAGTTCTTGAAAACCTCCACTTAACAAGGAATTCACAACTTCCCTGGATATGCATATGCCCATACTACGTTCAATGCAAATGAAATCCAGCTCTATCAATGAGTGGAATAATGACCTCCCAGTTATGAATCTGACAGCCTCTAAACACGAGAAGAATAAAATAGATCTAAATGCTAAAAGAAATAAGGAAAAATCTTGTTAAACTGTAGAGATAACTGTTGAATAGGAATAAAAGGTATACATGCTGCAGCTGTATGATGCAAAGCAGCTGTAACATGCACAGATGTGTCAAGTATGCTAGGAGAAATAAGTTGGTGAATGTGAAAACTACAACATTTCCTTCTGAAAGTAGAAAAGATTTAAGGCAAATGAGTCTGTTTTGCTTAGAGAAATGGAGACAGAACACAATCTCCAATTCGTAATAAAGAATTCAGGTGTAATTTCTATTTATATTGACAGAAAAGATTCTCACAGCAAGGAGATGCTATAGTATCTTTGCAGGGGTTTGGCTTAGGTCTTAATTGCCATGTGTCTCAAAATGAAGGTTGTGAGAAAGCAACACAAAATAAGATTCTCTTGGCTTACTTTGTCCTCTTTTTGCTCTTACACAATAATCTAAAAACTGCTTCAGAAAATTTCCCAAAATAAAGGGCTCCTCAAATAGTAGAGATCATCAGAGGATAGACATAACTAAATCATTTTTCCTGAAAACGAAAAATGCTCAGCATATTTGGTACGCCATTCTTTGCATTAAATAAGGAAAAACAGCTTTTCATCACATCTATTGATACCGGAGATTACTGAAGTTCTATTACTTTGCTCCTACAAGATCTACTACTGTAGTAAGTAAATAGTACAGTCCCCCTGGCTACAAGGAAAAAAAAAGATCCAGAGTAGATTTGTTGACTGCACCAGCTCATTCTTAATTCAGTGGTCTTCTTTCAGCACTATAAATTATTTCAAGTGTTCTTAGTTCTTTAAGGTAAAATGAAATATCAAGGTTAGTCCTTTACAATGAAAGTAAACATGATTCTCTAACCTACCTATACTCAACTTATTATTTCAGATTTAAGGATACATTCATTAAAGCTTTGTAGCTCATGTCTTCTCTTACAGGATGAGTAAATCTAATTCAAAAGGTTCTGACAGACCTTTAAATGTTCATCAGACCAAGACTGCATTTCAATACTATGGTAGAGAATTTGCAGCTTGCTTCACTTTGGCAAGAAACAGTACGGGATGTGTCATTCATTAACATGCACAGAAACTCCTAGTTTGATGCCTTCTGCTGAGTATAATTAATTTCACAATTTAATCAGATTACTTTTAATGAAGTTCACATTTTATAAACTTACCGAGGATAATCACATGCATGTCTTGGTAGGTACTATTATACCAGAAGAAGGATCCTTTATCTATTTTTAACCTTTGCATTCCAATTAATAAGTATAAAATTCAGATTTTGATTACTGTATATTAAAAAGAAGTGTAATTGTTGGCTAAGTAGCAAAACATGCCTCACAACCTAACTGATATCTCTAAGCCTTGTCTTCACAGTTGAATATTATTTTTCCCAATGAGCAGCCTAGTTGGTAATCAAAATGTTACAAAGCAATGAGAATATATTTCCTATGTGCCCTTCATCCAATTTTTTCCTATTACAGCATTAATGTAATTATTGTGGGTCTGTCTGTGCTACCTTATGCTGCAAATGGGATCATCTCTGCCCTTGGAAACTTGAGTTTAAAGCCCTGACAGAGGGGAATGGCCCTTGCGTAGGCCTGAGGGCTGATCCTCACTGAAGCTAAGGCTGCGTTGAGGTACCCTGTCAAGGCAAGAGACTTTAAAAGGGAAGAAGCCCTTCACCAAGCACACGCTTGTCAGGCCTTTCACTTTGCTGGAGTGGATTAACTGAAGAAAAATCGTAGTCAGCTGAAGGCATTTGGTCTGTGCAATTTTGTGTGAATAAATATTTCCTGCCAAACAATAAGCTCTGATACTTTATCTTTTATTGCATATGAAGGTGCTGAAATTATTATAGCCATTTCCCTAGGCATACAATTATGACATCGATTTGCTTGTTTTTTACTGAAGAATTGTTAAAATTTATTATGCAGAGAAATTTCCTTTGAAGAAATGGACTGCATAAAACAGTAGGTTTTCCCAGAGTACGATTTATACCGAAAATATTAGTTAACATAAAAGCTTTGAAAATGGGGGTTTGGGAAGCCTTTTGTGGTTGTCTGAAGTGAGCTGGCAGTACCAGGACACAGAGCATCTTCTTATGTTTCTGTCTGGCCCTGACTGATATGTCCTTGCTCATTATTCCCTTCTGCACAAGTGCAACAAATTGCACAGTGAACAGAGGAAAGGATGAACCTCATCCCAAACATCTTACAGCTCTGAAGAAAAAAAAATTAATGTATTTTCCTAGTACTAATTTTCCATTTAAGTTATTGGTCTAGATGCTAAACAATATCCGTGTTACTACTAAGATTACTAAATTGTTATTATTAGGATTACTATGAAGGTATCTGTCAGGGAAGAATTGCATGTTGCTCATTGCCAGTTGACACAGGTATCCATGTCACTATTACTATTCATGCTTACTATTAAGTTACCCCTACTTTGCTAATTCAGGGGGTGCAGCTTGCAGAGCAATACAGCAAACACAGATTCTTTTAACAAATGATGGTAAAATGAATGATTCTACCTGCACTCTCCAACTGCAAATGATCAAAGTAACTTACAAATACCAGTAAGATGGCAACATACTTTTTTGGACAGTGGAATATTATTGTTCCTCTTTTATAAGTAGTGAGGTTCAGGGCATATAAAATCCCTTCTCCTCCAAAAGTTGAGACCTAAACAGATTATTAAGGCATTACATTATAACCAAAGAAATCAAGCTATTTTAAAATAATAAATATTTTTGGTTTAAAATTGGAAGACAACATAGATGAAGAAGGCACAAGCGTGACACCATGTGCTTAAGGGGGATGAGAGAACACCAACCACTATAAACTACTGTCACTTATTCTGATCAGCAGAACTGAAAATCTGGCATCAGTAGATCTTGTCAGCACTTTGTGCCTTTTGCTCTGACACAGTCAGGAAGCAAAAAGGGAGCAGAATGGTTTTCTACTGTAGCTTTAGAGTTCCTTGAAGAACACCAGAACAAGCCTGAACATTCCATTGTCCCCTGCCTCCTTCCTTTTGGTGTCGTTCCATAATGGGATTTTTATTCAGTTTGTCTTTGGAACTATGTTCTGCTCATAGAAGCTTTTTTACTTTGACAAGAAACACTAAAGATTTCATTCTACATTAAAATCAGCTCTTGCTTCTAAGTCTTCCCCCCTTATTTGTGTTTTATCATGGCTCTTTTTAATCTCAGTATTTTCATTATTCCATTTACCAAAAAAAGGCAGACCAAAATCTTCAAAAAACCTTTTAATATTGAAAACATTTCAGTAGAATATCACTCTCAGAGCAAGTACATTTTTGTTTTACTTGTAGGCCTGCTTTATCTTCCCTAGTAACCTTTCTTTATCTCTTTCTGTTCTGCATTTCAAAGGACAGAGAACAGTGCTGCGGTTGGTATGTGTATAACACGTACAGAGAATATAGAAAATGTTACAGAATATTTTATTAAATATTTGTATATATCTTGAAATGGTCATGTATATATGTCTCTATACTGAATAAGTCTATTTATGAGAATAGATTCCATCTCAAATTTCTTTATGTCTTACTTGTATATCATGAGATTCATTGTCATTCCTATGGCCTGTTTGAGTCACATTCAACCAATAAACAGGTTTTCCTCTTCCAGGTAAGGAAGAAAATTTTGTCAGTAATGTTCATTAAAACATAACTGATGAAAATATCTCAAACAGTATTTATTTTATTATTCAATCTCAGCCTCTTGAAATTATTTATTTTTTAATTCAAGGCACTCACTCTTTGCTCATAAATTATTCATTATCTGCAGTAGTGTTTGAAACACTACCCTATTTTTTTTACCTTTACTATGTAACTCAAAGGACAGCTAGTACAAAAGCATTCAAATCTCAATCTGCTTAAATACGAATGGTTTCAATCTGCTTCCAAATTGAGACTAGGTTTATTACAGTACAGACTAGATATAATATTTATTTCATAATTATTGTTAAAGACAGCAAATCTCATATGACTGAAAATGGTATTTCCCTTAAAATAACTTCAACTCCATAATTTTTAGATATGAAATTTTCAGATTTTTTTACCTTTCTCTTTTGTTTCCTTTTTCTTCCTTCAGTCTGCTTTCATTTTTTGTTCTTCTATGTCATGTGGGGGACATGGAAAGTAAAAAGGGAAAGGAAAAACATCAAAATGTTGAAAAAAGGGTTATGTTGGCTTATTTTTGTTATACATAAATTTTGTTGGGGGAAGGTTAGTTGTTTCTCAGCTTTTCTGGTCAAAATGCTTTGCTTTTATCCATTAAAAAAAAAAAAGAGCACTGTTTTAAAACCAACTTAATAAAACAGGCAATGTCCCCATTTGTCTTGGGCCTTTAGGAAAGAGATCTCAGAGAGTGCCTTTGTACACTTGTTATTGACAGGCACACGCAAACATTTATAAGGTACATGGGCACAGCACTTGGGATATAACTGTAAATGACTCACTGATGTAGGGGAGGACACATGATGTTTTCATCAAAGCAATATCAGTAAACTTATACTGAATTAGTACATTAGGAGGAACTATTTGCATACAAGTCAACGCACATCTTGCACTGAGATTCCTTAGGAGACACTAGTGAGGTCAGACTGTGTTTTTGATGTAAAATTAATGATTGAAAACCCTGCAGTTGGTGACACTGCAGCACACGATTGATGTTGAATAAATGGTAATGAAGAGCACAAGCATTTCGGCATGTCTAGCTGGTAAACGGAAATACATGTGCACAGCAGAGGTCTGTAGGGATAAAAGGATGTATTTACATACATTCAGACATCTGTCACAGGAGAAGGTGTTTCCATATGCTGTTATCTGGTTTGTGCCCTTGTACTTGTTCTTGCTAAGCCAGGAAATTTGTGACTAATAACCATCAAGTGTTCACTTCATTGTACTGTTTTCTAAATAAAGCACATCCAAAAAAAGCCTAATTGTATTTTTAAAGTGTAACACATCTTCTGTAATGATTGTAATAGTATTCGGATGCCCATTTGAAAGGATGAACTTCATTAAAGTGATATTTAATAGGCCTATCTTTACTATAACCCTGTATCAATGTGTCAGTGTAAACTAAAATAGAAATATCAGTGCTGATACTAATGGAATTAGTAAAACAGAACTAGTGTAAATGTCAAGGCCAGGACTCCCACACTGGCCAACTTTCTTTTAACATTAAAGAGCTAGTTTGCATATGTTTCTCAGGAGATTATTTGACATAATCACTACAAGAGTTGCCAGTAAGTGGGAGTGTCAGGATGAAGCAGCCGCAGTTTATCTGACATTACATTTGAAGGTAGCTCTCCTTATGCACAATTTCTTTCCCTAACTACTTAAAAAAAAAGTGTGGTGTTTTGTTTTGGTTTGTGGTGGTTGTATTGTTTGGAAAGGGTTAGTTCCTGAACGTCACATGCAAATCCCACAGGACAGAGAGGAGATCAGGCAGGTTATTAAACTCTAGGATAAAATTGTTCTCCAGCAGAAGAGCCTTGAAAATATTCACGTCATGAATAAAAAGCCAACACAAAACCACCCAGATTCCTTTTGTCCAGCATTTCTGCACAAGCTGGTGCAGCTGAGCTCTGAGGGACCATAGTGTTTCAGAGGCAAAGTTTTTTAATGTGCTTAAATCAGCTTAGCATTTCGTATTATTTATTGCATTGGAAGGCATATTTTGCCTCCTGACTTCTTATTATTCCATGACATTCACACAGTTGAACACTGCTCTGTCAGTAATGCCAGAGAAGCTCCTTCTCTGAGAATCTGAAATGAGCAACTAGTGAATTGTTAAATAACAGCTCAGGAGTTGAAAACAGAACAAGGAAGATGAGGTGTGTTAGGAGTATGATGCGTATTTAAAAGGATGGTTAATACTGACCTGTATGAAGGGCTGCATGAATAATCAATCATATTCGACTAGATAATGTCAGACAATATTGTTAAACACATGGAACATGTAAGTCCGTGAAGTCCCACAGCCAAGAATTAGGAGACAATTTCATCTGCATTGCCAGTTGTGACATAGTGATAAATATGTATTTTTTGTAGCTATGCAGTATCATCACGATCCGTAATGGTGGATGAGGTATTTGTTATACATTTCTCCAGAAACACCCAAAGAGAAGCTACATGGTATCCAGCCTCCTCCAGTAAGGGGGAGAAAGTAAAAAAAGAGAAGTTATTGATTTTGCTAATGGCTTACATCTGCAATAAACACAGTACTCTGTTCACCTGGCAGTTTTTCTCTGAAAGCTCATAGGTTAGTGGCAATGAGACAGTGTTTAAGGCATTAAAATCAGTAAGCACAGAAATACAAGACACTGCTCTTCCTTCTCCTTATGTCCCATAGTGGAATTAAATCCAGAGGAAAACACATTACTATTCCCTCAAAACCAATTAAAAGAAAATTATAGAGTTCTGGCATATGCTTGTACACCCTGTTTTGCCTTAGAGGTTTCTCTAATAATGAAATAAATGATGTGTGTATGTTATTACTTTTCTTACAAAGATATTATCCCAATGGGTGATGATCTAAGAAAAGACTTGCTAGATAAATATTCCCCTGTGTATGTCAGGTAGTGTGCTATTTTAAAACATACCAAGGAAACAACATTGTATGAAAAAGGACTTACATTTTATTGGGAGGTACTAGGTGAGAACATTTCACCAAGTAAACGGTGGGACCACATTGTCTGTCTGCTGCCTGCCAGACTTTTCACCTTCTTCCCACAGGTTCGGCTCTCTTTGATCCACAGCCGAGCTTCAACCTTGCACAGCTACTGAAGCTCCACTTGAACGTCTGTGAAAACCACTATCTTTCTGAGGAAGCTGTGAGAAAATACGTAGGCAGGAGCCAAGCAAGATGAGAAAGGTAAAACTGCAGACAGAGGTAAGGCTGTTGAGGCAAGACTGTCAATGTCAGTGGAACTACTCCTCTGAAAATGGACAGACAGTGGCTGTCTGCAGTCAAAGCTTTTTTAGACTAAATGTTGCTGATCCCACTTACTTCAACTGCACAAGCTTCATTAAAGTAACTGGAGTCAGGATTTATTTATTGCTGCCCCCACTCATTTTGCGTGGTGCATGGATAAATAGTGGTGCCGGAGAAAGTTGTTCTCTGGCACATCAGTCAAACTGTGCAACAAAAAGTCATCTGACTTTTTCACTTTAAAACACTGGTCTGGTGGTGTTGGAAATGTGCATAATCTCCTGATATCATAATGGGTTTGGATACCCAAGCCATTCCAGGCTGATTTTTACCATCTTTGCTTACCAATCATTAGATACAAAGGTTAGAAATTGCACACATCAGCACTTTTCACCTACCAATTTTATTTTTTTTTTTTCAAATCTGAATAAAGTGAAATGGTTGAAATAATGACACTGGTTATCAAACCATTGTACTGAAATTGGGACATTGAGAATATTTAGGATGCATACCGCTGTCCTACCTATCATTTTGGTGACCAAAAGGATGTCTAAAAAATGCCAAGAATGTCAAGGACTGTGATGAGATAATAGTGATCTTCTCCTTTCATGGTGGAGTTGGTCAATGTTGTTACACCAACATACTCAAGCTGACCAGGAAGCCCATCCTGTATCTCCTAAAGCAGCACAACTGCTGAGGGAGCACTCTCTGAGAAGCTAAGCAGAAAATCATGAGTCTGTTTTGGCCAAATTTTTGTACACTTGATGACTTCAGTGAGCTTATGCAGCACAAGAGTAAGAATTGGCTTGGAACAAGAGAAGTTTATATTTTTGGGTAAAATAAGAGTTATTTAACTAATGCCAACAGAATTGGTTTTCTTACCCAGTCCTGAGGGTGAAGTTTGCCTATTGGCACCTCAGCAAAGATAAATGAGATAACTCTATAACTTCATCATTCTTGTATGCGTCTCGCCCATACCATAACCCAGTTAGTTTATTCTGTTTATTCTTGACTCATTGCATCCTGGACATAAGCCTTCCAAGTAGTTTTATTTTTCTAAACCCCATAAACTTTTCTGAGTGTGTTGACAATATTCTGCAGTCTCTGTTGGGCTTCTGTGCTGGCAAATGTCCCTTGAACTTGTGCATGCTAAATATTTATTTAGCTTTCTCTTTGCAGCTATGAGCCCTTCAGAGTTTTCTGACATGTATTTCTTTTAGATTAATGTAAACTCCTGAAGCTGTCTGAATTTCTTCCTAGAACTTTTCATGAAAATAATTCATTCCTAGAGTGATGGGGCAAGCTGGATTCAGTGGGATTTCTTCTCTACTTGTTTCTATGACCTGTATGAGCCAGGACAATACATTTCAGCACCAACTGGGGTAAAATAGGTTTTTGATAATTTCTGAGAAAAAGTTTTCTCAGATTTATGAATGCAAAAATTTATATTTTCAGCCTAGTCCTCTGCAGGTGAATTCTTGTTTCAGTGTTCCTCAGACAGCTAGGAACTAAGTAGATGATTTGTGTATAGTCAAAGAGTTCTTTCCCTGATGCTGTACTCTAACACAGTTTCCCAGTTATGTGCATAGCTGAGAAGAAAAATGCCCAAACTAGCTTAACAGATAGATAAACACCCTTGGGGAACCCTTTTGGATTCCAAAGTTTCAGTGCTCATTCTGTAATATCCCTTGCACTTGTCTGTCAGGTGTGTATTAGGCGAGTTGTTAATGGATTTAGTTAGTGGGGAACACTACACTGATCACAGGTTGGCTTACAAACTAGGTTGCCTAATGATGCTGATTTTCTTTTTGGCTAAATGTCACCATGTGTTTTGTAGGCTTTTGTAGCTGCCTTTGACTAACTATGCAGTTAACTAACTATGCAATTAACTAACTATGTGTGTGTATACATATATGTATACATAAATCCATACATACACAAATATCTTCACATGCTCTTTAATCTACAAAGCCAAATATTGCAGGGTTTTTTTGACTTATTTGCAAGTTGTTGCATCTGTCAAAAACTGACTACTGAATTCTAAATTTAGTAAAGTTTTAAATTTTGAAGCACACATATGATCTTACTGATGAAAGATATTGGAAGATTTTAGTCTAGCAGTTCCACTTCCATTTAAAAAATGGATTCTAGTTTGCTATGGCTCATCTTGCTTTCTGATAAGTAGCTAGATATGGTAAAAAAAATTCTTTTTTTTTCTCAAAGGAAATTTTCCTAACATTTCTGTTGTTTAATCTCATTTTCAGCTTCTTCTTCTTAAGTCTTACTTCCAGATTAAAAGAAAAAAAACCAACCCAAAACGTCCTAATGAAAACCATGAAGCAGTCAAAAAATTATATTTCTAGGGCATCAGACAGTACCCATCATGCCACCAGAACCTGAAGAGAAGTCATGGCAGAGACTCTGTATTGTGCTCTCAGACTGTTGTGAAAAGCCTGCAGTAAGGATTGCCCTTGTGAGTCAAGACAATCATTACAATCATTGTGAAGATGATGCTTACAGATTTTTTTTTTCTTACAGACATACCTCTGACCCAGGTTGCTGTAGAAACATAATGGGAGACAGACAGTAGCATGTAGCTCAGTTAGAGAAGCTATGTCACACTCATAGATGTAGGAATGAGAAAGGCAGAAAAAGAAGCTATGAGCTTCTCCGGGGTGCTGCAGTTGAGTCAAATACCTGCAAGATTTCCTGATGCTCATTCAGATAACTAATCGCTTGAAGTGCAAGTGGGGTGGAATTTAGACATCCAGATACAAGTCTGTCACTTTGAAAAACACTCTGCTTTCCACTGCTAGTAACTAGGACCCATCAGTGCCTTGCTGCTTTTCAGAGCTAGAGCCTAAAATTGTTCTGCTGCAAATGCATGGAAACAGTCTTTGTCCTAAGTAGACAGAGCATCCCAAATCCCAAGACCTAAGCGGGATCCAGACACTGGACACCAGTGCCGAACACCTTTCTGGAACTCAATCCAATAAGAAAGTGTAGTTACACTTGATGTATTAAAGACTCCTGTTCCAGTTATCAAAGGGTTGTCTGGAGGAGTTGGGGGGGACGGGTAACTTTCTTTTTCTGTGATCACCTCATGGCTGGAGCCCTCCCAGAGGGAGGTGCTTGATTCCCTTTCCTTCCTGTGAGTTTCAGCTCAAGCAAGCAGGTATGCCTCAGAAGCCAAACATTAACTCCCAAACTGAGGTCCTGTGCCTGCTGCCATCATTCCACCAAGACATTGTGAAAAAGTGGCAGGGGAAGTAGAATAAGACCTTTAACTCCCGAGAGAAGCATTTCTCCAAATAAATACTTAGTTAAAAAACAAAAATGTCAGAATACTAAGCTGCAATAAAATACAAAGAATCGACCAAAATACAAAGTATACTGAAATCCTTCTTTAAGATGGAAAAACGTAAGCAATTTACCTAGATCTAAAGATGACTAGGGACTATCATCAGTCCCAGAGAACTCCGTGGCAAAAGTAATGAGATGGATATATTTATTTCAATATCTAATTACAAATTTCAGCGAAGGTTGGAAAGGAACGGGAAAATACCCCTTAAGACTGATACCATCCCAGAAGTACAGAGCGCTGTCAAAGCAATGAGTGGCACATGGCTGAGTGGCACCTTCCATCTAGCAGCCCAGAGAAGGGCTCCGTGGACAGTGATGGTAATTAACTTTTTGCCATCTTCTGTTCTCACTCTGAAGTCAGGCAAGGTTATGTTTTGTTTTGCTGGGTTGGGTTTTTCTTTCCTGTTCATTTTCTCTTCTATTTGCACACTGCAGTGTCAGAATACATCCTGTGTGGGTGACAATGGAATTACTTGTCTGAACTGGCAAGTATCAAAATCACCAGGCCAGCACTGCCTACTTTGCATGTTCTTTGCCAAAAAAATAGTAACAGATGCTTTTTATTTATCTGCACCATAATAACTTGAGTATTACACTATTTAAAATAGTGCACATAATGTGAGAAATTGTCAGACTTTTATTAGAATTACCTACTTTTTGTAAAATAAGCATACTCAAGAATGCAGGTTTAGTTAGAAGTCTTTAAATTATTGAGTACCTAGATTGTCAGCTGTTTCCAATTCTTTCATGCTTTTTAGCCTATCATTTTTCTTAAACTTTAATATTACTTGAATAATCTCTATAATACTTTATTAATACAGCATTGTCCCAATTTTACAGATGGGATACTTGATGCACAGAGACTTTTAAATCAACATTTCCAAACATGTCTTCCTAAACCCAGGTTACTAAAATGGGAGTTTGAGTAGTTTGCAGCCCATTTCAGTACTTTCTGAACACCAAAAAAAAAATTGTTATTTGATTCAATATAACTTCTGAAATTCAGCTGCTGTAAAACTCAGGACACATTTTGCAGTGAAGGAAAGTAAATCAGAGAAAGGAAATGAAGCACAGTGTTCCTAACATCTACCTAGGCTCCTAATTTAACTGCCACATTAGCATTAGCTAAAAAAAGCCTTGGTTTCCCACATCGCTCCTGAATTCTTTATGCTTCTCTTGAACAAGATTATATTTTTCTGTTCCATATTCTTGTGCTACCTGACATCCTGTTCACAAAGACTTGGTCATCATTGTTTATGCAAGCAATAGTGATTCTGAAGTGGTATTAATGTTTAAATTAGGGGGTCTTCGAAATTCTATAGTTCTTCCTAGCAGACAATTACTTAAAGAGATAAACATAAAAAAAGTTCATTATGAGCTGTTTCCAAACACTTTTATTGCTGGAAGTCATTTTTCCTAACATGCCAATGTTATTAACTGTGACACTGCCACACTTGGCAGCTCAGCAGGGGGATGCACCAGTGGTGCCCACACACAAGAGCAGCCCGTGGACAGGACCTAAAGCTACTGGCCTTCAATGAAAGACCCCATGTACATAGCACTATTATGGTAGTATACCTTTAGTTTCAGGTAAGAAAAGGACATTTTGATTACAGAATATGTAGGAAGTATGCATAATTTGATTTATTCTCCGCTGGGCCAAGCTCTGAATCTGAGGAGGCAATGTGTGGGCCAGAAGTGAGTCTTCCCTTGTGCCCTGCCTTGACTGCTCCCCTTGTCACTCATGCAAAAAGCTGGTGCCATACTTGGGAACAGCTGTCTCCACCCATCACTCTGCACAGCACCGCTAGCAGCAGCCGTCCAGCTGGAAGAGAGAAAGCACAGGGTGATTTAATACATTCTTCCATTTGCCGGCCTGCTTCTCCTTGCTATTTCCCCGAGACAATGAACAAGACAAACACTCCGGTTTTTGGTGTTTGTAACCTGGGAGATCTGTTAAAACTACGGTCCCCATAAGAAGTAACATTTCTACCTGCTACCAGCTCTCTAAGTGAATCTGTCACTGCTCATTAAATCAGCAACTCAACAGCAAACAAGTGCCTGCTCAGAGGTCCCCACTGGTTTTAAGCAGGCAAAAACAGCAGCTTAAGATGAGCGTGATAGAGCAGGCAAACCCAAACCCACTCTGATTGTGTCGCAGACTCTTTCCCAGCATGATATCCATACATGTTGTAGAGGTTATTCAACAGCCACTGTTGCAGTCAGTTGCTAAAAAATACTTTAATCTTGGGACACTGTAAGACTTTCTTCCTTTTCTAATCTTAAACAGAGACACATATGCATAACCACAAGTAGCGCATAAAACTGATATGGATAAAAATGTATATTCATTTGTTTCTGGGGTTTTTTAAATTTAATTATACTGATTTTCATAGGTCACAAGCTCTCCCCCCAGGAACCAGCTTTTTGTTGGTTTTTTAGATACACTCACTGGTATGTGCTTTTCAGCAGCCAGAACCTGCAAGAAGTTTTACATGACATACCTATTCAGATTTTTGTGTAGTACTAAACTCAGTTAATTATATCAAAACAAAGGCCATAGAATTGCAGAGGGTGATGGAAGAGGAAAGAAATACAAATTCTAACACAGGCAGTGATAACAGAGTTAGACTTCAAGCAAGCTGTCTTGCAAGAGACTGCTCAGGCAGTCCAGACAATTTTGTTATGATTGATGGCACTGTCTGGGTTGGGGGGAGGTAACAGGGAATAAGAAAAAAAAGTCTCTACAACAACACTAGGCATTGAACTTGGTGCGAGACAGAACAACCTTTCATCAGAGCATAGGTATTTCCACAGTCTGTCCACTTTCTAGTCAAAGCCATGGGTCATTCCTTATAGTTCACAAGGTGAATTAACAAACTGAGCAAAACTGTGTTTGTTTCAAGTCAGGGCAAATTTTGAAAGCTGAAACAATGCTTTTCACTTGTGAATGTTCCCAGATGATCCAATGCTTTGTTTTATTTAGTGTATGCTGTAAACGTGGCTGACCTTTTTGGTTAGAACTTCAGAGCCAGTGAACTGTAACATTTCTGTGTGCCTTATGCTGATGATGTGCAATAGGATCAGAATGAGAGGGCAGCCTACAGTCAGGACGAGAGACAAAGCATGTAGCTTTCTGAGTGCCTCTGCAGCTCTGTGAAAGCTTTCATTGAGTAAAAAGATGTTGGGCACTGGGTGATACATTTCACCTTTTTTTGTCTAAAGACAGATTTATCCATAACAATTCTAGTAAATGTGACTTCTGTTGGCTTGGAAAGTCCAAGGAAAATAAAAGGGCTAATCATTTCCATTTTCAATATAACATCTGTCATATCCTTTGCATTGAAATTATTTACAAGAAATACAGGCTTTGGACACTTCCTCAGAAAATGTCCTTACTTTTTAGACAAAAAGTGAGACAAAGAACAAGCTCAACCAACATCTGTAAGGAATTAAATAGGTACTATTATAAGAGAGTTGACCACAGCCCATATGGGGAAAGAATTTAATATCATGGAGAAAGAAATAATGAACTGCACAGAACTTTACCAGGGATTCTCTTTAGATGTCCTCTGCAGCGTTCCCTCCTGTCTCCACCATTGCTGTCAGATGGTAGGTGCAATGGTGAGGGATACTCTGAAATAAAGTTCTTTTTAGTCCAGCACAGCCAGCAACTGAAATTCCAGGATTAATAACCAAATGCCCCACACTCTTTCTCATGGACATCTGTGCTCCATTAAATCTTAGGGAGAAGTGAGGCTTCCAGGCCACTCATTCTTTCTCTTTTTTTTTTTTCCATCTTAACAGATCAGCAGGTACTGTTCAGCTGCTTTACTCCAAAGAGTCTTCATAATTTGTCCTCCTCCTTGCATGGCAACAAAGAATCAAACTGCCACAGGGGATGCTGCTGACAAACAAGCTGCAGTAGCTGTTTTGCTGTATGGCCCCTCTGCAGCCACTGGCAGAAGCTTCTGCAGCCCTCTTCTGTTCTTCCTCTCTGCCCTTTCTCCCCTTATTCTCTCCCAATATCAACTTTCCTTGTTTCTCTTTGGCTCATGCTGCAGATGCTATGAATGTTTGATCTTCAAATCTAGAAAACCAGAATGACAGGATTTAACTAAACAATCTTCTTGCTACATACCCAAGAGAGGCCAGCATCAACTCTCTGTTACGTATGTACCTACAGATGCATGGATGGACTTTACTAATCATACAAAAATCTGTAGCATAGGGGTAGGACTAATCCTGTGCATCGACCTCTCCACACTTCTCCTTCAGAGGATTCAAAATTTTCCTTCTGCATTTTTAATGAGGGAGACTAGAAAATAAATAGTTCATGACAAAAATATAATGGAATAAATCTCAGGCTCAGTAAATGTGAAACTCTCAGAAAGCAGAGAATATAGATGTACTGCATCAAAGATAGAAAAAAGGTGCGAAGAGAAAAAAGAAAGGAAACTTTCAAGTTAAACTCAGCCACAGAAATTCCAATACCACAGGTGCATTTCTATCTGAGTGTTAACATGTTCTGTTCTGACTGGGGAAAAAAAAAGGCTGTAGCTACTTAGAACAGCTGTGGTAATCTCAGACAGCCAAGCACTAACTACACCACAGCAAATGATTCCAAGATCAAAATCCATACATGACTGTGTCAAACCTTGAGAAACAATTAAAAGTTTGTTTTCAGAATGCAGAAGGGAGCAATAAAACACAGATCTCCAGTTTATAAGTCAAACGTCTTACTTAGCCACTTTATTCAGTTGCGTAAATTCTAATGCAAAGCATGGACTTTAGGGTTAACCATCTTGGGATGCTTAGCAGGATCTCTTCTGCTGATTTTCTGCATAGGAATCACAGCTCTTCAGAAAAACTATAGGTATAACACACAAACCATTCAAGGCATCATTTTAGGGTTTGCATCTGTGCTTGAAATAGCTGATAGAAAAACAAAGAAAAACTCCAAAACCACAATCAGCACAAACAAAACTCAAAACTGAACTAGCCTGCTTTAAAGTTGAGGGAAGAGAAACAGGCTTTAACACTTCTGCTTCTCTTTCAAGAGACTGCAACACTACTGCCACACACTGCCAAGGTGGAATGATACTTCAGCAAATGAAGTAAATCATTGGTGAATACAAGAAGCTTATGAGAAGCCTTTTTTCTACCCACCCCTCCCCCCATACACACACACCTTCTGCCTCTTCCCCTTAAGCTGCTGAAGAAGAAAGGAAAAATAACAGAGCTGAAGCACCTCAGGCCAGTTTAACAATGCTGTGTGCTATGAGACTAATGCTCTCCATGCCTCTGCTTTAGACAATGCACTAAGCATATGCTATTTTCTTTCTCTTTGTTTTTTGAGTTTCATAAGCTATTCCTCCCTAGCCTTTTGCCATGAGCCAGACAGGAGGAGTGACTCATATGTTCTGGGATTTAAAAGGCACATTCTGTAAGCACAGTTAGTGAGTCTTACCTGCCAAAAATAAAGCTCCCTAAAGTTTCTTCAGAAATGAGTTGTCCAGTCTTTCTTAATACGCAGACTTCAGTCAAAGAATTAGTATTTACAAGTATTTTATCATTCATTTGTCTCTGAACTTCTTAAACTTCTGAGCTGATGCCAAAGTGCAACAGCTATATGGTGCCTCCCACAAAGGCTATAGAAGGAGGTAAACTAGGAGGTCCATGCAATAGATATAAATGACACTCAGGAAAAGCCAGAGATTAATTGAATACAAATTAGACAGACAGGGAGGGGATTCTGCCCCTCTGCTCTGGTGAGATCCCACCTGGAGTACCATGTCCAGGTACAGGGTCCCCAGTCCAAGAAAGAGCATGGACCTGTTAGAAGCAGTCCAGAGAAGGGCCACAAAGATGATCAGAGGGCCAGAGCACCTCTCCTATGAGGGTAGGCTGAGAGAGTTGGTCTTGTTCAGCCTGGAGAAGAGAAGGCTCCAGGGATACTTTTTAGTAACCTTCCAGTACTTAAAGGAGGTCTACAGGAAAGCTAGAGAGGGGCTGTTTACAAGGGCAGGGAGTGATAGGACAAGGGGTAATGGCTTTAAGCTGAAGGAGAGGAGATTTAGGTTAGATATAAGGGGAAAAGTCTTGACTCTGAGGGTGGTGAGGCCTTGGCACAGGTTTACTAGAGAAACTGTGGCTGCCCCCTCCCTGGCAGTGTTCAGGGCTGGGCTGGATTGGGCTTTGGGCAACCTGGTCTGGTGGTGGGTGTAGGAAAGTTGGAAGAACAAAACCATTCTGTGATACTTGAAATGCCTAATAGAAGATGATAAGAAGTGAATATATAGCTGTATGTGTCCAAGGCATTGAATGCTATGGTGCTTTTTTATACTATCCATAACTAGGCACTTAGCTGATTGCTCTTTACTGCTGGCTCAGATGCAAAAGACATCAGAATTTCACTAAGTGCAACATGGAGAAAGAGAAAACATTGGGACTGACGCATCATTTTTAATGTCCTCTTTCCTGAACCTTGAAACTCCACCTCTGAAACACGAACAGGCTTTCCTGCCATGTGCTGCTGTGCAGCTTTCAAAAAGGTACCAACTGAGATAGCTGGGATATAATCTCTTTAGGGCACACTGAATTTCACCCTGTATAAATTGGCACCCACTTCAGAGTATGGAAATGTGGTGTTTAGACAGGCTTGTGTGCAAGAAGAAACATCTGAGTCTGAGTACAATCAAAAGGGGACCACAAAAGGCGTCAGCCAGCAAAGGAGCACAGGAAGGAAATCTTTTTGCAGGGTGGAAACTAAGAAATGTTTGCAGCAGAAAAAAGGTAAAGCTGCTCGAAGTTCAGCTTCAGGACAATATTATCATGTGTTGTTATTTCAGCTACTTTGTTGACAAATATGCTAAGTACCTCTCCTTTCACCTATGTCTTACCCAGTTTCTGGGGAAGAATTGCTCTCATGAACAGAATGATTGCAACATTATTAAAATCATTAAGGATGTGTTAATATACACCATGGTGAATGTTGATCATTCTTTCTGACACCTATGTATACATCTGTTCTATTAAATAGTGATACACACTTGTACTGGTTCAGGGGAAGGAGAGCAAAGAAACATTATAGATAGGAATAGTTCCTGGTATTTTTAGGATAAGGTCAGCACAAATTTATTTCTCATGCTGTTCTACACCTGAAATCTTTTTCCCTTCAAAGCTGACCTGACTACCAAGTTGAGTAGCAGTAAAAGTTCAGCAACAGCAGGGGTTTTCTTAATTGAACTCTGGTAAGTACTCATGGCTCACTGTAGGCTCATCCATTCACTCCTTTTCCTATTCAGTTTTTCGATTAACCTTTCTTTTTAGGAACTCAGAACAATCATTTTGTGCCAGAAAATTTGCTTCTGTGCAGTGAGTTGTGCAAAGATGATATCATACAGAAATTGGCAAATGATAATAAATTACTCTGTGTCCTCTGGAAATCCTGAACTGTAAGAGATCCCAACAAGGGAGGATGCTGCTCTTCCAGACGCAGTAACAATCTTGTTTCTTTGGACACTGCATGGGAAGATGTTAGTGTTGAAGCATATCATCTACCTGTGAGGAAGCATTTGGTTACGTCCCCTCAGTTTCTCATAAGCAGCTTTGGAAAGGTTATCTTTCTGTTGGTAGGCAAAAAGCCTACTGAGTGGACACATAAGCCAATACTTGGCCTCAGTATTACTGTGTAAATGTTTAATCACTCTACTTTGAAACTGAAACACGCTGGATCTTATTTTAGTGAGAAAGACAGTGGGTTTTGTGCATGTTTATGCTAGTTCAGGACAAAGTTTTGTGTTTTTCTTTTAGGTTCAGGCACTGCCATGTATTAGCTCTTTAGTTGCAGGATGAATCCAGTTGACCCTGGTCTCATTTCTGTAGAAATCTGACATAGTAAAACTTATAAACTGCTTTTCTTCATGTTTAGATTTGGATAGTATTCAAGTCATGGCATTTGTAAGTTTAAAAATGTATGTCAAGCATGTAATAATAGTATAAAAATCTAACCATTAACATTTGTACAATGTCTCCAGTGTAAGAATTAATGCAGTTTAAAAAAGTATGCTAATAAAAGCCAAAACAAGAAGAACAAAGCAAAGAAAATGCAGCCTTATGCAAGTTCTTCACTCTGTTGTGCCATAAATGAATTTAGAACATATGCCTTCTAGAAAGGGCTTTGAATTTAAGGTGAGACCGCAAAGTATATTTTTTAAATGTTATTGACAATCTCACAAATATTCCTGGGTTTTTGCACTACATTTGAAAAACTGTCTGTAAATTTCAAGTATATTCACATATGAAATATCATAGGGCTTCTGAAAGCCAATGATACTCCACACTCTTACTTCTGGTCCTTGGCTGACTTTTTTGCCCAGTGGTTAAACATTTCCAGACCGTGTCTACTCATGGTAGAAGATGAACAAGACCTTAATTTCTTATTGATGCAATCAACATTCTTTGTCTCTGAGAATTAGCTTTCCTGAGAACATAATGAAATTCTCTAAAAGCAACATTTTTCAAAGGTACTGTAAAACATCCCTTAGATTAGCTTTTATTGTCAGCAGCTTTGGAAGTGTGAAGTCCCATTAAACAGTCATCTCCAACAATCCCATTGTCCTCTCCCACAGAAAAGACATCCCTGTTTCTGGACAACTGAGCACCTGCTAACTGAACTGTGCCTCATTCTGTCAGCTGTCCAAGATGTAAATGGGGTAACCTAATTATTAGGAAGTATGGATGCTTGTGTTTTCTGTTTTTCTTTGTTTATTTAGCAGCATAGATGCATCTGTAAATCATGCAAACTGTACAGTGATGGGCTTCTGGCTCGAGATTTCCTTCCACTGTGTGGGGGAATTCTTTTAGCATTGTTGTTAATTATTCAAAGGTAAAGGGGCAGGAATCTGTTGAGGACAGATAGATCTAAAATAACAAGTAAGGCAGAATGAGAACCTTTCTTATATAAAATTATGTCCTTTATCTGTCAAACAGAGAAATCAGACATTACACTCCACAATTAAAACTGCCATTTGGATGTATCATTTAAAGTATGGATCCTTCCTTACACAGACAAATGATAAGCATAACCTTTTTGTAACACTGCAGGTATAACTTCACATCTGTCAGGGAAGCACTGTCTACCGTCTTAATTTCTTCACTTGTTTTGATCTCTACAGCAATAAATCCAAGTGTCATTTGTTCAGCTTTTCTATTTATCTATTATTCTTCACCTAACTGTGGGGAATGCTACGGTCTATTCTCTAATTGGCTGCACATGCCTTGCTTTGTTCTTCATACAGCTGCCTGAAACCTGGTTAGTTGTGGGTTTATTTTTTCCCCAGGTTGTGTAGTTACAGAACTTATATTATCATATTTAGTTGTGTAGTTACAGAACTTATATTATCATCTTTAGTTGTGTAGTTATAGAACCATCAAGGTTGGAAAAGACCTTCAAGATCATCAAGCCCAAGAGTCAGCCCTACAGCACAGTAACCACTAAACCCTCTCCTGAAACTCCTGTCTATCCATAATGAAATGATGCTTTGCATCATGATTGGCTTAGGAAAAGGAAACCAACGAGCAAAACCAAACAAAAGATGTGATTTCTTTTATCACTTTACTCTGCACGGAATCCTTGCTGAAATGAGACTTTCCAGACATACGATACTCCCTGGGGCCATAAAGCTGTGGCAGTGTCTCACCCACATGGTCGCAATACACAATAGAGTGAAGGAAAGAGAAGGTTGTGTGATACAGCAGGTATTTTGTACAGATTTAAAGTAATATATTCCCATGTTGATCTGGCAAGCGTGTGTAAATCTTCTGTAACTGATTTGATTCTAAGCACACCTTTCCTCAGATATTTGCTCATTACTCTTAGCTTCACCATAGACTTTTAGGTCTTAGCTTTAGATTATTTTCTTGGTTTGCTGTTTATCTTCACTGTTAAATTTCTCAGTTAAGTTTTCTCACACAGAAAGTTGCTGATACTAGCTGGCATCAATTTCCTGATCCTCAGGGCTCTACCATGCCTGTCGCTAATAATTCAACCCCTTTGGCTTGATAAGAAAACACTGTTAGCAAACAATAGAGAACTGCACAGTTATTAAAACTGCAACTTGTAAACAAATCCACAAGATAATTATTCTTGCCTTTTTTTTCTATTCCTTTCTTGTATTTTAGGAAATGAAAAATGTCAGGAATGCTTGCAGACAGGGTGTTTTAATTACGTATGATACTAGTCATATTCTGAAATTTGCCATTGTTATCATGGATATTTACACTCCAGTCTGGTAACAGAATGGAAAAAAAACCCAATATGCTGTACATGCCCAATGAAGACTAAGCAATCCAGCTCAGATACTCGCAACTGTCTCTTCTTGTTTGATTTACAGCCCACAGCTTATTCTCCCAGAGGTAATAAGCTGCATATTTTTTTTCTGACTGCAGAGGGCTTTGAATAAGATCATTACTGTCTGATAACAGTCAAGGCAAATGGTGGAATTTATAAAGCCTTCAGGTATGAATTTAAGCAATTAGCATTGTATTAGCAGCCTACGAATGTGATTTGAAAAGAATCCCCAAAGATATTCACTGCTATCAAAATCCATTTCTTTACTCTTTCTTTCAGCTTTCTGTAATAACTTAACCAAAAAGAATGAGAATTAATGCCCCTGTCCCAAAAGGATAAGTTAGTTTGGCCTTTTCATGTAATAAGGCAAAATGAGAGCACATTTGCAACAGTTATATAACCTTCAGAAATGGAAAGCTAACTCTCATCATTGTGACTGTGACAACTTATTTTTTAAGTAGTCCCAGGACGATTTCTTTTTATCCTTCATATTCTCAGCTAATCACAGGGGAAAGTTCCTGGCTATTCATTTTAAAATCGCACAATAACTCTGTAACAGTAAACATTCTTGTTAAAAGGACTCAGAAAATATCTTTTTCATTCCATAGAAAATGTTGAGCTACTGGCAGAAAACAGCTGAAAGCTCATATATTTTTTTCTCCAAAACTCCTGATACTTTAGTTCCAAGCTACTGAGGTAACACCTTCCGCACTCTCTCTTGACAGGCTCTTGTGGCATCTGCTACTGCTCGGTGTCATCTGCCCTTTTGGTTAAGAACGGAATGCATCAGCAGCTGAAGTTTTGCCCCTAGAGAAGAGGGACGCTCAGGCATAGCTAAACTCTGTAACCCAGCTGTCCACATGATTGCGTGGGGTTTTAACTCTGGGATTTTTATTTTTTTGTTTTAAATAAAAATCAAAATTATTTACAGAATTGTAACAGAGTTGCCCCCCAAAATTCTAAAACTCCATTTCTCTCTGCCCCAAACCACCCAGTCCATATAATTCTTGCACCTCCATGAGCTGTAGGGGGATGGCCTGCTTCACCATGATCTTCCATGTGCTGCAGACAAAGGTCTGCTCTGGCACCTGGAGCACCTCTTCACCCTCCCCCTGCTTTGACCTTGATGTCTGCAGGGCTGTTTCTCTCATGTATTCTCATACCTCTCTCACAGCTGCGATGCAGCTCTTTCTTACCCTTTCTTAGATACATTATTATAGAGGCAGCATCAGCATCATTGGCTGACTCGGCAGTTTTGGAGCTGTCCAAAACTGTCTCTGTCCAACACAGGGGCAACTCCTGGTGTCTTTTCACAGTAGCACCTCCTGCACTGCCCTGCCTCCAAAACCTTGCCCTATCAATCCATTACAACAGCTTTGAATGACTTAAAACACTACATCCCATGAAGTCAGTGATAAATCTTCTCTAAGAAAGCAGATGGAGACCAAGGAGGCAGCAGTTACAGGTGTAAAATATAATTTCACATTTGAGGTGGAGAAAAAGGAAGTGGTCACTGAGGAACCAACGCACTGTTTATATCACCACTATAGTAATTACAACCATCAGCTTTCATTTGAAGTTTAAATAACTTGATGATGTTACACAGTACAAATTCTTCACTGCAAGAATTGAAAACAGGATTACTCTGAACAGTTGGAGGTAAAAAGATGCTACTGGAAGTAGTATAAAATTACTGATGTATATTCATTATTTGTGTAATGGAGCAATTGTCAGGAAAAATTAGCTGTCATCCGTCAGTCTCTCCTGAAGGGATAGGAGAATTGTGAATGCAAAGGATTAGTCTTTTTTTCACTGCTACTGTATTGAGTTTATGTGGCAAGGTTTTGGTAAAGCAGGCTGCAGGTGTGCCTGCTATGACAAGATGCCAGAAGGTGCACCCGTGTTGGACACAGAAATGTCAGCCAGCTCTGACTGACCCACTGCCAGCCAAAGCTGAGACCAGTGTCATTGGTATTGCCTCTGTGATAATATATTTAAGAAAGGGAAAGGGGAAAAAAAAACCCAAAACCAGCTGTGCAACAGAAGCTAGAAGACAAAAATGAAAATATGTGAGAGGAACAGTTCTGCAGACACCAAGGTCAGTAAGGGAGAGGGAAGAGGTGTTCCTGGAGCAGAGATTCCCCTGCAGCCCATGGAGAAGATCATGGTGAGGCAGGCTGTCCTCCTGCAGCCTATAGAGGTCCGTGGTGGAGGAGACATTCACCTGCAGCCCTTGGAGGATGCCACACACCAAAGCAGGTGACTCTGACCTGATGGAAGCTGTGACCCTATGGGGAGCACACTTTTTTATTTTATTTGACTGCCTTGAAATCCTGATGAAGCAGTAGCAATGAAAGTTCAGCAGCTTCACATAAAAGCTCTCTAAAGAAGTGGCTCTGTCCTTTGTACACACTTTTCTGCTTTTTGTTTTCCTTTTGGAACAAAAAATAAAACTAGGGTAGCTGAGGAGATGCTGTTTCAAAAAGACATTTGACAGACAAGAAACATTTTCTCCAGTGATTCCAAATTCTTTTGAATTATCTAGGTAAAAACATTGAGTGGCAATATATTACACGTTCTCTGGGATGCTGTGCTTTGGGTTTTTTTTTTCATTAAGAGCACAAAAAAATGCATACCTTTTTAATTTTCAGTATCCTGTAGTTATTGCACATGTATTCCATAGTCTTCTCTCTTCTCCTGCTTCATTGGCATACAACATGCATTTACTCAAAATCATATGCAGAGAAGGTGTCAACAGTCATCAAATGAGAGCAGAATATTGTCTCTGAGAAGAGTGGGATTACCAAACCACAAAAACATGGAGTTTTTTTGAGATATCCTTTGTTTTCCCCTCAAAAATATTTCCAAAATATTAAAGATCAAAAATTGACAGAATAAGAAAAAAACAAACAGAATTTTGTTTTGCCCTTACATGTTATTTGTTGTCAGATACTCCTCAAATAAATACAAAATATTCTGCTTACCATTTATTCAACATGACTTGTTTAAAATCTTTCCAAGTATCTATTTATGTATCTGTCATTTCTTTGCTTTTTTCTGCTCCTTTGCCAATTGTCAGTGTTACATTAAGCTGGTGGTGTGGAAATTCCTGGGTAATTGGCTTTGGACAACAGCACTTTCACTGCTGAGTGATGACGGATATGTAGTGAGGCATCAAAAGCAGCAGCAAGAAATATAGAGATCATTAGATGCTTGTTGTGAAAGCAAACACATGGGCTCTTCTCCAGGCTGCCCGCTGGAGCCAAGCATCCATCTTTCTTTCTGCCCCAGTCCCTTCTCATCACTTTGGATATGTGACCAGACATTCTGATGCCAGGGAACACTCCCCTCTAATTGTGTTGAGCTGAAGGAAGGAACAAGTTACCCATCCCAGCTTCTTCTCTCCAGAGACTGTTCCTGCAGTCTTTGCTGAGGCCTCTGGACTAGGAGAAGGCACAGTTGTCAAGGATACAAAGGCTACAAGAAGGAGTTACATGTGAGGCACACTCAAAAAAACCCTGTGGACTGTGAGTTGCAGAAATGGTTATTAGTCATCTAAAAGAATATGTAAATGCAAACTTTTACTCAGGACACTGTAGAAGCGCTTGTGCAAACGTGTTACAGATTTTATAAATGGCTTTTCTATGATTCCTTTGGTTTTTTTAAACTCTTCTACCAAAACGTAAACTCCAAACGTTCTGTCCAAGATTCTGTAACCACAAAGTCTTTACTCAGAGAATGGATACTGCTTAAATTAAGAGCTGTCCTAAACCGGGGTGAGACATAACAATTTCAAGGATAAGATACACATGCTCCTATAGTGTGTGGGGGTTCTCTGATAATTCTGTGGAAGTCATTTCAGTTCTAACAAACAGATAAATAAAGTCAAAAGCAAGAGCTATTTTGTAACAGGAAAAATGATTAAGCACTAAGGGAAAAGAGATTTTATTCCTTTTGAATGTGCACACAAATGGCTGGGTGCCATAAAAGGGTAAGTGCACTGCATCATTTGACTACACGGGTGTTTGGCCTAAATGACTTCACATGTGAAGCTTTTTCCTTTAAACAAAAATGCCAAACATGAACCGGCTGGTTTGGGCTGCTTGGATCCAGGTTCTGTCTCATAGAGAGGCATGACTGCAGTGGGTGGGATGGGGCTTTTGGCTAGTTTATATGTCTGGTCACTTAAAATCCGGGTTATGCAGATAGGGAACTGCCTTCCAGATAGGACTTTGTTAGTATTCTTCTTGTCCTCAGTGCAGCATATTATAACTTCTCACCTGAATAGGCATGAACACATTCTGTGGATTAAACAGACATTGAATCAGGACACAGAAAGTTCTGTTTCAAGAGTCATATATTTAAGAGAGCTTGAAGTGAGCATGTGCATTTCTACTTATGTGCAAAAGCTTGTGCTACTTTCTCATTCTGTTAAACTCTATAAAAGACTGCAGTAGAAAATTCATTATTATTATTATTATTATTATTATCCCAATAAATAATTACCTATAATTTTTTTTCAGTGTAAATTTCCTCATGAATTTTAACATTAACCATGAGCAGAATAAAATATTCTACAGTTTTGGAATCTCCCTACTGAAAATCGAAAAAGATTTAATGCACTTTTCAGAAAGAAGTGGAGACATGTTAATCGCTTTGCCACTGCTTGAAAGACCTGTTGACAGTAAATAGAATGTGTGAAAGAAATGTTAATTTAGGTAACTGCTTTTATTCTTCTGCCATTTCTCCTCTTCTTTATTTGTAATGGTAAAGTCAGTTGTATAACAGTGCAATATTTATTTCTCAATTTCAGTGTTCCTGCTGCTTAATCTTCATCTGTAATAATGAGATCTCCCTCTGTAGCAAGAAAACACATTGTGAAAAATGTAAGGCTATGGTTTAAAGGACAAAAAAGACTTTAAAGAAAGTGCTGTTTTCATCAGAAACAGAGTCTTTAATGACGTAGCTGAAAGACAAAATATCTCCGGAGAGTATTCGGACAGTTCAAAACCTGCATAAAGCAAATTATTCCATTTCGACTCAATGACTTCACTTGATCTAATCTCGGTGTACCTCACAGTGACAGGAATAGATACTGGGTTCACTATTTGTATTAAAAATATCTCTTCAGTTTCTGCATGAGGATTTTGTACTAAAAGCAAATACTTTTCTATGTCCTAGAAAAGGAACATTTTGATGCTCAGTATTCCTCCCCGTGTCTTTCACGATTTGCATCGTAACATTTTCAGCCTGTATCCCTTGTTCAGCCATGACCCCCCCAGTGCTGCTGGGACTGACCTCCTTACCTCTCCAAATTGAGTTCTTCCACAAACCTTTAAAGACTAAAAGAGAGAGAAATCTGTGGAGCACCGCAGGGTCAAGGTACAGCACTCCAGAGGTCAGCAGTGTCTCTGGCTTTGGGCTATGTTCACAGCCTGGTCTCCCTGAAAACCCAACGGAGTGTTTTAGAAGTAATATGAATGTGAATTTACAGCTAGAAAGATCAACTCCTTGACATATTCTTTGTAGACTCAGGTAAAAGAGAAATTTCTGTGTCTAAAGAGACAAGAGCTTCTGTGAAACCATAGCAATAGCTGCAAAATTGTTTCGTTACTGCTCAGAGGCCTGCAGTGAACCCTACTCACGTACCTGCTCTGTAATCCACCTTAGAGCAGGGACAGGATCAGTCTGCATTTTGGTTCCTTTAACACTGCTTTGAGGAAATCCCACTGTTTGCCATGTGGAAGCTGTTTTGAACTCTCTTTGTGAGAGCTGCTGAGCGTGGGTTGGAAAATATTGGATAGGAAGAAAAAAGATAAAAATAAGGCTTAATAGTGTTTTTTTAAAATCAATTCTATATGATTCATCATCCAGTATTCATAATGCATAAACTGCTCTGCTTAAGACACAGTTTTTCTGAGTGCATTGTTGATTTTGGAGTGCTGGTTCATACCAGTTCTCATGTCCTTTTCTTCAATCCTTTCTGATTTTAACAGGGATGGACTTTCTCTTTTCCTCAACTAGGACTGGTCTTGTAGTGCAAAATGCACAGATGAGCCCTACCTTACAACTTCACTGTCATTCCTCATGAGCACATCTTTGTTCCTGATCTGACAGATCCTCTTAATAAAGACAAGGATGGCAGTGTTCACCAAGACTTGGCATGGTGAAAAGCCCATCACAAGAGGTGTGCAGCCTTTATATTTCCATCAGAAGTACAGCCAGCCACTTAAAGTATATACAACAACCTGGTAAGCTTTTTCTGTCCATTAAAATACACTGTGAAAAGAAGCATTTTTAAAAGAAATCAAAAAGCAGTATGCATTCACCCCTGTGGTTGAGCATCCCAAAAATCAAAATGTCATGTGGAATCATGGCGTGAGATCTTGAAGATATGTAGGGAGTAGTGGTAATTTTTGGCAGCTGAATTATATAATTTCTCAGCATGCTAGTCCTATATGAAAATGGAAAATAACTGACACCCCAGGTGCTACCAATGACCCGTTGCTCTTACACTTTTCCATCAATCACAAAGGCAGCATTAAGGATATCAGAGGACACACTTCTGCCCATTCCCATCAATATCCACTATGAACCATCCGCCTTTGAATTTGCCACCAATGCTTGTTGAACCTCTGGTAATATCATCCAGCTTTTTTTTTTTTTCCAGCCCAACAAATTTTGAAAGTTCATTACTCATTATAATAATCATACTTTCTGTTAACTGTCTTAAATAAATTTCATAATAGTTTTATTGCTTACCCTTAATTCTTTTTTTATGGGTTTTGGCAAGTAACGGGTCTGCATTCACCTCATCTGTCACTTCCATGATTTTTCAAGTCTCAAACACATTTACCTTCTAAGACAGCTTTCATTTATCACCTGACTTCTTATCAATATCAAAGAACAATCAAGGCAGAAAAAGAACAGTTCAATTACTGTATTAAAAATAGCTTATAGGTTCTTCCTACTTGGGGAACACATAAACATTTCTATAACTCTTAAATACTTATGAGTTAAAACAACAGATTACAAAATAGACATAGTCCAATAACTCAGTACTTAAGGAAAATTCATTCAGCAATTTAGCAACAATTTGTCATAAACTTATCAGGAATTTTATCTATTTAACAGAGGTCTGACTGTAAGCATTGATATCTAAGTTGTCCTTGCAGTGATATTTCTGTGACTACATGACTCTTGGAGTTAATATTACTTGTGGCTGATTATTTTCAGGTTCTTGTCACTAAGAGGTGAGATGGTCACTTACTGCACAGGATCTATCTAATAAATGAATGTTCCAGCTTGCTTAAAAAGCTAATGAATTGTGTATATAAATACCATAAGACCATGAAACTGACAGCATTGTGTGTGCTACTGCAGTGATAAAGTTTATTTTCCCATATACTTGTAAAGAAGATATATTAAGAATTATTTAAATTTCCATTATTAAAAATGTTTTTTAAGATTTCTTAGAATTTCTACTGTCCATAACAGTGGATTTAGCCTACAAAAGCCATGCTTCTTTAGTATAGAATATACTGAGTTTGAAGGGACCCATAACGATCCATAAGGATCATTGAGTCCAGTAATAAGGGAGGGGTTATTTATAATATGAGAGGGGATATGTGTTTGTATAGATATGTATATATATTTATTAAAGGATATCTTTTAGATACATAAAATTAATTTGAAATTTAATTAGATTATCCAAAGGGCTGAGGTCTCTCCAAAGAGCTGCATCATGTCGGTATGGTATTTCTTGGGATTTTTCCCCCATTTCTGCTATATGTCTTCTCATACTTATCTATATGATCAAAAGGTTCCTGCCTCATTCTGTATTTTCTTCAGTGAGAAAGCTTGACTTTTGTTTCTGCATTTTTCTCCATAATTCAGACCAGACAAGAACTAGGAGATTCTTAGGCAGGTAGAAAATCAAGTTAGTTTTGGAGGTTTTGTGTCTGAGTGCTGATACTATGGATGTTTTTATAAAATAACTTCTCACAGGATAATCCTCCATAAAAAAGGCTTTGCAGGATCTCTGTATTAAAGCAAGCAAACTGAAAGTGTTAAAAAAATAATACCTAATTTAACCTTGACTTTAGACAATCAGATAAAACTGATGTACTTGGACAAATTGCATGATAGAGCGGTGTCACGATCCACAACCTAGACAAGATTTAGTTTGGCAGCGGTTAAACCCCCTTGCGTTCCAACCGAACCTCAGATCTGAGTGGGAGGTTGGGGGCGGCTGGGCTTAACCCCTGAGTGACACCCAATTACTAGGTGTTTTACCGTGATCAGTTCTCAATTCAGTTCTCGGAGAACAGAATTACGACCCGAAACGGAGTCAAGGTTAAGGTTGCTTTATTTGGAACAAAAGTGCAGGAAAAAAAAGGGGGGAGGGAGAAAGGGTGGAAAAGAGAAAGAGAGAGAGAGAGAGAGAGAGAGATGAAGGAGGGGAGGAGAGTATATCTACCACCACGAGGCTGCGGCGTTCCGTCCGATGGCAGCTCCGGGTCCGATGGAAGGGGGCAGCGTCCCCTCGTTTTTCCCTCCATGCCCTCCTCCTCCGTTGCTTCCCTTTTTATAGTCATCAGAAGCTTCCACCCTGCTCCTGGGCCTCATGGTGGGAGAGGGAATGTGTGAATGGCTCCTGATGGTTTTTCCTGATGTGTGAATGGCTCCCAATGTTTCCTGATGTCTTCTCCTGATAGTGGAATGCTCTCCTGGTGTGTGAATGGCTCCTGATGTCTATCTTTTGGGTCTTTGGAAAACCGAGCTGGTGGTGGTGATGTAGTGTGTCAGGAATGAAGTTTGGTTAGGTGAGAGGAAAAAGGAGGGGGGTGGGGACACGACGACAAGGGTGGAGGGGCACGGTTCTGTTGACAATTCTTGAGGCATAGTTCCAGTACCTTACAAGTGGTATTTTCACTTTCAATTCCATGACCATCAGATCTTTCTGTATATATACAGTATATATTTGATTATCAGGATTAAAATATTTTATGCAAAGGTTAATCTATAAAAAAACTCCCTAATATCTCACAAGATTTTCCCTTCCTATTTTTCAGGCTCTGTCTTTTTCTTGGTTAGCAACCAGGATCAATTGTTGCTGGCTTTCCATTGTTCAAGTGTTTTTAAACATTCTTGTCCCAAGATGTCCCCCTCAATTACATTTTCAATATAAGCAGTATAATATATTCTTGTCCATGTTCACCCTACCACGAGCATATGGATATATAATCCAAATACCTTTTAGCTGTGGAAGCTAGAGTCTTGCCAGAGAAAAGATCTAGAGTCTTGCCAGAGAAAAGATCTTATCTGGTGTCGGAACAAGTACTTGACACCTATTTATTAAAAGCTGGTTTATACATGACAAATGGATATACATAATTCTTCAGAGGAGAAAATAGATTTGTATTAAATATTCTTGTAGAAGTACTCCATGTTCTTAACTGCATTCCAAAATAATATTGATTTTAGCTAGGTCTTTTAGATCTTTGGCTGTGGTAAACTACTATATGCCCCTATGAACTTGTTGACCTTGGCACTTTATCCCAAATAACTCTGACTCACTATGCTACAGAGCATAAGGCACACAATTTTAATATTCTTACTGATCAAACAGAGGCTGAGGAAACTCAGAATGACTCTTAACCTTTCCCTTTATAATTCTACAGCTTTTCTGTTCTGTCTGACAAGGAACTCAAATTTGATCGGGAAGCTCCGAACACTGCTTCAAACAGCAAGCCTCTTTTCAGATGCATTTACTGCAAGGAAGGCACAGAACTTCCCTGGAAAACTCAAGCAAATCTTTTATGATCTGTTTCATAACAGCTATAGAAAATATCCTCTCATTGAATTTTTATTTTACTTTTGGTTCAGAGGTAAAAAAACCCTTGAATATTAGTGTTTGACTAGTAACTGTCTCTTATTTCCTTTCCTTGATAGCATTCTTCTGTGATTTTTTCAAGGTTCTTTTCTTTGCTGCTCTGCCACCAAAGGCACATGTCTAAGATGCTTTTCCATAAGATCTGGAGTATAAAAAACAACTCTCAAAAAAAGCAAAACAAAAAACCCCCAAACCTAAAAAACATAGGTGCTTTTTCCTCCAAGCCCCCCACCAAGCAGAAACAGCAGCTTTCTCTGCTTTGCAACATATCTCGCACTACACAGCAGGAATCCTTCTACCATGATGTAGCTAATACCACTTGGAGTAAAACAGAGCACTATGAGAAAACTTGTGCAACGAATTTACTGCTAGAGCATCAATCAAGAGCTATCTGCTTTTAGCTTCAGGCAGGTAAGTTTAATTACTTTGTTGCAGTTTCAGGCTGAAAGACTGACATATATTGGCGTTGTTAAACATCTGTCTTCAGTCAGAACAATGGAAATCACAACGGGAGTTGGAGCACCTCCCTTTAAAAGATCTATTGTGTGATAGTTAAATACCGTTCAGTTTGTAGCAGCAGTATAATTTATTGACTGTGATCAAGAAAATTGGCTCAGGTGTTGTAGATCTTAAAACTGTGTTTTGTCGCGGGTATCACACAGCAAATGAGCTAGTACACTGTTCTGTCACAAACCCCAATTAATCAGTAGCATGCACTAGCTATGGTTAGTAACTAGTTAGTACAATAGTGGTATAAAAAAAACCACTATCAATGTGTTATACCTAGTGAAAGTGTTGCTAGGCTAAAATAGACACTGAACATTCTGACTTAATGAAAATTGTGTGGTTACAAACTGCTGCTATGTCCAAAATGAAACAGAGGTCCCACTGTACACAGCTTAAGGACAGTGAGAGAAGACCCCTGCCTGCACCATTTCCCATGTACCACAGAAGTTCTATTGCTTAAACATTAAAGTATTATTATTTTTATTATCCTCATTTCCTGAGATAGCTAGTATGGACAGATATTAAGGTAATTTATTAGGTAACTTAATACAAGCTACTGTGAATCATAGGACATCCAATTTTATAAGTTGTTCTGAGTTGAGTTCAGTCCCTTCAGAGTGGCTTTAATTCACCTTTTGCAGGGACAAGAGTATATTTGAACCAAAATTACTCTAATGCAAGAATTCTAGAATCCAGATTTCCCAAATTCCAACCCAAAGGAGTTGTGAAGAATCAGAGTGTTTTTCTGATCTTTTGTTCAGTCAGCAATAGTAACAGTGAAAGCTTTAATTAACACATAACTGCATAGCTAACAGCGCTATGACTGCTGGAGTCAAACTACCTTTGCTAGTGCTCAGCACAGGGTTGGGTATGCACTCTCAGATTCACAAGTTTCCATTTTAACTTGCCAGGAGACCATTATTAGTCTTTTCACTACAGATAAATTTCCAAAATTTTCAGAGCAGCAACACCAGATTCCACATCTGGGAGCAGATGTCCTTGTGCCTTCTCGCTTACATAGTAACTCTCACATCTGGGACAGTTTATTGTTGAAAGACCAACATGTTTCACACCTACTTGCTCGTAGCGTGGGTCTCCCCTCCCCATCAACTTGTGGACTTCTGTGAAAGTCATCCACTGGGCTCAGCGCCACACCAGCAGCCCACCCACATCAAGAGTGTGTACCCCTGAGATCCCACTTTGTGACTAGCCTTTGGGAGGACTCCCCTACCCTGCCCCCAGCAACCACTCTCTGGAATAGTTGGTCTCATCCAGGATTGATGCTTTATTTTACTTCCAGGTGGAGGTTATAACTAAAGGTAAACATGCTGGCATGTCATTCACAGAGAAATACGACATTTATAATGAAACATGGATAAATTCCCAAGTTGTCAAAACTTACTAAGGAAAGATGTATTACATTATTTTTAGGTGGGTGAAATGAATTTTACCCAGTGGAAAATGTTCTGGTGGAAAGGAATGGCATTTTCTATTGTATTATATTTTAGAGAACAATTTTGTAGGGGTGAAAAGAAGTTGGATTAACAACGTTTGCATTAGTACCTTTAAAAAGAAAACTTGAAGTGTGAACTCATTAACTAAAAAAGCTGAACTGGAAAAAATGCTATGCTTATAACTAGTTCAATAGGGAACATGTAAATAATAAATGACAGGCTCAAAATAGGTGTTTAAGAAGCTCATTTATTAAAATTTGAAGTAGATGTATTAAGCCATTGTACTGTTATAATTTAAAAAAAAAAAAAAAAACCAGAAAAATTGAGTTTCAAACTTCAAACAGATTGAAGCAGAGCTGATCTATTTTCTCTATGATACAGTGCTTCACAGATCATCAGTAAAACACAATGGCTCACATTTAGACAAGTGCACCAACTTATTAATTGTATCCCACTCATTTGGGCTATTGTTGCTGCAAATGACTGTTAAAGGAGACAATTTGGAACTCTTGAAAGAGTGAGCAGGAATCAGCCATAGACCCACTTGCTTCCTTAGTTTTATGCCTTCTACAACATAGGGCTACGGGTTTTTTTTTAGTTTTTCTTTGGTCTGTAGGCAAACATCTGTAGCACTGAAATGTTTTAAGTGTTACATGTCAAATTTTGTTTCTTAATAGTATAGATGACTATCAAAATGCATGAGACACTATTCAGACTAGGTGCTGCAAGCAAAGTGCATGTGCTGTATCGGTTAGGCTGTATTGGTTAGGCTGCCCAAATGCAAAGGAATTAAAGGAGAATCAAAGAATATTACTTTGAGGCTGGTGCTCAGCAGTTATAGAAGCCAGGTGATACTTTGAGTCCTTACTTCTAGATGATAATGCCTCAGTGAAGAATGCCAGATGGGACATAACTGTGAGACTATACATGTGAAGCCCCATTATTTTAAAAATATCCTCTCCATGGATATGCTTGGAACAAAGGGGATGATTCTATCAGTCTTTCACAACTGCTTTTCCTAGCTGTCTGCAGAAGTCCCTGGATATATGATGATTTCTTTGCATGTGGTATTGGAGAACTCAGTTAGGGAAATTGCATATACCTTTTGGAAGAGGGAAGATGGAGATCTACATATAAAATGGTTTCTGGTGCCTTTTATATCTATGTAGCTCAATATTAAATATTATTTTAGTAGTTGTCTTAGATATCAAGAACTGGCATCCTTTTCAAAAAAACGTACTGTAAACTTCACAGTGTGGCTAAGGTTGCCCAGTTGCTGTCCAGGCTGCAAGTCCTGGTAGGCAGCAGGAGCTGTGGTGGGGCTCCTCCTGACCCTTGCAGGATGGTGGTCCTACCCCTGGGAGGATGCCTCTGCCTGAGACCTAAATGAAAGCAGCTTTCACTTGCCTTTCTGACACCAGGGTAGTGCTTTATATTGAACTTCAGTGACTACTGGCAGAAAAAAATAATTCTCCTTGCATGACTGATATTGAACAACTTGGCAGATATCAGGTGCAGTTTTAAGGAAATAATGCAACGGGCAAGTACCAAGGATGAAGTTTCACACTACTGTGCCTTACTCTGGACTCCTTGCCTTGCTGCAGGACATTCTATACCTTTTCATCTGAGAATAAGTATTTGATATTTTTATATAACCATACCTGTGCAAAGCATACATATATGTGCCAAATCCACTCTATAAACAAGAGCATTTCCCCTCCTTATTCTTTAACACAGGTTGTGTAAAACCTTAATAACAGCTGATCCATATTTCTTTATTTAAGAAAGAGTTACCAGCAACAATTCTAAAAATGGAAAAATATATTAACAGTGCAAAAATACCTAAGCATGTGGTTGAATACTGTCCCAGCCAGTGCTTTTATGGAGCATAGATCTCTACTCCAGGAATGCTGGAAAGCCTAAACATTATAATGGTTTGTTCTTTGATCTTTTTTTCTAAGTACATGAAAAACATAGAGGTCTTGCCTGCCTCCCACTGCACAGGCTATGGCTAAATTGTGTGTTGAACAGAAGCCAGGCTTCAGAGTAAGGATCCCATACTGCATCATTGCCATCAGATCCCGCTTGTTTTCATTGTGTTAGCTTTTACACAGTTTGATTAGTGGCTACAGAAGAGAGAGAAGTGAGGGGAATACAGAATCAAGCCTTTTAGCTCTCTAGTGCACAGATGGGCAAGAAAGTCACTTGTTCTTCTCATTTTACCTCTTATTGCTTATTATATCAACCCCAATTCTCACATCACATTGAACTGCACCTCATTCTGCAACTATTCCCATTGATCTCAATTAAACCATTTTAGAGAAAGATTAAAATTAAAGGGAAAAAAGAGAAAGAACTGTAGCTGATAGATGTTAATCTTGTCATTAATATGAGTAGAAGGCACTCTGATATTTTATTAATGAGTGAGGTGTAAGAACTACATGCAGAAGAGCTGCATTTTCAAGGTCTGGAGACTGATGGTTTGCAAGAATTTATTCCTCTATTAAGTGATTAATGAAATAAATAGAAAATATTCTCAAACAATGTCAAAAACCTATTTATATAATTGCACCAATTATGAAGATTTCTTACAGAAAGCAAGGAATTTAAGTACTATAATTAAGAGTTTTCTTCCTGCTACCTTTCCTTAAACTAATTACTCTAGGAACCACAGATGCAACACTCACAAACCCATAGGCTTCCAAAAAACGGATATTTAGGATCATCTTTTTTGAAAGGAAAATAGGGAATATACCCAGAGAAGCTGCCAGCTATTGTTGAAGCCACCTACATGCTGTCAGTATGCTACTTGCAATTTTTTCTTCAAACTAATCAACAACTTTAGCCAAGAGGTGTTCACTTTCATCTATTCGCTTACCTGATATTTTCTTCATGGTTTAAGTTGGAAGCTTAAAGAAATTCAGCATTGAAAGACTTCATGTGCAGGATGATCACCACCTGGATTGGGACCATCTTCTGTAAAGAAGGCAAGAATTCTTCCCCCAGATGAATTTACAAAGGAAACAAAGGCAGCCACATGAATTTGGATGTTGTTGTTACTACTTAAGCTTTGCCCTCCTACAATGTTTTCAAACTACAGTGTTCACCGCAAAAGGTGACAGCAAAGTCAAGAAGACTGAGGCCAAATTGTATCTGTCTCTAAAACAGCATAAAGTTTTGGGCACACAGTTCATCCTACCATTCATCCTTTTCTGACAGATATTATTCATAAAGTGTCTTTTGACTATTATTGGTGTATCTCTGGGTAAAGCATTGCAAATGTCCGTGGCCTAATACTTCCTCATTGCTCAATGGATTTTGCTCAGAGATTCCAGGACCTCTTCTCTGATGCTTTTGAGGGCAGAGAACTAAAATTTACGGAAGGAGGATTAGGAAATTAATTTCTGGAACATAACAACAGATAATAGATGTAATATTTCTCTTGGTCACTTATTTTGAATATATATTTCATAAGAGCTGTAAGGCCTGGATAACGTAATAATTGTGTTAATCTTGTAATTCTCCACAGTTTTAAAGTTTGTTTGGTTGTGGCTTTTTGGGTTTTTTTAAATCTCAGAATCACAGAACCTTAGGAGTTGGAAGGGACCTCAAAATATCATCTAGTCCAACCCCCTACCAGAGCAGGATCACCTAGACTAAACCACACAGGAACGCATCCAGACAGGTTTTGAATGTCTCCAGAGAAGGACACTCCACAACCTCTCTGGGCAGTCTGTCCTAGTGCTCTGTCACCCTCACAGTGAAAAAGTTCCTCCTTACATTCACACGGAACTTCCTATGCTCCAGCTTGCACTCATTGCCCTTTGTCCTACTGCTGTCCATCACTGAGAAGAGCCTGGCTCCATCCTCCTGACTCTCACCCTTTACATATTTATAAACATTAATAAGGTCATCCCTCAGTCTCCTCTTCTCCAAGCTAAACAGGTCCAGCTTCCTCAGTCTTAATTCATAAGGGATAATCATCTTGGTGGCCCTGTGCTAGACACTTTCAAGGGCTCAGAACTGGACACAATATTTCAGGTGCAGTCTCACCAGGGCAAAGTAGAGGGGGAGGAGAACCTCCCTCAACCTACTAACCACACCCCTTTCTAATACACCCCAGGATGCCATTGGCTTTCTTAGACATACGGACACATTGCTGGCTCATGGTCATCCTTCTGTCCACCAGGACCCCCAGGTCCCTCTCACCTATGCTGCTTTCCAACAGCCCAGTCCTCAACCTTTACTGGTACTTGGAGCTGTACTTCCCTAGATGCAAGACCCTACACTTGCCCATGTTAAATCTCATTAAACTGCTCCCACTCAACTCTCCAGTTTTTCTAAGTCTTGCTGAGTGGCAGCACAGGCCTCTGGTGTGTCAGCCACTCCTCTCAGTTTTGTGTCATCAGCAAACTTGCTGATTGTACACTCTATTCCCTCATCCAGGTCATCAATGAATATATTGAATAGTACTGTTCCCAGTACCGACCTCTGAGGGATTCCACTAGACACAGCGCTCCAGCTAGACTGTCTCATTGATCAAAACTCACTGGCTTCTTCCCTGCAACCAGCTCTCAATCCACCTCACTACTCGGCCTTCCAGACCACACTTCCTCAGTTTAGCCATGAGGATGCTGTGGGAGATGGTGTCAAATGCTTTACTGAGGTCAAGATAGACCACACTCACTGCCCTACCATCATCTATCCACCTGGTTATATCCTCATAAAAGGCTATTAGATTAGTCAAATATGACTTTCCCTTGATAAAACCATGTTGACTGCTCCTAACAACCCTCTTATCTTTGATGTGCCTAGAGACAGCACCAAGGATAAGTCGTTCCATCACCCTTCCAGGATGGAAGCAAGGCTGACCAGTCTGTAGTTACCTGGGTCCTCCTTCTTACCCTTTTTGAAGACTGGAGTAACATTTGCTTTCCTTCAGTCCTCAGGCACCTCTCCCAGGGGTTTCACAGGACTTAGCAAAGATGATGGATAGTGGCCTAGCAATGACTTCTGCCAGTTCCCTCTGCACCCTTGGGTGCATCCTGTCAGGACCCATGGATTTATGGATGTTCAGACAGCTTAATTCATCCCTGAGCCAGTCCTCATCAATTGAGGCAGACTCATTGTTTATCCTGACTTCCTCCAGAGCTTCAGCCATCTGGGGCTCCTGCAAACTGTCTCCAGCAGTGTAGACAGAGGCATAGGCGACATTCAGTAACTCAACTTTCTTGTTATCCTCAATCATCAGGGGATCCACCTCATTCAACAGAGGGCCTATGTTTCCTCCAGTGTTAGTTTTGTCTGCAATGTATTTGAAGAAGCCCTTTCTGTTGTCCTTGACCTCCCTTGCAAGGTTTAATTCCAAAGAGGCCTTAGATTTTCTAGTTTCCATGCTGCATGCCCTCAGTCTTGTATTCCTCCTAAGTGGCCATCCCTTCCTTCCATGACTCCCTACCTCCACTTGAGTTTGCCCGGCACTCCCCTGTTTATCAGCAGGTCATTTAAACACCCTTTGAACAATAACACTGTAGAGGGATGGGGATAATTTCCATTTTTTCTTGCCTTATTGAGCAAGAACAGTTGCTGCATTCTGCCATAGGTAGATAGGAGGGGAAAAAAACCAAATAAACGTCTTACTGTTTCAACCCATTCTGTATACCATAAAGTCTCAATAACAAAATCCGAGCATACCCTGGATAGAGACATGAGTAAGAAAACCAGAAAGATGACTCCTCTCACATCTACAGTCTTCAAATAAATGTTCGGACAATTCCCTTCGCTACAAGCTGTCCCCAGTCTAGTCTTGCTCTGAAGTGACTAGACAGCAGCCACAATGTGACTAGACAGCAGAAAACAAAATGCATTTCCCCAAAAGAGCACGTGCTTCTTCAAGATTCCGGGGGTATTGCTGAAGCTGTAGTCCCAACTTGCTTGACAGAGAGATACTCTCCAGCACTGCCCCTTTCAAACACTAATGAACCAATCTGCACAAACCCTTTGCAAGGCAGGGAATCAATATCTCCGTTTTACAGAGGGAGAACTGAGGCACAGCAAGATGTGACTGCTTTGCCTAGAGGAAAACTGTAGCAGAGCCAGAAACTGAACCCAGGTCTTTCAAACCTCAGACCACCATCTTCAGATCTTACAGCTCCAACCCGATTTGCTGGGATATTTATCAGGGACTGTATGTGCCTCTGGTAACCCCACTGTGCTCCTGCTGTAGTGCATTGAATCAAAGGCAGTGAATCACTACAGTCATTTTGTTCACAGCAAATTCCTTTTTCACGGTGCTTACATTACTAATATAATGAACTATAATTCTTTTTTTCAAAAAGACGACACTGTAGTCAGACCATATATTTTTTTAAACTGATTTCTTGTTTGTCAGCAAACCATCACAGGTCGTTTTCAGAGCCGTTTGTCACTAAAGTTACATGCATACATACTTACATGTGTGTTATAAATTGGATGAAATTTCTAGATGTTACTGCAAACTCCGCCTCATAGATTTCTCAGTCTACTCAATGATTTTAATATTCTATGTTACTACACTGATAAACTACATTACACCGGTTCAGTGACTACAAACTACTATTCCTACTGTTAATTTTCACCAATCATATTTATATACACAATCCTAAAAATTCTGTATCAAAGGAGAAAAGAAAATATTTGAAAGAATACTATGATGATGACTAAACTACTGACTCAGTTTTTGGTGTTAGTGTTCATTTCCAATAGCTCATAGTTAAAGGAATTGTTCTGATTCAGGTATGTTATAAAGTAAACACTGAGCCTTATGTTTCAGGAAATACTTTTATTCGTTGAAGAGGATGAAATTAGCAGTTACCAAAGAACTCTCCTAAAGTTTTAAAGATAGGGGAGGGGATGACATCTCAGGAAACAACTCAGGAGTTTCACTTAGCAGTACAAAAGCGGAAATGCTGATTCTGAGGTTTATCCATCAGAAGATATCACCAACAACTCAGACAAGAATGGTTGTGTTAGGGTGAAATAGTGGGAGCTCAAGTTTACAGGGCAGGGGTATATGGAATGCATATAGAGGCATATTGTCTGCATATATAAGTACATGCATATACATAGACATGTATATAAATCATCTAAAAATATTTGCTGAAGCTAAAACTGTATTCACTTCGGTCCTGTTCATCAGACTGAAATTTCCCCTTTTACACTACAAACACCCTGTGGACTATCCAAAGAGGACCAGTTCCAACAGAAAGGACTGCTAAGAAGTTTAACTCATGACAAAGCATTCTGGTACCTGAGTTTCCCAGAAATAATGCAGCTGCTTAAACTTACAGGTCAAGGAGAACCATAGCTCACACTTCCTCTAGCAGGCTGACAAATCAAGACTCATTTTCTTTGCTTTAATTTCTTTTTGGCACTGTAAAGAAAATATTCCTTTTCAAGTTAAATAGAATACTTTAAATTAATTGCCATATTTCATGGGCTTCCTCCAAAAAGAAGAAATTAGATACATATCTTTTGACGGGATTATTATTTTTTCAACAGCTGCTTTGATTTTACAATGAAAATTAAAAACTGGTATTTTCTTAGACCTACTGTCAAGGGCAGAAAATGACCAAGTGGCAACAATGACAGGTTAAGTAAAACCACTCCAGTCACTAAGAAAAATAGGGAAACTGATCAAAAAGGGTAGTAATCTATTACATCAAACAAGGAAGACTCTTTAAGTAAAAGAGAGCAATCAGTTCAGTACAAGTAGAAGAAACATTGGCTGACATTTGTCCAGGAGGTCAGCAAAAGGATTGACTAAATTAATAGAAAGCAGAAGTCAGTGAATCAGGCTGCAGCAGGACTATGGATGGGGCATTGCTTGTGGGAGCAATATAAACAGAAATTCCCTTGGCAAAAGTAAAATCTCTGGGGTCCAGGGCTGTAAGAAATCATCTCTGTACAGGGTATTAAGAGCTAAAACTCCTGCAGGCAAAGACAGGTCACTAAGAAAAGGAGGTTTACTTGAATTCTTTAACAACCTTCTGCTTGCATATTCTGAACAACCTCTCTGCACTAGTGTCCAGAAATCCTTTTTATCAGAACTCTGAGACACTAAACATGAAATTTAAACAGAGAAACAGCATAATCCCTTCTTGCAAATAAGAAATCCCAGGAGAATTTGTTCTTCATAAAAACAGTTACAGCTATGGCAGTGCTACCACAAGAAGACATCCTTAAGCAATACATAAAGCTTTCTAACCTCATTTTTATTTAAGTAAAAGCTTGTTACAAAATTTACCAAGTAAACACTGAGACTTGTCACATAGACTGTAGCAAAGAGAAAGTAATATGGGTAGGCAGACAGCCTTGTTGACTTTGGATGTCATATCCCCAGCAGAACAAGCATACCTAACTACTGGGTGCTGCTGCCCTGCTCAGTACAATGGCTGAGCTGCTGTTTGATCCCCAAGGATCAGATGCTATATTCTTGTCTGGAAACCAGCAGACACTGTGCAGGAGAAAATCATACTAAGAGTCCAGAGTTGACAGTCATGATTTCTCTACAGGAACTGAAGGCACCAAAGCCTTAAGCAAAGCTGATGAGATTGGGGTAGTGAGCTGCAAGCATATTTCATTTGAGATCCAGCTTGGCAACTGTGCATTGCAATAGGACTCCCTTGTTAAGTCTAGTGTGAATGTTTTAGTTTTTGCTGCCAGTATGCATTAAGCATTGCTGATGCACAGCCTGCATATCCCTCAGACCCCTCACCCCCTGTGGGAAAGAGAAGTCAAGTATGCATGGAGAAAGGAGTCCATGTGGTCAGCAAGAGAAGCAGCATCTACTGCCCTTTCACATTTAACTCTGTCAGCTTTGTTGGTGCTTATTTTTTAGTATCTCGGACTTCAGCACTGTAAAGACGTGTCTACATTGGCATTGGAGTTCAGGTCTGTACTTTTGAAGAAAACCTCTTGGTCACTCCTTCAGGATATTGTGTAGAAGCACTGCCATCATCGATACAACAACTGTTCCTGGAACATAACTATTATATACAATCTTCACAGAAGCATATAACCTTAAGGGCTTTGTCTGAGTTACCACATTGAGACCTGTGCTATCACAGACACCTTCTCATGTAATGCCATTTACAAAGAAGATTTTTGCTTCTCTCCTGTTATAAACTTTTCCAGAATTTATTTGGTGATCATAAATTCAATTTTTTGTGATCCTTTAATTTATACAGCTCTTTTTTCCATCTTGGTCCTCCAGGAATATAGCAGATACCTTTTCGTTCTTCATCTGTACACATGCATTTATAAACAGTAGTATTGTCCCTGTTACATTTATTTCACTACTATAAACATGCATTAAGCTTCTACATTTCTATATATGTACTTATATCTTAGTTGTATCTATAGTTATGCCTTCTTGCATGACAGGGTCTTCACTCTGATGATCTACCAGAATCTTTCTATACTTTTACAAGCTTTAAATAATTTTTCTGTGGCAAATATGAGAACATAATTTAAGAACACCCATACCTGTTCAGATCATTTACTATGTTACCTTGTATCCACCCACACCTATCAGTGGCCAGCAAGGGAAAAAATACATAACACTGTTGATCTACAAAGTGATTCCTTGAGTAAGTCACCTGCTTACCACTTATAAACTGTGAATGCAGCTCATCCAAGCACTATCCAGACTATCCCTAAAATAATGGGTTTCTGTTGTCCAGGTGTAAATTACTTTATCATTGTTGACAGTTCTATTTCAAAGAAAACTGCATTTAAACATGGTGCTTTACATCACTTTTAACAAGGATTTTTACAAGATTTACATTTATAACAAAACATTTATATAATTTTTAAAAAATCTCACAGAACTGAGAAAGGGTGACTGAAAATTTACCCTGAGTTATATCAAAAGGCTCACAAAGCTTTATAATCCTTTCACTGGTCTTCTCCACCTTCTGAGTATAAAAGGCAATATTTAAAGTGTCCTGCTTTCAAAAAAGTAGTACAACATGAAAAGTTTTGATAAATAAAAATCTTCCTCAAAGCTAAAACCTTATTTCATTTTTTTTCTGGTTTTGTATTTATCTCAACAACCATATTATTGATATTTTAGGGTTTGTTTGCTCCATAGGCTTTAAAGAAGCAATTTAAATAAGTTAAAATCTATTTGTACTTTTCTGGGCCAAATAATAGATTCCATGTTTTTTCATAGAGAGCAGAGGTTTTGACTTGGACACTCAACACATAGAAAATACAAGTATTATTGTCTTCTAGGGTCACGGTCCTCCTCTATGTTGGAACTATCTTTAATGATGCATCTTTACAGTCAGGCTTTCAAAGGATTCTTTGTAAGGTAGATGAATCACAGTCCTTAAAAGTCACCAGTGTCATGTTTTTGTGAGATGGTCCTTCCACTTCATAATACAGAGGATGCTTGAATGCAGACAAAGCAGATCCTCATAGATGGTGTTTAATTATCCCCATGAGAGCAGTGAGCTCTTTCTGTCTTGCAGGAGGAATTCCCTTCTCCATACCATTATTTTGATCAAATGTGAATAACAATCTAGTCTGGAAAAATCACAGGGAGAGAAGGTCAGTGAGGTTCTCTTGGAGACATTTATGAACCTGGGAAGAGGGAGGCAACCCTGGTTATTACATAACATGGAAATTTTTACAATCAGAATGGAAGATGGTTATTCTGATATTACCTAATATCTCTTAATGATCAGTATTCAATGTACTGTTTGGATGCTATGTGTGGTAATAAGGACATAATTTTTTACATAAATTCATCATACAGGCAAAGGAATAGTGTGGGGTATTCTAATATCTCCATATCAGTCAATGATACACTGGAATACTTTAAGAACAACAGAAAATATGAAAGAGAGCTGGTAAAGATCTGCCTCTTTTGAAAGAAAAAAGAAATAAGATTCACATTTACCTTTGATATTTAGGATGAAATGGCAAAGATACTCCTAGAATTCGAAGAACGCATACAAAGCCCAAAGGCTATAACGCTAATTAATTCAGGCACTGTTTCTGTGCTTGTTGCTGCTGCTTCTATGATACAGCTGATAAGTTATGTGCATTTAAAATGAATATTTAATTTTATGAGCCGTTTGCTGTCAAAATGTATATATTAGCTATTAGTGACATTACTTGACATGACAGTCTAACCGTCATGTCAAGTAGCCTTGGCAAAACACATCTCAATAGAGGAAAAAGAGGAAAAAATCTTCAGGGAAACATTGTTATCAAATGAGTGGTAGTTCTGGATTTAATTTTCTTTGAAACATTAAAGGAAGAATCCAGTAGAAATTACTCATATGAATACCACTTGAAGTTGTCTTAATACTATCTTGCAGTGAGTATTTGTCATGTGATTAAAGGTTGCAAAATCAGACTACAAATCAAGAAAAGGTTAAAAATGAAAAATTAAAATTATCTAGACATTATGTCCTCCTACTCATCTTCTGCTGTGGTTGATACCATTCAGAAATGAGTAAAAAAATTTCTTACCTTCCAAGAAGGATGACAGAAAGGGAATGATCCTATTTGCCAAATTATGAATAAATAACTGGAGTCAACACGGTCAACTAGTTTAGAATTTATGTAGGTGGAGCAACTAGTTCCCTAAAGTCTCCAATACTAAACAGCTACTGGGTTGACCATAACTAGTAAAGTTAGTAATCTAAAGTTGCATTCAAATTCCTCAAATTAACTCCACTTATTACCTTCTAGGTTAAAAGATCCTCTATTACTCATGTATATCTCAAGCATTTTTATAAGCCTTAGTACTGATTCTAATATTTCATATGTTAATATTCAAATATCACCTCCCCCAAGCCCAGGAGCAATGGATCCAACAAAGAGGAAATTGGGCAAAAATATCAGTAGGCCTGCATGGATAAGCGAGGAGCTCCTGGGCAAACAAAGAGTGAAAGCAAGGGCAGGTAACCTAGGAGGGACATCAAGGGCAACAAGAAAAGCTTCTATAGCTACATTAGCAATAAAAAGAAGAAAAATGTGGGCCCTCTCTGGAAGGAAGAGACCTGGTCACCCAGGACATGGAAAAGGTTGAGGTACTCAACATCTTTTTGCCTCAGTCTTTGCTGGCAAGTTCTTTAGCCACACCACCCAAGTCACAAGGTGCACAAATCCATAGGACCTGAGAGATACCTCCATGGTCTAGTAGAAACTGGAGACCAGTAATGAGTGTTGTTCCTAGGGGTTGGTGTTAGGACCAGCGCTGTTTAACATCTTTCTTGTAGACATGGACAGTGGGATCAGCAAGTTTGCTGATGACACCAAGCTGTGTGATGTGGTCAACATGTTGGAGGGAAGGAATTGCCATTGAAAGAGACCTTGACAGGCTTGACAGGTGGGCCCATGCAAACCTTGTCAAGTTCAATTAGGCCAAGTGCAAGGTCCTAAACATGTGTCAGGGCAATCCAGAGCACAAATGAAAACTGAGAGAAGAATGAATTGAGTGCAGCCCTGTGAGAAGGATTTGGGGGTGTTGATTGATGTAATGCACAACATGAGCCATCAATGTGTAATTGCAGCCCAGAAAGCCAACCATATCCTGGGCTGCATCAAAAAAAATTGTGACCAGCAGGTCAAGTGAAGGGATTCTCTACCTCTACTCTGCCACTGAAGATTTTTCCTAACTTTTGTATAGAAATTAGCCCTGTGGTCTCTTTGAAGTGTGTCACAAGAAGACATGTATATCACCTGATAAGAAATCTTGGCCATATATAAATGACATTGGATACAATGAGCAATAAATGAACAAATGTTCCTGTCATTCTCAACACATCTTTAAGAACCACTGACAATCTGCTGTATTTACATATGGCATTTCTTTAATGTATTTTTCATTCTCTTGATTGTCTGGCAGCAATTTGTGCTCAATTTATGATATTTTGCATACATTAAATGCTGAAAAAATAATTTGCCTAATGCTTCTTGCTGAATGCTTCTATGTCAAAACTATGAGACTCTTCATCACATTTTCAACAACATGATCATTGTGGATGTCATTCAAAATTAGAAAACCACTTTTTTATTTTTATGTAGTTTATCTCTAGTGTTTACTCCAATATACTCCATGGAATTACTCTATTCTGCAAGGAAACCTGTCAAATGCCATTATTTGACCTTTGAGTGTGCATTATGTTACGTAACAGAGGAATATTACTAATGTACAAAAACAGGCAGTCAAAAGTTAATAAAATCAGGATTAAGTATTCATGTTCAATTTTAAATGAGGTTTTTTTTCTTGTAACAAAAAGTCATTAATTACAGTATCACAAAATGTGTGAGCCTTGATTCGTACTGCCACCTACAACAGGACAAGTGCAAAATCATTAAGTTAAAAAGTTATTGAAAGTTCTGGCTAAATTTGTGAGACAGAAACACTATGGAGAAGATCATGCTGAGTATTATTGAAAGGCATTTAAAGAGTAATGCAGCAATCATGTACAGGCAACATGGGTTCACAAATGGAAAGTCGTGTTTAGATAATTTAATATTCTTCACCTGCCTAGTGGATAAAGAGAAGGTGGTGGGTGTAATTTTTTTGTGGACTTAGTAAGGCTTTTGATATTGTCCCTCACAGCATCTTACTGGACAGGTTGTTCAACTGTGACATGAGTGTGTTAATGGTGCCCTAGGTAAAGAACTGACTGAGTGGGGAGCTGAAAGAGTTCTAGAAAATGGGGTTACATCTGGCTGGTGACCAATCACCAGCCGTTTCCTCAGAGCTCAATTCTAGGGCCAGTTCTGTTTCATACATTTATCAATGATCTGTATGCAGAAGTTGAATGCATCATTAGCAAGTTTGCTGATGATACCCATCTGTTGGGTGCTGTTGACTCTCTTGGAGGGATTGGAGCATTGTGCTCTTATTAATGAGATGAAATGTTGAAATTCTAGATTCTGCACTTAGGACAACATAATTCCAGGCACAAGTATAAACTGGGAGAGGAGTGGCTGGAGAGCAGCCCTGCAGAAAGGGATCTGGGGGTGCTGGTCAATACTAGGCTCCATATGAGTCAGCAGTCCCTGTCAGTGAGTGACAGACAAGAGGACAAAACACATCCTGGAGTGCATCGAACACAGCATGACCAGCCAGTCAAAAGAGAGGATTACACCCATGGATTCAGTGTTGCTGTGCCTTAGTCCTGTGTTCTGATGTGGGCCCCACAACTTAAGAAGGATGTGAAGGTCCTTGAATGCATCCAGAGGAGAACAACAAAGCTGGTGAAAGGGCTGGAAGGAATGTCCTGTGAGGAGTGGTTAAGGACTTTGGGCTTGTGTAGGTTGGAGAAAAGAAGGCTGAAGGATGACCTCGTTAGTCTCTACAGCTTCCTGAGGAGGGGACATGGAGAAGGAGTTACTGATCTCCTCTCCCTACATCTAGTAATAGGGTGCCTGGGAATTATTTAAAGCCACACCAAGGAAGGTTTAGACTGGACATTAGGAAGCATTTCTTTCCTAAGAGAGCAGTCAAATACTGTAACAGGCTCCCTAGAGCCTGTCAATGTCTCAAGCCTGCCAGTGTTTAAGAAGCATATGGACATTGCCTTTAACAACGTCTTTTAACTCAGTCAGCTCTGAAATGATCAGGCAGTTGGGCTAGATGATTGTTGCAGGTCACTTCCAACGGAAGTATCCTATCTGATCCTACCCTCTCCAACCTGACCCTATCCTATACTATATGATTTAAACAGAAATATAAATTGTAAGTAAACTTAGCGATACAGATCCTCGTTGAAATACTTAGGGAAGTATTCTGATTTTAATACCCACAGTGCACTTACTGTTTGTAAATCATGTCAAAAAATTATTTTTACTGCCAAATTTTAGAATTTCTCAAGCTTATCAAGCCATTTGAAATGCAGACACATTCAACAGATATGTGGGATATGTTAGATTTTCCCTGAATGAAAATCAATGCTTTCTCTTTTGTTTGTATTCACATTGGGCTTGTTCTAGGATGAAACTTAAGCACATGAATATGCACATGCAAGAAGGCACTTTGAAGTTATTAGGATTGGGTTTGTAAGTTTCTGTTTGCAGCTCTGGTTTTATTGAACTGCAGTCACTTTCACCTAGTCAAAGTCTTTGCAAATTTTACAGAGATTTCTGAATGCAAAAGGTTTGGACACAGATTTTTATTTTTGAGGCAAATATTTTAGACAAATTTAAGTGCTCTGAAATTCTTTTTTCTGAAGCATTCAGGTTTCCTGAACCATCCTTGTCTGGTTCATATAACCACTTGCAAAATTACATGATAGAACACATATAGGAGACAAAGACTCCACCAGAACAGGGAGTGCCAGGAAGATGGCAATTTTGGCCCGTTAAGGGCATTGGGATGCATATTTGCATATAAATGTAAGCAGTTGACAGACACAAAAGGCCGGGAAGGCTGGGGGAGGATGCGCCTAGTTACCCGGGCGAGAGAGATTGCCCCGGCAGCCCGAGCTGAAGCACGTGGAGTAGCTGGAGGAAAGGACCCGTGGAGGAGGCAGAGACCCGACCTGCCCGGTGGAGAGGCTCGGCTCCACGCTGGATGGAGCCGGTGGAGACATAGAGAAGATGCCGTGACTTACGTTGGGATGAGCCCCTGCCAGCACAAGCGACCTACAGAGATGAGCCAAACAGGTTTGCTGGAGGAGGCATCATAGCCCCGTGGAGGACTGGGACTGAGAGACACTGTGATTTGTTGCTGCCAGCCAGAGCAGAGATGAAGCTCGGTGGGAAGAGATTTGCCTTGGAGAAAGTTCGTGGAGGACTGGCTCTTATGGGTGAGATCCTACGGTGCAGCAGGGGGAGACTGTGTGGGATGGATGCCCCCATCCCGTCCGAGAAGGAAACCATCTTGCAAGGGACTGACCAAAGCCCCCATCTCCTAGTCCCTGCCCCCCTGTCCTGTGCTGCGAGCAGGAGAGGGGAAGAAGGGAGCAAACTCATGGCTAAAAGGGAAGTCTGCTTTAGAATGGAGGGGTGGAGGGAAGGTGTTACCGAGACCCCCATTTTCCCCAGTCCCTGCCCCTCCTGGGCTGCGACCGGGAGGGAAGAAGGGAGCAAACTTCTAACTAAAGCCTGCTAAGGAGGGAGTGGTGGGGGGAAAAGTGTTTGCCTGGTTGCATTTGTTTCAAGATTGTTGGTTGCACTCCTGGCTCTGGTTCTTTTTCACTGTTTTCTCTTTGGCGTGGTGTAATAAATTAGATAACTTTTCTCTTCAGCACTCTGTGTTGAGTCTGTTTTTCCCGCGTCATTAACGAGTTTGTCTCTTGAGCCGCCCAATTATTTTTTTCTCTCCTGTCCAACTAAGAAGGGGAGTAACAGACTGATTTTGGTGGGCGTCTGGCCTTTAGCCAGGGCTCAACCACCACAATATGTAAATATCTATATAAAAGCTTAACACAATTTAGAGCATCAGAGGTTGAAATTCTGTGGCTAGTCTGTCACCAGCAGACTCTACCAGTCTTTCAGTCCTGCAGACCCCCAGTCTGCATGGCTCTGCAAACACATGGCAGTGTCTGCACTACTGTTGCCTTGGACTTACCCATCTTCCCTGACCTCAGATCTTCCTGCAAAGCACATCCACAACATTATCTGGGACTTTTCGTGTCTCCTCAGCTTTGCTGCCTTTCCTTTCCTCCACATTTCTTCTCTTTTCTCTTGTCACAGACTTAGGAATGTCCTAACTGTTCTCCCAGTTTGCCTAGAAGAACTAGCTGCTCTCCAGATCCCTTCTTTATGTATGGATGCATGAATAGACACACCAGGCTCTAAATGTAAACCAGGAGAAAACTGCATTGTGATAATCTCTCTCAGTCTACATGTGAGAAACAAGGAAGCCAACTGACACATATTTCCATCATTCATTGACAGGTACATTTTTCACTCAGAAGTTCTTGCTCCATGGGCTGTTTCATGTTGTCATGGATTTATAAATGAGAATTGCTTGCCTGACTACAGATTAAACCATTCATGCATCCCTGCACAGCACCCCTTTTGATCTTTACTTCATCACAAGTTATTTTTCACCTTTTTAAATGACCATTATTAGTACAGCTCCTGGTTTTTTGTATCTATCATCCTATATTTTGTCTCTCACCTTTAAATTTGTTCTAATTGCTTTGCTGAAGATTATTTTCCAGTTTCATTTTAGGCATCTCCAGCTTGTGGTGGGTTGACCCTCTATCACTTCTTTTCTCAGCTGGACAGGGATAAAAAATATAAAAATGGACTCATGAGTCAAGGTAAGGACAGGGAGAGATCATTCACCAATTACCATCATGGGCAAAACAGACTTGACCTGGGGAAAAGATTAATTTAAATTACTACCAACCAAATCAGAGTAGAATAATAAAAAAAAAACATCTTCCCCCAACCCTTCTTCCCAGGCTTAACTTTACTCCTGATTTCTCTCCCTCCTCCCCTCCAGTAGCAGAGGTGGACTGGGAATGGGGGTTGTTGTCAGTTCATCATGAGTTGTCTCTGCCACTCCTTCCTCCTCAGGGGAAGGACTCCTCACACTCTTCCCTTGCTCCAGCATGGGGTCCCTCCCATGGGAGAAAGTCATCTGCCAAGCTTCTCCAACATGAGTTCTTCCCATAAGCTGCAGTTCTTCACCAACTGCTCCACTGTGGGTCCCTTCCACAGGATGCAGACTTTCAGGACTAAAGCTGTCCAGTGTGGGTCTCACACAGGGTAACATGACCCTGCTGCAGCTCAGGTTTCCTACAGGGTCACAGCCTCCTTTGAGCATCCGACAGCTCCAGCGTGGGGTCCTCCATAGGCTGCAGGAGGACAGCCATCACAAGGACACCAAGACATCATGGTCTTCTCCACTGGCTGTAGGGAAATTGCTCCTCCAGCACTTGGAGCACCTCCTCCCCCTCCTTAGCTGACCTTGGCATCTGCAGAGTCATTCCTCTCAGTCCTCTCTCTGTCTGAAATTACTGTTCTGCAGTAACTTTTTGGTTTTTTCCTTTCTTAAATATGTTATCCCAGAGGTGCTACCACTGTTGCTGATTGGTTTGTCCTTGGCCAGTGGCAACACTGGAGCTCTATCAGACACAGAGGAAGGTTTAAGCACCTTCTCAAAAAAGCCACCCCTGTAGCTCCTCTGCTACCTTGCCATGCATGGATTCCTCTTTACCAAACCACAGAACCTGTTCAGCTTCAACCATCTGGACCTGTCAGTTGTCTTAGTACCACCAGAAACACTTTTTATACACTGTTCTCTGTTGGTGCCCATGACTCCATCTTCTGATTTTCTTTCCCTTCTCTCTCCAACTGTTTCTTTGGCACAGCCTTTAGAAATCCTCCTCTGTCTTCTTGTCATTTTCATTGACAGCTTCTGGTTCCCCATCTCTATTTCTATATTTTAAGTCTCAGTGATGTCCAAGCAGGGGGAGAAAAAAGTCCTCATTCTATCTCTGACATATGATTCTGGATTTTCATCTATTACCTTAAACTCATCATTACAAAAAAAACAGACCTCTGGGTCGGCCCCATCAAATTGTGTACTGAAGGAAGTTCTTGAATTTTCCAATCACCAAAATTAAGTAGTGGAACAATTAGGACATGTATATGAGAAATCATCCAGCTAGACTTCTTTTTTTGCAGATCAGTAATTTAGTTGAACAGTTCAAATAGTTTAGAAAATTAAGTAATTTTTGTCTTGTTACAACACATATTGATGACTATCAGTATAAGGAAAAGATGGAAAAATAATCAGCTGGACATACTGGGCAGAATATTTTGAACTTCAGAGGGATCACAAGCCCTCAATCATATTAGTGATCAGAGTCGTGGAGGGCTGTGACAGAGGAAACTCTTGAATTTAGACAGGGCAATTAAGGAAGTTGCTGCCTCATCTGCCCCCCTCCCTGTCCCCCCAGCTTTCTGCCAAATGTGTCTGCAAGAACAGTGGTAGAACAAAGGAAAATGCATTCCTGGTTGAAGCATGATCTTCAAGACTGGGACTGCAGCTGCAGTGAGTCAGGCACATAAACATATCTCCTGCCTTTCTTTCCAAAATGTCCCTGACTAGTGGTGAGGAGTTTGCTTTCCTGAACTTGAGTCAAAATGTCACCATTTCTTCCTTTCATATCCTTCCCTGCTACCCTCAAAACATCAGCGTGCCTGCCTGGGTGGGTGCCAGGAGCAAGCATAACAAAAAAAGCGCCCACACGTACAGTTCTACAGAGCTGTTCACAGCCTGCTGTCCAAGGAGGGGTGTGTGTGGTGGAGGGGAATCTGTAGTTAAATACTTCATTTAGCAAGACACAGCACTTTGAGTCTCCTCTGTGCTCTCTGACCCAGGACGACCCCGGCGAACCAGCATCCTGGCTGAGTCACTGAGTGGCACGCTCTGCTGTCAGCCTTCCCAGCAGAGCAGATGCACAATGTAGTCACCGGGAGACTATTAGTACACAAACTCATTATTTAAGTTGTATCTTTTAAACAGCTTAAAAATGGTAATGACTTGTACACAGCACTAATTAAACCTAATTTCTTTATGTGTTTGCAGTCATTAGCGCTTATTGCTGAGAAATCCATTATTTATCTATTAAAACAGTTCTCCTGTTCTTGGCATAGAGCAGCACCAGATGAAAGGTTAATTTTTTGCGTGTTTAAAGTTCAGTGAGGGCAATGTAAGCACAGAAATGTGTTTCGCCGGTGAGGCTACAAAGTGACAGCAAATTCTGCTAAACAGCAAGGTCCTTTTTTTGACTAATAGGAATTACTCATTTTGTGGTATGAAATCCATTGCTTGAGTCACTCTTATTAGATTACCTGATAACAGTTCTTCTGCAGACCCACAGAGGAGTACAAGTGCTAAAATGTCCCTGGACTCTTACCTTAAAGATTTTGGTATGGAGTGAGCTCTTCCCTGCTTCCCTGACATAGTTATTCAGCTTTGCCTATAGTCACTAACCATTCACTGCAAAATTGCCTCTGCAAATTATCCCTCAGTTATTCTTTCTCTGCTCAACAGGTAAATAACCATACCGTAAGAGTGCAAAAGTTTCCACTCAAGATTTCTGCCTCCAAACTTACTTATCTCAGTTTCCCTGTTTGGCATAGGTCGTAGCATCACCAGTCACGGTAGCCAGGAATGGGGAAGGTAAAAAATTGCCCTGGCACAATTACGACAAATTCACAACTGGGCTGAGCTTGGGAGAAGTACCTTGTGCTCCTTGAGTGCTGATGAGAGATGTAGGCTTCCTGGAAAGGGTGCAAGAGTCTGAGGCAAACCAATGAGCTAGTAGAGGGAAAGCAGGAGGATCCTGCCTGGGGTCCTGCTTCTCCTAGAAGGGACATAGTTGATCCTTTGGAAGGCTTTGGATTGGACCTTCCAAGAGAGTGTGAAGATTGATCACAAATGCAAGGCAAAAAAATCTGGGGTTGAAGAATAGCCACATTTAGACATTTGTTAACCTGACTATACTTTCGTTTAAGCCAGTGGAATAAAACAGTCACCCAGCATGTGAGAAGTGAACTGTCAGGAATATTAGATGAAGGCAGCTGATAAATGACATGCTGGAAGAAGCAAGCTAGTGCTGCAGAGAGCAAGGGAAGCAACGTGGCTGAAAAGGGAAGCTTAGAGCTGGTGCTGATTTTGAACAATGTTTGTGCTTGCTTTCTCCAAGCATGTGTCATTGTGAGAAACTGAAGGGTTCTGTTTATTCTCAGTGTTCCACTTTAGTTCATGTTCATTGTATCACACGGTACTATGCTCATATTGCACAGCTTCTCAAATAGGTCACACAGTTTAAATTATAAATTTGAAAGCAGAAAGTAGTCACCGAAGGGCATTTGCTACAATTGCTGGAACTTAAAAAAAAAACAACCAAACATTTCATTTTGGTTTTGCTTGCTTTATTTTTTTCTAATTAGGAAAATGAAGCACTTAGGTGCCAATGCAAAGGAAAGCATTTTGAAGTTCAAGACCTTTTTGATACATGATGGAAGAGAATATTTAAACTACTGTTGAATTTCCCCTGCTATCCAGTGTCATTTGTACCAAAGAGATGATTATCACTAGGCATGCAATACAACCCACTGTGTTTGATTTTCAGCGAGAGAAATGCAACATGCTAGAAAGACAATGTTATGAAAAGCCAGAGTGACTGTTTTGCATAACGAACGCTTGGCAGCCATTTTACTTACATAAAATCTGATGTGTGATGCCTTGAAAATGTTGAAAGTGATTACTTATACACTCACTCTGGTAAAAGACAGCAATATAAAATAGAAAAGCACTAATAAGAGGCACTGAAGAATCAAATAATCAAACAGTCAGGCTGTCATGTTATGACTGCATTTCTTGTTGGGAAACACAAGACATGGCATATGACTCCTTTCAGGTATCAAACTGCCTGTAATAATCAATTTTCATGCTTCTGTATCACCAAGGTGAAAATGTTTTGATACATTACAATTCTTTTTCTTTCTTTTCCCCACAAAACATCCTGAATGTTCCTGTCATTTTGCCTAGAAATTGCTGAATACCATTACGGATTTTTCTGGGATGAGTTGTTAAGTCATTGTCTTAGTACATGGCAAAGAAAGGAATGGTGGATGGGACTCTGTTGTATAACATAGATACACTTCAGCCCATAGTCAATATCCGTAGTGCCTGCATTTTTCCTCTGTCCTGGTTTCAGTCAGGATAGAGTTAACTTCATTTGTAGCAGCTGATGGAATGCTGTGTTTGGGAGTTAAAATGAAAGCAGTGCTGAGAACACCCTGATGTTCTTAGTTGCAGTCAGACAGTCAAGGACTTTCTCAGCTTCTTCCTATTTCTCTATTCATGAGAAAGGAGGGGCGAAGCCAGGACAGGTGACCCAGATGGCCCAGAGAGTATTCCATGCCAATGACGTCCTGCCCAGGATAACAGGGGGCTGAGGGGAGGAAGAAGAGGGGCGGTGGCGGGACGCGTGCTTCTTGGGGGAACGGTCGGGTTCCGGGACAGCTCTGGGTGGTACGGCCTGAGTTGTGTGGTTCGGTGGGAAACTGCATTGGGTATCAATAGTTTTATATTCTTTTGCTCTAAAGTCCTGTTAGCATTGTTATATTTTATCTTTCTGTTATCTTAGTAAACTATCCTTATCCCAACCCACGGGCCTCTTAGTTTCTTGGTTTTGGAGTTATTTGCCCCTTCCTTTTCCCTTCCCTTGTTTTCCCCTTTTTTCCCTCTTCCCCTGCTCTTTTACTTTAAGAAGCAGGCAGCTGCGTGGATCTCGGCCCACAGCCGGGGGAAACCACGACACCTCAATAAATTGAGATAAAAAGAGGTTATTTTGTTGAAGTACTCTACTTCAATTTGTTGCACTAAAATTTAAATGTCTATAACAATCGAAACCAAGTAAACTTCCTATTGCTCGCTACTGCTATCCAAAAATTTGGACCTTTCTCAATTATTATTAATGTTCCAATTATACAAGAAAAAAGTAACATCATGGGTTGGTGAACTTCCTTAAATTTAGATTGGCATAAAAGTCGATGATTTTTAAAAATAATTCATCTAAAATAAATAATTAATTAACCAAGCCTTGAGGAAATTGTAACAAAGACTAACAATGGAAGATTGCCATCTTGAATACAAATAGCCCTGAAATTTGAACCTGAATTAAGGTTGATTTTGAAAAAAAAAATAAATCAGCAAATGCAAGATCCAAATCAAAAGCAATATTTTTTGAAAATGTTAGAATATTCAGTGTGATGGATCTGAAGTATTTAATTCAAGAAATAATGAAGAACATTTTGATTCTTTGAACTGGAAATCTTATATTTCACTTTAAATTACAGTATTAATACAAAAGATTAATCTAAATTAATATTATTAGAGAAAAATAAATCAAGCAAAATAAGACAATTTGTTTGCCATCAGACAGATAATAGCTCTTTTTGCCTACGGAGATGTTACTTAGTTTTCATTTCCAGAAGCCATGTTTTTCAGCTAAAAGTAATAATGTATTTCAAGTAATTTTTACAACCTCCCATCACAATACCTTCATCTCACTGTGAAAAGTGGATTAATTTTAAAATATTGCAGTAACATCTCAGTATTCTCATATATTATGGTTAAACATTGCCAGCAAATTACCCATTATCCATAATCACAATATGTTATCAAGCAGACTGATACTTGTTCTCCGATATATATAAATAAATAAGTAAATTGCCAGTGTTGCGAATGACTATTTTAACATTGCACTAGTGCACAATGTCAAACCTTTTGGTTTACTCTTGAGAGGTTTGGAATGATTGATACTTTGTTGTGTTTCTAAAACTGATTATCATCATTACAACCTACAACTCTGAAGAACTAACTACCGCTCATCAGTTACAACCTATATCTATCATATTCTGAATGTGCAAATTAGAAACCTACAAACTGTGCCAACAGATGTCTAAATGTCTCAACAGGCAAATCTCTTCATAAAATGTCAGGTTACACAGGGAAGGTATCTTGGCTAATACTGGTATCTTTGGAGTTCATCAAATATTTCTAAAGCTAGGTAGAAAAGACTGCAAGTGTGGGGGACATCTGCGAAGACATGTCTCTTTAGGCAGGAATGATACTGTACAGCTGGAGGAAGATACAAATAAAACCAGCCAAAGGAATATTTCTATTTAAGACTGGTTTGTGATGTCTGGGAAGGTGTAATCCCTGTTCATAAGCAATGAGAGAAAGATGCTGATTTAGTCTATTTCTTGCAGAACAACCACTCATAATCAACTTTTTACAGATCTCTGATAAGGATGACATCCTGGCACACTCTGTTGAAGGGAAAGCACATGGCCTTCAAGCTTTTATTCAGACATTTACATGAGTAAAATTCATTCCTCAACATATTTCATCTTCCACATTTGTGTGTAATTACCTTCATTAGTCAATAGCTATGTATAAGGAGAATGATTTTATGAAGGATTTTATGAGAGGGAATAGGTATACATCAGGGAAACAGGAGTCCTGTAAACAAAAAATGAAGGTTGTATAGCAGATTTAATACTGAAGTGGTCGTAAGTGTAACAATGGTTTGGTTTCTTCTGTGTTGTTTTGATTGGTTATGTGTCTTTTCAGTAACTTTTTGCACAAGCCAATACATAGATGAACAAAAATAACAAAATTATTTGTAATTAAAGTACAAAAGAGCATTACTTGCTCTGCACTCCACCCCCACATACGTTTTGATCAAATGTGCAGTAAAAGCACACACTTTAAAAAAGGAAAATTTTGGCAAGCTCTTCCTCCTAGCTTTTTAGCAATTGCAATGATGACTAGCAGAAATATTGTAGATATATGATTCATGTGAAAGCATCAGGCATATCTCTCCCTAGTACTGTTGGAAAACTGGGCAGATAGATTCATTTATTGCCATGTATGAATAGCATTTTGACTGTTTGTTTTTTTCTTTTAATTTAAGAAGCAAGAAACAAATCAGTAGTTATTCTATAGAATAAGCATTAGTATGTTACAGAGAGAATATTAACGTTGTTGACTGAGATTTTTTTCTGACAGAAAGGCAGCCACTTTTTGGTCAGTCTGTCCATAAAGTTAGGTATATTACGGGCAAGAGAATTTTCTAGGGGGCTATCTTTCTAAATTAGCTTTTAGCTTTTCCTTTTGAAAATGCATTCCTGACTTCTTTTTAAATGAAATAAAGACTGCTAGAGATATAGAGAGGAATTTAAATCTAAATATATGAAGACAGTTCAGTAGCTAAATCCTGCTGAAATTAAGAGGACTTACATGCACCATTACCAGGTTGCTTTTCCTATTTCCATTGACATTAAGTGAAATCTTCTGGATGACTTAGCATTTTTAAAATCAGACAAGTGAAGCAAAAGCCCATACAGCAACTTTATAATCTCTCATACAGGCAGACTGATGCAAAGTGAGAAACTGCCATTAAGGCTTCAGTAACTGCTACATGGTCACATTCTAGGTTTGTACAAGAATGAATTAAACACCCTAAGGGAATGTATTATTGACAGTGCTGAAAGGTATATGAAAGAATTCTGAAATTTTCCTCTTTCCTTATTTTTATCAATAATTCATATTAAGATGCTCTGGTGCAGCCTCAGCAGTATACCTAAATGCTAGCTTTATTTGCAATAACTTATTTCCATATTTGGCAGAACGTCTTTGTCATGTAGTCGTCTGCAGTTGACCCAGATCTCAGCACAACAGTGTCACAAGAGTTAGACTACAGAATTCAGTCTTCCGTCTTGCTAGATATACCTTGAATAAGAGCTTATTTCATCCTTAAAACATCAGAAGTCTGGCTGTTGTATGCATTCAAAAAGGATATGCTAGATGCTTCTCTAAACCAGCAGAGGTTAGTGCAAATGGTTAGCACGAACTGCTCTAACTTGCCAGATTTCCAGAACTGTTCCCAACTACGAGACTTACTGCGGCACACAAGTCTGAGCAACTGATTTATGAAGTGTTAGAGAAAAGTCACTTACAGGAAATGAGGAGCAGTGCAAGGTGACTGCAGGAGTGAAGGAGGTCCCATATTTAAAGAATGTGGAAGAAGAAGAGCAATTTATAAAGTGGAAACATAGGATGAAAAAAACTTCTTTTCCTCTGAAGCTTCTCAACCTTTCCAGTCTCATGATACTGCCTAAGAGCCACAAAAAAACACTGCAGCCATGTCCTGTTGACTCATATAATTTACCCTCTACAGCCCTTTATCTACCCATCTTGTTCCCACTGCCTCCTCTCAGATGTCATTGCTTTATACATAGAAAACTGAAACTAGTCTAAGGTGGAAAAATTGAATACCACCTACACCTCTGCAAAGATTTGAAGGAGCCATGACTTCTGACAAAAGAGTTTTGCAGGAACAACAGAAAAATTCAGCAAGCTAGTGTTGGGGTTTTTTCCACAATCACTGTGAAAAAAACAAAAAAGAAGATGGATTATGGATTGCTTTCATACTTGCTTTAAGAGGACAAGGGCATAAAAAATTATCCACATGGATTGAAGCTATAAAGCTTTACAGAAATCTGCTGTCAAATGTAGATAAATTGCCTTATTTGGCATAATATTTAAAAAAATCTAACAAAAACAAGGTTCACAGCAAAATAAAAATATTAACAGACACACAGAGATACCTGTAGTTCTTTGAATGTTCTGGCTTGCTTTTGTTCCACTTTTTCTCCTGTCTTAAATCCAAGCCTGTTTAAATTAAGCAATTGAATAATCCCATTACAGTCTTTGCATTGCTGAGGTGAGGAGGTAAAGTCAATGAGTTTGTCCCGCCCCAGCTGGTATATTCCCAAGCGCTCTGGACCCCTCACACATTCATCTTGGAGGAAAATACAGCATCTGCAAAGAATGAACCTCTTCTAAGGCCACTACCAAAAATAGATGCAAAAACATTGCTGACAGAGGGAGGGTTAAGTATTTCTGACCTTCATGCTGCACATTGGGGTAAGTGTAGTATTACTCTTAAGCGTCAGATATACTGCATCAGAAATGTCGTTTGTTCTATTAAACGAAGACATTTCTTATAGTCTCTTAAATCAATGCCACATATCACATTGACTGAAAATCATTTTTTCCAGTAAAACTTTAATTACTTTAAGCTTCATATTGCCCTTCGGTTTCTTGACAAAGTGTCATACTATTGTGAGACTAATCCTTTTTTCTCTCCAGCAAACTAGTACCTCTTTTCTACATAAATGAGTGTTGTACTGCTCAAGTGCACATTCACAAAAGAAGCAGTTCATTTGATCTTAAAAAGACTGGCTTTGACACTGCCTGTTTTGGATAGTCTCTCCAACCAACATGCATATGCTCTAAATAGTTCCGTATTAGGCTAACCAATTATTCATTTTTACTTTTTCAAACAGTATATAAGAGTTAGATACTCTTTAAAGCTTTAATATAAAAGTTGTTTCAATAAGTTTCAGGTTTGCTTTTAGGGTTCTTTTATTCCTTGAATAGATTTCATCAATAAAGAGCCTCGTATAGTCCCTGTAAAACCAGATGTGGATTGGTAAAATGTCTTTCCAAAGTGGAACCGCAAATAGCTAATATAAAGATCAATATAACCAAATCAATATGAAGATGTCCTTCAACTTAAATACCAGGAAAGATAAAGTTTTATAACATCCTAGCACAGAGAAAGTCTGATTTTCATTGTCTTTCAATGAGTATATACTTAACAGTATTTGGACACCATTTCTCTAGAGCCAGAATTCTGTGTATAAACAAAACAAAACAAAACAAACACATTCTAGGTATATTGGTACAGATCCCAGCTCTTTAACACCTTAGACTTGCATGTATTTGCAGAAAAACTATGAGTCCACTTGCCTAACAGAAAGAGGCTTCACTTCTGAAAAGTCAATTTCCAGTCTATCTTTTCTTCTAAAACACATTCTACCTCCTCTCTGAATTTATCTAGGAGAAAACAATTTTTTTTATAATGGACCCATATTTTCAATTATCACTTACTGTCCCATATGCTTGTCACAAGCAGAAATATAAGTATTTTCAAATAGCATACTACAGGTGACATTAAGAAAGATTTATTATATTTTCAATGTTTGGGCCTTGTCCACTTGACTATGACAACATACTGTGAGTGCAACCTGAACTGTCATTGACTCCTTGAGATTTGACTTTTGCCTGTAATTTCTTCCTTTTCTTCTTGGGTTATTAATTAATAAATGTCCCAATACCTGTTCTCTTAAGAGATAACGCAGACATAGAACCACTGCTACAGATGAGATTGAAACACAGGATCAAATTTAGTTCTTCAACTAGCAAGAGCATGTTCCAGGTCAGGTCTGAATTAGATCTAAACCTTTTATTGTAAGACACAATGGGAACACTTAACTTTAAAAATAACAGACCTTTTGACTGAATGTGTCTCAAATAAGCCATATTTTATATATAAGACATGGAGAAAATACTTCCTCTCTTCTTTTTAAAGATTTCCCACAGGCAAGTCTATCTATTCTTTAGCAAGTATGATACAAAATTTAAGGAAAAAAGGGAGTGTTGAATTAAGTATATAGCAAAATAGTGTTTTGTTCCACTTTCTTATGCCCTTCATCAGTTCTGAACCTAGACAGTCATCCTTCCACTTTTGCCATACCTCCCCACTTCACTCTTGAGAACATTAGGGAAGATGACACTCAAAGTCTTACAAAATTTAAGAGAGATGACATTGTGATTCACAAAACCACAGGTTCATCAGTGTCACAGGTGGAAACCAGATCAGTCCTACAGAACTTTTCTTGTCTTATCCATGTTGGATTTTAGACAGGTCCTTTTTCTTTTTTTCTTCTGGGTGCCTCTCACATACGATATGACCTCAAAGGTCTCTGACTGGAGAAGAAATTATGCCATGTCATCCATCTTGCAATATAGCAGCTGAAAAGTGAACCTGTTTAGAGGGAGATTTGTGAAGGCATGATTCACTGCTAAATACAAAATCCCATATGTTTCATGGACCATCATAAAACCAATCATAACAGTCCACAACTTCAGTGAAGCTACTGACTAGCCAAACAAAACCATATTAAATTCTGTTGCAAATATTTGGAAAAATGCAATGCTATTATTGGTTGCAATTTTGTGCTGAGAAATCCAATCAATGACATACTATCTTCCAACCAGTAAAGCGTTCATACTTTGTTTGAAATTACAGATGAAAGCTCCAGCTTGAAGAAAGGACCTATCTATTAGCTATGGTTCTCACATAATGAGATGGCATTCCTTTGAATAAATGAATGTCTAAAAGTGTCAGTAGTATTTGTCAGTCAAACAGGTTGGTTGGTGAAATATTCATAGGAACTTTGTGGTAATCCTTAAACTCTGTAAGACTTCTGAATTTTCAGTGGGTCACCTACTGCATTCAGATTAGCATCTGAATCACTGACTTCTTCCTGGAAGGAGCTACAGGAAATGCTGAAGAAATCATGCCATTGATACGGTTTCATTATTCATCTTAAACACTGCAAATAGTAAATTTTCCCTAATACATTTAATTAATTTATTTCTACCTCTGGTTTTAAATGTAAACATCCAGCTTGCCTAGAGCATATTTGCCATAATTTGACTTCTGCATAAATTTACCCAAATATTCTTATATAAGTCTATATCAGACCATAAAATAATAGTAAATTAGGTCATTCTGAAAAATCACAATATGCCAGAGAATCTTCATGTTACTAGAAAAAAAATCCAAATCTTAATATTTTACAATATATATATTGTACCTCCACAGAACACTATATACCATCCTCCTAGAACTCAGCTTTATTCTGAATCATTCGCCATTCAAACAGATGAGCATAGGAATAGAAAATATACAGGCCTGTTGACCAGAATAATTTATTTCTAAAAGTGAACCTAAAAGAGATTGATGTTTTACATAGATTGCACTGGAAAACTGTGTCTTGTTAAATATGTGTAACAGTTTACATTAGGAAATATAGTTTTAATTTGCTTATAATTTCTCCATAATTTAGTCATTAGGTTTGACTTTTATGTGATGAAGTCTGAATTTGTCTGAAACCTTCCAGAATAAAAAGAAAAAATCACACAGAAAATAATACTGTGGCATACATTGTATTTTGTGCTCGCTAAAAAAATTGAAATAAATAACAGATCTAATAAAGACTTCATTGAAAATCATCCTTTAGAGAGGCATATTCAAGCTGATCAGGAGGGCCACTTGGCATGGAGGGTGTATATGTTTTTTTCCCCTGTTTACATAAACACTTCAAATTTAGGGAAAGTACAAACCCCTAGGGATGTGGGCTATCAGACAGTCAGGAGATGGGCTCTATGTCCACACCTGACTTAGCTTCCCCCTGGATTCAGTAGCTGCGACTATATGGGCAAATTAAACACGCTCATAAACATTCTCTGCAGATGAATATATGCCACAGAAGTGTAGAACAGATGAGACCCTAGTGAGCAAATCCTAATTTTGATGGTCAAATAGTGTTCTTGAATTAATAGAAAGGACTATGGCTTGATCAGGCTCTTGTATCACCTCCATGCTGGGGTCTCTTCTAGATGTCCAGTTTCCTTTCTGTCATGAACGAAAGGAGGTCAACAGTGTAGACCCAAGTACAAATCTGAGGCGTACAAGACTCTGAATGTCCTCAAAACATGGTTTTCCCATACAGAAGTTCATGGCAGCAGAGAGCAATGAATTTATAGGATTAAATAAAGCAAGCTGATTGGTTTGGGCACCTGGGAGACCTACTTTCACGTACTTAAAGAATTTGCCAAATACACTTATTCTATTAGTTTACAATAGTGTCAAAATAATCTAAGATTTGCATACCTGCACCTCCTCATAGGCAGCCACAACTTTGAAGAGACCATCTAATTTACATTGACAAGCCTGGTCTTTCATTTGGATGGGTTCTTCCTGTGAAGGAGGAAATACCTCAGACTTGCACATTCCCTCCTTTGATAGGGATCGTTTTAAGCTACATCCTTTCAGGCTGAAATGGTTACTTAAAAAAACCTTTTTGTATCTGATAGAAATAGAGAAATGTTTGTTCAGTTTCTGAAAATAGTTATACTGCAAAAGGCATTATTCTAGAAGCCTATTTAAATGCTTACCTTAAAGCAACTTCATTCCTGGGTAAAACACCATAATTATGAACCATAAGTGACAGGGTAACAAGTGTATCTAAACTGGGACTTGTAGAAAATAGAGAGTTTTTAAACAATACATGTAATCTTACTGTGCACAAACTAGTATGCTAGCTTTGCAGGTGTTGTCTTTAAAAGTCTCAGAACATGAGAGAACTTCACTGTGTGCTAAGAATCACCAGTTTTGTACAGAATTTAGGCAATGTGATTGTGTTTGAAGTATTTTGAGGCAGTAGATTCTTAGCAACTTTGGCTGTCTGAAGCCATTATTGCAAATTTTAGCCTTCATACTCTAATCTTCATAAGTGATTTGACCATGAAAAGTTTTCTTTTTCCCACCTCACATGTAAATACAAAAACGCTGCTCCAGTTTTGGGACATTTGGTCAGTAGTTTTTCTAAGTTCTGCCCAGAGTCAGGCTGCTACATGCTTTACCAGGGCATCCTGCCACATTCACATAGCTTCCAGCACAGCTTCTGAGGAAGGCAGGCTTCTATCCCATTGTCACTGGACTGTCAGCTAGAATGCAATGCAGCTGTGGTCCTGTTATCTTCACCTCTTATCAGTCTTCTAAATATTTTTTTCTTAATAATGACTTAATGCATAACAATCCTACTGATACCAGTTTGTGGCCCAGAAGTTATGCGTCCCTTATAGTTTTAAGTCTCAGAGACAAGTATTCAAAAAGACCAAGCCGCTGACACAAAACTTTAAAGAATTATGAAGCCTCCCTATTTCTAAATAAGCAAATCTCCTTTTCTTGTCTGAAACTTTAGATAAAGATGACTTTCAAAGTATAAACACTGCAAAAAAAGTACACATTGACATCTGAATGATGAAATAACCGTTAAAAAAATAATAAAAAAGACAACAGTTCACTTGCACTTTTATCTGTTCTTCATGACAGAGTTTTGGCAGCTGCCATTTTCTTTGTCCTCGTGTCCTGCAGGTGACAGCAGACTTGTCAACAAACTGTTTAGACAGACTGAGAGATGCTTCTCCAGTTGCTCTCATATTTTTTGCAATGTCAGGTGGAGCAGGAGACAAAGAATTACTCTCAGTGTCAGCGGTGTCACTGCGGTTTGTAGCCTCAATGATAGAGCCTTTTGCATAAATCCATCGTGCTACTAATCCATTCCTGGAGAACTCATTCAGCTATGTTTCTCTTAATTTGCAATGGTTTATGGAACCTAAGGTATAAAACTTGAAATCGATTATTTTATTTTCTATATTAAAATAATAATTTTAAAAAATCAAATAGAGAAGAGAGAAAAAGAAGTTGTCAGAAGGGGGAAAAACTGAAAGAAAGAAGCTGTAACTTTCCGGAGACCCAATTTTTTTCTCTAGTTTTTGACAATAAAGTTATCATTGGGTTCTCTGGATCATGATATAACGAAGAAAACATTTCAGAAAGTACATTATCATTTTCTGTAGCACTGAGCAACTATACCTTTCAATGCCAGTGGGACACAAAGGTTTTTTGGAAGAAAAATGTGACATACAATCTGCTTCCATACTGCTGTCTTTAAAATCTCACTTCCTCCTTCTATCCCCTCTATGCCTGTACAAGAACTGCATTACGGACCAGATTATCAATCATTTTGCACTCCCAAAAACAGAACCAAACATCTTTTAGGAGGTGCCTTTAGGGATGTATGAAAGCAAATATGTCTCCAGATAACCTTCTGTAGTAGTCAATCATCATATTTGCTGTCAGATGCCCTTCTAGCTGCATTTGTTCAGGTTGTGATACAGCATGGCTTAAGTAAGCAAGAAAAAATTCAGTCAAGCATCCTTTAAATCTTGAAAGAATATATCTTTCAGCAGTTTCTAAGGTTCATTTGCTACTGCCTTTGCCTCCATGATGGTTGGAGGGTATCTGAGGCAACATTTATAGGGAGTAATACTATCCTTCATTAACTGGAAAAATGGATAAAGCTGTCCTTCTGGCAACGTTCTACTATTGCATATTATACTAGTTCTCCTGTTCAGCTATAACTTTGTTGCCTCATTGTCCCTATTTGAGTCTGACATTGCTTTTCTCTGTGGCACAGTCCCTCTACTCCCAGAGTATTTGGAGGAGGGACAGTCCTTTTACAGCCATATTATCAGCCATGTTTGCTCGTAGAAATACTATGGCTGTGCAGAAAGAGAGCAGCATGTTCCTGCCCACAGGTGCATGTAATCAGGGTGCAGGATATTGATGACAAGCTCAACATGAGCCAGCGGTGTGCAGTAGCAGCTCAGAACAACAAATGTGTCCTGGGCTGCATCAAGAAGAGCATGGCCAGCAGGTTGAGGGAGGTGATTCTGCTCCTCTACTCTGCTCTGGTGAGATCCCACCTGGAGTACTGTGTCCAGCTATGGGTCCCCAGTACAGGAAAGACATAGAGCTGTGTGATAGAGTCCAGAGGAGGGCCATGAAGATGATCGGGGGCTGGAGCACCTCTCCTATGAAGACAGGCTGAGAGAGTTGGATTTGTTCAGTCTGGAGAAGAGAAGGCTCTGGGGTTGTCTAATTGGGGCATACTAATACTTAAAGGGGTCCTGCAGGAAAGAGGGAGAGGAACTGTTCTTCAGGGAGTGTTGTGACAGGACAAGGGGTAATGGCTTCAAGCTAAAAGAGGGCAGGTTTAGATTAGATGTTCTTTACTATGAGGGTGGTGAGGCACTGGAACAAGTTGCCCAGAACGATTATGGAAGCTCCATCCCTAGAACTGCTTAAGGCCAGGCTGGATGGGGCTTTGGGCAGCCTGGTCTAGTGAAGATGTCCCTGCCCATGGCAGAGGGGTTGGAACTAGATGATCTTTGAGGTCACTTCCAACCCAAAGCATTCAATGATTCTTTCAAGAGTCATCTGTACAAATATAACTGACTTAGCTGTTTCACCCACATATAATTGCAGAGAAATAACATTTGTGCAGATTCATAGAAAGTATGTAATTGCTAGTAAAAATTACCTGATAATCACTTAACCAAATGAGAGAGTAGAAATACATCTAAAATTGTGGCTTATTAATAAAAAAAAACCCAAAAAGCCACTGTCCATTTATGGAAAATGTAAACAGGAAATGTATTTTACACCTGTGTATTGCATTTACACTTTTTTAAAAAAAAAATTGCAACCTTCTGTACCTTTTTTTCATTTTAAAATCACAAGTTATACTAAATGACCTGGAGAAGGATTTGCTCCTTTCTGCTTAAAAAAAGCACTTCCAAAGCATGCTATCTAATCCCTTCATCAGTCCAGTCTCTGCATATGGTTGTCCATCATCTTCAAGAAATATGATTTATAACATACCCCAAACTCTCTCTTCTGATCCCATACTGAAGATATTTTCTAAAAGAACTACCAGTCATTACATTAAAAAATATACCAACTTAATATGCATCCCTTTTCCAACTAAATGCTTATAAAATTATACTATTTGCTTTGTTGAGGGGTTTGGATTGGGTTTTTTTGTTCTTGATATGGTCTCCAGAACAGCTGTGTGCTTGGAGACACTAGCCAGGATTGATGAAGCGAGGTTCATTTGGAGCCTTAACAGCTAAAGCTCCCATAGACACCTCATCTCTACACTGTTATTCAAGACAGAGACAATGTGTAAAACAGTTAATGTAGAATAACTACATCTGAACAATTATTCCTCTATAACCTTTTAGTATTCCCATAGAAACAAACTTCTAGTTTTCAGATCTCCAGAGGATTTTACTCATGTCTTTTCTCCACCCTGCCTCTTCTGTAAGCATGGAAGTTATCTACCTAAATGGTGTTTGCCACAGCACTGAGACTGCAGCATCCCTCTCTATTAAAATTATAGAACTGAAAATTTATTGCAGAATTTGTTCCATGTCTACAGGAATTGTTGTGTTCACTCTTTTTACCAATTTCCATCTTTAATGAGTCAATAAGTATTCTTGCACATAGTTTCCTTTTTTGAAAGGACCTTTGCAGTCAATGTGATGGATTTCATTACCAGTTGTAACAACTCATTTTTGAGGTATTAAAATTAGTGCTTACAATATTACTAATAATATATCTGTAAGTGCCACATTTATTCAAATGTTAGCATTTTATTCTGTCAGTGGGGTTTGTTTTCAATGTTGGTATCTCACCCCTAGTTCTACTTCCAAGTACCATTTCATGATATACATATTCTGAAAATAATTAAGATGGCCTTAGGAATTTAACAATAGACAGACTGAGAAAAAGAAGCAGTGTCAGCAAAACAGTTTCTGAAATATGTAGTTTTACAGGTCATCCAACTACGTCCTAACAAAACTTCTAAAGAAATAAAAAATGCTAATATAACTTAGGACTATTTTTAAATAATGTTTTGTTTTCCTCCACATCTCCTCAAGATGACAGCTGCCTTTCCCTTTTGGTAGTTAGAATGTTGCTCATGCAAAAAAAAAAAAAAAAAAAGAAACTTTCTGATTTATTACAGCAAAATTCTCAATTCTGAATCAATTACACCTCCTTTGGATAGATAATCTCATAACTGAGGGCATAAAAATAATTTTAAGATATGGTCCCAGAGACAGCAAGAATTGAGACTATTTCATATCTGGTTTTGAGACTTTTCTTCTCCCAGGTCAGCTGTTAGCAGTGATGAAGAGAATATGTAACCTACATTCAACTCTCATATGCAAATTTTATTTTAATAAATTGAAATTATGTGGAAATTGTCCACACAGTCCTGTGAGATTCAGTGATGATCAATTACTCACAGGAAGAGAGCATCCCTTGGGAAAAAATCTCTCTGAAGACTACTTAAATAGCAATCCTATTTGTAAAAGTAGATGAAAAATATTCAAGTTCACGTGGGGTTTATTTTATATACATTTATTCAGTTTACAGGAATAAAAGCTGGTTAAAAGTTATGAGTTAATATAAGGAAACAGGGTTGAATTCATCCCGCCTACTTGTAGACTTATTTTCTGCATTTATCCTAGAAGTGCAGAAATTCTTAACCTCAAGTAACAGGTGAGCACATGGCTAAAATTTTGTGACACCCTGTGGGAAAATTCTAAAATTTCTTGCTTTGCAAAGCACTTAGCATTAGCCTCTGTTTCCACTAAAAGAAAAAAAAAATAAAAAAGGTGGGTTTAAACACATTCTCACAGTTAAGCTCTTGCTTGAGTGCTTCCCTGAACTGAGGCCAAATTGAGGGATATAAAAAAAACTAATAAAGAGGGAAACTCAGAATGATTTGAAATCCATCTAACATGCACTACTGGAGATTTTGTGAAGCCTCAATTTCGTACCTATTTATTTCTGACCCCAGTCTAATAACACCACAAAATAAACTTGTGAAAGCTAGGAATATGAAAGTCTAAGACATAGATCCAGCATCTGAGCAACAGCTTACTTCACATCCCAGAAAGCCAAATCTTACTTACCTGGGCTAGAAAAATCAAAATAGAATGAGGAAAAAGCAATGTCTGATTTAAAGATGTATGTGATTTTTATGGTAGTCTATATAATACTGGTTATGTGGCATAACTCATCATTTTAAATACTCTTTTGTCAGCTAGGACATCTGCTGTCATTTGCAATGGCATCTGCCCAATCTGAAAAGTTTGAAGCAGATGGAAGCAGCATACATCTTCAGCCACTTTCTCATACCAGCTTAAGCAAAAGAGTTTTTTCTCTCAGAGCAGGCCAGGCACCATAGACAGCAGACAAACCAAACACAATGGCTAAACCCATAAAGCTCAAGCTTTTGTTTTTATATCACTGTTTTACTGGCCAGTTGCTGAAGGAGCTGTAAGTAAAGCCATATAATGACTTTCACTTCTATCCCCATTGGATTTACTCTCTTCCTAATGTCACATTTCGCATAGCAGAACTGCACAGATTCTCTTATGAAAGATTGGAGCACATGCTAGGAAAAATGCAACAGCTGCTAACAGCAATGAAAGTTTTGGAGGAGGTGTTTTAGTTGGAAAGAGTACAAACAAAAATATTTCCTCAAAAGTTGGGTTCATTTCACAATCTGAGGCTGAATCTAGAATTTCCAATGCCCTAGAGGACCTTGAAATGCTTCTTAAGAAAGCAACAGAGCAACTCTGTTTCTTTGTGAATATCATAAAGTTAGTTCAATTAATTATTATTCTGCATTGCACTGGGAGTTAGAAATGCTCCAGTAAAGAGAGCTGCACCAGTATATGATACTCAAGGTACAAACCCCTCAATAACACATTACCTTACTTTCAGGATGATGGTAGACATGAGAGCAGGACAAAGAATGTAAAAGGAATAGGGTCACCAGATTGTAAAGGTGAGTATATTGACAAGCAATAGAAGTGGCATGATTTTTTCCCTCTTTCTAGAAAGATAAGAAGATATTTTGGGAAAGACCCCATTCCTTTTGGCCAGTTCAAGTTTAGCCTCTCTGGTTCTACTTCTGCCACATCGATGCCTGTGACAAGCCCTAACCTTAACACACTCCCCCTTAAGTTTGGAAAAACCCTACTGTCATGCACAGAAGACATGCTATTTTTAATGTCGATCCAAATGTTTTCATCTAGAAGTACTAGCTGTGCTTGCACCAAGTGCTTGCACATTTTGGACTGCCACGCAACAAACCCTGTGGAGCTGCAGGACAGCAAACACTGCTTGAGATAGTCTCACAGCCCGACCTCCAGCACCTAAGTGCATGGGGACATAACACCACCCACAGCCACATTGTTTCATAGCAATACAGCTCAAAATGCTCCACGAATTGAAAAACAGCCATATCAAGAATGAAAAAACAGACTCAGCCAATTCAGTTTCCCACTGTCCAACAGACATGGGGAAACATGAATTCCTGGGAAAATTAACTACCTCTGAGGCTGACTGAGCCTCATGGAATCCCCCTCAACACAGGGCTGAAGTCACAGACATTAAGTTAGTTTCTCTTATCTCAGAAAGTTACCTCTGTATGCAAAATTAATCCTTACAATTATTACCAGTAGCAATGCTATTGCTCGGCTGGGAAAAGCTCATTTTATTCCAGAAAATTACTGTTAAACATGATGCAAAGCAGCAAACATATCACACTTTGATTTCAATAGATATCAACCCCAACTTAAAAAGGGAAAAAAAGCAGCTTTGACTACAGTATAGTTATCCTAATAATGAAAGACCATTCCATACCAATAGCAATTTATACTAGATTACAATACACCCTGAAGCAAATTTCTTCCTGCAGCTTCAAACATACTGAAACTGAACATATTTTTAGAAGCCCATGAAACACAGTCCTTCTCAAGAGATATATAAGGAAGACTAACAGTTTATTATTATTTTAAACAACATAAGAAATACCTTCCTTGCCACATACCTTCACCAGAATATTTACAGAAATTTTTCTTGCCTCAAACCTAGTTTATCTTTTGTCCACATTGCTGGTATTCTAAAAGGCTTTAAGGAAATGTCACTCCCTGCAAATAAATTGGCTCCTTGTGCAAGTCAGAGAAATGATTAGTATGAAATAAATACCATGCTGTTCTCTTGATTACAGAGAAATCTGAGAGAATTCATTTGAAAAGTCTCCCTGGGAGATACGGCAGGGGAGAGCAGCAACAAAAGTAGTAGAACAAGATTTTTTTTGTGTTACCCCTGAATATATATATAAATATATATATATATATCTCACCTCCAAAGCATGACTATTTTCTCTATCTCTTTTAGTAAGCCATTAAGAATGTATTACAATACTTGTAAAATAATAATAATAATAGAAATATTGGCTTCTTTTGTCCTTCTTTGTCTCTTACATATTTTGACTAACCTATTTTACAAATTGTAGCTTCTGAGCATACACCTAGATATAGAAATCAAGATGGGCTGAAAAAGCCCTACGTATCCAAGGCAAGTTACACTGTACCTGTGCAGATTATTCATACTGAGAGTTAGCATCACTGAACTCTCTCCATTAGCAGCTGTACCATAATTAGCCAGAAAATACCCTAGATGCAAATTTGGGACATCTGTGGTGTTTCAGGTGTGTTTTAGCCCATTCAAATGTTCTTACTGAGCATAAGAGATAGTTTGCCTCTGGGACAGCAGAGGAGACCACTTATAAACCTACCCAGCTCTTACTGAGATCAGGAGCTGGACCTGGATATACATTAAAAATCAGTGCCAGCCACAGGAGCTGGGCTTTTTAGTTTCTCATTCTGTAAGGAAATTTGCAAGAAAAGTGTAAGGTCCTCTGTAAGTTTCTTTCTTGCTTTTTTGTTTTATGCTGATTCACTCTCATGGTCTTTCACTGTTATAAGAAAGGAGTGACCAATGTTCAGATCTACCCAGAGAACATCTTTCCACCCCTCCTCCTGGACCATGTAAGCCCTTCCTTATCCTCCTGCTCCTTCAGACAAAGCCATTCAACTTGAAGAGGTGGTGGAGAGACACAGAAATTCAAGAGATTTTACAGACTCCATGGCTGAAAAGAAGCTTTGCTATGTCAGGATTGCTTTCCTGTTCTAAAAACGAAAGATGCTGTTTAGAAGGAGTTTGGGCCTCTAAGATGGCCTTGAGTAAAGTGAAAAGGTTTATGTAGAGGTCCATGTTTTTTTCATGATTTGGTGTCAGTGTCTATGTAGAAGCATTCTGTATACCAGCAATCTTTTCTGTCTGCACCTCTGGGCTGATCCTTGATGGATGTGATATAAAAACACTTTAAAGTGTGGATATTCATTATTTCTTCCCTTACTGCCACTTCTCAGCTGTTTTTTGAGATAAAGCAAGCTGAGCAGAGCCAAGATCAACCTTAGCTCAGCATGCGAAGAACAGCAATATTTTTTTTCCTCACCATCTGTTACTGCAATCCAAGGTTAGAAATTATAAAACTTAAGAATTTCCCCTGAACAAAATAAATAAATAATGTAGATTGTCTCAAAAAGCAACAGCTTTCACAGATCTCTCATGTTCTGCCAGAGGAAAAGTGTACCAACCACATGGCAGAAAGGGAACCAAGACAGTAAAAATGACTCCACGTGCCCATTCCACCTCCTTTAACTTCTGCTTGGGTTCTACAGCTGAGCCTGATCCCCCAGTAACAGCCCTAACCCAGGTCAAGTGGGGTGGCAGGGCAGAAAAAGACCGGAGAAATTTATTGAAGACTCTAAGTACTGCTTTTTTTATGTGAGCATTTGTAAAACGCCATGGATATGTTTTGCAGTCACCACTGGGAGATTGTAGGGAGAGAAGAGACTTGCCATTAAATATGAGTACACAACAGAGGTTTTCTTAACCTTGTTGTAGAACAGGATCCAAGAAACAACAATAGTCCCACTGCAGTACTTGGGGAATAAAAATACTACTATGCTTTACTATTTCCCCATTTCATTTTCTTCCCAGTAGGAGTTGAGGAGTTGTGTGACAGGGTACAGTACAGGGTATTCTATGTCTCTTCTCAATTTTTACAGTAATCGGATGGTAAGATAGAAAAGAACATAGGTATGGCAATGAAGATCACAGTTATACCAAAACAATTTCAGCATCATTTTGACATAAAACAGTAACAATCCCCCCTTATTTATGAGATCATCAATGATTTATCCCTTTGTACAATTGTTACAAAATCAAACAATACTTTCTACTTCGGCTTCTGTTGCTTGCATAACACATCATTATTTGCAAAGATTGTCAAGTATTTCATAGGGACTAACAGCAATTAATAAATGCATCCAGATTAAAAAAGATTTTATGCACTGAGCTAAAGAATACAGTGCACTCCATAGCCAGACTTAGACTAAATTATTTAAAAGAATCTCAAAAGGAAAATAAAGAAAAAAATTAAATTAATCTAAATATTATACACATTGTTTTTTATTAGAATGGGATTGCATCCTCAGATGTATCATGATTACATGAATATACAGTGTGCTACATGCTGTGATCTAGAATCATTATGCTTTCTGACCCTTGGACAACAAGCAGAATTTATTAAATCCAGTGAAAGATATGTAGAGGAAAAGAGCAATAATAACTTTTCAGGGCTTTTCTTTTTAAAAGACCCAAAGCTTTGCAGTAAGGCATCCTAAATCCATTGTTTTCACCATATTCTAAAATTACTAATTGCTTTTTACAGGTGTATATCTAGAATATATCAGGAGTTATGGTTGCATGATTCATAGAGGAGCCCAGGTAGTTCAGGATAGGTGCAGCTGCTTGCCAACAGACAACTCACAAGCAGTTTAAGGATGAACTGAAGGACAAATAACTTCCTTTTCTGCATCTCACTGCAACCTTTAGCCTGGTGTCCTTTTCTGGTTCAGCCAAAACCACCTCCTTTTCAATCCACTTTCACCCAGGCTGTTCAGTGAAATCCTCTCCAGGACCAGCTCCAGGTCTGCCAAACATTTGCAATGAGAACAGCCTGGTTTCCCTTTGGCAAAAAACCATATTGAGTTAGATTCTCCCCAAAGCACTCAGTGACAAGGATTTCTCTCAGCTGTCACCAAAGGACTCAGCCATTTAGTGGCTGGACGTGTGCCAGCTGCTACAGAAAGAGCAAGTGACATCATTTGAGTTAATGAAAGAATTGATAGGCTTTCTTCCTCTTAAAATATTTTAAATAAAAATGTACGTACAGGTAATTAACATAATAGATTAACAGATGCTTTCATTCATTCTCTCTGTATAATGTAAATATTTACTACAGCAGGGAGTTTCAAAAGAAAGTTACAAAGACCCATGAGAAGAAGATGGAAGCACATTTAAATTAAGGTACAAACATCTATCAAGGCTTTTATGGACAATTAATAGTGTCTGGTCAGAATCTGGTACTACTGGAAGAAATAAAAACTTTGAATACTACGGTTTTAACCACTTAAACTAAATATAGGAGCCTTTTGGGGGTTCATAGAAATGAAACCCCTGACCCTGAATTCGTGCTATTGCAACTGGTCTTGCTGTATTGATTTTCAAGGAAATAGGATTGGCCATTGTTGCCAAGCAGGGCATGCTGTGTGGGTATGCAGGAAGAAGAAAGTGCATGAGCACTTTCAGATAAATTAGCAAAGTGTGTTATGAAATTTGGAAACATTTTCTCAGGAAACTGCAAGAGCTGGAAATTTGTGAGAAACAAACACAAAGTTAATTTGAAGGTGAATGAAGATCATTCATTGGAATCTAGTAACTGTGGAAATATTTTGTCTGTGTTCATTTTGCATGTTAATCATAATGTCTTCCAGACAAACACAGGCTAATAATACAACCCCCAAAGAAGGAAAACATATTCAACAGTCTGCACTAGCTTCAAAACCATTGTTGTACTGTATTTCCACTTATTTTATGACTTTAAATTCATATTCATAAACTTCCTTAACCTCTGAAAGCTATAACCTCTGAAGGATTGGACTAGATGATCTCCAGAGGTCCCTTCCAGCCTCTAATGTTCTGTGATTCTCTGTGATTACGCAGAGGTTTATTTAACCTACTAAGAAACATGTTATAAAGAGGCCCTGGACAAGCTGTAAAATCTAAAGTAAGTAGCATAAATGGAAAGGAAGGGAGAAGGCTAAAGAAAATAATTTTATTAGTAGTGCTTTCTCTCCTGATCCCAGAAGAAAGGTATTTCTGGAGAAATAAGAATTAAGACACTGTGAGCTGAGCATAGTGACTCAGTTTTACCTGATGACAGAGGCAGCTCTCTCATGTACTGAGCACTTCTTGTCTCAGCCCTTTCCCACATAATACTCATCAGGAGGCAGAAAATTAGAACAGTTCCCCTTGCCACAGCACCCCATGCTCCACAGAGAGGCACTACTCTGCACCTGACCACGTGGTAGCCAAGTGGCCACCAGTCAGACAGCCCACTTCGCCATCACAACTTACCTGCCCCTGTTCAGACATCACAGCTGAATTTCTAGCTCTCCTGGTTCAGTTGCACCTACCAAAGGGTGCTGGGTTTTTTCTTATGTGAAAGAACTAAGGGGGAATTTATGGGCATGGTTTAGTTAGGTTTTTGGTTGGACTCAATGACCTTAAAGGTCTTTTCCAACCTAAATGATTGTATGATTATAAAAAAACCGCAGCAGGAAAGAGGCAGGAATGTATCAGGAACCTGAGCTACCGTAGCACATCAAGTCTTTTCTGTTTCTGAAAGAGATTAATTCCCCCTGTTCAATCATCTCCCTTGAGAACTGCAACACTTTTGCTCCGTGGAAGCTCTGACAAGGTGCTCTCCCTGAGTAAAATGTTTCTGTTTGATGTTTCTCTGAAGTACATCAAAGAAGAAAGGCACTGTTAACTCACTTTCACCAGGGCTTGGTGTGAAGCCTGAGTTCCTCTTCCCCAGTTTGACTATGGAAAACTAAAAGAAAACAGAAAGCAAAAAACCAAAATAAATAGATCGCTTTTAGACATGACCTTCTGTACACACAGGTACTAGAAGAATGGATCATATAATATCAACAAAGCCCCTCACTAATGGCACACAGCACAAGGTAATGTTTGTTCATTTGCATATATTATGTAGTAATACCAGCAATAACTCTGTTCTGTTTAGTTAAAAATAAGCCCCAAATTTACAAATTAATAAGTCACTGATCAGCACCCAGCTGGAAGCAAGATCAGTTGTCCTTTGCTGCCTGTTTGCCATGGTCAAGGCATTCATTCAAACAACTTAACTGTTTACAAAAATGACAGTTCTGCAATCAACCTCTCAGCAGAACTTCTGAAAGCAATTTCTAATGTTTTCATTTATTTTCCAAGGAAGTGTTTTATTCCAGCTCCCTCACAGAGACATTTTTTCAGCCTTTAATGATTTCTAAACATCAGGAAACCCTTTCATGTCTGAAATTTGTCTAAATTACTGGTCAGATCTGAAGCCTCACTAGGTCATAACTCACCCTTCATTTTCACTTGAGAATATTCATTTTCTGTGAGAACAAAACAAAAGTAAAATGAGACAAGATTTAATATTCTTGTCTTCATGCCTATAAAAATATCAGTCCATATCAGTATCCTTGTTATCCTAGTGCCAGCTATAAGAGAGGGAACCAGATTTTCTCTATTTGCCAGTTTTACAGGGCCTGACCTACGGTGTGATCATTTCCTACTTGTCCACAGTAGGTCTCACCTCACCAGGATGGCACTGTGTGTATTATAAAACTGAGTTTATGAAGAGTTCTAGATAAAGTTGGGCTCTTAAACCCGTAGTTCTTGTAAATCTAAGAACCAAACAAAAGGAACCAACTAACTAGAAAAAAAAATCATACAATTTCTTAAATGTATATTCAGGTATCTGTTACCAGAGTTGACGTTACAGCTCAGATCAAAGTAAAATTCCTCTTCTGGAGTTTTGTTTTGCAGCAACTCCAGCCCCTCTTTCTCCCAAAGGTAAGGAAGGTAAGGAAGTTAATACAAAGAGATGACAAAGTAAGAAATAATCACAAGCAGATTTTTGTGACAAACAACAAACCACTTTGTTTGCCTTTATTTCTGTTGGAGCAGGGCTTTGAATACCAAGCAGAGGCTTGTGGCTGGCATGGTGCAGATGACCAGATGAGAGCTTGTGCCCCAGAAGGCTTGCCAAACTAGTGTACACACATTGTCTTCTGGTCAGTGTGCCAGTTAAAGAGGCTAAAGCTCCCAACTGACCTCAGTGGGAAAGTATGTTTCGGTCACATCTGCTGACTGATGTCTCTGAGGCAATCAGTCCATAATTCATTTTAGTGAAAATGCATTAGGTTGGTTTAAGTAGTCAAAGTGTTGTATATATGCAAGCAAAGTAATTTGAATTGCAGCAAGTTTGGGAACAAACACAGGAGCAACTGCACTGACAGGCAAGGTAGTAGTGTTTTATAAGAGAATACCTGAGAAACTAGGGCAGTAACATTATTTATAATACTTTCATGAGTTTTAATTTTTATAATCAGCTGTAAATAACCACAGATTGCCTTCAGAGCATGTGTGTGAGATGTAGGAGACTTAAGCTATGACCAAGATGCCATCTTTGCCTCAGCACATGACAGTGGTCTGTGCTTTCCAGGTAGGTAACCCCTTTCTGGGCACATTTTCAGTACCCATTAAATTGGCATTTTAGGGACTGGCACAGCACTTAGACATGAATTGTCCCATGCCACAGGAACTCCCTCACATGGCACTGAAAGGGCAGGATAACAGCAGGGACCGTGGCCCAAAATTAACTTACGAAATGCAGGGATCACACTGCTCTTTTTCTGGCTGTAAGTCAGGATTCGATTGCCTCTGGCTGCTCACAGAGAAATAGTGAATGACAGCCCTGGGTATGGACTGTGGCTGGACACTTGTTACTGCAATTATACTCAAGAATAGCTTGGTGTTAAATAACTCTAGCAGCCTCTGAAAAGTCAGTCTGTCGTGTCAAATTAACTATAGACGAAGTGTTTGCTTTGCAGTGCTTGACAATGTGGATTTTTTTTTTTATTTCACCTTTAAAAATAGTAATAATAGAAAAGCACATGCTGTCCAAGTTTCTCTTGTAACTCCCGTCTGCTCTCTGTTGCTTCAACAACACAAACCAGCTGTACACTCTGAGGGACAACCCAGCAGACAGAGCATACCAATGAATCTGAACTCAAGTACTCAGCCATGATGCTCTCAGTAAGGTATTATTTTCTGTTTGCTATGGCTAACCCTGTCATAAATAGAGACAAACAATAGTTTTGCATGCATTGTGGCACTTCTTAATCTTTGATTAAATCTACACCAGAAAAATTTTATTCTTCACAGGAATCATTGAACTTCGTATGTCTGAATTCCCCCATCTCTCACATAGTTTTGTGATTACCGAAGAAGTATTTGACATTAGTATAATGAACAAAGACTCAAAATCACACCGTAAGCATTTTTCAATTATTGGGGCCAAGGAGATCCAGGATTCAATAGCTTAACCATACTGCTGAAGAATAAACATCTGGCAAACAGATGCATGCATTCTTTGCTAATATCTATCTATCTATCTATCTATATATATGCATTTAAAATCTTCTAAGTGCAAAAAATAAAATTACCATTAATGAGTTGTTAACCTGTAGTCTTTAGAGATTTTTTAGTAACGACAGAAAGCTAGACTAATACTGCTAATAACCTCACAGGCTGAAGAGATCCTGGCAGATATTAGAAACAAATGACCTCACCATTTTCTAATAGGAAAGCAAAGAGCCAAGTAAATATTTAAAGATTTTAAACTTAATGAAACAAACACACAGCCTGCCAGGATAACCAGGGAGAACCATCCAGAAATTTTCTTTACCAGCAATGCGCAGTGTGGTTTGAGCTGCCAGCTGTATGACAGCTTGTCGGTGGAGCAACTGGATCCCATCCTGGTGTTGTACAGAAAAGATATAAATTGTGAAGGAGGCTGAGCACAACTGAAAAATAAAACGAGATTCACTTGTACTGTTTCTGCATTAAATAAACATTGGTTTAGACCCATGATCTAAGTGTGGGGACACTCACCCTTTGGACATAACCATCTGTGAGGCTGCACAGCCATGGCTTGCACTAGGCAAGAGGTTTCTCTTAGCTCAGGGGTCTCTTGATTCTGGTGAAACACCTTCATAAAGTTACTGTAAATTAATGCCCAGAATTATAATTTCTGTTCCATTTTGTGCTAAGGTTACCAAACCACATAGGTGTCCAGTCATAGCTGGAACTTAAGTAGACCCTGGCATGCAGAAGAAACAGGGTCACAGATCCTTTATCCCTGCAACTAGGCTTTTAAATCCTACCCAGATCTCAAATTAACTATCTACCACAAAAGGCAGCTGAGACACCTGGGCATCCGGCCTCTATGAGCAGCAAGTGGAACTAGCTACTTTTTTCCCATTTATCCTACCTGGAGACCACCAACATGTTTATGGAGGAGACAAGTGGCAGGTCCTGTATTCCAAGAGTCCTTACAGATCACACATCTGTTATACCAACTGCAAATCTGTAAAGGAAGGAATTCTTTTCACAATTAATATTACTATGAAAATCAAGGAGTAAAACAACAATTAAAGCAATTGCTAATGCAAGAGTAATGAAATAACTCAGCTTTCTCTGAAGTATGACATTGTTTTAAGGCTGTGTCTGATATGCATCTTCCCCAATAGCACAGAAACAGAGAATCACAGAATTACAAGCTTGGAAAAGTACCTCATCTACCCTTTTTTTAAACACATCAAGGGAAGGTGACTCAACTACCAGGCCCTGACAACCCTTTCACCAAATTTGTTTTCCTAACTTCTTCTCCGAACCTGACCTGGTGCAGCTCGTTTCCATTTCCCCTTGTCCTGTCTCCTGTCACTTGGCTGAAGATACCTTCACAAATCTTTGACTCTTTCCTAAGATACGCAGGCTGGAAGTGCCAGGTAGGTGGTATTGTCATGAAGAACATGAAAGTAAGGCATATGCAAGACCTTTAATGTGCAGAGGGAAAGCAAAGTATTATGTAAGGATGATTACCCCCAGCATACTTGCAATTAATCATGGGGTGAGCCAATATTTTTTCTGCTCACAGAGACTGAATCCCAAACTACTTGAATTAATGGACACACTTCACCAGATTAAGACCAGTCTTTTCTTACTCATGGGTGATTTTGACTGTACCACAGCTAACACCCTTCTACATCCAACATCTAACAGTGACCCTTAGCAACGGACTTCATAGAGTCATAGAATGCTTTGGGTTGGAAGGAAACTCAAAGATCATCTAGTTACAATCCCCCAACCCCAATTTCTCAAAAAAAGCGCTCCACTTCAGCAAAAAGCCAACAAGCATTCTCTCTAGAGGGAAACTGTGTGATATGGGAGGAGCAGCCTCCGTATGCAATTGCAGCTGGTGAATGGATGAATCTTTTCAGACCCACGACACTGACCTCCCTTTTCCCTCCATTCATTCATATTCAAAATGGGAGGAACTTTGAACTGTCTACGAACATCAAAGACTCATTGTAAAATATTTTTCCATTAACTGCACCCTCATATGCCTGCAGTGAGTATCGGACTGCCAGATGCATAGTAGCTGGGGAAAAAGGTAGACAGACAAGCCAGTGTTCTGACGATCTAAGAGGGTGCGAAATACAGACAGTTTAAGAGAAATTGCCTCTCCTGAAGCATTCTGACAAAGAGCAGGCATTGGAAGCAGTCCATCCCAGAAACAAAAATTACTTTATTGCACTAATATTTGATGTCATAATTGTACCAGAAGTAGAGAGAATAAAACATATACAATAGCTCAAAAGTATAGAGCTGAACCTTAAATACAAATGATGGATAATTTTTATACTCTTTCTTTAGCCCACAGACTGTAAATTAGAGTTACCTCATTTTAAAATTTTCATTCTATAGTTTGCACAGCTTTTTCTTTCCTCTTACTTTAATTCCTGTCCCATTCCTAGAGTGACCTCTCTCCTGCTTAGCTGCACTGTTTGGTTTTCACAGCTGGCTGATGATCCGGGTCAGGATAGCTTAATCAAAACAGAATGGTTAAATTAAAAATTAATTTGTGCACAAACTGAACTACACCCCTACTTCCTCAAGACCTCGCACAGCAGTAGCAATTCCCGTACGGCCTGCTGCCCAATCCATTGCCGGTTACCAAACAGGAGTGCACCTTGCCTGTTACATCACCCTTTATCCAGCTTCCTTGATCCCACAGACTGATTTTTCTAGCTGTACCAGCTCTTGCTGGGATACTATCTCTTGGAATGGATACCCTGGTGGCACTTGTCACAGTAGCCTTTCAGGTTCCATAATTTAAACTGGAAGGGCACTTTGCCAGTTGATGATTCTGACTCAGCCCTTCTCCAGTACCAAGTAAATTTTAACATAGCTCTAAATCTGGACTTAACTGGGTTTGATTCTTTTCCTAAACTCACAGCTAACACATTCACATCGGCATTGGTCCCATGCGTTGGAAATTGAAAGTGAAATGAGTGAAAAATTATATATCCAATTCTGACAGTTGCCTATTTTTTTCCCTCTCTCTGACAGATAATTTAGAAAGCCTGAGTTACCTCTTCTCTCTCTGCTAGGTAAATGAAAGGCAATTGAGATGAATCAGAATGTCAGAATAACAAAACCAAGGGAAAAGAAGAAAAATCAGCCCTTGAGAAAATAGATACTTTGAGTTTCTTTAAGGAACTCGTCGATGAGCATGACCATCTTCACAACAAATCCCAAGCAAAAGTATTTTCCACAGTTTCTACTCTCTGGCCTATTACAGACTGTGATTCACAGCTCCTCGCCTGGAGATTTGACATTCTCATAATTTTCTCATGAGCCTAATGTGTGAGAAATATTTCTTGAGTGACTGTTCTACATTTTCAAGGTTTGAAATGTAGCCTGACTAGACAGGAGGTGGGATTTCATGACTTCAACTTTTCCTTAAGACACTTTTTTTTTACCCAAAATATATGTCTAAGTTTAAGTTCATCCCCTGCTTCTTTTTTCAATGCAACTGCCATGTTGTTTTATTTTACTCCTACAAGCAGGCTGCTACGGCTGTATTACTGCAGTGCATCAGAAGAGACAACTTGCTTACTTTTAATGACCGCTTCTAATGTTTTGGGAAAGGAGAGTCAAAGAGGACTCATTACAGTGACAGATTCATCCTACTTTAACAGGAGAACCTCATAAAAACATGCCCTGAGTAAACCAGGTTGCATCATGAAAGACAGTTTTATGATGAAAAGTGGAAAGAATTAGACAAGCACATAGCAATATTTACCATGGCAACTCAGGTGCCAAAGCAGTGAAAACTATTGTGTGGTCACTCCAACACAGTTCACGACACACTTCACAGTATGTTAATCTATACTAATAACAATGAAGCGATTTCTTACGCAGCTTGTCAGACAGCTGATGCCATAGTACATTCTTGCTCCAGAATACTTCTATTTACCTTTTTTATTTTCACCATGATCCTCTTGTATAAGACAAAGGATGGATGGTTTCATTCTGAGCCTGCACACTTTGTGCCCTGTTGTGTCTATCAGACAATTGGGAGTAAAACACCTTTTATGTCTGGTAATGTTGTCTGCACAGTCGGGTAGGATACAGAAGTGGTTAAAGGATGTGAATTTGGATTCATGAATCTACAACCATGCCTCTTGTTAGCATCTTCCCATCAGTAGGGAAAGCTGTTTTCTTCCTTGAAAACAGCTTCAAAACCACAGCCTGTACTATGTCATAATCTAATATTTTAGAAAGTTGCTGTACCTCCTCAGATAATCATTATTCCTGACTAAATATTCTAATGAGCATTCTGGATTCCATAACAGCTGTTTTCCATCTAGTTCCTTAAAAATAATAAAAAAACCCCTCTTGTTTATGTCTTAGTCATCTTTCCTTTAGATTTCCAACATTTAATTGGCTTTTTCATCCATTCTTCATTCAGCAGCAAGAGTGGTATGCTTTTCTATTCCATCTTTGAATAATTCAAAATAATTTAGAAAAAAATTTAATTACGTTTAACCTGTAATACTAAGCTATAATACTGTGTGTTTCTTTCTTCAGCTAAATCATCTCACTCGTTACCTCAATCAAAACAAATGAAGAAACCTTGTGATCCAACATAGCTCCGGTGTAGTCTTCCATTAAGAAGAAAGATGTTATTGTGCTAACTTGATCCATCTTATAGCAGAAAACAATCAGTTTGGAGAACTTTACTTTTCTTAAAGCATTATAGATAAACCCAGCATCTCAAGCGTGTATGGAAAAACATACTGCCAGAAAAAAAACCAAACCCCAAGCCAGAGAAGGTTAAACAGTTCTTCACATCCTTTGATGAAGTTGGGCAGCCTTTCTGTAAACACTATTCAGTATCCAAAACTTATACCTACAAAACCTATGCATATCATCATTTACATTTTGCATGACCTTGCTTTTATCCTTAAAACACTACTAAAGAAAGACTTTAATAGAGGCAGTCCAAGTATGTGCTGATACATAGTTGATTGCCTCCAAAGGAGAGCTGCTTTGCTCAGCTCCTGATTATCAGTGTGGATATTCAACGCATACCCATCAGCAAAAAATAAAACATAAAAAATCCAGATACCATATAATCTTCAGGAACTGTACTGAAATGTATTTAATCACAAGTTACTTTGATCACAACATGCTTCTATAGCTTTGCAAATGAAATAAATATTACCATGTTACCTTAACTTTAAAATAGGTCAAGGGTGCTTTTCCTCATTTCAGGGATTAGTGAATGTTGTTCAGTGAAACAGTTCAGTTGTTTAACCTGCCTCGAAAATGAAGGACCATTTTCTATCATATCTACCTGTGTGATCACAGCCCCTGAATATGCCACATTTATTCCAAACCATATTCTATCATACATCTTCTAAGCCTTTCTGAAATCTGGCTTGAGTTTCTGACATATAAAACAACTGTGAAAGTTACTTCACTTTAATCTCACCGGTAGAAAAAGAGAGAACAAAACAAAGCTTCCTTCTGTTTTTCCATTTTGATGTACATCTTTAGCAGGTTTGGGGATACTTCACTCTTTGCTCCTTGTTTCTGGCATGCTGTGTTGCAAGATACTGTGATAGCAGTTTCATCAGATGGAAATCACCTCTCAGATTACCTAAAATATGAGTAGAAAAATAATTAAAAATATTAACATAACCTGTCATCACTGTGTTGTTAAGTAGCCAAATATGTTTTCTCTCTCTTTTTTTTTTAATTCAGTCACAATTTTCTCTTCCACTATTTTTAAAACCTAAATTACTAACTTTTGAAAAATGCTTTTTAAATGAGCAAGGCTATAGTGAACTTTTAGTACAAAACACCCTTTTAACAAAACATGTTAGAATTGTAGAACTGTGAATTATCTTATCTTGGCACATTCTCTGGGAATTATTTATTGTCTTCTGATAACATTTGTGCAGCATTCAAAATTCATAGAGTGTACTCCATTAGGTTATTTTTATAAGTAACTATCACAAAAGAATTATTTAGCCAAAGGAAATGAAAGTAACTTTTAATACAAAGACTGCCTTCTAGTTTAAATATTCTCTTTTGATGCAATTTTGGTTTTCACTTGCTTTGCCTAATGCTTTATTATAGCCAATAATGTAATTATGGTGAAGTTGTGAAATTAATATAGGCCAGGCTTTATACCCAAAGAGAGGTGGTTCTGCTGAACAGCTCATCCATTAAATAAATGCCATGCAACCATTTCTTTGACACAGATTATAACAGTATAGTTTCGCAAAGTTTGTTGGCCTAAAGACAATGAGTTGGTAAGCTATTCTTGACCAATACTATAATTTAAAGGTATCCCATTTTTATACTTGGATACAAGTTCTCTAAAGGCCTGCGGGTACTGCTCAGCTCACAAGGTAGGGGAGGTAAAAGCTATGCAACACACAGTATGATGAGCTATCATGGTAACAGAGGGCAAAAAACAGAAGAAACCTGATTTTGAGTGCCAAACGACCCAAGATCCAATCATGAAAAAAAGTAAGTACATTTAGAATTTATTTATATGTCTTTTTTTCCATTTTGTTCTCAAAATTAAATTGGAATTGAATATTTAAGCTTGTAACAATGACAATTATAATCCAAATAATTGGGATGAAGCTTGGAGAAGGTCCATGAAACTGAAATATTTAGGTAAATCTACCTGATAGTAAACTCTCTGACTCCATATGAACTTTAACAATTTACGGAATAATTTTGCCATGTGAAATAAAGCCATGTCTGCCTTCTGGCATATTTTAAACTAAATATGATAGCATCAAGACTATTCTGGAATTTCGCAAATACTGAATGACTGAATATATATCTCATGGGAAAAAATAGAAACAACCAAAAATATGCTTCACAGAGATCTACATTGTCCAATTTTTTTTAGTGGCAGTCTTTTTTCTACAGTGAAAGATCATTAAAAAATTGCCTCTGCTCTGCATGCATCCAAGGTTCAACTTCTGGCTGCAAGATTTTTATATTCACAGAAGAAAAAAACCCAACTTATCCCAAGTAAGTAGTAGATACTGCATTGAAGTTGATATTTACTGAATCAGGATTACTTTTCCTGCTCATTTGGGCAACTTCCAATAATTTTCCTGTAAAGGAATGTATCTAGTTGTCTATTCCTTCCAGGAGAGAATTTAGGGGCTTATGACCCACTTATTACAATGCTATGCTCTGAAATATATTTGTTTATGTGTGGGCAGAAACAGGGAAGTTTGTGTACGATGATGCATCTAGTAGAGTTACCCTGAAAAACCAGCAGAATAATTCACTAAAATAATCTCTGAGCTGCAGATGCAAAGGTAGTACTCAGTAATTACACTTCATTTAATTTAGAGTGTTTTATGAGTCAATTACTCATAAATCCAGTAAAGAAGAGCAATTGAGGAGATATGAAAGAAATAATTTCACAAATCTGTATTCTTTTTCTCTGATTAAGGACTATATGGGACCAAATTACTAAACTGCTATAATTTAGCATAACGACACTGAAATCAATGACCTTATGCTCACTTGCATCGTTTGAGACTCGAGTAGCTGGCTTTTACAAATGCATTGGAACCAGCTATGTTTGCAGTAAAAGATGTCATTTTATTAATACAATTTGTTTTTAACATGTATAAATCAGAACATTCTTCTTGGCTGTACGGATCATGAATCTGTACAGTCACAAACATATAGAGCAGTATTCCTGAGGACAATTTAAAAAAGGGTACTTTTCTTGACAGTTTAAAGTACAATTGTTCCAGTTTATAAAGGCAAGAAATTGCTTGCCATAATCTCAGTTGGTCTAGTGCCGGAGGCACCATTAATATTTAGCAGTCATCGGGGTAGCTCTGCTAGTTTCAGCATTTAGTGGCCTGGACAGAGTGCATGTCCATTGGGCTACACAGCTGCAAAGAACATACTGAAATGTGCTTCCTATAGTCTCCCAGTGAGGTGAGCATGCAGGTTAGTTGTGACCGTAGCCAATGGGAATCTGATATCCTTGTGGTCAGTTCTTAATTCTGATGCTGACTCAGTTTCTTACATTTCTGAAATTCCTTTATCTTCTCAGGATTACTCCAAAGGATGTTTGAGGAAAGTCCTACAGGTTGCAAGGAGTATTCAGCACTAGCCCAACTGTTGATCCTAAAAACTTGACGTTTTCCTTTGCATGTACGGTCTTAAAGAAACGCTGCTTTTAGTGTCATCATCATTTGAGCCCAGACCTAGCAATTTCTTTTCCTGAGGAACATAATTTCATTGATATTGAAAAGTACTTCTCCCCTTTGCCTCGTATGACAATGAGAAAAACAAATACAGTACATGTTGCAGCAAGGATTTTACTCGTTTTGTAATATCACTGTAGCTTAGACTATATCACAACAAGATTTTTCTCCCAACCTAACATTAACTAAATGTCAAATTTCCAACCCAGGAGAAGATGTGTATTTAAACACTTGGTTTTCCCTAGACAAAATTTAGAACATCAAATGTTTTCACACAGTAAAAAAATTGCAATAGTTTTGGTTCAAGTGTGCTGAAATGATTCATTTCAAAAGTCTAAAGTACTGTGCAGAAGAAAACTTCCGGTTTATTCAAGGGCTGATGCATAATATTCTGTTTTAACTATGTTAAATTGCAATGCTTTACAGGAGTTGAAGAGCAGCTCACCTCATCAAACTCTCTATTCTTAATTATGCTCATCTCAGAGCATATAACACAACATTGTTCAGAGGGGAATTCTTAGTTATGTCCTGGGCTGTGTAGTCTTCCAGGGAGCTCAGCTCACAGGGAAGAGTACATTCCCAAACAACACCCTGGGAATTACTAAAAAATACCATTCAAAGTTGTGTTTGCAATTAACTAACCAATTAAAAGACTTTGGATATGCTTTGAAACAAAACAGTCCTTTTTATTTCCTCAGTGTAAAAGCTTAGACTTTGGCAAAACCACTATCACATTTTCCATCTTTATTTTTAAGAGACAGAGTCACACTCTTTGTTTCCTTCCTACCTGTATTTGAACATTCAATTACATTATGGGTAGTCAAACCCTACTAAAAATTTAAAGATGAGCAGATATCAAAATTGCCCTTTATTTTTCCTATTTGACTTCATAAATAAGTGTCATGAAGAAGCAATGCAAGTCAGTCATTTAATTTCACACAGAAGAACCTGTACAAAATAACATGCTGGAAAAAATTTGGCCTCTGACAGAAAGCTCATTCAAATCCACTAATCATATTTTTTAGAGCAAAACTTTTTTCTTTTTTTTTTTTTTTTACAAACATTTTAAATGAATTTTGTTGGTTTGCCACTGGATACACTTTTTATTTCCTGTTTTATGAACAGAAACAGAGGGAAGGCTGGACATCTGAGAGCATCTACTCCCTTACAACATGTGTAATTTCATTGCAAGACTACTGCTAAGTTTAAGACTTTACCAGCTTAGCAGGTGCAGGTGACTCTCTGTTGAGTTTTCAGTGAGCCCAGCCTGAAAGCTGCACAGGCTGATACAGATTTTTGACACTGGCAAAGATGAAAAATGTGTCTTGTCAGTGAGAGAGCTACAAAACAAAACAGAAAGGCCTTTGGAAATCAGTCCCCAAACTCCAAGCTGCACTTGAAAGCTTTGATTTCTCTAGGTTAGTCTTGAGTATTTAAGAAGCAACTAGATCATTTGCTTCATTTGAATTTCTATTATATTATCGAATACAATCTCTGAGTCTTCAATGCACATATTTCTATTACCTCACTTCCTTTTTGATACAGAGAACTTGGTGTCATGTTAGTTTATCATCATGACATGTTCCTGTCATGGCTTCTGGGTCTCCTTTTTGCCATTGGAGAAAACTGAAATTACAGGAAATTTCTGACACTCCTCATGGAACATTATTGAGCTTGAAGAGGAACACTTTTTTCCACTCCATTCTCACAGCTAGAAATGCTATAGATGATACCTTCATTGTAAAACACATTTAAATTAACATGAAGGATCGAGCTCTGTCTCAAGGAACACACAGTCATCAACAAATAATCACTTTCTCCTTAAAAGGGTGATTGACCTTCCAAATTTAGGTTTCAGTGAGAAGGAAAATTGAGGATGATGTATCAGTTTTAGGACTAAGTAGGAAGGCAATTTGATATTATTTCAAAACACCTCATGTTACTTAGTAACATTAACTCAATCCTTAGATTTCTAGGTCAGACCTCTGCTAGATCTAGCTGTAACAGATGAAATTTGAATGGAGGATTTAACAGTCTGTTCTCACCCAAGAACTAAAGGTATGTAGATGCATAGTGATGCTAACATCCTTTAATTATTTAGAGACTGTTATTTGCAATCTTGAAGGTTTTCAAATTATGTGTAGGTTTAGCAGTCCTGGTTTTTTTGCTGAGGATATTGCACTGAAATGTAATCATTGTGTATTAAACAACAGAGCTACATTTATGGTTCAGGACTTTTAATTTCCTCTGCCACAAACACTCCCAGTAATTTCCTACCTAAAGTAATACAAATGTGCTAGTCTAAAGAATTTATTCTCTTAAGAAATGTTATATTTTATGAAATTATTCAAAGTACTTTTACATTTTAACTATTTCTAGCTCATATCTACTGTAAAAAATGTACGTGCAATGCCAGGTAGTTAAGACATGTACAATAGTTAACTTATAATGAACAAAAATAAACTTCTGCTTCACTTTTCAATTTCCTACATTTGACAGAAGAAAATAACATAAGTTTTCCCCAAATCCCTCACATTTCTGTAAATAAGTAGAGTTTTGGATGACATTTCAAATAACAAAAGAAGGTACAAAACTGGTGAACATTCTTGTAGTTATTGCTTTTCTGACACACAAAAAAAGTACTTTTGCACAGATTCAGTATTTTAACTCTATTTAGATTACAGTGGGTGTAGAATAATTATGAATCAAGGTGCTAAAAAGACAGACAAGTATAGAGCAGAGCAATAAAATAAGACAACATGGTAACTACGTAGCAATTTTTAAATTGCCTTGAATTAAAATTTACGTTTCTTTCACTTTCTTGACCATGTCTGCAAACTTTCATTAGTTGTAAAATGAAATCAAATTGCTTTTTATTCTAAAAATTAATGATTCATACAGTACCTCTGATCTTCTACTGACAGGTCTGTACTCCTCAACTAATTCTCTGAAACATACCACCAAGTAATATTAGCTATACTGTCATTTTCTCAGTGGTGTGTTACTGTTATGATAATTTAATATGTTTATTAAAATAACTATGTAAGTTGCACAGGACAAGAGAGGTTTCTATACTGAATGTCTTCTCGACACCCTGAATGCCTTTGTTTGCAAGGCAGCAATAGATGTGCTTTACTGTGTAAGTAGTTTCTCAATATTTTCAGAAAGATAAATAAAACCAGCTCCAATAGCACCAGGCTCCAAATATACCTTCCTGAGCCTCGGGGAAGCTTTCTTTGGTTTAACTCATCCTGCACCTCACTTTAGGTTCTGTCCCATATATAACCAGCAGACTAGAGCCTGTTGGTAGAGAGGAAGACTCACAATACTAGAAAATATATCAGGTAAAACATGTTGTCAATAAACAGCAGAGAGGGTGGTGCCTGAAAGAGAGGCAGCTGAGATAGTCAGAGGGTGGAGCTATTCAGGGATATTTATGGCTGGGGAAGTGCATGGATATAACAAAAAGCAGTGTCTGAAGGAGCCCATGTGAACTCTAGGTTTCTCCTTATCATCTTTAATCACTACATTTCCCTCTTTTCTTCCAGTGCAGAGAGTGAAAAAACCAAGGGCTCCCACCTTCTCCAGACACCTACACATCTCTGTCCCCAGCCCTGCCTCAGCCACCTTCGCCTGCAAAGGGGCTCCAGCAGCTGCTGCCCAAGACACCAGCCCCTATCCCCCTTCTGATCCCCTTCTTCAGGTTTATTTTGTTCTTAGTCTTCAGCATCTGTTTGAAAATACACAGAACATTGAATTTCTAAGGAAAAAAGTTGCAAAGGCTTATTATCTGTCCCTCTGTCTTTAACACGTTTGGTGCATATCTGTGTGTAACAATGCCTTGAGAATTTCAAAACCCGTTATCAAGTGCTTCTCATGTACCTTACTGCCTCTTGCTGTCACACAGATAACACCTTTCATGAGTTAGCCACAAAGTACTTCTTAAAAGAAGGAAGAAATGTTTAGCCACTGTTAAAAGGGCAGTTTCCAGTTGATTCCTTTATGGTCTGTTTGGGTTTTGACAACGAGGAAAAGATTTACCATACACAACTGAACCACGGTGGTATTCAAATGCTATTCATTAAAAACATTAGAACGTGAAGCCCAGAATGGAAACTGGAACTAAGATTATACTGAGGGGTCTTCACAGATAAGACCTGGCATCAAAACATCTGGTAGCCTCAGGAGATTGTTGTGGATTAAAATTACAGTGAAAGCTCCACAGAATTATTGCAACTCTCTACACAGTCATAAATAAAACCTTGTAAAGCAGAGCCAGATGTTCTCTTCCTTCATATACTTACAGCTATTATATAACCAAATGTTATTATTAATACTTAGAAAGTAAGGATCACAAAGTAGCACAGAATGCAAGAATTCAAAAACAACTTCTTTGTCTCAATATTATGCAGCCAAGCTTTGTGAACCATGTGGTGTTTTAAATCTGCTGCCCATGGAAAACCAATACGTGTGCAAGTCACCAGGACATGCCAGTAAATCAGGGTGCACAGAGATCTTGTCATCAAGCCTGCATCAGATTTCTGGGTATCAATTGTAAACCAGAACACCATTCAAACCAGTAGGCTACCACAAAAAATGGGAAGTCTGGCATATTGGCTAAAACGTAATTTAAGGATACATGGATTGTACTGAAAGAGACCAGGAGTATAACAGAAATTACTTAGCTGCTAATCAAACATATTAACCAGACAATAGTCTTAATATAATCCCTTGGTTGCAAAGCACATTAACAGAGGAAATGAATAGCAAGAAGCATTAAAAGTATTCAGTCTAAAGGAGTAAGTGGGACAATCTATAATCTTTGTTATAGGCAAACACTACCTGTTCTGATTTTAAAACTGCTGAAATGGTCACGAACAATTAACAAAAAAAAAAAAAAGGAAGCAGTGTTGTGCATTGTTCCCAGTGTTGTGTTGTCTATTGCAAATTGAGTGCTATACAGAAATTGCTAGGTAATCTTCTTGAAGCCCCTCATGATTAGAAGGCATATCAGTCACTACTTACCAGTATCAATTAAACAAGCATTGAATTGCAAATTCTAAAAAATCCTATTAATTTCATTTTATTTTATTATTCAAACGTGCTTCTAGGCAATGAGTCATTTCTTCCTCACTTGTTTGCCTCTACACCCTTTCTAACTTCTTCCCGCCAAGCAAGAAACAAATATTCTTGTCTGCAGATGTTACAAGTCACCTTAATATGTATTATCTTTTAGGCAGTTCCACTGAGTTAGTCCAAAGTTCTCTAGTGTGCTGAATTATTATTTAAGGAGCACTTGGAGAACTTTGCAGCAGCAGGCATTAAGCAGATGCAGCCTGGCAGAACTCCCTCAATATGATTTCTGTCAACTGAGCCTCTCCTCCTCATGTGTGCTTAAAAGAGACTCAAAAATCTGAAAATACATACCAAGTCCATCTCTTAAAGTATGGCTCCACCTTTGATCCTATTGAAGTAGAATAAGCTTATCTGATCCTTCTGGATCTGCATAACAAGATTTCTCATGAGGCTTCACAGCTCTGCAAACATCATCAGTGTTATCGTTAGAAGCACAGTCTTTCTCACAGTACTTAGGAACTGGCTTTGCTAAAGTCAGGAAGGGAGTTGCTACAAAAATGGAAAATAACACAAAATAGGGAAAGTGACTCACAATATATTAAGTTCTTGAAAGATCCTAAATTAAATAATAATAATAATAACCTTCACTTTCCAACAACTGAACTAAACCATTTCTTTACGCTCAGACATATTTTATTGCATATAAACTGTCTCCTAAATCAGTGGGACTCACTGTATCTGCCCTAACACATCCTGCCTGGTAGTTTTCCTATGCTATGGAAACTTACACCTCTATGTAGAACTTCCCAGAGCTGTTAGAGAAAAAACATTACCCAAAGAAGAAATCACTTGTGTTTCTTCCTTTTTTTTTTCCTCATATGCTGCAAGGGACATTTAATTTGCACTTAAGTAGTGTGAGTTCAAAGCTACCACTTTGTTGTCTTATTTTCATGGACAACTGTGCTAGAAGGATAAAGCAGTAAAGTTTATAATGTCTTTAGACAGCAAGGTTAAAACATGAAGAGAGGGGGTATCTAGATATCACAAAGGTGTAGTTAAATACAGAAACTTCAAATATATCATCCTATACCAATTTGTTTTGTTAGTCACTTCCAATATTTCATTGCAGTGTTAAAAAATTTCATGTGATGCTTATTCTAAATGAAATTGTGCTCTCTCACCTGAATAATTCATGTGCAGATCTTCAGCTAAATCTGGATAAACCTGTAATGGGAAATCTTCAATGCACTAAAGGCAGCATCTGAGATGAATATTCTCATCTCTCACTGCTGAAACAACTTGTATCTGGTGCCTTCACAATGTGGCAGACCCGGGAAGCCAAGTCATGGAACAATGGCTTCCAAGACTTATTTTCTCAGATCACCTTCCTGAGAACAGACTTTTCTCCTTACCCATCGTGTCGTTTGTTCTTTCAAACACCACAATGCCCTAACTTTCACAAATTGATAAAAAATTCTATGCACTTGAAAAGTTCTCTGATTTTTTTCTGAATAATTGTAACTTACTACTCCTGGGGAGCTTAAAACAGATAACAGATCATTAAAGTACCAGCCTAACTTTAAACACAAGCCACATCCTAAGTCTAAAGGAACTACTGAAAGATATAAATACCTGTGTGAGTACCCTGAGGATTCAGGACTTGTGACTTCCTACTGGGAAGTGCAGAGACATTGCCTTCTCACCTGGCAGGGATGCACAGGGACAGATTCATGACCATATACAATGAACCCACTGACTCTAGTGAAATGGCTAATGCTCTAAATTAGGTATCAGCTTGACTCCCTCTGTTGAAACGAGGCCAGAGAAATTAACAAAGATCTCTAGAGTATTTAATTAAATACTTGCAACTCTATCTGTCTAACTTACAATTAGTTGAGCTACTGTGAGAGTCAAAGGCCTTTTCAATGATGTCTACAGAGGGAACAGAGAGCAGAAAGGTTGAGATGCAATTACAAAGGCATGCACACCGAATGCACAGCTACTTAGACGAATCCAGGAGGAAACAGGAGGCCCAAGGATGCATGTTTCAATACCTGTCCCTCTCACTAGGAAAGAGTCCTGATTGAAATTCAGATACCACATGCACTGTGAATGCAGTCCATGAAGCCCCAAGGCCAGGTTGGGCACTGCAGGTCCCTAACAACTGCTGAGCTCTCTGTAGCCCTGCCTGATACCAAACAAGCTTCACCCACCTATGAACTCAGCCTCGCACAGGAAAGGAAAGGTTTCATGTCAGCTTGCACAGCTGCCATGGAAAGGTCAGATGACAGTATGAGCCATGTCTGTGTAACACCTACTACAACAGCACCTGGGTCAGTAACCAGGGCTCTGTAACCAGGGCTCCCAGGCACCACTGCAAAGCACACAAAAATCTGCTCTGTAGCTCCCGGTACCTTGGCACACAAAGCTGAAACGTGGCTGTGCATTTACCCACAGTAAGTTCAGCTGTATCTGTTAGAGCAGTGCAGATCCTACAGTACTTGGAAAAACAGCAAAATGTAGGAAACACAAAATTGCCTGTACTTCTCACATTTCTCTGACTAACTTCATTAATCGTTCCATTGCCTAAGCCTTAAACATTTGTTGCTGGTTAAGAAAGAAAAAAAAAATACAGTGACGAGATGACAATAAAGGGAAAAGGTCCTAAGTTGGGGAAAAAAATTATATTTCAACTTATGCCTTTTGGATGAGAGACATTCCTGTCCCGATCCCCAAGTTCTTGCGAGTTAGGCCATGAAAAATATATTCTTTCTCTTCCAACTCCCATCTGTCACCATTCAGAAAAGAGCTGCAGATCAATTCCACTGGCAGAGATGCTCTTTATCTTTTGGGACAGATCCTCTCAGGGATCCAGACCCAAGGGGATGAGGGGGTGCTGATACCTGCCACATTGCTCACACAGCTTGCTTGAGGAGTCACGCTCCAGAGTTCATGGTTTATCTTCCAATTCTGCAGCCTCAGAGGGAAGAGGAGGATGGGATACATAGACAGCCCAAAGTGCAACAGACTACCTAGAATCATGTCATACTTTCTCTCCATAACAGTGATATTTTTTAGCGATCAAGAACTTTCTAAAATCACTTCTGTGGCTTAATTAGAGCTATGGGGAGTATAAACACTTTTGTTGTTGTTGTTGTTGTTGCAAATACAGCAGTAATTTTAGATATTAGTAATATTTCTAGCATAGCATACTACAGGGAGCAATACAGTACTCACAAGTAACTGAAACCGGTAACAAAGCAGCAATTGTTACAAGTTTTCACACATAACCATACTAAAGAAGGATTGATTCCATATGCTTTGTTTTCAAAGTCATGTGCTTTGTTTAAAGCAGAATGAGCAATAGAAGAAAACTGGCTATTCTTATTATGGCATCACATGTACTTTGTGAAATAGACCAAAAATTGTTTGTCTAAGTGAAGGGGGAAAAAAAAAGGATTATATAAAGTACAGGATAATATTTTATGAGTAATAATAATAATGGTCATCTATTATACTTTGCTTTTCATCTATAGGTATCAGGGTCAGACTTACTTTTCCTGTTTTCCAGAAGAGAAAATAAGGCACAAAAGGTGGAGTGACTGCCCAGGGTGATCCATCAGGGTGACACAGCTTTGGAAATTAAATTCAAGTTTCCTGAAACCCAGCCCAGTGTTCTGTGCTCAGAAGTAAATGATTGGATATCTTAACCACCAGAGGACAACTTTACCTAATCATTCTCACGTCTCTGAAACCAAAGGCCCTCTGGAGAACACAAAGTATTTGCAATTCAGCAGTCTCTGCAGTATCTGACACTCCCAGTGTTTACAAAGTCATTTTTTAATACAACTTAGTGAAGAACTAGAGCAAGAAATGGCTGACCTCTATAATTATATCACGCTGTAACAAGACTTGCCACTCATAACAGATGCTTGCCTACATCTTCATATGTTTTTGAAGCTTTCACTCTGGAGTCTTAGGTATCTAGTAATTATTCTCTAGGCAACATTTTAATTCAATAGTAATACTTGAAGTGCAACAACAGATTTGACAAATAAAGCATCTATGTGAAATACACAAATTCAGTTGTACATGGGAAAGGCAAATTTGAAGCTGTCTGAGAAGAGATTATTACAACAGTGAAATTTTGAATATAGCACTGCTGAATCTTTTGGAGAAGTATCTTTCCTTTCTTCATGAAATGGTAACTTGTAGGCAGATGTCTCCAAATTTTAAAGTCTGGAGTCTCGATTACAGAGTAATTACTAGATAACAAAATTATAATCACTGCCTGGACCATTAAACTTTAGTAAAGGTGACTGAAATAATCTCAGGGGAACCAAAAGCTTGTTTAGAGCACAGATATTAAGCAGCAGTAATTAAGTAACACAGTGGGAGTGTGAGTCCCAGGAGAAAACACGTTACAATGACAGTTTTATTGCACATTTCAATTACTTGTTACAGTGTAGATCAGTTTTCAGCAGTAGAAATATACCACCGTTCCAGGTTTGAAGCACCACACAGATGTCCTGAGCACTTTCTATGGTCCTCAGACCAGTTGGCACAGTCTGGTCACATCCAACCTGGAATGATAAACTTGGCCTGGACATAGGATGGTCAATTCCAAAGCTCCAGGGTTAACAGCCTCTCTTACACTAATTCCCAATCTGTCCCAGGAATTACCTGGGGGACTGATAATATATCACAACTGTGCATGGGACTGTTTGACCAGTTTAACAGTGCATGCAGCCTGCATTTGCACCTCTGCCTGTGCCCTGGCACCGTTTATTTACTAGTCAAGACAGAGCCAATAATGACCTGCAAAAGACCAAGATGCTTCTGTCAGATGCAATGAGAAAAGGAGAATGGGCAAAAAATGGACAGAGAAGAATGACATGTGGGCAGAGAAGATAGGGACAACACTCTTAACTGGAAAAGCAGTGAGTTAATGGTGTTGTAGACAAATGAGAGCAATGTAGGATGCAAGAAGAGAGAATGCTGCAACAACCAATTTAGGAAAGTATGAGGATGGAGCTAGCTGAGGGGATGGACCCGCATCTGCATTTTAGAGATACTAGGCCAGAGAAATCTTTGATTTTCAGAGACAACCTAGGGCAGGGGCTCAGCTAAAGAAAGTGCTGAGATCCAGGAAAGTAGTGCTGTTCTCAGTGAGCAGGAAGAAAATAGTGGAGAGGACTAAGGAGACAATGAAATGTTGGCTATGGCACTAGTCTGGATCCTCACAATAGAAAGGTAAGTTCATAGAATCATAGAATCATAGAATCGTAGGGATTGGAAGGGACCTCCAGAGATCATCGGGTCCAAACCCCTGCCAAAGCAGCTCCCTAGGACATTTCACTCAGATAGGCGTCCAGACGGGTCTTGAATATCTCCAGTGAGGGAGACTCCACCACCTCCCTGGGCAGCCTGTCCCAGGGCTCTGTCACCCTCACTGTGAAAAAGTTTTTCCGCATGTTGGTGCGGAACTTCCTGTGCTCCAGCTTGCAGCCATTGCCCCTTGTCCTGTCTCCACAGACCATTGAAAAGGGGCTGGCTGATTCCCCCTGCATCCCCTGCTTAAGATAATTATAAACATTAATTAGGTCCCCCCTTAGTCTTCTCTTCTCAAGGCTGAACAGTCCCAATTTACTCAGCCTTTCCTCATAGAGGAGATGCTCCAGGCCCTTAATCATCTTCGTAGCCCTTCTTTGGACTCTTTCCAGGAGATCCCTGTCCTTTTTATACCAAGGCGCCCAGACCTGGACACAATACTCCAGGTGGGGCCTGACCAGGGCAGAGTAGAGGGGGAGGATCACCTCCCTTGACCTGCTGGCCACACTCCTCCAGATGCACCCCAGGATCCCAAAGTTGTGGGTTTTCCTTTCACACTTGGCCTGAAATTCATCTGTCCAGACTTAAATACCTGAGCTGCTGACAGAGAGCCTCCCAAAGGTGGGGAACTGAGCAGCTGGGAAGAAAGCCTGAAGTTTTTCTTCCAGATCATTAGCATGTACATGCTTCAGAGTCTAAAGAAGCTGCCCAGAAGAAGAACACACCGCCCCAGTAACCCACATTAAGCTGATCATGACCTTGTCCTACTGATGTGATGGTGAAGCAGAGCTTCAGTTCATCCAAGCTCAGGAGGCCACAGTGGGTGCTAAAGTCATTCAGGCTGCTCTTGTGGCCAAGCATCCAAGGTTAGAGGCTGTAGGTGCTACAGTCATGCAAGTCCTGGATCACAGAAGCTACCAGGAACCACAAAGAGTCTCTGAGAAATGGCTTCAGAGTCCCTCCATAATCATCATCTAAAGGATTATGGAGGAATAGGACAACCTCTGTTACATGAGCCTAGCCAGCAGGATAGGGCAACCAGAAGAGCCTGAAAAATTTTAAACTGTTTTGCTTTGTTTGTGGGAACAGTTAAACAAGAAAAAAAAATAGAGAGAGACTGCAGCATAAACACACTCTTTCATATATACATGACAGCATAACTGTGTGAATGCACACTTGGACATCACTTGCATGTTGGAATTCATCTAGAAACCCGCATTTTCAGACACATCAAGCTCTTGCTGGATAATACTAAACTAGTAAATTCAACAGTGCCAGCATCTTAGTACTTAATTGTAGCCTCTACTGCATAACCGTTGGAAGGTTAATAACATGGTTTTGGAAGAGGGGCAACCAACATTCTCCCAGGCAGCTCCTAGGGACAATTTGAAGTTTCTGATGTGTCAGGGACCATTCCCACTAGGCCTTCTGGACACAGCCACTACGTTTTGAATTATAAGGTAATTTAAAAATATAGGCACAGGCAAAATATTGTAGCTGGTCTCAAGGCTGGAGAATGGGTATGGGTCATGGGACTATTCTGTGCACTATTCAAGGTGTAAGTGGAATCATTCTCCTGCGATGAGTAACAGTTTTGCCACTACAATTTTTCTGTGTTTATCAACAGAAGCCTAAAGTAGACAAACTGCATGTTGGTGGCAGGAAGCATCATCTAGAACTACGATGTAGATAGAGAAGAGCAGTGCTACGATAGCCAACAACTGACATTTTTCAGTTCTATGAATACTGGAATACCTCCATAAACATTTGTGGGAAACAATTTAAGATATTAAACTTTGTCTGGCAAGGTACAGTGCGTTCATTTTACTCCCTTTCTGCCAGATAATCTCATGGAAGGCAGTGTGCTGAGGATTTAATTTGTCAAGAAGAGTTGCTATGGTAAAAGAACTTGAAGACTGAGAAGTTTCTGGAAGCTCTTCATGCTATGGGATGCCAAGAGAAGAAAGGAGGTCCAACAGCTGTATCCTCAAAGGGTCTGAGCTGGCAGCCAACATATATGACTCAGGGTTTGCAGTTATCTTTTCTCTCAACATGGTGGTACAGCCCTCATGCTCTAGTAAAATAGAAGTAACTAATGGGTCTCTGTGATACTTGCTTCTAAGATGTGCACCCTTTAGTTTGTCTTGATACAGGTGTTTTCTAGCTATAGCCACCAGTAATGATAGGAGTAACTATGGAGTTATGCTGCCACATCTAAATGAATATATTACAAGTATTTATCAATGGTGATAATGTTTCTGAGATTAGAAGGTGCTGCAGTGTATATGCACACATTACATTTACACTTCTACTCCTGCCTGTCACATCTTTAAGTCTTGAATGGCTCTGTTCTCTGGCAGCTATTTTCCAAGCTGTTCAGTATCAATCACTCTGCTATAGACGAAAAACAAAACATATTTGTCCTGGTTTCAGGAAGGGGTTAACATGATGGGCTCGGGATAGGTGACTCAAATTAGCCAATAGGATCATTCGGGTTAACATGATGGGCTCGGGATAGGTGAACTCAAATTAGCCAATAGGATCATTCCATGCCAGTTACGTCATACTGAGTATAAAAGCAGGGGGCGTTTTGAGTTTTGGCGCGCGGTTCGGGACGCGGGCAGCTGCGGCAGGGCTCGCTCCTCTCGACTCAGGTCTGTGCGCTCGCGACGGGGCTCGACGCGGCTTGGCGCGGGGCTTTTGTAACGGCTGCGAGTCGGCGCGCGGTCCGGTCCGGGAGGCGCGCGCGATCTGAGCTGTTCATCCCGGCAAAGGTTGTGTTGTTTATTGTTATCCCTGTTATATTTTAGTAAATTACCCTTATCCCAACCTGTGTTTTTTTCCTTTTCTCCGGAGGAGGGCTGAACACGTGGTCCCCAGTTTTTCTTTTGCTGTGGAACCACAACAATATTGTTCTTTCATGGACAATTTTCTGTGCTGCTTTGAAGTGTTTCACAGTCTCTACATACCTTCTGAAAGAAAAAAAAAAATCTATTTGCTTTTTGTCTCTGGAGAGACATAAAGCAACCTGATGGACAGGCATTCAAATGCCATTGATTGCACCAAGGTTTCTTTGTGCTTATAAATATACACAGCTAAAAGATTGAAGATTGATCTGGGCTTCTTTTCAGGGACTGGGAAAAATAGGATTAACCTGAGTTATACAATAAATAATATATCACTCATTACCTTTTAGGAAAAAGGGTGATGTTCATTCAAAAACCTCATGCGTAGTATATGCTTTGGCCTAAGAAAAACACTATTATTTATATCACATTATGAAATAATGGTAATACAGAAGCTTCCAGGTGGCCATGGAGGCATTTTTATGGCTCCAAGGCTTATTTAGGATAAATATTTTTTATTATCCCTGTAAAAACCTCTTATACCATTACCATGCCTGATTTTTCTCAAGGATCAACATAATCGTAAATAACTTCTGCCCTTTTATGTACCTTTAGGATGAAGTTCCTCCCAATGCAGATAATACATTACTCTCTCGGCTTCCTTGTGCTCCCTGTACCCTATGTTTTCCCATCTCCACATCCCCCTGCTGCACAGGACCTTGTCTGTGGGACAGTTTCCTTACTGCAGAGTGCAGAATGTTTTGGTGACACAGAAATAAAGGGCTATATTAGGGGGAGGAGGCAAGCAAGTCAGAAGATGATTTGCAGTGTTTGGGCCTGGCTACAGTAAGTGCCCACACATGAAACAGCAGTCCTGAAACAGGCCAATATTCTGATTTCACATTTGGTTCAGTTTCCACCACCTCCATCCCAGGAAGCTGTGTGCCAAAAGATCCTCCTAGCTTTACACAGGGCAAGCTAGGTTAACCTCTTTGTATTTAAAGAAATAAAGCAGAGTAATACCTAATGGTCACTTCATGGTTTATCACGTAGTCAAATGCTTACCTATGTCTCTAGAGACGTAATCCTTTGTCTGGTGTGGGAGGACAGTCCAGCCATCTCTCCTGTGTGTTATACCCCATATGACCAGCCTGCAGAGTGATGGGAATGTACAGAGTTAAAAAATATGTTGATTCAAGTGCATTCCCCAAAAGCCAGTTGACACAGGAAAAGATAAAGTAAATAGCTGCTCACGAGCTGGCAGCTTTTTTCTTACTATCTGCATTCTAAACATCATCTAGCATAAGGAAATTTATATCTACTAACTGTATGGTTGTTCATAGATCAAGGGCAGCTCTAATATTAGCCATAAGAGTCAGAGCTTTCCATATATTAAATTACTTTCTTGCTCAGAGCAGGAGCACAATCTAAATAAGAGTGTCACAACAGGCTAAAAAATCCATATCAAGACACCAAAAAACACACTGACTAACAAAAGAGAGAACAAACCCCTCTAAATTCAGAGACCATGTTATCTCCAATCAGATTCATAGCTATTTTGCCAAGCTTAGTTCTTTGTTTATTGTTTAGATTGGATATTAGGAAAAAACTCTTCACCAAAAGTGCTATTGGTCACTGAAATAGGCTGCCCAGGAAAGTGGTTGAGTCACCATCCCTGGAGCTATTTAAAAGATGCACAGGGATATGACTGAGTCATTGAACTTGGCAGTACTAAGTTAACTTAATCTTAAAGGTCTTTTCCAACCAAAATGGTTCTATAATCCTATTTTATATTTATGACTAGAACTTAAAAAAACATGAGAATTAACTGGGAAAATAGGCCTGCAAAGGACCAGGTGAGTCACCATGCTTTGTCCTCCATAATCAAAAGAAATTATGTCAGAGTTTTTAAGTCCATACTGGTCAAGAAGGATAGCCATTCTCCTCATGTAAACACAAGCTACAAATGATATTCATTATCCACAGCATGAGAGCTGAGCCCTCAGTGACTGCAATGCAATAATGCAAGGGTGATTCAGGGGCTGGAGTCAGGACTGCTGCTGGCTGGGTTGTACAAGTGAACTACTCATGAGGCTACAAAGTGGGATGAGGCATCACCTCCTCACCAGCAGTACACCTCTCCCAGACAGGAAGAAAAAATAAAGAAACCTGATAAAAGAAAAGTTATGTGTTCACGTGAACAGATAATTACCGCTATGACTGATAGAACATATCGACAAATAATGGTGTTAAATGGGGATGAGTATTTCAGCATTGCTAACAGGGATGGATTTAGAATGAGCTACAGTCATTAACACCTGATCACACCAAGTTGCAGAGGAAATGTTAAAGAAGAAACAACCACAAAACAAAAAAAAAACCAAAGAAAGAGAGAAAGAAAAAAAGAAACCTAACAAATCCTGTCCTGCAGGACCATTCCCTGCTGCCAAAGAACCAGGTTTCTCTTGTCCTCTTTGCTATCAGCCTATATGGTACCTTGTTCCGCAAAAATTTGAGGTACTAATCAGAAGTCAGGCATCATTCAGGACAGGACACAGATTGGAATGCGTAAACGACTACAGGAGGTAAATTCATATAAAGTTGATATTCAGACCCAAAAACGAGCCCGGGGGACAAAGAAAAGCACGTGCACTGAGAAGAGGCAACCCAGCTGCTGTCTCCTAGGTTTTCATAGTTGCTGGGGAGACGCAGGTAACTCCAGGGGGACACTTCAAGTATTCAAAGGTCGTATGTTGACTTTCTCCTCAATATTGTGGGATACTTGGAGAGAACAGTCATGCCAAAAAGACCACATTTTCTCCTGAACAAAAATCAGAAGTAATCCACTGAAGCCTGACCATCTTTGGTTATACCACAGCCCCGAATGGCTTTAGGGCCTCATTTTCCTGCTCAGGAACTCCTGCAATTCCCTGGACTCAAGAATTACTCCAGGAATCATTCCTACAGGATTAGATCTACACTTACAGTATATGTTACACAAAACATTAAAAGAAAAATATTTTTATTTCTATGTTCAATAGTTTTCTGTATAAAATCTGTAGTCTGTGAGCATGCAGATGGTTTGATTTTGAATGAGTGGAATGAAGCAGGGCCACAAGACCAAACTTTTAATTACTTGCTAATTCCAGTCCTTATTCATTGTACAGTCACAGCCTAAACTGAGGAGGATTACAGATGGGATGGCACATGTTTGCCAAGTTGATACTGCAGAATATAATAATACTATCCGCCAGTGTCCTAATGAATTCCCATTCATACAGTGTTCTCATTCCCCGAACTTCCAAAACAACAATAAACATGTAACTCACCTTTATTTTGTGCAAAATCCCCTGAAAGATATGCAGCAAAGATATGCAAATATGGGAGGCAATGCAATGACACTACTGTCTGAAAACAAATAAATTAACATAGTCTTTGGCAAATCCTCTTACTTGGCCAAATCCTATTTTTCAGATAAAGAAAAAGTCTCCTGTTTTTTGTTTTTTAACAAAGAACTATCTCTGGAAATGAAATGCCTCTGCAGGCATAAGGACGGGATTTCTTCTTAGTTATGGTAGGTGAATTTATTAGAACCTTTTCTCTTTTGCCACATGTGCCAGTATACCTCCTGGCTGTTGTGACAGCACCTGAGGGTTGGAAAGACACACATTCTCAAGCACATAAATTGCTTTTTCTTTTCAACTGAACTGGGTTGTGATTTGCTTGAACAGAAAATTGTCCAGTTCAGAAAAAAGAAAAGGAAAGAATAGACCCTTAGCAGACTCAGAGGAAGGAGAAGAGACTGCAAAGAAAAGGTCCTTTCTAATAATAAAGGCATGGAGAAAAAAAAAATCAATTGTTTTCACCAACTAAGATTTCTGCACACTCTTTCTGTCTCAAGGCAAAGTCAAGAGGTTCTGGTTTCACCAGGTTTTCATAAGGGCCTGAAATTGGAGCTGCTTGAGGGACAGACCCAACCCAAGGTAGAGCAGAGGGCACGCACAACCAAGGTACTAAAACTGTATTTTTCAGTACAGGAATAAGTGCTAAACTGTGTCCAGACCCCCGTTTTAGAGTGATCTGAAATGAAATATGAGCACATACACACTGGAAAAGTACTGTAGCAAGTGCCTGATTCCCAGAAATCACTGGACTTGTTCTGCCTGCACCAGCCTGGTTAAGCCTCTGTCTGAGTTGCTCATTCACCTGCTCACAGCAGACATTTGCCAGCACCTCTGCCATCAGTGGCCAGTCGAACAGGTAAGAAGAGCTGAATCATTCTGAAAAAACCAACCTCCCTTTCTTCCATCTAGGCAGCAATCCAGACAAAAACAGATGATGAGGGAAACAGGCAGCTCCAGTTAGAAGCCTAAGTAAAGCTTAATTGACTTTTTCCTTCCCAGGTGCTGAAAACATCCTCTCCCAAAGCCTCTTAACACTTGGCAGAAACCTTTCAACCATGAATTTTACCATACACTTTCCAAGGACTTTTGCCATTAAGTCAGTTTAGTTTTATAAACACACATATATAGAAAAGACACATATATAAAAGAAGTCGGGGCACACTGTAGAAGTTATTGGGGGATTCTATATCTTGACCTATTGTACTTGTATCTAGTCTTATTTGATCACTCAGTCTTTCAAAATGCCTCACTTTATCAAAGACATACCACAGTACCAGCAGCATGATATAGCCTTGCACACTCTGCAGACTTTGCAATGGCCTTGAATGTCCAAATATGTAAGCACCATGTTTAAAAATTAATTCTTGCCATATGAATAATTGCACAAGAAAGCAGTTTGTACACTTTGGACCTGTTCGGGAATATTCCAGATTATTGAGCTCATTTCAGGCTTGGAGAGACTTTAGGTCCATGTGACATCTGCTTCTGTCCATGACAGATAAGAGTTTACATCACCAACAATTTTCTTTCCAATCCATTGTCTTGGTACAAACAACATTGCTTCTACCTTGCTATAAAAATTTTGTATGATAGCGAATAAAAAAAGTAATTTGGAAAAATACAGAGCTTCTTGGCTCCCAAGATGCCTTTTCTTGAAATAATTTTTTAAGAAAGAAACTAAGACCTGAAATAAAAAATAAAAAATAAAAAAAAGGGGGAAAGGTGGTTTGTGCATAAAAGTTCATCATAGGTGGAATACGTAGTGTAACACAAGATGTAAGATTAAGAGGAACATATAAGGACAGATTCATGTAAAATATACCAGACTGGCTGCACGTTCAAAGCATCATGGTGAATCAGACTATAAGAAGCCCAGAGTATGTGTTCAAGTAGCAATAGAGGGCTGCAGTGATTGGAAATAGAGGATGAGGAAGGGCAGAGACATGGCACAGCAGGAACCACAGCCAGTGAACAAGTGCTGCAAGCAGGGCAGGAAACTTGCATCAGGAAGACACTGAGGGAAGATGAAGACAGCCATCATGAATTTTTCTTTGCATTGTTTAGATGCTTTTGCAATGTTTCCTTTTCCTTTACAAAGCTTTTGGGACTTGATTTCTTCTTAGTGGTTATAGGTTAGCTATTTCTCCCTTGAGCAATATGTTTCTAAACAGTTAATAAGACATTTTTCCTGTTTTGCATGGTAAATACTGAAGATGAGAAAAGACAGAAGAGATGCTACCTTTAAAAGAAAAGCAGAAAAAAACAGAGAAAGGAAAAACAGTACAAAATGAAGAGAGGAAATTCTCAGCAATGAAAAAGAATGTCATCTACAAATCTATTTGTATCTGTTGTATAAGGGTCTAAACTTCCTGCACTATTTTCAAATAAACAATACCCAAGTTTTCGTAAGAATCTCATACTTAAAAAGCTATTTCAACTTATCTTGTAAAAAATACCCAGAAGGGCCCATGCATTTTATGAAATATATGGCAAAGCCTTTCAGTTTTTAAGTCAAAAAGAACAGTTCTCAGAATCTCCCAGTTCTGAGATCAGCGCAGCATTTGTTATTTCAGTACAGTCAAAACCTGACAGCAGGATAAAAATGCATTAGAATAGATAATAATCCAAGTAAGTCCAGGTAAAAATCTCTGAAAGTTCCATATATATATATATATATATTATTTTCTTTATGTTACTGACCACTGCACTCAAACCTAAAAAATAATGTGATTTACTATGTTAAATTTTCAGTTTCATTTTGGCTATTTGGGAAATAACATTTTATTTATCATTTTTCAGGAACTAGGCTCAAAAACAGAGGAAGAAAGAATTTTAACTTTGATTTTCACAGTCCCATTCTTTCTGTCTCATATATCATGCTCTCTTTTCTTCATGTCCTCCACAGATTTTCTGAAGTCCAGAGATCTCTTACTTTTAGTTAATATTTTTATTCCCACACGTAATAAGCCTGTAAATTGAACTGAACCAGATTTTTGACCAAAATTTTATTCACAGGTCTTAAATAAATTTAGGGGTAGCATTTTTGCTAGGGTTAATATTTTCCCCATAAAAATTACTTTGCTTACTACAGTCAAATCTACACCAAACTAATTAATTTAAATGGAAGCAGAAAAATAAAATCTTTCCTTATTTTATTCAGGCTAATACATTCAAGCTTATTTGAAAGAAAGCTTATAAATACATAAAAAGTTTAAACATGGATGACCATGCTACACTGTACCTACTTTAATGTACTGAGATTTTTGTAGGAAAACCTAATAACAAACTAATGTCTTTAAATCATCCTAGTGAAGATAGAAAGTTACCAAATCTGGGCTGTGCTGTATGTAAAGGAAAAATCTTCCTGCTTACAGATACAAGTAACTTCTCTTTCTCACAATTTTCTTGACTAGTTTATGTAAAACAGGGCAAAAGCTAGTTGATGAAGGAGACACCCAGGCTTGCATGCAGGATAAATGCTTTCTGTCTTCCAATCACCAAAAAAACCCCAAACTCCAGTATAATGTATCTGGTTAATCATATGTTTCTCAGATAAGCTGTTGTTTCTAGTCATTCAGTCCTCTGTCACTTTCCTGAAAGTTGTGAACAGCATTTACAACCTGGTCTTTTTTTCACTGGAAATCAAAAGCATTAAATCTAAATTAATCCATGCAGTTAAGAACATCTATGCTTTAAGTAAGCAGTATTGTACACTACTAAGTGATGCTGCAAATAATGGAGCTAGTCTCACATGAGGATTCCTTTCCTTAAGCAAAGAAATCTTTAGTAGATATTAAAAAATCTCATTCTTCAGGCAGATTATCTACTGCCTTTGCCAAGTCTGAGGCATTTGACCTCAGTGCCTATCCTTATTTTATCAGCATGCCAAATTATACTATGTCCATAACATTCTCATCTTTTTTCCTTCAGGAAATATGTGGAATATGAAAAAGGTCTATCAGCAATTTAAAGAGAAGCTAAATTTCCTTTTTGAAACAGTACTCAGTTTGAGGAGAGACCGATTCAGCCAAATAAATTGAATTTCCAGTTGTTCATGCAGGGAACTCTGTAGTTTTTTTAATATAAAAATACTTATTTCGGGTACAGAAACCAAACCCACAATATTCTAGTAACATTTATCTTTGTGACAATGTCAAAAAGGTATTTGCACTTCTCTATTTGAGGCCCCTAAGGAAATATAGGCCACCTACCATTCACCCCAAGGATTCCCCATAATCTAACATCTGCCAGGCTACTCAAATGGCAGAAAATTTCTTGCTAGCATATGTTTTACATTTGCAATGTCACTGCTACTTGACACATCTGGTTAATGTCAAAGTTTTCTCTTTCAGATATCCCTTGAAAAACAACCAACTGTGATGAAGTGTGTAAAGCATCTATAAAATAACCAAACTTCATTAAACAAGAATGAAAAAGGATTTTTTCATGTGTGCATATATTTACGAACACAGGGAACAGGGTTAAAGACAGCTTCTTCAAGGGGAATGACAAAAATACAGGGCAGTAGAAAAACGTAGGAGCTAAACAGAGTATCACTAGAACTTCAAAAACTGAAATTGTCGGTACCATCTAAGCACTACATCATCTTACTCTTCACCAGCTCTCCATGACTTCGGGATCAGGTGAGCTGCTCCAGTGGGTGGCTGCCCTAATATGAAACAGGTGAGGGGTTACTTCTTTGTCATCACTGCTTTGAGTACGCCAGCGCAAGTGCATTCCAGTCTGCTCCCACCCAATTCTGCGAAAAGCAGCTGAGTTTATAAAAGGAAGATCTACCATTCTGAGTGTTTAAATTACCTGTATTATTCTCACAGACCCCTAATCTCTTAAATTGGTTCATCTGTTTAGTACATTTGACTTCCTTTTTAATCTTTGGTGAATTATTTCTTGACCAAAGGCGGATTCTGCAATTTTTGCAAATCTCATGGCTAATGGTTAGATTTGAGAACTCTAGAAGAAATTCTGTGGAAGCTGTCCTTATGACAGAAGATGTACCATTCTGCTGATGCCAGTTTGTCCCACTCCTTGAGGAGATGTGTTATGATAATTGCTTACACGAAATGTTGACTGCATTGGAGCCAGAATTATTAAAGAAAAAAATCCATTCAATAGCTGAGAACAGAAAGATAAATTCCTAATCTGGGATGTTCATCCCAGATCAGTCATTGATTCCCTTCATAAGTGTGGGTGCTAATGCTGGTTTTCTAACTGATCTGTCAATTGGTCAAGGAACAGTTTAGGTGTGCTGATGTGTCCCCCAGGAGGCATTGTAGCCTGACAGTGCAATAAAATGCCACAGAGCCAGGGCTGATGCCTCAAGTTCCGCATGGGCTTTGCCAGGGCTGTCTCGAGACTTGCTGGCTGGCTCAGTCTGCGTCTGCCAAGGTCTGCCTGCAGCTTGGCTGCTTCTTGGCTTGCCCATGAAAGACATTCTTTTTATGATAATAATGCCTGTACAACTCACCACATACAGCACAATCAGAATGTCCCAGACTTCCAGAGAAATTAAGAAAAAAATATAAAAAGGAAAACTTTTACATATGCATGTACATTACAAATGTGCATGCAGATTTTATATGTTAAATGTAAAACATTAAAGTGTAAAAACACATTTGAAAACACATAACAATTACTCCAAGCAGGTCCTAGAGTGAAGAAAATAAAACCATTGACTTGACTTCAACACTGTCTTCCTCCCAGCAAAGGACTTAGGATGCCGGTGACTTGTTGTAGTCCCACAAACACAGCCCACCATCAACCTTAGAATGCAGAGGGACAGTGGGGAGAGGAACATAACACCAGGAAAAGGGTTAGAAACCAGGAAATGTACATAACACCTTTAACTTAATTTTTACTCCTGATACCTTTTCTGTGTAGTAACATTCATTCTTTTTTTCTTCTTTCTTTCACTTAGATCTGTATTCAGAATCGTTATTCTATAACAAAATTATTATTTTATAACAAAAGAGATTTTCCAACTCAAATAGACATTAACTAAAATTATCAACATGCACTTTGTTACATCTATTGACTTAGGTAACCTGTAAAGCAGGACTGTATCAAACAACTGTTTTCAACACAGAGAGCAGTCTGATGCACAAATTTATTTTCAGATTATTCCAACCTAGTATTATGAAAATTTCAAACTGAAATATGTGTCTGAATCAACTGGCTCAAAGAAATGCAGATGTGTCTTGTGACTCAGCCAGCCACCAACTTCACAGCTCAAACCTTCACTCCAGCCATTTAAAATCATCACTTATGAGCTTCTGGATATCAACACCTAGCATAGAAAGTGTGGCTATACTGTGCTTAAAAAAACCCCAACTGAATCACTTGATGAAGTGGTAAAACTACTATTATAGTTAGGCAGTGTGCTGGCATTAAAAATCTCAATGCTCTTAACCTTACAGAATATTAGAAAAATTAAAGTTTGCGTTGACAGTCAATAGGCAATCTCAAATAAAATCAACTTTCTCTAGCAGTCCCAACCCTGCTTGAAGTGAATATAAATCATGAACTTTCCCCATCACCTTTTCAATCTCCTTCACATAAATGCTGAATTTTGTTTACATACCATAATTGAATTGAACACAAGTCCCTTTCTCATACCAAAACACGTATCTCCTGGGAGAAATCAATGAACATTCGATTACAAAGATTAGTGTTAGTTCATCCATTACATGACAAGACTCCTTACACAAACCCATTGACCCATACACAGCAGTCAAGATCAACACAATCTTTCCTCTTCCTCTCTCTGTTATTCCCAAGAATGCCTAGCAAGGACAGATTCCCATAGGTTAGTATAATAGCAGGCAGGATGCAGTTGCATTCTTTCTTCACAATAATCTTAAGAAAAACAAATCTTTCAGCAGGGAAGCCTTAAAATACAAATTCCCTTATTGCAAAGGAATACCTCAAGGTCTCTTCTTCCAGGAAAGGTCACACATACTCACCATTCAAGCAATGTCAGCCAGGATTTGTCTTACTTGCCTGAGCTTAAGCTGGACAACATGACAATAAAAATTCTATCCTAGCCCAATATCAAACCTCTGAATTTCATTCATGAAGCCCTTTGATATCCTGCTTTGCTGCTGTCTCCAGTTTCAAAAAAACCATAACAATAAACACGAATTACGGCACCCACCAGCTCTCTAGCACAGCCCACCTGGTGATTTTACCCACATCAAAACAGGGCACCATCAGACATGTCAGCTGGCATGACCAGGGACTGCATGTCCCATGCACACCAGAGAACTTGCAGGTGTGATGAAAGACCCCCCTTATATTAGACTGGCACAAAGATTATACAAAATTGTGGCAGCAAAACTCCACTGAAGGCATTTTTGTTTGAACATGAGGGCAAATGTTCAGTCCATGGGGCCTGTTATGTTATGAGCTCCATATAGGAGCTAGAAGATTAGCTACTTTTTTCAAGTAGTTAATTTTCAAAACTGCAAAGTTTTCAAAAGTGCAACCTTAAAGAAGAAATAATTATACTGTAAAGAGCAATGATATCCACCCACCCCCCAAGTAAGGAACACATTCTAATCATCACAGGGCAAAAAACAGTGCCTCAAATCTTTCCTATTCAAAAAGAGCACAGCTACATTGATTTCTGTAATGTCTTTTTTTAGCTATAGCCATTTATATCCACTTGAGAAGCTGTCAATATGATTAACACCTCTTAATTTCTCAAAGGCTGATTGATTTTCATGCAGTTTGTAAGTACTGACCACTACAGAAGCCAAAGCTGTTCATTGTGGTGTCCGACCTTAGATGGGTTTTCAGGACTTACTGTATTAAGATCACTGTCCAATGCCTCCATCTAAAACCCTAACACCAGAGATGATAGCAGTCACAAGAATATGTGGTAAAATATTCCCACTCATTATTGGTAGACTGATGTTTTTTTGTTAATTCTGTTGTACATAGCCTTTTGAAGAGAAACACCATGAAGCAGCAATGTTTTTAGAGCACAAGGACTGTAAATTGATGGAGCTGTGTGAAGTACATGGAAAAAATAGGAATACCTGTAAAGTTATAAATGGGAAGATAAATGCTTACTGGACAGTCTGACTATTAAGATTTACAAAGAAAGACAGTTAAGCATGTTCATATCTAAAAAAAGCATCTGACAGAGATGGTTTCCAGTACGTTTTAATTATCTCTATAACACTAAGTCCAAAATCCACAGCTTCACATATTTATACAATACTGGAAAAGGGGGTTTGTTGTATGTGGGTTTTGTCATTCTTTTACAATTTGCAGATTATTTTTTTTCTTATATTAAGGATCACTGCAATACCAACAACACTATATACTTACCCTGTGATAAGATTTCCATGATATTTCTTATAAATGGGGATTCTACCTGTGTGAAACCCACCACAAAAACAAGATGTCATTTGATAATCCTTTGATCTATAAAATTATCATTACAGCAGCTTCCAACTGCACTCAAATAACAAGTGAATATATATAAAGAGCAAAATAAAACTCATAGGAGAAATTTTTCCTCAAAGATTTATAACAACTCACTAAAATATCCTCTGTGTCCTGTTAGTCTTCATTTCCAAATGAGCATGCCTTAAAAATCTTGATGAGAAACAAAATGTGCAAAGGGCCCCATGATGAGGATTAAATATGCTCAGTCCAAACCATTTGAAATCATTTCAAAAGCTTAAATGACAGACAATGCAGTGCTGTGAGGAGTGAAAGATGGGAATAGCCTGATCTGCAGTCTGCATTTTAAGGCAGAAATAAAAGGTTCTGTGGTAAACCAGGCTGTGTTTTCTATCAGTGTCCCAAGCCCACCACACCAGATCTTTCTGTTTCTCAGCCAGTGGAAAAAAAAAACAACAAACAAACACAAAACTACTAAGACACTGCAGTACATTTCATTTCAATCTGACTGGTGATTAACAAGTGAAATACATACAAAAACCAGCCCTAATGGGCACCACTGTTATTACAGTATTAACTATTTCCTCAATCCAATTTATTTATACTGAATGAAAATTTATTGATCCTCAAGAGCTGATTAAAATGAAAGCAAATCAAATGATGAGTTAATTAACCCAAAGACTTTTAAGATTTCCAGATCGCAGCCTCTGGACTAGCTAGAATTAGCTTTCTGAGCAGAGAGCTGTTCATGTTCATTATCCATAAATAACACCACAAGTTTAAAAGAGAGGTTTCCCCAAAGTAAAAATTTGGAAAAAATTGGAAATCCAAATGCCACATGCACAAATGCCAATTATGATCAGTATCTTGCAATTCTGGCATTGACCCAGTATTTTGTGTTATTTTAACAAAACAGGCATCTTAAATTATCTCTGGTTTGCCTAGCACAAAGTGAACCTTGGGGAATATAAAATGGGAACATAGCACACACCAACATAGAAACATACAGGTGACTATTTAAGAGATTGCAGATTCTGACACAAAACAATTTCCAGAAATACAGGTTTAAAATGGCCCCTGCTTCTGACAGGAATCACCAGAGACCCAGCCAAGCTCTCCTAGCCCACCCTTCAAAGGGAAGGAAAGTAACGATTTCAGCTCCAAATAGAACAGAGTTTAACAGAAAAACCGCTCTCCTTTTGGCACATAGACCCACACTCAGTTCCCATAACTCTCAATTTGCACAAGTCCTAGTGAGCAGTGGAGGCATCTGACATGACATCACACCTTGCACCCCAGGCTTTCCTCCCAGTGGAAAGCTATATTTTGTTACCTTGGGTTTTTAGTTTATGAAAAGGTTCTTCTAGACTCTGTGAAAGGCAGAAGAATATTCTGAAATAGGCAGTCAAGGACAAGTTGTGTTGCTCTTATCAGGTTTTCCAAAGAGCACAGTGCTGGATATGAAAGAGCACTGTGAACATAATTATGGTTTTAATCAACCAACATTTGAATGCTTTTCAGCTGCTTGTAAAAGAAACAAACCCCTCCATTTTGTTTTAACCTTTAAAAAGAATAAAATTAATTCCCAAGTGTAAAATATCCATTTCAAATCAAACATTTGAAACCTTATTTAGCTTTGAAACTGGAACATATTGTAGAGGTTTCTTCCTCTCTGCCTACCCCCAAAAACTTGGTGAAGTGAACCCCAGATCACTAAATCTAAACGTGTGTTTCCTTATTAAGAATGTTCCACCTTCACTCAATGCCACTGCCAATTTCCTTGGAAATCTGGTTTTAAATGTCACATAAGGAGCTACTGAATGTTGAGCTCCACAGTGTGGGCTGAGCAGCTGAGAATCTTCCCCCATGCACACAGAGGTGTCTGTATCATATGCCTGTTTTCATCCAAGCCTCCTGGTTCCCTGCCTCTTCCTCTCTTGAGCCTTATTAGCAGAACTTTTAGATCGGTTTCAGCATCACCTGCCAGCCAAGTTTCTGTACATGGTGGGTTTTTTTTTCCCACTCATCCTGTCAAAAAAAAGGAGGCAACACTGAGAACTTCTGGGCTGATTTGAATATTCAAATCCATCATGCTTGAAGGAGCTTAAAAGTGGGAAAAAATAGTTGACTGGCTGCTTTACATTTATCGTTAAAAACAGTGGGGCAGACTGAATAATGTGGAAAACAACTAACTTGATTTAAAAAATGGGAAAACTTAACAAGGGAAAAAACACAGAATTAGCAAACTTTCTTTTTGTCAGTAGTTTTACAGAACAGCATTTAGACATTTTAGGTAGAATAGTAGAATAGAACCTTTACTCATGTGTTAACTCTTCCATGGATAAGTAGTTGGCTTCCTTTTTCACAGCTGTCCTTCAAACACCTCTAGTGATGAAAGCTGGATGTCATGCATGCACCACATTTCCATGCCAAAAGTTACCCCTGACGATTCCTTCCCAGACCTAGCTGATTCTGGTAAGTCACATAAAGGACATAAGGTTGCTACAAGTTTTTAATTACCCAAGGAGGTGGCCAGCTTTGAAAACTGGGAAACACACTTTCTGAAGTGGGTGTTCCACAGAGGAGTAAGGACTGTCTTGCAGCACCAGCAGCAAGTGACACTGAGGGTGGGGGGAGCCCACCTCGCTGCCTGCAGCCTGAGGGGAGGAGGTTTGGAGGTCACTGGTGCTCCCCATAGTGCCGTTGTCCAATTAGACATTTTTCAGTAACTGAGAGCTGGACAGGTAGAATGCATTGATTTAACTTTAAAACCACCCCCCTGTGTGTTTTTATGTCTGGTATTTCCATACTACTCTTCTTCCAGCTAGACACAAATGGCACAATGTCTTAAAAGCAGAGGACTGGAAAAAAATAATCTGTAGCTCGTCTGAAAGTTTTAAAATATTGGCAGATCTGAAATAACAGAGCAACTGAAGATGGGTTAATAAGCAGCAGGATGACAAAGCTATGTTAAAGCTAACAAGTCTTACAGCCCAGTAAGAGTGGATCTAAAGGCAGTCAGAAGATAGTGCCAAATATCCGAGATCCTGTTCTCTGTTTTTCACATATTACTGGGGCAAGGGGGTTAATTTCAGATTAGATTTAGTCTGTTCCTGTTCCTGAAATCCCATTAATAAAGCACTTTAATTTAATGAAAACTCATTTGCAGGTTTTGAAACCATTCCTTGATGTGAGACGAAATACCATAAAGGGCAGGGGGAGGGGAAATGTAGAGTTTCATCCATAATGCGTTTTTCATCCAAACTAAAATGCTTATGAGGCACCACTGAAACTATTCTGAGTTTTGATACTAAATAAAAATGCACATAAATTACCAAAACCATACAAACAGCTTCAGCCTCTGCTTTGTTCTAGGGCTGTTATCTTGCCTTAAGACAGAAAATCATTATCAAACTACAGCTTTTACCTGCTTTGCTGGCAAAAGATTCTTCCCAGACTATACTAATAGGTGTCACTGGGATAGCAGTGCCTGATCAGGCCTCTTTCAACCTAGTGGCTATTTCCAAGTAGGACTGTAATCACTTTCCCATAAAACATTTTGCTTCCAAAAAGGTATTGTCAGGTCAGTAGCTCTAAAACTGACAGTAAGCTTGTTCGATGCTGCCAGAGGTCCACCTACTCCCCAGTGTGGCATTGAATATCATTAAACATTTAAATAATTTCTATTTTAAATGAGTGGCAAGCCAGTGGGGAATTCATTCATAGTTCATAGTTCTAGGAAGCGTGGATTTATTGTAGCCCTCCCACAGGACATTAATAGCGGCTATCAAAACACGATGTGCTCTGAACAATGCCAGCACATTACTAGCCTCTGTTTAAAATTGGGGTTTTTGAGAATTGCTGACAACTAACCTATACCAGTCGCAATAAAACATTCATGTATTAATTGTCACAGGACTAGGCCCAAAAGAAGACACAGAGAAGACTACATGATTACTGATGCCTCTTCCAGCAGATTTGATTTGTGCTGGCACTTCTGCCATTTTACAGTAAAAAACCCTAGTTTGATGGCAGTGATATCAGTACAGACTGAGTGCTTTTGCTTACAGCAGCCATCCGTAAGGGGTGTACAATCCTGAAGTAAATTTTCAAGCCACAGGCCTTTGTCATTAAACCCTGTAGGCAGGAATGCAGGCACACTTTTCCGGAGAGAAAATTAGGTGATGTACCAGCAGGCACCTCTAATAGTGACTGCAAAACCTTGCATGCATAACAAGATCTGGCTTTTAACAGGAGATTTTGCAAATTGCATCAGTCTCAACTAGGTGCCAAATGAGCTCCCATGAATGAATCCCACTTCTTCCCTACTCAAACAGCAAAGTAATAAGGTAAAAAACAAGTTATAGAACAAAGATACTAAGTAATCGAAGACGATGAATCATCCTTTGACCTGTTATATTTTTTAATTCATTTGTATTGCTAATAGATAATTGGATTATCTCTGACATTATGACAGAAAAAAAAAAATTTCTTTTCTCCATAAAACATCATGCATATTTTGCAGTAACATGGGCCACTGAAGAATATTTCAAGAAAAAAAAAATCAATAATTTTGCAAACGAATCTTTTGGGATTCCTGGCTTCATGCTAGAATACCAAACTAACTTGGATAAAAGTGTCAACATGGACACTTTGATTTAGCTGGTTTTCTTTCTTTAAGTAATCTAAATTCAGTCATTTCATCCTGCTAACTCCAATATTATGGCCTAATCTAGGAAATCTGTGCAGACAAAATTGTTGATGCCGCTAATCAAGAAAAAGAGCTTAAGTAAGAAAGAAGATAAAAGGGGGATAATCCCCAAGTTTTGGACCATTCAAATCATAAGAATTTCTTGGGAAAAAATTGATCTTGCACTCTTGTTGCAACTCTGAGCCAAGTTACCATTCAGGATCCCTGTTTCTGACGGGGGTGCTATAAGCTGCGCTCAGCCACATGGTTAGCTACAAGTCTTGTTGCCCTGCTCTAAGTATACACAAAGAGTTAAATCACACAGGGTTTTTGCACTTTCAGTTCTGATTGATAAATTAGAAGAATATTGATATTTTATACATTTTTTGCTATGGGACAAATGTTTCAAATTACACTTGTGATAAAAATAAAGCTACAAGACTGTAGGAGTGTACGTCCTAGAAATATAAGTAGTGGTATTTGGATGAATGTTACAAATAAACAACCAAATTATATAAAACATTTAGAGCAATAGAACAAAAAATGGTGAAGGAAAACATACAATAGGTGGACTGAGAGCAGGAAAGTACAAAAACACATTGCAAAGTTGTTACTTCAGCAGAGAAATAAAAAAATCTACCCTAAGCAGTGTCTATCTGGTTCCCAGCCTGTCCCATCTCAGATGAGATCAGCTTAACAAATGAAGGGGTACATGGATAGCTGATAAGCTTTGAAGTTACACTGTTTATGCATTTGTCAATCGTGCCAGTATCATTAGCTGTTATTTCCCAGATCAAAGGGCTGCAACTTGTTTCTCACAGCATTTATCACTATTTGGAAATAATATTAAGGGCTAATCATAAATGATACTCTATTAAATCAGTGTTGAAGCTAATTGTAATTAATTCTGGCATCACAAGGGTGTGAAGATACTGCTTTTATATTCAAGCTGGCCTTGGTGTCCACCAGCCATAACACAAAGGGTTATACACAGATCAATTGTTTCCTTAGGAGTACTTCAGTCACTCTGGAAAGTTTACAAAAATATTCTGGTGTACATTATGTAGACGAACTAATTAGTAAGATAAATTGTTACACATTATCTTTTCTTGTCCAGTAATTTGGCTAGTGACTTCTCATGTTATTAGGTAAGGGCCATATTGGAGTGGAAGGTCTCTTTAGAAGTGCCTGTGCATGTTGGGCACAGGACTGAGAGTCTGGCAGCTCACCTGTTAGGAGGTAGATGCTTTGTGAGCTTTCCAAAACTGGTGCTAAGCAGACATTGATTTTCTGTGGTTCATATCTTTTTAGATTTTTTTTCTTAAGATGTTAATTTATACTCTTATTTACCCTGAATTCACATTCTACATGATAGCATTTATCCTCCACATCAAGTTAAAAATATTTAATTGGTAAACAGGGAATAGAAGAGCTATCTAAAAATAATTTAACAGCTGTATAAGTAGGCTGCACTTCAGAACCTAAAGACTTTATGCTCTTTCTTCTGACATGCCAACTGCTACCAATTCTGGGAAATATGTGCACACATCATTTGGAGCCCAACAGCCTAACCCTACCTAGCCCACCTCTAGGTCATGTCCTTAAGCACTTCATCTACACGCCTTTTAAATACCTCCAGGGATGGTGACTCCACCACCTCCCTGGTCAGACTGTTCCAATGCTTGACAACCCTTTCAGTAAAGAAATTCTTCCTGATATCTCTTAATCATCTCATAAATTACAATATCCAGGAGGTAGAGAATGAGGCATTTTCATAATATGTACAGAGGTTTAACTGGAATTAGCTCAATTTAAATCTGAATTCCTGTAAGTCACATTTAAATCAAAACCTGTCCATGGCAAATCCTCATCAGAGCTAGAGGTGTGCAGACAGGATTTCCAAAGGGAGGCTGGACCAAAGTTCAACCAAGGTGACCCCTCCAGCCAGTTTCATCACTCCTGGCCACGCACCTTAGGACAGTGACAGGACATCAGCCAGCAACAGGATGGTATACTCTGGGAGCTACAGACACCAGGCATAATTTACAGCAGGTCACAGAGAAGCTTCAGTAGCTGCAGCATGAGAATCAATAAGTGGCTTCTTAACAACTTCAGATATTAAGCAGAGATCTCTACACATGCACAATTAAAGCCCAGTTAATATAGAGGTTAAAAAATAGAAAAAGGTGAAGAGGTCAGTATAGATTTGATAATTCAGAAAATAAGGCATGACAACATAGACTTACAATGAGACCAGTCTTTCTCTCAGAGTCTAGTGGAAAGCATGATCTTACGGTGCCTGCATAGCAGTGGGAACCCATCCCCAGGTAGGAGAGAGGAATCTCCAGGAAACTGTCCATCACTTCCAGTGATTTTTTGGGTTTTTTTAAATAGCTTAGACCACGACTATGTTTTAGGAAGAAATGCAGATCTCAGATGGGTCAGAAAGACAGTGACAGAAAGATATGCATCAATCCCAGCAAAATTTCAAGTCAATGCAGAGTAATACATTTGGTCTACTGCATTTTTTTCCTAAGTTTCACATAGCTGTTTCACACAGAGTATTTAGAGGGCTGTGAGAGAACTGGTGTAAGGCTGAGTTCCCAGTCCCCAATGTGGGGTACATCACTTAATGAGGAATGTCTCCTGCACATTTCGCTGTTTCCCTGTCAATGTCATTACAGGGATTTTCAGTGTTGAAGTGTGCACACAGGACTGAACTAAGGAGTTCAGGAGTCTTTCTAATAATTGCAAAGGATTTTAGGCCAAACGTTTTGTCCTGCACATTTAAAAACCATTTCAATGGCTCATTATTAATCAAACACTGGATATTTACACCATAGCCATCCTGACTTCTGAAAATCTGGCTTTTTATCCCCTTGTGGCTCTAGAATTTAACCTCTTTCAAACACTTACTTCATAATAGATATCTATTTTTCTTCTCCTCATTTAACCAAGGCATTTCTACCTAAGATCAAAATAAAATAAAAAAAAACCCTCAACATTTTGTTGAGTGTTTACCAGAAAAACAAATGTCTCGTATCCCAGAAGTAATATTGACCTTTCCCAGGGCTACATTTTCTCTCTGCACAGCAAGCTTCTCATGGATTTTGCTTTGTGGTTGAGCACTGAAATTGCATGTCATCACTATGATTCTTCCCTATAGAGTAACTTTCAAAACAGGTAATGGAAATATTCCCTGCAGATAAGAGACCTGGAGTTGGCTTAGAAGAGGAATATTTTTATTTTACCTCAGTACACAGTAAATTTCCTAGCACGTTTTGCTTGCAGTGTTGATAATGCAGAGATAGGACCTGTTCCAGAAATCCAGCACCTCAACTTCCGTGCTCCAGTGTGGTATTTTATATAATTTATGTTAAACTGCTGGAGAGCCACTGCAGCCCAGCAGTTATTACAGAAAAGCATTCAAGAGCGTGGGGGAGGTGGGGGGAAAGCAATGGGGAAAATCCCTCTGTAGTTTAGAGCTAATGTTTTCACTTTACTCTCATTTGCATCAGAATAATTTATTTTTAAGTACCAGCACATTCAGCGAAGTGACTCCATTATAAAGCTACAGCTTTTCCTTTGGATTTCCAGCTAGCAACAGTTCCTCTTGTTCCTGCATTGGATGGTACTAGCCCAGTGATGAATACCAGAGCACGTTTTTCACCAGCCGGATTACCTGAAATCCGCCACATATTTTTAATTAATTAAAATAGAGATTAAATTATATATATTTCCTTTGGAAAGGTGAACACGAGACACAGCTATAAAGCTTTTGTTTGTCTTCAATTATTGTCATACAGTGTCAATTACATTTCAAGACTTAGTTTAATCTTGCAATTTTAGAGATGCTAAATTTTGACTCACAGATTTTCACTTATTAATTCTTAGGGTGTGTCATGGTTTAATCCCAGACAGTTACTAAACACCAAGCAGCCACTCACTCACCCCTCTTCTGCAGTGAGATGGGAGAAAAATGGAAAAAAAACAACATTTGTATGTTGACAGAAAGACAGTTTAACAGGATTACAAAGGACAACACTCCCCCCCCCCAAAAAAAAAAAAACAACCCAAAACAACCACACAAAAACATGAAACAAACAAAACAAAACAAAAACAGAATAAAAAAAGAACAAGTGATTCTCAAATGCAATTGCTCACCACGATTAGAAGGAAAATAAAAACAGCCTGATGCTCACTCAGTGTGTTTCTGAGCAGCAATCCCACCTACTGGCAGCCTCCTCAGCTATACCCAAAGTATGACGGGACCATCCCTTTGACTAGTCTGGGCCAGCTGTCCTGGCTGGGCTCTCCCAGCTTCTTGTGCACCTGGCAGGGTGTGAGATGCTGAAAGATCCTTGACTCACTATAAGCACTACAACTACCTAGAAACAACTAAAAACATCAGTGTGTTATCAACTTTATTCTCATCCTAAATCCAAAACTCAGTGCTACACAAGCTACTAGAAAGAAAATCCATTTTATCCCAGCTGAAAACAGGAGACAATGGCATACAGAAATCTTGATTTTTATTTTCTGGCAAACCTTGCCACAGTGCTTCAATCTTAAATTACTAGCAGACTTTTATCTTGAAGGACACTGCTTATTTTAAGGGACACCTTTCCTTCTATTTATTTAGCATGCAACAGGAACTCCCAAACAATCAAACCTTTGCAGAGCTAGCTGAGTAATCATTGATTGCATTTTTCCCCTGTTTTTTCAGCCTTCCAAAAAAATCAAGCCACAGGTGTTGGAATAAAATTGATGCAGAGTGAGAATTTCCTCCTGTGCCCAGCACCAGCCTCAGCTTTGTCCACAGGTGAGGAGCACTCAGGGGGAATCACAGGCAGTCCTCACATGAGCATCATCTCCTGACCTGCATCCAGCACAAGAGCCACACTTCATCTTCCCACAAGCTTTGTGTAGCCCGGAAGTCCCTCTCCAGTTTCATGCTCTTTTTATTTTTTCCACTGTTATCTCATACACAACTGTGGAAAGAGTCTCTCTCATGAAGTAGGAACACCTGTGCGGGATGCAGAATCAGTTCAATATTGATTTCCTTTGGGTTCAGCATCAAAATAACATCAGTGTTTTATTTCATGTCATTGCATTTTTGTTTATTTAGAAATCAAACCAAAAATGCACTGAAATGAAGCAAAACTCCTAAGTGTGACTTGGAACAGTAAACTAGATTTTGATAATTGTGTATTTAAGGATAGCAAAAATACTTACTTTGAGAGAAAAATCTGTTCACACTAAATGTCATTTCAAGTAAAATATTTTTCTTTACTTTTAGTTTAATTTTATGGCTCTAATTCCCTGGACACTGTCCTCCTGTGTATTCCAATTAGTTGGTTCAAAAGCAATGTTTAAGGTGATGTCTGCCTTGCTAACTGCCCCCAGGGCACACAGATCTTGATCTTTTTACCTGCTGCTTTCTTCAGTTGTTGTTCATTCTCCCTACAGTCCTGGAGCTCCAGTTTCAGGTTCTGTGAGAGTAAAACATTGCTTAACAAGGGGAAACAATATTTTAAACAACAAAATACATGAGAAATCATTGTTAGGACCTCTGAGGGTCTGATGCTGATCTCTGCTGACTACAACTGAACAACTTCTGCAGGTGCAAATGAAATCAGAATCGAGCAGAGAGTATCGCCATAGGAGATCTTGGCTGCTCATTACTTTGGGATATGATTTATTTTCCCTTTCTAGGACTAAATTAGCAAGCACTCGTCACACAAATAATTTGTCTGCCTGTAGTGAATGCACAGGAATTGCCTGTTCCCCCTTATGTGCTGTCAATGTTTGTATGGCTGCCTGCATGATGGTATTTTCATTTGGATAGCATCGAGCTGAACACAAAGGCTTAATACTTGTCATAGCGTCCTCAGCAGAACTTGACACCTATTCCCACTCTATTCTTGTGCCTTTTGGCATTCACAATCAATAATTGTCTTGTTTGTCAGCCTGCTTGCCACCACAAAGTTCATTCATTACAAATCCATGATGCAAAGAAACATTATTCGACAAGATTTGCTGTAAGCCTTGCTTGTCCTAACAGCAATCCAATAAAACGCAAATCTAGGTTGCTGTACTTTAGGTGGCAGCGATGCATCCCCTTCTAATTTAACAAGCTTGAAAAAGAGCGAGGAAGGGTTTTTTCCCCTTCAGAATTCTTTTCTTCCTACTTCTCACATAGAACATATATATGCCCAAACTTTTGTCCTCATACTTTTCCAGAGGAGCATTCAAGGAGCATACAGCACTGATTGAAGTTGTGAGCAGATATGTGCTTGTCCAAGAGCTGACAGGCAGTCCTGATAGCCACTCATCCAACCTTCATGTGGCATGCTATTATCTAATGAACTGGGTATTCATTTCTGGGTGGTACAGCTGATTGGGGGAGACCTACGTGTTGAGTCATGCCACCATGGGCCAGCAAGGAGTCACCCATCAGAGAGCTGAACTGTTTGTGCAGACTGGATTTGGCCTGTGGGCAGAGGCTGACCACTGTTTGTAGCAGCACCATATGTGTTTTCTAGTTTTGAAAGGAGAGAACATGTAAGTTCTCTCACACGTGTCTTCTTAACAAGCTTCCAGAGCTGCCTCCTTAGATTGCTTAAAGAATGTCCAGAAGGCTTCCCATCTGGGAAGCTGAGTTACATGCCTCAGCAAAGAATAAGCCTTCAATGGTGAAAATAAAATAATTATAAAATACTAAAACCTAAGAAGAGGAAAGGATAAAACTACAATGGAGAATGATTAAAACATTTTATTCCCTGGAGCCCACTCATAGAAACAAAAACCTGCTCAATATTTTCAAATTTAAGACACCATTCCTTAAGAGAATCATGAATATACTTATCAAAAAACTGTCCATGAGATCCTCCCCTACTCTATATCAACATAGAACCATTAAGGATCCCATACCTGTCTTTGCTGTTTCCGTGCATCTTAAAAAATCATGTGTTACCTCATCCTATGCTATATAACCACACAGTCAGAGCAGCAGTTGTCTCTCATATCCTCTCATTAGTCAGCATGAATGTTTATCACTCTCAGCTAAATGTTATAACTGTGAACACAGTCCTGCTGCACCAGCAAAACCTTCTGGATCAACAAAAGACTCATGCCTCCAAAATGTGAAATTCTTCTTTTGTAACAAATGCTGCACTGTTGAAGTATGAAAAAAAAAAAGATCAATAATTACAGGGTTAAAGATAAGAGCATAGGTAAATTGGAAATGTTGCAAACTCAGAAGTTAATTAAATCCCCTTCACCTCCTCCATTCTTTCCCAGACGGGTGAACAGAGGGGCATACAACAAGGCAAAAATTTCTTCTCCTAAGAACCAAAATACTCACAGTGGTGCAGCAAAACTGCAGTGCATCAATAGTAAAAGCGCAGAAGAACACTGCAGTGTACAGAAAGACCTAGTACTCCTGAGTGCTGGCATGAATGGTGTCAGGAGAAACTGTGTAAGTGTTAGAAACACACAGTGAGAACTTTTGCTGTGAGCTGCTGCAATGTTGGCAATGACAGAGGAAAAAGATCTGTGCGTGTAGAGGTCAGGTTCAGTGAAAACCATAAGGCTTTGGCGTGATACAGTCTTGGAAAGATCACTTCCAGAAGCCAGTTCCAATGTGTACAGAAAAGAGAAACGCCAATTAGAAAGCAAGTAATGCACGTACGATGAAGAGGTGGATAGCGGCTCTAAGTCCAACTGAAAACCAGAAGTATTTTAAAATATCCGACATTTTGGAATAACTTTTCAACAGCATTTGTGAAAACAAAAAAAATAAATTAAATAAACCAAGCATTTTGTGGCATGATACTGACCAGTTTACAGAAGCAAGGCTCTTACTTTGGATTGAGGCCGTTCTGTCTGGATGCCCAAGGTTTGCAATCACAAAGCTGTGTGTTAACAGATGTATTGTTTCTCCCCCAAAGCCCCTGTAAGACATGTGGGAATAACTCGGTCCCACACATGCCTAAATCAGTCCAAAGTCCTTTCCTTCTCTGGCCCTTGGTACCCTTGTGCTGCAGATGTGTCAGGTGGGGCATGCAGAGGAGCCTTGCAAGTGCCCTGGCTGCAGAGTATGCAGGAGTCAACCCGTGCCCACATCCATCCTGGTAAGAAGTTCTTGCTGTAAATAACTGAAGGGATTAATGGTGTAGAGTCTCACCCTCAGGAGTGTCACGCTTAGGCCATTAATCTAGTGCATGCTTCGCTAGGGCATGGAGCCTGTTACAGATAAAATTTAAGGAGAATATTTATCGATTGTGCAATACTTCTGTATTGTTTTTAATTGGTATTTTTTCTTTTCAATTATACTCACTAGAGCTGTGAAATAAGAAAACGACCAAGTAAAACTGATAAACCCAGTTCAACTAATTAAAGTTTAAATTAGTGCAATCTCCATGCCTTTTGTGGTTATTTATCACTTTAATACCTACAACAATAAAATCAAATTTAATCCATGAATCACGCTGGATTATCTAGTGATAATCACAGCAATAAAAGAAAATGATACACAGTGGGAACTTGGTTCTTAGTACCAAACAAGCTATCGGCAATAAAATACTAATGAATAATACACTTCATTACAGCCCAAATACCGCTCCCCATCAAGAGTGCCATCAAATTATACAACATTGCTGGCAATGGTATCTGAAAAGACATATAACGGACACAAAATTCCAAGAAAAAGGTTGAGTCATCATCTGTCTGTTGTTATTGCTGAAATATAATCATTTCACCTTTAGAAAGCAAAGAGCTCTATAACAGCAAGAGCAAACTATTTAAATATTTCCCCATATGTGGGAAGGTAAGTATAAGCAAAACAGTGTATGATAAGAGTCAGTGTATTTTGCTGGGTTTTTTTCTCTTTCATTCATATTTAATTTTCCCTTTTAACTCTGGGATAAGTCAGGCTTCTTTTTTTCCTCTCAGCAGAGGCCAAAAACCAAGTCTTCCAGAGACTAGGCTAACCACTTGGCAACAGAGTCAGACTCCATTTTGTTTATTCTCCAGCTACTCTCCTTATTTAGCAGTTTTGGATGCACCATGTTCTAGCTTCAATTAGGTGTCATGATGGTACCCTGCTGCCTTATCTCCCACTTTATTGCCCAGAGGTTAGGACACTTTTAATAAAAGCTTATTTTCAACTGGATACTTCAAGAAAGTTGCTGGTTAGCATGTACAGTCTTCATATCATCACTGGGCACCTATGTCTCCCCATGCACATCCTAAAAGGAATAAAACTCTTCCAATGGAGGGGTCAGATTCATCTAATCCATCATGTGTGATTCCCCCAAGGCTACTAGCTTTAGACAAGCTCCTTAGCATACACCTTTAGGCCCCTTCTCGGATTTTCCAGATGCATTACTCAGAGCATTGCACAGTCTGGGCTTTGGATTCCACATAAGCACATAAGGATTAAGGACCTTCCCTTTCTCCATTGGGAGATACGCCACAGTGACTGTAAGACAAATACAAGGCATTTCTTTCTTATCTGCTGTAAGTGATGTTTTATGACAAAGAGAGAAATGAGCAATGTATCACTATTTAGACAACTAGCTAGGCTAGTGATGGAGCAATCTCCATGCTTATAAGGAGGGTCTGACCTCAATTAATGAATTATACTTTAAGTCATTACAGAACACATTTCCTACTGTGAATTACCAAACTAATGAGGTGCAAAAGTGACAAAATCTTAATTATCCTAAGAGCTGCAACAGTTTTAATGAGGCAAACTGAACACAGAGTAGAAAGCAGTATCACATTTCTTTCCTTTTTCTTTTGGGAATTACGTTTTTCAGGATTTGGCATAAGGGGGGTGATCGTGCAGATTGCTACACTGTTGGGTTATATTCTCTAATCACAGTGGGCATTTGTAGGAAGTGGAATTCAGGGTAAGAGAACATAAAAGCTGCTCATTAGGAAAATGCCTACTGTGTCCTTCATGTGGGAGTTAAAAGGAATGAATGCACATAAAAAATCCCACTACAGAAAATTTTGCCGTCATGCTTGCTGGGAGAAGCGTCCTTTGGAAATGCCGGACTGCCTTGCCCAGTCCATTGACTGCAGAGTAGGAGAAGGTGGTGACACTCCTCAGATCCTACAGCTGCATGGAGAAACTTGGGTCACCTGCCCAGTAGGGGGAAATTTATAGTTTGCCTCCCAGTTTCCTCTGATTTCTGCAGGGTTTGGCCAGTCTCTGGATGGCATCTTGAATTAGGAGGTAGTGGAGGCTGAATATCAAAATGCTGAAAAATTGCTGCTCAGCATGCTGGGTTAATTGTGAAATTGTGAGAAAAGTCTCTATTGCTATAGAAAATGACTTGGCAAAACAGAAAGGTTCTTCTGAGAGAATATGCCTGTTTTGATGAAAGGAGTATTTTTCAGGTTCAGTAATGGAAAACCAAGAATGAATGAAGACAAGACCCAACTCCAACAGTGAGGGTTTAGAAGTGACTGCTGGGCCATAGGATCCCTGCCCCAGCCCCTCCAGCCCTATTCAAATAGAGACGTGTCTCTCTCTACTCCTTGTGACTCAGGCCTGTGCCAAGCTTCACCAAAGGTTTCTTCTCAGTTTTGTGCTGACTCCATGTCATCCTTACTATAATCAGCGACTTTAGATTTCTTTATTTAGGGCTGTTAGCATCACATTTCATTGAACTGAAGTTACGAGGTTAGAAAGAACTAACACCAATAATCCAGGAAGGGATGCCGGATTTCTTGATGTACTCAGACAAGAAATAAATGATTTTTAGATAGAATCTGTGATTCATAATAAATAAAATAATATGTCAACATAGGATTATATCAAGGAAAAGAACATTCAAAAAGCATCCATATTTATTACTAAAATAAAAACATTTTTCATGTGTTCCTCAGGAAACCAGTTCATTACTTTATCAGAAAATTGAAGCAATTTGTAACATAGGCTTACCCACTCTGGAGATTTAACAAGACTTTTGTTTGTGCATTTTCTTTAATATGATTTTTAAAACCTACATGTACCACACAATTTATATAAAGAAATTCTAGGGTTGAACTCATTTGATCAGACAAATAAATTATCACATGCAAAGAGAAAACTCATTTGCTGACTGCAATTGCTCTGATAGTGGATTTCAGTCCTGCCATTTTTGCTAATGGTTCTAGCAGTACATAGCACAAATGGGCTGATAAATGACAGATGTTTAGATAAGTACTCCTCTATTAGAATAGAAGTGTGGCCATTGAACTCAATTAGAAGGAAAGCATGTCCTTACCTTCACTCTGCAAAGCATAGAAGCAAAAAAATAAAAATACATTTTGTCTGAGGAAAGAGATTTAATTCATTGCTTGATCTTAGCTTTCTTTCAATCTTTTGGATTTTTTTAACTACAAAAATGCTTATTGTAAATTAACAGGCAAAATCCTGAAAAACAGAGCAAGTTGAGAAACTGTCGATTAATAAAAATAAATAGAGGAATAGAATAGAAAATCTAATTCTTTCAATTCAAGCCAAACTACAGGTCTTTTCTGAACTTTGTGAAACTAACAAACAAAAAACAAGTAGGTATTTGCTAAATCCTTTTGTAATTTCAAGGCGAAGAAGATGCACATCAAAGACAAAGATCATCTTTAATTTTCACAACTAACTGTCCCAAACCTGATTATTCCTGCCAAGACAACTCATTATTTCTTTTAATCCTCTTGAAGCACTAGGGAGAAAGCCTAAGATACATCCTTCTTTGTCAAGAAATAATTGAAATGTCATTTTCTTGACTTATTCCTAGCAGATTTGGAATCAAAACTTGTATTCTCCAAGGAACACATAATCTTAGAGAGCAATGTCATCTTGCATCAGAATTCAGAACCAAAAAAAAAAAAAATCAACCAAAAATATTACAGATTTTCATTGCATTGTGCTGTTTCAGAGCCAACAAGGTGCCTCATACAGCGAGCCAACATCGTTCCCCTTATTTATGCAGCTTCCTGAGTAAAAGACCAGAAAGCCAAGCAGCCCAGGGGGCAGCTGAGCCAGACACATACATAGCTGCTTCCTGGCCACCCATGACGATGGTCAGCATGATGCAGGATCTCAGGCATGGGCTATGCTGATGCCTCCTGCATCCACAGCAGCGTGTGTAGCTGGGAGCAATGGGGCAGGGAAGCACCAAAACTTCCCCAGCTAGGTGGACAAGAGAAGAAATTCCATGGAAGCAGAGAACACTGGAAGCACATGAGGCAGGGGACAGGGCAAATTGGCCCATCTTCCCATCTGGTTTTATTTAGAGGCCAGGACAGAATAAATTCTCCTGAAGCACTTTAGTTTTGTCAGATGGGTATATTTCAGTGAGCATTGCTGAGGTAAGTAATACGTGCGGGCTGAGCAGAAGAGGTCACCATGGGCTGCAGTGTTCTTACAATGCTTTAAAGACTTTGGCAGAGAGCATGTTCCAACTCTGCTGCCTTAACACTTGAAAACAAGTGTTCCTTATCACATTAATTTGGCCTCACTTTATGACATGAGTGACAAAGTGAGGCTTGGTCTTGGCACACACATACTACCACAGCAGCATCTTTGAGTATAAGACAAGCTGGACACTGCTTATTTATAGTCTGAGTTTCACATTGGCAGGAACGTCAGTTCTCAACTTCTCTGGAGAAGACAGAGAGGATGAGGAAGGAAGAGAAGGCAGGGGTGCCTATCAAGTCATTTCCTTCTGCTCTTTTTTTTTTTAACCTTACTTGAAAGTCAGATAAGTAACTCACCCTTGTTCTGGTGATGACCTCTCTCCTCTGCCAATATCCTGCCGTCTCAGTCTGTCACATTTGGATAGGAGCAAAACATCTCCAGGATACATCTGCAGCCTGTCTTGTGACAGTGCACTCCTATCAAGCCGTGGGAGGAGGCAGAAAGGGACTACAGATCTCTTTGTAAAGTCATAATTTATTTTTCCTTATTGTAGAGTCTTTACAATTAGGCCCAAGCTGGACAGGTCAAACTCTCTATAGGAATTAAATCAGTGCGTGCAAGTACTCATCAGGTTTACTATTAGGATGGGTAATTTAGGAAGCTTAGTATGGATATAGGTGCCTAAGTTGAGGACACTTGTAAAAGGAAAGAAAATGATCAGCATACACTTTATCATGGCAAATAAAAACATCCATATCTAAAATGCCATAATTATTATAGAAAATATGCTGCCCCTTCATTAATTCATAAAAAATATCTTGAACAGATGTACTAATCAAGATATGAAGTACTGATATGGATTTATTTTTTATCTGCTAGAAACATATCAGATCATAATTATCCAGTGGCACCTCACCATTAGGTTCCCTTTTGTAGCACTAAGATGGTAACCTTTGAATTTATGCAAATATACATGGTCACCTTCAAAGACACTTAAAGGAAATTTAATCTAAACCCAGCACAAGGCTACTTCTCCAATGGGTGACGATTACCTTGTTTGGTCAAACATTTCTGTGCTCTGGAGACCAAAAGAGCTGTATAAGTATTACTATTTTATGGTTTCTGATTTGTAACACCAACCGGTCATATTTCTTTTCTCTCCATGTGATCATATGCTTTATCTGTGTGAGCTACAGAGCATCCCAAATCCTAACTTTGGGAGGTCAGGGGCTTGACATAGTCTGCTTCTGTGGGAGGTTTTTCTCAATTTGCATACGCTGGTATTTTCCTGCAGCCTAAGTGAGTGAGTCTAATTAAGGAGCCCCACTGTGATCAATAAACACTGGAATTGCTGCAAGTATTTGGGGAATGAGATATGAGACTTTCCAGCATGGAGCTTTTTCGAAATGGGAGAGAATGCAGTTGCTGAAAAGCCAATTTCTAAAAAGCAAAATTCTGTTTATTAAAAAATACTGTGGCCTGAGACTTTTTTCTTTTGTGCTTGAAAGAAGAAACTCTTATGGCTGATTAAAGATTTTTTTCAGTGCACTGCATACTTGTAACAAATCAGGAACCATATTAAAATAAGCTTGACAATAGCTTTTGGAAGGCAATTTATATGCATTACCATATCCTCCAGTGTAAAAAAATTATTTCTAGCAAGCATCTGACCCTTGTTTCTATTTCTATTAAATATTCATTATAGTTACTAGAATGAATAGCATAGAATAAAAGCACCAAATTATTCAGCAGTTACAAGGATCAGACTTGTGGTGTAAAAGAAAGAAGGAAGGAAAGGATTTTTTCTTGTTTGTTCCAGAAAACTAAGTTCATGAATGTTATCCATGTTATCCTACAAAAAGACAGTAAGCTGTATGGCTATGGGAGCCATATTTTCACTGTATTTTCAGGATACAGACTGCCTTCAGAAAAAAGTCACAGCAGATTCATGGTTATGTTGGAACTTTTGGGCTTATGCAGAGATGTTAAATTAATCATCAGGTTTTGAGTGGACTCCACACTCAAGCCCCAAAGTCAGTAAGACTTTGACAGGTTATGAAGAGGAAAGATATGGCTGTCATTGCAAACTGGCCCATTTTTTAGATATTTAAAGATAGAAGGGACAGAAATAAAAAGTAGAAGACTCTCCAGCAGGACAGAGCTCCTCTCAGGGCCCTCACAAAGCTCAATTCATCAAGCACAAAATCACACAGAATAAACCCAGTTCAGCTTTAAAATTAATTCTAATGTTATGTCTCTCTTCATCTATCTACCTGTGAATATATCTTTTCAAACTGCTTCTCCCACATGGTCATGTATTACCCCCAGTAATGACATCAATATATCTCAGAGATGATAGGTAGGAATCTCCCTGATGTCACTGTGAGTGATTCACTCTCCAGCAAGGACTGGTAGCTAACTAGCAGTCAAGCTGCTGATAATTGCTTTAAGACATGGAATAGGAAAGAACAGGCTTAAGAGAAATGGTTTTAATCAAGTGTCATGAATACATTTGGCCAACAGATGACAGTGTAATCTATAGCAAGCAACAGCATTAGAGAAATTTGGGGACCCAGATCCTCACCCTTGGTGCAGTTTCTGTAATGCTTTGATAGTACTGAAAGAAAAATTGCCCAAAGTGCAATATATGATTTTAGCAGGGAATATCTCTAGTCAAGGTAGTGCTGCAGTAGTTTGTAGTTGGTGGCTTTGTGAGACTGCTAACATTTTTTGCCATGCTTCAAATGGCATACCTATGAAGTACCTTTTGAAAATTTATCCTGCCTTTTCTTATTAAAAATGATGATTTTGTGCATTCAGTGGTACACTGAGAAAACTAGAGATCCAAGTATGACAGCAGATGAAGGAATGGCAAGCTCAACCAAGGGGCCAAACCCAACTTCTGACAGAAGTCTTGACCTTGATGCCATGCCACAATTGCATCTTTTCCAATCAAGGAAGGGGAACATTTACTGCACTTGAGGCAGGTGAGAGGAGATAGGCAAAGCAGCACTTACTTTCTAGCTTTGCCAGCTGATCAACTCTGACAACAACTGAGACACTTGCAGGCATAGTGCAGCAGAGCCTGAGTTCAGCCAGGTGGATTTGAGATTAGATGTTTCCAGAATGAATTTTCACATAAATCTTGACTAGGTCCCATTTTTAACCAAACAACTCCTGAACTTAAATCCACTTATGTCCTCTAGGTCAAGACAGCCCTCCTTTGGACAATAAAAAGTAAATTAAACACCCTTCTTTCTCATTGATTTTGCCAAGAGAGTGCTTTACCCTCTGAATAGAGCCAGCTCCTGCAGCACCGTGGTCAGGAGGGCAGATGGCTCGTGACCACATCTGTTGCAACAGGCCAAAGCACTTCTAGCAGGCATGGTTATCCAACACTCTCATCTTTTTGGCTGTAAAACTGATACTTCTAAGATGGGAGACTGATAAAGAGCTAAAACTGTCTACGGGAATGCACGTCAGCATGTTATACAAAGGAAGGAATCAGCTACAAAACAGCACACTACTAGAAAAGGGTGTTTTGAAGGCAATACATGCCTGGCCTGAGTCAAAGAGATTGTATGTTTGACCGGTGGGAGCAGTGGAAACAGTGTAAAGACTCTCACTTGAGTTCTGCCCTAGCTAATCCACAGCACTAGTAGAAACAGTTCTGTGTCCATTCAGCCATTGTTTCGAGCAAACTGAAAAGACTTCCCCACTCCATCTTCCCATTATTTCACTGCCATCCAAGCTCTGTCAACAACCAGTTTTTGCAGGACTGCATTGAAAGCTACGAGGGCACTGATCCAGCATATTTTTCAAACCTGGCTCAGTTCCCTGAGCAATTCTTTGATTTTATTCTTATTTAAAAGTTAGGCTACTTTTAAATTTTTATATGGCTATAAAATTCAGATAAATGCAAAGATATTCTACTCTCAAACCAATATAGGACCAAAGTCATATTAACAAACCAAACACATTACTCTTGAAGTTACATAAACACTGAGAAAGTAGCTGTCTCACTGAAAATGCCAAGTAAAGAATTTGATTAACAGCTTAACACTGAGGCTAAAAATATTATTTGATGTCTAGACCGTGACCTTGTACCAATTATCATGTTTCCTATGTAGATTCCAATTCTCATGCAGTAAGTAACCTTTTCTTACCTCTGCCCTGGCCTTCTAATGATACAATGTTCTCTTTGACAGAAGGCTCTTGATAAACACATTTGATAATTCTTGCTTAGCAGAAATTAAGCATGACAGCCTCAAGTGCCTCAAGTCCTTAAGACAGAGCAAAATACTTCAGTGAACAACTTTTTAAACTACCTTCAAGCTTTTTTTTAAAATGATAAATTCTCTCTGAAGCAACATCTTCCCTATGGAAAATCAGCATTGAAAGAAAACTTTTGTTATGGGTTAAAATGCTGAAGCACTCCTTGCATATTCTGCTCAGAAGATTTCCCTACTCCATCCTTCCCTACTCCCTCCACTTCCTCACAACAGAGGTACCAAGGTAGATTTTATTCAGTAGATTTCAAATTAGATATTCCCTGGCTGGGAATCTGACTGGATGGGGGAGGTAGATAATCACATCATCATGTCACAGAGAAGGATGTGCCATGATGACTGGTACTCATCTTCCTGGAAATCCGCACCTGCCACCTTTATTTTCAGCCTGGAGAAGTCTCACTTAAGACAGTATTATTCAGTATTATTTTTATTTTTTAAAAATCCCACCCTAAACTCCCCTGTTTTTAAAGATGTAGTGTCCCAAAACAGAAAAGATCATACTAAATAAATTATTCATAAACTTTAGTGGAAATTGTCACAATCTGTGGTCTAGAAAAAGGCTGTTCTTCATTCCACATCCCCACATTGTCACAGGCATTGTAATTTGTCTTTCTGTTGTTCTTTCCAACTTAAACCCTGCGTCTCTTTGCATGCTGCTACTATACTAATTCTGATGGGGAAAAGAACAGGCACAAATATGGTGGATAATAAAAGTGTTTATATCCTAATAGTGATACTACACATAATAAAAGAAAAGAGTGAGATATAGAAATACATAGAAATGTTGTCAAGCTAGGTGAAAATCAGGAGAGAAATTCAATTACATTACTCTTAATCTTTGCTAGGTATCAAATTACAACTGTTCTTACCTTCCTAGGTTGTGTTCTTGTACAACAGGTCTAGGTAGTTAAATACTGGTTAGGATTGTGATAAAGTGACTTTGACCTCCTTTGTCACTGGGAAAGTAGTCAACACCACCTCTTCATCTTATAGGAAGGTGCAATGAAAGAAAAAAGAAACCAATTCTTCAGCCTATTGAGGTCCCTCTGAATGGCAGAACAACCCTCTGGTGTCTCAGCCACTCCCAGTTTTGTACCATCTGTGAACCTGCTGAAGGTGTACTCTGTCCCATTGTTCACATCATTAATGAAGATTTGGAACAGTACTGCCTTAGTACTGATACTTGCGGTGCACTGATAGGGACTTGCCTCCAGCTTGTCTTTGTGCTACTAGTCATAGACTTTTGAGCTCCACAGTTCAGCAAGTTTTTAGTCCACCTCATTGTTCATTTCTCTAGTCTATACATCATCATTTTTTGAATGTTGCTGTTTTGTACATGTTCAATTTTTTAAAATGCTGTTTAACCTGGTTTTCTTCCACCAAGAGTGTTATCCTTGTGCCAGGATAATGAATTCCATCATCTCATGGTCCCTACAGTCAAGGCTGGCCCTGGTCTTCACAATCCTGACCAATTATTCCTCACTTGCAACTGTGATGTCCACCAGAGCATCTTCCCTTGTCAGTTTCTCCATCTATGTTAGTAAGCTGCACTCAATGCACTGCAGAAACCACCTAGATTGCTCATGCTCTGCTACATTGCCCTGTTAGTATCACGGTGGTTAAAGTCCACCAGCTGGCTGCCATATTTTCCAGCTGTTAACTGCACATGAATTTAGGTCTATTGTTATGAGTTTGCGTGCCCATTTGCATAGCCAGGTCCTTCCCACTTTCCTGATCCATTCAAGCAATTTCTCCCACTTAAAAACCAAAATTCTTCCTAAACAAAGCCCCTTCTGTTAGTTCAGTACATGTTGGTAAGAATTTTAAATTACTTAGGATGATGCAGCTGCTGAGTTAATCTGGCATGTCCTAGCCATATTTATTGACTGTGGAGTGATTTCTTCTTTAGGCAAGACAGCTTTGAGAGGGTGAGCACATAGCATCAGGAATTGTTGAGTGATTAGTTTATACCATCTCATAGTTCTCTTTGATTGCTTTGAAGTCTGCATGAATACAACCCAATAGAAGTTTTGAAAATACTGCCAATGCTAAAATTTAAATAAAATTAATCTTTGCTGCCTGTTGGATAATGTAGAAAGCTACCAATAAATTGCTGCTGCCTGTTGGTTAATATAGAAAGCTAAAAATATGTATATTGAATATGCTTCCATTAGTGGAATTAAGCTATCCGTTCAGAATGAAGCAGCCGCACTCTAGAATTTTGAATTATATTTTTTACCAAGATATTTACCACTGGAATTCAGTCAAATAAATATTCATATTACAGGAAATTATTTGGTTTGTGCTCCGCATAAGTATATCTTGCTGCTAATTAAGGATGAGCAAAACTATTACAAAAATATAGCAAAGCCACCAGTTATACTCCCCGTCTTCAAGGTGTGCTGGCTGAAGCACAAAACATCTTTATTGTGCACCACTGTTTCTTTTGGTCAGAAGTGGAGAGCTTTATGGAATATTTCTGTTCTACCTGTATTTCTGGCCAACATCCCAATTAGGCCTATAAAGCCTTCACTGGTCCTTAGCCTCTGCCTTAAGGCAAAGTTCTCTGCTCCTGGTGATAAGTGGCCTTCTAACCCTCTGCTTGCCTCCCCTGCCCAGAGGCTTCTCAGCAGACAATGATGTTCAGAGCTACACTTATCTGTTTCATTTCCAGGAGGTTGATAACTCTTGTAGTTTTATGGCACTTGGAGAATTGACGTGGCATGTCAGTTAAGAATTCTCTGGCTCCTCTGTACCGTGGAGAAAATATGTCAGCCAAGGGACCAGAGTAAGACTTTGTTTCCCGGGTCCTTGTGCATTATTGCTCCCACTGGTTTTGCTGTTTCACTAACAGAGTAGGGTCTTACAAGACACAAACAAGAGTAACAGAACTGGCAACTCACAAGGTAAATTTATTTGGTGCCAAAGGCACTTCTCTTACCATGAAAGAAACTAATAAATATAACAAATTTATTCTGTTTTCCTAAATGAGGTCAGGCAGCCATAGTCCTTACATTCAGTCAAAACATTAAAAAACAGTGAGACTAACTCACTGGTCTCAGCCAATAATGAGAGTTATGTGTAACTAAAACCAGACTTCTTTTCTCACACTGAAACACTATCATATGAGTCAAGTAAAAAGAGTCTTCTTCAATGGCTTTCAGTCAGGCTTCCCAGTGAGACTATGCTCATTATCCAACAGGCCAACATCAGCTCCAATTTTTTATGTCCAAATATGGAAAATGCCATTTGAGAAAAAAACAACAATCCCATATCCTGATAAGCTTTCTTTTTGACCATGTCTTCTATGTAGATATTCTAAAAGGAACTTTAAGAACTGGATTTGATTATTCCTTTTAAAATCATAACAAGTTGGTCGTTCTTGCTACTCACTTTTGAAAAGGTTACAGACAGATCAGTAGTAGATATGGCGAGTTTCTCCCCGAACAAGAAGGTTTGCAAAATAGCTACTACCTGCTGGACCAGTAAGTCTTGCCTGTCAGAATGGTATTTGTTCATGTGGAATGAAAGACTATTTCCCCTTCAGATGTTCTGAAGTTGACTAATTATGGACTCACAGAAGAGAGGTACTAGGTATCAGTACTATAAGCTGTCCCTCACTACTGTCAGATTTCTTGATGGTTGAAAACCAAATCACACCCACTTATGGCAAGTTAAGAGAACAGGAAACCAGTGACTGGCACGAAAGAATACAGTTGTTCCTGATTTTATCCTCCTTTTGTATTACTTCTAGGCTTTGCCTTGTACAATATTTTCCTAGCTTCTAAGAAACACAATTAGAACAAAGGAAAACAAAACTTAAATTTGTAGCACAATCTGTCTTGTCCTTTTTATTAGCAAGTTAGGATTTAAAAGCCAAAGAACTGGACATTTACAAATATTCTATTGAAACCATTAATTGCTTCCTTTGCATAATAGATTCATATATATTATTTAGTACTTTTCACTAGCAACAAGAATGCTGTTTTTCGTAGCGCTACTTCAAGATGTTCAAATGTGAATAGTGGCAAAAATGAACTATTTTACATAGCATTTGTATGTTTTGAAGTCCAAGCAAACATGGAGAAAAAACACAACCTTAACATTGTTTCTTGGGTTTCTGAGGTGAACTTCTACTATCATATTAGGCATGTATTAGGCATGGCATATTTTGCTTGGACTCCAGTTGCCATCCCAGGCAGATGCACAGAACGTATATGTCCTGGATGTCTGTATCTGGATGCTTGAGTGTTAGCCAAAGATGTTGGATAATGGATAACATTTCAGGTGGCTCTAGATATGTTCAAATAACTCAGCTTCATCCCTTGTCTGGACCCACTACACCCAAGTTTGTTTTGTGATTTTAAAATTACATAAAATAGAATTGCTAAAGTTTTTTGCTTCCTACCTGGTACTGTGCAGATATTCGAGCAAAAGAGAGTAAAAAATATCCTTTTTGGCTGCTGTTTTCTATTCTGAACCAAATTTTTGGGAATACAGCCATAGTAGCTTACTAGAAGAGGTCTTATGGACCTCCTTCCAGATTTCTGTTGGAATTTGTCCAGATCACAAATGAAAAAGAGCTATGCAGAAGAGGACATGTGATTTTTTTTCCATTGAGTTTAAGTGCAAAAAAACACCTCAGAAAAGAACAAAACCCACTACTAAACCCTACAGTTCTGCACAAATATGGCAGGAAAATAAAACCAGGGATTTGCCACTCTGCCCTCACAGCTATTATATTGAGTACATTTCTTACTCTGTAACCCAGATGAATCTTCTGTTCATTCAGAAGTTTTATGTTCTTGCAGAAAATGAGGGCTGGTGTCTCCTTGCCTGTAAGGCAAAAAGATTCAAAAACCAAAACAAAACAAAAAAATCCTCTCTCTTGTTACTGTACATCAGTTTATGATCCTTTTCCTTTGAAATGGAGAAATAAGGAGAGTGGGTATCACTGGGGAAGAAAAGAAAGAGCTACAGCTCAACAAGTTAATCTTGTTTGATGCACCACATTTCAAAAACTATTTTCAGAGCTCCATTTTCAAATGTACTTTAATAAGCTAATAGCTCAGGACTAGAGCAGAAAGGCTAGAAAGGAGGTAGACCAGTTCAAAACTCAAAGATAAAATAAAAATAGACACTTCTCTAACTTCAAGACTTTCTCTCTTTCCCATTCATTGCACTTCTTCACTGCAAACACCAATTTTAAACCTCCATTGCTGCACTGAATTCAGAGAAGTATCCCCAGTTGACAGCTGAGTCAGTTGTTTTATTTCATACCTAAGAGTTTGTAATGTTTTCAGTTTGGATTCCCTATTTCCTCTTGGCTTGACAGAAGCAACTATGCATCTGCCCCCCTATAAACAGGTCACTGGCACATGGCAGCCCATGCAACCCAGGGCTCCATGCTGAAAAGTGCAGACCATTTTCTATTAGGCTGTAAAGCCTTCCACTTGCAGTGACCTCAAGGGTTGAAAATCATCAACATGTCAAATCATCAGCCCCAACTCATCACATTTTCCTAGATTCAAACTTAGATACTTCTTCCCAGTTATAACAGTAGGAATATCTGAACATTGTGTTGTTATTTACAGTCAAGAAAGGTGACAAGTTGTTTTAATAACTTTTGCCTTTTTTAAAAAAAACTGTTGCTATACATGGGCTTTAATTTAAAACAAACTCGAGCAAAATCAGAATAAGAGCTATCTAAGTTCAATTAACTGCCATTACAAATTATTGTAAACATGTCTTCAGGTTACAGAAAGGTGTTTCCATAGGAGGATAAACTGAATTTAGAAGAGATGCAGACAGAAAGCTAGAACAGTCCTCATTTTTTGGTTTTTTTTTTTTTTTTTTAAATAAATAAAATGTATACTTCTTTGTCAGCAGTAATAATTATAGTTCAGACAGTGAAAGCATAATTCAATTCCTAAAGCTTAAGAAATTTATGGACCCACTTGATTTCAGCACAGGTCTGACAGGATTTGGGAGAGGCACATGGCTTTCCCAGAGTGGAAGCCAGAGGACAAGCGCTATGCCTTGAAGTGTTTACAGTGACATCAATATTGGTGTTTAAGCAACTGAATCCCACCATGCCACTTAGTGCATCCACATCAGAAGGAAGAACTACTTAAATATAATGCCTTCTCTGTGGTTTGCAATAAATAATAAAGGATATTAGAAGCACATTACAAGTTAATTCTATTGACTTAAAGATGCACTGAGTCAATCTCATAAAACTCAGTGCTGGGCCATATTTACTATATTCTGCTGTTGCCTCTTACATTCACTGTCTATGTTGTGAGGAACTTGAACCATTTTTCCAGCTGAGAAAAAACAAAACAGCTTTTTGTACAAGAGGTTTACATCCATGAGAGTAGAGAGTTTAAAAAAAAAAAAAGGCTGCCAGATTAGAGGATCAATTTCAGTTTACTCCTTTTAATGCACAAAATAAATTGGCTAAATTTGGGTAAGTATTTTCACACATTTCTGTCTAAGAACCTGTTTGAATCAAGACTAGAAAAAGCAGCTAGTTCATCTTGTTGATTTTTAGCATTTGTAGGTAACATAAGAAAAGTAAAAACCCAGGCTGATTTGACAGACCCCTATCTCCAAGTGTCTGACTTACTTCTCTCTATATTACTTGTATTTGTTACACAGGAAAAATCATTACACATTCCCCATATAAAATACTATAAACCATAATCCATAAATGACCAGAAACACCAAAAAGCATTTTTTTCACTCACACAAAAAAATTCTGATAAAAGCCAGGCTATGAAAATCACATGCTATAATCTTTCACAAATTTTACTCTGGTGCAATTATCTGCAAATATTATTTATTCTTAAAAGCGGAAAACATATATTAAGCAAAGAACTTCATAATTCTTCTTCTATTTTATTATGAATAGTTTACTTCTTGATGTAATTTTGAACTCATTGATTTGACAAATGAGTTTCATTTTATGATGCTTCATAATCTCAGCTCAGAATCCTAGAAGAATTGCGAGCCACTTGATGCACATGTCTGAAAGTAGCTCAAGTATAGTGCCTGTAAGAGAGAACAGTAAAAAGAAAACATCATCTGGGTAGTTTAATGTTAATGAAAACAACTCACAAAGCCACCAGGAAAATCATAACACCTTGCTCACTGTTAGTTTTCTGTGTCTTTAGGACTACAGGAATATTGTATTGGCTGAGAGTCAGTATTCACAGCAATCCACTGGACAGAGGCAATAGTAGGTGTTTGAGGAGAAAACGAAGGTGATGCTATTCTGGACAAACATGGAGTGACTTCTCTGTAAGGAAAATTAATATTCATCTTCTTTCAGTCTAGTCCAATAAAAAAAATCTGGAATTGTGTATGTTGTGACAACTGAAGAATATATCTTCCAAATATGTGAACATAGTTTGTTCTCATGTTTAAAGCTATCAGATAAAATTATGGACAGTCCATGAATGTTCATTGCAATTTAGGGGTTTATTTAACTTATTAGGTATATGGGCTAAATTATGTTTGTGGAGAAAAGCAATTAAGCAGGCTAGTTACTCATGCTATAAAAAGCATTTTCATTGGTCTACCAGTTTTTCTACATTCCATATTTTCTAGGAAAACCGGCTACATTCCAATATTGCCAGTACTGCCAGCCTGAAAGTTTATCACTACCAGATGGTTATTTTCTTTTTTTCACTCTTTTTCCCCAGTTATCTGGGGAATCTCCTCTCCTCTTTGCCTCATTAAACATTTATTTTTCAAGAATACAATGAAGTATTTATTAAAAATAGCACGCTCTTTTCTTATCTCCTGCAAAGAAGATTATTTTGTTCTTTTCTCTGACATGAAAAGGACAATAAACAACTCAATGGAAATTAAGCAATTACTCCAGCAATTTCATGTTGTTCTGTGTCACAGAGTTTTGACCTGAAGGGCTGAGTTGATTTTTTCCTCTGTGTTGTCTGCAGTGAGTTTAAGTGCTACCGGCCAAATGGCTGAGGAACATCAGGTAGAAAGCATGGCTGCAAACAGAAACAGCCCTTTGATATTTATGTTTTCCTGTGATACATAAATTCTGATTTCTTCACTGTACTCTCAGGGAGCACGGGAACTCTAGTAAGAAGGAATTTCCTCTCTATCTTCTTTCTCTCCAGTGCCAGGACTATAGGATAAAGAAATTTCTCTTTACTTTAAGAAGAGTCTGGCTGAGGTGGCAATAGAAGGATCAATGGATTTCTCATAAAGGCTGAACGGATAAAAACTCTTTTTTGTGGTTTGCACAACCTCCCAGGACAGGAAAAGCTAAGAGTAATAAAGCATTTCAAAGATCTGCAGCAATCAGGCATTAACAAAACATAAGGTTCAGAGGAGTGGCCCCATTGCTCCTTATGTGGACAAATTCAAGTCATTGGAGAGTAATGACAGCTGTATTCATCAGCAAAGGAAGTAGTTCATCAGCACCCACCTTACAGAGAATTCATCCACTCCTTTTCATTTAAGATGTAGAAAGGTAAAGCAGAAGACTGAGGCTACCTTTAAGTGATGTATAGGAATAATGCTGGCAAAGGAAATTTTTGATCCGAGATCTCCTGTAGTGTCAGGGATGACTGTCCTTCAAACATAAAAACACAATGCAAACTGAGAGGGTCTCTCCCTCACATTTTTACACAAGACAACAGCGGTCTGTGAATTGGACACTTTCTATAACACAGCCCCACCGAAGTCATTATCATTTCTTTCTGTTAATTCATCTATCTCTGCTGTTGTTTTCACACAAGCTTTGCTTCCACATAGTCAGTGTGTTTCTCTTCAGAAATCTAGTGCCACAGTTTGACAGCTTCTAAAAGGATGCTGTAGTACCTGTTCAACAAAGGCAGCAGTTAGGCAAAATAAGTAATGTGAAGAGAAAGTAATAGTCCATGTTTCACCAATGGAGCCTTGACCCTATGAAATTAAGGCATGATTCTTTCCCATTTTATATGCAGTATTTTATCTGCCATCAGCAGACACTACTGTTTTAGTCATATGGGGTTACTTAAATCAGATTTGAAGGGGGGTAGGGAGGGGCAAGGTTAGCCAAAAAAAGTTAAATATGCTACTGATAGATTCATGGCCGGAATTGTAGAATGGTTTGGGTTGGAAGGGACCTTAAAGATTCTAGTCCGAACCCTCTGCCATAGGCAGGGACACCCTTCACTAGACCAGGCTGCCCAAAGCCCCATCCAACCTAGCCTTGAACACTGCCAGGGAGGGGGCAGCCAGAGCTTCTCTGGGCAGCCTGTGCCAGGGCCTCACCACCCTCATAATGAAGAATTTCCTTCTTGAAATGATATTATGTTTGTGCTGGTTACAATACTGCTGTGATGACATGTATTTCAAAAGTAGTGTGCCACAACATAATCAGCTTTGGAATTCAGTGCTAAACTTTATGGCTTTGTCCTGGTTTTGGCTAGGATAGAGTTAATTTTATTTCTAGCAGCTGGTGTGGTGCCCTGATTGGGAGTCAGGATGAGAGCAGTGCTGATCACACCCTGATGTTTATAGTTGTTGCCAAGCTGTACTACAAGGGCAACTGGCAGGAAAGAGGAGCTCTCGGCTCCAGGACATTCATTTTTGGGGACAATCAAGCATCGCGATGACTGTATATTTTGCTATAAAGTCTTAATATTGTTATTTCTCTCTCTCTGCTGTCCCAGCAAACTGTTCTTATCCCAACCCTCGAGGTTTGCCTTTGTTGGGTTTTTTTTTTCTTTTCCCCTCTCTCTCTCCCCTCACTGAGAGAGTGTGTCTATTTGGTGACTCAGCTCCCTGCTGGGGGCAAAACCACAACGGGCTTTAAAGTAAGCAATACAATAAATGATTGGTCTGAAATGAAAGTTGAAGCTTTTATGAAATCCAAAAAAATAAGCTTCATGTCTATTGCTAGGCCAATATCTAAAATTCAAGCACAAACCTGGCCAAATTCAAATGAAAATGCTAGAAAATATTTCTAAATTCAGAATTAATGTTTGGAACATGATTCCATGTCACACAATGTCACGAAAGACAAGTATTAAGAACACCAAGTTAATAAGATTAGGTCATATTAAATACATTTTTTAATAGACATTTTATGGACAAAGGCTATTCTTGTTCATTTTTATAAAATATAAGTTAGCATCCTTTCCATTAGTATTAGTAGTTCATTAATTCTATACAAGTTGCCTTATCCTCTGCCCACCACAATGTTTCTCATAAACTATACAAGAAATTTTGTTGTTGCAATGAATATATGCCAAAATAATGCCTGGAAGATTTGTCCCAAAAATTTTAATATCCACACAAATGATAAAAAGGCCCTTCATGTTACAAAATTCTTTGAAGTGTAATAAACATCAGCCTTTTTAATTGGGCAAAGGAAAAATAAATAGTGTTTTACTCTGCAAAGACTCCCTGGCTATACATATTAACATTAATCCCTCTAGATCAGAAGAGTTTCTTACTCTATAGTTCAGTCCACTTACTTCTTAATACAGTAAATAAATTGTGAAATAGCACACATTATTAAGCTACAGATTGGCAGAAGTTTGTTGATACAGGGCACAGTGGCTTAATAGATAAATTTAAAAATCATTACATGGCAATAAGAAGCTTTCCAGGTGATAGATCTTTGCTTTGTTCCTCCAATGGGAGATGAAAATAATTTCTACAAAATATTTGTTTCAACTGCTGCATGCAAAAAACCACAGGTCTCCTGACCGCCAGCCTATTGCCTTCCTTACCCAGAAGAAACCTTTTTCATTACTCAGCTTTGTCCTCAGAAACCCTTTGACTTGAGCTCAAGGTACTCTCTCTTTAATTTCAGTTTTCAGTTAACATACCTTGAAGTGTTCTTCACAAGGGCTCCAGTGAGCACCATTACATACTTCTGCAGAAAAAAACAACACAAGTCTTTGAAGAGTGCACCCCTGCTAACTAAACGGTTCCTTCCAACTCTGGCATATCACAGCATGATGCCCTGGGGATGAGTTGTTTCCTACGATGCTCAATTGAGGTGAAAGCTATAGCTTAATAGGTTCATGAGAAAGTTAACCATGTATAACATCACAAACACACACTGTGGGTTTTGTAAACATTTTAGCTGCCTTTATCCTTGCAGTCTTTTTCTCAGCTGCAGTTGGGCTCTGAATGGTCTGAAAATCCCTGGCAAGCTGTTTATTAGGTGTTATCTCCTGTTTAGGTGGAAGATCACAAAGAATTTTATGCCATTGTGAGAAACAGTAGCACTAGAATTCCATGCTGAGTCTTCAGTGGAAATGAGAATTTATCTACAACACACACAGACACAGAGTAAGGTTGTGCATATTAACACCACCCACATTTTTGTCACCAACTTTCTTGGTTAAATTTTCTGCTAATAACAGAAAGTAAGTAGGAAAAAAAAATCATTTCCAGAGAGCAATTCCAAGGGCATAAATATGGCTCCTGTTTAGGTTCACTTTCAATAAAGCTTTACCCCTTCTGTTTGACCATCTATGCAACATTGATTAGCCAGGCTACTTAACCAGCAAAAAGGAGGTGATATGAATATGCACAGCTCAGTTGCATCTTAATGTACACACTAGATAACAGAGCTTAAGAGCCCTGCAGGAATACCGATAGAGCAAAACCAGATGTGATCAAAAATTGACATCATGTTATGAACTCTTGCACTAAGGAAAAGAGGACCAGAAATCTAGCTGGAAGATTTCATAATAAACTCTTCTCCATTAATCATCCTTGTCACACAAAATGAATCAGAGTTTTTTCGCTCACTTGGAGATGTCCTATGAAATCATTAACAGAATATGGAGTTACTGCTTTCAAGCAGACAAAGAAGTCCAGAACTAATCCAGTGTCTTGTCAGGCTTTCCCTAATAGCACAATCTCATTTTAGAAAGACCCTATTCCAATAAGATTCCTCTAAATGTACCTTATGAGAGGTCTCCCTTTCATAATTCTGCAAATCAATAAAAAAGCAGACCTGTCTGGACAAGTGGTTGAAAGGATCAGACTTGTATACTAGAACACAGAAAACCCCATCCAATCAGGTCACATAGTGTATCTTACCTTTACTACTACTAAAAATGACACTTCAAGACATTTAAGTTGATACATTGAAAGAGAGAAATAACAAGAAAGTCATTAATATAAATTTTTGATAGTTAATTACTAGTTTGAAAAGCTACCATCTCATTTATTACTAGGGTTTTAAATGACTGAAACACTATCTACCCTCCATCGATTGAGTAGCAAGGTATAAAGAACACAATTTCTTTCTGCATTTAGTTCTCTTTTGGAATTTTAATCAATCAGTCATAGAATATCCTGAGTTGGAAGGGATCCATAAGGATCATTGAGTCCAACTCGTGGCTCCACACAGGGCCAGACAGGCCACAGCATGTGACTGAGTGCACTGTCCAAATGCTTCTTGAACTCAGTACAGCTCAGTGCTATGACACTCCCTGGGGAGCCTGTTTCAGTGCCTGACCACCCTCTCAGTCAAGAACCTCTTCCTAACACCCAAGAGGATTTTAAACTAAGGAAATAGCAAGCTGAAAAAGTATTTATGCCATGTAGTTAAAGTTGGTTTATTCTCTTTCAGTGATTAATTAATTGGTATGTAACAATGGCCTCATTGAATTCAAAGAAAGCATTGGTGGGTTGCAGTTTGCCAATGTTCAGTCTAAATTACTACTTGATTTCAAAATTAGCGTTTATTTATTTATTTATTTTATTGAAGGGTGTGCTGATTGTTTGACTGACTGATTGATTACTGGAGAGAGAAAGGGTCACCTCGTCCTATCTTTCTTCTTACATTTTACTGTCATTCAATTTCTCTAGTCCCCACTGACTTCTGTGTTTCCCTGTAGCATTACTTTCAGGAAAATTCACTATTCAGTAGGCATTGGAAGTCTATTCTGCAGTCACACTGATGTTTCTGCGCTATTAAGCTCATGACAGCCATATTCATAACAGGAGTACATTGCAAAGACTTATGGCACAATAAAGAAGTGTTTTGCAAAAGATGTGAAAAACCAAAGAAGGAGTAACTGGGTAAGTGACATGTTGGAGAGCATTATTCAGTAGAGTTCCCGCCTTTGGCTCGGGGACACTAACTGCCATTCTAAATGCACTGGAGTGCATTCACTTGCCAGCAAGACATTTGATGCCAAAATCTTGCAGCTGAGCAGAAAGTTTCTGCCATTCAGTGGCTATTACTCTTCCATCAGAAGATGGAAAAAGAAAACACTTGTAGCATTGTCTCAAACTCTCCTTATGGTTCACAAGATCCTCACCAATCTGGTTTTAAAATAGAAGGGAAATGGAAAATAACATATTTCCATGCATTCATAACATGGCTGTGAATTCTCCCTCCCTTCTCAGCCACATGTACATAGGAATTGAACTCAAACAGATTCAGCAAACAAGTCTTTAAAAAACCAATTTTTTTCAAATACTTTTTCCCTTAACAGTACTAATTTCAAAAGCATGTAATAAAGTTTCACTTTTTTTCACAAAACTAATTTTTTTTTTTTCAGATTATTTTGTAGTTATGTTTGACAGCAATCCTAATATTTCCACAGGTGCAAATATTCTAGGTCATACAGTGATTCCAGATGTTGAGCATCTCTGTAGAAAAACACACCAGAAAGATAAAAAAAACCGCAACAAACCTGACCGATAGAACTAAGAAGTTATTTCTATGCTTTATAATCCTCTATTCATGTTCCAATATCTCCCTCCAAGCTCATATTTTCAAAATCTGAAGAACAAAAAAACAACTGTGAAAAAGGTGTTCTTAGCTTTGAATAGTCAACTGCTGCTTTTTTGGTAAGTTCCAATTAACATGACCATCATCATAAACTAGAATTAAGCCAAATGAATACATTAATTAGATGAGATTATTTGTCTCCCTTTCATTAATAACCCAAAAAGAGGGAAAATGGACCAATTTCATCCTATGCCAAGACTTAACGACGTGCTTTTCTCTAACCATCATCATATTCTATGAGGGGCAAGTGAACTTGACCTTCTGATGAATAACCAGAGATTGTACAATGAATCAAAGCCTGGGGTTTTATCACAGCTACTACAGGGGATGCAGCCAAAATAGTTGCCCTTGAGTTAGATATGGGAGCTATACTGGTATCTATAGAGCAAGAATATCTCCAAGAGAAAAATACCTCTCCTGAGGACATCTGGTTACTGAAACTCACCCAAGTGTGTAACAAATGTATTTACTTGGATTTGAGGTTTTGAAGACATCTGTGTTGCTGCCACTTTTCAGATGAGAAAGAAAAGCTCTCAAACACACTGCTCATTATTGATAGATGTAATTATATTTATTGTAGTGAGGATAATTAAATGCATTTCTCATAAATCTGTGAGGATGTTATTCAAAACTGCTGAACTCAATTCTACCTATAGGTCAAACTGTCTTCTGGTTTATTTGTATTAATTGCAGTGGAATTGTGAAAGGTTTGAATCTACCTCATAGATTTTTTGAGATGTAGTTTAACCTTGGTGTACTGAGGTCTCTGAATTCTTTCAAGTAGTGCAGATCAGTCATATCAGAGTTGAAAAACATGACAGTTATGCAAAGTTGAGTTGATTTAATTAGATCAATATTTGAGTCAAATTTCTTATTAGGTCTCCAGTGGGTAATCAATAGCACTGAAGGACATAGCTGATAGATAGCTGTTATTCTACAATGATCAGCTGCATTTTACTTTGTGTTATTATCCTATACCTTACGGTATGCCTAAGAGGAGGTGTCTGCCTCCATTACCCACTACCATCCCAAAGCAGCTAATTACTGCTACATCTGTTTTCTGTCAACATCCAGAAGGTATGTAATATTTATCCACATTAACAGGATGACCACATTGTCTCCAGATTAAGGAAGGAACAGAAAAGAGTTTCCAGGCCTCCTCCCTCTAGAAGACATCAAAGAGGAGACTGGCTATGAAACCTGACATGATCTTCCAAGAGCAGAACGTATGAGCACAGCTGTACTATTTCAGGAGGTTGGCAGCATGACAGTTAATGAGAGAGAGAGAAAAATCTAATATAACCTTACACATTTTTGGTTATTCATATTATCTCATGTAGCACAAGCATAGATACCTATAAAAAAAACCTTAACTGGAAGAATTAAAGAAAACATGTAGTAAAACACATTGTCTATTCGGGATATTCTGAACAAATCTTGATTCATCTATTTTCCTTAACGTTAACCTATGTTTATGTTAACTGAATAAAAACAAGACATTCTTCATACAATGATGTAACAAAACCACAAACAACTGGCGCACTGTATCTGATCTCCCTGGCACAACTCAGATGCACTGAATTTGATGAGCTGAACCTCCACTCCGTTCAGCTCTCCTTTTTCCCTTGATTTTCTGTTCTTATGAAGTTATTGTTGATATCATGAACTAGATAGTTCAATAACTAGCATAATTAGGCCTTACATACAAGCGTGAGAACATCAATGCTGGTTGCAGTTAAGGTCAAATTCCACAAATGTTTTTGAGAAAGAATAATGAATGAAAGACATTTTGACAGCATCAAAACATTTTGTTTCAGCATGCTGAAAATGACATGCTGAATTTCAGCATCTCAAAACACTCTTGTCATTCCAATTGTAGTTTCTAAGGGTCAGAACAAAAAAATACAGTTGGGGTTAAAATAAATCTTTCAGGCTGACCAATAACTTTTCTTTAGCTCAACTCTCCTTCAGTACATTGTAAATAAATTCTATGCTATTTGAAATAGACATCAACTTCATTCAGATGTATACATGGAACTTTCTGTGCGGATGGATCCCTCTCTGTTCTGTTTTGCAGCTTCTGCAGAAGTAAGGAACCCGGGCAGCAGACTAAGAAAGATAAAACAAACTGTTATACATCTAGGTCAAATCACTGAGCCAAAGGAAAGGAGTTACTTTCAGAGGACTTGAATTTCAATTTTCGAAGATTTTTTTTTTTCATCTAGCAGCATTTATTTCTTCACAGGTTCTGTAAGACTTTGCTCTCCCAGTTTAAAGAGTTCCTCTGAGCTGCTACATCAGAGTTGGACTACACAACCTTGGAGATCTCTTCCAACCTTAATGATTCTGTGATTATGAGATTGTCTGATGCTAAAATTGCTCAGTTATCTCATCCTTGCTGGAAGAAATGCAAGTTAAATTTCAGGCTGCCTTTTTTAGTTCTGTAGATTTTGTACCCTTTTAACTTTTTGGTCTCTGTAGACCCTACTGTTTCTACTGCTAAGATTAACAGTGCTCTGAAATGAGACTTGAGTTATAAATACTAGACTATATGCCCAAGTATAGAAACGTAACTTCCAGCACATCTTCTGGCAATAACATATAGGTTGCTGTATACCAGTTCCTCTCCCTGCCGTAATCTCAGTATATATCAGATCCTCTAAGAACTTGCTTGACCAAAAAAGAGAAGATTCTTCACTGCTATCCTCCCTCCTCACACTGCCAATGTGGGACCACGCTGGAAGGCCTGCACCACTACAACAGTTGTCTAAAGCTTTTGTTCTTTTGGGAGAGACCCTAGCTGTAGATTAAGGCAACTTGAAAACTGTAATTCCGACAGCATGAAGTAGACACTAGACTTTTTCATGCAGTACAGGCAACTCAGTTGAGTGGTAAGACAAGAAGGGTTTATTGTGTTTTAATAAGAGTCACTCTTCAATACACCATCACTTTTCTTTCCCTTTATATTTTCATCCATTATGAGAAAATATTACTGTAAAATTGAATTTTTCTTTCCTAGCTATGACCACAAGCAAGAACCAGTATTGTAGTCAAATACAGGATAACTTTTCCACTCCTCAAAACCATTCCTATCTTTAGGACATTAATCTCTTTATGACAGCAATTAAAAAAGTGTCCAAAACCATGCAGGTGTCAGCATATGACTTATTCCTAAGGGATGTTCTAAGGACAATGGTCTTAGTAATACCTCAGCTGTTTCTTTATGGCAGAATTGATATAGTTCTTTCAATTTGAGATTAAGAATTTTACACAGAATGATTTTGCCAGGTGGCTTTTTCTTACTGAAATTATGGATTCATAATTTAATTACTCTAGTCATTTTCATTCATAACACCTTCAATTAGGTTGCCTGACAATTCCCATTGTAGAACTTCTCTTTCAGGTGTTTATCTTTGTCACATTTTAGTATTCAAGCCGGATGTCTTCCATTAAAAATTTATGAAAAGTTTCAACTGATATCACTTTCCTATTTCTGAGGTAAGTGATGAAGAAATCTTTCAGGACCTTATCTTCAATAATTTTCCAGTCCCTTCCTCAGTTTCCCTATGAATTAGTTTTTTATATCACTGGATGACCTTCAATCACTTCTTCCACATGCAGTGTTCTCTGTGTGTGTGAGAGGAAAGGAAATATCATAAATACAACTGTTAAAACTGAGGTGTCACAGGAAAGGTGTTATCAGAAAAAAAAAAGTGCCTATCTTTTCTCTTGCTCTGATTATTTTGCATTAACCAACTCCAAGCCTTTAAAACACATTATCCACGGTATTTAATTCTTGGAGTCCTTTTGTATTCTGCACCTTCACTAAGAATTTGATGCTAGGTATCATATTTTGGGTAAGGTTCCCTCAACAACTGACAGCAGAAGTTGTTGCATAGTGAACTAAACAAAAGAAAATGCACTGAAATCCTAAGAAAAACATTGCTGTGAATATTAAAGCAAACTTCTCCCAATTATGTGAATATTCACTTTCCTCAACAACTTGAACAGCTTTAAAGGTGGATAGAAAATTCAGATTTGGACTAAACTAAGGGCAGATTAATGATTTCACTTATACATCTCTCTGCTTCAAGGTAGCCATAAACCTTAAAGCATTTTAGAACAACTCAGGATATCTTTTTAGCAGCACAAAATAACTTATGTGTAACAAAATTCTTTGTCTTCGAGTATTTTGTGTGCACATCTCTACAGACCATGAAGAATTCAGCACTCTGATAGACATAATCACAAAAAATCTTTTCCTTTCTAAATTATTTAAATTACCTGGCTGGCAAAATTCTTCTTGGTGCTCTGTTTATCTGCATTTCTTTTAGTATACATTGATTCGTTTGCAGATCCACCAAGCCATCCATACAGGAGCATGATTTCCCATTCTTTATTTTTACACCATTACATACAGACCTAAGGTCAGCTCCCAAGTGCCAGTATCACCAGTTACGTACTAATTCACAAGAGCTAAGGTTCAACCTTCTAATTTTAATTTGCTTTCAAAATGATAAAGGAACTTGGGTTTGGAAGAAAAGGTTGTTTCCAATGAGGGAAAACCTTTTGACTATTCACAGTTCACTGTTCCTGAAGAGTCTGGGCTGCTCGGTATTTGCAATAAGCATTCCCCACAGTGGCCATAACCTCAGGGCACACACGTTAGAGACAAGAGGAAAAGCAACATGACTTAGAGCTCCTACATAAGCCATTTCCTACTCTCATGGTCTTCTTGACACATGAACTAATTCTCATTTCCTAGCACCAAGGAAGAAGGTTGACGTTAGTCTCAGCCTCATTTTTCCCCCCAGAACTGTAACTCATATTTTGTCAGTAGGGCTCCCGGCAATTTGTAGCTTGTGAAAGAAACCAGGATTATTTTTTTAAAAACAAGCAAACAAAACTCTTCTCTCTAGTAGCTTTTCAGCTACTAATTTTCACAAACAGCAGTTACCCAAAGACCAGAAATTAAATCCAATTACTTGCTCTGAAACTGACACAATCTCCATTCATTGCACAATCTTTCCTCCTTAGTGCCAGCTGATGAGGTTTATTTACTTCTGAAGTCTTACACACAGATTAATAAAGCTTTTTTTTTTTTTAATGCATAGAGAAAAAGCCCAAGAAGCAGTAAGCAGCCTGAATAATGAAAACTAACCATTATTGTCAACATATGCTGGATTTCTCAACAAAAGTATTTTCTCTGATAATACTAAGTGGTTTCACTTACTTGTGATCTCCACTGTGATTTCATTAGGAGTTCTGCATTATTCTCACATGAAAATAATGAGGATCAAGTTATAAAGAGAGAAGAGCAGAGGGGAAAATATACTTGATCACAAGTAAAAGCAAAGTGAAGGTCTCTTGACTCTCATTATCCAGGGAATTAGCTTGAGGGGGGAACATTCATGATGGGTTTGTCTTGAAGCTGACTAGGCATTTTATGAATATATAGATCACTAGACTGAGAGCCAAGAGATATGAATATAACAAACCCCAAACTGAAATATCAATCTTGGGAGAAATTCTGATATTTCAAATTTGTCTCTGTGATTCACAGAATGTTTTCATTGTAAAACTATTTGGTGGCAGATCAACAGCCAGTTCTTTTTAGACTGAAATGTTGTCTGATATTGGCTAAACTACTTGCCTTGATTGTGCAAAGCACTACAATCTGTCCTTAAGTTTCACTGATGAACACTAAAATTTTACTGTATCTCAGTGGTCCTGAAATAACAATGTTTAAATGTAACACTTGCTTCCTAAAGTACAGTGAAAGAATTAAAAAATATAACCACTAAGCAGGTATTGAGAAAGAGACGAAGTCAATATTTCTATATTTCAAAATAAGAAAAACAATAAAAATGTAACAGTATTGTAACAGAAGAATGTAAAATAATACTTAAACCCAGTGCAGACACAGGTTTGTGGTACACCTATTATAAGTCATCCAGGAAGCCAAAGGACAAAACAGAGGAGGAGTTTTCACCATTAATATTTGAGGCTGGGGTAAGGAAATGTCACAAGAGTAATCAAGAATGTATTGGGAAAAGAACTTCATTAGGGCTTAGATAAAAATGGCAATAACTTGAAGAAAGCTGCAGAAATTTTTCTTAAAGTGCCTGTGACTAGGCAAGCCAGGTAAGATATTAAACAGAAGTTACAAAGCCCAGGAAGGCACTAAGTGCTTGACTTTCAGAGAATAAAAATGACAGATCCTTTTCTCGCTGCAGGCAGGGCTCTGGGAACTAGATCTGCCCCAGAGCTCCTTAGAGCTCCAGCAGCCACCACCTAATGCTACCACCTAATGCCACAGGAGGCAAGGATCAAGCGAACACCAAGACCTGGAGGAGAAGGGATGAGATGTATAGATGAAGAAATAAGGAAGAAAGGAGGAAAATGGCTCACATGACAAAAAATAGCAAACATTGTTTTAAAATGTTTTTAAGCTTTCAAGAAGGGCAAGCTTTAAAAGTCTTGTGAAATCCTTTTAGTTAATTTTCCCTTCTACTTTTCTTTTTCCCTACCTTTCATTTTTAAAATGTATTTACTGATTTAAAAGGGAATGGAGGAGGAGAAAAAAATAAAAACTGGCATGAAATGTGTTTCATTTTCATGTTTTGTTGCAAAGGCACAGCATGTCGTTCTTTTGTTCTTATTACTAAAGGTGTGAAAATAAAAAAAATTAAAAAACCACACAAAACCAACCCTTTTCCATCCTCATAGAGCTGTGCATCCTGTTTTATTGGGGACCAGGAGAGTCAGCAGCATAGGAAATAAATGAAATGGAGGATAGGTCAGGACAAATGCATAATCAGATGCTTCAAGGACCTAGCTCATCAGGGGAGGAACTTCAACACTCTTAAAGAAAGCAGACAATACTGTGACCCAGGAGAGGATATGTTGTCTTTTCCTTGAGGTCTCAGAAAAGCAGCTAGGAAGAATTAAGGAAGAACAAAGTCAGAGAAGGGCAGAAAGAAATTAAACAATCAGGAAAAGAAGTAAATAGATCTGGGATGTGAGATTCTTGATACCTAGGGAAAGAAGATCATCAGGGAAATCACAATTTGTTGTTTCTAGCAGAAAAAAAAAAAAAAGAAAGCTAAACCAAAGAACAGAAAAAGTGATAGACCCAAGGAGTCCTATGAGGCTTCCAACCTGGCATGCTATTCCAAGGCAATCGGGTAAACATTGCTATAGGTGGTAGAGAGGAGTCAGACGAGAGCAGTGGCAGAGCCCCATGGGAGAGGGGATATGTGGGAGCAGACAGCCCCATTTTGAAACTAAAAGTCTCTTGCATCAGTTCACTTGTACCTAGAAGTACAGCTGAGCTGCAGGCTACAGGGGATGTAAAGAGTCACAAGTCTTCAGGCAATAAAGGCAGTCACTGACCCATCATTCAGCTTGGAATATATATATATATATATATATACAGACATATATATACACAGACACACACACACAACTTGACCTCAACAAAATTACTTTCAGAACACCAGAAATAAACAGGCTGAATGATTTAACCCCCTATAAATGATGACACTGTGCGTAGATTGACTGCATAATCAACAACTGCAACTAGATAGTGTGCTAAGTAATAATTCTCCTGCATCAGTCAATTAAAGAATCCCTAAGTTCACATTAACATAACACACACTAACTGCACCCAAGGAACCATTACAGTGTATCACATTAATATTCAACAGTCTAATGGCTCCCCAAGCAGGCATTGTCAGGATACACCCAAAGGGCCTCATTGGAGCTGTTACAGCATCCTGTATCCAAAATCTGTGGATTAAACACTTGTTTAATAGGCTCCAATGTGAGAGAATGTAACAGGCATTGCCCATAATGTCAGCCAGCCATGGGTTATGGGAGAAACTAATAGACTTTCAGTGGGAATGACAAACCATATTCAAACGGATGGTAGCAGCACAATCATTCTACCAGTACTTTACAGAGACTTTAATGGGCACAAACTTCCCTAGTATAGTCTAAATTAGATAACTGTTCATATTATACTTTAACATTGCAGAGAAATCACACCAGAAAAAAAACAACGTCCGAAAACAATGGAGAACTTGACGTGAACCTTCAAAAAAGGAAAACTCCTAATTAACATAGCCCTGTCCTTCTGCTGTAATTTTGTGGAATGCATGATGGTGGAAGAAATCATGCTGCATAATTCCCCCCAATACACAATCGTTTGCATTCAAAAGCGTATTCGCTATCACCCAGAAGCAGTTTAACTCACAATAATGGCTTTCCAAATGTCTCCTGCATTTGCCCCAGAAAGAAGATGCTATTTCAGAGGACATGGGAACGGTACAAATGCAAAACACCTGAAAATGAATTTTGACTCCTTCCACATTTCACTATAAATAATATGTCTGTCTCTGCAGGACTTTGAAAATTGTGCTGTTCCTGTGACTGTACACGGATATCTGGCCTCTTAATACTGCAAAAAGAAGCTGCACCAATTCTTATTGTTGGAAGTACATGATTCTTCTGAACAGCATTGCACAATTTCACAGAATGGCTTGAAAAGAAGAGAGAAAGAAAAGAAAGAAACATCACTCTTTCCCAACAAAACCTCACCTCCCTGAAACACATAATGGGAGTTACAATGCAGATCTAACACGTATCAGTATAACTGATCTCAGTCTACTCAAGTAATCTCACTACCAGTGGTACTGTAGAAATTGTTGAAGTGCAATGACACTTCTCTGACAACATCAGAATTCATAAAAGATCAACTTTAAACCAGGCTGCAGAGTGAAAAGCATGTTTCTAGAGATGACTTTGCTCATGAGCTAACTGTTTCAGCATAAGCTTCACCTGTTGCCAAGTGCTATGGGATTGGCATATTCTAGTTAAGGCCTGTTGTCACAGCCACATGAGCAAATCCGTACAGCATAAAGGGAATTAATCCTGGCCAAAATGCACTTTTGCTGGCAATGACTTGGCTTAATCATGTGAGCAAAATCCACTATCTCAAGAAAAACTATGTGATTCACAATAAACGAAATATTGGTTACTTTACCTGTCACAGTGTGACAGCAGCCAAAGATTCTAGTCATCTCAGCTAGAATTGGTGTCCCTTTTCAGCCAGCATTGCCAGCTAAACTTTTCATTGTGAGTTGTCATTCCAACAGCTCTTTTAGACCAATGAAAGATGCACATTGGTGCAGAGAAAAGGGGACCTATTGAATTTAGACATTTGAGTCAGATTTTAAAAATCTATTTAAATCCTATTATTCTCAAAACCAGCAAATTTGGGGGTTTGGGTATTTTTTTTTCTTTCCTGAGCTTTTAGAAGTAAAACTTTAGAATTAATTTCTACAGTTAGAAATATATTTAAAAAAAAAATCATTCAGATTCTCAGAAAATCTAATACTTTCTGGGTTCAAACCCCAAGTGTCATGAGACTTTTGATTAAAAAAAAAAAAAAGGAAATCTTGTAAATGACAAAAGCCCACTCTTCTCTGCTTTTGAGATGGAACAGAGATCTAGATAGGCTTTATCTTACTATTTTATCCTGTCAAGCAAAACTCATCTTCAATCACATCTTAAGGGACCTGCATGCTGCCTTTTCCAAGGAATGACTTCCCCAATACATTTGTGTTTGTTTGGTTTCGTGGGTTTTTTTCCATTCGATGTTAGTTTCATTCTCTTTTTTCTTTAATTAAAGAGTTAAGAAGAAAAGTGAGATTGTTCTCTACAGTGGAAGCTATTTGCACAGTCTATGTGCTGTGGGTCTATTCAGCAGAGAAGTACTAGTAGCACCTCTGATAACTATAGCACAGTGGTATTTTAACCAGTCTCATCCACCAGTGCTCTGAATTTCCTTAAGCCTTTTAATTGAGCAATACATATAAAGCATGTCATAGCCTAGGGAATCAGACTGGACTGTGTTTTTCTGGGTTTTTGGTGTTATGACCTCCTGTATCAGTTCATGGAAAAATAAACTTTCAGGTATTGAGATTCAGTTTGAATTTCTAATGTGAGCACAAATACTTGCTTGCTGGGTGATCTGAAATAAAAAAAAATCTTTTTCCCAAAATACAAGGACAAGGGGTAATGGCCTGAAGGAGAGCAGATTTAAATTAGATATTAGGAAAAAAACTTGACTGTGAGGGTGATGAGGCCCTGGCACACGTTGTCCAGAGAAGCTCTGGCTGCCCACTCCCTGGCCAGGCTGGATGGGGCTTTGGGCAGCCTGGTCTGGTGGAGGGTGCCCCTGCCCATGGCAGGGGGTTGGAATTAGATGGGCTTTGAGGTCCCTTCCAACCCAACCCAGTCTGTGATTCTATGATTCTGTGAAATCTGTTCAAGCAAAAATAAGTTTTGAAAAGCAAATATAAAGGAATATTCATCCAGTACGTTCCTACCACATGTAAGTTATCCTGGGCAATAAACAAATGTTGAAAATTTTCAAAAGTGCATGAGTAACTTATTTAACACATTTAAAAGATGGTTAAGCACTGATTTCTGGAAAACCTCAAGATATGTCCTTTGAAATTAGTGTTATCCAATGCGAAAATATCAACTTGTCCAAACTTCATTTTGCCCTGTCTGCCTCTCACACCCTGTTTCCCAGCTAGGGTACCCTTCTTCATTTAAGCAAAGCCCTACTATCCTCTTCTCTCAACATCCCTGAAAACTGTTGATTTGTCCAGAAAGTGTAAAGGTGTTGCAAATTCCTGACAAGTAATTATGGCAGGTTATAATTGAGGAAAAGCCTGTTACCATACAGTGGCATGCAGATATAATAAATGAGATCTGAAAGCTGGAGAGCTATGTCCCAAGTTACTCTGCATTGTGCAAACCTGACTGTGGTATTGCTTTGACTGAACTCTTATTCTGAAGCCGTCTTGCATGGCTCTTCTTCCATGATTTGGATACACATCAAGAGAGAACACACTTTCAAACTGACTTTCAAAAAAAAGTATCTATAGCTGATGTCATCAGAAAATAACTTTTTAATTTCTTTTTTTCAGGAAACATTAACATAACTGTCTGAGGGATACTTACTACCTCAGATAAACTCTATAACAGCTATAGCACCTCAAATGAATGGGGAGTTGGGACTTAAAAAAAACTTCATAACCAAAAAAGCAGCTTTATGTTGTGACATAAAGGAAAATCCCACTATAGTAGCCTCCTCTCAGACTGCAAATCTGAAGACTGTAAAGACCTGACATAAGAAGAGAAAAGAAACCTCGGTTCTCAGCTTGCTTTCTCCCTCAGCAGTGTAACCAGCTATCACACCTCCACTGGGATGCCAGAAGCCAGAAGGAGGTTATATGTTCAAATGTTACTACTGTTTTTACCTCAGAAGCACTGCTTAACCTTTATTTTCTGCAAAATGTTATAAAACTAACACTTCGGGTCTATCACCACACAAAAACCTGCCAGACATTAGCAGAGAGTCTGACTCTGTACTAGCTAGAGGCACAGAAGTGTATGTCTAACCATAATTTCTTTCATGCTGTGAGCAAGGGTTATATATTTTTTAACTTAAGGTCTCAGTTCGTGTCCTACCAGGGAAGCAAGTCTTACATGTGGCTCACGCACATCCAACCCACAGAACTGTCACTACTTTGAAGTCTCTAGACTTTGCAATGCTTTCCACAGATGAAGAGCTACAGCTATGCTAGCATGGCTGCCTGAATAACAGAAGTAGGAGAAGCAGAGCCAAAGATTAAAGAAATGCTTTCCCATGCACTGAAAACTGAACGGTTTTCAGATTTGGGGTTCTTTATAAGGTCTTAGTAGCACCGACAGCTCCAACACAGAAAACAGCTACCTACTGACAATGCAAACATAACCTCATTTCAAAGGATGGAAAAAGGAAAATATAGTTTGTGCACACTCATTGCAAGAATTGTGCAAATGTTCTTATTTTACTTCCTCATTATTTCTACAGGAGGGGGGAAATAGAAGAGGAACAGAGAAGAAAAGGAAGAAATGTCCACCTTCAAAAATGACTAGTTACTTTTGCCTATCTTTTCCTAATAAAAATCCCCCAAAACTGAACCATTGACCCTTAAAAATTTTTGTTCTCCCTCTCCACATAAAGAACTAAGTAGTGAGGATAAAAAAAAGGAAAATAGATGGGCAGAACTTGACTAAAAGGGGAGGAGAGACAAATGAATTGATGGAACAAAGAGCAGATTATCTGAATGATTCTCTACCTCATGGCTACCAAGTCATACAACTAGGAGCAAGTTATCTATCTCCTGTTACAATGTGATATTTCAAATAATTTTTTTTCCAATGGTAAATTTTGATCACTAGACATTGATACCCACCAACCTCCATAAGTTTATTTAAGACAAATAGCTAAAAATGCTTTAAACAAAAGAGACACAAGTTAATCTCCAGCTCTCCCACGGGAGGCCCATGCATATAGCTTGAAGCTCATCAACCTTAAGCATCAAACAGGAGTTCTGGGTATTAGTATTTCTGACAAATGATAGGTTTGCTTTCTGCACCTTTTATTTTCTCTGTGCTTCAAATGGGTTGCCAGTGGGTTTTTTTCTTCTCATCTTTTCTCTCCACATAGGATTTGCATTTGAATCTCTGTGAGCAAAACCCTCTGTTATAGAGTATGTTTGTACAGTATGTTTATGCTATACTTGTGTTTGGGATTTGTGTAATAGTAAAGCAACCAAAGTTTTTCTAAAACTGTAGCAATGTAGACATGTATTATTAGCTTGTTGTCTTGGTCACTGCAGACGTATTAAAGTACCAACCTACTAGCATATAAACACAGTTTTACTTCTTACAGAAAACAGGGTGCATCAAGCATAGGTGAGAACTCAGATCTGCCTGGAAATAGGACAAGTATGAGTATGTAACCAAATCCAAGAGCTTTAGAACATCTTGTTTCCACAGTATAGGTATAGCTGCAATGAACCAAAATTGAGTGTTGTATCTGATTGAGACTTGAATTCCCTCTGACCTTACTGTGTGCTGTGAACAGTACTGGTAACAAACACACTGTGAGGAGGTGAGGAACACTGCAGGGACATCAACTCACTCTGTGAATGCCCTCATGCTTTGGGATGAGGCTGGAGGAAGTTTAACTTAGTCCAGGTAACTCGCTGTCCCCTTGCTAAGTGGGCACTATAGGCACACTCTCATATTTACAAGAAGTGAGAAACAAATAACCAGGACAGACAGCTTGGCTCATACCAGGGTTCAGATGCAGAGCTGTGGTCACTGTAAATGTCCCTGCCATGCCTGGGCTTGGGGGGCCTGTCTTTCCCTGTTACATTGCACATGTTGTTTGGGAAGACTCAGTCCTCCAAGTCATACTGGAAAATCCTCTGCTCCTGCACAGTGGTCCTGCAACTCAGGAGTTATATGGAGAGATACAGCATGACCCCCTCATGCTGCTCTGTGCTCAGTGCTACAGCACACCCATTAATGAAAGGTGAACTTTGCCAGATGATGTCTCTATTCAACCGGTTCTAAGGCACAATAGGATAACAGAAATATGTTTAAATCACCATGAAAAAAGCTCATTATTTTCATCCCTGTGTTGCTTTTTTGTCTGTGGAGTTTTTTGTTTGATTTTATAAAGCAGAGAAGAATCTGTGGTACAATTTTGAACCCTAGCTTTGACAAAATAGAAAAAGTATGCCAAAGTTTTTGCCTGATTAGTAAATTATTATTACTGCTGACAAAATATGGGCACAGCAGAATAACAGCACCCAGACCAGTTCCCAGTGGAGATTTCTGCCCAATAGCAGATGTGTCTGTGAACATGAATCGAAGTGCCTAGTAAAGGAAGCCAATGCTACAAATGAATGACAAAAATAACAAGCAACATAAAGAGAACCATGTCCCACTAAATTATGTCAAATGGTTGATACTTAAGTCATTTATGGGGCATCAATGGAGTTTCCTCAGCGATGAGATTTAAGGGCCTGATGCTCAACTACTTTGTGGTTCACAGTGCTGATAATTGTTAGCACAAGGGAAGTGTGACACAAAGCTGTTGTGACCCAATCACATCTTTCAGTTATGAAAGTCGACCCAAGAAGCCTGCCACCACTTCACTTCTGGCATAACTGTGCCAAATTAATAGTTCCTTCTATCTCTGCTGGTTAATTGCAGATAGAACAACAGCAGCTTTGCTTCTGAGTAGTCTCTGCCCAGTTGGCATCAAAAACTCACATGAACACAGCAATGTTTGATGGTTATCCAGAGAATTCATGGCAAGGAGGGTAGAAAGCAAAACACTGCTATTGTTACTCATCTTAATTGACAATTGGGAAAGAAAACGGAATGAAATACTCTTAAGAAGGAGGACAACAAGGCTGGCAATTTAAATAAAAGCAGAAAGCTCCAGATGGCTGTCATTTCACAGAGCTGCCTCAGCTATTCATGACATACACCTTGCATTAGCGCCAAGCTGTCAGAAACACAGTTTGAAATGGTCAACCAGAAACATAAATGGGGTCCTTGAATGTACACACTGGAGTGTCAAATATGACCTTAACATTTCCTCTCTTGAGACTGCAGTCTAATATGTCAAAATATATACATCAAAGTATTTGTAATAGGTTTGAAAAGGACAAAGTATTCTTCAACCCATGGGATACTATATACATTGAAAAACTGACCTATCTTATTCATAGAATATACATCAGAAGCTATTGTGCTCTTATTTATATACATGTTTGCCAGTATATTCTTTTAATCTCAACCACGTAGGACAACAGCTCTGGGTTCTGTCTGCCACAGCAGGGGTTTTGTCAGAAATGATTACCCACAAAAAACAGACTTCATTTCATAGAAGTCACCAAAGGATAATAATTTTGCAGTGAATTTTGTTGACTACTCTGCAAAATGAATCTAAACAAACATCCCAGTGTTAAAAGGCTCTCAAACTTGTTTCAGAACCGTGAAGTTAACTTGTCTTTCTGTCAGGTTTAAAATGGCTCTTCACAGATCCAGCAAAGAATGCAAAAATAAAGAAAAATTTGAAACCCTGCCATATGCCAATTGAATTTCTAAAAGGTATTTTACATCCTGAAAGAGTGGCAATGAATATGTTCAGAGAATTAAATCTTATCCTAATTCTGCATTAGCAACATTTCTGAATAGAAAATATAGCAACTCAAGGGTAAGATACTGACATGCCAAGGTAAAAAGCCCGGAGAGAAAAAAAGAGGTAAAAAAAAAAAAAGCTAAGTCAGAAGAGAGAACATCATCAAGTCCAAGCATCAGACTGTGCCAGGGAACAGCCAAGGCTGACACTTCCCCACCTGGCCAACGACTGCCTTCCCAGCAGGAGCTTGCACTGGGGTTGTCATCACAGCAGTATCTCCATCTCAGTCACTCACTGTGTGTGTTAGCCAAGGGAAAAAAAACCCAAAACATAACATTATATGCACTTATAGTTTGAGTATGCACTTATATTTGAGTACGTAGCTTGCTTGCAAGTTTCCACATGAATAAAACATGCCCAGATGAGTGTGACCCAAAAAAATACAGGTTCCGTTAACAGCAAAGTCCATGGCTACCACCCTTTTTTCCTCTCATGGGAAGGACTGCATCCTACATATTGCTGAACAGTCTGGCTGTAACCCAATAAAGCAATCAAGAGTGTTGAGCTTAAGTCTATGTGTAATCTAGAAGGAGTCTATTTGCATACTTAAAGAAAATAGGTGATTGAGTTTGTTGGAAGTAAGAGTCATCAATGATACTTTTTTCCCCTGCAGACTTGAAAGTATGAAGATTACCAGTCTGACTAACTCTTTTAGTTAGAAGGAATACAAAATTCAATGAAAGAAAATAGAAAATCTTCTTGAAGAATCACATACAATACATACTCTTTCTTTGGTCATCTACATGAAATAAATGCATCAACTTCTTTACAGTAACTTCTACGGGGGAACAAACCAGAAAACTATAGATTTTGTGCATCCTCTGCTACCCTCTAGCCACACTTCGGTTTCAGTTCTGGCTGGCATCTGTGGTACTACCACAATACAAACTGCAGTACACACAGAAATTAGAAGAATAATAGCTGACATCTGCCAAACTGGATTGCCTTTCATCACATAAACCCAAACAACTAACACTCAGGGGATGAGAAGTCTTTTCAAAATCTTTTCTACAGAAAAATTACTGCAGGGTCAGGATTCAGAGTTACATGCCACTGCAAAATGGGCTGTCTGCTCCATGTACTAGAAGAAAAACTGGAAGATAGACATCAGAGAATAAACCTGCTTCTGCAGGAGGCTGACCTGACAGGGCTTCCATTTCTATCAGCAAGTCTCATTTGTTCATTACATTGACTCATGCGGCTGTCCTGAATCTTTTGCTGAACATAGCACCTGTACATTTGGTTTAAACCCTAGTCTTTTAAAAAGCAAATCCTTTCAAAGAAATTGGCTTATTTTGAAAAGACAGCTCCTGGATTTTTAATCTAGGAGTTTTTAAAGGTTCCCTAGACTGGTGGAGGACCAGGACTGTGCTGTACTGGATGCTAGTGAGTATTCTGCTACTTTTCTTAGCAGAAGAGTTGGTGTTTTATCCACTCTTGCTTTCTGCAGCACCTGCGTGTCGCTGTGTGTGCAGTGCAGGCATTCATCTGTAGATGTACAACTGGAAAGTGTTTTAATGGTAAAGGCTTCCGTGTCATTGTCACTCACAACTTGATACATCCAGTTCAAAGAATACATTTTGCCGCAGGAAATGAAATTATTTGAAAAAACCAGAAAGAAATACAGATGAAATATTAAATGGCCTAATCTGTGGAGCACACACAGTCCTACTCTGCTAAGAAACATTAACAAATGGTAACAACAAATAAAGATCAGCTGAGTGGGAACAATACCTTTGTTATTTCCTAGCTGCTAGGATTCTTGTAGGTAATGAAATAAATCTACAGATTAAATGAACCACTAGCAAGAAAAAGCTTAATAAAATGTTGTAACCTTTCAAATATGTAACCCTTCAAAACTTCATGTGCTCTCCCAGATAACTGGTGTTTGCCACTTCTAAACTGTTTTCCACATAGTCAGGAGTGTGTCAGGGAGGTCTGATTTGTGGCCTTTCACAAATCAAAAAATTTATAGTTCCTCTGCTTTGGAAAATCTATAATACCATTATCAGGTTCCTTTTCTATCTTTTCTTGTAAGCTATTTTTTTGTGGATGGGAGACTGGATCTCTTTTCCTCTACCTTGTTCTTTCTTTCATTTCCCTTAGTAGAAAGTATTTGATGTGATTTTATCTCCACTTCACTAGGATTTAAAATTCTTTGTCATTCACCCCATTTTAAGCTTTGAGGCCATTCAACACTAACCTTCTATAGCTGATGAGATGGTTTATAAAAGATGGAGGTCTATTGACTACTCCCTTTTTGTTATTTCATATGGCTGATTTCCACTGTGTTACATGACTCTTAAATACTGTTCTGATATTATAATAAATTCAGAACTTTGTAGTTTGCTTTTCTTAATGCTTTGACAGAATAAACTCTAGCTTCAATTACTTCCATGGCAGTTTAGAAAATCAGTGAGACAAAAGATTAGGTTCATCAACTAGCTTACCAGTTGTTTAGGAGCATATTATGACATTGTTTTGTGTACCTGAGGTAAAATCTTATTTCAAAGAAAAGGTATAAAAGGATCAAGGTATTTCAGTAAAGCACTCAATTACTTTCAAGCCTCTCCTAGGCCTCTTCACTACCATTATATTTGTTTAACAATTTCCAATTCAAAAATTATAACAAACCATCTATGATTGATTCATTATATACAAGTTAATGTAGAGAAGATACTTGTTTTTATTTTATTATGGTGACATACTGAAGTACTGATTATTCAAAGTGTGCTTAAGGAAGGTAACTAGTACTTTTCAATGCATTTAATGAATAGTCTTCTACTGGAATCAAAGACTCCTAAATCATACAGTTCCATGAACGTCTTAATCCTTCTAACAAGGAGAAAGATCTGTGTTCTGCTGCAGCAGTTTGTGATTATCTGGCACAATCTAATTTATGCTTTAAGACAGCCTGATCAGACATAAACATTAAATAATAATGAAGCTTCTATGGGTCCTCTAGAATACTCAAATATCTCACTGTAGATAAAAGATCTCATGTCATGAGATGGCTTTAAAAATTATTTATTTTTTTATTTTGCTACTCTGTCATCTGATTTACCCTTTACATTGATGTAAATGTGTTGAACCTGAGCTGATTTCATGCTGGTTTTATGTCAGTGTAACCTCACAGAGCCACATTTACTGCCACCTTGCAGCTGTTTTGCTCTATTTCTGCAATGCAAAACAGCTTTTAACCCCATTTCAATAACTACTTTAGCAGGGTTTACAACTACCTTGAATAAGAGAGGTGCACAAATATGCATGACAATATCGCTGGTGGAAAGATTACTGATGACTTCAATGTGAATTAAGAGTTATGTCCTTTATGTTCAAGCGTACATATACAAGGTGATCTGGTCTTTATATTGCGATTTTTAAATATGGTATAGCTTTATTTTATTCTTTCTTATTTACACACTATGGATTTTTCCTGCAATGACTGGAGGCTGAAATCCTGGTCCTCTGAAAATAAAGTTCAAGGAACAGCTTCATTTGAACTCAATAGGACTCCATTCAGAAGTGCAACAAACCTTCAGAAGCAGCCTTGCAAATGTTTCCAAAATATCTACAGGCATTGTCTTCTTGTAAGAACACACAGAATAGAGAGAGCAGAGAATTATTTAAATTGTTGAATATGACCCAAATTCTTAGACTGTTTGGACTACAAGTACAAACCATTCTATCTGGTAGAGTAACTGACAGCATAACAGCTATGTAAACTAGAAATTCTGCCTATAAAGTTATCGTTTATACAACTACAGATGTTTTAAATATTTGTTGTTCTTTTGGGTCAAAGTAGTGGTATATTAAGTCATAATGAAGTCAGCACAAATCGATAAAGCAAAAAGGGTAATTTTTTTCCTCATCTACACCAGAGCAATTTCAGTAAAGCCAAAGAAAACTCCAGCATGTACTTCTGTCACGATTTAACCTCAACCAATAACAATTAAAATAATTGTCTAAACTAATAAATGCTTGTAACAATTTTTTTTTTAAATGCACACAGTGGTCAGGTCTGTCATTATCTCAAATCTCGGTGACCTACCATGGGGTGCTAAATAAGACTGTCCCAGTTTAGTCCCAGCCAATAACTAAGCACCACCCAGCTGCTCGCTCATTTCCCCCCACCCTCAAGGGGATGAGGAGGAGAATGGAGAAAAACTTGTAGGTTGAGATAAAAGACAATTTTATGGGATAACAAAGGAAGGTGATGATGATAATAACACCACCACCACTATTAATGACCACATCAATAATAATATATGTAAAACCATGCACAAACACAGTACTCACATGTGCAAAAAAACTGGATGCCCAGTCTGTTTCCAAGCAGCGATCCCACCTCCCAACAGCCTACTGAGTTATACCTGGAGCATGATGTTACATGGTAGGGAACATTCTTCTGGCCAGCCTGGGCCAGCTGTCCTGGCTGTGGTCTCCCAGCTTCTTGTCCACCTGGCAGGCTGTGAAAAGTTGAAATGTCCTTGGCTTAGGGTAAGCACTACAATCACCTACCAACAACTAAAAACATAGTGTGTTATCAACAATATTCTATTAAATCTATCTCAGCATCAGAGGCTAATCCAAGTCTTACCAGACTCTAAATTCACATTCAAAGTGCCATTTTGGTAGACGGGATTATAGTTGAAATAATTGGACTGAAAGTCTATAAATAGTATGTCTCAACAGCCTCTATGTCAGATTTATTCAATTATTGATAGAATGATGCATTTCAGAACTGTTGTCCCAGCAAAGTTACACTGGCACAGCAAAATCTCAAGGCATAGCCGTTTTTGTCAGGTGAACAAAGTAGCAGTGGTGAAGGTCCTGAGGGCACAGGTAAAAATTCCTTTCATTACACAAGAGGTTGAATTAAAAATTAAGATCTACTGGTAACCATATGATTCCAGATTCCAGTGCTTTAGAAATGAGATTCAGAAACAAACTACAGTAGAGTTTTTGTCTATATAGTAATAATCTGTATATTGAAATTACTTCTGAGATAGTAAATAACTAAAAATAATCAGTTAGCTCTTAATCTCACAGTCACAAAAACAAAGAATACAGGGTAACTGGCAACGTCTGTTGTATGTTACATGCACAAAAATGTAATCCAGACACAGTTCAACAAATTCTGTCTTCAAACTAAATAGGCAAATGAATGCCAATATATGCCAGTTTGTGGTTTTCCTCGGATTTTGGTAACAGCAGCTAGTTTAGATTCTACTTTTTTGTCCTCTACCCTTCAGTGAGAGATCTATTATGAAAGATAAAAAAAGTTCCAAATTTTTATAGGTAAGAGTATTATTCTTGCAATAGTTGTCTTTCAATGGAGTTGTTACCCTGACATAGCAAACAAAGTGGGGAGGTGGGGAAGAGCATGTGGGAAGGAGTAAAGGCTAAGGGAAGGTTTATCTTTCCTATGGGTTTTGGAAGACAACTTATATTTTTGATCACAGCATGACTCAGAAAACATGTGGGATCATATCTGTCTTGGAGTTAAACATCGCCTGCTCTGAGGGTGCCAGAATAACTCAGTGGCAGCCACCCTAAACACACAGCGCATTAATTTTTCACTGCTTACTCACAGACTCTACCACAGTTTAAAAATGAAAACATCCATATGTTCAAGAAGCATATTCAACTTGAGCTTGAAAAAGTTTACCCTTTTTTGCTAGAGTATTTATGTATTGAAAAATCCCACCTTCAGCCTTCTATTTCATTACATAAACAAGAAACTAAGGGGGCTGCAGAGCTCAATGAGTTTGTTTTTTTTTTTGTAGTGTTTTTCTTTTCTGTCTATGTGACTTTGTTCATTTTACAGTTTGATAATCAATACAATATGAAACTCAGGATGCCCGAGCAGATACATATTAATTTTTTGTGGATGTCAAGTAACTCATGAACATGTTTGAAAAGATTTAAAGTATCTGTCCAGGATTCCAGACAATAAGCAACATAAGGTCTAAAACGGTCTTAAGCTAAGGATAAAGTAAATATTCTTAGAGAATTTTCTGATCCAGAGGCATATATCAATGAAAACCCTTCTATTATCCATAGCAGAAATCTGATTCACCATTTATTCTATTCATTCACCATTCTATTATTGTCATACACATTTAATTCTTTCCCAAACTTGGATTGGCTAATACTATGTTTCCAGAAATATGATAGCAATATACTATATAGAAACACTTTCAACGATTCAGTTACAAAATCTAGAAATAAATTTCAAAAATACCATTCTTTGAATGCATTCAGCTGTGGAATTTTGGACTAGAAAAGGAGCGTGAGAGGATTTCCATAATTCATGTTTCCTCCTGCCAGCACAGAGTCAATACAAGGAACATGACTCCTTGGTACTTTAACCTGCACATACTAGGATTCATATGCATTACAAATTCTTCTAAACAGGTTGCTTTGACTTGCTTTCCTGTAGCAGACCATGAGGTTTAAAATCTTCAGTTATTTCATTGCAGTTATTGCAGTTATTTTAAGTTTTGCCATTTACATGATTGTCTAATAGGCAGGAGTGAATAGTTCATTTCTTACTGTATGTGGCAAAATATTAACATGAAATATAAAACATATGGAACCTGAACTGTTCAGAAAGGCCAAATGTTGGCATTTCCATGCCTTTGCAAGCTTTATAACTAAAGTCCAAAATGGGAAGCTGAAGTTTAGAACTTCAGGTTTCTTGGCAGAGAAAGCAAAATGCAATTTTACTGTGTGAGGGTTAAGATTCCCCAAACTCTATCCTCCATTAATTAAATTGTGAAATGGAGATATATTGAAAGCAAACCTGTTAAAGTATCCAGTCCACAAGCAGCCAACTGTACTTCAAATACTATCCAATACCATCAATTAATTCACCTCATCAAGAAAGCAAATCCTTCTTCCTTCCTGCTGGAGATTCTGTGAAGTCGTCCCTCTCCCCCTCCCACCTTCAGTTTCCTCCAGTTAGAAACAGTTTAGTTTTGATATCATGGTGAACAATTTCAGGCTTCTTAATTTTCAAGTACAATGACAACTCCTCCTTCCAAGAGACTGATGAAAACATGTTGATACCTTTATTTATACCTTGTAAGGACTTGGTGAAGTCAAAGAATAATTTATTCTGCTGTTTAAGCATGGATAACATGAATATACATCCTTTGGAAACCTTGCAATTTATGGGAAATATTAAGCTGGGTATATTACATTAATGAATATGACTTTGATGGTATTAGAGAGGTCATACATGGTTTACAGACAAACATATACCTTCAAAAGGGTTTGGTGTGAAGGAGCCAAGCCACAATCATCCTAACTCCCAAAATATTATTTGTAGTCTTGGACTTTTTTTTTTCCCCCAATCTGTTTTTTCTAGATTTGTTGTCAAAAATGTCCCAAAAACACTTTCCCTTACATGTCTTAGACTGCTGACAAACTTTTGATTAACAACAAGGGGAAGAAAACAGAAATACAGTTCTTCCCCCTCTCTAGAAATAGAGGTAATTGTTTAAATTTGCTGTAATTAGGGTTTTTTAAAAAAACAACTTTATAATGTCAGGTTATCAGAGACAAATTTAAAAGGAGCACTTGTGTTCTGCTACACACACGAGTAAACAGTTGCTTTTCAGCAGGTCCAAGTCATATTTTATGTTATGTTGTATTTCTCCTCATTAATCTCTGGGGTGTAGTCCTACACATGTTTTACAGCAAGGTCACCTCTCTACCTTAAGTATGATTAGGCTTTTCTACCAGTATAAGCCCAAAAGAAATTTTGTCTTTCATTCTGTTCACAAACCAGGAATAAATTACATTACAAAAATGCTCACAATATCTTATTGCATACACAGAAATTTATTATTTGAAAACTGGTTTGATGTTCCACAATGTGGAATGACTAGGAGTAGCAATCTATAAGCATAAGGATTGTGTTCTTCCTCAGGGCCAGTTTGTATTCATAATCATACAAGTTCACAAAACAATCCCAAAAGAAAAACCACCTTCCTTCTTCACACCTAGAGGCTAATACAGCCACAGACCAGTTTCTCCAACAAAGTATTATGGGGAGAAAATGTGGCATGTAAAAATAGTGGATGACATAGGGAGGGTGAACGTTTTTAAAAAAACCAAACTACATAATGCTCAACTTTATTCTAGCTAATTTTAGTATTTCTTTGGTGAAAGATCATATAAAATAAGTATTTTTAAATGGTTAACCTTCTATTAATTTTAGAAAGCAAGGCAAAATGAAGAGGCTTTTACATGCTTAACATACTTCTTATTTTTACCTCACAGAGGCCATTCCTATAGCAGCCAGGCATTGCACTGGGTCTCTTCACATGTTTTTAGCAGGTAGAGCTGGCCTGCTACATCACCAAGGAAGCATTATATCTGCAATGATATAACCACTGCCCTAGATTTGCTGAATTTTCAGCTTAAAGATGTAATAAACGATTCTCTAGTAAGTTATAATACCTTATGGCTACAGTTAACTACCACCTCACAAGCAGGTAGCTCACTTGAACCATGAGTTTCACACTGCTTGAACACACAGCAGCTGCACACTGTAGAGAATCTGCCAAGGGCTCACAGAGACAAGTTTTGCCTTTAGTGCTCTATGATTAAATATTCACCAAATAAAATAAACTTTTAAATTAGTATTAGTCATTGTATGTTTTCGTAGGATGAAATGTTATGGTTTAGTTTTGAAATTTGGAAGGAACACTATGTAAGTGTGAGGAGGCAGAGTTACTTAGGCAATCGGTTGGATGGAAGGTATGTAGGAGACATTTTGTCCCTTAAAATGCAATCAGTAGATTACTGAATAACCCACTGCTCTAATCATTAATTTTGTCACATTGTATTAGTATCTAGAGGAATAGATACGCTCACAAATGCAGAATTATGATGGAAGGAGCAGGAAAAAGCAGCAGCTGGGCTGTGAAGGAGAATGTTATTAAGAGAAACTTGACTGTCTGACATTGCAATAATACAAACAATGATTGCTCCAAGGAAATGGCTTTCTGTAATCATATTTTCTCATTGTAAGATTACTGTACCATGAAAATTTCCTTTTCAAGAAGCTGGGCATAGTCCACACTTTTTTTTTTGATCTTTGGCTGTGCACCGCACAATCTAAATATCCTCTCCAAACTCTACAACAGTCCATATTCCCACACACTGACCCAAGCAACCACAGCAGAACCTCTTCTGATACAGGTTTCTAGGATCAAATGTTTGCTGAGATGGAGGAGGTAGGGTAGGGGATGAACAGTAAGTAATCAAATTCTTCCTTAGTTTGGCAGTGCACTGATTAACATATCTAAGGCTTTGCAAGCCACAGTGTGACTGAGTGCTTGCATTCACCTTCAAAAGAAATACTTTTAGCAGATATATGAAGGGGCCTGTTTAGCAAAGGAGGAGTGGGCAAGGAGCTGGAACTAATACAATATAGCCAGAGCATAGCCAAATCTCCTGGGCAAGAGCATCTAGAAATGATGTGTGTGTGTTATCAAAAATTAGGGGGGAAAATGCTACCTGAATAAAACATAATCTCTAAATAAAAATGTATTTTTATTTTTTTCCCCAGTAATATACTTTCATCTTTCTCGTGTCCTTTATTTTATTTTTTTACAGAACATCTTCATTTCAACAAGATCACCAAAAGAGTACTTTTAGCCTGAGAAGGTTTCTCAGCCTTCACATTACTAAAAAGATTTAAATGTTATTGTCCTTCTCTGAATGCAGTCCTATTGCTGTTGGAGGACTCTGCATACTATTTGAACATTCCTTAAGCTCCAGCTGAAAAGGTTCTTATCTGCAACTTCTATTACATTTCTCCCTTTAAGTTTTTATTACCTCAGAGTTGTTCTCTTCCTTCTCATCGAGGTTCAGAAAACCTAAAAGGCAGATCTGATAAAAAAATATATTCCAAATTTAATAGCTAAAAAAGGTTTTTTGAGTTTCACATACCTCTACTCTGTTACCTTATTAAATTCTTCAAAATGTGGAGCGCATGCAGTCATATACAATTGTACAAAGCTCGGTCATGCTTCTACACCCATTTGTGTATATCAAAGCAAGCACACCAAGATGATGACGAAGTTGGGTTTGTGTATGCTTAATTCTTTACTAAAGGTTCTTAAAACAGAAATGTCCAGAGAATAATTTAGTAAGAGATCCCATATGATATCAGAGAGCTAACATTTCTTGACAGAAAATCTGATGAACATCTCTTCAAAAGAACAAAAAGGATAAGAAAGATATAATACCACAGAATTTCCAAATTTAAGGTTTTCTGATCCTTATCTTCCCTGTAAAACCATATATCATGTCCGATATGACTTGTCCTCTTCCATGAACACAGTTTACTTAAAGACTGTAAAATCTAGAAGGATATTTGAAGGGTTCAATTTTTCCCTTTTCTTGAAATGTCTACAATTCAAAAAGGAGATCTGCACATGCCAAACAAACTTCATCTTATACCAACACCAAAAGAGCAAATGAAAGTAAAATCTTCTGTAGTGGCACACAGAAATGTGTCTCGTCTTCAGAAGGGTCTTCTCTCAGCATCGTAATTGTCCCACAACAAAAACATTACATTCACACTGAAAAAAAACCATAATTTGCACACAAAAATACGCATAGCCACATAGAGAACAAAGGAGGAAGTATAAGATGATGTGCCTTAAGTAAGAATTTACATATTGTTTTTACAGAATATGTAAAAACAGAGGAAGTATCTTTTCAAAATCTTAACAGTGACACACCAGTTGCCCTCCTACTGGTATCTCTGCTCTTCAGTAAATAATAATGCATTTCATCTTCTCACAGCAACAGCAAGCTGAGTTAGAGACTCAGCCTTTTACTTTTAGAGCCACAGAAGGAAACACTACCATTCACCTCAGCAACATCCACAAGCATGCCTGGTTGCTATGGTAAAGCTGTTTTTTGACTGGAATCAGACTAGAGCCAAATTTCTTCCAAAACTCCATCAATATGCCAGGTGTAATGCAAAGACAAAGCTAAAGAACGTGCCTCTTTTGAAGAACACAGCACAGCCACAGTCATAGTATTCCTGGACAGAAAGGGAGACCCATGTACAATTTCTTTTATTTTAGGTAAATTACTTTTACTATGAAAACAGCATTCATAGCTACAATGAAAACAATATTTCTTCAGAGGGATTTGAGCTATAAAGGACTGTTTTTTATATGAGATTTCCCTTTTGAGTTTAGAATTACCCTCCAATCTAAATAGTTACAACTGTTCTAAATCTCATTATTATACAGGTCATTCCTTCTCCCTACATCACTCCTTGTTATCACCTCCACTAGGTTAATGTATTCATACATTTTCATCTGCAGCTGTGCTATGCAGGGAAGTAATATTTAAATTAAGTCATTATGCCATTTTTCCTTGCAAAGGCTTTTAACCGGAGTGAGCATAAATCAAATCCCTCCAAGTTTTTCATATTCAGACTCAAGGCCAGATCGCAACACTGAAGGCAATCTCTCAGCTTAAAAATGGTGCTTGCCCAGATGTGACAACCCTGGAAATTTTTGGAAAATCAGCTTTTGATTTGACTACAGGCAACTTTCCCCCCTCTAATTTTTCATGTCCCAGTTCTCAAATATACTTCATGAACGCTGCAAGGAAGGAGCTGCTGGCAAATGAAAATGTTGTAAATCATACAGCCATAACGGAAGGTAAAAGCCATATTAAAATCCACTGTGCTTTTCTACAAGGATTTGTAGCAAAGATTTGAGTAATGCAAGTTCACACGTGTCTGAACTAAATTGGTCTCTGCTGTAGACCCATCTATTACTGCAGGGGAACAGAGTGGGGCTTTAATAATGCATAGGGACTCCACAACTGCTCAGGACAGAAAATGGATACCAATGCAAATCAGTACAGCCCGCAAAAATTAAACCCAGAAGAGTATAATTTCAAAACATAATTTTGAAAGTCAGCAGGACTAACTTCTGTTATTAAAAAAAATAAAAATCAAAAGAATGAAAAAAAAAATGCAGTGGACTATGGTGAGTCCTTAATAGTGCATCTAAAAATCACAACACTCAACACAGGCAATATGAATTGCGAGGTCAAGGTCTCATGGGAATAAATCTACCCTATTACTGTAATACATGCACAGTGCCTAAGAGGTTAGACACTGACTGAGCTTGACTTTGCTTGCTTAGGAACTGGTCATGACTTCAGCGTTATAGAAATTAGAGAAAATAGAAGACACATAGAGTAGTCTCATCAGGAAAGCTGTATTGTCTTCACAGTTTTGTGAACTTTGAGTAACCCATGATTGTTTCATACACTTCTCACCTTTTATTCCACTTCATTTTTCTTCTGCTCCACTTCATTCTCTTTTCATCTCTTCTGCTAGCAGTTATACAATAATCTGATAGAAGACAGTTCTGCATGACAGGAGCAAAAATTGCACAGAAGTTAGCCTCGGCCTTGGTGTAAGATTATTCAACAGATTTCAGAAACCTTGAGATCAACATCATTTACAGCGCAACAGCACCCAAACATGAAGACCAATAAACAAAGTATAATTTCAAGTGCAAATATTTCAAAATTAAAAAGTACAGCATAGAAGTGAAAGTCAGAGGCACTACCAGAAGGGGTATGCAAATGCACCACAGGATCTTGTGGGGCAATCAGACCAGTAAGTATGCTACCTGTCTCCTACAAAGGAACACTTCATAGCGAAGAGGAAGAGAACACCTCCTGTCCATACTATTCATTTAGTCAGCTTTATATTTTGCTAGAGTGAGACATTTTTGGAGGTCTCAGTGTGAGGCTTGATTTCCATTACTTTATTCTGCATAATAAATTCTTAGAAATTTACTGTTTTCCCAAATCCAGCACAAGTATTATTTTGATGATCTCTGGTACAAACATACTACAGATTCACATTATGCACTGTGTGAAAAAGATGGTGCTTTGTTACATGGTGTATTTGTTACATGTATATTCACAACTTTGAAATGTATCCTATTACATTTCACAGACATAGTTAAATTACATGCATTATACCTCTTCTATCCTCTCACCTCTAGTGCCTGAAGTCAGGGTTTTCCAAGACACTTTTTATATTTCAAATTCCAGACAGCTTCAAAGAGCCATCCTTAAAAAAATCTATCTATCTCTGCTAGAGATTTTCTCCCTCCCTCACTATATATGCATAATAATACATACAAGTGAAGAGAAGACATAATGCATGCATTTCCTGTTCACCAATTAGTAAAGCTTCATGCCTACCCCTAAAATTTTCAGTTTCATCCATCAAAAGGTGTTGTTGCTACCATCATCCCCTTAAAAAACACTGGTATGTTACCATTAATAAAATAACTTAAAACAGCTAACAGAAGATGTAGGGTACTTAAAAGGTACTTAAATTCAGATTTTGCTCTTGAGTTTGTGGTTGTTAAGAAAAATGCTATTCAGTCTTTATACTTTTTTCTCATCCTTTTTTCATCCAAAGATTACACGCTTCCACTGCCATACCTTGAGACGTGAAAATGCAGGGTGTTTATGGCCTACAGGGAATGTAGGGTGACAGCCCTGAAAAAAAAATCACCTCTCTTCCCTGCCCAAGGTCATGCATAAGGCTGAAAGACTCTTCACTGATGTTTGTAATAGCCTGCTAAATGATCCCTACTTGCCTCTGTCAGGCACATCTGCATTAAAGAAAAATGCAATAGTAATTATAGTCCCTAGCATTTTGTAATTTCTATGCAAATTAGACATAGGGCTTCAAGTTGTTAGCTGAAAAAGGCTTGAAATTCTCTACTATTTGTGAGTTCCCATGGCAGGTGTCATCCTCAATAACCAGGGAGAAAGCAGTCTCTCCCAAGTTCTCTGGTCTTTGCCCTTATGCAGCAGGGCAAAGCTTGCTCTCTTTTTCACTTTATTGTTTTCAAAACTATTTCTAGAAACTAAGAAACAAATTGTCACTGTTTATCAACATTTCTTGCACATTTTGGGGAGACAGATGATATCTTCACACCTTTTTATACAACTCTCCTCTTTTTAAGCTGTTAAACTGTGGAAAAGTAGACTGGCATTTCTAACATACAAACTTCGTAAACAAGCTGTTATTTCCACTTGGAAGAATAATAGTGTTTTTGTGTTAGGGAGAGAGGGGTATGTATTAAAATGGATGATGATTATGGGCTTGAATAGGTCAGGAGGAATGGACTATTAATGGTTTTTAAGCTCAGTGTAATTTTTAAGCAGACAGCCATATCTGGAGGCACTCTCTCACACTTCCATTCCAATCTGTTGAAAGTGCATCCATCATCTGATAAAATTGTTTTAACACTGCCTGCATGTTCTTCCCACTTACCCCAAAGCAAAGAAGTCTTTAAACGCTGACAGTCTGAGGCCTGCAAAGGCCACACTCCTCTCCTCCAGCGCAACAAAAAGTCAGCTCAGTCACCTGTGCGAAATGTGTCTGTAACAAACATCCATAAAAAAAATAATGGCAACAGCTGTTGCTAATGTAGTTGGTGGTCTCTGGAGTTTCAACCCATATTTCTCTGTACAAGAAAGGCAGTTATAGTTACTGGTTTGCCCTGCAGGATACCAGATATCTCAGATCTGGAACACCATGTCATCACTCTGAACACAAGCAGAAAATCCAAAGCACTCTGCTTGCCTCTGACAGAGTGACCCTTCATCACGAGCACAGGGAGGCTCATCGGTCCAGCTTATCACACTGGCTGAGAAAGCTCCATGCTCAGCATGAGTGTAAGTGGCAACATGCACATCACAGCTATTGAAGGGAGTCTCACCCATCATACTGGATACAAAGGGAGTTCAACACCTCGTGTGACCATCTCAGTTTTAGTTACATTTGCTATCTACCCTTAGATAACTAATCTAAACACACCTCTGAAACAGAGGTAGTAAGCAGAGAATCTCAGGAGCAGGCTCTTTACCCCTCACAACAGCATCTCCAATTTCTCCTCAGGTCTCCAGAGTTTTGGGAGCAAGAGCCAGCAAACCCAACCACTTCCTTCAGAAACCGAGCTAAATGTAAATTTAATGTGATAGCTCCTCAGTTAGAAAAATAAGATGCAAACCAACAAATGGGATAACCCAGACAGTACAATTCTTTTACCTTTCTCTGGTTTCCAGAGAGCTGCTTCTCCTGGGAAGATATTCTCATCACAAATAACAAGGGAAAATAAACAAATATACAGGAAAATTCATACTGCAATAGACAGCCTGGATAGAGATAATCAGAAAAAAAACCCAAACATTAAGTGAAATAGAATTTTTTTACTGCATGATAAGCTATCAGGGCCAGGGGGTGATACGTTATCCATGCTTTATCTGACCTCTTTAAAAGGGAAATGGGCTGCAAATCAAATCAGATGTTCATTTTCCCCTAAATGCTGGGGGGACAAGAAGCTTCATAAATTTATCAGCTCTAATCTTCACCAAGAAAATAAAACATATAAGGTCTAAAGATGAAGGTCAGTCTTTCAGACCTGCCATTCTTCAGTAAACAATAGACCTTTCTTCATGTCAAAAAACAAGCCTCTCTTGAATCATTACAGATTAACACAACCTCAGAAAAAATGGGGGAGGGTAGGCAGCAGTGAAAAGAATGTATGCCCCTAGAAAAGGAAAAAGGTGAGATTTAGTAATTATGTCATGCTCTTATTTTCTGTTCTAGGGGGAAAATGATATTTTGAGGAATAAACTGAATTATTAAAAAGAGCACATTTATTCAGCTTGCCAAAAAGACATTGCAATATTCATTTTTCATTAACAGCTTTTTTAATATACTGCATGATGTATCCCAACAAAGGTGTTTATCAAATCAGTGCCAATGTGGGGGATTTTAATAAGGCAAACCTTTAGTATCTCAGATTACATCCATTTGTTATCTAGTACCTTAGCCAATTTGAGTCTCAGTTCCCAAAACAATCTGCCTCCAGCTGTTATCCAAATTTGTCCTTGTAAAATGTTTTCATGAATCCTGAAAAATTGTGAAAAATAAGTGGAAAAAATAGTGTTGTTGTACCATAAGGATGGACATGATGAGGATAAGATAAAAAGGTATATTTGTAGCACACGTAAGGTAAGCCTTTCCATAGTGAAGTCCTCTTTAATTGTTAGGACATGACCAAATTCCAGTGACTTTAGTAAGATTTTAAAAGCTACTTACAGTTAATAATTGCTGAAATATTTTTCAGAACACAACTCATTTCAATCACATGTCCCAGAGTTTTACCCAAATCAGGACTGTAGTCCTTCTGCATTTTGGTTAAGTAAATACTCCTGGCTATAACATTCCATCTTATCAAACTGAAGCCATGGCAAAAGGAAAATCAAAAGAAATAGCCTTTTTTTTTCTTTAACCCCAGATAATTCCAACAGCCAGCTTCAAGTGCAGGATTAAGGACTGCATTTTTTCAGCTGCTATTAATTCCAGTAAAGACTGTCTACCCATCCCTTGTAAAGATGGCTTTTTTTGCCACGAAGGACCATTTCTCTGCCTTTCTTTTACATGCAAGTATTTTTGCATTAACTGAGTAAACTAAAAATTTGAATCATAGAATCATAGAATCGTAGGGGTTGGAAGGGACCTCCAGAGATCATCCGGTCCAACCCCCTGCCAAAGCAGCTCCCTAGCTCATATTGCACAGATAGGCATCCAGACGGGTCTTGAATATCTCCAGAGAAGGAGACTCCACCACATCCCTGGGCAGCCTGGCCCAGGGCTCCGTCACCCTCACTGTGAAAAATTTCTTCCGCATGTTGGTGCGGAACTTCCTGTGCTCCAACTTGCAGCCATTGCCCCTTGTCCTGTCTCCACAGACCACTGAAAAGGGGCTGGCTGATTCCCCCTGCATCCCCTGCTTAAGATAATTATAAACATTAATTAGGTCCCCCCTTAGTCTTCTATTCTCAAGACTGAACAGTCCCAGCTCACTCAGCCTTTCCTCATAGGGGAGATGCTCCAGGCCCTTAATCATCTTCGTAGCCCTTCTCTGGACTCTCTCAAGGAGATCCCTGTCCTTTTTATACCAGGGAGCCCAGAAACGAACACAATACTCCAGGTGGGGCCTGACCAGGGCAGAGTAGAGGGGGAGGATCACCTCCTTTGACCTGCTGGCTACACTCCTCCTGATGCACCCCAGGATCTCATTGGCTCTCTTAGCCACCAGGGCACACTGCTGGCTCATGGCCAACCTGCCATCAACCAGGACCCCCAGGTCCTTCTCCACTGAGCTCTTGTCCAGCAGGTCATCCCCCAGCCTGTACTGATAGAAACGGTTGTTCCTTCCCAGGTGCAAGACTCTACACTTGCTTTTGTTGAACTTCATTTGGTTTCTTCCTGCCCAGCTCTCCAGCCTGTCCAGGTCTCGCTGGATGGCAGTGCAGTGTTCCTGTGTGTCAGCCACTCCTCCCAGCTTTGTATCATCGGCGTACTTGCCAAGGGTGAACATTGCCTATATGGTAATTTCCTTTATTTTCACCAAGAAAATCACCCAAATCTAAAACCACAGGGCAGTATGTGCTGTGACAAAATTCCTGGGTATTTTTTTACATTTTGATGTTGTTTTGAACCAATTACATATGGGCATAAGATGTTGAAGGGCTCCATGAAAACTTCTTAGGCTAAGCTCAAGAGAAAGTAGACAAATTTCAAAGATAGCACCAAATTTTCAGTCTGTTTTGAATTAATATTTTTGACAAAACCTCAGTGGTTGCTGTTGTATCAAAGTGAAATTTTCATAGAGTATTTTGAGTATATTTCCCTTTGGCTCTGATAAACAGCAAAGACCACCTATCTAAATTATTTACTCAAGTTGCTATTTATTACAAGAAAATCTAGGCTTGCCTTTTAATTCATATTTGTTAAACAGAAAATATTAAAAAAAGTTAAAATTAAATTAAGGCTGACAATTTCCTCTGTAATAGAATTTTGCTAATTGCAAATACACGCTGATCGCAGCTGGATATCATCTCCTCTCTCCTACACTGATCAGTGAGTTAATGTTTTTGCAGGTTGCAAAAGCATTGATTTTGCACTTTGGGATGAAGGGTAAAGGGACAAAAAGTCCATGCAAAAACATAGAACACAGCATGACTTCCATTTGCTGGGAAGAAGAATCCCCCTATCTCCACTGAAGGAAAGGCCAACCTACCTAACTATTAATCAACTTGAGCTCACTAAACAATACTGGCAGGAGTAAAGTGTCATGGAAAAAAAGCCATGGAACAAAAGTGTTAAAACTGAAGAAAAGCATACTCAAAAAGTCAATTTAAGGGTTTCTGTGCTTTGGAGATCTTCTCTTTTGTTATTTACATAGTGTTTTGGTCCTTATTTAGATTATTATACGCCTTTTTTCCCTGGGGTTTCTTTGCATTCTTTAGTGCTTTCCTATGTCTGATATTCACACAGTGAGTAGCAATTAACTATTTTGTTTAGTCCCATTGGTCCATGTGACTCTCTCCATGCATTGTACTCAAGCCCTCCTCCTTGTACAGAAGTATTTATGGGTTTTCAGGGGTAATCTCATTTTTTGATGTTTCAGTTGCAAAGGTTGAACAATTGTCTTTTTTTTCATAAATCAAACACGTTTCTTAGGATTTTGTGGTCTGGAATGATTTTGCAAGACACTTTTCAGAAAAATTTCAGAACCCTTCTCCAAATCACTGTATCCAAGGGATGTCTTTTTGGATGGAGAGGCATTTCTATAGCGTTCTTCTCTGAAGTAACTGAATATTTGAAAAATATTCTCATAGCTTGCTTTGGACAGTCACTTACCTGGAAAGTTTCAGTTCTAACAGCTAAAATCTTGAAAAAGTCTATCCCTTCTTTTTGTCTGTTGTACCATCTGAGATAAGTTGATACAGTGTTGCCTTTCTTGCACCTATGCATTTTGTGGCCATGATGAAGACACCAGAAAAAGAAAAAAATTTGCTCTTTCAACACAGTCCAATGTCCTTGGTAAAAAATAGAACACTGAAAAAGAAACTATGTCAGAATTCCACCAGTGAGAGACTGGGCTTCTAATTGCTGTGGCTAAACAGGCAACTCTGCCTTCAGTAAATTCACTGTAACACCTACAAAGCCTTTAGCAGTTATATATATATATGTAATTAAAACCATATTTGTGATCTGGTGCTTTAAGTAGAGCAACGTATTCATAGAACTCCTATTTAAATATTTAACATTTCTAAAAAGGAGATAAACACTTCCCTAAATGCATACACTCTTAACAATAGTACCATGGGCCAGATATTCTGAGCAATTAATGAGAAGGTAGAAGACAATTTTTTTGTCTCTATATCTAAACATATCTCTGTGGTAGTTAATTACCATCAAGCAGTTTACTGCTTTCCAGCAAAGGCTATAAATCTTTTTCTATTGAAATCAATGCCAAAGCCCTGCCTTGCTTGCAAATGGTCCATGTTTGGAACCAGTGAATATGTGTAATCAGGCAGTTAGCAAAATTCAGGTTTTCTGGATGTCCGTGGAATAACTGCTGGTTCCTTCACACAGAACTGAGCTCAGACAACACTTTAACAGTCTGAATATGAGCTGAGCATGAATATCATGATGGTGTGTGTACAGAAACACAGTACTTATTTGTGTTAGTAGAATCATCAAAAGATTCTGATTAAATAGGTCCAATATCTTGATATTTTATGGACCTTTGAGTAGCCAGAGCGCATGAGTAAAAATAATGTATTTACAAATGGGGGGGGGTGGTGGGGGTGGTAAATCAGTCCTTTAGTCTTTTGCCCTATAATTAATGACAATATCAGCTAGTTCCTCTCTAAATAAATTAAATATCAATAATAATTGAAAAATAAATAGATTTAGTTGGAGGCAACTGAAGGGAAAAAAGTCAATGTTACATGGAAAATATCTAAAGTATAAGGATTACTCAGATAGAAAAAACAGACTTTCTGACCTCTACAAATGTTGAGTAGAGACCCTGAAAAAAAAAAACCCACCTCTTCTGGGATCGGCTTTACCCTTATTTTTTTTTTTCATTACAGATTTACAGTTAGAATTATTTTCTCTTTTCACCTCACAAGACCATAGGACAAAACAGATTATTGCCCCCATTGCATCAGATATACAATTTTAACGGCATCAAGTCTTCCACCAGCAGGTGGAAGCTGAAAGGATGTTGGAAATACAAGGGTTTAAGCAAACAAGAGGCAAAATTTCAGTAACAGCAGGTATTTCTGTGGGTTCTGGAAAAAGTTGGAGGATTTTTTTTTAGAGTTGATAACTAAGTTGATTAGTTTATGGAGTCTCAGTGTTGTTTAACCTTTAAAAAAGTCACCTATTATAAAGATAAAATCAAATTTTATTTCTATTTTAACCACAGAATTACTGCTGTTCTCTGCTGGAGAGCCAAAATCTGTGCTTCCACCTGCTCTGGGCACCATTTCTCCTCATGCCTGTCTATGTGTATATGTCTAGTAGTTATGAATGATATTACCGTACCTGTAGGGATCTGGTTTAGCATTTTTCTTTTTCTTTTCTTTTTTTTTAACAAGGCACTGGACCATCATATGATCATTTCAGCAGAAATGTGTTCTGTCATTGCATGCCTCACAGCAGTTTCCCCAGCGGGTGGCACACCACCAAGGCAGTACAGTGGGGACAGGCAGCGAGGTTCTGCTGGGACCCAATGTGTGACATCAGCCAAGAGGAAAACTGCACTGTGACAGCAAGTGTAGCAGGAGTGAAATGAATTTCTGCAAATTGAGAAAAGTAGATCTTCAATATTCTGATTGCCTTACCTCCTGCTACTGATTAATTTGGGTGAGTGAGGTGGGGGTGTGAGGTGTGGTGTGTCTTAGAGATTCACTTTTCAAAGCAGTTCTGTCCTTATATCAGTTGCAGCACACTTGTAAGACTAATTCCCCCAGTAGGTATTTTCACAAAACAATCTCATTATAAGCAGAAACAGAGTATAACCACAATAGTCATTTCCATCATTTCAATGCCCTAAACCAATTTCAGACTCTTATACTTTTCTGTAAACACCACTTCATTGTATTGACTTTTCCTGTAGATTACATCTATTCTGGTACAGAGGAGCCAAACAAAGTTTTCCAAATCACTTAATTCCTTTGGGTTAGACAGCATAACTATCCTTTCAGCATACAAAATGAGATTTTTATATCCTCTAAATTAACTATTACATCCTAGAGCTACCTGAAGCCACTGGCCCTTATTAACTAGGAATTATTAAAAGCTGTGATTATTATTCATTTATTTATCTGCTTATCTATTTAGTGTCTAAAGATCTGCATGAGCTTAGACACAGTTAAGCATGTTGGTATAGATCTAAAAAGAGTAATTCCTAAAACTAGAGAGTGAGGTCTTGTGCATTATATAGTTTAAGGAAGAGAGGTTACTCTCAGTCACCTTTGCAGGTCAACAGCTACTCTTCACCAAAGAATCAAAAGAGACCTTGAACATACCTGCAGAGTAAATGTCATAGCCATTACCTACTCTATTTTTGGGTTGATCTGTCCTGCTATTACAGTTTTCCATCTAATCTTTCGGTATCTTGCATATAGAAATGTTTTTTCCAGACACTGAAATAGGGCCATTATTTCTCTTTCTGTCAAGAGAAAATTGAAACAGATGGAAAATCCAGTGTAGTAACTCCTTGATACACCTTCCAACACCTCCTCTAAAATTTATTGAATTGCGAAGTCCCTTCTATTTGTAAATAGTTTGTGCAGCTCAGCAAAGCAAACTCTATAAGACACTGTTCTTGGTGAGTCTTCTGTTGTAAATATTCAGCCATGAGTGGAGCATATACACAATGGCAGAAGACATGTAAATGTTTCTGTTTTTTCCCCTGCTATATATACATGACTATTCTCCTAGAATATCTTAAAACAGTCTGCAGGTCTGGGCTGATACTCTTGTGCTCGAAAGGCTACAAGTTTAACAGTTTAACAACTGTTAAAATTATGTAATTTCTGTAAGTATTACTTCTCTCTTTTTTTCCTCACATGATTTGAAAATTTGCTTTCAGATCTTATACATTATTGATAAAATACATCAGAGGCACAAAAGCTTCATAGTTCTTTTTCTGACTTTTATTAATTGGATAAGTGTTTATATTTTCTTTTTCAGTAGTGCTATTCTTCAAATGAAATTTTCAATCTTTGAGCTTATTTGTTCAAAATAAGTCCAAAATTATGTAGATTTGATTTTTTTATTGCTATTCTACCTACTTAGAGATTTTTCTACCCCTGGTAAAATAGCAGCCAAAAGCAATTAACATCTGTTAACTTTTGCAAGCAACTGTGGTTTGTCATATTCCAATTTCACAGCTCACTATTGTATACCTGAACAATAAGAGAGCTTATTTCATAAATCACTACAAAAATACCTTTCAGATAGTTATTGGCTAGGTAAAATTATCAAAGGCCTGTGTCTTGGATACTTTGCTAGTCTTAAAAATCGTTAATGGTCACATTGAGCTTGATGTCCATCATGACAGCAAGCACTGCAAAAAAGGACATCACATCTAACGAAAGATATGTACAGCTACAGAACTAGGATTTTCTTAATGGAACTTAATGGAAAAAATACAGGCCCAAACCAGTTTGCACACAGTCAGAGACAGGTTTGAAATGAACTTGTCTTTGATCAATGACTACAGTAAAATATTGATTAACAAAAGTCCAGCAGAAATAATCAGCCCCTAATCTTACAAACATATAATTTATAGCACGCTTGTGTTATATATTTTAGCATAAACTTACAGATATTTCCAACTATACAGGGCCAACTTAGGAGAATTAAATGGAGAATGAGCTGAATTAGTTGAAATAAAAAGGATGACAAATTTATTTGTTGTTGATAATTATATTTCTTACCCAACCTCACCTGGAACTTCCAAGTGTCATAGCTTTCAGGAGGCATTTTTCTTCTTCCTTTTGTGTGGAAACATGATGACACAGAAGGAGGTTGCCCCACTAGTAGGTGCAGGTATAGTGATTCGGGTAATCCAGAAAAAAATATTTCATGTAGCCTTTTTTCTATGATAAAGTCATTATATAACAAATTTGATCTACTGAAATTCATTCTATGTGAAAAACAAGAATTTACAGTACCTTTCCAGACAGTGCTTCACAAAAGTGTAATAATTTTGTGTTATCATAGAAGGAAAAGTAAAAAAAAAAAAAAAAAAAAAAGTGTTGCCAAAACCTGGGAGTGATTTAACAAATGTAACCATCAAGAGAGTTTTTCTTGATGGAAACTTGTAAACAAAGAATTGACAATGTGGGGCTGCAGAGGAAAACTAGCCCAAATTATCTAAAGGTGTTTTTTCATAGTGCTTTTTATATAGCATGTAGTTCACTTCGAAGAGATGAGCAAGAGGTAGTTTTAAAAGCCCTTTCTGCTGAGCCAGACCAAAATGTCTCCAGTTCCAACCTGCCTCCTCACATCTTCCTGTCAGAAAAACAGTAGGAGATTATGAATCAGAGCTATGCTGCTAACCAGTTTCGCTAGTGAAGAAGAATTTGAGACATGACTGAAAGCTACAAAGGAAGTAAATAATAAAATGGGATAGGTTCAGAAAAAGTACAAGGCGTGAACTGACATGAAGATAGATCCAGCTCCTAGGAAAATGGACCAGAAAATTATTTGCAAAAAAGGTGATCAGAGTAGGGACTAAATTTTTCTAAGGCATGTAGTAGAAACTCAGTTTTAAATAAGAATTGGAGAAAGGAGGGGAAGAACACAGCGTGAGGGACCAGCAGATACCCAGGCTTTGACAGGTTGTCTCAACACCTGATGTCTTAAAATGCCACCAAGTCCTTGAAGAAAGATCTAGACAGACAGACAGACTTAGGGCACTGAGCTAAGCAGAAAAAAGCTCACACAGAGTAAGTTCGAAGGAAAAAGTTGAATCAGAGCTAGCAGAAGTGAAGCCTGTAATGGACTAGGATGAAAACGAATTATAACTGAGAGACTAGCATTGAGGCTTAGGGATGAGCTGTTTCATGACAATTTGAAGACAGTCTTGTAGTAGCAGTATATTGATTTTCTGCACTCAGGGTGAAGTATCCTGCTTATGTAAAAAAAATACAGTAATTGCAGTAGAGCACTTGTCGTACACTCAGTGATCAAATGGACTACACAGAAAACTAGGGTTAAAACAGTGAGAAGAAAGGAATCACTTGCAAAATGAAAACTGCTTTTCTTTCAGATTTTTTTTTTTTAGGTCAAAATTTGAAATTAGAAGCCCAAATTGGATTCCCAAATGTAAGTATATAATTATGAGTACTGTAAATATAACTTGTAAAAAAAACCTAGTCAGACAGGTACAAATTACAGCAGCTCTAATTCTGAAAAAAGAACAACTATCCTGAAAAATTAAAATTAAGGTACTGGGCTTTTTTCCTCCTGATATCGGACTGAAAATATAATTAATGAGACTGGATGTGGCAACAAAAGGTAGTATGTTGAGATACAGATATAGATATTTACATACACGCACACCCTTGCTAGTGATCATATGACCACAATGAGATGTGGGTAATATTACCAAATTATCTCCATTATGGAAAGGGAAAGTTTGGAGCTGGTACTGACTAAAATGTTTCTGCAATCAAACGAGCAGAACACTTGTTCGTTGCTTTCTCATAAGTGACAAGATGTCTGAGAAAGGGACCTCAAAAAGGCACAAATCATACAGTTGGAACAGGTTTCAGAGGAAACAGCACTACATTATCCCAAGTTATGGGCTTTAAAACTAACAGCAAATTATTCCGCTATTAAAAGAGAAAAGGCAGATGGCAAATGTGAGCATCTATGCTAGGCATCTACTCAAGAAGAGGAAAGAAATATTTTATCCCATAAAGAACTAGAATGAAGAAGTGAAAGTTATCCAAAGTATAAAAGGGCAGTTGTGCATTATTATTATTATTATTATTATTATTAGGCTGAAGACAGAAGTCAAAACCAGAATGAAAGATTTTTTTTTCCACACTACGCAATAACTAAACAAAATGGAATAGGAAAAAACAGTTCCATCACTCAGAAAAGATGGCAATGGAGAGCAAAATGTTTCACTAAAGAAAGCCTGTCTGGGTATTCAGGAATTGAGTTACTACCAAACTTAGTGGGTAATGTCTACATTACATTATGCTACCCAATGGACTCCATGTATATAACACAATTCAAAACAGAGGAGATACAGAGGGGAAATCAGAAGTCCAGCTGTTTATCAGACTGACTTAGAAAGGTAATTCTAAGAAGTTTGCAGATTAAAAAAAAAACACTAATAATAAAAGCATCAATGAGTTCAATTTTTTAGCAGAGTCTTTCAGCAAGGTAGAACGTCAAGATTCATTAATAAGTTTTGATAAGCCGACTTGTGTAGGCACATTAAGTACTTCAGAGTTCTCCATTTAGGATACCAATGCTATGTAAAGAAAGATTAAACAAAAGATTCACAGTAAGCTAAAAATTACAGCAAATATCTGGAAAACAAAAAGTGTTGCCCCAAAGTCCCTAGTGCAACACAACAATTTATGGAAAAAACCCCAAAACAACCAAGCACAAAGAAACCCTCAAAACCACATGTAAAAAAAACCCATCAGAAAAACCCACAAGCTAAATTGATTTAGAGTGCTTCCCCTGCAATGCAGTTTTGTGAGTTGTATAACTAGTATGCTTGCATGGCGACACTGGAAGACTTTAATGACTACATTTCCTTTTGTCCCAGAAAACAATCATTAAATCCAATCATGCCTTTAGCTTTTTATCATCGGAAGAGAAATAATATAGATTTCTCACACTGAGATGCTTAACGTGGAAGCCTTTCTGCGCAATAAAGCTATATACTATTAGCTTGTGAGGAAATTAAATGCTAGATTCAGAACCACTCTTCAAGTAACAGGCTAAGGATCTTATTACACCAGAAATAGGAACACATATTTTTCTCCCATTGAGGTTATTAAATGTTATGAATGTGAAATAGAAATTTGGATCTAGGCTGCATCTATTCACACATCGACAATTAATTCATAGTGTCCTGGGCTCAGTAAAAGACAAAATACCATCCATAAGTAAAACTGTGTATTAGCGCACAGACATCAGGATGTCAATTGTAACAGGACAAGAAAAATGTTGTATCTTTGTGGCTCCATCCACAAGGTTGTATAAAGCCAGTCTCAGGACAAAAATAAGGGCTGAGTCAATTGCTTCTATGTTGATGTGCCCCCAGGACCAAATAGTATGTACAGAGGAAAAACCTCAAGTGTATTCAGTGCTTGGAGTAACCTCCAGTGCACATCTATTAGTAGCCTGGAGGGTGTGACAGCCTCCAACTCTTCTATCCACCTTAGGGGTGATAACCTCTCTAGAGGGTGGAGTATCATTGGTCCTGCAGATCAGTGCAGGCTGCCTACAACAGATAATACTGGCACCAGAGAGCAGCTTCACCCTTATCACACAGATGATACAATATCACTATGATAAACCCTTAGGAGTGGCGAACCTGAACACACAGAGGGCTATTGCAAATATTTATCATCCTTCTCTCTTGGTTCAGGAAGCCAGTACAGATGGTTGCCCTCCTGCTCAGCACCTTGCCTCTGCCATGCTGTGACTTTGACTCCACTTGTAGAAAGGGTTTACTTCCACCAGACTAGCCCAGGACATAGTACAGAGTCCTCTTTCTCCCTTCCCAAAAGTTTTAAAGAGGCAGGAGAATTGTGAAAGGAGTGATGAACATAGCAACAAATGGTTTATTCTTTCACTATCCAGCATTTTTCTGGGGATTAGCTGGAACTGGTGAATGATGCTTTCATGACTCTATTGAAAATAATGTAAAGGGCACCTAGAGCAAAGGGATAGATGTTGTTTTTACGAAAGATAAGTACGTAATAAGCAATAGGTAGTCACCAGAGACTCTTATTTTTATCTTGCTCTGCTAATTGCTGCTTAAGGAAATAACAACTTTGAACATCTTATTTCTCGGTCATTTAAATGTCAAGGAAAATTATGCAGGAAATAAAAGCCACAGGCAGTGTAACATGTAGAAAAATTACTGGTGGGTTTTGGAGGTTGCAGGAATTCCATTCAGGAAATATCCCTTCTGGTAAAGCAATCTCCCAAACCCATCTCAAGAGCATGCATCATGACTAACTATACTTCCAGAAATCTCTCAGGAAATATCCAGAAACCCACTGACGGCAAACCCCAAAAGCAAGTGTTTGGAAGAGGTACTCCTTCATGTTCTGTAGGACTGTTAAAACTAAATTTAGCAGCCAGCAACCACACAGAGTCTATTTTGGTTTTTTGAGAGAATAAGCACCAGGAATCACAGATGAGTGCACCCAAAAATCGATATCTGGGTTCATTCCTAGTAAAGGTATTTGCAACAGTGTGTCTCTGCTTCCTCCTCTGCATTACGCTTGAGTTACCTTGGTCTCACTGACGAGAGAATCAGCCTTAATTTGCTTTTAACTCCTTGATGATGTGAAGAAAATAAAACAGGTAAAAAGAATCAGTCAGAGGCTTTATATATTTCTGGACATTGACAAAAAGTACTAATCAGAAATAAGGTGAACTCTACCTGAAAAGAGAATCAAGTACTTATTACCAGTGTATACCTACTTTGCATTTTAAGGTTGCATTTGTTATATTCATTATTGCACTGCTTCCTTTATATTCTCAAGCACTGCAAGAATGATTGTGACTCACACTGGTTTGCAATGCTAAAATAAAATCTCATCCAACACAGTGTGATGAAAAAGCATTGTTTTCAACAAAGTTATGTCAGCTTATTTCAACTAGGAATCTAGTTTTGTAACTTCATCAACTTCACCTGTTTATTTACAGCTTTTTAAGCTAAATGAAACAGAACTATGCCTGTATGAAGTCTTTTTTGTGTTAATTTTTCTCACTTGGTAGAATCATATGACAATACTAAGCAATTTGATACCTTTTTCCTCACAGAAAAAAAAAAAAAATCAGATCATTTTCCTGAATTTTATCTCCTCCAAGGCACAGTCTAGTATTAGAGGGAAAGGACTTCTGGTCTACAAAGTGTTTGCTCATGAAAGCACTTGTCAGTTACCCAACTACAGCTAGAGGTGAGGCAGGCCCCTTTATGAGGCTGTCATAGTATGTACAAGCAATTATTCACAAGGTCAGAGCTAAGCGGGTGACTCAGCTTCATAACTAGCACTCCCATGTAGGAAAACCATCACCGGGTCCCATTCCATTACATGTGTTTCCTATGCAAAATAAACAGCTTTAAAGAGCAATATATACACCTTTACTGCACTTAGTGGCTGGGTTCCAACCAGGTCCCAGTCTCTGCTCCATTCAAATCTCTGTGTTTATAAATATCCGTGTCTAGTAGTCCAACTCAGCTGTTGCACAGAGATCTTAGGTATTTTTGTAGGAATGTGGAGCCTGAATGCCTCGGTTTAAACACTGCAAAGCAGAACCAAAGCATTCCTCGCACATTTAGCTTTTAGACAGAGAATAATCCAGAATGACTTTACAAACGGCTAACACAGGGCTTTGTGCAATTCATACCCTAAATGTAAGATTATGATCTTTAAATTTCAGGCTTCAGGAGCCAGGAAACTTAAGAGGCTTATACAGATTCGGCGTTTATGTATCACATTGTGGCATTTCCTTCGATGCAAGGCTCCTTTGCAAACAGGCAAATGACGTGGGCTGAACAGTGAGGTGGTGAGATGTCTGGTGCTTGGACGGGGCCGTCTGCCAGAGGGTGCAGACCCGAGACGGTACCACACTTAGTAATGGAAAGTTGGAGTTACACCACAAACTGATAGGAGCTGTAAGTGAGGTTGTTCAGCCATTTTCATTAAAAAACGCTGCTCACCTTTTGCATGAAATCCCACTCTTCCCAGCCACAGAGAGGCCGCCTTTAAGGCCCTTTCTAAGCCCAGGGGATGACACCAAGACATGCAGCCAAGAACACAACAGTAAGTAGCCAGAGAGAGAGAGAGAGAAAGAGAGCTAATGGTGGTGAAACCTGCTTCCAGCTGAGTTTTTAATGCAATGTGCGCTGCTCATGCTATGTCCCTCTTTGCCTTTGCACAATCTCGTGCTTCCCAGTGATCACCAGAGCTCAGCAATGACTGTGTTTGTCGCCTTCTTTCAGCTCCTTTACTGCTCATGCAAGTCATGCAGATTTCTGGAGGCATACATACCACTACGTGTGTGTCCAACCTGATCAAGGTGCCAAGCAGGGACGTAAATGCAGGAACAGGCTGCCCAGGGAGGCTATTGAGTCACCAACCCTGAAGGTATTTAAAAGACAGGTAGATGAGGTGCTCAGGGATATGGTTTAGTAGAGGACAGGTATGGTTGAACTCAATGATCTCAAAGGTCTTTACCAATTGTGAGTCTGTGTGTGTGATTCTTTGAAGCAGAGCCCCCAGACTGCTCTCAGCCACGAACTTTAACAATTAAAAGCTTGACAGCCCTAGTTTTTTCCTACTCAGAGTAATATCTAACCATCTGGAGTGAGGTTAAAATTCATTAAAATTGAGAATAATACATTTTAAGCTATTAGATCACACATGGACATCTATTATACAGGTAAAATGAAAGACAACAAAGACCGAAAGCATATTACTTTAAATCTCCTCGGAATTAGAGAAAGGGAGTTGTTTAGAAGGAAAATGTAGAAACACATTCTTCTCCAGAAACACACTCTCTAATCCCTACTTCATAAATCCAGCCTTTTGCTGTCTTCTGGGGAGAAACCTAGTTCAGTTGTAACACTAATTTTTACACATAATAAAAGACACCGAAGAATATGTCATAAAATAAATACAGATTTTAGCTTTGTCTTTGTCTAAAAGAAAATGACAGTTTATAAGCAACAGCAAGTGGTGAAGAATGTTGTGCTTTACCATTAATTTCTTTTCCAATTTTTCCCTTAACCAAGTAAGGCAAATTTGCAGTAAGACCAGAAGGCCCAACATAAATCTCTTAAATCACCTAAGTTCTTCAAAATGACATTAACAGGAAAATGAAAGAAAAGTTATTAAAATCGCTGCTCTGATTTTATCAAGATATACACGATTCCCAGGGCCCAGTAACAGGCCAGCTGGTTTTAAAATGAAGCTTTTTTTCCATCAGGCATTCCTCTACTCTTTAAGGCTAATTGGCAGTTTGCACAGAAGAATTATTGAATCTCAAATTAGCAACTTCTGATAGCACATCACATCTGTTTGTCTGTCATTCTAGTGATACACTGGGATTGCTGAATAATTTGTTTACAAATAGGAGAACAATCTGTGCTAAAAGTTTTGCAGGTGAATAGGTACATCTGGAGAAGAGCAACATCACATTGATTGTCTTGGAATAGCTGGGGCATACTGAAACACATTCTTTGCAGATCATTAGTCAGTATGAAGGCCTGTCTTCAGCCAATTCACATGTTGTCTCCAACTCCAAACCATGATGGGATTTTGTTGGGGTTTTTTTTTTGCATTTACAACTAGCGATTCTTCTAATACCAGTATATTTTTTTTTCTGTTTCTACTACCAGACTGATTTTTGTGGAATTTTCTGCCCATGGCCTTTTGTGTGACCTTCGAAGGAAAGTTGCTGAATACGCTTGACTAAAGAGCAAGCTAAGGGCCAGTAAGAGATAAGAGCTTTAATAAGAAACTCCTGACATGGGTGGAGAAAAGCAAGCATCACCCAGCCAGAGGGCCATCACTGCTGAGAGAAATTCAGCATTTCCGTGTAGGTAAAAGAAATAAAACAATAATTTCAATATCTTCTTCTGTGTTTAATCCCTTCATATTGTAAGAATCGTACATCCTTCTGTCTTTGATAATTTCTTACTGTAATCTTAAACATTATAACCCATCACATAATGCGTCTTTAAAAGGAAAGTGTTAGAATATTTCAGTATTTCTCCTTTAGCTTATTTCCTTTAAATGGCAGCTTTGTTATTTTCTGAAATTAGCAGCAATCTTTTCAGTTTAGTGAAGTTAGACTAAATCTCGGAGCCCATTGTGCACCTGTCTGCATTCAGACAGTTTATGTTAAAAACACTGCAACTCATTATCTAACTAGTAAAGAATACAAATCTAATGAGTATTTGGCTCACTATTAAGAAGAGATTCTGCATTCCATTTACTTCCAAATTCCTTGAAATAATTTTTACACTTGTATAAAGTGTGATTTCAGAAATGCCAAGATTTCTATCTCGTTCTGCTACCCATGTACCTCAAGATCAGTAACAACGCACTCTGTGCAATTAGTCATCATATCCTGATCTAGAGAAAAGAAACATATTCTCATATTATGATGTGCCTATAAAAATATTACTTCTTAAAGTGAGAACAAGTCTCACTTTAAGTTTAGCTTGCTTTATTTTTTAAAAATAGCTACTAGTTACCTTGAAAGAACTAGATTAAATTTGACTAGGGAGTATGAGACAGGATGAAAGTAGTTGGCAGGTGCCAGATGGAAAAAAGAGCTGAATTACCAGAAGTCAGACCCCAGGAAATCTTACATTATTCCCAAATCCCAAAACCATGGTTCTAAAAGAGACCATTATTACATACTACCATAACTGAACTTCAAGTCCCTGAAAGATATGGCTAGTTTGTTTACTTCTCTCTAGGTGCCATTTTACTAAAACATATCAGAAAATTCTGAGCTCTAAATCCACTGCTACTGACGGGAACAAAGCTTCTGAGCATGACAGAGTAATGTTAAAAAGTCACAGGACAGAAATGGAAAAGATAATAAAAAAGAAAAAAAAACAGAGGAAGCTTTAACTATTCTGAGGATGTGACACCACAAACCATTAGCCTGGCGCTGGTTAGTGACCAGGATCCCATGTACTAGCACAAATAAAAACCCAAGTAGATTAATAACCTGAAGTTTTACAGACAGAATTCACACAATGAAACACATACAGTACAAAAGGCTGCATGTAAAAAAACAAACAAAAAAAAAAATTAAGAGAGAAATGCTCTGTCTTGAGTAACTGATATACTGCCAAACTAGGTGAGCTCTTGTTCAACAAATATGTCAGTAAGGTCTCTTCCCTTGTTTGTAACTATATATATGAAAGCCAATCCAATAGGTGTTAACGCTTAGCACTGTGCCACCTAACCAGCATCCTCATTCCAGAGGCATCATCAGGAACTGAGATTTATGTGCTAAGCATATTTTGAACATTCAGAAAATCATTATCCTTACATTGATGGATGCACAAAATAAAGCAAGGGCAAAAAGACAAGTAGACAGATGTGACAAAAGGGGAAAATAATACGTAATTCATACATGTCAACCTGATTCACATAAAGCAGCACAACTAAGGCAGTTATGAAAAAGTAATTTTACATAAACAGTTGAGGCATCTTGCAAATAAAATGCAATAAATACTCTGGTGGAAGGAGACTGATAGAACAACAGAAATAGAGGTGAAATCTACATGAAGCAATGTAAAGACCAAAAAAGAACAACGTAAATAGGTTAAGTTACATGTAGGTAGAACATAGGTTTATAGTTACTATGGATAGCAGCTAAAAGAGGAAAGATACAAAGGTAACAAATAGTGTGGCATCTGGAAAAACTACTTGTCCTCATTGAAGCAAATGATATTCTTGTTTTCTCAAGATGCTTTGAAGTTCACAAAACACTCTCAAGAACACACACCTAAGAGATGGGTTGGACTGAAGGACTGAACAGAGATAGATGAGCTTGTGCTGGAAAGAGATCAGCAAGTCATCAGCAAGGAGGACAGCTAACTAAAGTCACCTGTGGATAAAACGTGACAAATGAGGCATTGCAGAAGTGTCAACAGCAGCGGACAGAGCTGGAGGATGATTTTGGTGGAGCTCTGGACATGCAAGGGGTATCCCCTCTTAGGTCGTTCACACAGCCAGTCTGGTTTCTGCATGCTCTTTATGACCTGAATGGAACATTTGTACATGAGGAACACCCACATGTGCCTTTCTCTCCTTGTGCAGCTGCAGCAGAGGTGATTCTGCTCCACTGAGCATCACAACACCTCTCCAGGCACAGCACACGTCCAGAGTGGCTGCATCCTTGCCATGGACCTCGCAGAAACCAGCCTGCACAGCACCAGGCGCAAGCCTGGGACAGGGGAGCTGTCTGTTGGATCTAAAAAGGAAAAAAAATGGGTACATCCAACTTGGATTTTTTCCTGAGTGCAACCTTTAACACCAAGTTATTCTTTGCATGAGACTTAGAAGTGAGGAAGGTAACACTTTGCTGATGAGGGGAAATACTGCAAAATTACCACTACTTATCATATAAAAAATAATATATGTCAACCGGCACAGAATGAAATACCTCTTTCTCTGATAAGAGTACTTTATGCAACTCCTATCATAATTTATTTTCAATGAAACAAACCGGTAAATAGCAAGACTAACATCAAGAATCACACCAAGAATATATTTACCTGCTGACCAAATTCTGCAGATAAACTGGAGTTTATTGGACAACTGTTTTATTTGTGTGAAAGTACTGGTAATAAACGATTGTTACGGACAGGAATGATCATTTTAGAGATGCTACAAAACTCTTTTTTGCTGTGAAACAAATGAGATTTACTTGTAGTGCAAGTAATGTTAGTAAGGCTGAAGCAAATACATATTAATTGAATTTCACACACATATACATTAAATCCTTACATGAGAACTGTTAAATGACAAAAGTGCCTATTTTTCATTTGGAAAATGCCTCAAGTTGATGGAAAACCCCCTGCCATGGTAATACATTTTCTTGGTGCTAATGACCAAGAACAAAAAGAGCTACACACCTTAGTAATTATACAACTTCCTCTAGTGAGAAAGGCACAAAAAGTCCAATTCCTGTTTGCAAAAAAAAGCCACTTTTAAATGCTATGCCTTTGAAAAGATAATTTGCAGCTGTTTCAATGCCTTCTTATCCTGCCATGCATGTTTGAGTAGACTAATCCAGAGTGTTTTTCCTTGGTTTCAAATAACTTCTAACATTTCTTATATCTGTTAAAAATAAAATTCTAACTAAGAAAACGGAGATTACTCTTTTTTTAAACTATTTTATGGGGCATTTCTTTATTTGTTCTTTTTTTCAATAAAAAGAATACTTTTGTGGACATTTTCCAAAATGCTACTCTGGCAAAATTTAGGTTTATTTCACTCCACAAGATCTCATCTTGCTTTTGTCTTTCTGTAAGCACATGTTGAGTTTCTTTTTGCTCGTATTTAAATGTTATTGCAAAAGCTCTGAATGAGATAGTCATCATAAAGGAAAAACCAAAATGGCTAATTTGACTGTGAAGGAATGCACGCTTTAGTGAAGTTTAGACTAAAATCAGTGAACAGATTAAATCCCTTGTTAACTATATGCAACTGAGATGATATTTAACTATTCTATCGTAGTCCCTTAACAGTTTAACAAAGTAAAAACGAAATTTTCCCAGCCCTTTCCCAACTCTTTATCCTTTTGGTTCCTATGTTATGCTATGGAAATCAAAAGGATATCATGATATGACACTGAGTTATGTGATCTTGTGTGTTTTAAAAATAGTCAGATGGTTAAAGTGGGTAATTATAGGTTATTGTTGCGGGTGGGGGGGGGGGGGCTGGAAGGAAAGAAAATAAACCTTCTTCAATATCTCAGAACAACTAATGGTTTGATAAATAGTGGAATATCATTTCCCATTTACTTTTCTTCCAAACTGAGGTGCCCCAATCCTGTTGCTCCTCCTGACCACTTGTGTAGGGAAGGGACCTCCCTGACACTTCTCAACTTTGTTACATGCTTTAGAAGGGAGGAGGTTTGGTGGCACATTAGTTGCTCTTAACCTGGTAGATGGCTCTCTCCTGTGCTCTTCCTCCATCTTTCCTTGTCACTTCTCTCCTCAGGTGTTTCTGGTTTGTGATCTCAAATGCCATGGTCAATGATCTTTATTTTTTTCATTCAGGCTTATGTTAAATACACTTAGTAGCAAAGAATTAAAACTCAAAAATTTATATATGAAGGTCAGATTCAGAAATCACACAATCACAGAATGTTAGGGGCTGGAAGGGACCTCAAGAGATCATCTAGCCCAACCCCCTGCCAGAGCAGGATCACCTAGAGTGTGTCACAGAGGAACATGTCCAGACGCGTTTTGAATGTCTCCAGAGAAGGAGTCTCCACAGACTCCCTGGGCAGCCTGTCCCAGTGCTCTGTCAACTTTCACAGTGTAATGCCAAATGCAAAGCATGCATCTGCCTGCACCAAAGCAAACGTCATCTCTTGTTCTGTCAGCTTGCAGAGCAGCAATAATATAAGCAGATAGAGACACAACAGGCATAGGCTTCCTAAAAACTGAAGAGTAGGGCAATTCTATTAAACTGGCTATGGGAGGCCATGTACCTCTAAGCAGGGACAAAAAACAAGAGTTCCAGAACTGTTCCAAGCAGACCTGAACATTTGCAAAAGCTGCATCATATCTTCTGCTTAATATTTAGCACAGCAATTAACATCGCACATTGTCATCACATATCATGATTAGGCTTCACTGTGCTGAAAAACAGAGGCCACTCATGGCTACTCAATTTGACATATGGATATAGAGGAACTTTCCCCTTTATCAGACCAAATTCCCAAGAACCAATCTCCAATTCAGCAAAAGATCTTAGGCAAACGTTTCAGTATAGAAACTCGTGTTATCTAGGCCATGGATGGAGGCAGAGGGTTTGGCTTACACCTTTGGTCATCTAGTGGGCTAATTTTGGCACATAGAAATATGCACCCATGGAACAGACCATTTGGATGATGCAAGTACTTTCCAGAAACAAGCATACCACAGGGTTGGTAATAAAAGACAAGTAGATCTTCCATCTCCTCTGCAGATTTATTGCAAAAGGTTCGACAAATCACTCTGCCAACCATAGTTTCTCAGGTCCAGGTGGAAGACAGTTAAGGTTACTTACATTTAGAAGGAACATTCATTTAAAATATTTTTGTGACTGTCTACCAGGAAGTTTGAGTAAAAAGTAATCTTGATCTCACAGAATTAATATAAAGCTGGAAACAAACTGACCCATACCTTCCATAGCCTGTACCTCTTTCAGCTAGTTGTTGCAAGCCAGTGTGTTTCTGTCAGCAGCTACTGCAAAATATACAGCTGGAGAGAGAGAGAGAGACAACACACATATCTCTGGTCCATTTAAGCAAAGATTGCTTTTTAAAAAAAGAATGTGTATTTATACCTCCAAATTATATCCTTATCTTGCCAGCGACTATGCTCCTCACCCAAATTAAGCCAGTTTGGCACACTAATAATCAACAATTAAGAAGCAAAGATAATTACAGGGCCAATGAGGAATTTACAGAGAGGAGTTGTTAGTTTATAAACTGATTTGCATTCTAACAAGAGTTTTATTGTGAGGCCTGCGTAGCTGTCAGTAGCAGGCACCTGGAGTGTGGTCCCATGGCTTTCTGCTGCACTCAGATTTTAGACCATTACAAAGCAAAGCGCTTGTTAGAAGGTGAAGAAGCAAAACGTAGAGTTGTTTTTCCTAACAGGAGCTATTTCTGACCAAGTGTCGATTTTAGCACCCCCACAAGTGACAGAAAGTGTAATGAAGCCAGCGTAGCAATGCTGCCTGTCCTTGGTTCTGCCAGTGTGAGTCATTCATTTACTATTATCCTGGGCTGCAGCTGCCTTGCCTAATGAGACTAATGAACTGTCCGCTACATCTCTCTGACATTACTGACATACAGAATTGAATAACACAGCACCACTTGGAAAAAGTAAATGCAAAAAATATGTTGAAGTAAACGAATCTGCATATCTGAAGGAGCACAGCAGGCTCCTTCCTCTTCTCATCTGAGCATCTCTTCTTGCATGTTTCAAAAGATTTCACTTGCAACATTTTTCAGTTTCTCCTGTTATTATTAAAAATCCCCTACTGAATCCATCACTGTAGGATCCACGTGTCTGTATAAATGAGACAATAACTACTTACTAAACAAGACTTTAACAGCAGTGGTGGTTAACTTCTCCTGTTAAAAAGGTTGCAATACACTCAGTGAATACTTTCATGGAATGTCAATTTCTTGGTTAGTAACTCAGTTATGAGGCAGTGTGATTTCCTGCAGTGCAGAACAGTAGGACAAAGGCTACATAACCTCTGAGACTGATGATCGTGTGAAACTGAAGTGACAGATAGGTCTGGGATTATTAGCATTATGAGTAACAGTCTTCTCACTGAGCTGGAGAAAATTGGTTACAATTGGAAGGCTATTTCACTGAGAGGGAAGAAGTCCTTGGGCAGGTTGCTGAACATCATCACGGCTTTTCCTGTTTGTCCTGCCTTGAAGTCTGGCACTACCAAGTGTCCTCTGCTCTACCTTAGCCACACCAAACGGAGAACAGAAAGATTGATCTCAGTGGGACCTCAGCTGGTACAGAAGCAAGCAAGACTTGCAAAACAGTTCACTTTGTATATCTGATTCCCAGTGAGAAACCACCATGATTAACTTTCACAATAAATTAATTTCCAGCTTTAATTTCCAGCAGTAAGGGCAAGTTTGCCCAGGTTTCTCTCCACTAAAATGAACACATCTGATCTGTAAAGCTGACCTACATGGCAGCATAAAAATTTTACATGTGGAAAAAATTACTTGAAATACTTGCATTTACGCAGCTAATCCGGATAGATCCATCTCTCTTTAAAGGCAATAAATGATTTTAACACACTCAGACTAACTCAGCTCCTACTGAATTAAACACTGGGGTCCAATTTGTCTTCTTAGTACCACTCCATGACAGATCACCTCCGACCATAAAACTCGAACTCTATTGGTGTGTTTATATTTATATACTTACTGAAAAAGTATTTATCCAAAGGGCACTATGTCAAACCCTCATTTTAAATTGTTTGTTGACCCATTTTGTTACAGGAGAAACCTGACACACTTTCACAGAAGAAAGAAAATATTAACAAGATGAGGAAAACATGCTTCAGGTTGAAAAGAGAAAATGAGGATAAATAAATTTGACAGCCATTGATGAGTATGATTTGACAAACATTCACCTTTGAGATTCTGAATAAGTAAAGCACGGGGAATTTTAAGACAGAGTAACATAACCAAACAGCATAGAAAAAAAATGAGTACTACTTGAGCTCTATTATTATATTATTGCATTGTTGACTCAAAAAATACCACTACTGCATACATACAGTAAGGTACAATAAATGCACTGTATTTCTTGTAATTTTTTTTTCCAGTTTTGAACAATTATTTTCCACTGAGTTAAAAACCTATACTGGAAGTACAAGCAACTCATAGAGAACTATATGGACTGAAGTGACTGTAAAACTACAACCAGAGGAAACTAGCCTTCTCCAAAGGCTCTGCAGATGTAGCTTACAGAGACCACTTGGCTCCTACTGCCTCAGCTAATAACTAAAAATTAAGCAATCTGAAATGCCGCTTTCAACCTGGATAATAGAACCATAGAATAGAATCATAGAATGGTTCCAGTTGGAAAAGACCTTCAAGATCATTGAGTCCAATCATCTACCCAGCCCTACTATGTCCAACACTAGACCATGTCACTGAGGTAGAGCTTTGGAACCGTGTCACCAATATAAAGCTTTAGAAAAATTTCGTTAATTCCTAGTTCTTGGACTCCCTGTTCTGGTGTGCAATATTGTAATCTGATTCCAGAAGAGTCTGAAATAAATGAGTCATTGTTCTGTTAATAAGTTCTGGTCTTCGGCTAGCTACTCAGTTAAGTTTTGATCAGCTTCCATTGAAATCAAGGAGGACTAAACACCCAACATTTTAAGCTGCACTTTAGGGAAATCAGCATCTTTCTCGTGCTTATGTCTATCTTTATATGCAAAAATAAATTTTAAATTCTGTTCTTTTTTTCATATTAAGTAGTTTTAAATTTGAATAATAATTACATATCTTTCAAATGCCTTGATATTCTCACAAAGAAACCTCAAAGGAAATAAAAATTCTTAACATTTCTCAACTCTTGCCACTGAAAGCAAGTATTTTTATTAGCATGACATATCCCCTAGGAGCAATCACCTCTTATGTTTCACGATACAAGTAATTAATGTTTTTATTCAACTTACCTGAGCCTGTCAATAGTATTTCAAGTGGGTTCCGCCCTCACCTAACTGGTATCAACCATATGGTAGGAAGGAATAATTACTGTTTATTAAGTCTACATTAAACTTTTCAGAGAACAATTTTATGAGATGCCATAAGGTTGTATACTTAGTGCAGTCATTAATCTTCTCTGGGTGTCTTTAATCAAGAATCTCTGTCAGCACCATTAAATGATGTCAGACCTAAGCTCTTTAATTATTATGTTAGGGTTTTTTAATTTTTAAAAAACAATGAGTTACCGAATTATTTTCACATGTGAAATTGCTCTGTTTCAAGCTCTGGATGACCCTCAGAATCAGGTTCATGTTATAAATATAAAATAGATTTTTTTTTTTAATGGTTTCTAAACCTTTAGTGCAAACACCACATGACCATGACATGTTGGTTGTAGAATTACAGTGAAGTACTCATGTCAGGAGGTCAGGAGACTGACACCACATTTCTAGAACAAATTAAAATAACACAAAATCAAGCAAGAAGTATCTAACCTTGGTAGACTGACTTCAAAGAATAGATATACAAAATGACCAGCAAAATATTCCCAAAACATTGGCTAGAACACTTTTAGGGGCTATTGGCACTTCTGTATGGTACTTAGAAAGAAAGTCAGAAAAAGCAGTTTCCCACTCAAATTAATGATATCCCTAGTTAGATAACATTTAACCTTTCCATTCATTATGGATTCTCTTGAATCCTGGGTCCCTACTGCAAATTATACACTCATAAAATGTATGGTGCCCTCTTAAATACTGCAGGTCAGCTCTTATTTCACGTAAATCAATAGGTGCTCAGTGAGAAATGACAATTTCTTTTTAATTACATATCTGCAAATAAAATACATGCATTGCCTTAGCACTAGAAACATCCAAAATATGACAAATAAATCCATGGTATGTTTTCAATAGAGACTTTTTTTTCAAAAAGTTTAAAAATCTTGATTTTTTTGGCGGAAAATAATCTTCATAGCAATTTAAAAGCCAAACTCTTTCAGATCACAAATAACAACACTAAAAAATAAAGCAAGCCTGTTGTTTGGTTTGGGTTTTTTGTTGTTACTTGGGTTTTTTTCCTAGTTGTCTACTATAATTACTAATTACTGCAATATATTCTCAGGAATGAACTTTTCCACTTTAGTATTTCCAACTGCAGGTGAAAAACAGACACATCCTTATTAGCGTAATTAGTTAATGTTGCTGATGCAAAAGAAAACTGTTCATAAATATATGCTCTAGGAAGTGTGTCTTGATGGTGCACTCTACATATTACTTCTTGCATTTATTTTTAAATAGCCTTTTAATGACAAAATTTTCCTAGTAGTAAAAGTATTTGAATACTTTCTGGTAGATATTCATATTTTAAAATGTTACAAAATGTGAAAAGTGCTGAGGAAAATTTTTTTCACCTGAATATATTTTTACTTCAAAATCTTCCAGAGATTTTTTTTCACAACTGTCTACCTGAAAGACTTTAAAACAATAATGCTGATTTTTGTTACTGGTTTTGAAGGTGTGAATTAATTGAAGCCTAAGATGGGCCATCAACCAAGCTGAAGAAACAGATTCTTAGGGAAGGAGGGGGCCACAACAAATATTTGCAGTCACTTCATTAATGTACTTTAGCCAGATCCCCACAAAAACATTTTTATCAGCAGCCTATCAGCTATTTGCTCTTCTGTACACAAAACCAAAGGGACTTCACATATGTGGTACACCTAGGGCAGACACTGCAGAGGTTTCCTCTAAATCAATAACAAGGTTTCCTGTGCATTGTCTAGAAATAGTCTCTGTTTTCATCAGGATGATAAAGATGCCAGATCATAACAATAAGGCTGGTGGATGGTTAATTGTGTGGGTTCACAAATTAATATTCTGTCATCAATAATCACAGAGGGAAATCTGATGTTCATCACTCCATTTCCATTCCCTGTGCACACTTTTCAACTTTATTAGATTTTTTGCTCTTTTGTTTTAATTTAGAAAACTGTTAAATAAAACCCCACCTAACAGTGGTCCAACTTTGAGTCTTTAAAAATTACTTTGTGAATCATATTGACTTCTCAGTGTTGCAAACAAGAAACTTGAGTTAGCACTATGGCTCCATTTGGTAACAACTGTGAAAAAGACAATAAGTGACATACCAGATATCTTGCTGTCCGAAATGACGTCAGTGTACAATTCAGGAGAACACTTTTTGCCTAACATTTTTTTTTACCACAGCATAAGAGTGTTTTGTTTTATACACTTATTTCAGCCAGTGGCTAAAAGTAGAAATACTCATACCAACTATACTCATTTAATTTTATCCTCACATATTTTTTTAAAATGACAGCCTAAAATCTCTCCCCATAAACTGCTTTCATTCTAATGTAGATAAATAGTAATCTCACTAATATTTGGGGGGGTTGCGCAGTTTAGAAGGGTAACTTCCCTTTAGTCAAGGTTCACATCCTGAATTTTCTTTTGGCACAAGGGAGTGAAGCTCTTGATTCTATAAGTTCAAGTGCTGTTTTGTCCAACTGAAAGCAGCCCGAGGTGGTATGATGTGGTTTTCCCCTGGCTGGAGGATTGGCATGTTCTGGCATCTGCCAAAGACATGGTCCATCTTATGCTTCCCACAGCACCGCTCTATAGGCAACCATAAGCCACTGTGAAGGGAAGCAGGGGCAACAGCTACTCTCTACTCCAACCTGCTAGGGAGCTTTTTCCTGCAAAGAGTATGTAAGTATTTAAGGAGAGGAAAAGTAAGGACAGAGTATGGAGGAAGGAACACTGCTGGCAAGGACACTGATGACACCTCTGCAGTCCTGAACAGGGTACTGCAGATGTTGACCTCTATCTTCCTGCTGTGCTCCACCACAGGGAAAATCTGAGAGATAATTCTGTTATAAAACTTACACATGTGAGTTAAAACTTACATGCACTACAGCTAAGAGAGCTGGGAGGAAGCAGGCAGGCCTAGCACTGGGCCTTGTGCTTAATCCTACAGACAGTCCTGCCTTTCTGGAACAGGCTATGGTGGCTGACACACTTCAACAGGGAATTCAAAATACCAGTGCAGCTAAAAACACAAGTACTTATTTGAATGGCAGAAAGAATTATGGGCATCCAAACTGAAGAAGAAATTAAATAAGTAAAACAGTCTGTCTTCCAAATGTCAGCTAAAATGTCTTTTCCCCTGGGCCTCCTAAACATTTTAAGAGGAAATCAGAAGGGGGCAATAACAGATGTCAATGGAAAGAGAAGATCTTTTGAAGAGAAAGTATCATCAAAAGAAGGGAAATATAGCTCCTATTCATAATATAATTTTTGAAAATGCATAATCAGCCTCTTTGGGGAAAGTCAACTAATGCTAAGTGAAGCACCTTTTCCATACTAATGAAGTTCCTAAGGCTCCCAACATCTAGAAGTCATTAGCAAAATGTCCTCCAAAGGTACAGGAACCAATCAGAGTGCTGTCTCTTCATAGTGGTAGAGCCTCAAGCAACTCAGAAAGGCCACTGTTTGTCCTTCACCCTGCTTTTTAGCCATCAAAAGACCCCAAAAAGCCAACAGTGAGGAGAGGAAAAGGAGGGGAAAGAGTAATGTGGTTTTCCAAGGACTCCCATGACTGAGATGGAGGGACCAGTGATCACAGTGCTTAAAGGTCCTAGCATAGTCAGGCCAGGCAAGGTGGGGAGCTGTTGGACTGAATGTTGATATCCAAAGGGGTCTTTTTCAGATCTCTGTAAAAGACTGTTTTCTTTAATAAAGAGAGAGCATAAATTATTAATTATGCTCCCTTCACAAATTGACCTCGAACATTTTCTTGCAACATTTCAAAGACTTGGAAGTGAAAGCTCCTGTAAGGGATTTAACAGGATTCAGCATTTGGTAGCCAGCAGTACTTTTACTGGACATTAGTTTAAATATTGTTATCAATGCAAAGGCCACACAGCTCAATAACTCTTGCATGATGACAGCAGGACCATAATGAGGACAGGACAGTCATATAAGGTTTTGGATTTTGACTTTTTGGTCACTTTGAATAATTTTAACTCACAGATTCATGAATAAGGAATGTGATCTTACCTTATCTTGGAAAGCAGTGGGTCTGGAAAAGATGCAAATGTCATATTGTTCAAGCAAATATATTCATGTTTTCAGCATGCTGCTTCATTAAAATGGATTTAAACAAACCCTAGCAGCATAAATTAGTCATATGAGTGCTCACTTGATTCTCTCTCTGTATGAGACTAGATAGAGATATACCACAGTGCTTCTACAATGCCTATGATGATGATGCTGCCCACGCTTGAAAAAATATGCTTTTCAAAACACACAGTTAATGAGGTCTGAAGAAATCATCTAACAGAGAAAGATGTAAAGAATTCAGTGCACTTAGTTTATCAAAAGAAAATTGAGAGATGACTCAATAGAGAATAAACATCTTTGTGAGAATTAAAAATAGGGTATGAAAAAGTACTCCAGCTAAGCACAGAAAAAACACTTTTTGCTCTACTTGATGAAGTAATGTTATAAATAAGGTTTTCATTTCAGTAATTGAGGTTGATCAGGCATTGGAATAAACAAGGCAAAGTCTGTTTTGGGTATCCTGCTACGTTCAGATCAGTACAGCAGGGTTCTGAGAGGCATGCCTTCTTCAAACACGATTTGTTACACACCAGTGTACAAAATATAACAGCCCACGCTGGACAGAAACGAGGAAAAAAACTACTGGATTAATGCTGTCTCCTGATTTTACACATATATATGAATAAAAGTGAATTCAACATTATCAGAAAGTACTTGATCTCTCAAATTTCCAAGCCTTCATAAGCCTTTAAAGCTGTCTCTGGCCTCTCCAGCTATAAAGGCTATGGAAGTTTTATGTACCTGCAGATCTTCTAGAATCAGAACAAGCAATTGCAGGACACAGCTGTGAATGTATGAAATTGTTACAGTGTTTAAGGATATTTAAAAATACTTCATAAGGACCATATATGAAATTTGAAACACAAAATCTGGTTTTAACATTTTCGTGATCAAATTTTACGATTTCTAAAGTTTTTTCTTGTATCAAAAACTGGCATCTCAGTTCCATGCATAAGAGAAAACCTATTCTACATTATTACATTTGATATTTTCCAGGGATATTAAGTGAACATGCTCTGACTTTGCTGGCCCTGTGTGGAGCCAGGAGTTGGACTTGATGATCCTTATGGTTCCTTTCAACTCAGGATATTCTATGGTTCTCTGATAAATAAGCTTTTGTCGCTTTTAGACTACATATCAATCAATATTAATGAGTTAATTAAAATACACTTAACATAATAAGCAAATTTCCGACTCCCTTGTTCATCTCTATTGCTCTTTACGAAGCATGAAAGGAATCTTATGTAAATATCTTTGACTGGCTTATACTGGATATTTTAAGTGAAAATGTTGTACAAACAACCCTACACAGAGCTGAAGTTAAGAGAGCAGGAACACTACACCCTACTCTACTGAAGACAAGTTTGTATTGCAACTGTAAGTATGTGATAACATTCAAATTTTAGTGCTTGCTGAAGGTAATTAAGAATTGGGAATGGAGTTGGATTGTTTATTTTTAATTGCATTCTCTTCATTCCTGATACTTGTTACATTCATTAGTGGTGAGTATGTTACTCTGAATGTTTTTTAGAAAACTTTAGTATCCACAGAGACTTTAGAGATTATCAAATAATGAAAATTTAACAGAAATACTAAAGACAATGCAGAAATGAGAAAAAACAAGTTTTCAGGTGAAAAAGTTGGAATTTTGTGTTTTCAAAAGGTTAACCACTAACCAAGCAAAACCATACCCTTTTTTTAAAAACGAAAGAGGAAGAAGAGTTAGCATTTGAAACAATGAAGAAAGATCAGAAAATAAAGCATTTTAGAAAAATTAACATAAAATTGCTACAGACTTTCATAAAGATAGGTGTTTTCTGAATAGAAACCCTTTCTCCCCTTTTGGTAGTCAAGAGGTTATTTAGCAAAACTCTTACAGAAGTTTTCACTCACTGAAAATCAATAATCAGGAAGAAATACCAGAATCGCTTTGCAGAGTTTGTAAACACTGGGAAAGGTTTTATGGTCAAAGAACAGAGAAAATAAGTGCTGTGTAGCTACTTAAGACAGCACAGCCATATATTGTAACAGTTTCATACATATTTAGATTAATGCTGCCTTCCTCCATCAAGCTTTAGGTAGCATTCATTTTCTGGCCTGCAGCACAAGAGCTGCCTTTGCAGAATGATCCACAGGAGATTCGTAAGTACATTACTTTAAAATTACTACAACAGGTATAACAGTGCTGTCACATAACACTTTGCTGCGTAAATCCATTCTGTCCCCAAAGATCAGAAAGACAAAGGACCTTGTAAGCACTCAGCACTAAAATCACTCATGGGAGGGAAGTAAAATTGGTTGCTCAAGAGGTACTGATCAAGAATGCCAATAACTAAAACCTGCACTGTGAACACAGAAAGCACACAGGCATGATTTTGATAACTCTGATCAAGTAGAGACCTGATCAAGAGCTTCTGGCCATCAGCAAGCAGGGTCATGGTAGTTTGGGGAGGTAAGGAAGAGGGAATTTCGCTTGTCCATTTCTATTTTCTTCCCTTTTCACTACCTTACATGTTTCTGCTTTCTCTTCATTTCTTGAAATCTTTTTCTATAACCTACATATTTTAATTTCAGTTTCTTTCTTCCTTATCTCATTTTAACTTCATAGTTTTTCTTCCAGTTCTCCATAGGATATAGAAGGAAGAAGGGATATTTTAGAACAGCACCAAAAAACGTGTACATCATTAATGGTACATCACTGTATTACACCCTCTTAACCTTCAAATTCATACTAAACGTTAGGAATCTGATCCCCTTCTGTTCTGAGACAGAGAGACAAGTGACAAATAAGCCAACCCAGGACTCTTAAATTAATTCAATTCTGCACTCCTTTTGCAGTTACTAAAAAAAAGAGAAGCTACTGAAGTATTTAAAGCATTTTCTAAATCCCTGTGTACTTCAGAAACACACAAACAGACAAAGCAAGTCCTGTAAAAGCTTTTAAAACAAGTGTTAACATACAACAGTGGAGTAGCTGTACTATATCTGACTAAACAGACAGGAAGCCCAGAAGCCTGTATCCAGAATGCATTGTTCCCATAACTGGATGCTTGATGTCTGATTCTAAGAGAATAAAAGAAAGCTTGTTTGGATAGGACTTTTGGATGTCATTTAAGTTCACCCTCCCACTCAGAGATGAACTTTGAAAATCTCCAACAATGGGTGTTCCTGGCTAACCTGTTCCAGTGATGCATCTCCCCTTCCAGGGAAAAGGGTTTTTTCCTAATGTCCAGACTAAACCTCAGAACCCACTATTTAATTCCTTCATCCCTTGTACATAGTCTAGACACGCATGTTTCTCCAGACTTCTGTTTTGTCTCTGTCTTATTCTTCCCAAGGAATCTCTTTTACTGACTGAAGAATCCTATCCAATGCAACAGTCCTTTCCATAAAGCTACTGTAAATGGCTCAGAAGACATTTCATGCCTTCAGTCATCTTTGCTGTTCTTTTGTGAACCTTTTCCAGTCCTACTACAATCTTGTCGAGGTGAGCAGACTAGAACTGTAGACAAATTATGGATTTATACAGTGGTTTAACAGTGTTCTCTATTTTATAATCCACTTTGTAAGATAAATTAATTTGATCTTTAGTGTAATGCAGAATTTTTACCAGGAAAATAATTTTTAAAAGAACATTTAAAACCCATTAACACTTCCCAAATATTTTTAGAAAAACTCCATTGAATTTCTCCTGCAGAATGGGAGCCAGTGTCAGTAATCTACGTACAAACACAGAGAGCTGCTTCTATCACAAAAGCGATGACTCAGAACAAGCTTCTGCAGAGGTTCAATCAGATACAGAATCTGCACTTCACTAGGTGATATTAAACAACCTTCACTTCAGAAAATTCATTTGCAAAAGAAGAAAGCCAGTTGTGGACACACTTACTTCTAAATGCTTCAAACGCGAATTTGCTAAGGCAAAACAACATATAAATCCACCTTATACAGGAAAAGTGAACAAATGATGAAAAACAAATAAAAAAATCAAAATAGCAAATAAGTTTTCACAACAAAAGATGGTTATTCAAAGCTTTAACAAAACCAAGTTTTTGTTAAGCATTATTATTTAAAATTATACTATTCTCTCTGTAATGAAATTAAGCTTTGTATTGTGTACTTTTGACTTTCTCCCCCAAAAAAACTGTCTTTAAAAACACACTACTGACATTTTCCAAAGACTGTCCTCTTTGGAAAAATAGCAGAAATATTTATCAAACCAATACTGTCCTCATGAATTTTTAGAAACAAAGACACTCTTTTCCTTAGAAAAGCCTTTTTGAGGCTGTAACACGATAGTAACCATTACTCATCAGAAAATCTGTGAGATTCATTTTCACATAACAGTAAACTCTATGGGTTTTACAAGATTCAAAATGAAATAAACGTTTCTTCCTAATATTAGCAACTTCATTTTATGCCTCCAAGGTAGACCAGCCTCCGAAGTAGATCAGCTTGACTGATTCATATCATATGAAGAATACAGGTGAATTGCAAAAGCAGTGTATAGAAACATCAACCTTTTCAGTCCCATTTTAAGTAAGTTAATTTGATTTTGTGTATTTATTTTAGAGGGTACTGTATAATTTCACCATCTAATAGCATAAATAAAGTATCTGATAGTAACTGTATGCATCAAACATGCTCCTTTTCCAATGCAAAACATTTTCTATCATAAAAATGCTTCTCTAATTAGCATTTTTACCAGAATGCCCCCTTTTTGGGCCTCACAGACTTATGCACAGATAGGAGTGTTTTCACTGCCATGTAACCAACTCTGCTATACAAGCACAGCTCAGACAGACAGAATTCATACAGTAGGTTTGAGACATCTCTGAACTTTATCACACACATTACTACTTCTTTCATTCTTCAGGACTGCCATCTCCTTCCTGCTATCTTTGTTTGGAACCCTTCATTGCTCCCATGGAACGGGACAGGTACGTAGCATCTTTCTGCACGTCATGTCCACAGAGGAGAAGAAAGGAACATGCAACCTAGAAATACGGTATCCTAGATCCAGTTGTCTGAGCCAGAAGTCATCTTGCCCCAACAAGTTCTCCACATTAGGTTAGATCTGGTGCATCACTTAGGCCCCACTGGCTATAGCTTTGTGTGCTTCTGAAGCTTATAGGAATTTAAATACAGGAAAGAGACAGGAATCTTGGGGAACAAAACCAATCCAAATCATCCCTGGAATGCAAATTAAGCCACAGAAAGATACAATGCTAATACAAAGGCAAAAAGAGCAATCAGATGGTGTGACTAGTGCTCAGGGACATCCGAGTTTCATCAGTCTCAGTGGTAAGATCACAAGACAAAGTTTGTCTATTGGTTCGTCTATTGGCCAAGTTGGCCAAAACAATGCCAGTGTAGATATTTCCATATGCAAATCATAGTTAAACTGCAAGATGGATAATTGGACCACAGTTCCAAAATTGATCATATATGTAAAATGTTAAGTATAAAATAGCCTAAATAGCCTTATATTTTCATAGCTCTAGTTTTTGTAGCTTACATTGCCCCTGTTGACAAATTAAGCAGCAAACTATAGGAGAAAAACTTAATGTGAATTATTTTCTAACAGTTCTCCCAGGCAGGAGCACATTTGGAGAGTATTATTAAGAGTAGCCCCTCAGAAGCTTATTTTAACTAGCCTTTTTAAACTCTGTTGGATTCCTGTGGCAAGGAATTAATAGCCTGCATAAAAATGATCTGGGTGAAATGTGCATATTAGTCTTGCAAGCATATTAATTACCTTGAGTTTCTTTAAAATCAAATAACTCCAGAGAAGAAGCTAATACAATTGCAGACTTCACAAGGTTTCCTTACAAAAACTGCATATTTAAGGAAAAAAAAAATTAACTAAACATCAGTTCCATGAAACATATATAAGTAACATTTTTATAGACCATAAATTATGGAGACTTTGGAGATGGCCATCAGCACTCAGCATTGTAAAGTCTCTAACCATGCTTTACTTGTATACTATTTAGATATTAAGGGTCATAAAGATGGATAAAGATTTGAAAAATGATAAAAAAAATTAATTCCATCTGGATATTAACCATAAAAGTCTGTGATTATCCAGAGGGAATCTAAAATCATTTGTAGAAGCAAAATTTAACCGAGAAATAGACTGCCTAATTTATAAAACACTAGCAGTTAACAAAATATTTTTCTTTGAAGTAATTCAGGATTACCTTGGAATTTTTATAAAATATCTTCAAGTACTGCGATGTATGTGATATTAACCCCTTGACATGGGGTAGAAGTCTGACCAAACAGAAAACAAACTTGCCTCATTACAATCAAGAATAATAAAAGCTGAGCTAGGGACAGGTAAACTCTGCAGTGATAGGTCCTGTCTTACATTTAAATTACAATAAATTCTGCACTTCTCTAAGCATAAAGAACCAGAGAAAAAAAGAAATTGTGTCTATATTTCCCATCCCAAGCTCATTCCATTCTGCCACATTTAGATGTGCACAGACCACTATAAACAACTGCTTTGAAAATCACTGTGCTCCTGAGAAAGATAAATATTCATTTTACCTATCACTTGAACCATCTTAAAGCAGGGCACCTAGATGACTATCAAGGATAATGACATTTTTTTAATAGCTAGGAACTATACTGAGTTCCAGGTATTTACATTACACTGATATTTAGCAGCAACAGCTTGGTTTATTAACACCTTCGGGTAACATTGTGAAGCACTTAAAACCTGCTCAGTAGTTACATGAAATCTAGGAGGCCACTTATTCTATTATAGATTGTAGACACCTAAAACTCCACAACATTTTATTTAGGGCCTGAATTTTTATATTTGAACAGAGCCAAAACCTGGCTCTGGCCTGCTATATGGCCCAGTAATACTACCGGTTTATTTCCTAGTCAGTGGACATACTTCTTTGCTTCCATTAGGATGGACCACGTGATAAAAGGATATGCCTTGTTCTCAGCAGAGAGCAGCTGCCTAATTAATTTAATTTCTTCTGATGAGGAAGTGTCTGTAAGCATCTGTGTATCAGCAGTTATAGCAGTACAGAGTCTGCTGCCAGGGGACCAAGCCAATAATGCCACTGAGAAAACACAGATGGTCAGTTGTCATCCTTTCCCTGGCACTGAGGTAGACGGGGAAGGGACTCCTCCAGAATTGGATATGCTCAGCCTAGCTTGGGCACGCTACTACGGGACGGAACAGCAGCCTCGCTGGATGCTGCTGTTTCAGACAGATGTCATCCATCCTGCTACCTTCCTGCTGCTCTTCTCAACAGGCACTGCATGGCTCAAAGCTGAGAACACCACTTTCCTCACAATTACTGCAATTTATTAATCTCCAAAGAAATGCAACAGTTCATGAGCCTTTACTTCTTCAATTTCACTCACATTGTATTTTATTGACTAATAGGTTTTGCAAGATTTAAAATTATGTCAAGCCATTTTATGTTTCCATACCTTAAACTGCAGGAAGTCAAAGAACAGTGATGTCTTCATAGGACTCAGGGTGTCCACTAACTAGGAGCTTCTTAAGAAATTTAATATTCCTGGATATTACCTGACTTTTTTATCTCTATATCATAGTAACATTTTATAAATGCTCAAAAAATCTAATTATCCACCTTTTATTACAATGCATTCCTAACTGTATCACGGCAAAGTCAGTTCTCAGCAGCTTTTCCCAGTCATTCAAATTACTTTCACATGGCTGCCTTTCCTTTACCAAACCCTACTAGCCCTACTAGTATAATTATCCCATGCTAAATGAAAAAAACCCACTCATACTTTCACTGAATTCTACCTCCTGCCACCATATGTTATAGAAGATGAAGCTGCAGGAGTCACAAGACTTCAGCATAGTAATTTCTGAGAGAGAAAGGAGTGTGACAGATCTGGGTTAATGCCCAATACCTAATTTAAAAGCAATTCATAGTGTTTTTCTAACATATCTCAAAGGCTGAGCAGGAAGGAGAAAAGATGCTAGCACCAGTCAGGTACTTCTTTTACCCATAAATGCAGAGTGGTTAAAGAAATACCAGAATATTTTTCCTTTAAAATACACAGAGCAGAGAAATCTTTGAGGTCCCTTCCAACTCAACCCATTCTATGATTCTATGAAACAGTTGAAATATGCATCTTGGTCTGAAATTCAAACACTGTAAGCTATAAAAATGCTAATGTTTTCCAAAGATAAAAAGCAAGCATTTTTTCTAAATCTCATCTACTAAGTGAATATTGATTAAAATAAAAAAAAAAAAATTGTAATGAAATAGAGCTTGAAGGATTATATGTAGCAGTAGTTTACTGGAGGGGGAAAAAAGCCAAGAAAAAAAAAGAATATACTTCATATAAACTGACTATACAGAAACCCCACTGACTTCTCCAAACTTTTTTTTTCTTCTCAGTTATGTTGCTTGCAGGTATCTTAGTAATTAAGACCCTGAAGAATTTTTCACAATTACTTAATCTGTTCCTGGTATTATCCTACTGTAAACTTAACCTTTCCTGCCCATATACGGAATCTGTCTCATCTCTTGTCCTTTGATCAGGCTTTCAGCTCTTTCAAGCTTGACACTATAGTTCTGTAATGAATAGGTATGGCAGCTGACGCCATAGGACCTTCTCGGTTTGGATCCTGAAGCGCTCTCATAACATAAAAAAAAAATAAAAATTAAATAAATCATGAAAACTTTAAAGTTTATCTATGATTATCTACCCTCACAAAACAAACAAACAAACAAACCCAAAAAACCAAAACCATACACACACAAAAAAACTCCACCCAAATCAAAACACCACCCAGAAATCAATTAATAAAAATGTTGGTTTTCAAACCTTTTCATTCATAAACCTATTTTTAGAAGACTTGTTATCTGTGTATTTTGTAGACATTATCCACTATTGCAGAAAAATACTTACAGTTCTTGAGAATTTAACAAGAAATACAGAAGTTCCGTCGCTTCTGTTACTGCAGAAGCAGAGCTCCTCAAAGGTCTCAGAGATAAAAGAAATACCTCTCCTTCATATTCTTTATTTTTCATGCTTGCTTTTTTTCATCTATTTATTTTTTTCTTTTACTTTAGGACTTTCCATGCTCTAATTCTCCCCACGTTTTTTTGGGTTTTTTTAATGCATCCAACTCATGCAGTTTCCTCCTATCCAACCAGCAATACGTAAAGAACAATTAATCAAAACATTTTGATTTCATGATTCAGCATTATTTAGCCATCTCTATGTGTTTCAGAGGTCCTTATTTAACATATATCTAAGAGACATCTATTCAGTCTGTATGACTGCAATTTTTACTAAGCAACACCGTAACTACAACTTGCGTGCATATGAGAAGCATTCACACACTGGCTTGATAGCAAAGTCCTTCAGCCTGCTGTAATTGTTGATTTTGGAGTGGTTTTTGTCCATTCCATTTCAGAAATTTCAAACCTTTTTTCAGGAGAGATTTAGCTCCTAGAACTAAAGGAACTAAAGGAAGAGCTCGAAAGACTGAGAGCAATCAGGGATTGCGAGCGAGAGATTGACTGGTGGAGTAGCTCCCTGGCAACCCAGAAGGAAGAGAGTGGGGAAGACACTTCGCACCTGAAGATGGTCCCCCCCCTCTGCCCTAGACAGGCAAATGGGAGTGTCCCAAACCCCGAGGAGGGCTGGAAGACAGTCCCGACTCGCCGTCGTAGGCACTCCCCCTGCCTACCTACCCCACTCCCCCAGGTTTCCCTAAGCAACAGGTTTGGGGCCCTGGCAGTTGAGGAGGAGGTATGTGAGGAAATGAATGCAGCCCCTCTGCCTCAGAGGAAGCGGAAACCTAGAGTGAGGCGATCATCCGCATGCCTTGAGACTGCCTCTGTGAAGCAAGAGAGAAAGGTTGTTGTAGTAGGGGATTCCCTTCTCAGAGGGACAGAAGGCCCTATATGTAGACCGGACCCTACACACAGGGAGGTGTGCTGCCTCCCTGGAGCCCGGGTCAGGGACATTACAAGAAGGCTATCAGGGCTGGTTAGACCCACTGACTATTATCCATTACTGATAGTTCAAGCAGGCAGGGATGCAATCACGAAGTGTAGCCTGCAAGCCATCAAAAGGGAATTTCGGGACCTGGGGCGCTTTATTGAGGGGGGAGCCCAAATAATATTCTCGTCTATCCCCACTTATGGGAGGAGGGGCTCAGAGCAGGACAGGAGAACCCACGAGTTGAATGTGTGGCTGAAAGGCTGGTGCCGGCTCAAGAACTTTGGGTTTTCTGACCATGGGATGGTGTACTCTGCTCCTGGCATGAGTACTGCTGATGGGGCTCACCTGTCCCATAAAGGAAAGAGGATCCTTGCCCAGGAGATGGCAGGGCTCATCGACCGAGCTTTAAACTAGTTAGGAAGGGGGAAGGGGATATTAAGAAGGCTGCTGGGGTTAGGCAAGTGCTTCGGGAGTCACAACGAGAGTTGATGGTGGAAAAAGGTAAATTCCAACAGCACAGTGGTGGACTTGGAGACGGTTTTCCATGTGTGAGTAGGGAAAATTCTGTGGATTGCCCTGAGTATTCCTCAGCGGAGCCACTTTTGCCAGTCCCCTGGCAGAAATCTCGCTGTGGGCTGTTGAGAATACCTACATCTGCTGCCCCACTAAAATGCCTTTATACAAATGCACGTAGCATGGGGAACAAACAAGAAGAATTAGAGATCTTTGTGCGGTCGCAGGGCCACGATCTCATAGCAATCACAGAGACGTGGTAGGATAACCTGGACGACTGGCACGCTGTCATGGATGGCTATGTGCTTTTTAGGAAAGACAGGCTAGGGAGGCGAGGTGGAGGAGTTGCTCTTTATGTGAGAGAGCAGCTAGAATGTATTGAGCTCCACCTGGGGAAGGATGAAACATCCGTCGAGTGCTTGTGGGTTAAAATCAAGGGGCAAACTGGTATGGGTGACATTGTTGTGGGAGTGTGCTATAGGCCCCCTGATCAAGATGAGCAGGTTGATAGTGCATTCTATAAGCAGTTAGAAGTAGCCTCAAGATCCCAGGCACTAATCCTTATGGGGGACTTCAACTATCCAGATATTTGCTGGGCAAGCAACACGGCCAGTCGTATGCAGTCCAGACAATTTCTGCAGTGTGTTGAAGACAATTTCCTGCTACAGATGGTGCAGGAGCCTACATGGGCAGGGCGGGTGCTGGACCTTGTTTTAACTAACAAGGACGGGCTCGTTAGGGAAGTGAAGGTCGGGGGCAGCTTAGGTCTAAGTGACCATGAAATGGTTGAGTTCAAGATCCTGGGTGGAAGAAGCAAGCCAAAAAGTAGGATAGCTACCCTGAATTTTGGAAAAGCTAACTTTGATCTCCTCCGTGACTTAATAGGGGCTATCCCGTGGGCTACGCTGTTTGAAGGAATGGGAGCCTGTGAGTGCTGGCTAGCATTCAAACAGCACTTCTTCCAAGCACAGGAACGATGCATCCCTTTGTGCAGGAAATCTGGAAGGAGAGGCAGAAGACCTGCGTGGATGAACACGGAGCTGATGAGTAAACTCAAAGAGAAGAGGAAGATCTATGAATTGTGGAAGAAGGGTCTGAGCACATGGGGAGAATACAGGAATGTAGTCAGGGCCTGTAGGGTCACAACTAGGAAGGCTAAAGCCCTCTTGGAAACAAAACTGGCAAGGGACATAAAGGACAATAAAAAGGGTTTTTTTAGATACGTGAATAACAAAAGGATGACCAGGGATAATGTAGGTCCCTTGCTGAATGAGGAGGGTGTCCTGGTAACGGGGGATACTGAGAAGGTGGAGATACTGAATGCCTTCTTTGCTTTGGTCTTCACCTCAAAGGCCCCCCGGGACCCACAGGCACTGGATGTAAATAGGAGTGTTTGGGATATGAAGAATTTCCATCTGGTTGAGGTAGGGGAGGTCCAGGAGCTGCTCAAAGGGATAAATGCACACAAATCCATGGGACCGGATGGGATACATCCACGTGTGCTAAGGGAGCTGGCGGAGGTGATTGCTGAGCCGCTCTCTATCATCTTCAACAGGTCCTGGAGAACAGGAGAAGTGCCTGAGGACTGGAGGATAGCCAATGTCACTCCAGTCTTTAAAAAGGGCAAGAAGGAGGATCCCAGCAACTATAGGCCAGTCAGCCTCACCTCTGTCCCTGGGAAGGTAATGGAACAGCTTGTTCTGGATGCCATCTCCAAGCAATTGGAAGAGAAGAAGGTCATGAGGAGTAGTCAGCATGGATTCACCAAGGGGAAATCGTGCTCGACCAATCTCATAGCCTTCTACGATCTCATCACCGGCTGGGTAGATGGAGGGAGAGCAGTGGATGTCATCTACCTTGACTTCAGCAAGGCTTTTGATACTGTCTCCCATGACATCCTGATAGCAAAGCTGAGAAAGCATGGGATAGATGAGTGGACAGTGAGGTGGGTTGAGAATTGGCTGTCGGACCGAGCCCAGAGGGTCGTGATTCGTGGAGTGGAATCTGACTGAAGGCCTGTGACTAGCAGTGTTCCCCAGGGCTCGGTGTTGGGTCCAGTCCTGTTTAACATCTTCATTGACGACCTTGGTGAGGGAATAGCATCCACCCTCAGCAAGTACGCCGATGACACAAAGCTGGGAGGAGTGGCTGACACGCAGGAACACTGCGCTGCCATCCAGCGAGACCTGGACAGGCTGGAGAGCTGGGCAGTGAGAAACCAGATGAAGTTCAACAAAAGCAAGTGTAGAGTCTTGCACCTGGGAAGGAACAACCGTTTCTATCAGTACAGGCTGGGGGATGACCTGCTAGAGAAGAGCTCAGTGGAGAAGGACCTGGGGGTCCTGGTGGATGACAGGTTGGCCATGAGCCAGCAGTGTGCCTCGGTGGCTAAGAGAGCCAATGGGATCCTGGGGTGCATCCGGAGGAGTGTAGCCAGCAGGTCAAGGGAGGTGATCCTCCCGCTCTACTCTGCCCTGGTCAGGCCCCACCTGGAGTATTGTGTCCAGTTCTGGGCTGCCTGGTATAAAAAGGACAGGGATCTCCTGGAGAGAGTCCAAAGAAGGGCTACGAAGATGATAAAGGGCCTGGAGCATCTCCCCTATGAGGAAAGGCTGAGAAGATTGGGACTGTTCTGCCTTGAGAAGAGAAGACTAAGGGGGGACCTAATTAATGTTTACAATTATCTTAAACAGGGGATGCAGGGGGAATCAGCCAGCCCCTTTTCAGTGGTCTGTGGAGACAGGACAAGGGGCAATGGCTGCAAGTTGGAGCACAGGAAGTTCCACACCAACATGCGGAGAAACTTTTTCACAGTGAGGGTGACAGAGCCCTGGGCCAGGCTGCCCAGGGAGGTGGTGGAGTCTCCTTCTCTGGAGATATTCAAGACCCGTCTGGATGCCTATCTGAGTGAAATGTCCTAGGGAGCCTGCTTTGGCAGGGGGTTGGACCCGATGATCTCTCGAGGTCCCTTCCAACCTCTACAATTCTATGATTCTATGATTCTATGATTCTATCTTCCCATCCAGCACAAAACTGTACAGGTCAAACCTCTGTACCTGCAGATTAGGCAAGGCTATGGTATTATAAAACCAAGATGTTGATACAAAAATTTGCCTCAACTCTTGACCTCCATTGGCATGACAATGATGCTTTTAGGCTGCCAGATTTTTTCTACAACTGCTGAGAAGGGTTGTCTTTATCACCTGAGAGAGAGCCATCCTTTTACTTAAATGAATACCCAACCAAGAAAAAAAAACCCCAAAAACCAAACCAGATAGAAGAATTTGCATAGGTACAGTTAAAACATTATAGAGACAACAGAGAAAACTCTAATCCAGAATTCACATAAAAAGAGCCTAAAAATAAAGAAAGAGAGGCAGCTGCAAAAGAAGATCACCTATAAAAGAGTATTTGCGCTTAAGTAATTTACAAATTTTAAGTAAGATTTTAAGATGATATAATTTGAAATTCTATTTGCAACCAAATCTTTATAATTTATTGCGACTTTAGAAAATCTAAAGACAACTGAAAAAGAAGGAAGTAAGTATACAGATAAAAGTGTCTATGACTTTAGAGACAGAAGGAGCTACATTTACGAGTGTAAATATTAGGCAGAAATAATCAAAGACCGTACCCACTGATGCTCTCTGTGACAGATGTCTTATCCTTTGACACGGACTGCTCTGGTCACCATGGTTACATTTGTTTTGGCTAGCAAACAAAAAAATAATACATACTCCAGAAAAGTGAAAAACCTGGAAAATACTACGTCCCATGAATATTTTTCAGGTGATTGTCTAAGTAAAGAGAATTATTCAGTGCCTTTGACGATATTAGAAATGTTATCAAAGGAGTTATAGAAAGAAACATTAATGCAATTCATAAGCGAAATGTTACTATTCATTAGTGAGAGTCCTGTAACTGTAGGAAGATGCTATAAATGAAAATATTCAACAGGCTAAATAGAACACTAGTGCAGAGATGAAGAGATTATTCTTTGAGTTATGCATAGACTGAGGATGTGGTAGTGCCCTTTTCTGCTTTCTGTGACTCTCAGTAAAAAACGCAGGCTTAAGCTTCAAAGTTTTAGGGAAAGGAAAGATGTTGGAACAGAATATTGGAAGAAGGTGTAACAAATGTCAGGTAACTCAGTTCTAAGTGGAACAATATATAAATGGGTAACTATTTCCACAGATGAATCACACTGAAGCAACTCTTCCATCTTACTTTGTTTTTTCCCTGAAATTCATTCCTTCCTTTCTTTGCTGAAATCAACATGTATGTGCTAGGATCCGTTTTAGACCTTAATTCTCACATTCAGAGGCAAACAGCAACAATTCTCTCTTTATCATGAGCTCCTTCTGAAAATTACAGCTTTGCTGATACAACCAGGAAATTCAGCTAACAGGTGGAAAAAAATTATCATACACAGGTATGTGTGCATGTATAACTTTATCTTAAATATCACAGGCATCAGCACTAAAAATAAGCACTATAATTTAATTTCTTTCTTGTATTTAAAAATGGCGTTTTCAGGTGACATATTATTACTTGCTCTTGTAAATTGCACTAGTATATAGGACACATAGGCCAATCTTAATTTCTTTTGATACAACTATTAAAGCAGTGAAATGCTTCTTTTGGTTGGCTGGGTTCATATGATCACATTGTTTAAATTAATCTCTTATGAGACAAAAATTCAAAGCTGTGTTTGTCACGGTAAGTTCAGTAATTTCTAATAAAAAACTAAGAATTTGCTTCAAGTTTGTCTAAGTCTAAAGCAAATTATAATTACGTGGCCACCACAGTGTATCATGTAGTATGTTGCTTGCCTGAATAATATTATCCTGTTAAAAGTGCTCATTAGTGTCATAAATCATGAGAGTCACAGGAAATGCAGACTTTGAAAATAAACCAGTCTACTATGACACGTATTCTTATTTTTAATTTCAAAATGAGTTTTGTTTCTTTAATTAGATGTGGTAAGAAGTCGTCTCTTCCTGCTAAGTTCTGTGCACTGAACAAAAAGTGAAATGCTGACTTTCAGGGGCTCACAGAATGTGCAGAGCCATGGCAGAGAGGACTGCATGACCAAACTCTGAAAGGTGCCCAAAGCCAGTTCCCATCCTTTTTCAGCAGTGAACACTAATCTTGCAAACTCTCCTGAACAAGTTCACAGCTGTAGGAACTTGCTTCTGTGAAAGCTATAATTAATTTAACAAATGGCAATTTTTTCATATTTTAAAAGAAACTTTTTGCATCACCATGTAATCAGAAGATCTCATCCTGAAAGACTCTAATGTTTAAGTGTGGCTTTGTGTATTTTTGTTAAACAGCATACTGGATTCAGCAGCAAGGACACACCAGAAGCTTTGGAACAGGGAAGCTGACATTAAAGAATCAAGTCACTTGTAATCTGGTCTTTGCCTGCAAAGTCTATTTGACAAAGGGATCTTGAAATATCAGTCAGAATCCTAAGCTATATATTTATTTAAAAAATTTGCAAACCCAAAATAGTGGTGTGCCTGTGTGTTGACCAACTATTCTCATGTTGTATAACGAGAAATGATCATTTATATCCCCCGCTTCTACATCTTATATGCAATTCCAAGAAAGACGGATTAAAAGTGTTCTATGGAGTTTATGCACAAAATAGGAAGGAAACAAAGCTGGTATTAATACTCAAAACTGGGTGGGGTGGTGTAAAACTTGAATACAAATTGTAGTTCCTGTATCTGCCCCTCTCACCATCACCAGCCTGCCCAGCCTCTGGCCTCAAATATTGTGGAATTTGAGAGAATTTTACTAGAAACCTCATCAGGATCCCAATTTCTGAGCAGTGATATTCACAATCTGCTGAACTGAAAGCCCAGATTTTAAGAATATAGAATTAATATTTTAAAGGATTATTGTTTCGGCTATAATTTTTCTTAGTTAAAACTAAACATTGATATGGCCAATTTATTTTATGACAACACAGTGGCCTGTAAAGAGATGAGGTAGAGCAACAGAACAGCAAAAAGGAGAAAAAACCCACAAAAATGAAACAAAAAACTTACATTAAGGAAACAACAGCTTCCTGTTTTGAAGTGGGTGTAATTCAGGGATTAATCAAGACTCCGTAACAAAGACCTCAGATGCTACCAAAACCATCTTGTTTCCATTCTGAATCTCTCTTTTTATTTGTAAAGACTAGCATTACAATTGAAAAGGACTCAAAATGGAGTGATGTACACATCATTGGTGTTTCATGATGCAACTGATGGAGTCCCTGAATGGATATTGCTTCAGCTTTGATTTTAAAAAATAATTTAACAAGGAAATCTTCAACTCCACTATTGATCACAGGTGGCAGAAATGGGGGAAAAAAAAAAAAAAAAGAAAACAAAACAAAACTACTGTCAAATTCATAACATATACAATGTTGGCTGATGACACTTGTTCCAGATGTACAATAAAGCCCACAACACTTTATTACTATGGATATAATTATTGTGAATGTTTTTTCATGTTGATCAACTTGCTTCTGAAGGTTGGGTTTTTTTTTTTGATTGTTTTAAACTTGCATAATAAACATGCAATGAAACATTTCTTGTTAAAGTGTTTTTTTGCAGTCGTCTTGTTTTCATACAAAGATTTCATAAAGTTGCAGTGTTGTATCAGAGCATTACCAAAATAAGAGCAAAAGCTAAAGAGGAAGGTAAATGTGAAATGAACTCAATGAGAATAACCTAATCTTGTCCTGAGACACTCCAGTCTTATTAAGAAGATGTGCACAATCAAATCCCTTCCTCCCAAACCCACCAAAATCACAAAATAAATATTAACTTGGAAGAAAGGGAAGACATAAAGAAAGAAAAGAAAAAAACCAAAAAACAAACCCAAAACAAAACAATGTCATCATGCACTCATCTTCTGCATAGCTCAACCCACATATAGTAAGGCACTATTTCCCCACAACTTAGTGTCCACAACAATCTTTTACAGTGCTCTGCGAACTACATATAGTTCCTTCCAGGATGATGAAATAAATAGATTGAATGAGTGTTGCTACCATGTCACCCCATGTGTGATCTTATAGACAAGGGCATCATCTGGCAGTTTCAGAAATAAGCTGTCTCAAGTCTCTTCTTACATGTGCATGTTATGTATAGGATTATCTTGTGTGTGTGCAAGTGGTTTGTTTGTTTTCCAGAGTTGCTGTTGCTTTTCATTGTTCTTTACTCCGGTGTTCTCAAAGCAAATACACAAGAAAATAAAAGCGCAGTTGGGTCATTAAAAACAGAGCTTTGGTGCTCCAAAAAGCACACAGCTTTGGGGATTTAAGAAATCTGTTAGACATTCCCAAAAGAGTTGGGAAATACATGGACATATTCTCATCTGGAAATCCTCATTTCTGCTTAGTTGAGCTGGTCTTCATATTGCTTTCGAAAGCAGTCACCAGCAGGGAAAAACTCCCAGCATCGTTCTTGATACATTTTCCATACATAGGATTCCTGAAAGAAACACAATTTTAATAATTTAACTTGATTCATCAGTGAGAAAGCAGAAATTATTTTCTTTCTTCTTTTTATAGACTGCTCTACTTTTTTGATTCTGTGCATATCAGGTTGTCGTATATCAGCCTAAAAAGTCATGTTAGCAATTTTGATCTGTTTAGAGTGAGTTTTAGATTTTTTTGTCACCTAGTCAGGAAGCACTAGAGAAACACACAGAAGAGGATCAAGTAGTTTAGTTCTTATTGCACATCCAGGAACACTGTAAAGCTCAATTAAAGCTGGTCACAAGACAAATACCAAGGTAAGCAGAGTATTTTCCGTCACAGAAATTTGACTCAATGTCCACATCAGTCATTTCAAAACATGTCAACACATAATATAAAATATAATGGCCTTCAAAGCTATTTTTTAGAAGAGTAATATTTTCTGAATTAGTAGTGGGGTTTAGTTGTTTGTTAGTTTGTTTGTTTTTTCTTTCTGATTATTTGTTCAGGTAAGGCTCTGTCTGAGGCAGTCCAGAGAATAGTAAAGGATATGTCAGATTATTTCTGTTTAAATCCCACCACTTAGATGCGCTTTTCATTATACAAATTCCATGGTAGGAAGGGCGTGTGCTACACAAGTTGTAGAACCACAGATCCTTTAGGTTGGAAAAGACCTTTAAGATGATCAAGTCCAAGCTCTAGCACTGCCAAGTCCATGAATAAACAGTGTTCCTAGATGATAGTGAGTATGTAGTACTCTCAATTTTCAAGTTATGAGCTAAAAGTATCAAAATATAATTGTTATTAGAAATATGTAAAATCTGTACTATATTCAGTGAATTTAGTAGAAATTTGTATGCCAAGAAAAAAGAAACTGCAAATAAAAAAGGCTTAAAAAAATCTCATGTAACATGAAACTCTCAGATGCTAAACAGATATTCCAAAATAGCAAAGCAAACACATAAAATCTGATGCTAGACAAGGCTGAGAAGATACATGCAAAGAAGATTATTATAATTGCACAGTATATACCATCACAGTTTAGAAAGAGCAATAGATTTATAGCAAATGACCCCTCTGACCCAAATCCGTATGACTATGTATATGGATGCTCTTCAGGTTTTTTATTTTCTGATCTGCAACATCAGTCAGCTGCAAGACTATCACTAGAAGATCACTAGACTATCACTAGTTCTAAACTTGATACATTTACTGACTTTAAGAAAACTTAAAAGGAAAATGAAGGAAGCACCAGAAGTTTGAAAGAACAGCAGCAAAGATGTAACCTCCGGGGAAAACTGCTCTCACACACTTAATTTTAAATATATACACTTTCATACGGACTTACCTGGGAATGTAGACATAGAAGATTATATATAGATAATAATAAAGGACAAAGACTATTAAAAAGGAATCATCAGAAAGAAATGGAGAATACTGATTCCACAAGATGCTTAAATGTTCTGTTTCTCATTGTTTTTGTTTATAGTCTGTATTTATATTTTTGGAAGTAAAAATTTAAGAATATCAGGTCAGATAAAACAAAAAAGTATTACAGAATTGATGCTCACTGTATCGTTAAGCAATCAGAGTCCTAGGACTAGTTTAGAAGAATGAGAAGTAAGTAACATACCATATAGGGAGCTACTCATTAGACTACTCTTAGCTTTGCCAAGCCTGAATGATTTTTATTTTATAATCAGTCTTATTTATTGTTGACAATCATAGAGTTGTTCAACCTACCTGTCCTGTATGCTCTGTTTCATCTTTGTTAATAAGATACATCAGAAAAAACCTAGAAGCAAAGAAACAGCTATTACAAAAGCAGTATTTGGAAACATTAGGCAAGTCACAGAGGGATGACTGTTTTTCAGCATGTATAGTGATAATGCTGTTTATGGATTTACAAGTTCCAGAGTTCTGTTAATGACAATGTTCCCAGACATATCAAATACACTTTCTTGACACTGTTGACTTTCACTCATTGTTCAGTGAATAGTATGATAAAAACCAAGAGATTCAGTTTTTTCTTACATTAAATAGAAACTCAGTTTAAATGATGATTTACTAAACTTTAATCTGAAAATTGTAACAGACATTCTCTTGACCATGAACACCAACTTGGAAGCAGAGTCACTGGAACTCTTCCACCACACACACACACACACACACACCTGCAATGAATAAGAAACCAAGACGATTAAGAGATTTCTCTTATTGAAAATATAGGGTGAGAATAGTTTACTAGCATATGCAACTCACGATGAACATGAGCAGAAAACAACTTGTCATTTTAAAAAGACTTGGAATTTTTTTTTAAAGTCTTGGAGTTTTGAGATATCTGACAGACACTAGGTGATTTCAAAATTCACTTGTAATAGGCATTCTGTCAAAAATATTTATAAACAGGAATTACAATTATGCACAAAGCCATTAAAAAAATTTCCTTACGGTGATACACTTAGAGTAAGCATGCTATAGTATGTCATTTGTGAAATACTTTGTAGGCAGGAACAAATGCCATGTGATGGTGTTCTTAATGTATAGTGTTTACGCAACCTGTGGAAGGTTTTCTTTATGTGGAAATTCCTTGACTTCACTGTCTTGTTTTGTGCAAATACAGTGCTAGTTTATAGACACAAAGCCATATTCCATCCATTACTTCATAGTGACAGCACTAGTATAAAATATGCTTTGACACTAGTTTTCTATATGTCTTTGACCGGAGAGGAACAGTGTGATAGAGTGATCGTGGACCTGCTAGATGGTTTTCTTTTCAGGTTTAAAAAGACTGAGTTCAGTGTCCACATTCTTGCTTGAATTTTCCAAAGGTAGACCTGATGCCCGTGGTCTGACATCACTCTATAGCTCCTTATTCCAGTTCCAGTATCTCTTGGTCAGCCTCAGCACACCACTCAAAGTATTTCCTTATTGTGCCTTTGCTTGTCCACTTTCTCCATCCCACCAGGCAAGGTCATACTGTTTCTCTGCACCTTACCCAACACATTCAATTTTACAACACTTCCACAGCAACATACTAAGTTTCCATCTCCTAACCCACACAAACTTCGTGTGTCAAAACCAAGCTGGAAAAAAAGTAATGATTTTTTTTCATTTCTAGCTCCCATCACCATAGAATTATATATTCAGACAGCATGAGTGCACATCAAAGCCAAACAGTACTGACTCTTACATAAGTGAGAGAGCTAATTAGGTACTTGCAGAGGCTGCATGGGTCATGAGTTAGTGAGGAGTTCATTTTTACTGTACTCACAAATAATTGGCCAAGTTGTGCTCCTGTAGCGTGTGTGTTTCAAAGCCATGGGGTACTGTATCAAAGTAGTCATTTCCTATTCCACAGATAAAGCACTTTGTCTAAAAGAAAGAATAGAGAGCACTTCAATACTATATATAACCCTGCCCCCTTTAAGAAAAAGCCAATAAAAATGGAACAATTTTCTTGGAAATGGCAATGGATCATGTATAGCATGCTGAACAAAAAGGTTTTTCTTTTAATGATTGGGACTGGATACCTCAGCCAAAAACACTTGAATAGAAGTTTAACTGCCATCAGAACAGGTTTTTACTGTTTAAAAAAAACTACAAATCTTTGCCAGCTGTAAAGTGAACAGGCATCAGGAGAAAAAATGGCATACAATGGTCAAAGCTGTTTTTTTCTCCCTTTAACACTGTAAGTAACACTCACTGTAACACATGGCAATATTTACCCCAATGCCTGTTGTGGTTCTCCAGCTGAAACTGAATATGCTTGAAATTTAGATTACAAAACACAGTAGGCGTGCAACACTTTTCTGAATTCTTAGTCATAAATGACAACATAGAAAACCACCAAGTACAGGATCCTTTCACACATAGATTGACCAAAATAAATTACATCTGAGATAAACTGAAATGTGACAGTGTTCACACTCTGTGTTAGAAACCTCTAGTCTGAAGATCCAAAAGCCTTAAATAGTTACAGGCATGGAATTCATTACAATATACAGCAATGTGCATAGATTTTTCTTGCTTACAAACCTGAAGATACAGGGATTAGTGAAAATTTTAAAAAGTCATGAGAAAATAATACGTTAGGCCTTTTGTCTGATTTGTTAATTTATTGGTGACAGCAAAAAACTAGCCACTCTTGATCTGGAGGTATTTAAAAAATCCATTCTAGGAATTGGCAAACAAATCTACAATATGCTTAGAGCAGAACATCAGTTTAGACAAAATGGGTTTGTCCTCCACACAGACACATGCAGGGAGCAGCTAGCACTTGTCAAAGCGTAGCATACCTCCTTCCCAGGAGGCAGCAGAGAGTGCTAAATGCTATTCAGAACCTGGATGCTATTAGACTTTTCTATTGATAAAATTGTTTAAAAATAATTCTACTGAGTACTGACAGAACTGCTCAAGTATGTTCTTACTTTTTAAAAGATTAAAAAAAAGTTAATTAAAAAATAATCTCAGTATCTCAGTTACTCTTTCCATTTAATGAACTGACATGCAAGAGTAGAATCTCATCCAAGACACAATATGATATTGGTATTTTCCTCTTAGTTTAAAAAACTAGCCACTAGCTAGATCATGTTTTGACTGAAAACAGATATGCATGAAACCTGAAAATAGGGTATGGTTCAGCAATCGGATGTTCTTACCTCCATGTCTTCCTTAACTTGCTCTTGCTGATCTCTTAACTCACCAAAAGCATCAATAATTAAACCTAGGGTTTAAGTTAAAATGATTGTTAATGTTCAAGAACAGAACACTGACAATGAATGTTTGGAAATCCAGGGATAACACTGACAAAAAATATTAAATGGGAAGTTGTGCACACATAAATAATACAAGCCAATCAATACACATTCCAAAGACTACTAAAACAACTCAATACATGGAGAAAAATTAGCAAGTCGAAGAAAACGGATGCCAGTAATAAAATTGCAAAATGGGACAGGCAGGCATAGGTTTTATCCATAGTATTCTAATCATGAGTTTTTTCAGTGATGAAGGCTTTACTATGGAAAGAATGCTACTGTACATTTAACAGAGTTCAGGGATTTCTTGCACAGCACATGCAGAGGGGCCCAAAGCTCTGTGCATCCTCTCTCATAATCATTGAGCACAAAGTTCCACTGTCAGAAATCTACAGAAGGGGTTATTTTAGGGAGATACAGAAAGAAGAAAAACACCACAGGCTCTATGGCTCAGATTATAAATTCTTCATGATTCTCCCTTTGCTTATAGCAATACAAATAAGGACCAACTTCACAGTCATTATTGACATTACTGTACTATAAAACTGATAACTACCCAATGAGAATCACTGAATCATGCAGTTGTTTAGATTGGAAAAGATCTTTAAGATCATCAGGTCCAATAGTTAATCTGGCACTAGCAAGTCTAAACCATGTCCCTCAAACTCCTTTTCTCCATGCTAAAAACCCCCAGCTCCCTCAACTGCTCCTCATAAGATTTGTGCTCTAGACCCTTCATCTGCTGTGCTGTCTTCTTTGGACAAGCTCCAGCACCCCAACGTTCCTTTTGTAGTGAGGGACCCAAAACTGTGCACAGTATCCAAGGTGAAGCCTCAGCAGTGTGTAGGGAGATGATCACTTCCCTAGTCCTGCTGGCCACACTATCTGTTACAAGCCAGGATTTTTGGCATTCTTGGCCCCCTTGTCACACTGCTAGCTGATATTCAACTGATTATCAACCAATACCTCTTCAGCCACTCACAAAATGAAGGAACAAGCAGTATGAGATATGCTACTTCAGGATGTAAAAATTTTACAACATCCCTGAGTCCTTCGAAAAACTTGTTGCTTGAGTAGGAGTATAAACAAGTTACCACAAGTTCAGAGTGGCCTTCTAAACTTCCTTGTAGGAAGTTAGAAAGAATCCTTACTGCTGTCTAAATTATCATGTTAGTTACCTGCTAGCTGACAGAAAGCAAGAAGGTATCACTATTTATAGCATCAACTGGGCCTAGCAAAAATCCTTACACATTTTTTGCAAAATTAAAAGCACACTTCTGTGAATCTGTATAGACTTTAATAAAAGTTGATGTTCTAGGCAATCTTGAAAATCTTTTGAAGGTCTAATATGGAAACAGATGGGGCTTTTAAATACATTAATCCAAACATGATAGGAAAAACCCTGACTTCCCAAAATTCAGTATCCACTATCCAGATGAGAACAGTTAGTCACACTATCAGTCAACTAGTTTCACATGAAGTCAGAAGCTAACCTGATGACAGATGATTTTCCATTGTCATTAACCAGGCTAAACTAAAACTGTTTCATATCAGACACTGTTCTTTACTCTTTGTTGCTTTTCAAATAAGCAGGCATCACACCAAAAAGAGAGTTTTAGGTAAGAAAAGATTAAACCTCCTAAAGTTATGTTCCAATTTTCACAACTCTACCAACCACTCTAAAGATCTGCCAGTGAAAAACATTAGATGCTGGCAGGGGTAATACTGACAGCACCTGCTACTGATTTTGTCCTTATAAGCTCAGAAAGGGTGGGTTATACTGAAAGACAACTTTAAGGTATGCCACAAGATTTCTAATCCCTTCTGTTGCTGATCATTTACTTTACATTTGCACCTAAAAATAAAAAAAGCCCAATTTACACTGTGCTTTTAGAAAGGGCAATGAGAAGATAGAAACTGTAGTGACACCACTATTCTCACAGCAAAGAGCATTTTTTGTTTCCACTAATCTAGTTAGACTGTTTACTTTGGAGAGACAAGGACACAAGCCAGCTGGGTGTGATTTACTGTATAAATCTGTGCTTCATGATCTGCTCCGGTGTCCTGGTTGAATTTTATGTGTGGGATTACCATCGCACTAAGATCTTTGTAGCATTAAATAACTCTTTCAGTCTTACCATGGGTTACAAGCATATACCTTGAATAATTGCAAGCAGGATGACAATTACAAAGAAGAAGAAAGTGATGTCAAAGATAATCCGATAGATTTCATATTCATCTCCTGCTGGATCCTCTATTTCATCACCAATACCTCCACCTGCACGCACTCCAACATACATGTGAAACATGTAGCACTAGAAAACACAAAAAAAGGGATACAAAATCTGTCTGCAGCTAAAAGTAAAAATACTCATGGTTGCAAGTTCAGTAATTGGCAGAACTGGTCTATGGTCCAGCAACTACACTATGTCAAGCCATCTTTTTCTCCTTTTTGAGGTTAAGTATATTTCTGAGGGTGGTGAAATGATGCTGTGCAGCTCAAACTGCAGTATTCCATGTTCTGTCCTTATTAGGCACTTTAAAAAGATCAAAGGTTCAAGCACTTTAAGCCCAGCAGCACATTTCACAGTTTTGGTAACATGCACACAGGAAATGCCATAACCACCATGGCCACCTCGTTTACCATTTTCCTAGCTCGAAAGTAAGTTATCTTTCTTCATCTTTGTTGTTTAAAGCAAAAATTAAAATCCATAGAAACAAACCCCCCAAAACCCAAACCAAACAACAACCTCTGAAAATGTTTGTGCAGAGGACAGGCTAATAATGGTCTGAGACTAATACTGTGAACCTATGATCTGAAAAACTGTATAATAGGTCTCTTGGTATAGTTATGTGGGATGCAAAGAATGAAAAATTTCCAGTTTATCATGCTATAAACTTAATAGAAAATTAATATTATCATTATTATTATCATTCTCCAAGGTCTGATTCGTTCTTTTTCTTTAAGTAGCTTTTCATAGTACAGGTCCAGTGTTCTCACTCTTAGAAAAAAGTAGCGATGACAGCAATGGAATCCTAAAACCTAACCATCAAAAAAAAAATCCTTACATAAGGGATTTTGAGGTTGAGTGACCAATGGCTGAAAAATGTAACAATTTTTAGAGAGAGGTTTTCTTCACCTTTGAAGGTCAATCATTAACATAAATGAAAGTAGTGTCAGTTATTTAAAAAGTTTTAAAAGTTCTTTTTCTATTTCTAAAAAAAATTTCTGTGTAGTTTTTTATTTTTAAAAAATCACATTGCAAGTTTTACCACTTTTACAAAACACAACACTAATTTTAGAGCACATCACATGTATTTCTAATTTACTCCTGTACAAATTTATAGCTTTTTTATAAGTGTATTTTCAGAGAATTACAGAGCAGGTAAGGTCAAAAGGGACTTTAGGAGTTTTCTGGTCCAAATACTGCTCAAAGCAGGGTTCATTATAAGTTGCTCTGGTCTTTATCCAATCAGATCATTACAAACTTCAAAGGATGGATACTGCACAATCTCTCTGAGCAACCTGATCCACTGGCTTGGCTCAAAACACCTTTTTCCACCTAATGTCCATGGTCTCCAGCCATGCATGAATGTGTCTTCCCAGTATCTCCTCTGCAGGCACTGGGAAGCTGCTCTTACACTCCTGCTCCCTAAGCTTTCTCTCCTGCAGGCCAAACAAGCCCAATTCCCTCCACTACTTCTCCCAGGTTCTCCAGAACCTGTCAATTTAGTGGCCCTCCGCTAATTTATGCTCAAGTTTATCAATGTTTGTCTTGAACTGAATCTCCCAAATGGGACAAAAATACAGACATACTAGTCTGCTTCTATAGTTTATGTAAGAATTAGGCTTTTAAAATGGTGTCAGTTCCCTGGAAGTGACTCATAGCTTGTAACATCCTAAAACATATATAACTTCATTTTAACAGTACATGACTGCTTTTAGAGGGATATTAATGGAATATTAGAAATTCGTTGTGGTTTAAGCTCTACCTAACATTCACACCTGCAAAGCCTGATATTACTGTCTTAGTAAGCACAAAATAATTTTCAGTGGTTCTGAGCACAAGAGAGATTTCATTAAAAGAATTGCCGATTGAAGATAATCATGGTTATTCATGCCAGAGGAAACTGATGGATTTCCAAGCCTAAACAAGCATTTCAAGACCTAAATTACCTATGAAAGTCTTAGCCAATAAGTGACTCTCTTCCTGAATAGCTTGTCAAACCTTGAGATTCAGAAGTACTGCCCTTGCACTGACTCAGCTTAGCTTGTAGTTCTTCATTTTTTGAGACACTATAGAAAAGAATATTATCATTTTATTCTATTCATTTATAGATGTGCTTGTTTAACATACGCAGGGTATATGTAGTTGTTAGATATATATGTTCTTATATTTGTTCTTTTGCCTTCAATTATAGTCATTCCTGTTGCTGGCGAGTGATGTGACTGTATGGTCAGGATAAAAACATAACAGTTTAAGAAAAAAATCCAGAAAGCAAAATAGACTTACTGTTAGCATATCATCACATTTCATGTCTGGCATATCACCATCTTCACTCTTGTTGTAAAACTTGCGAAAGAAATTGAATGCCACAACTGTATACAAATATACTACTACTGCCAGTAATCCCACTGTTAAGACAAGCTGGAAAACAAAATTATTGAGTGGATATAACACCACCATGGAATGACACTATATAATTTTCTTTGCAGAAAGAGAAGGAATGTAACAGTCTTCTATATGTACTAGCAGAATGAAAACTTTCTTTACTTTTTTTTCTGTTTCTTTTCATATCTTTGTTATGTTTGGTAATATATCTGCATATTTTCATGCAAAGATTTTTTAATTACTGGTTTTATTTTGAAAGAAAACTATGTTTCAGAAACACAATTGCAAAATCCAGTGGATACATAAGCAAGTTACCAATTCATTAGTATCATATAAAACCTACACAATGAGATGAAAATTTACTTTTTATTAAATTTTACTAATAGTAATAGTTCTACTATTTAATGTAATCATTATATTATTGCAATATAGTATTTCTAATAATTTAATACGGAAACAATTTTGTTTATGCCTATGAGAACACATATGAACCAAGCTTTTCCTAGCATTTTAGTATCTACCTCAGAGAAGCAGCAAAAAACACCCCACTGCTCAACTGCAGTATCATTAAAATTTTGCCTTGAGCTTTATGGAAAACAGCTAGAAGTGAACTGTGATATCCTGCAAATTGATATTTCATTTGCATAGCTGCCAGACCTAAACAATTCCTTATCCTAAGTTACTAAAACTTCAGAATTCCTTTTAAAGGTAGAATACCTCACTTTTTTTCCAACTTTTTTTTCAGTGCAGACTAATTTTTATTTTTTGTTGTACTTTTAAGAAGTCAGAATTAAGAATTTAAGAAATATCATTCTTTAAATAGCAAAGAATGTGGTATGTTGATTTCTATAACTTTAAGACACCATTTTTCTTCCAGAAATTATACTTACATTTACCACATAAATTAAAACAAATAAGTAGGAAGTCACCTTGAATGTTAAGAGTTTTTTATTTGTCATGTGCTTCACTAGTTAATTTGAATTATAAAGTGTATCCATTTAAATGTGCATTATTTCTTAAAAAACATTGACAAGGACAGCGCATCTGGAAGTAGAATAAAATTAAATCTTTCACCCTTTCCATATACAAAAATCATTGCTTGTGATTTTGTTTCACTAGTATCAAACTTGCTTAGGAAAAAAAAAAATCACAAACCCCCTGAAAAATAACTTGCTACTGATAAATTTCAAAATGGCACTTGCCACCAGACACAAGGACCTACAAAGTATAAAGTCAGAATTGAAGTTCCATCTTACTAGAACAGCTCGTAAATATACACTACAGATAAGACCTTATAAATCTCATTTTCTAGTTTCCCCACTGACACAAGTTCTAAACTTCATGAAGAAAGAACAATTCTGTTGTCAATCTGCAGAACAGTTGAATTAAGTTATGATTATTTCTGCTGGAAAGAGATTGCAATTGATACCTGTTTGCCATTGTGAGTCACTGATGACAAGATAGTTCTTAATGTCTTGAATCCCATCGCAATGTCAAGGAGATGAGCAGCAAAGAAAAAATTGTTGTAATGGCCAAGGACTGACATGGTCATGTACCATGCTAGATAAAGGAAAGACTAACAGAAAAAAACAAGAACATCGCAAAATAAAACTCATAGCTATTATCATACTCATGGCTAATACCTTTAACTTAATTCAAAATACAAAGGAAAAGTAGAAATTGCTTGATTGTGGTTTTTTTTTTAAAATAGAAATCAGTTATTTGGTTTTGTACATAGAATTTGCTAGCGATCTTTGAGAAATCTTTCTTTGTGCAAAAATATTAACGTAGCTAATACGGAATTCACAAGGTATGGTCAAAATTGTCATACTCTAAATTTTAAATAGTAAAAACTAATTTTGAAATCGCTAAAACCTTATTTGTTAATGTTTGTAAAGTGGTTGGTGGTTTTTTTCCTGATTTAAATTATTTTTGTTTATTAATTTCTAAATAATTATATTAAAATATTAAAGCCCTAAGGTAGTAAATGACAAATTAAAGGACTTTGCAGATAATAGGAATTTTATAATTGATTCAAACAACTACAATTTAAACATATAAATACTATTTAAGTAGTTTAGTAACTATTACTACAGATGTTAATTCCATCTTTTCCTCTACAATTTACTTTTTTTTGGACTAACAGACAAGTAGATATTTATAAAAAGAAATTACAGTCCCCTCCCTTAGGAAAAAAACTAATCCTGAACAAATTCTTACTCTTTACAGATCAGACTGTCTATAGACCTGGAGATTTATCAATCCTAAAGTCAGATTACACTTTCATCCTCTGGCAGTTCTTGTTCCAAAATCATTTGTTCCCCAATAATTTTTCCCCCCAGTAAAATAAGGTGAGTTAGGAAAGTGATAATCATAAGACTTAATCATATGATCAGTGACTTCATAAACAGCAACGTATTTTTACTTTTTTATTATTCATTTTTTCTTTTTGTCTTTAAAGATTCCTTTTTTTCAAATTATTAAAATCAGCAGCTTCATTCTGTGTCACATCACACTACAAGTTTCAGTGATGCAAATCTTAGCAATGCCACATATATTAACTATACAGCCCTGACTGTGCTCCAGGAATATTGAAGTGTTCGTTAAGTTTCTGAATGATATGAAAAATTATAATTAGATTTTAAATAGCCATTTTTCTAATTCTACATTGCAGTGCTGTTTATTGCTTCTGAATAAAGCATATCAGAAGGGGGGTGGGAATTGACTGAGGTTCTGTAGACGTATACCCACGTAACTGGGAAAAGATTTTGGCAATGCATTTTAAACTTTCAAGATTTTCTTTATCTATGCAATAAATTAATGATAATCAAGAATATTTCATACTGCCTCCCTTTGAGGCAGTTTGGGTTGACAAGTGTATATTGGTTTTTAGAACGTGAATATATACAAATAGAGAGAGAGAAAAACTTACATTATCAGTGAAAACAACTCCTAATTTCCACATCTGATATTTAACATCAATGGAATTTAGCCTGTAAAAATAAATAAATGTATTTTACATCAAAACACAATAAGAGAACACAACACAATCTGTAAAATTATTTGCCAGGTTATTTACAACACAAAAAGGGAAAGACTAGGAGTTAGGGGTCAAGGAGACAGAAGAAAAACATGGTTCATTTGCATTGGGAATGGAAATGATACATGCTACATTTCCCTTCTGTGTTAAGAGACACAGAGGTATCTGGTCTGGCTTCAGTCTGAGCCATTTCCTGATGGCACAGGCAGAAGCAGAGGCACTAGAGTTGGGATACCATTCTCCGTTTCATTTGGTCCTGAAGTGGAGCAGTAAGGGTTTCACTCCAGTGCTTTTCCCACCACTATCTTCATTGCACTGTAAATATTTCAAATGTTGAATACGGAACATGCCTATATTTTAGTAGATTCATTAGTGTTCATTTTCTGACACTGGTAAAACATGGATACATGTATCTTCCTGAAGCATATGAATTCTCTGTGAACAGTTCTGTAAATTTCTGTCCTAATTGTTTGATTTCCCCAGAGCATATTCATCTATTCATCTAAGTATGGAATGATTTTTCCAGGAAGAACATGAAAGACAAATGATTTTTATTCTTTTTAAAGTATATAATATGGAGTAGGCGTTACAGATGTAACAAAAAACTGACATACTTCGGGCCTGACTCTGAAACTAAATATTTCACCAGCTTTCTCCAACTGCTTCATTCTGGTCTGTTGTTCCAACAGTATTCACAGAAATATTATTTCTAAGTTCTTCCCAAATATGAGTCATGAGAACACAGGGAAGGAAAAGTAATTTAATTTTTTTAATGCCAATAATAAAAGCAATAAACATTTAAAAAAATTCTCAATCATGATTCCTACTATAATCCAGAAACAAAACAGTAGGTCTGAAAGTATTCTGGAAATTACTCCTGCCACAATATTAATTTTTATTTAACATTCCAATGCCACAAAGTCCTTAGGCCTTGACACTGTACATGATTGATTGTTTGGCTGGATTCCAGGTTTATTTATCCATCTCTACAAAAGACAGATTATAAGGATCTATCTTTACAAAATCAACCCTTGCTTTAATGCAGTTCTGACCTACTAGTGATTCCACTGTCTATCTCATATAATCCTTACAAACCCATTGATAAAATGTTGCTTTCAAAGAAAGCTATAAATAAATCCTTACATCAAAGTATCTTTAGCATTTAAAGTCCTTCTGTAAAGATACTTCACCTATTTGAATATCTGTTTTTATAAGGCAGAAATAGAAAAAAAACCAATTTTGCAGTGCTTTACAAAAGCTGAGGCTGTCACTTCCCTAAGAAGGAAAATTAATGGAATTACTCTGAACGTCTAAGAGCTTTTTTTGAAGTAAGTTGCTCAGATGATAGGTAAACACAATTTATGGAAAACAACTTCTAAAAAGATGCAGACTAATCATCCACCTTCCTAGATTGTACTGGTCATTATCACTCCATCATCTATTTATAATTAGAACACATAGTGCCAATTTTGCTCATTCTTTCCAGCTGTGATCATCTGAGAGAATTGTGAAAAGGAGTTTCCAGCCCAGTTGTAATGACACTATCAAAACAGTGGGAATGCAATGCATTCAAACACCTGTTCACTGAAAGTTATATGTCCATACATAAAAGCCAGTGTAATCCTGCATATATGTTGCCATTAATGAAATAAAATCACTATATCATTTGACTTATTTATCTCATCTGGCTATACATAAAAGCACAATAAGAATATTCAAAGCTAAACACTAAAAACCCACACCAAAAAAACAATCACACAAACAACGCAAACAGATCAGAAGCAATTGCTTACACAGCAGATAAGGAGCTATCTTTCTTTGGTTTCTTCTTTTCTCGAGCATCACTAAAATCGAGAGCAGCTTTGTCCATGCCTAGTAACTCACTGATCCTGTCACGGCCATAGAACTCACCATACTTGTCCATGACCTAAAGTCAGGAGGAATATGTAATCAGCTGGGTAGACAAGCTGGTTTTTGGTCTGGTTTATGAAGACGAGAGGTTTAACATGCACAACATTTTCATCTGTTCGTTTCCATTATTATATCAGTCAGTAACATTCTTTTTTCCTGCTCAATTGCAATCAATGGGTGGGTGTGAAAGATAAGAGGGAAACAATGCAGCAGAAGGAGAATAACTAAATTAGTATCAGCACTGACAGACTGCAAGGTGACAAAGGAAAGTAGTGTTTTAAATATCCTAGGTACATGAAAAGCACTGGTTACAGTAAGACTTCTCAATGACAGTACTTGACCCTTAGTAGTTACTACTCCTAAGAAAAATTCTTTTTAAAGTTCTGTTTAAAAAGGTTTTGTAAATAACCAGATTGAGTGTTTGAGATTTTATTTTTTTTAAGGGGAATTATTTAATGTTGAAATAGCTAGTTCCATTGCATAATTTTAAAATTATATTTTTGTTAATTGATAATGCAATGAAATCATGATACACAAAAAATACATAGGAATCAAAAGATTTTGAACAGAAAGTTACAGCTAAAAATTAGTTACAATGAATTCAAACTATTCCCCACCTCTTTCTTACAAAATTCAACGTGTTTCTTATGAAACTTTTCAGGAAACAAGCATTTACTTGTTCTCATTTTTCCTGAACACACAGCTCCTTCCTAAATATTATGTCTGTCTTCATTTGCAAAAGAATACTCAATACAGTATTTTGCTTAAGTAGACCATAACTGAATGACTCCCAGGTGCAGAGGTATTTTACTTAGCTGACTATAACCAATGCTTTAAATCTTTCTTGATGTGTTTGCAGATTTTTGAAGACAAACCTTCTTTGTCACATAACTGAAAACAGTGTATCGTAACTGTGAATTTAAGTATATTTCTATGTAAATATAAATAAAAGAAAACATTCTTTGCAAATATATTGTATTTGAAAGCATTAAAATCTATGTAGAGGAGTTTCTCAGCCAAAGATAAAGTACCAAACCCTCCATGCAACCTAAAATCATTCTTTTCTTCTTAATAGAAACCCTCCTTGATCAATTACACTGACAGAAGTAACGTAGAATTGTATTTTCTTTCTTGAATGGTCTGTGCAAGCTACTCCCTCCTCTTTGCTTAGATACAAATATGGAAAATTATACTTTCAACAGCAAAAAGAATACCCACAAAGCATTTTAGATAGGTTCATCTAAACCTGTTATGAAGCAGAAGAGCACTAGTATTTAAAACTACTTATTTCCGAAAGTGGGATTCAACATTGGCATGAAATGGTATGAAGGCGGCCTAAGTCTGACCCAACAACATAAACACCTGCTTTCAACTGTGACAAAACTCCCTGGGATGACTATTCTTGTTCAGCTATGCTTCATACATAACTTGCTTTCTAAGAGCAAGCTGAGGAAACATTTTATGTAACATCCCTAAGAAATTAACTTTGTCTCTGCTTACAGAGAGCTATTTCTGAGAGACAGATTGTCAGGCTTTGTGATGAAAGCTCACCCGCAAAGGACTACAGAGAGACAATGGTTGGGGGAAGAATACCTTGTCCAGTTGCTCCCTAGTCCACCACAGGATCATTAATGGCCCATCTCCTCCAGCCTGCAGGAGCACAGGGGCACAATGGTGGGCAGGAACCTAAACTACAGACTCACAGTGAATGGACACCCCTCCTGGTCCCTCACAGGACTGTCCCAGGACAGCCTCAGTCTCAGTGTCCAGGTATGAAACCTGTCAAAATGAGTCACTGGGAGTAGACCACAAGTGTTAATGCCAAGAGATGCAAGATACATTATGGGATGGCAAAGAAAGAACATTTGCAGACTGTACGGAACTTATTATTAGATATAGGGAGAAAGTAAAGGTGGGACAAGGGATGGATTTAGGTGATTTGGAGAGGAACAAGCATGGGGAAATAAAGTGGTAAGGGATGGGCTATATCTCTGCACAGTTTGCTGATCAGTACAGTTGTCTGTCTGTGCACTGTGCCTGAACATCTCAGTCTGTCTTACCTTATTAAAGTCCTTTTTAACCCTCTCCTGGATGAGAGACACTATTCTATTCTCATGGTGGTAAATATATAGAAATACACAGACTTAGCAGTTTACATATATTGCAATATACATACAAACGTGCACAGAAATTCTCCACAGAATTTCATGAATGTATTTGAATTCCTGTATTATACAAGCTGTACATAAAAAAGGTTTGAAAGAATAACTGTCCAAACCACATAGAAGTAGTTTTATGTATAAGGTGAGTAGAGATTACTGTGTATTTTAAAATGTTAAATAAGGAAATCTACATTGAATCAAAGTTATGTTTCAAAGAAGTTTAGTTCACATTTTGAAAATAAACATGTATTAAAATTTTATTTTAACTTCATATATATTTTTAAAATAAAGCCTTACCTTTCTTTTCACAAATTTGTCCCAGTAGTTATTTGGAAAAGACCTGAAAAACACAGATAGACAATATGCCATTTTAGACACCGATGAGAAGATGCAGCAGTTAGAAATATGGTATAAAAATTGCATACTGATTTTGTTTCTACGAGGCAATTTGTTGTTGTTGTTACCACCAGGTAGTCATTTGTGAAGTCACTGTTATGGAAGTTGCCAAATGTTCTGCCAACCCTGTTAGCATGGCTGAGAAAGTGTGACAGGGATGATGTCTGCAGACAGGGTTCTGAAGAAATTGGATCACACAGTCCCATGAAGAAAGTCAGGACTTTAAATATGTTTCTAAAGGAGAGCCTTCAAGACACACTAAAAGGGTGCAAAGCACAGTTCCTCTCAAACTGACAGCAATACACGATCATCACTGTGCTGGTCAAAATAAATTCTTGGGTTTTTTTTCCTTTTATGGAATGGAAATAATGTTAAAGCAAAATCCTGGGAATTAATTAGATTAGAAACTAATAGAAAACATTAGGATAACAGGTGCCTGAAATATTTTGTCTAGAAATATATCCCTCACAATTGTCTATTTCAGATAAGCTGTATGATCAACTGTATGAGTGTGGTGATTGAAGGACAACTCCTTGCAAAGCTATAAAAATACAGAGTAGGTAAAAACTCACTGCGTGTTGATCACAAGTCTATCCCACTGTCCTTTAATATCATCTTCAGATGGCTGTTCAGTTATATACAACCCATCAAATTCCAATTTCCTTGCCACTTCCTTTTCTCTCTTAAAAATAACCAGTGGAACCTGTGATTAAAAAAAAATAAAAAAATCAGGAATTATTTATGATTAACTGATATGGCTTCGAGTTTTTAAGAAAAGCTGATAGTCACAAAATATTGAGTTTGAAAATAAAACAAAGCAAAAATAGCATTTAGAAAATTAAAACATTTGACAATTGCCCAGAAAACTGTATAGATGTACAAGGATCAGATCTTTCAGAATCATACAACTACAAGGTACTACACAGATGTAAAAAAGATGGCAAAAACCCTGAAAAGAGCCATCAAATAAAAATAGTTCTTCAGTGCTATGGAGCTATTAGAGCTAATCAAGGGAGAGAGAGATAAAATAAAAATTATATTTAAATGCTTCAAAATTCTAGTGCCAAAATATTCATTTGGGATCATACTTTTGAACTGCACTTTGATAGCTAGAGGTGTTAGAGATTCCCTTTCATTTGTTGAAGGATTCCTGAGGTTTCACAGTTGGAAGCAAAGTGGTTTCACAGCAGAGAGCAAAGACTGAAAACAGTAAAATAAGATCCTTAAATCACATTCACATTCCATACACTTGATTCACGTTCTCTAGCTCTTTGCCAGCAGCTGAGACACCTGAGCAATAAGGATCAGGCTTTACCTACAAAAACAAGTCTGTCATCAGCTGAATGACATTCAAAAATGCATCTGAGAAGGCAGATGTAAACAGTAGTCTCAGTGGAGTGAATTTTTCTTAGAAATCTGTTACCAACAAAAAATAAAACCTACTGTTCCCTGGAATTATTTCACAGGTCCCCAAAATTCACCAATCCTTTATTACCCATCTTGCCTGTATTACTAGTCAAGACTGGACATGAGCATACTGAAATAGTAATGATAAAAATTAGACTTCTCAAGCAACATGTTGATTGCATGTGGTACAATAACAGTAGTCCCACTCTTATTTTCAGACTAATTGAGAAAAATTTACTGGATTTCATGCAGAGCAATTGCCAGAAGCAAACACAACATACAGAGACCTGCAGTTAAGAAGATTTTTAATTATGAAAGCAGAACACCTCCAAAGACAGAAATTGAAACCATGTTTACTCTTCAGGGTTTCAGAATCAGAAAGGAGGCAATTCATTATGGCAAATAATGACAATAATGTCTTTCCCTTGTAATCAGAGAATAAATGTAGTTAGAAAAAACAATGCGGAAAAGTAGCCTAAAAAGTCATAAGGGGTGGGAGGAGAGGACATCTCAAAAGTCATAAATCTAAGCTTTCAATGCTGCATGCCAGTGAAATAGGAAAACAGAGAGAATCATAGAATGTGTTAGGTTGGAAGGGACCTTTAAAGGTCATTTAGTCAACTCCCCCTACAGTAAGCAGGGACATCTTTACTCACAGCCCCATAAAGCTTGACATTTACAAGTTTTAGTATTATTTGACCTGCAGAGACGCTTAAGGTAGAGATGAAATTCAATCATCTGTTGCAGTCATATGATGACTATTTGCCTTAATTACAAATGCAGATTGCATCTTTTTAGCACAGAAAAAGTATTATCCATTGAAAGAGAAAAGAAATACATCAAGGACTACATAAAATCTTAATAAAGAAATAAAGAAGTTATAATTTTAAAGACAAATGAGCAGTCATACCAGTTCATAGCAAAGTTCCATTTAATTTAATACTGTCTTGCACTTTGAACTATGGTTTGTGGCATGGGAAGAGTACATCCCAGCTATACTCCTTAAAGAGGTTTATAGGATTGGTCTTTCTAAAACAGAAGTGGCATTTTGTCAATAAAGGTGGCATCTTTATTTCTTACTTCCCAAACAGAGAACTTAAGCGTATTTTAAAGGAACATCTTATAGAAATTCCTGCCAAAACACCACCACCAGAGTGCATATGAGTAGGCTTTGCCTCTAGCCACAGCATGCAGTACTCCCAACTGCTGTATACTTTCCAAATGACCCACCTGACAGATTAGTAACACAAACACCAAACACCGTCATTTAACTTGCTCTGATCATGTGCATGCACAAGTTGCCTTTGACAGTCACAAGCAGCTTCTGAAACAGGTTACTGCTCTGTCTGGCTGATGTGGTAAAGGTGCAAGTGGTGATTTTATGATCCACTGTCAGCCCAGCAAATTAGGCTTTGGCCTGTAACTTAGGTGACACTCAGTAACATTTCTTTACATTGTCTCTCAACTTGCTTAAGCAGAATTGCTATGACTTTATTCCAATTTATACCATTCAATGGATAAAAAAGTTGGGAGCAAGAAGAAAAAACAAGGTTCAGATTTTCTTACTTTCAAACAGTAATACCCTATGATACAGAAGAATGAGATGACTGTGTGTAGGATGGCCAAAATCCGCAGTGTGGGCTCCATGTAGCCACTGCTTTCTTCCAGGACATAATGCACTGCAATGACCCTTTGGTTGTCGCTTTCCAGGCTGTTCAATTTGGTACTTTCACCATCAGACACCACAGGAATTTCCTTTTCTTCTGCCACAGCAGAGGTGGAGACCTGTTTAAATCACTGAATCTTAATATTGCAGCTGTATTCCTTTGACAGGAGATTTACACTACTACAAGCTAAGTAGTATAACTGAAAACAATGCAATTGTGAGGAATTAATTTTTCACATAAAAATGCCCACAAAGAATAGCTCACAGAGATCCTTTCATCTTGTTACATCAACCTGTGATAGCATGCATTTTCTTTTTCTTCTTTTTTTTTTTTTTTTTTTTCCACTGTCCATCCACAGTAGCAAATCTGGGCTATGCTGAATTTTATCCCCTCAAATTCCAGAAAGGGCATAGTCCTCTCGCAAGAAACCCAGTCAACTCCTGACATTCCCACGTGTAGCCTTTATCAACAGGGCTTTGCCAGAAACTGATTTGAGTCTGAAGACTCTAGAGTTGTAGCAACAATACCAAGTCTTGACAAAGAAGATCAGTGATATTCTAGGCAGCATAAGACGATGTGACTTCTCTTTGCTGTACACCCCCTCTCATGGGAGCACAAGAAAACATCTCAGCGACATGTATTAAAGTTGCCAGTGAAGGCTGGACTTGTCTGAGTCACTGTACTGTGAAATGGAGCATCTGAGGCATGGGCACGCCTTTCAGTCTGCTGCCTCTGTCCCAGCACAGAGCTTTGCAAATAGCTATCTGTGTACTGGAAGTCTATTATTGCCTCACACACTTCAGCTCTCACTGTTTTTGATATCTGCACCGGCAGTATGAAGCAGGTATTTAATCTGTTTGACTAAGCAGTTTTACCATAGTATGCTGCATACAAAACCTGAACATTTGTCAGCAAAAAACTTGAAAAGTAATATTTTGTGAAGTTTACCTTATAGAAAAGCAGAATGAAGTTGATGGCAAAAGCAACAAACAATGCCAACATCCTCATGTTGTAGAAGTTTCGTGCAAAGTAATTCTGAAAATAGAAACAGAAGTGAAATATACTTTGTCTTATAATGATACCGCATTCCTTATTAGGTTGTTGCATGAGTGGTGGGGTTTTTTTTGTTTGTTTGTTTGCTTTCTCTATGAAGATTTTTAATAGAGGGGGAAAAATAATTGAGTAATGTACAAATTCTCTCATACTCCATATATGCAATAATGGACAAAGAACCATTTATTTAACTCCATGCAGAAAGGGATGAAGTATTTCTAGTTGCCTCTTACATCTTTTCCATTTTCTTCTCAACACACTTAGAGACAATATAGAAACATCACAATGTAATCATAATGCAATACTAACACAAATCTCTATCTTCCCTGCACCTCAATACTCTGGGCAAATCGTTACTTTTACCAAGAATCCAAAAATGTCTGCATATATATGTATTTTAAATCTTCTGTTCTCAAATCCATTGTGGTTTTCCAGATCAGCAAAAAGATCATCTGTGACCTAGGTACTAGGAGTAGAGAAGGCTTCTCTCACATTATGAAGCTATCAAAAGGCTTGCAGAAACGTACCTTTTCCCTTCCTGACAATTCACAAACCTTTCTAGCACATATTTGAATGCTTTAACTCTCATATGGGAATTCCTTCATTTTGCAGTCCTAACCATAGATGACTAAGTGAATTATTCAATGAGAGTCTTAGAAGAAAAATTAAATTAAATTTTCATGACTGCTACATGATTAGCCTAAAAAATTAATCCAAGTTCAATAGCAAAACTTAAACACCTAATTCCTTATTAAATTGGTGAATGCAGTTTTGCTGTTACTCATCTTAGAAGGAGGCCATCCCTACACAATTGTATCTACTAGATATATAGCACAAGTGTATTTGGTTTTGATCTGCATTTCACACTAGCCTCACAGAATATATATGCAATCTCCTAACAAAAAATAGTATGATTTTTATATGGTTCTAAAGCAAACAGGGATATAACTCTCAGATCCAGTTATACTATTTTAGTTAGTCTTAATTTCCACAGGTCTTGACAAGCTTCTCAAATAATTTACTATTTCACAAAAAAAAAATCTGTAATACCTTTTCTTATGAGTTTTAGGCTACGTATTGTATCTTAATAAATTATTTTATAGGAGGGCTTGTCATTTCCCAAAGTTATCTCTCATGGAAATACAAATCCTTCAGGCTCACAAGCTGCTGTGAAAATTCAGGGCATTTTATTTACATAAAAATGCGTGGCTGTTTTCCAATGACAGTCTGGCATCTCTGAATGTTTGGGTTTTGGATAGTAATTGGTTTTCTAACAATTAATATTTTGTCCACTAAATTATTTATCTGTTTCTTTTCCCTAATACGCTAGTTAAACCTTTGCCTTTACGTCTTTTTTATGGGTGATGATGATGGATAGAAAAATTAGGATCATCAAATACAAATTTCACTTTAGATTGGCAGAATAATATAGTAGTGCTAATCCCTCCCAAAAGCTAAACACACAGTTTAGAGAACAGCTTACAAGAAGCTTCTGCTGGTATGCAATGATTTTCTTCCAGAAAGCTGATTCCTGAACTTCCGGTTCACCATATCTGTGAGCATGAAGTTGTCTTAATTTCTGTTTCCCTTTATCTTCCTTAGCTTTCTCCTCTTTTTCTCCATCTTCTCCTCTTAGGACACAAAAGAAGCCAAAAGAATACACCAAATTAATAAAATTGCTAAACCAAAAATTAAAATCACACCCTGAAAGAAACCATTGCATCTTTTCATGAGGTTCAAGTAGCCATGACTCATACAGCTCACACACACAGATAGCAGAGACATATCCCTCTTCAGCCCAAAGCACTGGCAAGAGTGACAGTCTGGGTAAGTGTACAGATAATTAAACTTACTGGTTTGGCACCTTGAATGAGGATGCTAACTGGTGGAGGCAGGTGTCCTGATTTCTGCCAACCTTACCACCCGAGGGTCTGCTTCATAACTGCAGATAACACTTGCACAGATGAAAGTCTGTAAGCCAGCGGCTTGCATGTGTGAGTGCCTATACATCTAAGTGCTCTCCTCCAACCTCATGCACTTGAACTATCTGGTTCCCACAAAGGTTGCAGAAAACTTTGGTTCTTCTTGCATCTTAAGTCTGCATTTCTGCTCAACTGAAGGATTCATAAGTTCCCACTCCGAGAGGAGACAGGAATAAGAAAGCTTGACAGCATTTAATAAGTGATTATCACCATGCTGCCCAATTATAGAAGGACATAGTGGGCTTCCTTCTCCCAACACATGATCTAAAGAACTGGGAATTATCTTAGGAGTTAATTTGACCTGACAACATGATTGATGAAAGGATCACAGAAGTCCTATTCAAGGCAAAACAGAGTGAGCAGCAACTTATAACTTATATTATTAATTTCTCTGTACATATCTACAAACAGAATAACCGATATCCTAAACTGCCAATGTCCTCAACAAACTTTCACTTGAAAGTTGACATGGAAGTTTGTCTTATGTTAGGTGTGGTTTCAGGGCCAGACACTGCACTCCTCTCAGAGAGCACAGGTATTACGGCAACTCACACTGTCAAGCAGAGGAATCAATGGTGAAGTGACCTTCAAAAGTGAGCAAGACTCTCCTTCACAACGTTATACTGGCTAAGTTAGAAATTTGCTTAGGAAGATTAGGAACAAGAGGTTTCTTTTTTACTGGCAAGTGTTTGTCATCCTAGGAGAGCAGTAAAGACTGAGGTTAAGACTAAGGGACCCACTTAGATTTTTGACAGTGACATATCAGCTATAGGAACTGTACACTCAACAGAATTATACCTGTATCAGGAACCATAAAATACAGGGAGAGAGTGCCATACTCTACAGGTTAAAACCAAGTCACATGTTTTGCTTTCCACTACTTTTATTCTGAGCTAATCTCATTAACATTAGATTTTAACATATTCTAAAAAGATTAGAATGATCATTTATCAAGTGCCTACACTTGTTCTTCATAAAGATGTGAGAGTATTCAGTAATTCATTAACATTACATTGGAATATCAAGGTTTTGCAAAATTCAAACAACTCAAAACAGATTCAGTTTCTAACACTGATAGATACGTTGTTTCTGGAATCCAGGTGCTTTTGCAGTTTTTCAAAGACATTTTCTTCTAGCTTTCAGACTTCCCAAGAACTTAATCAATCAAACATGCATAAAAACTAAATCAATAATAAAGGATGTTGCTGGAAGAGGAAAATTCATTAAATCTGTGTGGTGCTATTTACGTGAATTTTCGTAGCAAATGTACATGGATGTAGAGAGCAGTTTAAAAAAATCCTAACTGGGGAACATGAATGGACACAAAATTAAAGACAAAGTAGTAAGAACAAATCAAGCTGTTTTTTTCAGTGAAACAAACCCCATTCCATAGGATCAGAGGTTAAAGCAATACATACTCTGCTTTTTCAGGTTCAGATTTTGTTTCCTCCTTTTCTTCCTTTTCATCTTCTTTCACCTGCTCCTACAGAAAGATTAAAAGGAAGCTAAATACTATTATACTGTATACAGTTAAAAGGATAGAGAGCAGATTGTTAGATGCTTCATCCTCCTCCCCCCAAAAAAATCCAATTGAAACCCCCAGAGAATACAATCCTTCAATTTACGTTAATAAAGAGACATTTTAATACTGAATTAAAAGCAAAATCAAAACACCACATACTTAAAGAAGTCTATTGGTATTCTAGTTTCTGATGTCAGAGACATCAGTAACACCAGTAACTATATGTGATTCCTTAAAAACCATGACACAAAACCTAGAAAAACATAGGTGCAAGTTTTGTTTCAAGACTGTACTTAACATAAGAAAGAAGGAAACATACAGCAGAAATGAAAAATAGAATTACCTGGATTTTTTCCTGTACCTCAGGCATTGGAGCTAAGGAAGGAGTGCTCAGTAAATCACTCAAACCAGCATTTGGATTGTGAGGGATCAGTTTATACTGTCCACCTTCTCTTTTCAGATCCAAACCAAATATATCTGAAAGCAGGTCACTCTCATCGGATAAAGTTCTCAGATCAGTTAAGTCTTCAGTAGGCAAAGCAGCTTCTGTTGGCTTCCTTTCTCCCTCTTCTCCTTCCCCACGTACCTCATCCTGAGTGGGATCTGGCATATTAGCTAATAGTTCAGCCACCTTGATTTTTTTTGCTCCTTCTACTAGGCTTCCTCCAAGCAGCAAACTGCATATGATGCGAAAGAAGCCCCGGATGACACTACAAGCAAAATGTAATAAGCCCATCAAAATGCTCCAATAGGAAGAAAACAAAGCCATGACCATGTCCTTCATGGTCATTTTCTTCACTCTTTTCATCTGTTTCTTTAGGCTCTTCATGCTAAGCATTTTCATAAGCATCATTAAATTATGCTTGAGGGCTACTAATGCTGACTTCATGGTCACAAGAGAGAAGAAACCCATTCTAGGATCCTGTTCCTCAGGCTTATCTTTCTCATTCTCCTCTTTATTTGCTGAACGTTCATTCAAATCCGACTCAGATATCTGGGCAGCCAGTTGCATTTCAAAGATGGTATCCTCACAGAAATTAACAAAAAGCTCCATCTTCTCTTTCTCCCCGCCTTCATTTACAACATCAAATATAAATTGTCTCTTTGACTCTTTTACCTGAGGTTTCTCCCACTGAGTCCGACTTGACTCACTTATTTCAAAATAAACTCGTTCAATGCGCTTTGCGCTGCCCATGATTTCAATGCGTCCAAGGAAAGGCTGAAAGTAGTTCAGCACACTCTCTGACAGTTCAAGAAAAGTTTGCAAGCGAGTATCATGTGGCATGTGTTCTGACAGGTTGGTCAGGAGGACAGCGACATTGAAACCAATGTCTTTGGCCGGTTCATGGAATCTTTTCACAAACTCCTCATAGTCCAGAGTCTCATTCTCGTCTGTTTCAGCACACGAAAGCAGAAATTCAGTTTCAGACTGCGTGTAGTGCTTATGGCTTTCCATTGCCTTGTGAAAATCCCTCTTGGAAATTATTCCTTTACCATCAGGGTCATATTCTTTGAATGCATCAGAGGAAGTCAAATCCTTCAATTTTAAGAACATATCAAAAAACTTCAGAATCATCTCTACATTGTTGGATGATTCCACAAGCATATCAACCATCTGCTTGCCAATGGTTCCGTTCACAACATTACCTAGATGTGATGACATGTAGTTAGAGATACTGGTTGTAGCAAATGTTTCAGCAAAGAAAAATGTAAAACAATGACTAGTGAAATAATCAAATGGCAATAATGATAAACTATTGGCTAACACTCATATGAGATAGCTAGCTGTAAAATCAGATATCTTCTACTAGTAACACTACCCTAAAACTTGGAAAAACTGTGATACAGTATTTCCCATTAAAGAAAAGAAGACATAGCAAGACCTACAGAGAGATATGTTTTACAATTAATATAGTACTAAAAATGAGGCAGAATCCTATGTATTTTACTATAGTTCAATACAGACAGAACTAGTGTCGCATCAGCTAGGATGAGTAGCTCAGTAGGTTACTCATGCAGCACGGCCTATGATATTAAGAATTTATCTTGCTTCTCAATGATCTTCTATAAGCAAAGAAGTAGCAATGCATGCTACACTGCAGCCTATGCTACTCTTACTGCCCTCCCAGTTTCCTCAATAAAGTAAATGTGATAGGATACATGTAAGACACAAAAAGGCAAAACAGATCTTCGGATCATCTATGTGTATGCCTTGTTAATATTGTATTAGTGCTTCCAATACTGGACTATAAAGGAGCTAAACAGATAGTGGTATTTCTTTACAATTATTACATTCTCTGGGGAATCATAATTCCAGGCATTAGCTATAAAGGACACTGAACCTAGTCACTACATGAATCAAAATCTGCTTTGAAACTAGGTAACTACCGAAATAAAGTTAATATAGTAAAGTTGTTTAAAAAATGACCGATAAATGTTTCCGTTCCTAGAACTCAGGATTCCGACTTCAATAGTCAACAAAAATAGTTCAATAGCCAAAAGATAAGCCAAGCTCATGGAAACAAAGTAGAACTTTTGCCAGAGCTGGATTTTACACGATTCTGAAATTCATTATTATAAATAAACCTTATCATTTATATGATATAAATCTCCAATTCACTTTAAGGTCTCATAACTCTTTTCCCTAATGAGACATGAAAATCAAAAATACGAAGGAAAATGAAGCACTATTTCTCACAAGAGGAAATTCACAAAGGTTAAATACTTTATTAGAACGCATGTGAAAGAGGATTTGAAATTTCATTTTTAGTACCTTCCAACATTGACAGCAACATGACAACCATGTCCTTCTGAAGATCCATTAATTCCTTCAGTAATTCAATTTGACTGGAATCCTAAATAAAGAACACAATATATATATATATATATATATATAATGACTTATTTGACATTTATATATGTGCATGTGTATTTCACACTGTAAAAATGAGACTTAGAAATTAAGAAGCTAGTACTGTCAAAGCTCATAATACAGTGAAAAAATATTTAATTGCTTGGTTACTTACACTGCATTTACAGGATCAAGCATTTACATGATCATCTGTTTCAAAGACAGTAATTTAATAAATAAAGAGTGAAAACTGATAGTGATGAAAAAAATTAAAGCAATAACTTTTTATCTGAAGCTCATAGATAATGCCTCTGTAATGTTTTATATGAGCTAAAATATTGTTGCTGGTGGTGTAATCAAGTTTACAGCTATGAAGGCTTGTAAAAACAGCAGTGGCAGCAGCACATAGAGCTCAAGCATAACATGGTTTCAACTGAATGATTACATCATAGGCCACTAAACTTTCTTTTTAATACAAATTTTCATCATATTTACTGATAAAGTTCCATTAGTAATATAAATAACATTTCAGAATATTTACTGATAAAGTTCCATTAGCATATCCTTAAACTGACATGGTGCTGATTCTATTAGCTACTTTTTACCTCACTCGTTGGCTTGCCAGTAATTTCTACCTGAGTCCATCTGGATAGATTTCTTGACCAACTTTTTTTTTTTTTTGCAGTGGTATATTGTTGCATCATGCCATTGTTAAGGCATACTTGAGCATTGCTGGACTTCAGTAACCAGTACAACAAACTCAAGGTACATTACAGCAATTTGGATCTTGGATTGAAAACAGCACAAGTTGGAAATAATGAAGATTTCTAATTGATTTTTATTGTAAGTTTTCCTTATAAGTATTAGTTCAAGAGTTGCATACAGACTCCAGGATTTTTGTTCATTTAGACTTTGTTTCATTTATTGCCTACAGAGATTTCTTAGGAAGTGTTACCCATATCACCTTGATATTTCTTAGTGCAAGACTAGAGAAGTGCAAAAACTAACCAAACAAAACAGTGATTTAGTTTTGTTCCTATTTAAATGTCATTTCAGATAGTCTCCAAAATTGCTCTGGAAACTCCTGATTTAAAAAAAAAAACCCTAACCAAGCACGTCTGTTACAGACAGAAGCCATAGGGCAACTCCTTGTAAATCTATTTAGCCATGCTCTACACTCTTGAAAATTGGTATTTTAATAGAAATTAAAAAGCTTATTAGTATAATTTTAAATAAGCATAAATGAATCAAAGAGCTAACGTCTCTTGTGGTCTTTCCCAAGGCTCTGCCAGCCCCCTAAGGAGCTCCCAAAAGTGAACAGCTTGCCCTCCACACAAGACAAATACACCATCACTACTTATCACACATCTGGAATACACTCTTTCTGTTATCCCACAGAACAGCATGAGTAACTCCACACACTCCAAGTGATCTTGTGAAAACATTCTTGGCTTTCTTTGAAGTGGCAGGATAAGTATTATTATTTTCTAGCTGCAGTAATCAAAAGATGCTATGAAGCCACTCTGGGCACAGCTGAGACTATAAACATGTCATTATAAAAAATTAAATGTCAGCAATAGCCATGTTATATTTCTCAATCAACACAGGGCTACCACGTGTTTGACTTGTTGCCAGTAACTACTTACATCCTGCTTTCCATATTGCTTAGTGGTACGGGAAGAAAGCACAATTGCCATTGCTGTGCCCTACCTAAACTTTGAGTATTTTAAAAAATATATAAGAAGGTGTTCCAAAACCAGGACAGTATCTACAGGCACTTATAAATACACTTCAGTAGAAACTCAGTGCATCAGGTTTCACTGTGACACCATTTGCTGGAAGACCACTTCTATTTAGCCATAAAGAATAAGACAAAGTCGACAAATCTAAGCAGTCAGGCTACTTTCAGTCATAGTCACAAAGGTAGGGAGGAAAATAATTTGAGCAAAACTACTTCAATCTATACAAACAATACTTACATGGATACATTTGGAGCCAAATAATGAAATCTAAAAATCTCAGAACCTTCAAAGCTGTATTTCTTTACAACAGCTAAAACATTTACAAGCTTATGATACTTTTCTCTCAGAATATCGAATTATGTAAAAAAATCAGAATCACTACATTAAATTAAGATGTGCCATTTTTCCAAAAAAGGAAAGTTAAAAAATCTGCTTCTTAAGTACTTGCATCCAAAAGCAATTCACTCATTCTGAGATCTGATTGCTCTCTTTTTCTACTAAGAGCAGAAAAGGTTTAGATGCAGACATGTTGAACTAGGGTTCAGTAATGATGAACGAGTGTTCAGTGTAGGACATGTTAATGAAGATGGGTCCTGCATGAAAAGCTTGTGCAAAATTTCAGAAAACACTATGACAGAACTTTGTCAAGACAGGAGTTGGCTAGTTCTTTATGAATATTGAAGATATGATTCATTTGCAGCTTGATTTAATTAACTTTGTCATGTGGCCAGTAATCCAATGACAGGACTGCTATTCACACCCACTAGAACTTTGTAATTTAATCCCTCAACTGCCATGTTCTATCACCTCTGCCTCTTATTTTTCCCCTCATATTTCCCCTATTAGCTGCTGTTATTAATGTTTTGAACATATTCACAAATCTGCTTATCTTTTACAGAAATGTTAGATAAAGTAAAACAAAAAGATACCTGAGACAGCTTCATCTGCATGTGGGCAAACACATGAAGAAAACCAACTACAGCATCCCATAGCCTGCTGTGTGCCAGACTTTGCTGATTCCCAGTACATGGCCCCTATTCAGATAAAAAATAAACCCACATAGTTTATTTGCAAGAAACACTAGAAACCAGAAAGGAAGACATACAGGAAGTGCATCACTTGGGGCTGTCATTTAGAAACTGCTATGAAAAATTAAACATATCTAGAATTATCTATGTAATAACGCCATGGACTGTAAGCAATACCTATTCGTAATAACCGTTCTGCCTCTGATTTAGGCAAGTCCCAATTTACTAATTCAGAACCACAAAAAAAAAAGTATATCTGCTTGCAACTTTAAACTGCAAATGCTAAAGGTTATTATCCCCCATGTAGCTCTGTATATCAGAAATAACTATAAAAGGTTAATGCAAAATTAGCATAAGGGATTAGAGAATCACTCATGACATATTTTTCCCCAGAATATTCTAGCTGTTGTAGAATATAGTGCTAAAGAACATTCTTCCAAAAATTCCAACTTCTAAAAAACAGAAATAAAAAAATCTTTTGAAGCCTCAAAGAATAACAAGTAAAAATCTTTACCAGTTAACAATGCTACTTGATTTGCCAAATACATTTATCCTAAATACATGCACACACATGTATATAAGCTACTTGTACTCATATTTATTCAGTCCTATTCCATCACATGCTGTCCTCAGGAACTATAATGTATTTGTTTGGTAATATGATATTCATTTGAGTGAAAACAATAAAACAGACCTAATAGTCTGATGAGATTCTCTCTAACCTGCTTATTATATTCAGAAACAAACTTTAATATTGTTGACTGATTTACATGAGGAATTGACAAAGAACTAAATTACACTTAATTCCAAAAATATCATGGAAGAACTGCTCTATTGTTATTTTGACAGAATTGTTCCCAATCTCACTTATAGTGGAGTCTATCTCAAGAACAACTCTACAATTCTCATATGTACTGTGCAGCTTCAATATTTTAAACACAGCATTGATGCCTTAAAACAGCCTTATTACTGAGAGAAAAAACAACTTAATGTTCTGTTGACAGAACATAGCAATTATGTTTTCACCTTAGTTTCTCGATCGATTAAAAGTGAAGACATTAAAGTGAGTAACACTGCTGCAGTTTAGGCCAAATTTAAAAAAAAAAAACAAAAACAAACAAACACCAAAACAACAACAAACCAAAGCAAAACACCCTCTACTGTCTTGTATAGAACCAAGGATGATTATTTACCTCTGTGAATTTGACTAAATTACTGGGATTCCAAAAGAGTAGCGACATCTACATACATTTTTCAGAACTTCATACTTAAATAAAAGCCACTAAAATAATGTTGAAGCACAAATGCATCCATGTTATATTTCTATGTTGTATCTTCATGACAAAAATAGTTTTCTTTAAAATCAATGGAATTCCAATCAAATTAATTTACCTGGATATACTCCGTGAGAGTATTGAAAACTTGTTTTGCAACCTGGATGGCTTTGGAAAAATTTCGTTGTCCTTGCTCATCAATAACATCCTTTCCAGAATAATACCAATAGAAATCACTAATGGATTCCTAAAAAAGTTTGAAGAAGCAGAAAAAGATTATGTAATCAAATTGCCTCTATCTGGTTATTAATCAAGAGAAGAAAAATAACATTTGATGGCATTCCAGCTCTGAAAAGTATTTAGTTTATAAAGCTTTTCAATGACCCCCCAAAGATTCTCAAGTATTACTTCAAGAATTGAAGTTTCATCTCTAGGGAATCAACGGGAAAACAAATAAACTTAAATAAATAATTAAAAAAACCCACAGCAAACCTCAAAATAAGATTTTAAAAGAAAATGAGATCTGTTGGTATCTGCTTTTTGAAATACAACTACCTGCATTCTGCGAAGGAGTACTCAGTAGTACTACCATGCTGCAAGCTGTTCATTAAACAATCTGTCTTTATACTGCATGCTTGACACCTAGTCAATAGTGGGAGCACACATTACTTTATATGTGTGATTCCTCTTTCAGTTTCCCCAAAGGTGAGCTTATTAAGGTTCAGCAAAGCAAACAATGAAATTAAAATCATTGTATTGTCCCTACAAGTTCTACAGAATCCATACGGATAAAAAGCAATGTTGACAACAACAGCTACTTAAAACCCACCAGTTTTCAAAGTCTGGAAATCTCAGACCCAAATAAATGGCTAAAGGGAAAATCTAACTAGATAAACTTAAAAACAAAACAAACAAACAAAAAAGCGCTGCCAAAAAAACCCACACCCCCAACCAAAAATATATTATCATGCACAGTATTCTTCTAAAAGATGATTATTAATATTTATCATAAAATATGTTTTCATGTCTTCCACAAGCTCCAATCTGTAAACAAACGAGACTTTTTCATTACCTCCACTGGGTTGTTACAATTAAAGATTTTAATATTTAAAGATTAGGGGGATAATTCAGAGGATTGAAGGATTTTTAATCTAGCCTTTTGCTTTGCTTTTTTTCCTCCTTAGAAAATGATGTGCTGTTCCTATACTTCATTCCATACAATCACAAAACTGCCTATACAACAGCGCAGTGTTTAGACCAAACCAGAACATGGATGGAAAAGCAGCTGGCTGAGGCTTATCTTAACAATACAGAAACATTCAGTCACACAGCAGTCTCAGTCAACAACTGGCTAATCGAATTCACTGGTACACTTAAGCAGGTATCTGCCTTCTGCCTGTTCTCCTTGGTTAACAAACTCCATCTTATTCTTGAATATCAGTCTTTCACACCTATGTTACCTTTGACCCTCACAGTACAAACTAACAACTCTAGGAACTGCAACCAGTAGAGAATTACAGCCTCTCTCATCACTGTGGGCTAACAGCAACCAAAGTGTCTTGAGAAATATATGTGTTCCTCTAATAAAAGAGAACATTTTGTGATAGGGATGAAGTTTGATTTTGTGGTACAGCAAACCATGTATTGCTGAAAATTCCAGAGAAATGAAGAAATTCTACATTCTCCACATATAAACTTTTGCCTTATGGTCCCCATAAATTAAATAAATTAAAAAAAAAAAAAAGTATGTATTGTATATATGCAATTCATTATTGTGATCCACTTAGTTAATATACAAGTTAACCTACCTGAACTCTTAATAAGTAATCCACAGTGGAAATGATAATATTAACAGTTGTGTTGTTACCAGTCTGAGTTCTCAGATAATTCTGAAAATCTAAAAATGAAAATAAAGTTTAATTTAAATTTAATTGTTGAAGACTCAGAATACTAATCCTGAAAATTAATCCTGAATTATCCTGATGTAGGAAAGCATAGCTTTGAGGCACGGATTTGTTTTCTATTTTTTTTAAAACAAATGCTTTAAAGATTTTCAGCATTTTATTGCAGAGATCACATATTAGTGAACTTCCAAAGCCAGAAGCTTGACTATCTGTTGCATCTGTAAGTCTTTATATCTTGGCCTTATTTTCATCTCATTTATGACTAATTTTACAACTCTAGAACTCCATCAATATCAACATAATTCCACCTAGTATACATTTTGTTAAGCAAAATTAAATAGTGTAATTATACAACTCCTGATTATAAAATCATTAGTATGACCAACAGCTTAAAAAAAATGGGGGTTTTTGCCCTTTTCCTTCTTTTTCTCCTGTAATGATGACACAAAAAACACAAGGAATTGTACTTAATAATAAAAATACACTTAATATAACGTATTTCATTTGGTTTTGTCCTTTAAAATGGATTCTGCTTCCGCAAGAAAGGTATTGTGCATATTGTTATAATTTCACATACAGTTCTGATACTGGTGCCAAGCAGTACACACCAGAAAGCATACAAATGTCAAAGAACAATATACTTTTGTGTCATATTTTTTCTCTGAATCTTCATTCACTAGAAGTTGTAAACCATGATTTTTTTCCTATATAAATTTCCCTTTCCTAGTAGGTCAAGATCCAGAACGCATAATTTCGGAAAACATTGGCTTCTCTACAAGGTTAAAGCTGATTAAAAAAAAACCTGGCAATTTTTTTTCACAAAAATATTTTTCTTTCATGTAGAGTCTAGCATCTACTCCACTTCCCAAGATCTTTTCTGAAGGCTGCCAAACCTTCGGCAGTGAAGAGCTTTTACCTTTAGTTACCATCACCTTGGTTTAGCTGACTGGCAGCCTGCCACAAACCTGAATTATGTCCTTCACAGAGCAACTGAAGGAAGCGGAAGAGGTCACAGGTGAATTCATCATCCTGCATCACCTTTTCTCCTGTAGAAAGGTCAGATGGAAGCAGATTATCACAGGCTGCCAAGTAACACCCCACAGCCCCTGAAGAACATCTCCATCTTTAATTTTATAAGAAAAGGAGAGAAAATTTGTAACCACCAATGTATCTGAAGCACATGTGACTTGTGCTTGGCAGATAGTTATTTGGTCAAAAAAAAAAAAAAGGAACTTAACTTTTGATTTATAAATGTGGCAGCATGAGCTTGGCAACATTTTGGAAATAATCCATGATTTACATTCTTACTAGACTTCACTGGGCATGACTGTTGCATTACATACAAAGGTTAAGATAGGATTAATTTGGTTTCTATTCATCAGAAAACAAGAATGTAATTAAAAATACTGAAATTTCATCAAACAGTAATGAAAATTATTTCCTCAAACTATGTTTTAAAATACTGTGAAATAACCCATGAAATGCACAGCCGTATGAATTCTCAAAAATAGTTTCACCTGAAATATTTGAAGATTTAGTACCTATCTGCTGCTGACACAAAATGGATGTTGGGCATTTGCCTCCCTTGACAAAATAAAGCAATAGACACGATTAAATAGACCAAATGCCAATGCACTTTACTGAATTTGGCCCTTCAGTTCATTTTTTGGTAAATAGTTAATATCCAAATGTATAAAGCTTCAAAATATTTTCTGGATACTTCACAGGAAACAGCATAGTAGAAAGCCCTCAATCAACACACCATTATTTCAATTATATCAATACATACAGTTAACTATGTACACTGACATATAAAGAGGAGAAACAACTGTACAACCAGAAAAACAATCACAACTGAGTAAAGTGTAGAACAGCTAATAAAATGTCACAGAGCAACAACATAGGCATTCAAAACAATCGAGTCCACCTACAGAAAATAAAAAAAAATCCTTTTTAGAACTTTGGAAAAATATTTGGAATGTATATGGCAACAAAAATGGAAGCCATCTAAACTTCTAGTTTTAAGAATATACATCATTTGAATATGTGGCCAAGTGCTATATGTAGGCAACAAAAGGAAAGGAGATAAAATTTTAATCTAGCTCAAAATGAACATTAAAAAGGTTTATTTTTTTTAATGAGGAGATATTTTAGGCTTTCACCTGAACTTCAAAATCCTACATCTACCAAGATAATATTTTTAATGTGTGAACAAAAGGAAGCCAGAAAAGTAACTGAATCAAATTTAAATGAAGCAAAAAAGATCCAGCTTTTTTCAGAAAGGTTAGATGTGTACTTATGGTAGTGGCAAACAATATGCACGTCTGTCTCCAAGAATGAGCCAAATGCTATGAATGAAATTCCATGACATTTTTCTCCATCCCCAGATATAAATACAGGTACATAGTTCTTCAGTCACAGAAGACTGAAAACCATTTAAGCTTTTTAAACCATGAAATATAAATGACTGTTTATGTTGGTCATGACTAATGACTACAGAGAAGGCAATAAGGCATAATCAAGAAGTGCCTGTGCACTTAGATTATTCAACATTATATGCAGGTTCAGCCCTGCAAGATACTTTCGTATGGTGCTGGCCAAAGGCTAGAGTATAGATTCTACTGCAGAATTAGTCTCTTATTGAAATTTTTTGGTTAACTGAACTCCTGTTAGGCTTAAAGTTACACTTGGAGTCACATGCTTTGTAGATTGTATTGGGACTGTCTGCAGTGGAGTTAACTTTGCCCAGAGCAGTCCTCACAGCTGTCAGTAGCTAGAGGGGTGCTAGTAAAACACCCAGGTTCTGGGCATTGTTGAGCAGTGCTGGCACAGCACCAATGCCATCTGTCTGTCTCTCCAACATCCCCCTCACCAGTAGGCTAAGGATGGACAAGGTCTTGGGAGGGGACACAGTTTATCCCAGCAGACCAGAGGGATATTCCATACCATATGATGTCTGCTCAGCAATAAAAGAGAGAGGGAAAGGAGGAGGAAGGGGGCGAGCAGGGGAGGTATTCACTATTTACAAAGTTTGTCTTCTGGAGAAACCTCTATGAAGCCCTGCTTCCTGGGAAGTGGCTGGACATCACTTGCTGATGGGAAGTTGAAGATAAACCTTTTGGTTTAGCTTTGCTTCTATATGTGGCCTTTTGCTTTATGAAAGTAGTGAGGGTTTTTTCCATCCGATTTTTCTCCCCTCAGTGTCCTGCTGAGGAGGGGAACAATAAAGCAGCCTGGTGGACATCTGGCATCTAGCTAAAATCAACCCATCACTTTAATCCAGATGAATATTTATATTTTGCAAAAATAAGCATTACAGAAAGCAGATATTTGGTGGAGCCTGTAGCTTCACACATACAATCCATGTCGCTTGACGGCTGAGATGGCAATGATTTAAAAAATTTCCTCACAAGGATGTATTATGCTGATGTATTATGGTTGGAAAAATCAAGCCCATAAAAGGCCAAACAATGTAGTTCTTGCAAATCAAGATATCACAGAATAGAAGCCATCTGGGGGAATAAGACTACAGAATAAGTTACAGTTTAACATTTTTTCACCTCTATTTTTCTTGCCCTCTTATCAAGTAAAATTTTTCAGAACAGTAAGAAAAAGAAATCAAAACAGTTGCACAGATTACTTTATGAAGCAATCTCCTGGCTTTTAGCACACTCACTGGAAGTTAGGAATTTTTCAAAAATAAGTTTCAATTTTAATATTGGAAGGATTTGAAAGGGTCTCTTATTTAGCACCACTGTAAAAGAAAAAAATCACAAAATGAATACAACTTATTGCAAAATTCTGCAAAATTAGAAAGTAGGTACATTGTTCCACATAAACTGAAAGGTCTCTTGGAAATATTTTTATGTATTTCAAAATGAAGCAAAACACTCTTATTTTAAACGGCTTCACCAAAATAAACTTCAAAATAATCCTGGTTTTCAATTTAAACTGCTGATCAAAATCTGACTAAAACCAATGCTGGTATTGACAAGAATTTTAATTTTAAGATGTCACTTATTGACTGCAAGAGGTGTTTCACTGTCAACTACAGAACTGAAGTGCAGGTCCATCCATCTCTTTCCATAAAATCTGAGAGAACAACCTTTGCTGCTGTGCACAAAAATTCATGCCAGTACGCACAAAGATTTGCATAGATAATGAGCTTGCAAACATACACACTGCATATAGTATGACTTTAAGTTGTGACAAAACTGTGCTCATTAATTTATTTTGATATGATATATATTTTGGCATATATTTGCTTGGACAAAATGTTGCCAATGCTCATGCTGTATGTAAATGATATGCTTACACACATGAAGGTTTTAAGCCTGTAGTTTTTGCAAAACTGGGAGCTTGTGTTTGTGATGTATAGGATCAGAGGAATTGGTTAGGAAATGAAAGAAAGACTGAATGAAAATGAAATAAGTGGGGTTTTTCCTTGAAAGTGCATGTGTCCAAGTTTAATAATTCTCTCTTTTTTTTTTCTTTTAATAAATCCTCAATGGAAGAGATCTAACATCTAGTACTACTCAGAAACATTGGTCTGATACTATGTATCACAGAAATATACGAATAGTTTCAGCTTTCAAAAAGGAAAAGAGCTCCTTTTTGATGGCTTTTAATCAAGAGCAAATCTCTCCCATGATAATTCAATTAATTTATTTTTATCAAAAGACCTGGGTAATGTTTGGTCGGACTGTGAGTGCTGCATGACCTTGACATCTCAATAATCTGATTCAAGTAAGAAAAGCACTTTTCTTACCAGGTGACGCATAACAAACAATTTCTCTGAACTGAAGCTACTTAAGTTCTCTTTTAAATGCAAACACTGCTTCAAATCCAGTGATAAGGGTGGAAAACACTCCCCGAATATAGGCTTTAGTTGACTGCACAGAATTTAAACATCTAAGTGTGGCTAGGTTGGTGAAGGACAGAAGCTCATTTATTGATTTCACCTTATTAATAACTGAAAATACCCATGACATTTACCCTTATGATATCTTTTTATTGTATGACACGTACCACTGTCAGTTTACAATAAAATCCTTTAAGACTTACTATCAGACCAAATTTCAATATAAAATTTTATTTTATTTAAACAAGCCTCCTACAAACTTATGGAGAAACAAAATAGTGTTATGACTTAGTATTATAAGACTAAAAATAAAAATAGAGCTTTCCTGACAAAAAAGGTATAATAATCTAAATGTAAAAACTTCTTACCTTTTTTACTTTGTATGATAAGTAAAACAAGTCTCCCCAAAGGAGAAAAACATTGCACTTTCAAGATTTTTGAGAGTCACTTTGAAATAGCATAGAATATGAATGAAAAATGAAAAAGTATTTAAAGATAAGAATTTCTATATATTCTTGATTTTGAACCCCCTTTTTAAAGAGGAAACAGAACAATCAAAACAAAATACATACAGAAGAAACAACATTGAGTACATCACAAAAACAAGTAAGAAACACATTTGCTAAAGAACCATCAATGTTGTTACCAGTGGGGGTTCCAGGGTTTGGAAAGGGAAGGTAGTACCAGTCAGAGGAATATCAGGACAAGGAGCTTACGATGAGGACAGCACAAAGAAACAGTTGGAATAGAGCAATAAATGTCACATCCGTGTTGACTCTGTACAGGGCTTTCTACCTGTTGCCAAGGTTGACACAGGATCAGAAACAACACTGCCCTTGAGGAAAAGTTGACTCTATTCCCCTACATGTCAACGGCAGTTTGTCTTTGACCTTGGCAAGAATAGTTTCAGGCTTCTATATTGGAAACTCAACGACAACTACTCCTTAATATGTTTCTGCATCACATTCAGATGACATGAGAAACAGGCTACAGTGCACATTTCCCTTAGGAATCAATAAAATGATCTTTAATTGAGGAGAAATTAATGACTCATAAAGTAAGTATCTCCCTCAAAAAAAAAAAAAAAGCAGGGGGAAGGGGAAATGGAAGAAAACTTTTCCACATCTTTGGTACTTCCTTTGTAGTATTTACATATGAGTATTGATAGGATTGTAAAAAGACATACAGTCTCAGGCTCCCATAGAACATAGGATACTCCAAAACTGTTCACTACAGGAGTTTCCCACAGACACACTGGCTGGGCTTTCATAATGCCATCAGGTATTAATACCAGTACCTGTACAGCTCTTACAACATATACCACTTTTCAGTGAATTGAAAAAGGTGTGCTTCATAACACAAAAAAAACTATTATTACTTGAGGATAGTATAATATCAAGAATAATGTAACCCTGAAAAGGAAAAGTCCTTTTTTTGTTTGGCTTTGCTTTGTTCTGTTTTCTAGAATTTTCAATAGCTGGGTATTAATAGATAAAAAAGGTGCTGTTAGCAAATAATATCTATTTGTGCCAAGAAATCTTTGACATAGTGTGATTACCATATCTTGACATTGCTGCTGCTCAGTATCAAAGAAACTGAAAACACATAATCAGAAGTGTAGAATTTTGTTAATCTGCCAAAATAAAATTTCCACTGAGAAAACAAATAAAAATCTAGATCATCGCCCTCCCCAACATTTTGCTAATGAAAAGATATCTGCTGTGTTTGAGCTCACTGTTCCTGCTGAATTGCATTATAATTATGATTTCTCATGGCAACAGCTCCTACAAGGCTCTTCCTTTACTTGAAGTAAGGAACCTTTGAAGTATAGGAACCTTAACACAAGAAGTAGCTTCCAGAGCAAGGAAGAACCACCTGTAAACATTACTGATTCCTTTAAATTAGCAATGCACCACCTCTTTCTTGTATCAATCCTGACTGCATTAGATAAACCTAGCCAGTGGCAAGTCCTCTCCTTACTAACCACCCTCAAATCCTCACTGGATCCACCACTGATTTCCTGTGCTTGCACAAATCAATGCAGCAATAAAGCCACATTCAATACACGACATAAATACTATAGCACAAGAATTTGTGTATGTATAGGTATGATTTTTATTTTTTATTTTAAACATTCATCCATTGCAAATACTGGGCTCACTAAAATGAAAATAAATTTAAAAGAACAGAAAATAAAAAAGAGTTTTAAAAAGGTTGCTGCTCTTACATCTAGTGTGCCAGTTACTGTGCAAATCCTGAGAAAGGGAGGAAGAACAAAGTGGGAAGAGTTGACACAAAAACCAAGAATTTGGTAATACACAATTGTAATAATAGTAGAAAAGAAGCTACTAGTTTAACAGTCTTACAGGAACAAAAAAATCAATTGGTGTTCAGGAGCTGTACAGTGCTGACACAAAGCTAAGAGCAGGAAAAATAAAGAATAGGCAGTTGTTATTAATAATTACCACGCTCATGAGTGATGACTGAGGAAGGGAGGACAGGACAATTAGATCAAAGAAAAAGAAACAAGGAAAAAAGAAAAAAAAAGTTGAGAAATTGTTTTTAGCAGACACAAAACATAATTAGTATTGGTTTTGGCAAAATTAGCTCTGTATTAAAAGACAAAGATCAAATAAACAGAAAATTTGAAAAATCCCTCAAATGAGGAAGCAGAAAAGTACTCTAACATAGGTAGAGTCAACTATGCAGCATTTAGAGATTTATTTATCTTTGCATGCATAATATGCAATTACTAGAAATAGAGGCAGAGGACAGAATAAAAATGAGCTGGTATCTTTACAGTCCATTTCAAAGTCCAACATTAGAAATAATAAATACAATTATTTTGTAGTAGATATTGTCCAAAAGAGCAAAACGTTGTGCAGAATAATCTTCAGTAAAACATGAAAGTAACCGCCAAAACCTTACAGCTGATCAGTGCTGATGATAGCTGCATCAGTGCTCAACCCACAATCCTGTGACCAAATTTTATTTCCATGCGTTCACCTTACTTTGTTTACTCATGTAAGTCTAGCAGGATTTGGTCTATAATTTAAAGTGCGGGAGCACTTCTGAAGCAGCAGCATTTATAATGAGTCTTGAAGTGATTCAGTAAAATTTAATACTTTATGATTTGGATTTGAAACAAGCAGTTGAATATTCAGGAAATATGCCACAAAAAAAAGAGGTACAGGCACAATAGCCAATGAGATATGCCATGTTGCAGGTATGAAATATGAACCCCCAAATGCAATAATGATTATACCATCAAGCTTTTTACCTTTTTTAAGATAAAAATGTGAAAATATTAGGTTACTGTCAGATTTAAACATAAAAATGCACATAAAATATACTGAAAATAAGGGGATAAAACGTGCTTTGGTAGTTCTAATTAAGTCATATCAGAATGAACCTAATGTTTCCAGACAATCACAGTAAAGGAGTAGTAGAACTTACTGTCAGACAGAAAGAAATTGACAGTGAACTGACAACACAAAGGTTAGAAAGCCAAATTGGTTCAACGTCAAAAATAAAGCACACATTTTTTAATATTTCCCCAAATATTTTTGTTTCTCAGCAGGCTTTTTTCCTATCAGTAGATAGAGTTCCCTCAACCTCTAATATCTAACTTATGGCTTAATTATATTGTCTGTTTTTCATTCTAGCCAAGACAGTTTAAGAAACCAGGTGGGAACTCTTAATTTCATTTTATGCTGAAACTGGTTAGGGACTTCTGAAATGTTTTACATGAATAAACACTGCTATTTGTAACTAGAATCTGTTTTCAATTTTACATGTAATGTCTTCACTTCTTTAGGATGATGGGTAGGAGTCCTCTGAGATTGTTCTGAAACTCAACATATTGCTAGTGATTTACTATTGACAAGCATGGGCTTAGGTAGGCCAATTAAATATAAAACACTCTTAGGAATCATTTTAGCTTTGGGCTCTACATATATATTTATAGGGTTCTTTTGAATTCAGCTTGCTTCTGCAAAATGTAAAAGAGAAAAGTTCACAGATCATTTCTGTTAAATCAATAGTACCTGATCCCTCCTCAGTCACCATTCCAAGACCTTCTGCTTTGTTCTGACGTTCAAATGCATTTAAGTCAAGAACACTGCAATGAGAAAAATTACATTTGTCCTGTGTTTAACTAAATACATGAAATATTTCTTTTTGTGAAATATAGAGAAATTTCATTTGTGATTTCATTTAAGTATAGAATCATGCTAGTGTCAAGAATATACATTTGAGTGGATTAATGTATGTGTCTGCTACAAGATTATGGAACTCAGCTCTACAGACTTAACCTACTTTTGTCCTGCAAATGATAAAACAATTTATCTCATTATGATGGAACAGAAAAGGGTGAATGTATGTGTTTATGATATACATGCTTATTTAGGGGTTAAAAAGAAGTCTTTTATATTGTAGCCTGGTTCACCCAAAGCGGCAAGACCCATTGAGAAAGTAATAATGGTATTAGTTCCACTCATTGTTCCTCTCCCTCCACATTCAGCAAAACTGAAGCTGCCAAAGGGGACTATGCAATTCAATGAACCATATTTAAGTAATATACATGCTTACGTATTTATATACGTCAATCCGCAAATTTCAGCCTTTCGTGGTTTACCATCTCATCTATCCATGCCATGGATAAGTTTTGTGCATAAGCAAGAATGATTATTAAAATCTGATGAACACAGATGAACTACAGCAGTAGTTCTGCTGGCAAGAAACCTTGGCCAAATCAAACTTGGCCAAAGACAGTGCTAATAAAAAGGATATAACATGGCACCCTTTTAGTCCTATGATTTATGTTCATTAATACATTTTTAGTGATATGGTTTATTATTAGGAACTATAAATAAAAATGTAAACATATGTATTTTTGTATATATAAAAACAATATAAACTGTGAAGAGACAAGAATGGACAAAAAAGTCGCAGTATCACAGTTTATTAAAAGATAACTATTCCATTCCTTTTTTCTGCCTTCTAAAAAGTCCTGTTAATATTTCTAAGAAAGTTGTTTTTTCCCCAAATCTTTATGATGACTTAACTTTGCTTATAAACTTGGTGCCTGCAAGATTTACAAGATATTCCAAGAGTTAAGAATTAGCCCCTGAGGAATGCTTTTAACTCTGAAGGGTTTTTTCTGGCATATCTATGGTAGACACAAATAACATAAACACTTCTGAAAAGAACTCCTTTATCAAGGAGGATCTATACAATATGAAGATTTTCATACCATGAGCACCAGCTTGTTCTTTTTCCCAAATCTAGCACAAATATCCAGCTGCTGTTTTCAAAAATGTATGTAGACAATCTTCCCAAAACTATAAATCCCATGGGTAAAAATTTAAATTCAAAATAGCAATGTTTAAAGTATATATTTTTCTTACCTACAGGACTGCATAAGACCAGCAAGGCTCTGAAAAAATCCCACATCCTTTTTATCTTTGAGGTAGTCCAGCATTTTCTGCAGTAAAAACAATTAATGGCAGAGAATTAATATTTATACTACATGTTAATCTAGTTAACTAAATACTATATGGATTCCAGATTACTAGTGATGCTGGTGTTTTGAAATATCTCTACTATTTACAAATTAGAGAAAGGACACTTGCAGAGAAAAATCCAGACATTAAAAGTAAAAAGAACATTTAATAATCTCCTTTACCGAAAATAAGGTCGCCTACTTTGGATAGTCCTTAAAAAATACACGGAAAATACATATATTAACTGAAGTCAACATAGCCAGCAGAACTTAGTGTTTAATATAAATACAATCTTGCCAACTGGGCCACAGATTTGCATCAGCATTCTGGTTTCAGCACTGGACTGAGCCCGTCATAATCTCAGTTTGGTTCAAATTATTTTAGCTGCAACAGCATATTGGTAGTCATTTGAGGGGGTTTTTTGTTTGGTTTTTTGTTTGGGTTTTTTTTTGCTTTATTATAATGTGTAATACCTATCTGATAATACATTGCAATAGCAAGAGTTATTCAGTGGAGTGAACTCTGATTTTAGAATACAATGTGTTGTCAAGTGAATGTATAGGATGATACTAGAAATCCCAGGTGTGAACAAAAGTCACAAGGTTTAACATTCATTTTAGTAGTAATTTTACAAGTATTCACGTTGTGAATGAGGTGAAATTCTTTTTGAAAGTAACAAGAATAATAGTGAAAAAGGCTAATAAGTAACTGCCAAAATGGAAGAGCACATAAGCAGACATTGTTAACAGAATATATCAGCATAACCTCAAGTAGACTCACGATCACAGAAAAAGAACACTCCCATAGAAGAGATTAGTGTGGTGCTGTCACAGAACAGCAACACACTAATCAAAGAACTCCAGAGGATGAAGATGACTTTTCAAAAACATTATTGTACCTGACTGCACCCCTGCACCCCACCCTCCCCCCTTCTCCCCAAGTAAGACTGAAGACTTGATTTTAGGACCTAAAGGAAAATTGTAAAGGTGAGCATAACACCAGAGAAAACAGGTAGAAATTACACAACTGAAAGTAGCAGTTCTAACTGTATTACTAATGCTTTCATAAGCATGTCATTCAGACTAGTAGCTTTAGTATTATTGTAAACATAACTGTTTCCTGCATTTTTATTAGTTAAGGCTTTATCAAATAATTTTTTAAAAATTTAGATAGTAGCAGTACAAATTCAGAATAAATAACTATGTACAAATGTCATGATTTTCCTAAGTGATTTAGTATCATGACATCATAAAGAACTGGCAATAGTTCAAGCAGATACTTTTCTGAACAATTTGTGGTCTTTCCAGTTAATTCCTGGTAATGACAGACCCTGAAAAGATCATTCCTTTTGGCTGCATCCAGCTGGTTGTTTAACTTGTGACCTTAACTCTTCCCAGTTTTCTGTACCCTTCAAAATGTCCTACAGCAATGTAATAATGACAGGTATGAATCTATCTAGACACGGGAATCTTAATACAAAACACTGAATGTACTCTGTAGCACTGCAGATTATTGTTAGTATTTCAGACTTGTACCCTGTTCATCACATTATCTTTCTATAGATTAATACATCAAGTTTGAGTTCTCTGCTTTTATCACCAAGATGCTCCATAGCATACGCTAAGGATTTCTGAAGTTGTGTAACGTTTTTTTTTTGTGAATACACGTCACCAATTTTGCTCTACTAGCTACAGAGCAATGACAAGCTCCCAAGAAATCCTTCCCTCCCACACGCTTCCTGTAGATGCTAATGATTTAACACAAAATTTCCCCCTTCTAGCTGAAGTGCAAAATAAATCTCTTTTAGCCTTTTATTCTGTAAATTAGTTATATGTATACAAATAAGAAATACATACCTAGCGAATAAATACCTAGCAAACAAGGTACTTTTGTACGCTATTTTCGACTGGGAATGAGTGAGAGGACAAATAGGATCTGACAAACAGTTACTTCAGTTACTTTACATAATGCACTACTACAATAGTAATAAACCATGGTATAATAAACCAAGACCTATGTGGACTAGAATGGGTGAAAATAAATTAGTACCTTACCTGTTGAACAGTAGAATTTCCTCCATTTAAGATTGCAATCCCCAACTTTAGTGTAGCTGCAACCATTGGCCCCATCTCACCTTAAAATTATTAAAAAATATAGGTCATATATAAAAACAATAATGTTGTATTATTCGTACAGTGACTTAAATGGTAGTTTATCAGGAGAAGCCCTTTTGTTTCTTTGTAAGATAGATCTATTTCTCTTTCATGATTTCTAGTGTGAATTAATACCTTCCTAAGGGCATATAGACAAATTGTAATGTACACATAGCACACGAAAGAAGCAAGATAGAGGACAGCAAAAACTGAGGTCAATGAATACAAATCCCATTTCGTTTGCTAGAGTATCTAACAGTTGATTTTAAATGGGTGCACAATTTTAAGTTAGCTTTCAATTTTAACAGTGTGTCTTCTGTGCCAGTTTAGATTTTTTTCCTGTTTCTCAAAAAAGTGACAGTGATCCAAACCATTTAGTTATGGTTAATATGAAATTTTAAACAGAAATTTTTTAAAACATCACTAATGTAGAAACAAATCACAGAACAAAGAAAGCATCGGACATTAGTGCAAGGTGGTGTTTAAGGGACAAAGGCATCGCTAACATTTGCAAAATGTTTTTTTTAAAGTAAGCCAGTAAAGTACACATTTAGGGAGGGGGACGGGGGAAATGGACCAAAGTCTACATCTAATTCAGAACTGTACACATTCATCCAAGAATTTGGTGGTCATTTTGTCATTGTGCACTAAAGCTTCCTCTCAATCATCACTAGAAAAATTAATAATAGCAATAACAACAACCACCATCTCATTATATTTTTCTGGATTAGATGTTAAAACTTTTTGAAACTCTGGGTACATTTAGAAACAAACTTTAGCGCCAACCTTCTGCAGGTTTTGCCTGATAAAAATTACAACCGTTTCAAAGATCATCAGAAAAAATTATTAGTATGTAATCTACACAACAAAACATTACCTTTACTTGCACTGATTGTCTGCAGAACCATCTCAGCAGCACCCCGGTCATGCAGTCTGGCTTGTTGATACAGAAGTTTTTGCTTTTCCATTTCTTTTTCCTGAATAAAAATTCCAGTCATTTAAGGTGACGATTTCAGTTACTAGCGGTTCTCCAAAGGTTTTTTGTTTTCTCTTAGTATATGGGCTCTATGGCAACATCATGGACCACTTTAATACATACAATGCTACTGAACAGATATTTAAGATGTTCAAGTAATATTCTCCCCTTGGTATTTTTCTTTAATATGCTTTTAGCAGTTTATCTGAAAAGAGTCATCTCAATTGTAAATCGTTAGGTTAGTTCAAAGCCCACGTTCATTATATTTATATACTGCATATATCAAACTTGCACTTTTTTTGCCATGTTTTTGTGCAACAGTTCATACTCTTATAAAAATCTTCTATAGCGTAACCATAACTTCATACTGCTCAGTATGTGGCTCTTGAGTTGCAAGTTGTTGATGAATACCAGAGTAACAGAAGCATCTCAGATTTTTTTCCAAAACATAACATTATATTACAATATAGGTTGCCCACCCTACCAACAGAATATTTGATAGAACACACTGTGCTTTTATATTTTGCATTCTCTAGCGGCAACAAACGATACTGCATGACGTTGCTTGAGCAATGGTGAAGTTTGTTCTTTGTAATTTAAACTACTACCGAAAACATAAAGAAGAACAGAAAGAGCAAACATAAAGGCACAGTTAATTCCAGATGAGTTTGAAGTTTCACCAAGTAAATTGAAGTTTGCTGGAGAATTGAGGATGACTAAGCAGTATAAGTTGCAAAATGGAAGTTGCATAGAGCCCTATGACAGTGAGTCCATCAGATGGCGTGGTAAAAAGCTTACTCAAAAGGAACATGACACAATCAGTTAGTATCATGTCCAAAAACACAACGCCCAAAACATGTATGACCTAAAAGCAGGAACAGCTGCAGCAGAAGTAGCCAGAATGACAGCTTTGCTGCCATAAACTTTCCATCCAAGTTATAGAAAAAAGACATTGGAAGATGGAAGAGGTTTAAAAAATGAAGGCTTGCTAAATAGAGGGTATGAATAATAAATTAAAAAAGAGGTAAAAAAGAGAAATATGTTCAAATGAATGAAAAAGAAACCTTTAACTCAAAAGCAAACCAACACAGACATTTATGCTGTTACCAGAGAGTTCTCGCCGAGGCTGGCAAATTTGTTTCTTAAATCTTTGATAATATCGTGCTGCGGAAACAAAATTCATCAGGGGTTTTTTTTCACACTATTAGCTCTCCTGTGTTTAAATTGTATCTTTCTTTTTTCTTTAAATTATGTGACAGATCTAGATGGAGGCACAAAAGGAAAAAAAAAAATGGCAGCTTTGCTTCATATTTAGCCATGCTAAGGTTTGAAAGTTTTGCCTTCATGTTTAAACCTCTTCCTGGGAGTTCAACAAAAACAAAACAGAAACATACGCACATACACACCCTGAACACACACACACACCCCCCACACCACCAGAAAACTATGACATCACAGATCCAAAATAACTACAGTAAAATTTCATTTGCTTCAGACGTCACTGAAAACTGACCAGTGTTTCTTTTTTAAAAAACTATTTCCTATTTCCAGTTCTTATATTTTTAGACCCAACAATCTTTCATTTTTCTACCATTGCAAGATTTATTATTCACTTATTTTCCCACAAGCTTAAAGCTATACTAATTTCACTATACAATGTTTTTGGATAAGTTTATAAGAACACTTATAGTGAGGATGCATCTGCACCACCTACAGACCAAAAGATAGGGTGCACACACGTCTTGCAATGGCACTACAGAAGAACAGTAGAAACATTCCAAAGCATTGCCAAACAGCTCAAAGTGAGAAGAGTGGCATTTCCCATGGAAATGAAATTGTCTAGGTCACTAGTAACAAGGCAGAGCAAAAACGAAATTAATTAAAACCCATCAACAAAAAAACCCACAATAAACATTTCTTCCAAAAGCAGCAATTCTTTGAGGATAACCCCCAAAGATCAGGTTTCCTTCTTCAGCTTGACAATGCTTTTTCACTGTTGCTTTCTCCATGCACACTTAATACATGTAATTAAATATATGTGTGATGGTAGTGCCAATATGAAGTTGGCCACCCATTGCATACAAAACATTAATAATGCTGCTAGCTGGTCATGGTATCCCCATTTCTCTAAGATGTGTTTTCTCCTACCAGTGTTATCTGTGCTACCAGAACAGTTTTTTGACCCTTATTGTGCTCACCAGTTATGTCAAGAATGCTACCAAAATAATTAGCCAGTGGTTTGAATTTTCTGCTATTGAAACAATTAAAGTAATTCACCAGAATTAAAACCAAAACAAACAAAGAAAAACCCAACAAAAACAACCAAGTGTATTTTATCTTGACTCTTTTCCATTTATAGAGGAAAAAGCTGACCCCTTCAAAATCTATGTACATGTATTCTCAGATTATAGCAACCTGTAAAACCACAGAAACTTTTTCACCATATTCTCTGAAAGCAGAGACTGAAATGTTCTCATCTTCAATCTGGCTTTCTCGTTTGTTTTTACATTCTTACAAGTAACCATATGCCAGAAAACAAAAACCCACCAAACAACCAAGTTGGGCAAAACCAGAAGTCTTAGCTTGAATTTGTAGGCAACAAACCTGCAAAAACTAAATAGGACCTTTAACTGACATTAGTTAGTTTATCATTAACATATGTAGAATGATTCTTGGACTCTCCCTTGGAGTTAAGCCATATGGAGGGGTTGGTTTTCTGCTACTACTAAAACTCACAGCCTAAAACTTGCACGGACTGCAAGTGTATGATCGTACTTCTACAGAATGTTGCTTTTCTGGTGTTTTTTTAATAAGAAATTATGAAAGAAATTTAAAAATATGCAAAAGGACTGAAAGGGCAGAAATTACTTTCAACTCAACTATTCTAAAATGAATGCTTCTCCTTTGAGTGGTCTTCATATTCTATATTTCTCGTAACCTCTGTTTGATCCAGAAAATAACTCTTATTTAAATCTGGGTCTTAGGATGGCAAAAGTTTTAGTGTCAGGCGTGCATGAATACAAGCTATGTATCAAAATACAACAGCAAGTACTCAAGCAGGATCTTTATATATATATATTTTTTAAATATATATATTTTTATACGTATTAAGCATTTAAGTTCAATACATGCTGGTTTATGCTTATGAATAAAGTTGAATTTTTCCTAAATCACTCATTTTGGACTTCTTCAGCTCTAAAAAGACAATGCGCAAAATGAAAAGACAACGCATTATAATTCCTCAAAATTAAATATGTATGACTTAGTGATGGTAAGAAGAGTTTATTTTATCAAATATGCTGTCCATATTACTTACAAGAATATTTCAATCGCTGGAATTTCACGCTCATATTTCTGCTTCTGCTGAAAGTTTCAACCCCAACAGCTTTCTTTCTAATTGAACTGATGATACGACACCCACTATTATACCTCACTGAACTGAAGTATCCTTTGCATATTGACTTTTGTCATTATCCAGATTATCACTAAACAAAAGGAATTCCTTAAAGTAGAGATGGTAAAACATAACAACAAGGTAAACAAGGGATTTAGAGACTACTAAACTGCTAGCATATAAAATAATTAAAATACAATTTATCTTAAAAGTTAATTTCATAATAAATGAATGGCCATTCTAAAACCATTTCTCCCTCAACTGGTGTGCTTTCTTGTTCTATGTACTCTTCGTACTTTAGGATTACTCATATGCCTCAGTGTCAGGCATCTATGAGCCTTCTGTCATTTCGTATTATTTCCATGATACAAGTAAACTCTTCTGAAAATGCCTCAAAGTGGTGTCTAAGTATCATCGCTAAAAAGTAAAATAGGTCCATAAATTAACTACCACATTCTTAGATACACAGAGTCAGTGGAATCTGCTTGCAACTTTTAATCAAAACTACAGCAATTAATTTTTTATAATTCTTTGCAAGGTTTTAGAGAACCAATAGACTTCTGGTAGTAGGGGATTTATTAAGAATTATTATGTAAACATAGGCTTTTATGTACTTCAACTTAAAATCAATGACTGCATAAAAATTTAAAACACTCCCTGCATTCATCTTACAACTGTTGGTGCTAAAAAATAATAAAACTAAGCCTAAAATGTAGCTGGGAAAAAATGCACGAAAAAAAATTGGTTTGATTTTATTAGCGGTAAATTATTCAGCTTTCTTGGGCACTAGCATTAGGGATTTTGTAATATGGTGAGATGAAAGGCAAAGAGGTAATGTCTATAAGAAAAGTATCAGGGGAAAAAAGAAAACTGAAGAGGAATAAACCATCTTATTTATGAATTTTTAACAAATTTCAAACAAGATAGCAAAAAGCTATTATATGTTTCACAATCTAACAGGTAAAAAGACAAAAATTATTTCCTGTATTCAGACCAATATTCAGAGAAAGAAATACTGATGTTCTGCTGACTCGTGCCATGTCATTACATATTATGACATAACTACGTTACTCAGTATCAGTAGTTGGCACTCTAATCCACATGGGCAAAATGTAAGTATTGTTCTATCATCATTATATTTCACATTTCTTAGGTATTTGATAATCTGTATTAAAAACTTAGAGTTTTTCCACCAGAGGATGGTTAAACACTGGAACAGCTTCCCAGCGAGCTGGTAGATGCCCCATCCCTGAAGACATTCAGGTTTGACGGGGCTCTGAGCAACCTGATCATGTGGAAGATGTCCCTGCTTACTGCACCGGTGTTGGACTAGATGACCTCTAAAGTTCCCTTCCAACAAAAACTATTATATGATTCTACGTATAAATATAACCTGTCCTGTAATTGTGGTGAGTGAAACCATGTATTAGGTTGCATCCATTTTGTTATGGGTAGAAAAACCTAATGAGAAACCCATGTTTGCTTATTAATTGAAATATTTCATTCCTAAGCATTAATACATTAATCATGGAGTCTGACCTTAATTCCTGTCTGTCTTTAACAAAAACAATTGCTTATTGTAAATACGTGGTGTATGCTCACTCCATTTATGCAGACTCTGTGACAGTGAGAGATGACAGGGACCATCTCTTAAGGACTTGCCTTATTAAGGACAGGCCTTAAGGACTTGCCTTATTTGTACGAACTGGAACTTGCAAGTCTTTCTGCGCCTGAGAAGTGACAGCACAATGTATCATTTTGACAAAAGTCCAGTCAATACAAAAGTCTATCAATAAAGTTGCTACCAGTAACAACAATGAAGAAAACTGACATAGGAAGCTCTATCTCCCCCCATTTCTTTTCTTCCTGTGAAGAGCCAATTTAAGCCTGTTGATTTTAAAAAGATGAGCTAGCTTTTGATTCCTTTTCTTGAATTCCCATCCTGCACATATTTAAAGCACATTAATATGTAGCAAACTAGTAGAGTCAGTGGCTCAAATGAAGAAACCTATTTGCATTCAGCTTAGTGAAACACTTTGATGAAAAGAATTTTCTATCAGATGGAGTCAAGGGGGACAGTGACACAAACTCTACAGGGAGTCAGTTGAGTGTCTGTTCAATACGCTAGAAAGTTAACTTAAGGTCAAAGGGCAAGGAGCAAAGATAATCATAGTAATTCAAAGCGAATACCAGCAGGCAAATGCAGACAGGCACGAAGTAATGCACAGACAACTTTATTGTGGGTTTATACCATGACCTTTCTACTGCCCACACAGTGATCCCAGTACAAATTATTTGTACAAGAATGAGACTACGCTGCATGAGACACGGGCATGAAAATTGCTGATAAAATTCATTTGTCGTTTTTATCACATCTTAAGCTTACCCAAAGGTCTGTTGCTTTGAGTGTGAAAACTTCAAAGTCTAGGGGAGCAGTAGCTTTATTCCCATACAAACTGACGAGTCAGTCTTTTCGCACATACACAGAGCACGGAATAAAAGAACTGCCTTCAATACTGAACTTTTACATAGATAGACAGACAGACAGCAACAAACACACAAATGCACACATGCAGACACACAGCTGGTATCTATGGTCTTGTATCTTTACACCTGTTTGTTGACATGTATGAAGGAAGCAAGGATGATTTATTGTTGTGGTTTTTTCCCCTTAAAAACACTTCTTAATCAGCAAGACATTTTCTATGGCCCATATAGCATTTAGTGTACAGTATCCAGGTAGCCAGACTGATAGACATATAGTATTCAAAAAGCTGAAATAATGAAATAAACAAAGAAGAAATTATACTATATAGATTGCTTATATGCTTCCTTTGGGGTTCTGTAATGTGTACTTTGTGCTTGTGGCAATTACGATACCTTATGAATGATTTTCTGAGCGTCTCTGTGAGTATATTGATCTTCCAGGATATTGCCTTTATCATGTGATGATAGAACAGATCTATGCAAACTCTTGAAGGGGTAAGAGTGAAGTTGATCCTAAAATACATCTTCTCTTTCCACAGCTGTATGGGAATCTCTGCTTGTGTGAACTGTGCTCAAGCAAGTCATGTCTACTTACTCTAGCTGCCATTAGCAACCACACAAGTAACTAAATGTAAACACCTCAGAACCAAAAACTAGCTACACCACACCTCCTCTCAGAACCACCACCTTACAGCACTATCAGCAAGCAGCCTGGAGCAACAACATGAACTGGGACTTCTACTTGCACAAAGCAGGCAAACAGGCTTGACCTTAAGCCATGGGCAACTTTTAGAAACAAACGATGACACTATAAAGAAATAAACATTGACATTTCAGAGCTATTGCCTCTATGTTTCTAGAGAAAACATGCAACAACTAGGAATCACTTGAAGTGCAGAGTAGCAATGGAGTTTCTATCATGGAATATCATCTATCTATGGTGTTTTACTACCACAATGAAGGCTAGAGACTCAGTCTGACCAAAGGATCTGAATCACAGATAAACTATAATACAATTGATGCTCTATCTCTGCTTCCAACGGAAACAATACTACTGTACGTGCTAAGATACAGAAGAAAAGTCCAACTGCTTTCCCTTAAGAGACAAATAAATTATTTTAATAATTCAAATTAAGCTATAGCCAGAAAGAAGATAACTGATGCACAACAGGCAAGAACAGCAAAACAATATGAACAAGCCAAATGACACTCTGTTTTCCCCAAAATGGCAACATAATTTTATACAGCATATTTTTGCATAAATAATTCTTCAAAACTTTAAAAAGAGTTTGTGCACAAGAAGGGTTTGATACAGATGTCATGCTGGAATTGAGATGGTAAAAATGCTTTCAAGACCCCTTAGTTGAACTTATCCAAGATGTTGGGCCTAAAAAGTCACAAAATTAGACCCAGACAAATACACACATATTTTTTGTTTTACCTTGCTGCGTTGTGATCCTGTCACCTTAAGGAAGAGCAAGGACAAGAAGCGAAATAGTAATAAGAAAGAGAAGTCCAAAATTTTTTTTCTGCAGGTGACTGACCAAACACATATATTGTCTTTTGAACAGATTAATACATTGTTTGAACGAACATTTCATAGCTACAGAAAAAAATAATGAGAAACAAATTAATAGGATCTTCTCTCAAAAGATAAATTCTGAACAAGGAACCCATTATAATTTGATGGAGCACTCATAAATCCCTCACTGATAAATTTGTTCATTCACTTCAAGGACTTCATGTTTAAAAGCACAAGACTTCTGATATCTACCAAGCATGCATGGGCCAACTGAAAAAAGGGTATAGAAATAAATATGTTTTCTTTAGTAAATGATAAGTCATACATGGCATTTCCAGGGAAAAGGGAAAAAAAAGTGCTGAAATTTGGATTCATTTACCAAAAAAGAGAAATTTATATGTTAGGTATGTTAGTTGCTACTAAACTGCACAAGAACTTCTGAGTGACCAAAAATAATTCTGTATCGTTATTCTTTCTGATTTCAGTCAGCTAGGGAATGTATAGTTGAATAATTCAGTGCTGTCTCACGCAGCATCATGTAGAAAACATACAGAACATCAGATGTGTACAAAACAATGGGAGTAAAAGCAAACATGTCCCAAACCACTCCTCAAAAGTCAAAAGAACAGCGGTAGTTATATATCAAATCAAACACTATTTAAAAAAATTTAAAAGAAATAATAATGTATTTCATGTTTCTGTGTTTTAGTAAAGGTAAACAATACCCATACTAATTGATTTGAAAGATCTAAGACAACATTTAATGTCAGAATTGTAATATGCTAATATATATTAAAATACTAAAAATATCAACAAGGTAATTCCCTCAGTGCCCCTCAGAACAGACAAATTGCTTATTAAATCCATTTTATCAACGGAAAAAGAGAGACAGATCCTAGAGCAAATACATGATAAAGACTCATTTCACAGTCTTGAAATCAACTCATGTAACCGTGTTTCCTTATGTAGTGATGGTTACTAAATACTCAAAATTAAATGAAAATATAAATACAGAATTCCTATTCTCAACATAAGAAAAAGATTAGCAGTAATGATGAATAAAAGTTCACCTTTTACTAAGAAGCACTAATATAAAAAAACTGTATAAATTACTGGTACTGAATGTAAATGTCTACTGCAAAAAAGCAGTATTGTTTCAGTATTTTAACTATCCAGAGGAAAGGTAGGACCTGATACTTCAAAATGTACAGCCTGTTATTATCAGACTTACAGAATAAATTACTACCCATAATATTTCTCTTTAACTAAAAAGTTAAAGTCAACAGATAAGCATGTATGTAAATTAGTCTCTATATAATCTGGTATTATGTGATACCACATATGGTTTTGGTTTACTACTATGAATATTTCGACATATCTGCCAATCCAGCTTCTGTCATGCAGTTCACTGGCATAATAAGCTGCAGTAAGCCATGAACCAAGAAACATAAATGTCAGTTGGAAGCTATGAAACAATGTCTAACATGACAAGAAAAACAAAACAGAAGTATAATCTTACTTCAAAACTCTTCACTTCTTCTTCACCATCATCATCATCTTCATCATGGCAGCTCTGATATCATGTAGAAAGAAAACATTTACTAGTAAGTCAGGGGAGGGGGAGAGTCGTGAGATGCTAAGCCTTCCTTCACTTTACACACAATTTCTCTTGATCTTCCTTAGTAACTTCATTATAAAAGACAAGATGCAACAGATAGGAAAAAAAAAATACCTTCGCCATAATGTCAGCATATGCCATATACAGGAAATCTTCTTCCAATTTGCTGGTTAAAAAAGAGAGAAAAGAGAAAATCAGGAAGATTTCCTCATTATAGTAGAATTTCTCAAATAGATTTTCTCACTATAGTAGAGTCATTATAGTAGAATTGGAGTGGCAAAATACTCTTAAGCACCTTAAAAATCTTTTTAAAGAATTTCTATGCTAATAATTAATTTCAAAAGTCTTATTGGAAAATGAGGACTTGATTAACTAATACAAACTGACAAGTAAAGCCAGCTACAAATATAATGCTCAGAATTTCATAAATGCCTTCCAATGAAGAGAACATAGTTTTTCAATTACACCAAGAACATACTTGTATTTCACATTCAGAATATAATTGTCAATACAGCACACAAACAGAAGAGAAGGGTGTAATATGTCCTGAACACAGCATCCATAACTGCAAAAAAATATATAGCTGCTTCTATTAGTCTCTAGAAACTCCTTACACATCATTATCAGTCCCATTAAAATCTCTACATACCACAGGCTAGAGAGGTTCAAGTGCAACTCAAACTCACCATATGTACATACGTGTATGTTTTGGCCTAGCCTATGCAATCTCACTGGAACAGAGACATGTATAACTTCACATACAGGAGTAATCTGAAAATCTGCATACACTCTGTAGTCTCTCACACCATCCCTACCATTTCTCAGTCAAGGCTGTTCGACTGAATAGCAGAATAAGTTGATGCAAAGGATCAACCCTTTTAAGACTTTCATCTTCTTCCGGTGGTTCCTCCCCAGGTTTCTTTAGGGGAAAAAAAAAGACATTTTAAAAGTATATTCAATTATCTATAGTGAAAAATATTTTACTCTGTGCGATTTATTAAACATTAAATACCCACAGATGTAAATTTGATTTGGGCAACCAGGAAGAAACCATTTCCAAGCAGAGTATGGAAAGCCTGAATCCTGATTGTCTTTACAACACTGAAGATTTAAAGATGATATCATCTGAAAAGTCTTGGATTTCCTCTCCACATAAAAATTAACCTGCTTCCCTAGATTCTTAAAATAACTTCAATCTTTTACTGCTGTTATCCAGAATAAACAGCAACTAGATGACATCATTAGCTAATATATAGTCCGTTGCTCTCTATTAGTTTCGTCAGCTAAAAATTAGAATCTTCTGTTCCATGTCTTATGCTAGGTATAAAGTTTGCTGAGGAACTGAGAGGCTTTGAGGGAGAAGGAAACCAAACCTGAAAGCTCACCAATAGCTTTAGACAGAAGGAGCCATATCTACAAACAACAGTAATGCTGGCAGGATTTAGAACTTTAGAAGATGACAAATTAATAATATTATATGTCATTCAATAATATATATAGACACACATATAGGTGGGTTTTTTTCATGTGGTTATTCTGCTTTCAGGTTTAGACAGCTCTAATTAATTAACTCTAAAAGAAAATAGTAGTCCTAAATACTGTAATGGCTACCACCTAAGCAGTGTTTTGAAAATAATCTATACAACATCTGTCCTCTGACTTCTTGTCTTTTCCCAAAAGACATTTCAGAAAGAAAGTTTTGCATATCAAACAGACATATTTTTCTACAAAACATAGAGTAGCTCAAAGAAAATTGGTTGCATAAAACATGTTCAGTCCTCCTCCTTGCTTTCACCTAACAGTACACAATAAAATGCAGATAAAAAGAATTCCATGCATTGTCAAAACTGCTCAAGAAATTATAATAATATCAGATGTTATATGTTAGCAATAAGAAAGGGTTGGCCACGTAACAAATGTAAGGAAAATGGATGTTTTGCCTACTAAGACAAAAATTCTGTGTGCTAGTGTGAAATACATGCCTGTGGGGATGCGTGTAGATCTGTATGTGCACTACAGTCCATATGTGCCTGTGAAGTCCACCTTTTCCACTCAGCTGTACCAAACATGACTGGTTGCAGATGAGAATTCACATGCACAACAATTGCTTCACATGCGAGTCTTATGATGGCCATACAAGGTTGACTTCACATTTTGCAATATGTGACAATATTTTCATCCTCATTTAGGATGCTGACCTTTCTCTTTAATTAAATGGCAACATTCTACACTTGGTAATGTTATCAACCTGAAAACCTTGCTGACGTTATCAAAACTGATGAAGCAAAAGGGCAGAAGTTGTGTTAATGTTTAATACAAGTTACTAGTTTTCATAGATTTATTTCAAGTTAAATGGAGGATCAAATTCACCAATGACCGAGTCAAGAACTGAACATTAAGCATAGCATGAACACTAGAACCAGATGGTATTCTGAAATTACTGAGAAATAAGTATTGTTTATTTTCAGTGTTTGAAAACATTTGCCCTATAGTTATTTACATGAAAAAAAAGAATCTGTAACTTGACATAAGAGGATAAAACATGTAAGTTAAGTTTTAGTTTCCAATTCTAAACATAAGAGATTTAAATAATTTCACTTTTTTATATAATCTAATGATTTTAAGTCCATTAAACATATTGTTCTTTTACCTTACTATGTCCAGTAATGCCTACCAACAAAACCCACCAATAATTTGAGTTCTTCCACCAAAGCCTGGGCTGCAATTCTGTCTCAATGGTCCAATAAATCAAATAATTCCTTGCTACACCAGCACACAGTTTCTCTAAGAGGGACAGAGAACCTTCCATAGCTTCACAACCACATCTTTCATGAAGTACACACAAGAGCTTCAGCAAGCTGAACAGAACCTCAAACTTCCACCCTCCAGGAGCATTTCAAATAAATTTGAAATTTATTTCAAAGACAGAGATTTGTTTTCTCTTTTGAATGAAAGGTGCAATACAGCTCTCTTGAGAGATGGAAGCATACATCTCTATGCTTGACGAATTACAAGGGCAGGCTTTTAGTCTTTTACTATATGACGATATAGCAGTGAATTTGATCTGTTTCTACTTTCTCTAAGATGGTTTTTGACATGAGTCACCTACTGACAAGGAGTTCTTCATGAACTTAGCAAAGATAAGGTTTCATAGAAGAAGTAAGGAGATAATCCTTTACATCAGTGTTACAAAATTATCATGTTTGGCTAATTCTTCATGCACACATACCTGCACACAAATATAAACATATGAAGAACTATGTTGTTCCACATTCTGTATCTACACACACATGTTCTCAGCTGCTAAAAGATAATTATTTTTCGCAATGAACCAGCATTATTTAAAGCATTTGCAGTGTGTTGGGTCTCATGAAGATGATAGATTAAATGGTAAGTAAGTATTTGCAGAAGTCTCTTGTTTTTTCACAATGCTTGATCATACAATAAGGATGCCACAAGAAATTAATTCTGCATGTGTGCAGGCAAAAGTGAACTTCCGTAATTCTACTGTTCATTACTGACCTTCTTTCTACTATTCCAATCCTTATTTTCACAACTGTTTACATCTTGAGTAGCAGGTTTTAAACAGTAAAAGCAAATTATTGGTTGGGTTGTTGGGTTTTTTCTAACAACATTTTTCCAGTTAGCTTCTCCTCTCTGTGGCAGAGAACAGGCTCTCCTTATAATATAAAGATTAATCTTCGACTGTATTGTATTGGACCTCCCAGGGACTGATTCATTTCCTAGTACTAGTTCTTGCCCAACCCTTGAAAGAGCTACCTTTCTGAGAGACAACTATAAGGGAAGAGGACACAAGACATTACTGAAAATCACCTGAGGGATTTACCAGGTTGAAGAAACAGCTCAAACACTTAACTGTTGGGAAAAATCCTCACCTCCTTGACAAGAGGATTCTTCTGCAAAGTAGCAGCAGACTCTGCTTCCAAGGGCCTGATTAATCTAAGACTAGAATTCCTCTAGCTTCATATTCTAACCTTCTGACTTAAATGGCTTTCATGTGGGTTATGAAGTCTTCAAATACATAAAGGTTAAGTGAAAAGAAAGGAAGGAATAGGCTGTTCCCCTTCTCCACAGGGAAGAAGGTAAGAGACAGGGGAATGACAGCAACTGGCACGTAATTGAAACAAAAGTTTAAAAAGCTATATAAAAGGTTACTGAAGCCCTGAAGCAGACTGCTTGAGGGGATTCTGGAGTCTCCATCACTTGCAATTTTCAACACCTGTCAGAGTGACTTGGTTATAGCTCTACCTTTGGTAGAGATAGCTTAGATGATATATCATATGTACTTCAAATTATCTTTATAGAAGGTGAACATTCATCCATAATATATTCCCATCACCCTTTGTACCCAGACGTACTGCTAAGTCTTCTATCAGTTTGTCTTCAAAATAATGTTCTTCTGTTTCAATCCAAGATTTGTCATAGCCTTGAAGAAAGAGATTGACAGCTCGGTGCCTAAAAAGGGACATTTAAAACAGAAATTGTAAACTTTTAAAAGACAAGATTTTGTCAACATGAACTTCATTTAACTTGAACTACTACCATTTAAAAGGAAAGCAAAATTTCTATGGTAAAACGTGGTGAAAGCACCTATTTTAAAAACTAAGTTTATATTTAAATGCTCTATTCAAAACTGTGTCCCATTAGTTTGTAAAGCCAATATTATTTCAGAAAGATAATAAATAGAACTTCAAAGATATTCAACCACAAGTAAGGAATAAAATTTAAAATTGCTTTGCCACATCAGTGAGTTTTATTATTCACATAAAAAGTTATTTTAATATAAGTCTTAAGATAACAGCAATAGATAACTTTGTATTGTGCTCAAATAATAGCAATTTAATTGCAATACACCTTTTTTCCCAAACTCCATGAATTTAAATGGATGATGAAGCTAGGGGAAAGAGGATAAGGCAATGATGATGTTTACTGTTGTTTGCTTTTTTTTCTTGAGGTTTCAAAGCAAAATGGACTGTGTGACAACCAATTCTCCATGAAGAATGTTGTCAATCGTCTTTTTTTTTAAACAACTGACAAACTCATATACTAAAAAGCAAGACATAGAATTAAAAAATATACTAGAATGATAGTTATGTGCAGCTGACCTACTTGTTAAAGCAAGAACAGCTAAAGATGGAAATATCTTTGTTCTATTTTCAACTGTCACAGCAGCCTTATTTCAAGCCAGCATGTTTCTCATGCTTTGTGCTTCCTGGGACAGACTTTAAGATTCATCTTACTGTCTATGATAATAGTAATAATATGTGTATTTTGGGGGAAAAGTAAAAATATTATTTTGCTGAAAATATCAGACACAAGTGTTCCAGAAATTATTTTTGGCAATTGCACGAAAAAAACAGATGTTCTCTGAATGAACAGATGTTCTTTCAAGAATCTCAGGATTCTGAAACTTGCTTGACTATAGATCCCATTCTCTACTGAACAACAAATTGAAACAGGAGCCACAGGAATAGATCTGCAACTTTTAGAGTATGTGCATATATTTCTTACCTAATAGAATGCTCTTCACAAAAGTGCACAATAAAAAGACAAATTTTTAAATAAATAGTTTATTTCTTACATACACAACATTTATCAACTAATAAGGAAGGTAAATCCATATTTCCAATGTTAATTTCCAGAGAATATTTCCAGAGGAAATTTATCTCCCAAAGTGACATTACAGGGACACCAAGGTCTGTTTCTGAATTTCTCTCCTATGAAGGGTATCTACTTTTCAGAAAAGAAAACATACCACAAGGAACAGGTGGAATAATAGAAGGAGGAGAGAGAACCAGAAATTTAAAATTATACCTTCTGTTATTCTTTTCAGAAGACATATTAGAAGAAAGTAATTAGATCTATTAAAAGAAAGTAATATACAAAGTACATTACCATGCAGTCTAGCAATTACCAGTTTGCACATTATTCTTCCCTTTGATCTTGCCAAATAGCACTATATGAATCTGAATCCATTTGAAAGACACAACAAATACAGTTCTTACCTTGGCAGATTATACAATGGTGCCATTCTAAAGCAGGCAACTACTGCTCTTTTCCTCTGCTTAGACAGCAACTTATGCCACACTGCTTTTTTTGACCGCTGAGGATGCTCAACCTGTTACATTAAATAAGCATGTAAAATAAACAATGAGGCTATATCCCTACTGTCCGGGAATAGTAATAATAATAGCAATGTGAGATAACAGGTAAACCAGGTGGAAAGATAACAGAAGACTAACGAATCAGGAAAAGTCTTCTATAGAGAGTTTGCTCAATCAGCCAAATTGTAGTATCAGAGTTTAGAAAATAAAAGCATTTCCTATTATATAGTCTCCTTTTTTTATTCCATCCTACCTCTTATATGTTTTAGATATTTTAGCATGATCACTGAGGCCATGTCTTAGGAAAACCGAACTTTTAATACAATGAATTTTCACTCTTTCTATGTTTTATATGTAACCCTTTACATATGCACTGGTAAACTGTACATCTTTATATTGCCTCAGACAATTCTTTTAAAGGATTTGTCTTACATGCAATTACTCTTTTATTTCTAATATTTACCATGATCAGCTAGAATGTAAAGGAATTAACTTTAAAAATGAGAGGCACAAAGACTTCAGAATGAATCTGCATAGCTAGAATGAACACAATATATTCCAAAACACTTCAGTAACTTTTCATAATATTTCAGCTCTGTCTTTGGATATATTGCCTTCCTGCATAAAATTTATTTAGGGATTCTCCATCCTTAATTTTTACTTTTTACAACTGCATGCAACAGTATCTACTCTGATTGGGAACTACACCGGCTGTGCTACAGACCATGCCTGTCCCATAACCTTCTCACTGGCTTTCTGATTTACTTCACAATTGCTCCATAATGTTTATATCATTTGATTTAACCTACACAACTCTTGGAGAGCTAAGGGGATGAAGTCTTTTGTTTGTTTTTTTTTGTTTCTTTCACAGACAACTGTGCTAATGGAATAAGAGCTCCTCTGTCTTCCAACATGATCAAAGGAGTCAATTGAAAATACCATCACTACCCTAAAAGACTCGATGAATCTCCCTTGGAATAAAATAGAACATTTTATTTAAAACACAAAGTGATGATGATGTTTATGTAAACTCCATATTGAATCCGAATAGAGTTATCCAAGAGGATTTTTACAGCAAAATACAAAAAGTTATTCATAGTTATATAACAAACATTTAATTAAACAGATTAAAATACTCCCAAGCATTCAGTGAAACGGATAATTACACTTGTAAGATTAAATGGTGAATTTTTGGAACAAGTTCCTTCCAAAAGATATAAAAAAGGTTTGTTAGGAGAAGAGAAAAAGGTTCACTACAAACATATCCACAGTAAAAAAACAAAGTCAGCGCTAATAATTTACAAGTCAGACAAACCCAAATGTGAAAGTTAGGTAATTAGTAATATCTTCACAAACAACTATAAAAGTTTCTATACTTTCCCAAAAGAAATAGCCTCGGCCTACGCAAGCAGTTCTCTGAAAATAATAGAAGAAAAGAAGTTAGCTGTGCATGGAAAGACAATGCAAAGAACTATCTTTGCCATTGCAATAAGGAAAACATTCAGAGTATGTATATATGGATTTGTAATTGGAGAGCAAAAGATTACTCGACTATCATAAAAACAAACCTAATGCACACATATTCATTATTTTTAAAGACACTGAAGTATCCATTTTGAGTTACAAAAGCACCTGAGCACTCGTTTACAGATGATAAGCAAAGCTGTGGATGCAAGTCTAAACAAATGGATGACAAGTACCCAGAGTAAAAGCATCCAGCATTTACCTCACTATAAGTCATTGTTTAAGTCTGATCAGAAAGACTGTCTGAAATGTGGATCTGTTATTAAAATGGAAATCCATCCTGTTCTCTACAGCTACTGGATTTTATACCTGTGAAATTGATCCTATGACAGAACAAGAAACACACAAGGATCATACCTTGGGTTTCACTCCCTTGAACAGGTTCTCCAAATTACACAAGCTTAATCAATGTATATGCAAGATTTGTATACATTCTATAACTTTTTCATTGCTTCCCACATACTCAAAACCAGGTAAAATTCAGTGATTCCCCTTAATCCTCCTTCTATCAAACTGTGTAAGGCTGCTGAACTTGAAGCATGTCCATATTAAGGCTGGCAAACTATATGAAGAGGAGTTGTGTGATGCAACAGCCGGGACACCAGTATTCACATCAACATTTTGCATGCCAAGATCTCTGAAAGTCACATTTAGCAATCAAGCACTGCACAGTTTATATGCAAGCACTTCCACATATTTCTCAGATTTCTACTTGACTTAACCAGTGATCTCACTGAAATACAGAAACTTCCTGACATGGGGTCTGAAAATCCGTGCCAAACTTCAGAGTGTAACCAACTAATCTACGAGAGGACAACAGAGCCTTGAATTGTCAAATGCTCTTTGGAAAGGAAAATAAACCCTGAGCAAATTTATATGCAGTCAGCTTACAGTCCATGGTGTAACAAGCAGCGCTGATGTCTGCCACTAGGAATACCCTTCAAGTTAATGTGCTTTTTCTTCAGTACATTTAAAAAAAAGAAAAGCCTAGAAAACTCAGAATAACATGCAAAATAGCTAATAACTCAGCAGAGTGGGAAAACTCAATTTATCAAGTAGACTTGTAAAATGTACCAACATAGGGGATTTTTTTCACTTCTAAATTTAAAGCATTAAAAACTTAAAGAGAAATAATGGACTGTTTCCTCCTCCTCCTCGGGAGAAAAAAACAAAAACATAAACAACCAACAAACATCTAACTTCCAACATTTATTCTTGGTTGACCTACTTCTGGGAACAAGTTTGATCACAGAGACAAAAGACAAAAATCTATCAGTGCTAGTGGGAAGAGGAACATAAAATGGAAGAACACAGATTTATTTTTTTAAATGGAAGCTACTGTAGTCCAGATCACACGGGCAGCTCACATATTTATGCAAAAGATATTAGATAGATAAAACAATAGAGCTTCATGCCAGATTCTGAAACAAGTTTAAAAAGTCTGCCAGAACTATCTCAGAAATACCATTCCTCCACCCTGATTCTACTATTTCTTGAATGCAGCGAGTAATATTTGAGGTAGCCAGGTTAATCTTGGTTTGTATTCACTGTTGTATACACCAACAGGAACAAGTCTGAGTTCACGTATGCAAGCTGGACCGTCAAAGAGTAGTCTTGTTAAAGCTTCTAGATTATCAAGAATTTTCTGAATTTCAATGCCAATTTCATTTTCTAAATACATAGATTCTTGCCCACGTTCACAGAAATGTACAAGTGGACATTCTTATTAGAATTTTTTTTAACTACTACATAGTATATGGATGGCTTTCGAAAGCCTCAACTAGGGACGTTTATGCACCAAATCATCTGACTGTCCTATTCTATACAGATAAAATATGTCGTTTCTAACCAGATATTTATGTAGCAAGAATCTCATCTGAACAATATACCTTGAAAAAAGGCAATTTTTCAATAATTAATTTGGTTTCTACTTGAATTTTGCAATCCACGGGCAATTTAGTGATTACTTCCTGCTAGCTGATATGCACCAGAAGGAAGGTAAAACAAAGGTATCACTTTCCTAGTCCTTTTTAAAATAAACAGTTGCTGAAGCAGCTGCAAACATGCTGTGTGATCAAATATGATCACAATATTGGATTACAAAATACAAGGCAAAGCACATAAACAGCACCCATCAAAAGAAAGAAAAAGAGAGTATAAATACAGCTGGTGAAAGTACAAATGAAAGGCTGAATACTTTTGATTAGATTCAGAAGGAATGAAATCGAGAAATGGTGTCCTACCTGTTCCAGGTGAAACAGCACATTAGCTATATCAAGGACTCTTTCCACTGTCTTCTCTGGATCCGAGGAATCTTCAGTCCTGTTTGGCAAATCTTTGTAAAGTGCCATCTGCCACCTAATGGCGGGATCCTCAAGCTGCAGGAGAAAGATTTCACATGTCACCAGGGCAAAATGTTCCATGCGTAGGGTCAAACAGTTCAGTTAGTATAGAAACTGTTTCAGGAAAAGAACAGAAACACTTTACAAGGCTAACCCACCACACCTTTACATGGCTAACCGATACACTGGGAGACAAAAATTAAAGACTGATTTTGCAATGTTTCTTGAGACCTTCGGTGTGACTAAAAGTCTAATAATCATACAAAGAGCAAACAAATGACCGTGGGCCAACAAATAGCACTGGCACCAGCAATGAATATATTATTCAAGGAAAAGTAATGAATATGAGGTAGAGGCACACATAACTTCGTACACTGACTTTCCAGTTATTAATCCAAAGAACTATTAAATTGTTGCATTACTAGTTGGAATCACTTAGTTTTCAGTTATGAAAATTAGTAATATTAGTCTTATTTATGCCTAATCTTTTCATTTTAGGGTTTGGGGTTTTTTCAAGTCTTAGAAAAATCTTAATTTTACTGTTTACTAGCTAAAAAATGAAAAGTGAATTTATGAAAAATGAATTCAAGATGCATTTTCTTATTCGCCTACAAATTATAAAGAACCATATGAAGCAAAATGGTTGTCTTATTTTTCTTTTTAGGCTTCATTTTTTTAAATTTCAGTGATCTGTGATTCTCTTTTACTGTCTATTTTTTGGTTTGTCTCCCCAGTGCTCCTACTAATCAACACTGACCTAACACACTTTGCAAACATTTTTTATGCCATGACACTGAAGACAAGTGCAGTGCATAACCCATTTTACTGAGATCCATGGCTAGTGATCATTCCTGACTCTGCAATTTAAGTTTAAGTCACACAGGCCTGGAATCCTAGAACATTTAAGAGTCTAAACCCTACAGATTCAAATAGGGCTTAAACTCAGCACAAAACATCTTTGGTGGATCCAGATTACAATTTGTGCCTGAGACGATAACGCTAATGCACCTCGACAAGATATTTTATATACGTTTTACCGAAGTTTCGGGTACAATTATAAACTTACACATTTGCTCAATAATAGATTATTACAACCTAGAAAGCCACAATTGGCAGGCATTTCTTCCACCTTTCGGCTTTTCCATGTCTTAACAACTGTCACATCCACAGTCTTTGTGTGAGCATTTGACTGGATCATCATGAATGGATAGTCCACAAAAGACTTTTTAATCACAGGTGGAGATGTCTTTTGATCTGAGGACTCCTCACATTCTATCAAGGTACAGCTTTTTTGTATAGGTAGTTTTCTAAGGGTATGAGTAGTTGATATTTCAAGGTGTGAATTAGCATGGCTGGAAGAAGATTTTGGTGACTTGAGCTTCATCCATGTCAAAATGAATGCAAGTTTCGTCATCAATTTCTTGAAATAAAAGGCTTGGTACTGAGTAACAGCATGCAGGCATGCAAGGAAAGGAAAGACAGAGACAGGGTGAAGACAAATGTAGACAAAGGTAGACAAATGCATGAAATAGACACCACAACATTAACAGCTAAAGATTCAGAAGCATGATTTTCAAACAATGCAGTCTTCAAAAAAGAAATCAAGATAAATTACATTTTAGCTCTAACATAAATGACAGAATATGGTGCCTGTGAGAAGCAAAAGTCGTTAACAGAAAACACCATTTGAGGAAATAATATTGCTATGGTTGAAAGAAAAACAGCCTTTCCAAAAAGTAGTACCTTTCCTCTGTTTTGAAAGCCACCTTACACAAACACCATTATGATTAAGTCACTTACTAATTCATAACATTAATAGTATACATTTAGAAAACTATTTGGTCTACTACATTCCTTTTATGTCTGACTCAGACAACAAAAAGGCAGTGTATGCATATAGCACAATGGCATCATTTTTGCTAATGAGAAATATATTTGAGTGCATCTGATGTGTACTTGATTCAGTCACAAGAGTGACTGAATATTAATGACACCAGAGAATTACATAATGAGTTATACTGTACTTTGTAACTACAGAATTTTAACCTTATACATTATACTTTTAAATAACGAAGTTATACATTTAAGTTTAGCATGATATCTCTGTAATGCATCAGTCAGTGCTAAATGATTCATAATAAGTATTTCAAGCCACTGAGAACAAACTACTTAGCAATACATAACAAATCATAATAAAGATAATAAATACAATAACAAATAAAATGTTTGAAACTCCTAGAAATGCCATATTTTGTCCATAGTTCAGTTGTCTACTTTTCATACACAGGTCAAAACCAGAGCTTTTCAAAGTTAGTAAAGCAATATGTATATAGCTATAAAATAAAGCAAGGTACTACAGCTATTCAGCTCTCTTAGGTATGTATTATGTGATTCCCTTTCAGAACATCATCTTCTACTGGGAACTTATTTGACATTTAGGAAAATCCAAAGATAGAGCTGAGAAATTTACAACTGGAAAACCGTCAATGTGTACTTTGGATTAGCAAAGATTATGTCCTTCTTAACTATCCAGGCACTGTGAAATTTCATCCATATAAAGAATGTAAAAACGCTTTTATTCTTATGTGTTCTGAACAGAAGAGGTGATATGTTGCTGAACAATAGCAAACTTTTAACTAAAGCAAAGGAAGTTTCTGAACAGAAAGCACAGATCAGGGTATTAAGAAGTATCATTACTCCCAGGCAACAAAGCAGTAACTGGCAGAAATTTCTTGATAGCAGTATGCAGAATGTAATCATCAACAAACGGAATAGAAAATGAAGTATTTAAAACAGGGGGACAAGTGCTAAGAAGCAGCAGGAAATGCCAGGCAAGACCTACAACTGCATAGCTCATAAAATGATTGTACACGCATACTGAAAATGTTAGAACAAAAATACCTATCTTCATCATTAGGAAAAATATTACTGGAGTTCACACACAAAATCAGACACTTCAGGCTTTTATATTTGTAGCATCACATTGCTTAAGTACTGTTGCTCATGAAGATCTTCATAAATGTTCTTCTCTTCCTAGTACTTTGCCAGTGTGCTTTCTTCTGCTTCTCAGTATATACTGTTGTATTTCATCCTTCTTTTAGGATTTAACCAAAACTTTTGTTTTCAGTGGTAAACTTTTCTACGTAAAATCCCTGTAACTTAAAGTTACTGGACTCTTATTTGGAATATTTTGTGAAAAATGTTAATGGCTAGCTTTGCAAAATAATTATTTACTTGTGAGCTCCCAGAAACTCCAACTTTCACATATTCTTTCTTGACATTAAAGTGATATACAGAAAACATAGCATGGGAGAAAAACTAATCTTTGTATATTATTCAGGAAGAATCACCTCATTACCAAGTCATTTTTTAAAAGAATAACATATATTGTCATGCACTGAACTGCAGTGGAATCTAGACTTCTGGATGATTCTTAAATAACCTTTCAGAAAAAAGGCAGATTTCCAACTCATTTATTCTTTTGTAAGAAGTTAATGAGCACAGGAAATACTAGTTAGCTTTTTTTCCTTGAGGTGAATATAACCTGGGGCATGGGGAGGAGGTAAAGGACAATCCTAAATAAAGCACCATCCATAGATCCAATTCCATTTTTCTTCAATAGAGAAGAAATGTACGTCTTTTTATTACACTTCTGTATTATGGCTGCTTCTTTGCCATTATTTGAAGCATCAATAAACAGTTAAACTGTACTTGGCCAGTTCAGGACTTTTTCCCTAAGGCTATTCATCTGTCACTAATTGGAACTGAATAACAAAAATCTAGACTTTTTCCAAAATACTTTCTTTGCCCTAGGCTGAAAACCAGCAACAAAACTGAGCAAAGTGAAGAATTCTCACTTCACAGACTATGCCAAAAAGGCAGTTTCCTTTTCCTATGAACTTCAAACTGATACAAACTAACTTTGAACACAGATTCTATCCTGAATAATAGAAGGCAGAGATTAAACAGTTATAGACCTTGCTTCTATCTCCAGTTTCATATTAATGGTGTGCACTGGCAAGGATTGAAGGGCCACATATTACTCTAATCTAATGTATATACAAAAGCATTAAAAACTGTAACATTTAACAACTGACATGAACAAGCTAATTGACAGAAAAGAAAAACGACAAATTATCCTAACAAACGCAGCCTATCATTATATGGCATCAAGAAATGAATTAAAAGGAAGAAAAATGTTTAAAAACTGCATATAGATTACCTTGCCCTGAAGATGAAGATTACTGCGAATGATATCTCGTACTTCATCTTCAGTATCTTTCTGTGAATAAATTAAAAAACATATAAATTAGTAATAGAAGGTAATTAAGAAAAGATACTGTCCATATGAATTTCAACCTTGGGCTTAGCTCAGATGATGAATAAAAACTGGCAATGTAGAAGATTTCCCTAGCTCTCAGTGCCAACATATATTTTGTATCAGGCCAGAGCTAGCTGTATCCAAGCTCACAAGAACAAGGTCTGGATGGCGTCGTTCATATTTGTCCACAGTAACACACTAAAAGCAATTCTAAATAAAAATTGCAAGTATATACATAGGTATATTTTTTAAAAAGTTTAACAAACTGAAACATATCATGAGCACAGACAGCTCTGATTCAATTTCCATGTTCGGGGTTTTTTTTTTAATCTTTTATCCTTTATAAACATTCTATTTAGCTGTCTGAAGGTCATATAACCTGCTAGGGTGTCCAAAGAATTACAGCTTGAGAAAGGAATATATTTCGAATTGCAACACATTATTGCATTGTGAGCTTACTCCTACAGAAATCACTTCTAAATCTATCACTACAGAAATTCCCACATTTAGAAGTTCAGAAACATCCAGAACTTATTTGCATTTCCAAATTCAAGCTTCATAAAATATAACAAACATAATTTAGCATTAAAAGCTGAGAGAATTTTTTTAATTTAAGAATGCCACCATTATTCATATATTCATCATTTAGAAAGTGAGAGTGAAACATTTGATGTCCCTGAAAATGAGGGCAATACATACATTACTACCTACCGTAGTTATTCATTTAGCTTTCATACAGACTTGATTATTTGGGTCATGCTGTAAGAATGAGCATGGGGGGAATATTCAAGAACTTCATTAGTACAACATTTCTACCTCATAAAAGTGCAAAAAAGAGCACCTACCATACTGAAACGATTTTTGGCCAGTGCAATTAGCTCTTGGTCTCCAGGGGCACAAATGTTTAGGCCAATGGGAAGTAATCTCTTCAGTGCTGCCACAATGAGAGATGTCTGCATGGAGTACCGGTCACCTTTTCGCTTCATCTTCTTCCTCTCCTGGTCAGAAACTGCTGCCTGCAGCATAAAGAATTAAAAAAAATAATAATCCCATATTAAATACAAGAACTCTACTGGAAACGTGTACTTATCTCGGGTTCAACAATTTCCTTATTATCTATACAGCTACAACCTTATCCAATGGAACTGCCATTACATCATTGCCAATAATTTGCACCAGTATCTTGAAAGTCCACTGCCACTGTGTTTCTCAAACAATGATGTTTTGATTCTCAGTGCAGTTTGTGCAGCAGATATTTTAATTAAAAAAAAAAAAAAAAAAGTAATTAAGTGCTTTTCTGAAGTCCTTTTGTCTCCTTTCCCTCTGCAGAGAAAAAAATTAAAATCTTTACACTACCTTGGACATCTTAGATTTGGTGTCACTGATAAGGAAAGACATGTTGTTGATTTCATTTTGTACCACAAAGTTCTGCTCTTCCCTTTTGAAATTCTGGAAATAAATTAAAGACCTCAGTTAGAAACACTTAGGATATTAAGGAATTTATCTAAATTAAATAAAAATAGAAATTAACTAGAAATTTGTAAAGTCAAGGCAAGGAAGGAAAGGCAAAGAAAGGAAATATTAATGGGTGATCAATAATGGCCTTTAATTCCAGCTTTATTTACATGACATAGCTCTGGGGGTTGGGTGGTTGTTTTTGTGGGGGAAGTTGTTTTGGTTTGATTTTTTCTATGTTAAAGAGAAATATTTCTCCAGCTATGAAATGGCAATGATAAAAAACTCACTCTTATTCTTATTCTGGGTTTTCTTTTACTAGCAAATAATCCATTCCATTTTTTTCTTATAAATCCCACTGTGTTCAGATACAGAAGAAACTTTAAATAAAAGACTAGACTTATGAATACACCAGTATGTTGATGATCCAGTTTCTGGGCAAGCAATGTTCAGAATAAATCTTACAGTCAAATTCAAGCACAAGTACATAAATAATATTGCATTTTTTTCCAAAATTGAGAGAATGGCAGGAAAGAAATTTAGTATAGACAACAGTCAATACAGAGATCCAATGCCTACAAATACTTAGTCTCTTTTGGGTTGTTTTTTTTTTTTTTGTCCTTTTTGTTCTAGTAAATCATGTTTTGTTTTCACTCAAGCACTGTTACAGATGGTGCCTAATTAGGTCTTAATGCAGACCCCTTGGTTCTTGAATACAAAGGAGAGGAATCAGACTTAAGAACCAGGGGTAAATATTGTAGAAGTAGAATTAAGAAGAAATCACAGAATCACAGAATTACAAGGTTGGAAAAGACCTTTGAGATCATGGAGTCCAACCATACCTGTCCTATGATAAACCATATTCCTAGAGCACCTTGTCTACCTGTCTTTTAAATACATTCAGGGATGGTGACTCAACCACCTCCCTGGGCAGCCAGTTCCAATGCCTGATAACCTTTTTGGAGAAGAATACTTTCTTAATACCTAATCTTTATCTGGTAAAATTTATGAAATATGAAACTGTATCACGTAGGAAAAAATATTTTGAGAATTACTTTTAAGATATAATCTCTACTTCTAAACCTAATTTTAATAAGTATTTACCAAGGAATTACTTACATGAGACTTTGACCAGTAAATGAAGACCTCAGCCACCATGCGGAACAGTTCTTCCGCTTCAGGGTTGGGCTCTTTCAGCCATTTTGCCCTAAAATTCAGTAAAAGGTTGGAAATGTGGATGATCCTCACTGGCTTTATGCTTTGAAATCAATTTTCAGCATGTTACAAGCCGACAAAACAAAGCATGCACACTACTTTTAATCCTTTTGGGTAGCAATGGCTTTTTGATGTCCTATTTCAAAACCCAAAAAAATCCTTCTAGAGTAATCCTAGGTCTAATCCAAGAGATTTGCAATGCACCTTTTTTTTCTTATTTCTGTTTTCTTCTGAAAGAGACCCCAGTTTGTCCTAAAAGTCATAAAGCATCAGCTTCATAATTTGTAGGCAGAGCAAAAGCTACGTCACTGAGCACTGTGCATATCAAGGGATAAGAGACTGTAGCAATAAATGGGAGGATTTTATGAGATTGTTTTGACCTAACCCTCTCCACATACCTGTTATAGTCCACAAATCTAATCAACAAAGGGTAGAAGGCATAGAGGTCCCGTGCCAAAGTGGTGAACTCATCTAGGATGAGCAGTTCAGCCTCCGACATGTCACCTCTGCCTTCTGCTCTTAGATGTTCTTCATCCGATACAACCACTGCTGCTTTTTTCTTTAGCTTATCCATCAGTGGCAGGAAGTGTGTCTTTAAGAGCTGTGGCTTCGCTTTGCTTATGATGGGCTGGGAAAACACTATTTAAGGCAATGAATATTGTAATATATACCTGTCCACAAGATATAAATGCAAACTTTTACCTTTCCCCTCTTATTTCTAGGCTATGGAGTAAAATCCTGCCCCCATTGAAATCAGCAGAAGTTTTGCCAAGAATTAAATGTGGTCAGGATTTCACACAGTCAATTCACTTTCTTACTTCTAAGGGCAGAAATTACAACTTCACAGGTTAAGCTTGTAAGATCATAAAATTTCAAATGTCTCTTTATTGGGATCTCGTCAACAAGTGGATATTGCCTGCATAATTTTATCCAGTATAGTAGAAGCTGTGTAATGGCATGTATGGGTGGACACATAGATAGCCACATATTGCACACACATATTTTCTCAGCCACTGGTTCCTCTTTTGAACCTTGCATTTTAGCTTGAGTGAAGTAGAAGTGGAAAGCATGCTCTAGGTATTTGCAAACCTATTGAAACATCCTGCCTGTATTTCTCATGCACGTTAGGACACTGGAAGGCTTGTGTGTAGACAGAAATGAGACTGACTCAACCATCCATCAACCAGCCATTTGAGACTTGTTAGTACAAGCTTTTTGCAAATCTAGTCATAAAAATGAATATGTAAATTATCTTCTGGGCCCATTAGTGCAAAAACATTTGTAATATATCCATTAGACTACAAAGAATTTTAGGCAGTTACCACTTATCCTTAGAGTGCACTACATTACTAACCCTCAGAAGACTAGGAATCCAGTCTGCTACCATGAATGCAATTACTGCAACAGTAAGTATTGAGAAGTCGAAAGAAAGCCTTATCGGCAAACTGAATTTACAACACTGAAGTGACTTTTCCTTAAAGATTTTAACGTTGAGACATAAACTGGATTTAAATAAATTTTAAGGTGTTATCATAATGAACTTCATGTAAGGATTACTAAAATGACATCTGCATTTCCACATTTCATTGTAATAAGTATGTTAGATACATGCAATATTTTAAGGATCCAGCACTACAGAATGGCGAGGAACTGTCTAACACCTGCAAATGGATATAATGCCATATAATGAAAATAGGCTAAACAGACAAAGTCCTTTAATTCAGTACACCACAAAACACATATGTGCATATTCTGGGAAAGAAATAAATCAGGTATTGCTTATATTATGTATCAAAAGACACTGCTTACACTGCTCTTTCTTTATACTTAATATTTCTGGTTCAAGATCTTGTTTCAAAACATAAAAACATGAGCGTTGTCCTGCTCCAGCTTTAACACGGTAAACACAGAGTAATATTAGAGTGCTGAATACACACACACATGCTTGTTTATCTCTATTTATTTTTACATCTTACCTGCTAATCTCTTCATCCAGGCTCCTTCATCAATACCAAGGTTGTTATAAATGATTTTCAGTATGTTACCCAAGAGAGTGTTCATGTGCTCTGATGTCAAGGCTGTGCAACACATTTCAGCCTTGTCAGGGTTGTTTTCTGGCCCATGCTCCCACCAGTGTGACATGTAACTACATAGCATAGGCAGTATTACTTCCATGATATGTGGCATTTGTGTGTAACGAATACCAGACTCTGCCAGTTCCACAATTTCTTCCATTAGCTTCTCCAAGGAAGGAATATTTGGGCAAACCTCTTCTACACTAGTAGGCAAATTGAGAACTATTGAAAATAAAGATAAAAATAATAAAAAAAAAATCAATAAACTAAGTCACAGAGGGAAAAATATTTTTTCCATTTCTATTCCATACAAGTTTTGTGTTCTAATTACAGGTATATCCTTCTCATCCAAGGGAAAAAATACCCAAATACAAAATCAAAAACCAAGTACTTTCATACAGTTGAGCAATAAACTGTTTATATATAAGCTTTAATAATAAAACTTTCTATGAAAAAAAAAATCCTATATGGAAGCTTCAACTATGTAATTATTATGGAATGAATTCAGATAAATCAGATGCAGTTTGCCATATTCAGAATAAAGCTTAAATTTCAGAGTTTCTTCCAACATAAGCTTTACAGTTGAGGAAACAAATTGATACAGCAAAATCAATTCACTCCACTACACATCAAACGAGACCTGGAAAGTTAAAAAAAAGAAAAAGACCATTGCCTGACATAATGTGTAGAGCAGATTCCGAGAAACTGCCTTCGGAGGTGAATTTGTGATTGTAAATATTTACTTTTCAAGTTATATGGATTATCAGTTCCTTCCTCTGAAAATGTACCACAGTTACCTTTATTTTTGGAAGCAGTTTCTTTAATCTACAAATAAATGTCTGTGAGCAAAATAATTAGCTCTTGAACATTTACATCATGACGTACATGTACAATGTGATACACAAATATCTATATATTAGCAATTTAGCCTGCAATCTGTGAATCCAAATGTTTTTACCAATATAGCCTAAGGCTATTCTTTCTGCAAAACCAGTCTCTTCTCCTATTTAGACCCAAATACATTTTATACAGCCATCACAGAGTCTGCTTAAAGCTTAATGTAGTTGTGGAAAATAAATTCCAATTTCCATTTAAAACTAAGGAAAATACATCCCATTGTCTTTCTAGATTTTTTAAACTGGCTAGAATATATATATGCTAAGAAAGATGGATGTTATATATATTCAAGATAAGATACTAGGGATCTGAAGATTAGATCTGGTATGCTCCCTTTGTCAAAAATAAAGGTGAAGTTACAACAGCTGTTATTATAAACTGGTGTATTATACACTGTCAACTATACATATCTGTGATATAATTCCCACTCAGCATAGATGCAATTTGTACAATTAATCTGCAATTTCTCTTCTATTTATCATAGGAACAAGTATGACCTCATAATTGTGTTTTAGCATAAAAGACATCATGAGTTTCAGAACAGAATATAAAGATACATGCAAAATAAATATACATAATGTTACTGGAATCTGTAACTATTAAAAATAACTTACATAGTACTCTGCAGTGTACTTTCTAAGATTTACTTTCTAAGATTATATTATGTACTTAATATAGACAAAGGTATTTTGCTTCAATTGCAAATATAAATGTTTTAGGAACCCAATATTGCATAAAAATTGTGGAACTAAAGTTAGTGATTAGAAAGCATAAGTTAATCATCACATTCATTATATCTCAGATACTAAAAGTGTGCCAAGTCCTTTCAATAAATTGATTCCAAAGTGGTATTTTGAGAATGGTTACTCAAAATTAAAACATCGGTATCTTTAAAAACATAAAATGAACGGTTTTATCAGACTCAGCCCATTGAGTTAGGAAAGAAATACAATAAAGAAATTCAAAGAAAATTCTTGTACTGTAAAATCTATGCCAAAATACGTGTATTAAGACAAGGGGCATTTACAGTGAATTTGGGTTTTCATAACTATCACATGAGTTTCTGGAAATACCTGCTCTGTCTCTCGCATTCTTGGTATTATAAATTGAGTAGATATTGTGTTTGTTCAAATGAGTTTCCAAAAAAGCCACTGGAAAGGCACCTGAGAAAGCAGCCAAGCACTCTCCTAGCGCTGATCGTTGTCTGTAAATTAACAAAAATTGTTAAGATTACACCTTGGGGTAGTTGTATACCAGCCTTATTTTCATTCTAAGATGAGTTCATCTCAAAGAGATAAGCCACTACATTATTACGATCAACACAGAAGAACAGGTAATAGAAACTGGAGTCCAGCAACCCCCTACTAACATACGAAAGAAACGTTCAAACATAAAATGTCAAAGGTGGTCTACTTAGCTGAGAGCAAATGAGGAACATGCAGAGAAAATCCAAAGTCATCAGAACGATGCCTTCTGCTCTATTACTTTCCTCTCAGCTTTACTGAGCTTATAATCTCTACTATTAAGAAAAAGCTACTGAATAGACCAAGAGACTAAATACAACTACAACTTTTTTCTGAGAATTAGTAGTATCAGACCTTGGTCTGTCATGAAAGTCAAGTTCTTTGGAGAGTTGAAAATTGCTTTTGTTTTGCAGAAAAGCATTGCTTTAATGTCTTCAAATATAAGACAACAATTATTTGATAATCAAAATTTCTTAAGTGCGTCAACATTGTAAAAGGCAAGTTTCTGGGGAAAAAATAAATGATCCCCTGTCACTTTACCCCAATCAGGGAACATTTAAAACTATTCTTTCTCATTTCCAATTCAGTTGATCAGAACAGATTTTAGATATGTGAGAAATCCTTATCTGCTGAAGCTGAGCCACAGAGCTAACAGAACTCCAGGAGTCCCAGAAACCTCCAAGCAAAAAAAATAAAAAAAAAAAAAAAACCAAACCCAAAAAAAACCCCACAGCCATCCAAACTGATCTTGATTCATCTTCAGTCTATAGTTTATCTCATTTTAGGAACTTTTCTAGATCTAAGTCATTAAACTTGATTTTGTTACATCAACTTCGTTCCCATTATTTATCCTGGTGTCTCCTTGTTCCTTTTTTTCCTTTTCATTAGGTCTTCATAAGCAAATCTTATATCCATCACACACACTCACAAAGGCCATATGTGCTTTTCACTTGTGATAATGATTGTAGACAACCATATGCAAAAATTATCACTTACACTGACTTATTTCGTCTTAACTAAAAACCCCACATCAGATGTTTGCAAATACCAAGAAAAATTAATTTTATATCCCTTACAAAAGCAATGAGACCTGGTTTTCAACAGATGTATATTTTGTAACAGACAAACATTGGTTCCCCACCTTTTTTCATAATGTTTCCTATGACACTTGCCATCAATTAATCAAGGGACTGGTCATGGGACTGGCCTGGAGTTCTGCACAGGTTGATTTGACAGACACAGTGCACAGGTATGTGAGCATAGATTACTGTTGCAAATCTATGAGTTCTGTTTAGCCTTCCCTCAGAACAGTGTAAGTCACTATAGAGCAACTATTTAGTTTCAAGAACTGAATTGGAGGAAGGTTAGCAGATACACAGATGCAGACAAAAAAAGCAATTAGAAGGCCTCATTTCCCCGGGTAATTGAGCTAGAAGTGGTGTTGTATGAGTGGCAAATTAAACTAAATTTGGGGCAATGAGAAAGAAACATACATCACAATTAATACATAAGGAAAAATTATAACAATAGCTGAATGACATATTCTTACAATTCCCCAGTGGAACTTCAAGTCAAGAGAAAGTTTCTGTAGTCAATTTTATTTGTAGTTTTTGTATTAATTAAAAAATTTATTTTTTGACAAATGTAAAATGTAACATTTAAGTGTGTTATAATAAATTCAGCTCCATTCCATTTAACTTTTTTCTCTCAGGATATTATTCCAACAACAGTTTCTTCCCCTATTAATTGCTGAAATGCATATCAAGGAAGCTAAAAATAAACCCAATTATTAAAAATAAAGGAACACTTTTTCTTCTTACCGCTCTACATAGATACTCTTGCTGGTTCCCAGAGCATACAAACTTGCCAATATTCTGTAACAGGAGACCTGAACATCTTCCACTAAAGAGAAGAAAATCATAGTTTTAAAGTTGCAATACATTTATGTAGATCAAAATACATTTCTTTTGACAACAACTGAATTAGCAATACTAAGCCATAGAATGCAACACATAGAAATTACTCTCTAAATACGGAAAGCCTTCTGGCCTCTGAGTGCCCTAGCTTTTAATCAAAACTTCAATTTACTTCAGTACTACTATTTCATTACTGCAACAACTTTCTGAAATTAAGCTTTGTATGGATAATACCTAATTGCATTACCTGAGAATTTATGTAATAGCTATTTAATAGCTATTAAAAAAATATGTCAGTGGCTTTTTTCTAGTTTGTCTGCAGCATTTAAAGTTTCATGGCAAATCAAATTAAAAAAAAAATTTACAAATGTAACACTATTGTACAAAACAAAATACAAAAGGAAGGCAATTCTGTGAAACAGATATTTAATTATTTTAATCAGTTTATATTTTGTAAATTTAGACACAGGTACCAGTTAATAGCACGTACTCTACACTCAGATTGACAAAAGATTTAAAAAATCCTTTAGTCCTTATGAATACTTCACCAAAGTAAGTTTTGAAATTATCAAATGTTTTATTCACAAAAATGTAAGACTTGTATGGACATCTATTGGAAAAAAATGCTTTTCCAATGTAATCTGCAGTAATAGTGTAACAATAGTGTAGATACTATTGAGAACACCATCGCTCCGTTTCTTTTCATATCTATTTTTTTCTAGGCTCTCCCACAGCGCTAATACTGTCTCCCAGCGTGCAGTGAAATGTTGGGAGTAAAACAGAACTCAGCCTTAATGGTCCAGGAGAGCCTACAAGACAGTGTATCAAAGCTACATAACCTGGTTCCTTACTACATCACGACTTCTGTTCAGCTTGGAGTTGAGTATTTTTACATAGTAATAGCAACCTTGGGCACACTGACACACCTTTCTACATGATCAGACCATGGACTACTCTGTGCATGTAGCAATGCTCTTAGGCACAAGCACCAGGTCAAGATGTTTGTCATCAGAGTAGGACAAATCAGGTAATCTTATTTACAAGGTGTAAGGAGAAACTGTATGTGAGGAAAATTAACTTTTCTAATTATGCTCTTGTAAAAATAAGTAAGCAAATTTAGATTAATTATTCTTTCTGAGTTTATGAATTCTAACTTGTGTGTTTGATATCAGTGTGAGGTATGTAGAACAGATGACTATCAACAAGTAATAAAGTATCAAAGGCTAATTACTGAATTCCAAATTGAAAACCAGAGGTCAAAAATTATACAAGATATGAACATGTTGATGCCTGAAAAAGGGCTTTATGATGAACAAGTGATGTATTTAAACCCCACAGTGACTTTTTCTGGATACTGTCTCAGAGTCATGAACATCACAGAAATAATTTAATGAGAAAAGTGGATGTTTACTTCTCATCACATCCAAATCCATTGATACATCTCCACATTTTCAAAATAAACAATCCTTTTCCACATTCAAAAGAGAAAAAAAGAGTTATTTGATATTCTAGGTCTTTCTCTCAGTTATTTCCATAGTTTGAGTTAGCAATACAGAACAGAACTGCCTCCTTTAGTGCAGTCTGGACAGCAGAATTCCTAAATATATAAAATTAAAGATTTGTGTTGCAGACCGCAAATTTTTTTCTTGCAAAGACTAGGTTTTGGAAAATAAAGGATACTGAATCTGCCATAACCAGAATCTCTACAGAAATCTCATCCAGTGCCTGAATTCTTTTAGGTGCTCCTTCCATTTTCACTTAGGATCTAAGTTGCAACCACCCAAACTCTCCACTAACTGAAACAGAATCAAGGTGCATGTAGGGCAGAACAACGTTATTCCTTTAGTATAACCTCATATATAGACAGAACAAAGACAAAGACTTACACAGAGTAACTTTTCACACAAGAAGAAAGTCACAGTAAATCTATGGCAAATGAAAACTTCTGACTGTCTAATCACTGCCACACCTGCTTTAGTATTTACACAAAGTGCCCTATAACCTGCAGGCTATTCTAGGGTGATTAGAGCAATGTTTGATTAAATTTACCACAAATTTGTTAATATAAAAATAATAGGGTTGAGAGACTAGCAATGTTTACTACATGACACTTTAGTGGCATGGCACTTCTAAATAATACGTACATATCAAATCTTCCCCAAACTGGTGCTGTCCAATATGTTCAAATAATGAAGATAGCACTGGTAAGAGAGCAACTGTGGTATAATTAATGATTTGTGTAACTCCCTTTGGCTGGTTTCTGCTGTGTGTAAACTGGCCTTGCTTAAGATTTTCCATTGTTTTCTCCAGATCCTCAGCAGCATTGTCCAAAAATGCTCTCAATGCCATCTTAACAGATTCCAGACCAGTTTTCATCACAGTCCTATATAGAGAGTGCAAAAAGAATGAAATAATATTAGACAAGCATGGATTAAAGCATAATGTTGGCTTATATGAAATATATAATAAAGATCTAAAGAAAACTCTTTCATCATTAGATATTGTAAAATCTTCTCAGGCCAACAACTTACTGAAAAAGCATTTGAAAGCTATCCTGCCAAACACAAGGACGTTTTATCAGGATTCCCATTGAGAAAATAATAACTTTTAAAATTTATAAATTAGAGTGATTCATTTGGCTTCAGAGGGAAAATACCCACAGAACAACAAATAAAGATTTTTTTTAATCTCAAGATAGAACTCAGAAAGTCTTCCCAACAATGACAGCCTCACTTCTGCCTTCAGAACAAGGGCATCAGAAAGGAATAAGTAAAGCCAACCAAACGGGCTTTAAAGTAATTAATTAATTAAATGCATTTGCTACATAAGTATAGCACTGTAATCAGTTATGTCATGATATAATCCAGGAGAATATTACCTTTTTTTATTTTAACTAGCTCAATTACAGAGATCCTTTGTTTAAGAAAAGTAATAATTTAGGCATGCATGAAATAAAACCAGGTGAAGTTTTTTTTTAAACAGGACTTTTGGTTCTTTGCGTGTGTTAGAGTTTCAATGGCAATGGTTTCAAACTTTCATGTAACCTCCATAAATCCCTTCCTGTTTGGAGCTCTAAGAGCTGAATTGGTGGCTCCACATCTATCTGTATTCGATCTGTGTGATTGCTCAGAGCATGGACAATTTAAGACAAAAAAAACCCAACATATTGCCACCTAAAGGATTATCATGCAACAGTTGAGTCATATTAATCAACCATGATCATGACTCTACCCCACAGTAAATGGAAAGTAAAATTTGTGAAGATACTGAAAAAAAGAGGTATCTGCATATAATCTAGTTATTTATTTGAGAGAAAATAATGAGAAAAGAATGTTATCTTAAATTACCACTGAGGTAAATTTAAGCTATCATGTTTTGTTTCACAACTGCAAAGATCTAAATACCAGCTATCAGCACAGATATTCATATAGTTAATGAAAAGCAATGTATTACCCTCCAAAATTTCAAGACTGTCTCATCCATAAACATCATAATGGTTCAAAACCAGTTCAATTTAAAAGTACTACTGAATTACATGTAAAGAACCTGAATTAACTTTGCAATGAAGGCACTGTATGAGACAGATTTACTGTGTTCCATGTGCTTTTAATTCCATGATTTTTTTATTGATCAGTGTAAGCACAAGTTTAAAATACCTGTAATGTTTCTGTAGTTTTGGGACAGTCAAATGATGAAAGCCAGGTAAACTACAAGCCAGCAGTTCCTGGATATCTCTAATCTGAAATTAAGTTGAAATTGTAACCTACAAATATTGTCCTGCCCACCCCTAGTAATTAACTAGCAACAAACCTATTTTTCAATGGGAATTCATATCAGTGCTATAACTTGAGTTTTGAAATTCTGTAGCCTTACACAGGTTATCCAAATCTGACTGTACATTATTTTCTTAAGTGATTTTCAATGTACTTTAGAAAATCTACTTGGCTTTACCTTGCATCCAAGGTCTGGCCCAGTATGTGAAGACAGTTGACTATTGATGTTGCATCATTTCCTAAACAGGGAGGAAAATTATCCACCAATTAAGCTGAGCATACTGTAGAGCATACCTGCACTCTGCCATCTGCAGCTCTGGTTTTAATGAAAGAGTAAATGGCATAACAGAAGAGCAATTGACCTTCTGCATAATTTTAACATTCAAGTTAAAAAACATGCAGTTTGTTGTCTTAGCCTTGTTTACACAAATGCAGTAACTAGAGGCAGTAAAGCGTCTCTCATCAAATAGCTGAGGCAGTCAAGATGGAAGCACTTAAACGTGGGGTTAATTAGAGCTGCAGTGTATTGTCTAGTTTTCATTTAAGTAAGTCCTATAAATTTTGCTTTAATTGATTGAAGATTAGCTGAACATTTATCTTCCCCCTCTCTGTAACATAAAAGCTGTTAACTTTCACAAGCTGCTATTGCAGGAATAGAACATTTATACAAAATGTCACGAAAAAGGTTAGCTCCCTGGTGTTACTGATAAGCTGCAGACACTTATAGCAGGGTAGGTGTGGCCCACACAAGTAACAATCTCTGACATAATGTGCATCTTCCATAATCAATTTTCACACTTCAATATGTAAAAAGAGAAGTTACACACAACATGCCTTGTATGAATATGTACAGCCCAAGAAGTTGCCATATACAAGCTACTTCTAAATTCACAACTAAAATCCACGATGGATTTAAGCTACACAGATTTGACTTACAGCTTATTTAATATATTTATTTTAAATCTAAATCTCTGCAAAAAAACCCAAACATTTTCCTGCTTCTCTATATATTTAAAATTTATTAATTAAAAAAAGAAACAAATTGAATGTTAGGACAAGATTTTGGAAAGTACTGTCATCTTCATGCAGTGTACTACACATGCTCGCTGGTAGTTATTTCACTTGAAAATATAGGCAAACATACAACTAAAATTAGTTACTGTTTCAGTGAAAAAAAGATTTAAAAAAATAAATTACAAAGAAGGAGTGGAGGGTTTATTGCGTCACAGAGAAAGTTGTTCCATGCTATCAAATTAGAAGGCATTGTTGTGGTGTTCATCCACAATAGACTAAACAACCCTGAACCCCAGCTTCCATGGCTGCTCCTAACCAGGCAGCACTGGCTGTCATGCAATGATATAGCAAGCAGATGAGAAAGGTGGCCTAAAAAATCCTACCAAAAAAAATCACAAAAGACTAAGTTTTTTGTCAGCTCCCATTTCTTTCCTTACTGATTTACAGCTCTGGTAATATGAACGGCAGTGATGATGAAGGGAGGGCACAACTATGCTAATGACGGCAGGGTTGAAGGGCAGTACTCAAAGCAACCTGGATTTAGACTGTGGATTAGATGGCAATGAAATAGTTAACATCTTCACAATCATTGTGCAGATGTGTATACACGCTGCATGCTGCAGTGCAGTATAGAGATGCTCACTCAAGTTCCCTGAAAATTGACACTGGCACTCTATGTGTATCATGTAGACACACTGAAAGAGCCATGTATTTATCAGGAATCAGGTACTTTGCATGCTGCAACCAGATGGAAGGGGCAGAAATTCATCTGGCTACTCTGAAAACCGGACAAGCTTCAGGTATTTACCTGTAGCAGATACTGCAATGTGGTAGGTTCCACAGACTGGAATATCAGAGCAGAATTCAATGACCATGGTAAATGCAGCCCTCTCCAATCTAAACTGATTGACATACCACAGTTTGGCCAGTTTTATCCCTCTAACATTAAAACCAAAATTTCATAGTTATCACAAAACTTTTCTGGAATGGGTCAGGTTGGGTTTGTTACAGCAATTTGCTATGAAAGACAGGTTTAGGTTCAGTGGGAATTCTATGTCTCGCTTTTGTTCAATGTCATGAATTTATTTGTTTTTACTGTGTTTAAAGAAGAAAAACCCACGGGAGATTTTTTTAATATTCTGTCTTAAAATACTTCAGTTAACACTAAAATAAATAAATAAAATAAATTTATAAATAAACTTCCTTTTAAATTGAACATTTCAAGAATCAGTTTGCTTTCAATCTGAGGTCAGAAGTCAATTTCAGAGGGCCATTTTTTTAACCGGACTTATGAAACCTGAAATAAAGGTTTTTTTAATAAAACTTGTTTTATTACTGTTTCCAATGTTTCCCAGTCCATATATGTACATTCATTAAATTAAAAAAAGAAAATGATTTTTTATCAAGTAAAAATCTTACTGATTTTCAGAGGTCTGAAAACCAGATACAAAACACTCTGATGTAGAAATTAATGTACAATATATAAGGGGAGAAGGTGATAAGTACATTTCAATAGGACAAAAACTGAAACAAGAGCTGTTCCTTAAAGGAACTCTTCATACATCTCAAAACAATAAAGAATGGACATATGTAAATACTATCCCACAAAGTTCAAGAGGTTTTAAGGCTCAAAGTATTGCACTTCAATTTCAGCCCACTAATAACAATGAAAGTAACTTAATACAGTATGCTGATGCACAGGTACAGCTCTCAAACAATAAACTGTTTGGGTCAAAACTTATTTTTACAGCACAAATAAATCATAATTCCATGGTGAATTATAATTCCATAATCTCAGTGACATTCTTAGATATCAAATGTGATTAATTGTTTAAATTCACTTCAGAAGACTTGCATGCCTAATTTCCCATTTTATCCAGACTTGTATATGCAGTTTAAGCTACATGACTTTTACTAATGACTTTCACAAGTGCATCTGTATCTTCAGAATTACCATTCAACTTCACAATAGTACAAAACATCTGGATAGCAAAACTATGTAGTATTTTGCTATCTGTTATATCAAACTTCCTGGTATCCATTAAGGTTATTATTGAGCACTCTTGATCATTCAAGATACCTCCAAAATGCACAATTAACTTTCTAGGCTCCAGCTGTGCTCAGAGGCTGTCCTCATGAGCCCCTTCTACACAGGCCATGCTTTTGTTGGAGTAAGTGCAGTTCTTCTGAACAGGTTTTCTAGTGTGATGTAATTCACTGTCAAGGTAAGGCAAAAAGTAAGTTGACTTTGACTTAAATAGTAGGTCCACAATAAAGGACCATGCTCCAGAGTCTTATAGTGACCTTGTCAAAACTCGTGGAAAAATCTACAGTACGTTCCTGTGTTGGCATAAAGATTTTGTATTCTGTTAGTTACTGCACACTAGGAAAAGAGTTGAAGAACAAACTATAGCAATAGTGAATACCCATCTGAACCCGTCTGACTTGTCTCCGTCTACCACCTGAACCCCGCCAAACAACAGGAAATAAACAAGCTGAAATGTGGAATGAAAAATAGGTTTTCTTTAGTAATGAAGAAAGTTACATTTACTTAGATGTTTAACTTCAATTGTTACTCACTTAAGAAAAAAGTCAGAAAACCAGGTTCAAATAATAATGAAAAAGATTTCCAAAATTTGAATAGTATACCTGAGCTAGTTCATTCTTTGAACAAACAACCTAGGATTTAAACCAGAGCTTATATGTGGGCTCATGACATACTCCAACCTTCAGAAAAAGCTGCAACAACGCCACACAACAGAAGAAATAACTCCATTCCTCCTATGATATTTTGGCTTTACAAGCAAATCCACTCAGCTCATCCCAAAACATATTTAAAAGTGATATCCCAAAATAACTTCCAATCTTTCTTCTCAGTTTAATGGTTTTCATAATGATCTGCAAGCTTTTTAAATAGCACACTGCTGTAGCGAGTTCCTTCCCTTCAAATTGAATGAAGTATGTAGGGATTGAGTTAAAAGCATGTTATCTCAATCAGATTTTAATTTGCCAGTTAATTACCCAATTAGGTATGTTCATGGATGCTCAAGTTTGCAATGCACCCATCACAGAAACTATACATGCGTAGGATGTACTACTTCAACTCTCCTATCATTGTGGTGTAAGAAAAAATTGAAGCGCAAATGACTGTGCCACACATTGCATATAATGTATACACACTTGATACAGACTTCAGATTGACTTCAATTAAGTGATTTTCACATGGCATAAGACAAACACCGAGCTCCTGCTATATTTACATAGTATCAGAAAGACAGTACACATGCGTATGTGGAGTCAAGCACATTTGGGAACGTTTAAGAATTCCACAGAACATAACTAAGCATTTCAGCCCACTACAGATTTTCCTTCATGACTTTCCAATACAAATACACAGTTCTGATGCTCCGTTTCCCCAAAGGATTTAGAAAAAAATAACAAATTAGTAATCATAATTAACTCAGCAAAATTCTTCAGTAGGATAATGAAATCCAGATATATTAGTTAGAAAGAAAAGTAATCAAAAATCTCCAAACTGATAGCCACAAAAGCTTTTTATTTAATCTAATAAATTCTGTGATCTATCAGCCTAAATGATTAGTGGTCTGTGAAGACCATGCATTTCAGCCATGCAACATGCAACAAAGCAGCCCGTAACACAATGTAAAAATGGCAAAGAAAACCAAGTGATGGCCATGCTAGTATTTGTCAAGGGTCTCCTTACCAAACAGTGAAATCCTATGCCTGACAAGAACTCCAAGTTTGCAGAACAGGCTGAAGACAAAAGAAAAACAAAAGAGAAGAGAAGGAAAAAGGAAAAATAAAAAGGGGGGAGGAGAAAGAAAAAAATAACAGCTGATATATGAGCAGGAAAAGCAACATGATGTCACGCAGAAAGAATCAATTATCTGAGCAGAATGTGGGACAGAGTACTAAAGAAAGAGTTTTTAAGTGCATATCCTTAACAAATATGGTTAAATAAGCACATATTATAATTAAAGAAACAAAAAAAAATTAAAAGCAAAGCTAATTAATATAAAAGCGTCCTATGATAATCCACAAGGAAATAATCATCAAAGCTTCAAGAAGTAAAATGTGGTCGGTGTACTATTCAGGATACCACTGACAATTTGAAAACAAAAGGTAAGGAAATCAGATTAATTGAAGTGTTTGACGGCAAATGTTTAACTAGTCCAATTTGGATCTTGTCATCTTGAACACAGTGAGAATTTCTTTTAAAATACATTGCTTTTTGAACACACTTAACATAAGAAATAGCCTTTTACATGATTAAAAAACAACAAAAATGGATATGATCAATGATTTCATTTCACATGTTTGAATTAATCTCTGTGCTGATGAGCAGTGTCCCATTCAGGACAATGAAGAACGAAGTTCTGTGTTAATTCATAGAGACAGGAGCACACTGCCCTACCCAAAGTGACGCGGCCTCCAGATTTAGGAGGAGTTAGCTTAATCTTAATGATCCAGTTCAGACTGAGAATTTTCTGAGAGCCACATCAATTTTTGTGTTATCTTCTATGCTACAAACCCCCTCATCTGTCACAAATGACATGAATGCTATCATGTCATTTCATTAAGCTATTTAATTACCAGGTACACAGGCTAGTGATCAACCTGTGATTTAAAAGCAAGAGATACCATAAGCATGTCTGCACAGCCTATGGATGAGATCTGAACATGTTGTTCCATTTACAGAGAAGAGAATAGCGGCAAATGGAAACATTTATGTCCAGAATCAGGATAGCCAGGTTAATGTGGTGTGGAATCCAGCTAATTAGCCAGTGCACATTGATCCAACTGCCCGGCGTTTGAAATGAGTCTGGTTGGTGCATGTTCAGGGATCTTCATTCACTTTTAATTCTATAAGCAGACATACACTACATATTTTTTTACAAGAATCCTGGTTCACCCAGTCCAACAGGAAAAACTGTACAGAAAAGCATGCTAGCATCATGTATCTTGTATCCATCCTAACAAAGACATTAAATAGCCCACAATCTATCTTATTTTCTAACCTGAAAATGTTACTCTACTGAATGTAGCATTCAGCAGATGCTATGTTTTCACAAAGTCAGACTGAACCTATTATCCCTTGTGGAATTAGTTTAGGTGAAGTTAATAAAAAAATTAAAATTTCCAAATGGCCAGTACTTCAGACTGATGTCCAGAACTAATTTTATAAAACTGCAGTAGAATAAGGAATCCTAAGATGGTCTAATGGATGAGAAATTAGAAGATCCAAATCCTGAAGAGCCTGGTTACAAATACAATGGAATACCATGCCACCATTATTTCAGAAAGAGGTTTGACCTATATTTGCCCACAAAAAATACAAATCTGGATTTAATTTATTTGCTGGACATGGAATGGCTATTGCACTTGTTTACACTGCCACTGCATTATCAATACCCAAAGTTATACTCTTCCATAGCTTAATGAATGCAAGCTTATTCACTGGAAAAAGAAAGGAACAAGAAACTGCCCTTAGCTTGGAGAAAATCTTATGTATGAGTTGCACTCAAAGAAACCTAAAGGGAAAACTCAACAGAAAATCCAATATTCAGTTTGGCAAATTGCCTACAAAACTGTAGGGAAAAAACCCCCCACCAAACGAAACCCACAAAGTATGTTGAGAACTTATTAAAATGGCCCAAAACAACCCTTCAGGAAACGGGCCATGTAACATAGCTTCTAAAATCTTTGATAGTTAAGAAATCTTTGATAGTTAATCAAAAAGAAAACTTTGATAGTTAATCTTGATAATTAAGAAATAAACTCCTCAATAGCACTGGTTATAACTTCAACCAATGTTTCCATGCCTGTGTTTTCTTCTCTAGCTGTCACTTCTGGTTGGCAGGTAACTCAAGTATGGCAGCAATTCTAATCATTTTGTTGAGTGACAAGTTAAGGAATCTCAGAGATTCTATGCAGTATGTACGTGGATATATTAATGTTTGACATATTCCAGAAGTATAAGATTTATTGGCATGACTTAAAAACTGTAAAAATATAATTATCTAGGACATTATAGACAGAAAAACAGCAGCTCCTAGAGTGGAAAATTATATAGATGCATACAATTTGATGCATGCATTTGTCTTAAAAAAATGCCATTCAGTCAACTGCCAGATCAAATTAGTCCATGAGGTGACACAGGATCAAGACAGCCATTACTTACTCATGCTTAGTGTTGTTGCTAGAAATTTCACTCAATATTTCCACAATCTTGCAAACCCCACATGTCTGTATGACCATCAATTGGCTGCCAGCCTCAAAGAGCAGCAATTCAGTTTTACATGGTTCAATACCCAGTAAGAGTCAAGAAGGCAACCATGATACCTGTACATTACAGGTATGCAGCAGGTCCTGCATGAAGCTTCTAGTCCACCTTACTAAATGGGAGATACAGGTTTAAATTCAATCAGAAGAGAAATTGACAACTTATCTGAGAGAGATGGCCTAAATAATGGATAACTTCAGAGAAAGGATCAAGGGAATATTTCTGTTATACTACTACTGTTAATGCTTTTTAGAAAACCGAAGAGCACAAGGGGTGCAACTCTTTCACCTTTTCTTACTTTTTATGATGGACAGTAATAATGATACTGAAACACAGTTAAAAGGTTTTCAGGAATACTGATTTCAGTATTTACCTATTTCCAACAATGAAAACTCATACGCAATTGTATAGCCTGTGCCACAGGCAGTGCCACTGATGTACTGCTGCACGTAATGCTGAATTTAAATTCCCTGCATACTAAAATCATCACTGCTACCTTTAAAACAACATATAATCATAACTCTGCACTCCTCATTTTATACAATGAAACTTCCTAACAGGAAAAGAAAGTACAGAAAGTTTAATTTGTGTGTTCATAAAAATGCTTTTCTGACTCCCATTTCTCACTTTCCCACAATCAACTGCTGCTGTTCAAAGACAAACACACACATGCATACACATTAGTATTATTGTAAGTTTTACCTTGTCACCATTTCTTTCTCTTTATTAGAGGCATGACCTCCACTGCTGAGAGGCCTACTTGCTGAAGACAAGAAATACAGGCGATGGTTTTTGAAATACTGATCAATCAAAGGGAGCACAACCTGAAATTATATCAGAAAGAATTGGTTATCTGAATTTATATCAATAAGAATTGGTTAGCTTTTATTTACTATGTTCTGTATTACACTTTGTAAGTCACAAATGAAGAGAGGAGATTTCAAAATGTGCTTTCTTTTTTAAAATCTTTATGTATTTTTACTTTAATGTTATTCCTCTTTGAATTTATTTAGTATACAAGGACCTTAAATGCCATCAGGAAAGGCAGCAAAAAAAAAAAATTACATTATCTCTGGGACTCGATCCATGAGGGGTTTTAGGAGGAGTATAAACCAGAAAGTATAATTTCATTTTATCTAACAATATAATATCTTTCCAGTACCACATACCCAGATACCACCATTGCTGTTCATGCCCTTTAACACACATTTAAAAAAAAATCACCTACAACTATCAGTGGACTAACCACACTTAATTCTCGATGCTATCAAATAAAACTCCCAAAACTTCCTCTTCATTAAGGGCTTGTCCACAGATGTTTTCCTGTTTACTTCATGTGGTGACCATTCCTCAATGCACTGTAGGTATCAGGGAGGAGGAGATTAAAAATAAACAGCTAATAAGAATCTGAAATGGCTTCATTTGTAGAACATGATTTAAAAGATGGTGGAATACTGCTTTCTGAGTCAATGAACTTGGCAAATAGCACCCTATAGAAGTATTTTAAGGTGCTGAGATTACTGCAAGGATATCAGGGTTAGGAAATGCCACAACCAGCTGTCTTTGATGATTCACTAATGAACTCAAAAGACATTCTGAATATGCTAACACCACACAAGCTTTTACATATGAAAGGTGTAAGTAGATTTGTCTTAATTTATAAGGTGTAAAATCTTCTTGACACAAGAAGGAGAATCATGACAGGAATGTCATGATTTTTATCAAAGGGAAGTGCAAAGTCCTATACGTGGGGAGGAATAACCCAGCACACACTGAGGACTGACCAGCTGGAAAGTAGCTTTGCAGAGAAGGACTAAGGAGTCTCAGTGGACAGCAAACTGGCCAGGAGCAAAAAATGCACCCTCCCTGCAAAGAGTGTCCTGGGTTATATTAGACACAGTACTGTCAGCAGGTCCAGGGAGGTGATTCTTCCCATCTGCATGCACTGATAAGACTGTGTAGGAAGTGCTTTGTCTCGGTCTGGGCTCCCCAGTACAAGAGAAACATGTATGTAATGGGGAGAGAATTCAGTGAAGGGCCACAAAGATGATGAAGGAACTAGGAACCAACAGCATGGTTTTAAAACAAGGAAAGAAGTAAGGAAGGTGGCACAGATACATAGCTGTGTTAATTCTAATAGCTATTGCTGACATTTATCTCCCTGGAGATTGTAAAAGAGAAAAATATTCAGAATTAGGCTAAGCCAGTAAAAAGAAGATGTAGGGAATATATGAATAACATCACGTGAGTAGTTGTATATCACGGAACAAGAAAACAACAAGAATAAGAATACAGTTCTGTCATTTTTTCACGTCAATACTTATTTACAAGCTATTTTTATTAGCACCATTTTTAATTAATGAATTTACCATAGAAAAGTACAACTATAAAAACAATCATCATGTCATTAACAAATACTTTCTCACTTCAACTACTTATTACGTTGACAAAGAATAAGCAAAGATATACTGTACTTTGGCAAAAAACTTGATTTCTTGTTCATATGGAAAATGTTCTCCTTTGCCTCTGCTGCCACCATCTGCAGAGAGAAGAAAATTAAGCTCTCTGTCATATATCCTAATTACAGTCTACTCTGCACTTGACTTAGAGAGTGTACATTATAAGCATATAATACCAGTCATCTTCAGATGGAGATTTAAGATACCAAAAAGAATATACAAGCAACTTAAAGTGGCATTTTATGATTACCTCACAAGAAGAAATGTTACAGCAAATAAAACGTATAAAGAATAATTGCCCGAATTTTCATAAAAGTGTAAACATATCATAGTTCAAAGAGATATGGATATTTTTGTGGTTTATTCAGTCTCCCTGCTTTTCCTGCCATTAATACTGTCAGTTATAGCATCTAAGCCTAAACATGAGGCACAGTATATGATGTGTGGCACTGGAACTCACATGGTCACACAGAAGCTGCATCTGGCCAGGTTTTTTGGCTTTTACAGCTCACGTAAGAAGCTGACTCGGGACACCAAACCACTTTTTTGTTTTTTAATCTTTAACAAAGGCAGATCAAGATAAATCCTTTCCTTCATAGCACTGTTGATGAAACATATGCTAGGTGTTTGTGAAAGAACATTGCAAGAGTTAAAGAGGTTTCTCTACTCAACTACCTCCTCAAAAGAAAATTTCAGAATTTTACAAATGACTGGTTTAGTTTGATCTGTGAAAAAGAGATTACATGTGAATAGTAAATATTGTTTTGCATCTCAGAGATTATCAATTTGTGCATAAATACAAGGGTGCAGCTAATTTTCTTTTTCAAATAATGAAAGTCATTATAAATTCTGGCTGAACACTGAAATGAATATGGGAAACTGCAATGAATAAATGAACTACGTAACATTCCAAAATTCATCATGTTCATCAACTACACGAAACTAGAGGGAAAACTCCCAGTCCCATATTGTGTAATAAAAAAAAAGATCTTGTTGTTTTTATAATATTAAAATGTTAGTTAATGATTGTTAAGAAAATGCACGAGGAGTACTATACCAAACTCCAGAATGTACTGATGGGCTTCATCCACATATCTTATAAGCTGCTGAAGAAAACTGTAGGCAAAGCGTTTCTCAATGGAAGGTGTGTCTAATTCCAGGTCCTTAAGTCCTCTGTAAAAAGAAGCAAGTCATTTTTCACACATGCAGAAGGACTCTCCATGTAGTCTGACATCATTTTATCTAGTAAATGAGAAAGTGAAGCAAGTAAAGAATTATTCTGTGTTTGAACTAAACAGTACTCTTTAGGTTTTGAGCAATTTGTTAGGGCAAATACAACTCTGAATTCCCAAACTGATTACAGAAAAGTGAGATTAATACAGTGTTGCTCTAAGGTCTTTTGCTCACCTGTAAGACACTATGTCTCATATTTCCCTCCAGGGATTGATTCCTGGGTGAGGAAGTTTTGAAACTTCCAAAATACTTTGATTTAAAAAATCAAACCAGAAGTACATCTAGTCTCCTTCATCATGACTTTTCTCTAAAAGTCTGCTTGTAATGGAAAAAGTTTTAATAGTTTTGTAGTATTTATGAAAAATCAAGGGAAAATCAAAACAAAGAGATAGGATTGCAGCTTACTTTTTCCAAAAGTCACTCTGGAAAAGGTGACCCCAGGCCTGACATGTCAGTAAGAAGAATGAATGAGGGTCTCAGCATCAGTAGTTGGAGAGACCACAGCTTTTGGGAATTTCTCTATGGGCTCTACAGAGATTTTTAGCCTGGAGTGTCAGCAGCTGCAGGGGCCTGGTGTGAGTGGATTTGATGTCTACATCCTCCTGTGTTAGTGGTGTCTGCCACTGGAGCATGTGGGAGTGCCAGTTGCCAGCAACTGCAGTGCAAATGCTGTGTGTCCCAAAAAACAGCTGAAGTCGGGGGTGACAGTGTCAGTAAGGCAAGTGAGGGACTTGGTGCCAGCAGCTAGAGTGGGACCATGGGTCACAGGCATGTGCCTGAGTGCAATGTGATTGGCAGAGGGCAAGTGTTTGTGTTTTCTCTGAACCCAGTCTGCATGAGGGTGCACCAGACTAGAATGGTCACTGTCATAAAAAAGATTGGAAAGGTGTTTCTAAGGCAGATATGGCAGAAAGTCAAGTGGCAAACAGACCAAAGGAAAACATGAATCAGGTGCTAGCACATGTAGACAGTGCAGTCACAGGACCAGCAGGTACACTGAGTTTAACTTGATAGACCTGCATTTCACTAGCACAGGAGGATGTAGATGCAGCAGAAACTATTTACTAGATGAGGAGTGCATCCAAGTTAACAATTATCTTACCATCCCTCTGAGCCTTCCCTTCCTCCAAAAACCAAAAGCCACTTCTCACTTGTGTTTGACAAATAAAAAGGGTTAGTCAAAAAGGCATGTGTAACCTTGAATACAGCTGAGGAACCTTTTGTCATCTCGACAGGGGATGAGAAAAGAAACCTTTGACGACTGACATCTTTCTTTGTCTATTCTACTCCACTGAAGAAAAGTAAATTGAATTATTCCAGCTACCCTGAAAAATTTTACCTATGTGATATAAAAGAAAGGAAGTAGATACATGTGCTGGTCTAATTAATTCATTCACAATGATTACTTAAATCCATCTGTGCAATGGATTTCATTGACTTACTAATGTTCAAGACAGACAAATCTCATCTATGCTTTCAGCCTTTCCTAGTGAGACATTTTCTAAACCATGTGATGAAGCAGACAAGCCTACAACTGAATTAAAATTTTGTTCCCGCTGCATTTATGTTTTTGTGGCAAAGACAGAGTTCATTTTCCTTCCAGTAGGTGGTGTAGTGCTGTGGTTTGGATTTAGGATGAGAATAACATTGATAACACTGATGTTTTCAGTTGTTGTATTTGTAATGCATACAATAAGTCAAGGACTTTTCAGCCCTGCCAAGTTCACATGAAGCTGGGAGAGCCCAGCCAGGACAGCCAGGCTGTCCAGAGGGATGTTTCCTACCATGTAATGTCATGGTCTGGAGGCTACCAGGGAGGCAGGATTGCTGCTTGGAAACAGACTGAGCATCAGAAGCTTGTTTTTTTCTGGAGGTGGTGAGTAATTGCATTTGTGCATCACTTGTAAATGTTATTGTTATTATTATTTATTGTTGTCATTATTATTATTTAGTATTATTTTCCTTTCTTATCCTCTTAAATTGTCCTTATCTTAACCCACAAGGGGTTTTTTCCACTCTCCTCCCCATCCCCTTGTGGTGGAGGGGTTAGCAAGAAGCTGTCCAGTGCTGCTGCCAGCTGGGGTTAAACCATAACAATTTAGTAGGTAAATATGTCATGTTAAAGCCAAAAGGAATTATGCACGTTATTCTGCAGAGAATAGCATGTACATATACAGAATTACAATTTTTCTGTTGATTATTACATTTAGTCACTACTATTAGATTTAAACTGTGAATTGTTTAAAAAAAAATTAAAACATCACTTTTAAAATACTTTTGTGACACTGTAAATTAACTCAGTTGAAAAAAATTACTAGTAGATTTTAGAATTGTCTCTCTTATCAAAGCTATTGCTTTGATATAAATTGTTATAGAGATGCATGGGACTGATCTGTAGTGAAGACTTAGTAACTCTATCAGATAGAAAATTAACAAGTTTACTAACAGTTGGATGTATGGAGACAGACCAGAAAGAAAAAGTATGCTGCAGTGTAGAGAGGAGAGGCAGAAGACACACAGAGATTCTGGATAACTTGTGCCTTCCAAAAACCCTGCTAACAACTCTGTAATCTATTTCTTCCTTACAGTGTTCTATACGAAGGAGCTCATCCAGAAAACAACCATAGATTTCTCTTTTAAAAATTAAATTAAAAAAAAATATATTAAGGGTATTAAAAACCTTTTGTGGCATTAATACTGAACAAAGAAATACCTGGAGACAACATATCCATTGATTTGTAGAAATTTCAGAATATCCTGTGCTTTTTCTCTGTCCTTGGCTTTTTCTTTGGCTGTGAGGGTATCATAAGGAACAAGAAGAGGATGGTTGCCTCCTCCTACTATGGAATATGAAAAGAATTAAAAAGCAGTTAAAGAGTTATCTGTTGACAAGATGAGTCCAAATATGTAAAAGCATTATCATCATAACATTAAAGCAAGTTAAAGCAAAATTTAGTCTGAAATAGCAGCAATGCACTTTTCTATTTCTTTACACAAGCCTAAAAATATTCAGATAGAAACTTTAGATGTGGCTCCAAACATAAGTGTAACATAATCAATTACTGGAAGTACCAGATATTGAACCTACTGCAAAAATCGTTAACGAAAAAAAGTGCTTAACTGTTACAAACATGTATCTATATAACTTAATTTCATAAGAAATCCAAGATAGAAACACATATGCAAACACATACAGAGTCCTGCAAAAGGGTTCATGGAATTTACCAGTTTCTAAAAAATATATGAAAGTGATGCAGTTCTACTTTATAGTAATAAAGACAGAAAAGTTTTATTAAAAAGTGCTGCAGACAGCTGTCTAATCAGATAGAAAGAACACTGCCAAAACAGAGTTAGACAGAATAAACTGCATTTGTGTTGCTTACAAATACCTGACGTATTTATATACCTCTGAACATGGACAATTAATTTGGCAGCAAGTTTCTTTTATTAATATAAATATCTGTGCAAAAAGCAACATTGTTAGGATTTCACCTTCTAAAGTCACCATCACACAGCAGAACACAGTAATTTCTTATGACAATTGCTATAAAACCCCAGAAAATTTTAAGGGTAATGACCAGACTTGTCTCAGAAAAAAATACTACAGAAAGTATTTAGTGATAATATTTTTAGAAAGGAACAGATTCCCTGTAGAAAATATTGGAGGCATATCCTTAGGTGATTTTGCAAGAAGCATATTCTAAAATTTTCCATTAGTTCTGCCTGAAATAATTTCACTACATGCAGAATCGTAATCTAGTGGGCAAGTCTGATGTTTTGGGGGTTTTTTGTTTGGTTTGCATTTTTTGAGGAAGTACAGCCCTCAGCATAATATTCTATTATCACAAATGTCATCTAATTCCACCTTATTACAGTTGCAGACAGACATGCAAAAATGCTAATAAGCATCATAAGCGTACACACCCTATCCATGGACATCATTAAGAATATAACAGATCATTAATTGCAATTAATATACACAAAGTGTTCAATAAGAAAGGAGAATGCAGTTCTCTGGTGTTTAATGTGTATGTGAAAAGCCTGTAATGAAAAATAGGAGTAACTCTGTATCTGAAGTTCACATTACTGTTCTGTTCTTTACACATATATAAAAAATATTGAAAGACATAATGGAAGAAAAAACCCTCACTCTTGAGAGCCAGGATTTGCTCATCTTACAAATACATCCACTTTACACATAAAGAAACTCTGCATCAGAAGCCTCTCCTTCATTTACTATAGTCATCTCCAGCCTTCTAAGTAACATGCTTCTTTGCACACCACCACAGATACTATACAGGGTTCTCACTGAAGTGCTACTCAGAAGCAAAAATCTGCTTTCAAATCTGCTGAATTCTATATAAATACCTAGTCTTCCTGTTGCCTAGATTTGCCAGACTTAGCCCATCCTGGGGCTACTTAACCTGAAGAAATTTTTTTGTAAAAGGTTATAAAAAATTAAAAAAATAAATGCTGTATTAAGGGGAAATATAAAGACATTTCCAGGTGGAACTTTAGTTTTTTATAAAACCTCAACTACTGTATCTTTGCTGGAAGCTTAGAAGTCATTAAAAAAGCAAGAATTTTTTAAAAAAAGTTGGAGTTTGGTGCATGCAATTATACTTGATAACTTTAGAAAAAAACCCTAAAACCCCTAGCTTGAGTCATTTCCAAATGAGACCTTGCTGTTTCTCCAAATATCGTTTCCTCCATATGCAAATACAGTATTATCTGAAAAAAAGAAATTAGCTTTAACATAAGTAAAGAAACTATTTTCACACAGAGGAAAAACATTAAGTTACACAATACATGTCAAAGTTTTTCATTTAGGTAAGCCCAGATCATGAGGCATGTGTGGAATCAAGAATCAGCCCTAGCTTTATCCACTTGTCAATTCATTATATTATAGAATAATAGAAGTAATTCAAGTGCAATCAGAGCCCATTGGGCAGTCTGAAACATGAATGCTAGAAGGAAAATGTACTAATGTAGTTCAAATTTGTTTACAAGCTTTAACTTCTCTTCCTTTCAGAAATATGAATTGGTAAATTAACAAATCCTGTTACACTCATTACTACAAAAAGTTCCAGAGATTAAAAATAACAAAACATTTAATTAAGAACAAATACTTCATTGTTTCTTCTTTGTCAATTTAGATTTGCTTTGGTTTTTTTCCCCCAATCTCTTTTCTCAAATACACAACCTAGGCTAATCATAGAGAACTTAAAATACTGTAAATACCTAGAAGTAATACTACCTTTTGCTTCAAGCTCCATTTTCTTTTTCTTTGCCCATATGTTATGGTAGTTTTCAGCCATCATTTCAGCCATAGCCTTAGGAAAAAGGAGAGCTTAGTGATGTATATTGCAATGGTTAATCCCCAAGAAGGACAATATTCTAGTTGCTATTAAATAAGAAGTTTTCTTCTCTGGAAAGTTCAATGTAATCACATTTTAATGGTTCACTGAAAACAAGAGTTTTTATTGAAAAATTATGATACAGAATTTGGGCAGGATAGGTATATGTGTAGGAATTAGGAACCTAGTGAACAGAAAACTGCTAAACTGACTAGAAACCCATGGATATTTCAGGGCCAAGGTGCATACTCATTTGTGCGAGCGCTCTTAGAACCACCAACCATTTTACCAGGGTCTCCATGCATGCAGCCGCTTTTCTTTCTATTCAGCATGAAATTCTCCTCTGGGTTAAGTAAATTCTTAGCCTAAACTAAACTCTTTCAGAATGGTAAGCTAGAAGCTAGACCTCAAACTAAGCAAAACACTGATAAGCACTCCAGTCTCTAACTGGTAGAACTACCAGTTCAACACGAAATATTTTTCTAAAACCACCTCTTCTATCCTCCTCTTTGTATACCCTCTAGGTGTACACAGTGGTGGAATATTTTCTGTAGATTTCACTTTTCCCTTCTTTCATGGACCTACAGAAACATTCTTCTTATCTTCAATAAGGTTTCTGAGTGACCAGTATTTCTGAATACCAACTTCCTTATTTGGGAGAATATTCATGAATTCAGGTAACAACTTGAAGTTCTTCAGCCATATCAAGTTTGTCTATAGCACAATGTGTTTCATAAACTTTTCTCCAGTAAATACATTATTACACATCTCTCCTGACTGGCAGATACTTTTTATCATGCACACTGTGGCCCTGGTGTTTTGATAATCCAGACTGAGGCCTTGGAAGAATGTAGTGCAGTCCGGGTTTTCTTTCCTTGGAAAGCAGGGTGCAATGAAGATCGTCTCAGTGCATGATGTAGCTACTCAGGGAGCCAGGATGTGACCAGATAATCACTTAAGACCAAAACTAGAAGTATTTCCCAGACTTACAGTTTTGGATATGGTCATGATCCCTGCTAGCACAGTATATGCACAGAATGATGGAAACATTAAATAGCAGAGATTCTTATGTACTACTTAAAAACAAACAGCTTTGTTCAAAACAACTAAATTTTCCCAGGTATTTAAAACGAGGTTGAAGAATCTAACCCTGAACTCCAACTTTAAAGATATGAAACAATTACATCAAGTTAATTTTTAAAACTCAGAGCTCATTAATACTTACCATGTTTGGATATTTCCTAATTGACAATATCAGGGCAACTAATACCCGAAACTGGAATTTAACTAAATTATCTTAGTTTAGCTTTTAAATAACAGATTTTGAAGCTGGTTTCAAAGATGACCTCTCTTTGTAACTAAGGGCGAACGAATCATAAAGCCAGCCAGCTCTGCTTTATAACTGAGGGCTACAAAGGGAATAAAATTAATGACAAATGTTAAGAGGGTATAGTATAAAAGTAAACAAGGGAGTAACAGAAATTCAAACTCCATTTCTTTTCTGGTTTGTGACAGAATGGTTACTTTTCTATGGGTTTGGTTTACTGCATCATAATACTATGATGTTGATCACATCAAGAGTGGTTTCATGAGCACTAAGCATAGTCTGCAGAGTTTTTCACTACCCTGAGCCTGTACAAATGTTAGATGATGTCATTATAATGAAGCTGTTCCACCAGTTTAAGGGAAGAGTGTAATTACAGAAGTAGTGTTATTTGATTATAAATTTTATTACCTCTTTGGAATCTTTTTGAACACTTTTACTCAAATAGGATATTTAATGGGAAGCAAAGTCCTATTATTGTAAAGCTAGTCAGCAATCTGCAATGGTTAGAAATACAAAACTAGAAACCATGAGATAGGAATCAAGGAGGGGAAACCCAGTGTGAGAATTCGATCAGAGACACGGTGTAGTATATACTGTTAACTATGTTTAACTGTGTATAACTGTGTTTAACTGTTAACTGTGTTAACTGTAGTATAACAGTTAACTGTGGTTAACTGTTAGTCAGCCAGTTACTTTACTACTGCTGCTTGCTTCACCGCACTGACTTAACCCCATGTTTCAGGAGTTTCTTGTAGCTAGCTTTGAACACCATGTTATCACGACTAGACTGGTACAAACACTCATGCTAACCGATTTAAAACTATCTAACTTATGTCTACATAATACTGTATACCCAGAGTAAATTAGCAGGCTGTAAAAATTAGCAGCATACTCCATCAAATGCCATGAAAAAAAAATAATCCAACCTTTCTAAAGACAGAAACATAATTTGATCATCAACTAAAAAATATTGTTCCAAGTAGGAACAAGCTACTGGTCTGTCAAAATCCTACCCTTCCTATGTTCATTCTTCACTCTTATAGTATTTCTGTTAACAATGGTTCCTGATTCTTATTTCTTCAGTTTAGAAAAAAGAACAATGACAAAATGTTTTGGGATGATGGTGGAGAAATGAATGATGAACAGAAAAAAGCAAATGCTGCAAGCCCTTCTAAACAGGATTCTTTTTGAAATGACAAATGTATGCAAAAAGAGCTGGGAAAAATCACTCCAGAACTAAAATAAATTTTGAATCATATGAACATGATGCTTTTTTAAAGCAAAAGAGGATCAAAGAGCAATGATGAAAAAGACAAAAAACCCAAACAAACCACCATCCCAATCCAAAACCAAAGTATATAAAATAAAATAACATAAGGCACCAAAATGTGTTTAAAATAAAATAGCAGGAAAAAAAAATTAAAGAAAAGAGTAGACATATTGAAGTGCTTCTGGCTTACATGCAAGTCTCTGGAGAGGGTGACGTTGCTCATGTCGATTGCTCGAGGAGTGTAACCATGGGCTGTGTCTACAGAGATCTGAATGGAAAACATGCAAAACAGTTTATTTATTTATTTACACACTTAAAGGCATCCATAGCCACCCAAGTCTAAAAAATAGCAAACTAAAATCGTATTAATACATATCGTTAATTTGTAATCACCTACTGTTGTAAATTATTCTCTTAATTAATGTCGTTAACTTTAAATCAAGGGAACAAATACATCCTGTTTTAGTTTTGTTCTCTTTTTTTTGTTAAATGTTTATCAGTATAATAATTCGGAACAGGGAAAGAAAGTTACAGCTTCAGTGACTAGAAATCCAAACCAATCTTCAGAGTTGTAAAATTGCTTGTGAAAAATCTTTTCACATATTTTTATGCTATGGCTTTATTTCATCCCTTGTACAATCAAAAATTTTAGACCAGATTATTCTTGCCTTTAAAAAAATTAGTTTTTAATAAAATGGCTCACTTGACTGGTTTGAGATATGCGGCGTGTCCGATTATACAGTGCCATGGAATCTCCTTCCCGTGTTCTTTCAATTCTCCATCCCCACGCCAGCATAGTTTTCAGTGATTCTTTGATTGGCCATCGATAAATTTCTTTCTCCTAGAAGAATGCACATGCAATAATTGCCTTGTTCATTATGTAGCTGTATAGAGCAAAGAATAACTATTGGGCTTTTTTCTGGTTATACTGAGATGCAAAGAGATGTGCTGAAATTCTCCCTTATGGCCCAGGGATGCTGCAAAAAAGCAAATAAATTATCTAAGACATTAAGAAGTTTATTCATAATTTCAGAGGCAAGAAGCTGATGATCGCAAAGATAACCATGTTAATGGTACGTTCAGATATGAACTTAAAGGTGGAGTTGTAATTATCAGGAGTAATGCAGTTTTTCATCTGCTACAATAATCATAGAAACAAAACAAAACAAAACAAAAAACCTATGTTGCAAAAGCCCCACGGTCATTATCTGGCTCAACCCTCTGTTGAGGTCATGTAAGTTCCCCTAATTAGGCTATTAACAATTATCAAGATTGGGTTATCTAAGGGTCCCCATGTCATGCCTTGAATATTTACAGTGCAGGTGTTTTCACCACTTCTCCGGACAATCTATTCCAGTGTTTAACTTGACAAGATAAGAAGGATTTTCAGAGAGTAACTCTGTTGAAACAACTTACAGCCACTGGGTCTTGTCCTACCCCTATGCACCCCTGTGAAGAGAATTAATACATCCATCTTTTCTATAACTAGCATTTAGGTACTGGGAAACCAAGATTATATCCCCATCAGCTTTCTCTTCTTTAAGCTGAACAAACCCAATTTTCTTCAGCCTTGCTTCATTTACCACATTCTCCAGCCTCCTTCTTCTGAAAATCCAGCTTCAGACACAAGTAATGCCATGTAAATTCAGCCATGAGAGAAAACAGATTGAGCGATCTATTTATTGGACAACAAAACCCTTCTATCTCTCTTCGAGATTTTGAGGAAGCTAAGAATCACACATTAGCTGATGCACTCTAAAGAAATTGTTGAAAAGAGATGTGAACACAAGTGATATTTTCACAGTGAAAGAAACAATTTTTCAAACACTCTGGATCAAGAAGGAACAAATTCCTTACCTTTTCAGATAGTAACTTATATTGTTTCATCAGTGGTTGTACTTTTGCAGATTCAGAGTACGTTTCACCATATATCCATCCATTGGCAAACTGAAAACAGTAACAATAAGAGCAGAACAAAATGTGGGAAAACCACAAAAATATGAAAAATCCTTTTTTTATTTGTATAAAGGAGCTGAACAAAGCTTCTGAAGAGCTTTCTACTCTTTTCTCAATATTTTCTCTACCAACATTTATATTACCTACACATAATTAAATGATGTATCATGCCATCTTTTTGAAAATTAGTGATTATACAAAGCTAACATTTCGATACATTTTTCTTTTAAATATTTATATAGAGTAAAATACCACGCTACAGGTGAGGAACTATTCTTAATACTGGGCAGAGAAACAATCAGAAAGAAATAAAAACCCTAAAGAGGTTTAGTGTATTAAAAAAATTAAATTTTAAGTTAATAAAACTCTTAAACAATTAACAAGTACATTTACTCAAGAGTCAACAACAAAAATAATGTAATGAAGAAATACTATTGTGAAATACTCGTGTACTTACAGAACTTTGCCCCCAAATGCATTTCAAGAAAATATGAGTTTATAACTTACCTAGATACCAGCTTCTAGCATTATGAAAAAAAAATAATATCTAGTGTATAGTATAATTAAAGATTAAATGGGTTCAAATAAAATTTCTTATTTTGCTTTAATAGAAATACAGATTTTACCTTTTCCATTGACCATTTGTCATGAGAGTGTTCTGCATATTTGTTAATGAAATATTCTAGCTTTTCAGGGATTGTAATGCTGAAAGTGAAGAGAAAAATATAACCATTATATCACACATGCTCCAAAGGAAATGCTTTTGTTTGGGAGAAAACTTTCAAATAATTAATTAGTAGTGCATACATCTATTCAAAACATCTTGCTGTGGGGCTCTGTTTCCTCAAATACATTTTGCTGCAAGCCCTTGTTAAATCAAGAAATAACCCGAGTTTTTAGTGGGCACTGAATGAGAACCTCAGCTGTTGAAGGAATTTTACTTGTTTGTCACACATGTGCAGAGAACTAAATCAATAATGATACTGGGCACTCATGCTTTTTGTCACATATTTCTGTTACTAACATTAATTTTCTTAAGATTAAAGATATAACTATGGCCCATAGTTTCAGAAAAACAGTTGTAACTTATTGCACATGTCCATTACAAACTGTGTGCTCACAGTCGTTTTTGAAACACAATTCTTTGATTTTACTTAGTCCTATAAATTTTATTATATGCTTGAAGCACTACAACTTAAAAATTATATGCTCAAGAGTTTATTTTCCAACACCCCAGTAAATATTAAAAATATTACAGTTCTGATGAAAGATAAAAAACACAAATATGCTAGACCTTGGACAGTAAAGAAAAGCAGTTATTTTTAATGCCAAGCAAGCACTACACTCCTCTTCCAAAAATTATTTATCAAATATCAGGATTTTCCTGCATCTGCATTCATGTGAATGAAAGGAAATAACTGCTTCTTGATTGCTTATGAAATAGCAAAATCTTCCCTTCCAGGACAAATAATTTTTGAAGCAGAAGTGTTACAGTGCCATCTACTGCAAAGAAGAGTCTGGGTTTTAATCTTCAGTCATAAGGTGGGAAAAAGCAGAAATGTAATACAAAATTGTCAGAGTAAGTTTTCAAGAGCCTAACCACACAGAAAGGTCAGAAACCACTCAGTCAGCATGGTTAACTGTTTGTTATTCAGAAGCATGTATTTTGAGGAGAACTCTAGTAATGGCATAACACTGAATAATTTCAGGAATGCAATAAATGGACAAGTACAATAAAGTCATATTATCTATAGGTTTATGGAAATAGGTCTAGGAATAGCAAGCAATGTGATGCAGAAATTTCATGTACGAAGAGCATAGCATAGGTTGGAAGTGACACTGACAAAAGTAGTGCTTTGTTTGTGAATCATCAGAGAAATATTGACTTCTATGGCAATGAGGTGACTGATGATTTAGGTAAAGTTGAGTGAAAACTCCTAAATGATAGTAAAATATCCTTCCTAAATTTTCCAATTATATACCCTAAATATATATTAGACAAATTAATTTTAATGGTCACTGATACAATTTTTATATTCTAGTCTAGATTACAGTGTTTACTATTGTATTTTGATATGCATGCATGTACAAGCATGCTGTAACAAAGATATAAATCTACTGGTGGCATTCTGTGTTCCAAATGTTAATACAGATACAAAATTCACAAAGGCAACTGAAGCAAACACCTTACAAGTGGTATTTTTCAAGATACAGTATATAACCACACTTTCATACAAAGGAGAATGAAACTCTAGCTGCAGTCAAACAGAGCACAAAAATCCTGTTCAGATATGCGTTTCATATGGCTAATGTACTTATAGGAGTATGGTCAGAGTCTGACTGCTCAGAGAGAATGAAAATAATTTTGCCCAATTCCCCATTAGACATAGGAAAAAGAGATTATATGAATGCAGGATTGTCATCACTTTCTGTAGGTGCACTGTCATTCACACAAACTGGAATTAGTGTCTTGGTACATGCTAAGAATGACAGGGATGATGTAGACTCATCTATTTTTGTTATTCCTAAAAACATGCTGGTTGGTTTGCAGCAGACACACAAAGGTAACTGGACAGTTCTATTTTCAGACTAAAAGCATGTTAAAAACATTTTAGATTGACCAAGAAATCAGTTATATAACTTGGTATTTGTTGGTTTGTATGATTTAAAATAAATACACATATAAAAATTTAAAATATAAAATTATGGTCTCCATTATCTCTAGAATATAAGCATTCAGAAGAGAATAAAAGCTGCAAGTTCACACCATACCTAACAATAAACCCTCCTGCTTCTACACATTCATGATGAAAAACCTGAAAAAAACTTGTTGCAACAAAGCAATTCCTTACTTTGATGTATCAACAGGTTGAGGATTAAAGTTCCCATCTGAATCCATTGAAGACTGTTTTTCCATCATATTGACATAATTTGATTCCATGTAGTCTGGAGGTAAGGCCCCTGCAACTGCGCTCAAACAAGGCAAAGCCAATTTGAACAGTTCTTGTTCGTACTTCTGTGGAAGACACAGGGGATATAAACATATTGAATGGAAACTATCAATATCACTGCTGAAACTGATAAATGTAAAACCAAGCAGCCACAGAATGGCTTTCTCAGTGTGAAATTGAATTTTTGTTCTGAAAATAAAGGAAACTGACTGTCCAAAGGAAATTATACAATATAGATAAAGCTAGGGTCAGGCCTTGCTCTTGCTGTAGTAAGTGGGAAAAGTATTGACTTCACTGCAAGCAACATTAGGCATTTTTCAGATGTCTGCTAACAGAACATAGCACAGGAAAATGGACAGGTAAAGACCTAGATTTGAAATGAAACTCATGAAATTTTAAGCAAGTTGGTTAAAAAAACCTCATGGAATGAACAATAAACACATACCAAGGCATATTATTAAACTTTGTCCAATATAGAATCATAGAATCACAGAATTGTAGGGGTTGGAAGGGACCTCGAGAGATAATCGGGTCTAACCCCCTGCCAAACAGGCAAATATAGAATTGATTCAGGAGTGATGAAATTACAAATACTAAGCAAAGGACTATGCTCTTGGTTTAAGGAAGGACAGAAAGCATGTGAGGGAGAAATGTGCCACTTTCAGTCACTTTGCAGATGCTTGAATTTGCTTTTAGGACTCTGAAGTGTAGTTGACTTGTACAGATACACCTCTTGGTCACTTTATTAGCTATATATTTTCTTTTTTAAATGAGCAGACAAAATAGTACACCTATATTAAACCAGAGTGTGTAAGAGGAAGATTTAAATTTAGTAAAGCTTATAGTTTTCCTTTTAATTGGATAACACAGTGTTTACAAAAGCAGGGTAAAGTGAAAGATTACCGAAAAAATATTACACAGTAATGCTTTTGCGTTTGTAGATGGATATTAAAATTAATTACCTTTTGAGACAAAGCATCAAAAATACCCCAGAACAACTTTCTGGATAAATGAAGTTCTTCTTCTGAGGCAGCACCAAAGTTACCCCATCCACCTGGTAAACAATAATACTTCCAGCATCTTTCATAATGATTTGTCAGCAACTAAAACAGAACATATTTTGAAAGCGAATAAAATATAGCTGTTGATGTTCTTCCACTCTGGCACTTGACCATTATACAGAAATTGCCAGAAAAGTTTCCAACTTTTACCAATAACCTATGCTGTGTATCTGTTCTTTAAATCATTGGTGGATATACACACAAAATGAGTAGGTATTTCTTTTAACATCAGTGGCGTATTCAAAAAGCATGTGACAGAAGATAATTTTCCCCAACACCACAAGAACTCTGACAGCTGAGGTGAAGACAAGAATTCACCTGCATTTGTGCATCACTATTCAGAACATTGCTGCTTGCTGGGTAACATAGCAGACCATGATTTTACCTTGTTCTAAATTATGATTTACTTATCTGAGAGATATTCAGCAGTAACTCCCAGTATGACACATCTCTTCTGTAAGTTGTAAAACTTGCTATTGGTCTACCCTCCTGTCTTCTATTATGATTGGTAGAGGATCTTTATTCTCTCTCCCCTTTCATTTAATATGATTTCAGGGATACTTTCTTAAGTGCTTACAAGATCCTAGATTGTTAGGGACCCAAATGGTGCAAGGACCTGCTACTGGGTATTTGCCAAACTAAAACATCACAATGTTTGCTTTCCATGTGTCCTCTATGTCCCTGAGTCACAGGCATGAAGAAAAATCTGTTGTACATCTATCAGTAAACATAATCCCAAACAAAAGCTTCCTGGCACAAGCAAAGTATGAAAACCTAGTCCTTCTTGGGAGCAGATTGCTCTAAGGCACATAATGATCTTTCTAAAATAATTTAGCTGGAATTTTAGTTCAGAGTTTATGTTAGCAATTTCTAAGAGAAAAAGATAATTATTTCAACATCACTTTCCAAAGCATGTTTGCAAAACATCACAAGTCACAGTCAGGAAAGAGCTGACAGGATTCCTGTTTTCCCAGTCAGAATAAATGCAAAGATGAAAAAATGCAGATATTCATAACGTGGAGAAATAAAGACAGGCATTAAAAAAAAATTTAAAATGGTCTTTCTGTGTAGAAGGAAGGTGTTTGATAACTAGAAATGCAACCTGAATGCTGTGCTGTCCTTTTGTACTTCTCATGAACCAGGAAAAAAGCAAAAATCCATATAACTTATTTGTGTTTCTTAGGATTTCTACATACAATCAATTGCCATCTTCCTTTGTGCAATGGATTTTGCTCCCCACCCCCAAGGGCTTTTCCTGTTCTGTTTCCACATGGGCTTAAAAAAAAAGGAGGTAATTAGAGACTTTATCATTCCATACCGATGGATGTAAATTAGACAGAATTCCTGCAAGCAGTGGTTTATCTTTAAGAACTATTGTCTTAGATTATAGCGAAGGTTACAAAGAAGACAGAGAATATTCTCCATCCAAATATTTTCTGTTGTACTTTGTTACAAGGAATGCCGTTGAATAGTCAAATATACTTTTACCTTGAGAGGCATCTTTGCATGCTCATTTAAGAGAGGAACATCAAATACTAATCTTCTCAGCAAATGCTGCATCATGGAAGGCCGCAGTTGCCTAAAAGCAGACAAAATATTTCAAATGGGTGTACTAGCATAGTTTCATGTAAATAATTAATAAATACATTAAAGCAACCTGTCAGTTCTATGCCACTATAATTCTCATAAAGTAATTGGACTTTGCTTCTGGCCCTAAAAAATGTGTCCAAAAGAAATCAAAAAAGTGCATACCAAAGAAAACCTTCTGAAGAGCTGCAAATCACATGCTTCAAAGAAGTAGGGAAAATATCTGATCTATAGACATAGAAAATCAGGGAAAATACTGAATTTTGATATTGTGTATTATGATCACCATGTCCACGAGAAAAGGCTGTAACGTTAGTTTCTTAATACATCTCAATGGCTCTCAAAAATATCCTAGAAACTAATAAAAATATGAGTGCTAAGTTTTTAGATATACTAAACAAGACACGCAGCAGTGGACACCAAATGAAAGGACAGAATACACAGAAATAGAATGTAAGTTAGAATAGCATGGGCATTAAATGTTTTTAGATAAATAGCAAACACCGTCCCATCTTATTGGTTCTTTCAAGGTTATATATATATATATATATATATAAAAAACGGTCACCTTGACATATTTCATAAAGAAAATGCTACACAATAATAACATGTAATAGCAATGTCTATCATTTCTGAAAAACAAATGCAAAAAAAAAATTATGGTGATGTATTCAAAAATGTTCTGATGATATGAAAGCCTAAATATTTCTAACTAACTAGAAATTAAATTTACGAGTGCCCGGTCTTCTGATAATTGAATCCATAGGCTTATAAAAAAATTGGGCAATAATTAACTGGTTTTGAGATCAGATACTGAGACAAAATTTGCCCCATAGGTGTCAGTAATGAGGTATATCAATACTGGTCATTGATAAGGATTTCAAATGCAGCACATCATAAATGTACACCTCCATGAAACTGTATAATCTACTGATCATCAACCATGTTGCAAATCTGTACAGATAAAAGTATTTAAATGACTCTTCAGCATATTCACAACTCCACATTTCCAAAGCCTTGTCTTCTTGCAGTACATCATCTCAGCTAATCACCAGGGTTTCATTTTAAATACTCGTTAATAGCAAAATAACTGAGAACAGCATATGAGTGAGCTATATAGTTGCAAACTGAATAGAATGTACTTAAAAATATCACAATAATCGGCCAGAAAAAAAAATAATCTTAATTATGCTTGTGGTGGCATAGTCCTGCATTCTTGAATTATAAATATCATAGGTTACCCTTCATCAACTAGCATTCCTGCAGAGTCAGGAGTATTTTCTTACCCACAGATAGACAGCAAACACTCTTCAATAGAATCTCGCTGAGCTTTGGTAAGAGAGCATCCCTTTGAGAGTCTGTACACAGTATGTAATAAGGAATCGATGAGGGAAGCATGGTGCTCTGTGCCAGCAAAAAGAGGAGCACATCTGGTCAACAGAGGCAAGACTGCTGTGCAAAGGTATCGATTCAGAGCCAAAGCCATGTCTGTAGCACTTAAAGCAGCCTATGAATTAAAAGTGACAGAAATTAGATTTGTCTTACCAGTGTCCTTACAAATGAAGAGAACTTGCTTGTTTTTCTTTTGTAGTAGTTATAAAGAGGGAATTTTCCAAAACAGCAAATGAGGATTTGATACCTACTAGAACCTGGATACAATGTTTCTTTTCCTGTTTATAAAGCCTCACAGATGTGTTTGGGTTTGTTTTCAATAGACAAAAACATATACAGTAAATGTAGCCATTCACAACCAAAACAAATATCAAGACTATATTAAAGAATGTCACAGTCACTTAACAGAACAGTCCAAAATTCCAAAAACAGGTAACACCAGTCAAGTCTGCATTTATAAAACTCAGTATGTTCGGTGTTACAGCTGAGTTCCAAGTGAGGAAAAATTCCTGTTTTCTCTTAAATAACAACATAATTACTTTCAGAAAAATGATGACATAAAAGGTCAAAGTCCATGTCTTAGCCCTCATTCAAGTTCTCTATATTTGATATTTCTGGACAAAGCCAGCTAAGAAAAATAAGACTCAAAAAATGGCAGAAATTTCAAGGAGGGATTAAAACAAAAAATTTAGCGATTTCCTAAATAACAATGTAGAAGTCCCTAACAAGTGCGTGGGAATGAACATTTTCTGTATATCTATGGAAAAAGGCTCTCAGCTACATGGTTCACTGGCAGCTTATCTGGTTTAGATTCCATAGCACAGCTCAGAAAATCTCCTGGGGAAAACCATTGCATGTCTTACGGATATAGGTATCAACAGGGGCTCTTATGAACATCATTCTGGAGAATACATTTTCACTGTTCTTCAAGTATTCTCAAAGGTCAGCCTCAACACATAGCTCATCCAGCATTTGAGAAATGCAGAAGACAACACAAAGAAATAAAAAATGTGGGGGATTTTTGATGAAAAATGCTGCATATTCAGTAAGATAACAGAGCTGAAACAACAACATTCTTAAACCCTTACTGTATCTAAAGAAGCAGCAGCACGAAGATCTGGCAGAAAGCCAACTTCAAGAAGGTGTAGAAGAAAATCCTGGTCCTCAATTCCATAGACCCTGTCAAGGAACAAAACCATGGCTGCCTTGTGATCTGGGCAAAACCCCGCAGACATGTCAGGTTCCACCACAGTACCATCTAAAAGGAAGAAATAAGACTTCAATGACAAGGATCATCCTTCACCTGCAGACTAGGCAGTCACGCTACTATTCGTCAGAGCTTTTGAGTCTCTCTAAGTATGTTCCCATGTTTTGTTGCACAAAAGCAATATATTTGTAGTTAACTTAAAGAGAATGCATAAGGCTAATTCTACCCAGCTAGATCGCAAAGTCTTATCTTTCCATGCTTTGTGTATTAAGGGTTTCTTATCATATGATATGTATCCAAAACATACTCATTCATTTACAGAACTGCCTAGTTTTTAGAAGAAGCAGAGAGAAATTGAAAAATACAGCAATTCTACATCAAACACACCAGGAATTCAGCACTGGTGAGCATATCTGCAATACATGACAACAAATTAAGATTGTGTTAAAATCTATTTAACATTATTTTTTAAAATTTAAGGACTATTTAGTCCTCTGTGTTTGAAAACCTCTAAATTGTCTGGAAAAAACAATGGAATATTGTTAAATTTGGATACTTTAATTTTTAAAGCTAAATGAGCAATTTTGCATCTATGAGTTGTAGTACTACTGAGATCAGCTAGAGATATATCACTATTTGGAACATAAATTAATAATGGCTTTACAAAATTATTGATCTTTATCTCTCTTCTACTATAACTTATCTAGCATTCTTGTGCTTGTGCTGTTAAGTTCCGAGACAATCCATGTTGCAGATATAATGCTCTTTCTTCCAAATACCCAAAAAAGCAGATGTAATTCATTTCCCTTTTATATTGCTGCTCACATAGCTCCCACTATTATAAACAATTTTATGTAGGCAGAAAATTTAAAGAAATATATTTGCGTATGAATGTCACACCTATAAGTTCACCACAGTTGCTGAAGAACAACTCTGTGTCTTAGCAAGATCTGCTAGAAGCAACTGATAGGGTTAGAACAGCAAAAACTAAGGGTTATGTTATCAAGTGGCTGGTTTTTTTTAAATATTTTAGAAAAATAAAAAGCATGCATTTTTAAATTAATTTTTAAAGTTGTAATATATTTCCAAGATTTAAATAAATCAGTCATTGAAGTGTACAGTGAATTATTGCCTATAGCATGCAAAAATTTTTGAAACATGTTTGAAATAAAAGATTTTTTTTCTAATTCACATGATAAATCATTTCAAATCAATAACATTTTAAATACTGAGAGAAGTATGAGCATCAGTATGTTGTTGGAGGGGAGGCAAAAAAAGTAGAATAATCAACTTACCTTTAGCTATGGTTGGCATGTGGAAAGGAATACTAATTACTCCCACCAAATCTTCCAGTGGAATCAAAGACCGAAGAATTGATCTGATTCTAATGGCTTCCCCTTTACCAGCATGGATTAACTAAGGAAAAGGCAAATAAAAAATTAAGTAAGTCTTCATTTTATCATCTGTATGTGTTCATCTTCTGGAAACTTCCTAAACCACAGATACACAAGACTGACTGCTCTTTAATTAGCATTATAATTAGTAAGATAAATTTCAGGCAATCTGTATTTATTCGCTGCGTTTTGGAATGTGCAAAGTCTAGAAATTTAGATGTTCGGTTATTTAATAAGACCAAGCCCATTTTCAGAATAGAAAGTTAGATAAAATACATTGAACAGAGCATTAAAATGTAACACAAGGAGGGAGGGGAGGGGGAAGCAAATCCAGATTTTTAGATGAAAACTGCCATTTTTTCTGTCCTGCTCACATAACAAGAGTTTTGGGTATCTCGGTTATTTTAGTTTTGTTTTTCAAAAGTCTGCAAGACAGTGAAGAAAAAAGACTATTTGTTTTATTAAAAAAACCCAGATATTTATACACTGATGTTATTATATGTATATCTCTCTCCTTTCTCCAGTTATCAATCTCTGCACAAATCTGATACTGATATATCTGAATTAGGGCCCATTATGGGGTGAAATCAGAGAGTACTAATAACTAAGTAGAATTTCTAAAGAATAGAAAAGTTCTTTCAAATAGTTTCAAGCTGTAAGTGGTAAGGACTTAGTTTTCATAGTGTAAGTGTCTGATTCTTCTAATGCCTGGAATAATGACATTTTACCTTTGAGAAGATTTTTCAGTGTGAATAAAGATTATAAAATATCAGTATGTATGTCCAGGGACAATATTTATCTCTGTGTTTTGAAAGAATGCCCCATAATATTTACTTTTTTATATGCAGTTTAAACACTCTGTTTAAATAAGAACACGAAGAGAGCAAAATCATGGTTTAAAACAGAATAATAAATTACTAAGCACCATCACAATAAATAGGGAGCTTGATTGTTCACACTGGACAATCAAATGATACTAATGACAGGATATTGTTGAAGACCAATCACAGGGAATAGCAATAAGAAAAGCAATGGAATAATTCCTTTGAAAAGAACAGTTCCTGAACAGTTTACTGAAATTCTTTGCAAATTAGCACACGAATACATGTACATCAAGCTAGTATGTAGCCATACTGCTGCTTTAATACCTGATAATGTGCTATTCTGAAAAAGCCAAACAGGAAAACAAGTATGCCTTTACTTTCCAACACATGAAGACATAAAACTTACATGCATTTCAGGGGCACAACGTCCTAAGAGATCAATCAAAGCAGCATAAAAGGTCATGATTGCATTTCCCATGTGAATAGTGTCATCTTCTTGTTCTTCCATTTCACTGTAATTAGTTAAATGTTAAAATAATTAAAAGATGAAAAAAATTACAAGAAAGTTATTACATAAAAAATAAATAAAGCAAATCTGCTTATAGGTGTAACAGTTTACACATAGTGGCTTCCTGTTAAAACAGAACGGAATTTGTCCCTCAAAGACTGTAGTGACATCTGCATTATTACCATTTCTCTGTCTCATTTTGCATCAGGGGATTGATTCTTAACTAACAAAGAACAAACAGAATTTTTAGGAAGATTTAGTATTCACAGAGTATTACTTAAATTAACAGTGCAGAGGAAACACTACTTGGCAAAGGACAAATCTCTATCCTTCATAAATTCCAAGGATGAATCTAGATGATAACTCCCATGTTAAGACAAACAAGTCATTTCACAACTGAGATTATAAAACAATCAAGCAAAAATCATGGTGATGTAATCAATTCCACGGCACCTACAGGGTTTTACTAGACCCATTACTTGGGGAAGGTCCATCTCTTGTTGGATCTTCTGATATTTGTATGGCTTCCTCCATGGCAGCAAGTAACCCATTGCCACCTTCTCCTCTTAAAGCTGGACCAAAGCATTCAGGTCGACGGATAAGCAATCTGACTACAACATTAGCATTCTCCTCCACACTCTCTCCTAGCACACAGAACACATATCAAGAGTTAAGATTATACCAGAAAGACTTCAGAAAAATAATCAGAAAAAGGTACTCAAAAGTGCAGAACTTATGCATCAGGAAATACTTTTAGCTACAAAACAATTTAAATATCATGCCAAAGTTACATAAATACACCAATGTACTCCTTTACTATTCTAATTAAAGCTATGAAATAAAATGTGTAATTTAATTCAAAATTAAATAGAGCCAAGGAAGTAACTATGTAATAAAGGATAAAGCATCACTGAAGCTACCGATTTATATAAAACACTGACAGTCAAGAATAGTTAATGAAGGGACAAATACAACTGCTAAACACTGAAATTGGACTATCTAAATCTTCATTAAAAGATGGGGGTTTGGCTCTATGTCCAGCATGCGTATCATAAAAAAGATTTAAGACTCTTTTTTCTATTTCCAAACGTGATGTAGGCATTTCAAAAACCAAAGATGGATATAAAAAATGGGGAGGACCCTGTATGACTTCTGAAACAGGCACTTAAGGTCCCACGTCTCGCATGGTTCTACACTTTCTGCAAACTGTCCTTTGCATTTACAGTAATGTATCAAGTTGCCTAGTATTTTAAATTATGAACTTATTTGAACATTAGAGGAAGTTATAAAATTTATAGGCTTATACTCTACCGTTGCAAAATACAGCAAAACGAAGAAAATCTAAATATCGCTCTCCTTCAACTGGATTCCATCCAATGTCTGGGTAGCCTTTAGAAATCAACAAAGGACAACTTTGCAATCCACATCCAGCCAAGTAGCGAACTACCTAAAAGCAAGAGAAGATGAAAAAGATAATAATTGTGCAGAAGACAAGTGCCGTTTCAAAGGGAGGCATCATTGTCTAGGATATGGTGTCCGCATTCTATTATTCCCAAACAATACCATATTATACTTTGAGCAAATAAGAAAAGAAGCCTCTTTCCTTTTTCACTTTCCCAATCTTTTCCTACTTCTACTATGAAGTGCAAGACCTTACGTATCTCAATTACATTTTTCCTCAAAATTACTGCTCTGCTATTTTTATCTCTCTTCTCTTGCAATCCTGATAACAAATTAGTCAATTTTGTGATAGTTCCCAACCACACAACATCCACATTTGAAAACGTATCTTCTACAACAACTTTTTTATTTTAATTTTTTCTTCTTACTTGTCCATTTTCTTCCTTTCTTTATGAACACACTGCACTAACACTCCCTGTAAGACCTATAGTATCAGCAGCAGTTTTCAGCTGGCCCTCTCCTTTCTCAATTTAGCATAGCCTTTCACCAGTTCAGCCTCTTTTTGCTGACCATAAGAACAACAAGCCTGAAAATGTCTTTTTAAACACATTCAATCTTCCTATTCTGAGAAATTATCATCTACATTTTTATTATTCCTGACAGATGCTTTCCTATGAACACTACAGCATCTCCAGAATTTGAGCTATTCAAAAAGAAATTTAACTATGCACTCCACTGCCTTACTTCCCAGTAGAAAGCAGATTTTAATGTCTATCTTGAATCCATCCTTCCATTATTTAAGCCACTGTTTTTATCCACTACTGACATAGTAACCATTATTCTACTCCTTCTACTCCAGAGGTATTTCATATATTGTACACAATTCTCACATGCTCTCTGGAGTTTTTTATTCTCCAGCCTAAACAATCGCGAATCATTCCAGCATTTCTTAAGTAGATTACAATATTAGGAAAAAACACAGATATAGACAGGTATCTCTATGAAAATTACCCCTACTGCATTATGCCATCACTGTATGTTACCATCAAGACAGAACAACAAAGAAAGACTCCAACAATCAAGCTTCATTGTGTATTGAACTCTGCTATTCCCAAAATACAAGCTGCCCTTGAGGCAACTGCTTTCAGTTACAACTGTAATAACCATAAACTATCTAGGTGGCCGATAGGGAGAACAATCACTCAGATCCTGGTAGATTTCCTCTGAAAGGTACCATATACTCCCATATACTTCTTTTAATTTTGAAATTTGATTACTTCAGGAAGCAGGAATCTTCCCCTGTCTCCAGGGAGGGGAAAAAAAAGCTTGATAAAGAAGCTACCAACCTTCTCCAGATCAGGTTCCCTCAAAGCTAGTGCAAGTTCATTGTTATCCATCACAGAGGCTGCTGCCACATCTAAAGGAGTTGATCCTCGCATAGAAGGAGAGGCTATTAAAATAACATTTAGTTTCAATACCAAATTAATAAAACCCAACAAAGTCATTGGAAATACATTAACAATTTTTAAAATAGAATACGTTTTGTCATTAGTTAGCACATTATTTTAAGCATATCATTCATACAACTCAGTTTATAATAAATCCTCATGCACTCAGGTGAAATTTGACATTGATATGAAATTGAAATACAATGCCGATGTCCAAGCTAGAAACAACTTTTCTTACACATTCCTATTCTCATCACATACTTTAGTTTAAAACCTCTTTCCCCTTTTCATAACTGATACAAGTTCATTTTGAGGAAAAGGTAGTAGGGGTTTTCTATCTAAAACACTGACATTTTATAAAATGTATTAAAATAGAAAATAACTTTAAGCTTTAAAACATAAGGTTCTATGTTATCTATATCTTTTTTAAAAGATAGCTTTAGAAAAAGCTATAGTTTTCATATTAACACTTTATATGCATTTAATTTGGGGACTTTCTCTCCAAAAATAGTTTTACTTCATGCTGCTGTCCTATTCCTATACATTATTAGGGAAATTGTGATCATATTTTAAAAAATTACTATGATGATTCTAAATGCTAATTTAATCTCAATTACAAGTGCTAATTTAAATAAGGGATAAACCTACCTCCTCTATAACACTTCAGCCTGGAAATGAAAGGCTAATATTTTAAGAAAACCTTATGGTTCATTCCTGGGGACTTATATGTGCATACCCAAGCAACTGAGCTCTGTATTTCTCCCACTGCCATAGGTGCATACTGAACAGTCTATACAATCAAGTGCAGGGGAGCAAGCTTGAGCAGTGAGAACCAAGCCCCAATGAAATGCTGCCAACGCTTATTTACAACTCCCTCCATCAAAATCAGGATTTTATTCTGTTCCTCAAAACGTACAGCTAAACACCAGCTCTCTCTTAATGTCTGGGCATGTATATAAAAGCATAGACTAAGTTAACCTTGGTGCTAATGTGAGGGGTTTCTTTGGAGTTACAGTTAATGAAGACATTTTTACATTGGGTAAAGGAGAAACTTCAACACAAAGAAAGGGCACAAACAGAGGGATGCAGAAAAACAAAGCTGGTTTTATATATTTTTATGTATGTGTATACATAAATCAGGAGCAAGTGTTAAGACTTTGGTTTTGGTTTAGATTATCAAAAGCCACACACTTACCAAGGCCAACACTGCTGTTTTCCAGTAAATAGCTAAGATGATCAAACATAGCTTTTTGATTTTGCCTGCTGATGCGGCAAAAATAACACAGAAAACGACAGCAGTTTGCCACCATCTTTGGGAAAGTGATTTCCTAAAAAGCAGATAAAAACAGGGTGAAGCTCAAAATCTAAGACCAGCATAAAACTTGAAAAAGACAATTTTTGTAACAGCCTTTTCACACATTAATATTTATGCATTATATTCATTGCATCTCAATGAAATTAATTATTCAGGTTTCCCCCTGAAATCTACAAGGCATTCTCCATGAATAATAAATCCTTAAACCCCAAAGATCAAGGTATAAGCCTGAAAAACAAGAGCTGGGATCACCCATAAATTCTAGATTCAAACATGAAACAATGTGAATGCTCAGATTCACAGGGTAACATTACATTGATTTTTAATGAGTTTCTAAAAAGGTCTCCCCTTTAAAACCCAGTAAGCATATAAAGTGCTATTTGCAGGCTTTCTTCTTTAAAGCATCTGAAAATGCAATGCTAATTATATCTTCTTCCAGAATGGATGGATAGTTTCTTCTAAAAACTTAGTCAACTACTGTGCTAATGGAAATTAGTAAGAGTTTGTGGTCTCTCTACCTCCAGGGGCTGCTCAGTGCCTTACAGGATAAAGCTTTGAACAGCTATATTGTAAACTGTCTTACAACAGTGATTGTTTTACCTTAGTTTCTCCTCCACCGAGCACATTTACCATCACTTCCATGACAGTTTCATGCATGCCTAAAGCTCTCATGAGATTTGGATGTTGGTAAAATACTTTATTATTCATGATGTCTCTACGGGAAAACAAAACAAAATAATGGATTAAAATGTTATGGACCAATAGTTTACCTACTATGTTATTTGCAAAGCTGATTTAGAGAGCAATTCTTCATGATCTGAGGTGAAAAATTACCTCAGGGACTTTTTCAGCTTTAGTCTAAATCTCTCCTGATAGTCTATTTTCAAAAGCACATTGTGGAAGAACCTGACGTTTCTTTTCCTATATCATATTTATTGTGCTAATCACCACTTGATTACACCAGAGTAGGATGCTCTTCTACTTTCATTAGAAATTTCCATTCCAGATCTACAATTATTTTCTGAAAAGAGCATGATCAGAACTGCTCTATTAGCTTAAATTTTAAATTAATCTATTCAAAACATTCTTTTCAGAATATTTCAACCATGGGACTTTCGACATGTGCAATCAAAACCAAGAAAAACTAGTTGTAGTAGAAAGATAATATATATCCAGCTAGCCTCTAAACATCAGAAATAGAAGCTGCATAAATATTAACCTTACTTTCTGAGTCACAGCTCAAAAGACTTCTTTCACTTATTTCAGCAGAACAGGTTTACATATTTTAAAACAAATCCTTAAGATTATAATGTAAAAACTTTATCAGACATGTTATCTCCAATAAAAATCTCTGGTTTAAAAATTAATAAAATTTCTAAAAACTGTAATTAGTCTTGAAACCAAAAGCAACCCATAAATAAATGTGAAAGCAATTGGGTCATGGGAGAAAAAGGCAAGCGAGTCACTGCAGAAAATAACTGTTGACAACTCTTCAAATTTCATCATATCTTTCATAGCTGTCTTTTTTTTTTCTGACCTCAAACTGCTGCAATCAGGTAAGGAAAAGTTAAGCCTTATAAGAGATGAGATGTCAACAGAAATATTCCACCACTAAAAGCTACAAATCCACAACTACCATTCACACAACAGAACGCATGAAGCATGTCTGATACAGGTAGTACATCAGAGTGTCATCAGACTGCCTGACTCCCAGTAACTCCCAGAAAGATTAGCTGATCATTTCCCCCAGAAGACTACAGCCATAGGCTTCATATCAGAGGTGATAGCATATAGGCCCTGTCTCCAAAAGCTATCCACAGCACATCTCCTTTCTGCATTAATGCTTCATGTTGTGGTAAAAGACCTCAGTGGTATCAATCTGCCAAGTCACTCTTATTTCATAGAAATATAGAATATCCTGAGTTGAAAGGGACCCACAATGATCATCAAGTCCAGCTCCTCGCTACACACAGGGCCAGCTAAGTCAGAGCACACCACTGAGGGCATCGTCCAGATGCGTTGTGAACTCAACCAAGACCACTTCCCTGGGAAGCCTGTTCCAGTGCCCAACAACCCTCTCAGTAAAGAACCTCTTCCTAATATCCAACCTAAACCTACCCTGTTGAAGCTTCATATCATTCCTTCGGTCACTACAGAGAGGAGATCATTGCCTGACCCTTCGCTCCCCCTCTTCAGGAAGGCATAGACCGAAATGAGTTCTCCCCTCAGCCTCCTTTTCTCCAGGCTGAGCAAACCAAGGGACTTATTTGGACTTGACACAAATGCTCACTCCTTTGCCAAAGTGTTAGCATGAGTACACTGAACATTGCATCAAGCAGAGAATGTTGACAGGACCTGCTGGCAAGCTAAGGAGTAGGCACCATTCACAATGATACTACAAAATTACATATAGATAAAATTTGGATTTTGAGGTTTTCAGTAAGCACACACCAAAAAAAATATTTTGCACAATAAAAGCTTTCTTCCTCGCACTCCTGGCATGCTTTATATAATTCTATCTTTGGTTGTCTTTCCTCTTGTTGATTGGGGATTTCTAATAGATCACAGCTGCTGTTTAACCTCACCAGACATCTCTCAGATGCCAACAGTTCTTGGAAAAAAGTGAAAAATCCCCTAAGTCTTTGCTAGTAGATATCATAATGTTTTCTTTACTGCTTTCTCCAGCTGTATTCATTATTAGGCTATATTTCACTATTATCAATTATATAATTAGGAAAAATAAGAATGAGTAAACTACTTCATAGTTCAAATAGTACCAGCTGCATTCAGTGCAATAAAAGGATGACATGACTATGTACAGGCACAGAAACACATCATCTGACTGCTGTATATGCCAACAGTCACTGCATTCATATAAAATGGACGATATTCTTGATAGGATTCTCCACAGCCATACTCTTCAAGATGCAGTAACCAGATATATTTTTTAATATCATAAAACACTACATGTTTTCAACTTTCCTCACTAGAAGTCTTACAGATGTCATTTGCTTCACTCCAAAGTTTATAAATACAATGCTGCAAAGGCTGTATCTGACAACTGAAGATATTACACAACTGATACCAGTGTTTTCATTTGCACCCATCTAGATTATTAGCATTCAAACTTCATGCATAACCTTGGCCATAACCGTAGAAAAAATAACAACAAATATCTGAAAACAAAGAGATTTTACACTCTAGTTATTTACCCTAATCCACGAATCATAAGTTTCTCTTCTTCCTTCCCCATTCTGACACTAAGCAAAGAACGGATTTGGCCGAGAGATGCCAGAAGATTGATTGTGTCTTCCACAGACACACTGTTTATGGTGTAGGTCTTTGGGAGTGCTCGAACCAGGCCACCAATACCATCATACTGGCGATGTAGCAATACAAACATTGCCCTCACTAACTCCGGGTCTTCTATCACTGATTCCTGGGCCCAGCGCACCATTGTGTCTGAAATCAACTGCTGAAGAGTAGCTGTGAAGAAAATACATAAATCACAAAATTAATGGCTCACATTTCCACTGGTAGTCTCTCAGAACTACCATTATGTACAGGAATTTGAATGAATGCAGTTTTTGGTACCTTTGGCTTGGTACTTCTTTAGCAGACTAACATAGGAAAATAAAAACACAGAAGAGAGGTGAAACAGCACAAAACCAAAAGCCTGCATTTAAAATTAACCTACGAAAATAAATCTGATAACATACAAAATTATGGAGACATACAAGATGCACACAAAGTCACCAGATTTATTTCTATACATCACTTTCAAGATTTTTCCAGGAATTCAAGTCCGAGGATTTTTCTTACGTATTACAAAGACATATAAATGTTGTATTAGTTGTTTACATGTCTAAGCTCTGTATCCACACTAAGCTTCATAGTGTACAAAAAAATAATTTATTCCTTTGCCAAAATCAAAGGCCCTTCAAAAGAAATAGAAATTAAGAGACTCTATTAAATAACAGGCCAATCATCATTAGCATATTTTCAATTCAGCCTCTAATGAAGCATGAAACCCGTATCTGGTAGTCTCACTGACAATCTTTATTATTTGGGATATATATGGTATGTTTATTTATATTTGGGAAAGTCATGTATTAAAATAGACAATCTATATAATGTCAGGTAAGATTTGAAACTACTGTTTAGAAACATTACTCACAAAGTAGCTGTCAAGACAAGTCTTTGATAAAGATAATTGAATAATGTTCTTTTTTCCGTCTCAGGGAACTTTCATTCAGGTTTTCAATACTTTGTCAGATCAATTCAAGATCCTCTTGAGATATCCTGATAGTTACATACTAGAATATTTCACCTTTAGTACTTACCTATCAATTTACTTCCATGTCAAGTTAACACTGAAAGTTTGACAAGGGAAATCTAATAATCTCTTCTTAAGTTCAATAAACTGTCTAATAAGTATCCTGATGTTGAAGATGCTGGATGATGCAGACCAAACATTGAAAAATATTTTCAAATTAGAAATATATGTGTTGAGATAGTAACATGATTTTGGAGTAAACTAGATGCAATTTCAAGCTAAACTCAAACAACAAAAATGTAGATGTACGTAAAGAAAGATAGTGAATGTGTAGGAGTTTATGGGGTAGAGAATGTTTAACAAACAGAATTTGTGCTAAGATGTGCTAATACAGGGTAAGGGGGGAAAAAAAAGCACTAGTATTGTATTTCATTGTTACTGCCCAAACACTGTACTATACAAGTTTCCACTGTCACACACATAGTGTGTTTTAGAAATAAATAAAAGGATTAAATGCTTTGGGGTTGATGTTTTAGAAAGACTTAAATAATTAATAATAAGAAGGGACACAACAGTGAGTTTCTTTTGTTGTTTTTTTCTGGTGAACAATCACAGTTTTGGTAACTGCAATACTGTATGCCACCTATTTGTGGGTCTGGCTGTTATCTTCCTTGCAATGAAGAATCCAAGCAACATAGCCACCACAACACTGCTTAGTTAGTTTAATATACTACTGTCTTTCTGCTAATATGAGACATAGAGAAAATTAGATTTTGTAGAGCTTTAAGCTTACCAGAAAAAAATATGAAATTAGGAAATTGTACTGCATTCTGCCAAGACAGCCTCTCATTATCACTGCCTGATAACTGAAATGAAAGTTACAAACTGCAAAGCTAGAAGGCACACTTTTAGGAGGACAAAAATACTTCGCTAAGCTAACACTAATAACTGGCAGCTAAGAAGCCAGCTCATTATAAGCACCCTGGGGAAACCCTCTCATCCCATAACTTTAGGAACATATATTAAGCAACCAAGTTAAAAGGTCAGTTGCCCTAGGAATGCTGTGTAGTTAGTGATGGAAAGCAAGTATTTTACCAAAGTCAGAACACCTAAACTGTGTGTCCAAAAATTCATTCCCTTTGTAGGGCAGAACAAAAGCCAAAACAAACAAACAAATAAAAACTAGAAAAATAAAATCAGCATTGACAAGTAAAAAACACATTTTCATTCTCAGTTGGCATCAAGTGCAGACCTTATCAAGATGGAAAGGCAGATCGTGTCAGATAAATGACACAGCGACAGAGTCAGTAAATCTTGAATTTTAGGTTGGGTGGGGAGATTTCTCCTATGTAGACCTTTGCAAATTTCAGTCTAATTGCACAGTCTACTTAATTTTGGTAATCTTCATGCAAATACAAATTTGAAGCTTGCTGCATCTGATTTTATGAGCAAATTCTCATAACCAGGACCTGGCTGCAATTTTTAAAATCTTCCACTACATCCCACTGGGAAACAAATCTGCCTATCATAAAAATTCCATCTGAGCTTGTTTTGAGTCGCAGCTACAAACTTTAAGGTGCACAGATGTTTGACTAAAATTGCACCTTTTTTTTGGCTGAAAATATATGAAGAACTTCTTTCCTTGCTTCTTTTGTCTTTGGAATTAAGATACAATAAACTGATTTAATTTTGCTTACAGGATGTCTTAGCATCATCATCAACTGGTTTCTCAGCTTGCTTCTTCTTCAGGTAGGTAACTTTTTCCATAAGGTATAGGAGGCGACCCCTAATGGTTAAATCAGTGTTTCCATCTAAGGTTCCATCTTCATCCAGTTCAATTCCTGAAATAAAAAATATACAGTAAATAGTTAAGAATAAAATTAAACAAGTTATAGACATGTTTTCTGTCTTGTGTGTAAAACATAATCAAAGAGAAGTATGTTATTCTGCTGTTAAAACTACAGAACAGTTTGATATGGGATATGCTTAACTAGCAGTTTGGAGCAAGTATAGGTCAGGTGTATGTGCATGGTAGGAAACTGCAGATAAGGTTCATGCAATCTTATACATTTGTTGTATAAATCGTGTGTTATTATAGATAAAATATATAGTAAATATATTTCTGAGGTCAGCTCCCGCAGTATGCATGTTTCCATGCTAACACTGATGCCTAAATTCTGGACATACACAGCTTAGAAGTGTACATATGGTCCAAACTGGTAGATCAATTCAGTTGAAACTAGTAAAGACTAGGAGTTTTTGGGGGTAAACCATATCATAGACATGAAAGAACTGATGTTTCAATATATATACTTTTTTGTGACCAGTCAGGAGAAAGCAGTCACCTTCACAATACAGTGGTTTTTTTCATTATATTCTTATAACAAGCCATAAAAAATGTAAAATATGTACATGAGCCTTCACAGAATCACAGAACAGCTGAGGTTGGAATGAGCCTTTAAAAATTGTCCAGTCCAGTTTCCCTGCTCAAAACAGGTTCAAGTAGAGCAGGTTGCTCAGGACCACATCCAGTCAGGTTTTGAATATCTCCTAAGGCGGAGACTCCACAACCTCTCTGGGCAGCCAGTCCTTTAGTTCGATCACCCCAGCAGTAAATCGAACCTTCCCCCATGAGCTTTCTCTTCAAGTTAAACAACGCCAACTTCCCCAGCTTCCTTGCATAAAAGATGCTCCAAGAATTTAAGAATTTTGGGGGGAGTTCTTTAGCAGATTTGGATTTTATAGGATATTTCTTCATGTTATTAAATCATTTTTCTCAATTTATTGCATCTTTTTTTAATTGTCTAACTTTTTGCATTAAGTACAGTTCCATTTTCATTAAAAGTTGTTTTGTCCAGAGACATTAATGACACTAAACTAAACAAGGATCATCAGTAACTTTGTATTTTACACTAAATCATATTTTAAAATTGTTTGGATGTCAGCCTCTTCAACCAAACTAATGAACACTAAAGACACTGAAATGTCATATCAATTAGAACTCAGAGATGCTCTGAAATTACTCAGATGAAATGTCTGTTCAGTTATGCTGTTCCCTGAGCTGTAGTTGAACTCTTCTCATTTGCAAACTGTCAATATAATTGTCTCTCAGACATTTCACAAGATGTGAATCCCCAAACGGCGGCTGGCTAATCAACCAAACATAGAATTCAGGATATGTAATTGATTTACCTATTTCACACTAGCCATATTTTGAGTACAAAAATTAATTCTGCTCTACTGTAATACATCCTCTGACCCATAAAATTATTTTTCTCCTTGTAGATTATGCAAATTAATGTTTTTGCATAAAGAAAAAAAAATCATGAAAACTAGACCGAGTAATTCAAACAGAAGAGAATCATGGCAAAAGACTAAAGAAAGCTGGGAAAAAAATAAAGTATCTTCTCCTTTTCAATGTTACTGCTGAATTCTTTATTTCATCTTCATTTTCTGTCAACCGATAGTTCAGTTTACTTTAAAATTCCCTCTTTTTTTCATTTTTAATTTAAAATAAAAATATTTCATTAGAAGTATTATAACAGACAATGAAGTTTGTGGATGATACAAATTGGGAGGGGGAGCAGAAAACACTTAAGGGCAGGAAGCTCATCAGAGTAGACCTTGTGCTATAATGACAGGATGAAGGAACTGTTGAAAAAAATATTATCACATGTCCCTACATTAGCTTTTTCTAGGTGAAAGTTCAGCTGCTTCTCTGCTCATGCTGTCTGCTAAGTGTATCTTTTACTTATTTTTTAAAATAGCCTAATGAACTAAAATGAAGGGATGATCATCCTCCAAAGAGAAAAACAACACAAAATGCAAGTAAGCATTCCCAACAAAACTACCCTTTAACTGAATTTGCAGCGCTCGTGGATATGAGCTTGACATTTAAGATACACATCTTGATGCTTCATTTTTATATTGGTATTTCCATATTTTAATTGTTACTCTATTTCACATTTTAATACAACATAGAATTTAATTCATTTTTATTCACTGAAGTGAAGAAATCAAAATGACAGAAATTTAATGGATGCTTTTGATTATTAGTCTATTTTAATAGATAACAAACCTCTGTATATTCACAGAATCACTAGGTTGGAAAAGACCTTTGAGTTCATCAAGTCCAACCATACCTGTCCGCTACTAAACCATATCCCTAAGCACTTCACATACTCGTCTTTCAAAAACATCCTGGGATGGTGATTTGACTGCCTCCCTGGGCAGCCTGTTCCAATGCCTGATAACTCTTTTGGTGAAGAACTTTTTCCTAATGCCTAATCTGAACCTGCCCTGGACAGCTTGAGGCCATTCATTCATATCTGTGAAGAATCAGACACTAATATGTTATATTGTGGTTAACGTGGCCCTAGTCAACAAAATACAACAAAGATGACCTATACCAACCTATGCAAAGGAGTATGGGAACAGGGCCAGGAACCCCTTGAATAACAAGTGAGCTACAGCAATATCCAATACCTTAAGGCCAAAGCAATTCCCATAGAGTTGTATGGGTAAAAAAACCTCCAACATACTGCATTCCTTTCTAGTTTGACCAGACATGAGGATAAGAACATTTTCTTGGATTTGAGACAGTATTTATAATTGATGTAGTGTAATCCATAGACTACTTAGTTGGTGTTTCTAATGCAAAATTATTTTGAAAAACTGCTTCTAAACTAATATAAATTTTAAAAGTAAACGATCCTGGTTTTCAGCTAGGATAGTTAATTTTCACAAAATACTGTAAGGGGACACAGCCAGGATAGCTGACCCAAACTAGCCAAAGGGATATTTGATACCATGACTTCATGCTCCAGATATAAAGGTTGGGCATCAGTTCAGGTGAGTAAATTGCATTGTGTATCAGCTGTTTTGTATATTGTGTTACAAGCGCTGTTGTTATTTTCCTATTCCTTTGCTTTCCTAGTAAACCGCCCTTATCCCAAAACCCACAGGTCTTAACTGTTTCTTCCGATTCTCCTCCCCATCCCACTGTGGGGGAGATAGGGCATGAGTGAGTGTGTCTGCAGGGTGCCTAGTTGCCAGCTGGGTCTAAACCACAACATAAAAACATGCAGTAACAAGACTTACCACAGTGTGTCATTAGGTCTTCGTGGAAATCCAAGAGTTGATCCCGAATTTCTTCTGGGCAAGGACAATCATTTTTATCATCTTTGAAGTTCAGCAGCATGTTAATCTTAAAGAATACAAAAGAAAGACAAATAACACTGATCTCCAGAAACCAAAACTTGGAAATCAAACAGAACTCTGCCACTTGCAGATCACAACAAAACGTAATTTTTCCTTTGTAAGCCATACCTGCTCCTGAGGTGGAGATCGAAATTCTTTTGTTTTTCTAGCTGTCAGGGCAGCAGACATGTTCAAGGCCTGCATCACTTCATTGTACCGGAAGCGTTGATTCTCTTGAAGCTTGGCCACAAAATCATCTGAAAATGCTACAATGGCTTCTATTCGATGTCGTACTTGGCAATCACACAGGTACTGGAGTAGATGACACATCTGAGAAACAGTATTGCAAGAGAAAGATCTTCATATTCTATGGAAATAAGGTTTGATTCCTGACAGCAGCAGTTACTACCAAATAAAATGAGGGAAATCTTTAATGCTGTCATTTACTACATGTGAAGTAATCCTACAACAGAAATATCTGGCATCTGTAATAGTTCTTTGTGCTTCAGACATACAAAATGTAAGACATTTATTGTACTTGTAAGATACTGGCTTTACTCTTTCCTTCCACTGAATTTATTTTCTGTTTTAATCCATAGAAATGAAGAATTCCCTGTTGATGTCATTGAGAAAGTAATTCTACTTGATGAAACAACAGTTGTTTGATATGTTGTAAACAAGTTTATATCATACAGAAGATTAAATTTTCTTGTACGTAAATTGCTTCTCTATTTAATGAACATCAAAATACTGAATTCCTTGTAAGATAAATTACCAGGTGAAGAAAAAAGTATCTGTGAAGAAATGGGAACAACCACTATTGCAGCAGTATTGTTACCTGTAATTTAACAGGTTCTGGAAGTTTCATCTGAAGGAGTCCTTCCTTTGGCACTTTCTCCCCTCTGGTTTCTTCCTCTCCTTCTTCTGCCTTGAGCTCATCTGAACTCAGCTCCTTCTCTGAGAAATCAATTTCATCCTCCTGGTTCATTGCTTCTTTGAAAACCCGGGGCTCAATCAACTGCAAGATGTGCTTCAGATCCGCATTGTGGAAGATTCCCATAATTAGGAGGGTATAAAAGAGCTTGATGAGAGGGACAAACAGAAATTCTGTAGAACCTCCAACTGGATCTCTGACATGGAGGCTTCCCTCCTGAACAGCTTCAGTCAGCATCTCTATGGTTTTGGCCTTTAAGATTTCCAGAGGGAATTCAGGACTGAACTGAAAGCATTCGCTGCTAATGCTTACAAAACTTGGAGAGGAGAACTGCATTCTTGGCCTTAATGAAGTACTAAGTCCTATACCAGGGAGGCCATGTTTTTTGTTTTCATCAGGAAACAAAGTAATACTCTTGGTCTCATCAGTCATTGGAACTATAAATTCATTATTCATCATTAACCTGGCAGTTGCATAGGTATTGAGATGGATATCAATGAGTAAGTCGTAATATCCTGCACGTAATAAACCTGGCATATATTTATTCTCAATAGCATAAAGGAGCTGAGATTCATCGACATGGCTACACATAGCATGGGCCACCCGGTTGTTGCCTAAAGCACAAACAGCTGAATACAATCGGAGGGTATGGTAGTGAAATTTCAGCAATTCTTCTTGTTCTGTCAGCTCTAAAATATCAATTGTTCTGTGGAGAGAAAAAACAACACAACGATATAGTAAATCACGTATCAGTGCAAAAACTTAAGTAAGTGAAGGAATTCAAAGCTGTCCCTAAGGGTAA